>OV121115.1:26554660-27804660 GCA_921293315.2 Nemurella pictetii
CGCCACATTTATCACCAATCTACACTGGCTGTGGATGCTTGTAACATTCACACTACACTGATATAGACCCTATGGGTATCTCGAGACATTCTTTAGTTCCAAATATTTCTTCTTTCTTGCTTGTCGAAGACAAAGACCATCACAGATCGCTCTTTTTAAACATTCATTACACTTATTCTAGTCACAAGTGAATAAGCAACATTCGCCGACGTTTACTGGGCTTCAGAAAATCAGATTAGGGGCAAGAAAAGTAGGAGATTCCTTGTGTTTAAGGGGGAGAAAGAGAAGTTGAGAACGTATTCGCTTTTGTGCGATACGCGTGCGGTCATAATATTGTCATCAGCGCAAGGCAGGCTAGTAGTAGCAAATACCCTCCTGGAGCCACCTTGGGGCGCGGTGCGGGTGCGGGGCCGGCCACTTGACTCATTTTGCAGCGCTTGACAGGATTTAAGATCACCCAAAAGGGTACTAGCAATGGCAGAGCCATGAAAGAGAGAGAGGTTAAGAGTGCTATGGACGGACGGAATTCGCAATATTCGCTCTCATTTCTATACCGTTTGTCTTAGATACACGCGGTTTTTAGAATATGGTTCAAAAAAGTGTCTCGATGGGCGCTTGCTTTTCAGTTTTTTAATTTTTTTTGTTAACATCTCGTAATTTTAACTTTAAAAAATGTGTGATTTTCTCGATTTTTTTGACAGGAATCCAAGATTTTTTCGCAAAATCTAAAAAGCAAGCGCCTATCTACTCACTTTCAACAATTCGGTCCTTTTTTCCGAATTTAATTATCTTCAAAATTGGCTTAATGAGAACGAATTTCGTAGACCTCGGTAAACAGCATATTTCGATAGATTTTGGCAAAAATTATGTGCTAGTAGTTCACAATAATTGTGATAGGAACGCTAGCGTCGATATTCTGTCTACCTGTGTCATTAAGTCGACGGTTATCTCTTAATAGCCCCGGCTCTCAGATCTGTCCCTGTGATAACAGAACCCTGGCTTTCAGAAGCCTGCGGAAACGAACCTGAGCATCGCGCGTTGAAATACATATTTAATTGGTAAACTTTGGTGTTGGTTGTGAGCTGAGATTGAATATGGATTTTAAATCTGAAATCTAGTTAGATTTAGCGTTATCAAAAACTGTAGAAGAGAAAAGGATACCGTTGAAATCATATTGGCAACAACAAAATCAATAACTAATCCACTAATCCAAGAACTAATTTTTAGTAATTTTGTTCATTTACTCCCATGAATTTCGGCAGAAGTCCGGCAAAGAAATGAGAGAATACTGAACTGTGTAAACTTCACCTTGTTGATAAAATTACGATACATGACGATATATGCCTCTTCCCCGAGTTGGTGGACTCGAGCCATCGCAGATCCATGTCCATGTCTATATCACAAAGTGTCGGACTGGTTCGAAAAGGCCCCGGCGGCGATGACACTTTTGGATACCCCGAAAACGGTGGGGTGCGGTATTGGGGAAGCTGTGTCTGTGTCTCGAAGTCCCACCCACACTATGGCGCTACGTCACATTTACATAAATATATATATATTTTATTATTATTATTTATTAATCAAATATAATTATTACATTTTTGTATTATTTTCGTAACTGTGCGGATGTGAGGATTTCCCATTTTCTTATCATGTGTGGCTTTGCCATAAAAAGGTGGCCCAAACAAATAGGTTGGTTACGGGGCCCATCTCGGATAAATTAATTTCTCGATATAAATTTTGAAACAAATCTTCGCGTTTATATCCAGCTTGAGTAATGTTTAGTCTGAAATTTTATGGATATATTCATCTGAAAATAATATTTTCGGGCCCATGTGGATGAACGACGTCTAGTTTTTACTGGAATGGGGTCCGTCCTATAGTCAGTTTCGGTGCCGAGGCCAGTGGAACAGGATAAGATTTCCATAAAAAATCGACTATCGACTTTCGACGAAGGGCGAGTGTTACAATTTACAGTTAGATAGTTATCTTCCATTTAGGAAGAAAACAGAATGAAACTGATTGTCTGTCACCATGGCGTTGAGTTTTGATCTGGATGTTATAATTAGCAGACATTGCAAATTCGGCCCTGAAGGCGACTAGTACGATGATCTCAGAAATGATCTAAAACTTCTTCTTGAAGCCCTGATTTGTGGGTCAAATATCGAAAACCTTGTTTAAGGACATCCCTACCGGAGCCCCAGGACTGGCTCGGGGCCCCGGCAGCAATCACTGCCTCTAGACGCTACCCCAGACTCTGTATACCCCCGCAACCCAGCAGCAGAAGCGGAAAATAGATGCCACAGAGCGGAAAACTAAGTTACTGAGCTTGTACTGACTCTCTTTCGTTACTATGCCAATTATATTTGGCAATTTTTTATCGTGTTATTATTCTTTTACTAAAATTTCCAAAATTTGGACGCGGCGTCTCATTGTAGGCACTATCAGCGTTTGGACCAAAATGTGCCAAAATAGCATTTGGTAAATGCTTATTGGCAAATGATTTTTATCTATCGCTTTATTCATGTCCGATTTCAGAAGTTTGCTCATATCTACTCGTATTGAATTGAGTCGATGATTGTCGAAAACTGCATCCTTCAAATGATTACTCCCATTAATTTCGTCCAAACAGGTTATTCCCAGATAGATGAGATAACAACTCATCCTCGAGACCCAAATCATTCGATGACAATGGAAGGGTAATTAAACACAGTCGCCGGACCGTAAATGATCGACCTTTTTATCAAACCTAGAACGCTGCTAGTCTTGGATGTTGAGACCTCGTAGTTCATAAAACCACCGGAAAATTCTATGCGACGTTTCATGCATAGCACTCTTAAGCCTTGCACAGAGCGAGAAAGCATTCTAGTACGTGGTCAAACCATGTTAAACCATGAATAACGCGGCAAAGCGCTACACAACCAAACACAAGAAAGAAAAATATCGATTTTCTCGGGAAAGATTAAAATTTTAGTATTTAAAATCCAACTAAATTATTATTTAGGGCAATTAAAGCGGGTTTGGGGTGCATACCCAGATTGCACGCCCGGATAATATTCACTATAACAAGTCCCAACTATATTTTTACTGTTTCATTAAACGAGGAAACCCCTCAATAAACAGGTAAATTTCAATCTGACAAGACAGCTCGTCCGCGGGATCCATTCATTCATTCCAAACAGCAGAGATCCAATTGCATCGTAGACCAGCTTTCTGACAAGACTTGCAGATACAAGAGTTGTCAATGCATCCTTTATGCATCTGAAGTTATTAAGCTGTTTGCATGCCCAAGGCAATCGCATCGCAATCGCATCGCAATCGGGGGTAGAAATAAGAGTTTAGATTAAACTTTCATGGTAGGGAAATAAGTGAGAAGTCTCTTTAGCAATAGTGTCGCATGTATTTAAGATGTGGATAATTTTAACCTCTTGTTATTATCCGAGTACATTTAAAAGTAGCTGTTCTTCTGAAGCTGGAATTCTATAAAAATTACAAGCTCAGAAATATCTATGCCGTGAATTATGGGTAGTTTTGAGCATTTATACATTTGGCGAAAAAGAAAAGAAGAAATACGTTATTCGTGGTAATTAGCATCAATTGTTTCCATGACGCTGTTATCAACGGTCTGGACGGGGCGAACGATAAGGTGGAGGAGTGCGCCTAAGCTTTGAACGCGCTCGACGCCGCTAAAGGCGTCGGATTATTGGGCTCTATTAAAAATATTAATCAGAATAAAAAACTCTACAATCTGTCAAAATTTCATCCTTGCTGCAGAATGAGCATGATAAAGGCCTCTATCAGCCGGACTAGAGGCGGACACTACTCGAGAAGCTCAGATGCGTGTTCGTCGCATTGCCAGCCTGCCAGTCCTTAGCAATGTCGTAGCAAATGTAGCAATGTCCATGGTGGTCTATGGTTTAACAACCCACATCTGCAGGAAGAGCGTGGATGACCGTAGACCTTTCTGTTTCAACAATAGAGCAGCGTTGCGAGGGTGTGAGGTGAGCGCTAGACAAGCTACCCTTGAAAAAAAAGGTCTGGTTTAGGGAAAGTCGAGCATGAAGCAGGAGCAAAGCGGCCAAAACTCGGCACGCCGCAATACTCGGACAGCAGGGACAGTGGCCTGCGACTCGTCAAGTCAAAAAGCGATGGATTTTGAGGTAGCCGCTCTACGGTGTTATCCATAACTAAAATAAAAAAATCTTCTCTCTCTGTAGGGTCGCCCCCTATCCTATTCCTGTTCTTGAGAGGTCTTTATTCTATGATAGTACTGAGGAAGCAATGTCAGTACCTATGTTAAAAGAGTTCATAGTTGTGGCAAGCCGCAAGTGTAAAGGAAATGCCCGCTGACTTGCAGCATTTATTAATCAACTCATTGATAGTAAAATGGTAATATTAACTTAACTTCTATTAACATAGGTAAATCCTCTTGTGTGATAACCATCTTACCATGACCTGTTTGTTAGTTAAGAATATTTAATTCAGCTATTAATAGTTAGACAAAAAAATTTCTGTGTTGGGTTGTATACCTACCTTCTTTTAGTTTTAGTAGTTTAAAATAATGCTAAGTTTAAATAAAATTGCTGACAAGTTTTCTGCCTCTCCTTACTTTCAGGTCGGAAAGAAGAGCTTCTGAATGCTAAGAGAAAGCGTGTTGCTGAATACACTAACCGGACTGCAAAACTGCCAGTACCTTCCTCAGGAGATCCTTTCTCCTTTGATACTGATCCCAACGACAAAACCAAGACAAAGGGAAAAATATTCCCAGACCCAACTGTCTCTCCTGTCAAGCCCATAATAAAGCCTAAAAAATTTTTCAAAAGTCGTAATGCAGATGTGGCTCCTAAAGAAGATGCACCGCCAGTTTTCCCTGGAAGTAATCGAAGTGGAGCAACTTACGGTGGCAAGAAATATGCCAAGGAAAGCCCAGCCGTGGTGGAACCAGCCTCTGTCGGATCGAAAAAGTTCTTTACGTCAAAAAAGCAATCCGCAGAAACGGCAGTTTGTGAACAAACTGAGGCAATAAATCTTTCCAGTCCGACCAAAAGCCCGAGCCCAACCAAAAGCCCATCTCCAAGTAAAAGTCCAAGTCCTTCTAAAAGTCCAAGTCCATCAAAAGTTGAAAACAAACCTCCAATTGTGCTGCGGATATTCAAAGGTACATCACATCTCGTAGGTAACGAGAGTGAGAAGAAAGCCTCTGTTCTGCAGCCCACCGTTACGAAGCAGGCAATTGCCGTCGAAAGCGCTGCGCCAGCAGTTCGAAATACTCGGGGCAATGCTGTTGACGGCGCCTCAGGTCGAAGTGTTCGCAGTACGAGGAGTACGAGGAATTACTCGGAAATCGACTACGACGTTCAGTTAACATCGTTGATTGAGAGTAAAAAGCCCAGTAGATCACCAAGCAATACTCATTCAGAGCTACCAAAAAAATCAAAGCGAACTAAAGCCTCGGAAGCTAAGGATGTGGCTGCGGCATTATTGAAGGAAAGCGCTGTTGCCACAGCTGAAGATGACGCTACAGAGGCAAGCAAAGAATTGCCGCCCATCGAGTCAAGTAGCACGCTGGATCCAGATGCCAACCTTGACGATACATTGAATGCAAGTGATTTGTCAATTACCGAAGAGCCTAATGATGCAAATGACAGCTTTACATCAACAAACACCACACTACCTGCCGATTCACAAAGTGAAGGGACCATCACTGGCCCGCAGCCCTCTAATGATGCAACAGATACCAATGCCGATGCTGTCAAAGATCACGAAACAGAAGACCAACTGCTAAAAGCAGATGAGTTATTGGCCAGTACTTACGTTGACTTCAACTCTGCTGCAGAACAGCTATTAAAGCCGAAAGCGAAAGCGGTCGCGGAGGCAGACGCTGTTGCTGCCGCCAAAACGAACTGGTTTTCCGATAGTGAAGACGACAGCAGTAGTATGAACGAACTTGCCGCCTCTGCTGCACCCAGCGAGACCGATGCAAGAAAAGTAGAACCGACGGCGAAAGAAGATTTCGAACAGGCCATTATTGACAACCCCGTTGTCCGAACAAGTTCACCTGCCACCAAAAAGGGAAGCATATTCAAAAGCCGATCTATGTTGACGGGAGGTAACAAGAAGCGGCTGGCGTTGTACAAGCATAAATGGTCAGATAACGACAAGCCGGGAGAGAAACCCGGAGCGGCGGGTAAGGCGGGGGCTGCCCAGCCAGGGAACGTTTACGAACTGGACGAGGAATTTGAGCCGACCAAATTAACGCGTGTTACTTCGTGGCCGATGACTGAAGCTGATAGTCTCGACCTGGATGAAGCAGAGGCCATAACAAGTGTGAAGTGCACAAAGAAAGCCAAAGGGGTGCGTACTCGTTTGTACTTTGTAGCGCAAACGCTGATATCTATTCCTGATCAGACACACATGTCTTGTAGTAGTCTACTTTTTTTGATTGTTTTTTTGTCTTACAGTTTTACACAGTTGTGCGCAACGTTAAAAAAGCTCACCAGATCCAAGAATCGGGTGAATTTCAAGAATTCAATGATGATGTTGAGTATATTTTGGATGCTCTTCAAGATACTTTCCCCATTGGTACAAGGTACGTAGCATCTAGATACCATCACTAGATACCTCCGTATTTTTCTCAAAACTGCAATGAATTAATTTGAACATTCTTTGACTTTGTCTAGGTGCCTGTCAGCAATAACCCTCGCTTCGAAGTGCATGGCACCTGCGTTCCGAATGCATGTCAGAGCACATGGAACTGTTGCAAAGTTCTTCCGAGCTCTGCATGACGCGACCAAAGACCAGGTACAATCAGACAGGAAATTCATCCACCTATTTGGTAACTTTAACTTTCAAAAGAGTAGCACACCTCAAATTGAGGAGATGAGAATGTCCCCTGAATCATATTTCTTAGAATCATTGGTTAATAATTATAATAGTATATCTGCTTTGCATTGCTTCTGTTAGTTTCATGTAGCTGGATACTTCGTAAAATTTTGAAAAGGTCCAAAATTTGTCCAAATTCTATTTTAAACATGAAATTATGTAGTGAGTTCAATATGTTCACCATACTCCTTACACCAGTACTTTTGGACTCTGGTCCAAAAAAATACTTTGGTTGACCTTCTCACCTATGATGATGGCTCTGGAAATTTTAAATCAAAAGGAATAATAGTCAGCATATCATTTAAAAAAAAAATCTCTTGCTCTACTATAAAACCACGCCAAAGAGATGCCATTTTTAAATCGCGAGGAGCGTGTTCACCGCATGAAGTGACCAGACCCTGCTGGTTATTGGTCCACAGAGCCTGGGCCTGTGCACAGCGACCGTGATGTTCGTGCTGAGCCAGGACCGACTCAACATGGACCTGGATCGGCACAGTCTCGAGCTGATGCTCAACCTCCTCGAGTCCGACGTGAGCCACCGAGACGCCCTCGAGGACTGTGGGCTCACTGACAACCAGCTGCACAAGAACAAGACCAAGGTGAGCCAGACAGATGCATTCTTGTTTTCTCGATCGATCATTTTACCGCTGCCCTTAAGACGGTATTATTACCGCCGTCTGTAACAAACCTATTTCACTCGGAGAAAAATGACGTCAGATACTCACTGGACGTGCTACCAGTTTGGAAAAAAAATTAACTACCTAGCTCTGTTAAATAACAAAGGAAGAGTGGGAAATCACAACTTGAATAACTCTTCCTGGCCAAGTCGAGTGGGCATCAGATGTCATTTTGATTGAATTTTGATTGATTGGTGGGATTGATTGACTGCAACTGTAACTTTGCCAAGTGATTTCAGTTTCACTGAAGAATGCTATTGTGAATAGTGAATTCTCTTTTCAGAAAAACTTTTTAAGTGTGTATTGAATTCTAAGTCCTTAAGGTGGGGGGAGCCCCACGAGCCTTTAGTGCTATGAGTGTAAAAATCTTCTTACCATTTTATTTTTTACAATCGAGTCAACAGTGATAGAAAGAAAAAAAATAGCTTAGGTCCTAGATAATTTATCTGGCTTTTAGAAGAAGTAAGATATATTTTTCTGTTGTGAGTTGGCTTTCTGAAAATGTGTTTGAAGTAATGAAATGTGTGTTGTTCAATTCAGTTATCACATAATTACTTGAAAAGTTACCGGCCGGGGGCACTGTATTTTTTCTATGACATAAACATTGACATTTCCTAGGACCTAAGCTTTTTATTTCACAAAATAATGATTAGATAAGGAGAAAATAATTAAAAACTGAAAATCTTAATTTGATCAGTCTATGGCGCTCATAGCGGCAGAAGTGAAGTGAAAGATGTCCACCAACAATAGTATCACGCCTAAGTCCATACATGTTGCGGTTTAATGAGGTTATAAAAATGGAGATATATATATAGTGTTGGGGTTTATCATATTTATGGAAAGCGGAAAACAATTTTTGATAAATCTCAACACTTGTTTGGGTTGAAATGCGTCCTTGCTTGAAGGTTCTTTTTGTTTAGACCCAGACATGAATCTTAGAAATTCGGTTCTCTTTGTTCCTTTCATTTCTCGAGCGATCTTTTGTCCTCGCTATTGGGTAGGGACGCGGTGTACAGAAGGGTAGTGACCACTGACCGGCAGCACGTGGGCATCTGGATGCGGCCAAGTCCATTCATATTTTTACGCGAATGGGTCGAAACCAACCAAACTAAGACCCAGAGCGGAGCCGGACACAACATGCTTCGACAACATTTCCGACTCAACTGAGGACAAAAACTGAGAATTTACCGTAACAGCCTAACCCCCCACCCTTAACTCAAACTTTTCCCAAAGTTTTGCAAAGCAATTCTCTTGGTGGCTTAATAAACTTCAACTTTTGGTTTGAGACTAACTATGTGTGGTGTCCAACAATACTTCAGCAACTAGGCTTTCTTGCTACTAAATGAAGCTACCTGAGTAGGTAGCTAATTAAAATCAAAATCAATACACGCCAAATTGTGCTGAACACAGTCCACTGCTACAGACAACTGCTTCTGCTACATTGGCCTCGTAGAGACTCACGCCATCTCTCGCATCGTGCCGCCAACGGTTTTCCTCCTCGACATGCAAGCACACGTTTGTGTCCGCGGGCGACGTGGGCGTCGAACGTTCACGCACAGACTAAACTAAACGACGAATGGTGTCCCCGGCGACAGGTGCGCGAGCTGTGCGCCGAGATCCAGAGCCAGGGCCACGCAAAGCACCTCAACCTGGACAACATCACGGTCGGCCACCTGGCCATGGAGACGCTGCTCAGCCTGACGTCGCGCCGTGCCGGCGAGTGGTTCAAGGAGGAGCTGCGGGAGCTCGGCGGGCTCGAGCACATTGTCAAGACCATCTGCGAGTGCTGCCGACAGGTGACTTACTAGCTGCTAGTAGCTCAGACGTTGTGGTGCTGGCTCGTAGAACCTCGGTTATGTTACCATTCCGAAATCATGTTTTTCAAAATATCATTGGTGATTTTGTTGGGTCTTGGGTTCAACTGAGACGAGAGTACCACCAACAGCTGCTATAAGTTTTACAACGGCCACAGTATTACCCCAGAAATTACGTCATTCAATTTGCATCATAGATAGCTTATTAGTTATTATCTATCTAGGTAATAGGCATCAAATAATTTTATTAAATCTTAAGGATATCTTATAAAATCTTTTAGCTTAAATCTGAAATCTTCAATGCCTTTTAATCCAGCCGTAAATTTTGACAAACATCTATGTCTGTAAATTATTCCATTTTTTCAATTTTAAATATTGAAATTACATATCATATCATATTAGGTCCATCACATTCATGTGCCATTTGAAAATAAAATAATAAAAGACACTTTAAAGTTTACTACTAGCTAGCTTCCAATATGTAACGGGCAAATGTTTTAAAACCGCGCGTTCCTGCATCGCGTCTCAGGTGGACGACTACGTTGTGGAATGGACGGACCCGTTGCTGGACAAGCTGCGCAAGGTGGACCGGTGCCTGCGCGTGCTTGAGAACGTGACGTGCCAGAACGAGGAGAACCAGTCGTACCTGCTTAAGTACAGCGACGGCGTGCTGCTCGACACGCTCGTCAAGCTGTTCCGTCAGTGCGACTCGGAGATGCCGCTCTATCCGGTGACCGACGCCGCTGACAAGGACTCGACGGGAACAGTCATCCGCGAGGTGATGCTCGCCACGCTCAAGGTGCTCATCAACTTGACGCACGACTTCAACAACAAGTGTAAGTCGGTTTCTAGCTGCCCTATTACTTGAACCGCTCACTGCTTTGGGCGTGTATTCGCGTTTCTACGTTTGAATTTCTCATCGGAAGTCAGTCGTGTCTATTAGCAATGTTGGCTTGTACATGGCAAGCCGTGTGGAAAAGTAGGGAGTGAGTTTTGTTAGAAATAAAATGATGTTTTTGTAATTGCCCTAAAATATATCAAGCTCGGTGCTGTATTCGAGCCGAAAGAAACTCGTTGGTGAAAGTGTTAAATGACGAATTATTGTAATGGTTGGTCCAGAGGCTTAAATGTTACCTTTGTAGCGTAGCATCATCAGCGTAAAGTAACTTTACAGCAGTGATTGCGACGGTGAAGCGATGATAGCGTAGCCACATGCCATCACAAAACTTAAGGCTATAGAAATTGACACTCATCATTGTTTCTGACATTAAGGAAAAAGAATTTTAAATACTGAATTTCTAAAAATGCATCAAATTCACTTATCAGTAGTAAAAATCAACCCCCGTCGCAATGAACAAGTTTATTTTGCTGAAAAAGTGCAACTTTTTTTACGTTTTGCGCTATGCGTAAAGGTTTGCGCTTTGCGCATAGTTTTGCGCTATGGGTATTGTTCCGTGCAATGTGCATAGGTTTGCGCAATGCACATAGGTTTTGCGCAAGGTTCATATGTCTGCTCTATGGGTACTATGATCGAGCATAGCTCGAGCTTGTTTCTCATTTTTTTACAAATTACAAGTCCTTGATCAAACCCAAACATGGATATTAGTTTATCGGACTTAATTTTTTTTTAATGGTATTAATGTAAGGCTTCAGAAAGTTGCACAACTCTCTCCTTCACAAACCAACTAAAGAAAAAACGCAATGTGTAGTCTTGTGAGAGCAGAAAACTAATTGCAAGTCGGAATTGTTTTCACAGCGTATGGAAGTGCCCTGGCCGGTGAAAGGAAGGGGATCATCGAAGCAAGCCTGCATCTGCTCTTACAGGTCCCTGATTATGTCCCTGAAGAGAAGAAGTTTGACATGCTAGTCTTGGTAAGAAATAATACTGCTTACAATTTTACAAATCCCTCTGTGCAGACCAACATGTACCTAATGGATTTATTTTCTTAGGCACTCATATTGTTGATCAACCTTGTGGAGCATTGTCAACCAAATCGAAAAATTCTGTTTGAAGCCAAAGCACCACCGGACCCCGAAAACGTGTTTGCCTGTGAGTACCAACAGATGAAGTTATTTTTTGTAATTCTTAACATTCTTATAACCATGTTTTATTACTTTGGTCAATACAGCAAGTGATAAGAGTGCTGTTCAAGCATTGATCGCCCTGTTCCATCAACATGAAGAGCATGCGAGAAATGAGGAACAAAAAACTGATGCCATTCTCGATGGAAAGAAAGATGCAGAACAGCCAGAAGTAGCAGAGAAACCCAAATCTCAGGAAGAATTCATCGAAGAAACAGTTGCTAAATGTGAGTAATAGTAAAAAATTCACCAATCTCTATCCAACTCAATGCACATATGCCAAAAAAACAGATATTCAACAGCAATTTGAAAAAAATACCTTTGGTTTTAAACTTATAAATTATTACTATTTAGTATATGGTACCTCTCTCCTTGTTTTTTAATTTTATGTGGTCGAAAATGCCCAACTGGAGAGGCCAGTAAATTATGTAGAGGAATTAGGAATGCGAGTGGCTTTATGTGCCGAGAGGAAAACGCCAAAAGAGACCAGTGATGGAAAAACAACAGCCGACACCATTGCTTATTAACCCTCCTTGAAAGGGAGGGTGCAGGGACTGTTGGTTAACTATTAGCCAGCTTGGGCTGCGGTTGAAGGGTGAACAAACAGTGATTGTGGCGCTTGGTGCTGCCGGACTCAGTGTTGCAGAAAGCAGGCCGACACATGGAGCACACTCTGATCGGTGCCTATGTCGGTCTCTTGCTGGGATATCTCATCATGGACAACCACGACTACGAGGCGTCCGTAAGGCAAGGTTTCCCAGACAAAACGTTCAAGACCATGGTGGACGTTCTCCAGAAAGTCTACAACTTCATGAATCTGACTGCATCGGTAAGAAAGACCATCTACTTATTTTAACTACGATGAAGGCCCGGTATTTTGTAATGCTCGAAATAGTTTCGAAATTTCCAATTTTCTAGTAGTTTTTTTTTAAGGTGTTCGAACTAAATATTGTGACAACCATTTGTTAGCAGTTGTTTCCAAGTAAAATTTCAATAGTTTTACAATTTGGTTAGCTCTGTAGCTTACGGGTGTTGACAAATAATATCACAAATCTGCGTTATGTTGTCAGGGAGTCGGTGTGAGCCGAGGAATTGCCCAGACAGACCGTGTGATAAAATTCATGTCGAAGTCGGACAAACTCGCCGCAGAAGCACTTGAAGATGCTAACTCAACTGAAACCCTCGACGGAACATTAGACGATAGCTTTTCATAGTAGATGCATTTTATTTATGTAGATAGACACATTAGATACCTAGACCATAGTGTTTAAATTTTAAATATAATGTCATTATTTATATTACTTAAAGTACCTAGGATATTTCATTTCCTTTACCAGGTTGGTTTTAAAAAGTCTCATCAAACTTTATAGATGGTCTAATGTCAGCAGATTGTTATAGCTGATGATTTGGAAATGGAAATGGACCTTCACAGATCGGGCTATTCGGCAAAATTAGTGTTTAATTTTCAGGTGGAAAGAGTTGTAAATACAGATCTGTTTCCGAGAAGCACACAATATGCCAAATTAAGATTTATACTTTGTTAAATTTAAGTCTTATCGTCTTTGGAAGAAATGATAGACTTTTACTACCTTTATGTACTTCATAGTCTGATATAATTATTTATTTTAAATTTGAACCAGCCATGAACTTAACAGCTGTCAGTATGACATGTTGTAGCTATAGTGACAAAACTGATTGCCTTGAATTGAGAACCACCAACATAATTCCTATTGTTAAACTGTTTCATGTGTGCTTCTCAAAACTAAAGCCTTCCTTGTTTAGCATTACAATAAAATGTAAAATTAATACGAGTACTAAAATATAAGGAATCCTCAGCACCCTGTTGCTTACTTTTTTCACTGGATCGGTACAAATGCATGTTAAGTAATTAACAAGCTAGAAATTAACTACTAACAAAATTGATAATATTTTGTCTTAAAATGAGAAGTAATATGATGGACACACTCGAACTTCAATAGATTGGTGTGTAAGCATTGGCCATGATCACATAGTTAAAAGATGATCTACTAAAAGATGGCTATTCCAATCTTGTTCTTTACTTTTCATGTTATTTAAGCTTTGCCTCTTCGTTATATTGGTGGATTTACCTAGCTTTGTACCAGGTGGTAGGTATTATTAGTTTAATTAGGTAGGTACAAAAACCAGAACACATTGATAATTTCCGCATTTTTATTCATCCTTTTTCAAAATTACATAGTTTTATCATTATTGTCATCACTGTTATACATGACAACAATTGAATACCTACTTTTTTTTTAGCTTAAATAATTTGGGAGGTGCCTTATTACATCAGCCTAGGTTAATTTACTTTAATTTAATAAATGTACATATATTGTTTAAGTACGGCTACCAATTTCAACTTTTACACAAATTTGTTATCATCTTCATAATTCTCTATTGTAATTGCCTTGTTTCTACGCATTTGCACCGTAATTGTCCCATCTGGATTGTCTTTGGCAGATAGAATTTCAACCCGAGAGACCAATAGAAATTCCGGATTCATTGGACTAGCGCCACGAATGACATCCACTTCATCTCCAATATGAACCTAAAGCATTGAAATATAAATATGTGTAGGTGATTTTTTATATAAGTCAACTGATGAAAGCTGGAACCCCAATAGTTTGATCTATCTATTACCAATTACTAAGTTCTAGTTTCAACCTTAAAATTAATTTATCGGATGCACGTTATTATCATGATATCAATGGGATCTTCCAAATGGTAAAAAATACCACTATTTATTTTCTATTTCTGGACTACTAAACTACAAGTATTACTACAAACCTGGGAACTCTTCTTAAAAATCTTGCGTCCATTCACTCGAATTCTACTTTCATAGAAAATTGTTTCTACTTTACTGTAGAAAAGGAAAAAGGACAAGTTAATTATCACATCATGATAACGCTGTCATAATTACAATACCGACTATTAAAAAAAAAAAATCGCGAACAACAAAAGCAGTAATAATAAAGCAGAGTAAGGTAGAATTTTTAGGATCTAATAGAATCTACTAGCAAGCTACTAGCAACCCTCAACAGGTACACACTGCAAGCATTAAGTAACTATAGGTACTTACTTTCTAGCTATACTAAGACCAGATTTTAAAATTAAATCAGTACGCAGGGAATTAACTTTCACTTTCACTATCCGAGAATCCCGGTCAAATGGTTCATTTTCCCAAGTATCATCTTCATCATCTTCAGCCCGGTCCTACAACCCAAATTGAATTCAACAAGATGAAATGTCAAAACAACCTGTCAATACATTGAATGTGTTGGCAGAAGAACTGCTTTATTTTTTTATAATTCTAGGAATAATCAATGTATTCCTGTTAATATCAATTACCTATTGCAGGTAAAGTAGGTACCTACCACATCACTAGCCGTTTTCTTTTTGGAATGTTTATGTCGAAAGCCAGTTTGTAGGTTAGGTACGGATGGTACACTTGGTTGAAAATTTAAAGGTCTAAGCCAAGGTCCACTACAAACGCGGAAATGAAAACTTTTAAAATGCGTCAATATTGCACCCTCCCTTCTATTTACTGCCAGAATAAACATACATTTAGATTTATTTAAAATATTCAAAATTAGCGACATTGCTATCGCTATGCAGCGAATTAAAATGATATTTGGTTCGATAAATAGCTACTAGTACTATGAAGTACGAACGCGGCAGTCGTGCGAGCAAGTGGGCGTCAGGCGACATTTATTTAAAATAGATTTTAAATTATTTGTAAAATAAGATAATCCTCTCACATACGGAATTACTTCGGCCATAAAAACATTGAAAGCTTAAATAATTTTGTAAAAATAATAATGTCTCGTGAAGTAGTTTTGAAAATTAAATTCCCATAGGTGTTACAGTCAATTTTAAAATTTACGTGAGTACACGCGGAGCCGCCAATGTCTCACAAGTCACAATAGTCTCACTACTAGTTCTACTATTCTACTCACTAGTCACTAGTCCCAAGAAATTGCATTCTTATATGGACTTGTATAGTAATCATTAGTAATTATATCGCTTGTATCGTTCAAATTTCGAGCAGTAATAAGTGCGCGTTATAAACACTGAAGAATAGATTACAAGTTTCATCACAAATTGCGCACATGATCTCGTAGCCGAGATGGTAACGCACGTGCCTGATAATATAGCGGCGTGGGTTCGTTTCCCAGTGCGTCCACCTTTTGGAACTCACAATTTAATTAGAATCTTTTGGCAGCTCTTTAAAGATCTGCAAACTCGTGGATAGAATATAATTGCAAAATTGAAATTTATGGTACATAATGGTTTAATGGGACGGTATATCATTTTTGATATATTTTTATGTCACAGACTAGTTCAAAATTTTGAACTAGATGGCGCTGTCGTATATTTTCCTGGGGTGTCACGTGACACTCGTGGTCGGTCAGGCCACAAGTTTTTTTAAATCAAGCGTAAAAGCTTAGGGTGCTAGGGTGGGTCCATGTGCGACAGCACCCCCCCGCAAAAATCCTGGCCGAGGAGGTCAGGATTTTTCCTACTATTTTTAATCACTCGCCGAAAACAAAATGCAAAAAGAAAGTGCACTCTCTCCACCACCCGACCAGGATTCGAACCCAGGACCCCTGCTTTGCGAAGAAGGAACCTTAGCCAATAGGCCACGCGACTCGCGTGTACATATTGATTTTTTTTGGTATATAAATTACATAAGTTCAAAGTCGTTTTAGAACCGATTTAAATTTCACCGTCATGGATATACCCTCCTTAATGGCTCTTGGCATTATCTATGCGCCATTGGAATTGCATATGGATAGTTGGTTATCCTCCCGAGTCCCGGTATTACCATTCTGGCAACCAATCGTCCTCATATAACTATTGGTGAGCGTGATGGGCGAAGCGAGTGATGATTTATAGAGTGAAGCGAGATATTTGCTGTTAACGATCTTTACATTTTGTAGAAAAATCTTATCTCCCGTCTTGGCCGTTGCACGGCATTGGGATGCACGGTACGGGATGCATTCCTGCGAGCCAACTGTTATATGCAATCAACTATACTTTTTAATATCGAAAGCATTTCAAATTAATTTAACAGTTACCTTATATTCAACAACACATCACGTTTCACACATGATTGCAGACATAATATTATATTTTGATTATATTTGGTAGATTAGCCCCTAAAATCTATGTACTATTTCTTCTTTGTCCTATGATTCGTACTGATTATCCCCTGCAATCCCCCAAAATTAATCAAGCATTAGTTTATTAACGGATTTAGGCCGCGGCTCCAAAAAAAACCTCTTTGAATACCATGTTGAGCATATCAAAGCGTTTTTGAAATCTTCTGATTTTGTTTTCTAGGGAAAAGGGAAAAGATAGACGGTGAAGATAATGTTAGTGTACCAATTATACAAATTATTTCATTAAACTGCGGGGAATATTCTTTGCCAAAACAGCGTATGATATGTTCAAGTTTTAACCTATCTCACATTTATCCGACACATCCAACGAATTTGTTCATTTTTATACTTTAAACACCCAGAAGAAAGTATATAATTCTAAATGAAGTTGTTTGTTTTAATATTAACATAAATAAATTAACTGTTCTTTAAATGACACATCGATGTTTTATTATATTGTACTTAAGAATAAATTATGATAACAGGGCGCCTAATCAATAAATTGTGAGATGCCTTACACGCGAGTACTTGTCCCTCTTCATGTTGTTGGGCGAAGAAGAAACTCACCGGCCTTCGTTTGAAAGTTGTTGTAGATGTACTCGGATCTGAACAGAACAAGCGCAAAATAGGAAAACGGTCCTCCAAGAAGAATACACCAAGAATACCACCCCTACGCTAGCTCTCAAGTAACTATAGCTTTGCTATGGTTCTAGTCCAGTGTGAGGAAACTGGGAAAATAATTTGAATGTATTTAGTAGATTAATTTTAAATGTCTGATAAGTGAGATAACAATTTGACTCTAGCTTCAAAATAAGTGTCAAGTAAAAGAACAAACTCACCTCCCGTTTGTAGCAGTAGCCAATGTTGTGGCAATAAATCTTGGACAATTGGGACTGTCGAGGAATCGCACTTGGAAGAGAATAGGACAACAGATCACGAACACTAACTCAGCCAAGAACGGCGGGTCTGGTAAGAGGCCGGCACTTCTTGCCCTTCTCAGCAGCAACTAAAGCAAAAACAGAGAAAAACAAAGCTGTTAGTGAAGAAGAAGGGACTAGACAAGGAGACTCTTATCTCATAATCTCTTATGGACCCTAGAAAAATAAACTTTGAATGTTAGCGCTTTACTATAGGCCGAGAAGGATAGTGGAAATCTAGGCACCTAATAACTTCGTGCACACAAACAAAATTTGCAATTGGATTCGTCCTCAATATGATTTGAAAATTTCATAATTAGGTAAATTTTACAAGTATTACCACTTTGGTCGCGTTCTCACCTGTACCACCATGGTGGCTGCTGACAGCGCCCACGTTCGATCGGGGTTGAACCAGTACGCGGTGCCAGCCAGGAAGCCAGCTATCAGCGTGTGCACGTCTTCGTCCCCCGAGCAAGTGCGCCGCAGCACGCACAGGATCGACTTGTACAGGGCTACGTACAGGCCGAAGAACGTTCCCAGACGCAGGATGGATTTGTCCCACAGGATCGAGACGAGCGTCATCGACGGTATCCGCAAGATTTCACTGAATCTCTTGGCCACGCGTTGCAACACTTGGATTCCTACTCCGATGCCGGCGTACTTGACGGAGCTCTGTATAGAGTTGAGATATACAAGTTCGAATGAGTAAATGCTTGTTTACGCTGAAATAGTTTACATTTTTACGCTCGTAAAGTCTCTTTTAAGCGACCACATTTTAAATCTGATTATTTGACGAAAAGTTTCGTTAGTATGGTTTATGCATGGATAAAAGTTGGGAGATCATACCATCCGCTAAGACAACGTTGGATAAATGTATGCAATTGAATTATCACAATACCATGAAACGATATTACTCCCATGAGGTCGATAAGAGTCTCGATATCATTTTAAGATATCATTAAAATTTTAATAGCTCAGTTAAGAACTTAAGTTGCGTATTGACAATTCAACTTACCTTCAGCATGCTCCTGAGGCAAGGGTCGGTGTGCGAGCAAGGGTTCCCGTTGACCTTCTCAGGCGAGTCATTCTCGTCTTTCTGCTCATTGTTCTTCGGGAGGAAGAACCTTAGAGATGTTCCAAAACAAGGGTAGGTACAGTTTGAGTCATTAATCCTGTGATATATTCTAGTTTATAGTGCGCAGAATAATTATTATGTACTGAAAATAATGCATTGCACTGTCAAATACTCAGCCAAACGTGTACAATGCACGCATTTTTAATTTTAATTTTTTTTCTTTTAATGTGTAGCAAGTTTATTGATTAATAATATAGTACACAGATAGAACTCAATTTGACTTGTGGCACTTACCAGTAAATTGGTTTCTTCGATTTGTCGGTCCTTGCCAAATACAACAAAGCGCTATTAATCACCATAAAAATGAGCGTTTCCTTTGCAGGATGCATCGACCTCATCCCCCTCGTCTTCAAAATGATCACCAGATACTCCAGAAGCTTTATAAAGTTGTGAAAACAAAGAAATCAGTGTCAGCATCATTGAAATTCAAATGAACATGCTTTTCCATGGGGCCATCCACAAAGAAGGATTGTCTTACAATATTAATGGTGTTATTCGTGTACAAAATCAAACGCAGGGGTTCCTCTGGTAATCCCGTTTTGTGGGTCATTAGAGATCAAGTGATTATATGGGTCTTATGTCAGCGCATGTAATTTACCATCTGGAAGAACGTGTACGCATAAAGATTCCGCTTGAACGGACGCTCAAAGAATATGCTAGGGGCAGCGAAGAGTGTGGGGAAGAAAACAGCTGAGTACCGGTAGTAGCGGCCTAGGATTGACCTGCAAGCGAACAGAAAAGTATATGCAATTGCTGAGCACATGATTTGGTAAACTCGATCGCCGGAAGTTCTGATCATGTCAACCTTTTACCTCAGCAAACAGCTGGTAGACAGAAACACTCCACACAGCGACGTGGCGAAGAGAACCGACCGGCCAAATCCGATCAAGTGATTTTTCAAATACGCTCGGTCTGCTTTCCGCTTTTGGAGCTTCAGCAACAACTGCAACTATAAAACATAAACAGTGACCACGGTAATTTTGCCTACGCACATTTGCACGTATATATTATAGATACCTAAGTACCAATTTAAAAGGATAAAGGTTATGGCACACAAGTTTTATTCCATACCAAATACGACGGTAAAATTAATCTTGCACATCCCAAGCCCACGTATACAGGAGAAACAAGTGCTGCTAACGTGCAACTCGAAGTCCACGGATGAAAAATTAGCCGGCACTGAGATACACCTCGTGACTCTTTGCTGACGAAAGACATCTTGTACTACGGCTACAAAAAGTATTTCATTGTATGGACAAAACGAACAGGGAGAATAATTCATCTGCCTGCTGATGCGATAAAGCTTCTCATTAGATTATGGGAACTGAGATGGCAGAAATGCATCTTGTGTTTAAGTGCACGCAACAGGAAACTCATCTGCTGATGTCATAAAACTTTTAGTCATTTACTTGAAAATTGGTAAGCTTGCATAACTGAAAGAGTGAGCAGCGTTGTTTGATTGATTATTATTACTGTTTTTAATATTTTTCAATTTTACTCGACAAGAATTTTGTATTTTTCAATTTATGGCCAGCTGAATTTTAATTTCATGTGGCCTTAACTTTGAAACGTATAAAAGAGACATTTACAAAAACTGGAAGGCTTTGTTTCACGTTTATCAATAAATTATGACTGTCCGAAATTGGAGATATAATAGAGACTTATCAAATGCATGATCTACGTGTTAACAGGTAATTTTGATTCCATTCTCTCGATACGAGTGCTAGGAGATAAGCAGATGAACATTGAAAAGAATACTGTGCCGAGACTTTTATAAAATATACCACATGAACTTGAATGTTGTGCTATGTTGCTCATGTCTTACACGTCTGTAAATTTTTAGGTAAACACTCACCAAGTAAATGATCGAAAAGAATGTGCATCCACCCCTCATAGCGCCCCAAACCATGTCCAAAAGGGCTAGGCCACAGTGGTTCGTCCATGGGTGAACTAGACCTATACAATCACTAGCATGCAATGCCCCCAACTTCGCTTGAAATTTACTCAAAGTTGCCATTTTATTTCAGCAAAATTCAAGTCAAGAGAGTCAAGCATGAAAGCATTTACCCAAAGTTATTTGAAACTCATATTAGTCAGTTCTAACGTTTTTTAGTGATGTGCACTGCCTACTGGATATTTTAAACAGAATTTAATTTTTAATAAAATAATTTTTTGATAACATTATGTCGATCCAATTGTTATGTGTGCTTCAAAATTCTAAACTGCTACCAGCGACAACACATTTCACTACAATAGCGACCTAGAGAATGAAATAGAATCAACGGAAAATAAACGGTCGATTAACATGCAAATATTAAAACTGTTTTTAGATGCTAAACCACATGCATGTATTTAGCTTGCCTCATATTGTCATTGTCGTCAAGTTCTAACTCACAAAGAAGAAAGAACCATCGTGAAGAACAGCCAATTCAGCATTCGATACACTCAAGGTAGCCAAATTAACGATCATATTATGATTACTTGCTGAGAAACTGGAAATGCAAAGAGAATGCATCACCAGCATTAAATCTATGAGTATAGCAAATAGAAATGACAGATGAAATAATGAACGTAATTTTATTAAGCCCACGTCGCATCAGTGACTACAGTATAGCTTTTTAATTGAATATCGCGAAAGATCATCGATAACTACGACGCTAAAGTTTCTATGCTGTCATAGAAAAAATAATCTAATTTCCCAAAATTTTCCATCCCAGAGTCAATAAAAGATTGTACAAATGTAATTCATCTTAATCGTCTCTGGAATGAAGTTTTGAATGTGGCGGTGTGAATGAAACGGTAAAGATTTGGATGGCAATGTTCTTACTTTAGGAATTCAGTTGTTATCATCTCTAACTGACCCTGGAATGGAAAATTTTGCATCTGATCTATATTTTAAGGTCTCATTTGTTTTTCATTTTCCAATTCTAGACTTTGTTCATGCTTTTATCAAATATTTTACTAGCCTTTATTGGCGAAGCGAAGACTATTCGTAATAATCGAAAAGTATCCTATATCATAAGGCAATTGCATAACGAGAAGAATCAAGGTAAGGATAAGATTCATTATAGTGATAATAATGTATAATGTATTTCACTTAGCTGTAAGTATCCCTCTCTACCAGACGTCGATTATGCTGCCAAAAATGCAGCCCTTGCAGTTCTCGAACCCGATGCGATCGTAGAGGTCATGTATACCTGCGTCATCTTGTCAGGTTCATTAGGAGTGAGTGGCCAGACGTAGTACGTTAGTGATTAGCTAGGTATCTATTCTTGTAAATTAAGTTAATTAAATTATAAAGAAAAGAAAACTGGTGCAATACGCAATGCTACCAAAAGTCACAGCAGATTGTAAAATAATAAAGTCAAAACCTTGTCCCAGCAACGTGTTCCACCAGCACCGCTGCCTGGTCTGCTACTATTGCCGACCACAATGTCGATAACAGACAGCTAGTGCGTTATCAGCTCTCCACGGGCAGTTTTATGTACAGCATCATTAATAAGTCATAAATGCTGCTAACCGGTTATTTTCATAAACATCGATTCACGATTGTACTTAATCTAGTCACTAGTCTAGCAGAATGCATTATTGAATTTTTTATTTAAATGCAAGGACTTTGCGTAAGCAACAAAATAGATGGGTTAGTACGACAATTCAATCGGTTTTTCTAAATTCCACGTGTAGATATAGCTCCTGTTCTCTATTTTCTAGTGGTGACAATTCACCCTCACACGCGAGTCAATATTCCTAATTTGTTGTGACCCTTTATATAAAGCCACGTGATTAAACGGCGCTTTTAGCAAAGGAATTTTTCAAAATGCTAAATCGCATGAAGCACGTAAAAGAAACTGTTGATATGAGCGGTTGAATTTTTTTTAATTCGATTAATGAAAATATTTGATTAGCAGGGACTGATCATCAATAATATAACAGCCATCAGTACTACTATTGCATACTTAAAGTATTCGGGGGTAGGTACATCCCAGAATTCGCGACAGCAAAACATGCTAAACATCATAAAGCTATTCAATTAAAATGCAAAATTCAATAAAAAAAAATGTCATAACTCTACGTGCATCCTCATGGAGCCACCGAATCAATCAACCTCCTCAACCGTCGGACCCTTAGCCCCCGGCGCCGCGTTGGCACTACCACCCGCGCCTGCCGCCGTCGCGCCCCCCTGGTGCAACTTGAGCATGATCGGGCCACACTCCTTCTGTATGTCCTTCAACTTGTCATCGTACTCCTCCTTCTCTGCCAGAAGGTTGGTGTCCAGCCAGGACAGCACCGCCGCGCATTTCTCCTGCGCTTTCTTCTTGTCGGCGTCGGTCAGCTTGCCGGCTGCAGCCTCCTCCGTCGCCTGCTTTACACTGAACGTGTAACTCTCCAGCTGGTTCCGGGCGGCGACCTTCTCGCGCTGCTTGTCGTCCTCCCCGCGATATTTCTCCGCGTCGGCCAACATCCGCTCGATGTCGTCCTTCGACAGCCGCCCCTTGTCGTTCTGGATGGTGATGCGTTCCGACTTGCCGGTGCTGCCTTCTTTGGCGGACACGTTCAGGATGCCGTTGGCGTCCAGGTCGAAGGTCACTTCGATCTTTGGGATGCCGCGCGGCGCGGGGGGGATGCCGGTCAAGTTGAAGGTGCCGAGAGTGTTGTTGTCTTTCGTCATGGCCCGCTCGCCTTCAAACACCTGCAATCAAACGTAGCATGGGGTCAAATGAATGGAATCGGTACGGCACAGTTCCTAAAATGACATTCAAGTCCAATTCACATTTCATTTCCGGATAAGGGAGTAAGTGAGCAAGATATTGATCGTCTAATACGTCTTAATCTCACAGGTGTTGCCACGACGAGATTGTAAGGGCTGCAGAACTGGGCAATTGCAGCAACTTCCATGCATAATGTAAGGTAAGAGTAAGACTTATTGGTTATGAGTATACCTACCTTCCTAGCCTTAACAATCCCTAAGTAATCTAAATTTCTAAATTACCTGTATGGTGACAGCCGCCTGGTTGTCCGAGTAGGTGGTGAACGTCTGCTGCTGCTTGCACGGGATCCTCGAGTTGCGTTCGACGATCTTGGTCATCACGCCGCCCGCCGTCTCGATGCCGAGAGACAGCGGCGCGACGTCCACCAACAGCACGTCCTGAATCTGCGAGCTCGTGTCCCCGCTCAAGATGGCAGCCTGCACCGCCGCGCCGTACGCCACTGCCTCGTCGGGGTTGATCGAAAGGTTCAGCGCTTTTCCGCAGAAGAAGTCTTGCAGCATTTTCTGGATCTTCGGGATTCGGATCGATCCGCCGACGAGGACGACGTCGTGGATCTTGGCCTTGTCGAGCTTGGCGTCGTTGAGAGCGCGCTCGACAGGAGCGAGCGTCGAGCGGAACAAGTCCATGCACAGTTCCTCGAAGCGTGCGCGAGTGATCTTCGAGTAGAAGTCAACCCCTTCGTGGAGGGCGTCGATCTCGAGGCTGGCCTCCGTGCTGGACGAGAGCGTGCGCTTTGCGCGCTCGCACGCCGTGCGCAGGCGTCGCAGCGCACGCGTGTTGTCTCGCAGATCCTTCTTGTACTTCCGTTTGAACTCGTCGGCGAAGAACGTGACCAGGCGGTTGTCGAAGTCTTCGCCGCCCAGGTGAGTGTCACCTGCCGTCGACTTCACCTCGAAGAGAGACCCTTCGCTGATGGCGAGCACGGACACGTCGAACGTACCCCCGCCGAGGTCGAAGATCAACACGTTCTTTTCCCCCGCCAGGTTCTTGTCGAGGCCGTACGCTAAGGCGGCTGCCGTCGGCTCGTTGATGATTCGCAAGACGTTCATGCCAGCGATCGCGCCGGCGTCTTTGGTCGCTTGCCGCTGCGAGTCGTTGAAGTATGCAGGTACGGTGATTACAGAATCGGTGACTTTCCCTCCCAAATATGTCTCCGCAATTTCTCGCATCTTGGTCAGCACCATCGAGCTGACTTCCTCGGGAGCGAACTTTTTCAACTCGCCCTTGTACTCGACTTGTATCTTGGGCTTGCCGCCGTCGCTGACCACGGTGAACGGCCAGTGCTTCATGTCGTCCTGGATCTTGGCGTCGTCGAAACGGCGTCCGATCAGCCGCTTGGCATCGAACACAGTGTTCTTGGCGTTCATTGCCACCTGCAAGTCACGACACAGACTATTAACTATTTGGAGACAATTACTGGCATTTTGAACACTTCCAAGCATGTGTTTGCAGCATAAACATTTCATTACAGACTTTTTATTCCGGAAATAATATCTCCGTATATTTCATAACAGCAAAGATAAAATATCTTTGGGTCAAAAATTGCGTGAATATAATTGGCCAGTTCCTTCCCACTCTCGAATCGCGAAGGTACTAGAAACAAGGCAGGCAGCGTCACAGTGCGATGCACCAACCGAGTGTGATCCAGCCTTTTCTGGAATAACTATAATGTACCGAAGGATATTCTTAGCGCGTGACTCCCACGTTGTGTGGCGGTTGTGTATATAGATAATTTTGGCACTGCGCTTTTGAGGAAGCTATAGCGGTGGTCACAGAATCTGTCATCTCGTGGCTCCACTTGCATGCGTGGGTGTCCATGAGCCGGAGTATCGTCATTGATAGCAACGTGTTACTCATGTTAAACCCCTTTTAAGGAAATAGACCTCTCGCGTGAGTCACACAAAATTTCACGTGCGAAGTGTGACATGCTGAACACCTTGAAGACAGAAGTCAGTCTTAAGCATTGTTGCCTCCGTTTCATGCTTTATTTGAATGACACGATAATATGCATAAAGTGGCCGCGCCCTATAGGAATTAAAAGAATGGTCAGTACAAATATTATCCGTAATTAAAATTTCCGTGGGAATTGAACCAACAATACTAGACAACACTCACCCGGTCAGTCAACCGCAGTTAATATTGGCACAGTATTTTGGTGTCATTGTTTATTTTTTTCGCCGCCAAACCCATTGATAAGACATCCAAACCATTGCGCGAACGCCGCGTGTCCTAGCTTTCAACTCACCTGACTCTTGGCGGCGTCGCCGATAAGCCGTTCGGTGTCTGTGAACGCCACATAACTGGGGGTCGTGCGATTGCCCTGGTCATTGGCGATGATCTCGACCTTTCCGTGTTGCCACACACCGACGCATGAGTACGTGGTCCCCAAATCGATGCCCACCGCCGGTACTTTGCCCATGGTACACGCTCTCGAACTGCTCGCAACAACAACAGCGGCTCCTACTCCTCCTGTGACTATAGCGACTCGACTGCACAACTTTCCCCATGGTATCGAGACTTTTATAGAATCTTGATCTAAAATTATCCCGCGCCTGTAACCATCTGTGTGCTAGCGTGGATATTTTCTCATATCCAAGCGTCACATTCAATATAACGAAGTGCAGGATGGGTTTGGAATTAGCGCAGAGGCTGCTGTGATAAGGGAGCTAACGTCTTCATGTATTTCACGATATGGTAATTAGAGGTTAAAGCGAGTAAAACTCCCGCACATACCAAAAGGCACCAAGTTGCGCGACGCCTACTATTTTGTGTCAAGGTGATTGATCATTGATCTCTAGATGGACTCTTTTAAACGGACTCCTTTTATGTCCAAATGACATTATCTAATAAGAAATCAATCAACGTGCATTTCATATTATTTCTTTAATTGCTTCGTTGTTATGAGAGCAAAATGATAAATGCATGCAATGGGCCAATGGCAGGCAGAGAGGCATGCAGGCAGTCAATTTGCTTAGCAACCAAGCCTTGTTGGATCCATATTTATTTTGTTGTTATCGTATGGTAACCCGAGCGTACCTTCTTGATTAGACCCTTTTTAAAGAGAGCGGAAGCCCAGCAGCCAAGGTAAATTATTGAGAAATACAAATGGCCGGTAAAGCTAGTAAGGCGAAAAAGAAAAAGGACAGCAACGGCAAGGCGAAGAAGCCAGCACCAAAGGCAAACAAGAAGTCAGAGGGCAAGTCAAAGACGAAAACGAAGAAGTCAGCAAAGTCACGATGTAATATTGACATATTCAACGAGCATGCGATGGAAAATGCCTACTATACGTGTCACAACATTCAGGACGTGATGAAAATCAGGGGGTTTCCTTGGCCAGATGCACAGAAGAAAAAGAAGAAAGGCAAGAAACGATAGTGTGATCATCGTAACTGGAGCTATTATCTGGGGGAAAAAAATTTAGTTTGATGGATATGAAATGGGTTTGGGATACTTGTCAAACATTTGAAGTGAAACATTAAAATGATTTCTATTAGAACTCATTAAAATATGTACACAATACACAGAACTTCTTCACAAAATATAATACAACAAATATCATCAGATATATGCTAAATAACTATGGTTAGCCTAATTAATTTAGTTATTATTTAAATTACAAAAGCTGGAAGATATTACAGTATATACAAGTTATATTATTATAACCAGATCTCTCTTATCATTTACAATCGTTTACTGGCTCTATATCTACCCTATCAATAATTAATAATTAGGTTCCTACTATTTGTTACTTCAGCCAATACATATTATATATTAGAATCACTGTAGCGTAAAATTATAGTTCTCGCAATAAACTTAGTCGGAACTAATGAAAAGAAAGATGGACCTAATTTCAATAGTTTCAATCCAATCAAATAAATTTGAATATTTGTGAATGAATCTTTGTGATGTTTTTATAATTTATATTTATCATTTTTTGCCTGTTCCTGAAAGGTATTAAATACAGATACATTCCATTGACCAATTTAACAGGCAGCACTGCTACATTGTAGCAAATAGATAGGAGAGAAGCACAACAAAGTTTAATAAATTAATTTAGAAAACACTTCCAGAAAATTTACCTTAAAAAATGTGCTAAGGATAACCCAAGAAGGTTCACACTTTATAAAATCGAGGCACATTACGTTATTGATATCAAAAACTATTTTAAAACATTGGAGGCACTAATCATTACAGATGTCATTGTCATGTCATAAATCATGGTCATGGTGTAAAATTGATGTTAAGCGTGAGAATAAGACAGATATTCCCAAAGGCACAGTTTCGGCATTTTCGGTTTTGGGAAAATTGAGTAAAGCAATGAATGTTGAGCAAATTGGGTTCTATGACAACTGGAACAACTATTATGACCCAGAAATGAATGGTTGAATTTATGCATCCCTTGTAGAGACACAAGAATTCAGTGCTAGAAACACTGAGGCTTAAAAGCAAATTAAAGCTAGTATTATCATTCACTTCCCGATCAATTGTAGGAAATGCAATGTGACAGGTGTGCTTGGCCTAAAGTGGCTTTCAAATACCAACGTTGGAAAAAAATTAGGTAGAGCACAATCAAAATTTTTTATCAAGGTTTGCTGAACTGGAGTTCACATATAAAACACACGCAAAAATATTGCGAATCTGATCGGACTTCCGACATAAAGATCAGCTCACGTTTGTAAATACTAATTATCCTAAAATGGCTCGGTTAGATCTGACATATAAACAAATTAGTATTAAGGCAGCTGCTGGCATAGCTAGATATTCACCGATTGATATAGTATCAATATCATTTCGTTTCTTACACATATAACTTAAACTTTACACCGAGTGATATCAAATTGGCAGTTGCAATGGTGGCATTGGAGTCTGAAACAATCATACTAAACTAACAAGTGCAAGTCCACTGAATTGCCTATATTACCATCAGGTTGTTAGCACCAACACAATATTTTTTGGAGATTCAGAGCAAAAACAAAACTATTGCATAATGAATGGCCATTGCGACCTTAAAAAGGTCGCTTGGACTGGTCGAATAGTTTGTACAGGCGAATGTGACAAATCATCGACAAAAATGTCCAATCGGAGGGTTTTTTAATGTTAGTTGGATGGCCCACGAAACTTGTTTCAAATTTAGACTCGAGAAATTGCACGGTAAACATTTTCATCACGACGCCCTCAGAGAAATGTCATACATAAACAGGACCTTGATTATCATTATCATCTAGACTTATCCTGTTCGGAAACCCCGGACCCCCCCCATCATCAAAAAACCGCCTGAAAGTGAACTCGAAGAAGCCGTGAAACGGCTTGCCATTGTCCAACAGCTCGTCGGACTTGTTCGAGTCCGACGAGCCCCCCGAAGTCCGCAGCCGCTCCGGGTCGACCGGGTCGAAGTTGGACGTGTCCGTCGGGAACTGGATGCGCGGTATGTGCGGCGCAACCTGTCGCCGCAGGCCCTTCTCGAAGTCGACGTTGTCAAAGAACGGGTGCGTCTTGACCTCGCCCGCGTTCTTCCCGAGCCGCCACTCGGCGCCGGTGCACAGCTTCAGTATGAGATCTTTACCTTCGGGCGAGCAGTGCGCCGCATTGGGCACGCGCAGTGTCGTCTTCCAGTTGATCACCTTGCCCTGGGTCTCGGCCGGCGAGTTGGCAAGGAAGGGCGGCGAGCCGACGAGCATCTCGTAGAGGATAACGCCGACGCTCCACCAGTCGCACAGCTGCGTGTAGCCTTCGCGCAGCAGCACCTCGGGCGCTATGTAGTTGGGCGTGCCGACCAGCGAGTGCGCCAAGCACCGCTGGTGTTCCCGTCTTCTCCGCCGCTCGAGCGGCTTCAGTTGGTGGCAGCGGCACTCGTTGCCGGTGGTCCAGTCCTCGGTGGGGTCCATCGAATCTTGTCGATTGTGGTCGCCTGGAATTTAGGGGGGTATGGTTTAGGGGGTGGTTTGATTGGTTTGATAGGGAAATCATAATCTGAAGAATTCTGGGAGAAAACTCCTCCGTGGTTCATTTTCAGATATGAGAAAGTCGATGAAGGAAAAGCGTGAAGAGGTGAGAATCGGGAATTTTAGATGTCCCTCTTTTCTATCTCACCAGTCATATCTCAATCGGCAGTCAGCCTTCACATCAAACCTCAGTATTTCCAATTGGTAAATGTAGAAGACAGGATATCTACTGATGGCAAAAGGTGAAAATCTAGTATTAAATCCTAATTAAGGACATGAATTTTATAACGGTAAGGGTTACTATTTTAATTTTCATTAGCCATGCCATTAAAAGACTTACATTTACTGATAGGTATGTAAAGGAGATTAACATAGATAGGTACCTTAAAGAGATAAAAATAAATTTGTGGCCAAGTGAATGGTAAGGCATCTTGCATTTGCAATGTGGAGCATTGGTATTTGGTAGGTACTCACCATTTCTCTGGTAGTACTTGGAGTTGTGAGTCCAACGGAATCCTGTGCAGAGTCCGAAGTCGGTGAGTTTGATGTGTCCATCGCGGTCGATGAGAATGTTGTCGGGCTTGATATCACGATGAATGAAACCCATCTTGTGTACACTCTCTACTGCACAAGTTAGTTCAGCTATGTAGAACCTGGTGACAAAAGATATGACAATTTACTGAGTTTTGAATTTGTGCACTTACCTCTTCTATTACTTTCCCCCTCTTTGCAAATTATTGAACTGATGATTCCAATTTTAAGGGTGGAATTAAAATGAAATGTCTAATCAATTCTCTAAAACGTTTTCATAAGCCTTTTTATTTCCCCAAAAAATGTTATTTTACAGCAAGCAAGGGATAGCAGTGACTTTTTCTTTTTCTGCAAGTTGTTACTACCTACTTCTATTATCCTCTATATCTCCTGTTATCCATTAGGCCAGCTAACGACAACAATCAGAAAAAATGACAGCATCTCCAGGATTTTACCCCTGACAATTGCGAAATAAATCAGGTTGAACGAAACTTACCTTGCGAGTTGTTCGTCAAAGATTCCCAACTTGATCAGTAGAGACATGAGATCGCCGCCGGCAATGTAATCCATCACAAAATATAAATTGTCCTTGTCTTGAAACGAATAGTAAAGTTTCACGACCCACTCATTGTCCGCCTCCGCCAAGATGTCACGCTCCGCCTTGACGTGCGCCACCTGGTTCCGCTTGAGCACGTCCGCCTTGCGCAGCGTCTTCATCGCGTACAAGTGACTCGTGTCGATCTTGCGCACCAGTGCCACCTCGCCGAACGCGCCCACGCCGATCGGCTGGATCTTGGTGAACATCGACTTGTCCATCTTGGCCCGCTTCAGCCGGATGTAGTTGGACTCCTTCTGCGACAGCATCCGCCGCATCTGGCACTGCGCCTCGGCGCTCAGCCCGATCTTGGCCATCTCCGTCTCGAGCTGCACCCGCCTGAACACCCGCTGCTTGTGCGACTTGATCACGTTCTCCACGTGCTGCTCCATGAAGAACTTGAACGCCTGCGGCGAATAGTTCCGCACCTTGCACTCCCTCCGTTCCTCCTCCTTCTCCTTGCTCATGCGCTTGCGCTCCGGAATCGGCGACTGGTGGTTGATCTTGTACGTGGACGGCGCCTGGCCCGAGTGGCTCGGCCGCCGCTCGCCGCCGCCGTTCTGCACCGCCGCCTGGTTGTTCTTGTTCTTGTTGCTGACCGACGTCGACGCCGTCGGCGGCAGCGGTGGCGTCTGCTGCGGTATGCCGACCGTGTTCTCCGACGACGTCGACGGCGGGTATCCGGCGCCCGGGCGGCCGTCGCTCGAGCCGGGGCTCGCCGACCGGCCGTCGTTGGAGCACAGTTTGCGCGCGAGTGGCGGGTGATGGTGCGGCGACGGCGACAGCCGCGAGTCGGCCTCGTTGGGGCCGTAGGGCGGCGGGTGGTGGGCCAGCGCCGCCGGCGCGACGATCCCGCGCTGCACCGCTAGCGCCTGCATGGTGCTGGCGTAGCTCGGCGGGTCCGTTGTCGGCACCGGCGTCGAGCCGGCCGCGTTGCTGGGCGATGGCGCCGTCTGTGCGGGCACCGGCGGCGGCGCCGCCTTGTGCGCGGCCGACACGGGATAGGCGGGAGCGGGGACGGAAACAGGATAGGCGGGCGCCGGCGCGGAAACGGGATAGGCGGGCGCCGGCGCGGAAACGGGATAGACCGGACTGGCCGCCGCCTTCTGCTGTATGGACGAAGCGTACGACGGCGGCGGCGGCTGCGGCGCGGCGGGCGCGATGGCCGTCTGCAGCACGGGCTTCTGCACCTGCGTGCTCTTCACCGACTGCATGATGATCGGCGGCTGCGTCTTGGCCTGGCGCGCGCCCCACGCCTGCAGCGGCGTCGGCCGCGCGACCGCCGACGGGCTCGGACTCGACACCGACACCGTCACCGGGCTGGGGGAGCCCGCCGACGTCGGGCCCGAGTAGATGCCCGACGACGGACTCTTGCGGTAGTCCTGCTGAGACTGCGTCGGGCTCTGCCGGCTCTGGATCGACGCCGTGTACGAAGGCGGCGGCGGCGGGTTCGTCGGCGACGACGACATCAGCGGGTACGGCGGCGGCGCCTCCGCCGCTGACGCGCTTCCGTTGCCTGGGTAGAGGTTGAGAGCCTGCATCTGCTGCGACAGCTGCTGCTGAACCTGTGGCCCGTTCTGCACGACCATCGGCTGGCGGCCGGACGACGCGTTGCCCTGGCCGTTGTTGGACGACGCGACCGGACTCGTGCCGCGCTGCGACGTGCCGTTGGAGCTGCCGCCGGCGCCGGGCAAAGCGGCCGGGGGGCGCGCGGCCGCCGCGGGCGACGGCGACATGCGCTTCAGCAGGTGCTGCACGTTGGACGGCACGGAGTAGGCGGCGTGCGGCGGCGGCGGGGGCGGCGGGGTGTTGCTGCAGCGGGGGGGCGGCGGCGGAGGCGGCTCGCCGAAGCTGCTCGGCGAGTACTGCCGGCTGAGCTGCGGGTGCGAGGAGAGTTCGGCTAGCCGGGGGCTGTCCGAGCGCGAGCTGCCTGCGCCGCTGTCCATCGCCGGGCTGCCGCGCTGCACGCTCAGCTCGCGCTCGATGCTCGGCTTGCGGTTCAGCTTCGTGTTGAGCGCCAGGCCTGACGAGTGGCCCTTGCCGATGCTGTTGACGGCGTCGCTCTGCTGCTGCTGCTTCGACAGGAAGTCCATCGCGGACTCGAACCGGCCGCCCGACATCTTCAGCGCGCGGATCGCGGATTCCTGCAACCGATAGAGGATGTCTTGCTAGAAATTGCATTCATAGTTGTGGAAAAATTACTTGGATAGCCCCAAAATGCAAAACAGATTTAATTTCTGGAAAAGGTCACAGTACATCCATCCTCGTCCTTGGAAAAAATCTAATGTTAATTTCAGTTGACGTCATGCTGATAGTGTAAACAATGCAGTCCGTTATGCATTTACATTTCCCGATGCAAGGAAATCGGCAAACGGTGTTAATTAAAGTTGTCAAAGAGCCAAATCTTGTAAATTTAGGAAAATATGACAACAGCTGATATCCTATTCCGAAGGGCGACAGACACCTAGTGCCCGTTAATTCGTGACATTGTCTGGGACGAGTGGCCGAGGGGGAGGGGATCGTGACCACTTTCTTGTCGGACGAGAGCCGTCCTGGAGCCGACAGCCGCCGAGATTGATTAGCTAGTCAATAATCGGCATCGAAGCAACAACAGTCTGGCCTGGCATCTTGCCACCACAAATCAACTCCCCCCCCCCCCCCCCCCCCCCTGTCGCCGAGGCCCAGTCCGTGGCTGCTGCTGCTGCTGCTGCCTGCACTGCAAGCGCACCGAGCGCAGATGAAATTTGCATGTGCGGAATGTCAATCAAGCAGCGGCTTGCATTGCATGGCCGCTCGGCCGTCAAGCAGACGATGCACATAGATGCGTTTCACTCTCCGAACGCCTACCGGGTCGGCGATGCGCTGGTTTACTACGCGCTTATGGTAAAATGAAATGGCCGGGCCTTGCCTTTCTATTTCGTTGGGCCCGATGACGGACAAAAAATTGAATGCAAATAAAATTCACTTCGCTCTCGTAGATGCTTGAAACCATGATTAGGACCTTTCTATTTTGATGGGCCTGATGACGAACAGAAATGCGATGCTAGAAATTCAGTTTCACTATCTTGGTGGTGGGATTTAAGCTCAACTAATTTGTTGGGCCGGACATCTTGGAAGGGCCCGTGACTAATAATGTGGTCACTTAAAAAGAGCACCTGTGATGAGTCTCTCAGCCTCTAGAGCCGACATCTCTCTGCTGTTGGGGAGATGATTCAGTCTGGCACCCACCACACGAAATGCAACAGACAACAAAACTTCTTGCGAAATAAAAAGAAATTTAGATCATTTCCTCTGGCGTTTTTTCTATGTTGAATAGAATTTAATAGCATAGCAGTAACATTATGCCGTGTATAATGGAAAAGGATTGCATCTTCAGTGTTTAATGTTCGCACATACCTATCTGCAGGAACCACGATTTTATTGTGTGAATCACATTAATTAATTTCCGCAACCTTGACTTCTTCGCGAGAGCCAAATTTTATTAAGAGAGCCAGAACACCATGATGAATCGCTGCATTCTGTACACAAGCGTGCACAAGTGGTGCTACAATATGAAAACATGACGTAGTATGTCGCATCGCAAGACGAACAGGCGAGCATTGACCATGCAGTGACATTCTGTGGTCTGCAAGCAATTTACCTCCGATTCATCTCTGCTTAGAGGGAACTCGACTGCATCAAAAGAAGTCTCATATGAAATCAGTCATCGCTGTTTGATATAGAGTAAACTAATGTTTTATTTTTGTCTATATTATGACCACAAAATGATTTGATCGCCTGTTTTATGAGATGCCTAAGAGGTTTAGTAGTACTAAAACTTACGTGGTGTCGTTAATTCGAAATGCGCATTCGTATAGACATCTCCTTATATCAATATCTATATAACACCCTAATCACATCGAGATTGCATTCCTGGATACAGCTTGGCATCACATAAAATGAAGAATGAGACATGCATGGTATCCATTAGTTACCGAGAGTTAATGTATTTACTACCGCTTGTAAAACAGAGAGAAAAGGGATCGCGATCTCCAAGAATTGCACGGTAGCAATCCTTGGCGCCAAAGGGTGAATACATCAAAATAAAACTCTGGAAATGGTTGAATGACAGACAGACATAGCAGCCACGACACAAATTACCCGGTTACCAGTCCCCCATGTATAGTACCTACTTGGTAAAACAACGACCTTTCGTAAGTCATTCGCAGAACATCGCGCATGGCCCAATCATTCGAATAGTTAGAGATCGGCAACATCCTGACTTGCACTTGCACCACGAACTGCGAACGGGCGCTTCCGAGTCACTATCTTCGCACAGGAGCGTGCACTGGTCTTATGTTTCAATTAATAATATCATGGCAAGAGTGCACCCGGAGTTCGCTATCTAGCTAGCTGGACTGGAAGAAGTAGTTTTACTTTTAATAATAACCATCTATAAACTGTACTCTATAATACCTTGCTGGATCGCTGTGCCGCGAGCGTTGCGATAATTACCCTGTTTCTGATCAGATTTCATTTTTAAGGGTGGGGGTAACCGGCGAGTACCCGAGCATTGACCCTTATTAAAATCTATCACTTATGCCGGCTAATGTTATCGAATCCGATGAACAGTTAGTAAATAGTGTTCGTTTTATTTATTTAATGACCTTGACTGTAGAGAAGGGAACTGGGAGGGATGTGATTGTGAATCACCGACGATAAGATTTAGATAGAGGAATTGACTAAATCAATCCACATGCTTATCTATTAAAGTATAGGCTCCTCTTCAAATATTTAGTTATTTGGAAAGAAAAGTAAATACTTTGTTGTAGCCATGGTCATCCATCCTAATTGTAGTTCACATTGGATATTAATCCTCAAATTGTTCCTAGCAAATGAAACAGAACATTTTACTGGCCATAACAAAAGGCAGAAAGGTAATCACCGTGGATTACATCCCATATCAAGTTGATACATTCATTGTTATGGTTTATCTAGATTTTGAGGCTTGTGACAGCCAAGATCAGTTAGGAATCAAAAATAGCAAATCTCTTGGAACATGGATGGATGTCATTCATTATACCAATCGAAAATGAACTGTTTACAGTTTACCAAATAAAAGTATTTCAATGGCAATAAAAGGTTGCACTTGCAGCTAGCATAAATTTGGATACAGGTAGGTTCAAACTTGAAACTTGGCACTTGGCTAAAACATTTCGGTGGTCTGTTGTGTGTTAATAGAATTGTTACTTTTTAAAGAATTCTCCCTTCCACAAGCCAACAGCAAATAATAGCAATATTATCCAAATCATAGTGGAATTTTACCTCAATATTTAGATTGGTTTTGAAGGATTTGATCATACTTAAACTTAAATGGTCAGTTACCTCCCCAACCCCCTATCTAAGGCTTATCCACCTTTCCCATCAAAAATTATTATTCACTGACTGGAAGGACATTACCAGAGCAGTTAGGGCTGAAATTACAATGTCCAGTTACTCATCTCCATGCTGACAACCCATCGGTTGCTTCTGTTTCCTTCTTCACTGGAAGATAACTTGACATTGTAATTTATTTACTTTAGAAAAACTATACTTGCTTGCTTGTATGAAATGTCTTAATAATAGGTGAATGCGACTTATGTCTTATATGTGTTATTTTTTCTCTAAAATGGTTTGGTAACTTGCACTACCTACAAAATTAGGATTTACGACCTGACCCCGATAAAGATTGCATTGAAATATTTTTTTATCCGATTCCTACATATTCAGTTTTTTCATTTTAATAAATTTTATGTCTCACAATTTACCAAATTATCAGAACCTTCAGGTCCTTATCATCAAATTTTGTCAGATTTTATTAACAAACCATCAATTAAACTTTTATTTTAATTTCTTTTACTAAAATACCTACAGTAAGTACCTACTCATTGACATGAATAATTAGCTGTGAAGTAGATACCTAATCATTGTCAACACCATCACTTAGGAGTTAGGGGTCTCCAATTACTCTTGATGGCTAATCTCTAATGGTTTTCTAATGAGTAGTTAGATCTGCATTAGGGACATCATGCCCATACACCTTCAGCCTTCTTATCACATATATTGAAAATAAATCTACTATTTACATTTGTCCTACAGATAGATTGGGTCTAGAATCTTAATAGCCTGATATTAGTTCCTACATCGATAACCTAATCTTCTATGATTCGGCCAACAGAGAAGGTACCTACCCTACTAAATATGATAGTATCTCAAAATAGTATGTTGAAGAATGATTCATAAAACTGTTCTGGCGTCTTACTCACCTCTGTATAACCCATCGCACAGAGATTTTGAAGAAAGATTATAAAATCCTTTTCCACTCCGTTCCCAGACGTTCCACTGACACCGCTGAGCCCGGATGCAGAACTGACACCGCTTGTGGTAGAAAGTGTCGAGATAGTACTAGCTGCACTGGAGCCAACGTTCACACCACCACTGTTTTCAAACGGCAGGAGGGAATTTCGAATCTCGGCGAGAGCCTTTTGGCGGTATCCCGACGATCGGGTAGATGACTTGCCGGACGACGCAGAGTTCATAGTGGCGAAAAGCTGCTGGCCCATGCTAAGCCCAGCGGGCGGGCAACCGTCTTACGCCCGCGGGCCACCGTTGCACTTTTGACATGCACAACAACACTCTGGAGCACTTTCAGCATAGGCAAACACTACCGTCACGCAAAAACACTGGTAGGCACTTATTCTTAAGGCAGTTTAATGATTATCACTAAGGAAAAGCAGTCGATAGGAACACAATCAAGGCAATGGGCCCATTGGGCCCACGGTTGGAGCAAGCACTCGGTCCCACGATGTAAGTCACGTTCGACAACACTGGCGCTTTTGGTTTACGTATGAGACCCTATTGATAGTCATATCAAAAAGGTTATCTGCATTGGAATCCTCTTGGATGTCGTTTGATGCAATGCGATCCATTTCAATTCTGGGATCATTCTGAAAGGAAATAAACTATTTAGAAAGAACACATTGATAGGCTTATTTCGTTGAAGCTAATTGGATCACCAAATATTGTAGTGATAAATCATAATAAGCACTGAACATACCAAAAGGCCTATCAAGAAGCAAGCTTTTGATTAATCTGCATTTAGCTGCGTATGTGCATGAACTTAAAGTGAGATTATTAGAGTTCATTTTAATTTCTTCAATCCATCCTTTAACGAATGATCTATAATGGTAAGTATTCAAAATTCCAAAACAAAGAGATTAAATCCTTGAGTATTATTAAGCAAATGGTCGCCATCTTGAAGTGCCACATTCCTAATAACAAAACAAGCTGACAACACTTTGAACCCGTAAAACTTGTTGCATCCATTCATGCAATAATTACCTGCATTTTTTAAAGCTTCTGTAACACAACTAGCAGACGATTCGGCATTGCACTTATAATTTTTAACGTTATCATCAAATTACGATTAATAAGGACATAGGACCACTTTCCAAGTTCCAACGCCCTCCGCTCCGTAAAAACGGGGAAGTCGACTGTGGAATGCAGGATAGTCAGTGGTACTGTAAAATGGAACCTTCATTACTTATCATTAGCTCAAGCATTTTATCGGCAATTGTGAAAATCTTCTTTGCAAATATCTGGAAACAATACAAAGCAATAAAGATGTTCATTTTTAAATGCAGCTGTGAAAAATTTACCAAGATAATACACTTATCAATAGGCATATTTCAGCTGTTTGACTGTGTGTTTTGCAAAGTAGACCATTAAAATTTAGTCGTCATTTAATCATAACAATTCCATATCGGACAAGTTGACCAAATCTGATTAAAAAAGTGCATATTTTGAAAAATGTTTGCATCAACTATGGTGTAATCTGTTCTTGCAGTGCAGGCAAAATCGGCAATATATGTCCGTGAAGTTGGCAAACACACGTTCGAATTTTCCAATATTTTCTACGCGAGGAGTTAGTGCTGAATAAGGGCTAATTAGTGCCGCAAACCTTGGAATCAGTGCTGAAATTGGAAGCCACAGGGGGTTGTCTGTGGGGTTTACTAACTTCACGCTAGAAATCCCCTTGTGAGCATCGATTTGAAATTTTCAGGATGGTTAGTGTTGAATTAGAGCTAATAGTGCCGTAAGCCCCGCAATTAGTGCGACCCTACTCTAACAGTTACGGACGTAAACGTGATTATACGTGAGCAAGCCCAATTTGAGCTATCAATCTGAAATTTTCAGGGCAGAGTACGGAATTAGTGCTAATTAGGGCCGTAAACCCCGCAATAATGTTGCTCTGCTATAAAAGTTACGGCCCTAAACGTCCTGAAAATTTGTGATAGTCATGGGGCTTGCTGTATTTCATTCACGTTTACGGCCTTAGCTCTGAAATTAGAGAAGCCCTAATTGCGGGGGTTGCGGCATTGATTTGCACTAATTCTACACTAACTATATTGAAAATTTCAGAGCAATTAACTCACATAGGGCTTGCTTAAAGGTACCTCTTAACGTAGGGTAACACTAGTTGTCGGGATGGCACTAATAAGCACTAATTCTGCACAAATTATCCTGAATAATTCAAATTGATAGTTCAAATGAGGCTTGATAGCGTGAAATTGGCAAGCCCCAAAGACAACCCCTTGAGACTTCCCCAATTTTGCAGCACTAATTCCAATGTTTGCGGCACTAATTAGCACTAACTCCTCACATGAAAAAAAGGAAAATTCGAAAGTGGGCTTGCCAACTTGACGGACACCAATTCGCAGACTGACAGCGCAGAGGTACGCGCGAACGGCAACCGTCAGCCAAGGCCGAGATTATATTCAAAAGGTGTCATATCGAAGCGACCCGAGTCGATTTTAGAGCAGCGTTCGTGTGCGCTCGACTCGGGACCACGTGACTCGAACTACAAAACTGATGGAGGGGAGAGGTTAGGTTAGGTAACTAACGACAGTGCTCATTTGACCGACATTTGACCAGAATATACTTTTATATATTGGTGGTAATAATTTTTGCAGCACCATCATGCGAATGTAATTTTTTTCACACTTTTTTCGGCTTTAATGATGCTGCTAAATTTTCTGTAAACTGTTCTAGCTATATCATTGGTTGACATTGGAAGTGCTTGCTGGTGCAGTCCAATATTCCCATTAGGCACTAGGAGTAATTATTAGTAAACTAAAAAGAATTAGAGTGTGTTTATAGTTCCCCGAAATTCAATGGGGAAGGTGCTTTCAGTATTGAACCGACAGGTCAATCGGATTAATGTAGAAAATAGAGCACACAGAGTCATTTCAAAAGACAAACCAACTCCGGCACCCCGTCATTCACCCAGTGGGAAGGCGTTGGAAAATCCAGGTAACTAATTTAGAACTTTTAGTACTAAACACTTGATCTTAAAGTTTACGTCGGTATATTACCCCATGCTAACAGGTACTAAATAAAAATTGGTCTTTCAGAAATTACAGGAATTGACTTGGATCTATCGAAAAGAAATGAAGTACTCGAAGATAGATTAAAACAAGTTTATGTGCAATCACACGACCCTGAGGTATGGTTACCCCTGCATTTATTTCACGGCAACATTTTTCTTATGCTTGAATATGCTATGGTTGGTGGATTTTTTCAAATATAAATTCATCAATTGGTTTTTTACATTCTTGTTTGAAGTATCACAACTGGAATGTATCATTCATTTTGCTGAAATATTTACTTAATTTGTCTGGCTGGTACTTGGCAATAGAATTGCAAAAAAATGTGCACGTACATATTTTCCTCCTAGTATGCAAGCATACACTACATTTTATTGTTAGTTGAGTTGTTGATAATCCAGTCTTTTAAAAAATACAAAACCTTTCTATGGGAACATTTAGGTAGGTACCATAAACAAAACTTTTACCACTCAGCCTCGACCGGTGGAAGTCACAGAAGCCGAGCCGGCCGAGGATTATAGCAGGAGCAACAAGCTTCCGCTGGATCGCCAGCCTTACATTCAGGCTGACTTTGGAGTTCACGAGCCGGCCGTGATACCTCGCGGTCGTTTCACCCTCCGACAAGCAATCAAGTTCATCTCCGACCACCAAGCTGACCCAGCCACCTGGACGTCTGCATCTATAGCAGAAAGTTACAAGCTCAACCAGGACGTTGTAGGTAGGTACACGTTTTCGTACACGAGGTTTTTAGGTGAAAAAGGATTGCTCTTTTTTTGAATGATTTGTGGTCTCAATTAAATGGGACCTAGAGTATGATTTTGTAAAAAAAATTGTTAGAGTAGTCACTCTTTTTCTCCATGAGAGCGTTCAATTGTTTCATTAAAAACATTGATAAAAATGGAGAACTCATATCATTTCACCGTGATAAGTTACAAAATCGCCCCCCTGGTCAGTTGATGTCTCCACCAGGTTTACTCAGTCACTCTCCTCGGGACTGTAGAACCTGAAGTAAGTCCTGAAGGTGGTTGAGATGTAGACAGGACCACAAATTGTTATAAAAGGTGCAAAAAAATATCCACCATATTCACCCATAGGGATGAACTATCCTGTTTAGCCACAATGATGGAAGTTGATACAACAATGGCCGGCAATTGCCAAGTTGTAAACAGATGTAAAATTTTTGAAGTTTGAAATATTTATAAGTTATAAGGCAAAGGAATTGGACACCCATTTCTTTCATTTTTGACAATGATTTCAGATAAAATCCTTGATCACTACCGGACCTTTCAAGTGTTCCTTCCGGATAAGAAGAAAAAGACTCATCAAAAACTTATGGCTGGCCCTTCGTCTGCAAGGGAAATAGACGACGGGAAAGTGAAAGATGCCAGGCAATAATGGTTGGCTGCCAGAGTATGTTGCCAAGTGGCAACAAGCTACCAGTAGCACACATATTTGGCTAGGACTTGTCCACGTAGTTAAGCTTATTAGAAAATATTTCGCATTGAACCAATCTTTTCGACTGTTTCGTCTAAATGTCATGTTAGTTTTCCCTATGAATAAGTCACTCAAATGTACAACCCGAAATAAACTAAATATCACTTACCAGTTTGTCCCTGTGTTTACACGATTCTGTCCCACCTCCAAATAGTGCCGTCATCGCAGACACAGAGAAGCACGCCGCCGTCACGACTTAGGCTCGTCTGGCGAATGGCCGAGTTGCATCTTGGATGCGAGAGTGTAGTGCACCGCGCCTGGCTTGGGTCGGCCACGTCCAAGTCCCACACAAAAGTGCGGCCCGTTTGGTTGCCAAGTGCCAAGATCTAGAAGATGCAAATCAAAATCTCCAAATTGAACATTGAAGTGTCTCTCTAGCTGTATTACATTTGTAACTTTGCGTCATACCCTCTGCGAGAAATCCATCGCGAAACGGATGAACCAAATTTCGCATTCTTTGAATTCGAATCGATGAATGATAGTGATGTTGGTATCGTTCGTTCTCAGCTCGGTATCTTCGAGACGGCCCGGTTTCCAGCAAACGATGGAGTTCTCGCACGATTTCGACAGAATCAAATCTCCCAGCCATTGCACACAGTCGACGTAGTTACGATGAATGTCCCTCGTGGAGAAATCCGGGAAGTGGACTTCTAGAGAGTCAAAAGGGCGTACACTTCGCGCCGTGACAAAGAGGTTGGAAAGACGGATCGATTCGCGCATCGTATCTTTATCCAGGCGCCATAGTTTGAGTGAGTGATCCATGCCACACGACATTATACGATCCCCTTGCAAGTCAAAATCCTGAAATAGGAAGAGTTGATAAGAGAATAAAATTATTACTCCAGACGTTTTTTTTTTGACTTCAAGCCATCTATTTGTCGGATGGTTATTATATTTAGAGTTTTGACTTAATTTTTAATCAAAATTCAGATAAGAAATATTACTAAAATAAACTTATTTAGTTTTGTTTGACTATTCTAATAAATGAACAAATTCCCAGTAGGAGGACAAAGACAAAACCTGCTAATCTAACATATTCGAAATAAACAACAGTTGTAAATATATATGAGCTTGTAGAGCTTAAATGAACTTACAGCACTTAGAACTTCGTCTCGGTGACCCTCAACTCCACCAAATATTGCAATACAGACGTCTGTCTTAATATTCCATAACCTCAGTGCATGGTCCTTGGATACCGAGAGTAGAAGATTTGGATCTCTCGGATGGAACTTCAACTCATTTATTGCATGCCCGTGGCCAATGTAATGCTTTATACAGGTCATGGTGACGGGACTGAAGACACGAACAATTCCACGAGAACCAGCAACTGCTAGCAAAGGCTTCCCGGTATCTTCTTCGTAGGACCAAGCGCATGTGTAATAGTTTTCGTCGAGCTAATTAAATTACAGTCAAGGTCGGTTGGAAGTACTGATGTCTCATGAAGTTTTATTGGTGATGCCAGTGGGGATTCTCAGTGGGCATTTCAGTGGGCATTCTGGGTGCACCAGAAGCTTGCACATGGAAACCTGGTGAGAATCAGGTGGAAATTTCCTATATGTAATTCAAATAGTTTATGGCTGCAAAACCACTGACTCCTTCCATTTAATTCCTATCAGAAACTGCTTGAAATATCTTCCATCTTCTTTTTCAAATTTAAGCATGTCCTTTGTGAAAAACAAGAAAAGATTCTTACTAGGGTAATAAAAGTGGAATTGCATTGCATCACTATGTGGCAGCACTATACCTTGAACATAAAAATTTATATCCAAGGTAAATTATAGATATCTTTAGTTGACATTACTTGACTGATGTCTTTTCTTAATCTTAGCATGTTAGTTTTCAGGAAAACTATTAGCTAGGTAATAAATGCCAAGTCCCAAACTCAAACTTTTCCCGAAGTTTTGCAAAGCTATGCTGCCTGCTTTTCAAGGGTCTAAACCTGAGTGCAAAATAGCAACAAAAGAAAACAAAAGGACCGAAAATAACATAAGCCCTGTAAAAAAACCAAACCTATATATTGACCCTGCTTTTCAAAAAACTAAAACCCCAAAAAACTATTTGACTCTGTCCTAAAGTCTTACTGAAATATTTCCAACATGCTAATCTAATTCCTCCCTCTCTTCAACCTCAACATCTTCTACTATATTTTCTAGGTTTGAAATTGGAAATAGTTGGTCAGGAAGTCTAGAGCCCGTAGCACACTGGTCTCAAACGTAAGTCTGACACCGAGCGCTCCGTCTGCAGTCCACGAGGAGCGTCAAATTGCCAAGCTAGATACGAAGCGTTTGAAAAGTTCCACCGAGATTATTTGTCACATTTCTGTCAGCCATCCTTAAAACCGCTCAGCTGCTTGATATTTGGCACTGACAGTAGCGGCTCGCATCGAACTTGATATTTAAATTAATAGATAATAATGCATAGAAAGCAGCGTTTGAAGCGAAGAAAAAGACTGTTGTCTCTGAAAAAGGCTGCGGCTTGTATTGTGGTGATGGGGTTTTAAAGAAGTCTGGATGACATGTTTCCCACATATATCTTCTTGGCTCCATAAAATCAATCATTAGTAACTCCTTTTCTACCGTCCACAAAGGATTTTTTTGAATTTTAGGCATTTCTCTCTATTATAATTATTTTTGCCGTTTTGACACAAGAAAATATCTGACAATCGATGCAGTTCATGTAGATTTGAATAACCGCCACCTATATCCCGTGATATTTTCATGCTCTGTGATTGGCCAATCATGGTCTGTGTGACACGCACCTACCAAAAAATAGGAAGTTTCCTATTTGAATATTTCACGCGGACCGGCACGGAGCGTGTCAACTTTTTGAAACTGCGCACGCGCATAACGGAGCGCTCGGTGTCAGACGTACGTTTGAGACCAGTGTGCTACGGGTTTAAGGAAAAGAGTAAAATATTTTTTTTGGGTTTTAGTTTGTTGAAAAGCAGGGTCAAGATATTGGTTTGGTTTTTGGACTTTTTTATAAGGCCTAGGTTACTGTTGGCACTTTTTCGTTTTGATTTATTGTCAATGCTATTCTGAAAGGCTGGGAATAGTTTGAGTTTGGTACTTCAATACCCAGTTAAATAGCTTTTTAAGAAATCTTTTGTTGTCATTCATTTTGCATTTTCAAGTTTGAAGTAAAAATCAACAATTTAACTGTTCGATCCATCAACATAGTGTTAACTTTAAAACCTTACCTAATAGGAGAAATATTCAATTGAAATTAAAAGGATACGTCTGGATCAGCGTAGCATTGTATAAGCTTAACGCCACTCTCTTCCAAACATTCATATATGGAAATGCGATGACTTCCGACAGAAGCAAAGATGAGAGGCTGTCCCTCCTTTATATGATGATTAAATTGAGCTCCAAATAAAGGCTGTCCATGATCCTCCTTCACACTTGTTCTGTATTAAAAAAAATAGTATTAGAGCCAGGTAAAACTAATAATTAAAACTTATAACTAATTAACCCTAATAACTTACACAAATTTATATTGTAGTTTTGACAGGTTGATTTTAGCAGCAGCTTTTTTCCTGCCTCTTCGACCTTTACGACCACGTTGAATTGTAGGAGTTTCGCTCCGAGAAGTATTGTCAGTCGTAGATGTGCTCTCGATACTTGACGTTTCATCCTGCAAAGCATTACCAATAGACCTCTGCGATTATAAATAGATGACCTTAAATTTATAAGCACATCGAGGACTAAAGCATTCGACTCCGAGCTTTATTTATTAGTTCAATTGGATTCCTTTAATGTACCATCGAATTTCAAGTTTACCTTCGTGAAACTAATTTTTCCCGCGTTTGGAATTGATGGGACAATGAGCTCATAGGTTAGGACATGGTGAGAATGCCTCCGATTAAAAATAAATTCCACATACCGCATCATCTCCAGATTCCTCGGTGTTTGTTGAAGGCTCAAAAGGTATTTGTGAGGTCTTCATTTCTTTGGGTTTCATGAATTTAGTTAGGGAAAAAGATAATTCACCGCTGCGTTTGGATCAAATTCTACAGAAACAACACAACACAACCCACTAGAACCAACACCAACACAACCACATAAAGCCAATTGTGTGGCTAAGCGCAAGCCCTTGTTGTTGGCAGCACTGTACAGCCCTGACCAGCGAAGACGACGAGCGTGAAGCGAGCACTATCAGCTTCGTCCTCCGACCTCGTGGAGGTGTCAAACTCAAAATATAAGTACATGGTATTTTTTCCCTGTAGTTTCACACGATATTGGAAATGGTTGAAGAGACAGAGTCCTGTGATGGCGTTTTCGTTGTGCCATGGTTTTCTATGTAAGATCAATTTGTCATTCAATTCAATTAAATAGATGTTTGTATATTGGCCTTAGTCCATGTTCTGGATCAACATAACCTAGTTGCTACAGAACGCAATTTTGGAATTTGATCTCATTGTTTTTTATTTTCTCATTATTTATTTCCACCTTCCAGGGCTGAGTGGAAAGAAGTATATAAAAATATTTTCTCCAACGATATAAATCTACAACAAAAGGGTTATGAACGTCTGCTTGTGTGGAAAGCAAGGTAACATAAACCAATATTAATAAAAAGTAACTAACTAAATTATAAAATACTAACTAACTAAAACTACTACCTATCTAACTAAAACTAGTATCATAAACATTCTAATAGTACCCTGACAAAGACCATGGCCGGTGTACCCTGTACTAGTCACAAGCTAAATACACTACAAATGTGGTAACACTGGCAATATTGTGTCATTTAAAAATGTGATCAACTAGTAATTGCAAGTGAAAACTAATATTCTAAAGCATGTATCATTCGTCTATGTTCCAGGTGCCCTTCACTTCCTGCAGGCGTTGAATGTACTTTGGGGCTCATGCAAGTCCATCTGTACGATCGAGAAGTATGGCCTCAGATTGCTAGTGGTCAATTACCACCTTACCGAGAACAGGATTTGAGACTAATGTACTCAACAGCAGTTATGAGGTAAGTTAAAGTACTACTTGATATGATTCTGCAACATTCTGCTCAAATGTGGAGACCAAGTACCTTTGGTACCATGATCTGTGCTCATAATTTGCAGTAGGTATGCAATATTCTTCTGAGTTAGCATTCAAAGCAATTGTTCATTTACAGGTTCCTTAATCATGTTTCGGGAGTGGCTGTCGAAGAAACGGAGACCTTATTTTCTATGGCCAGGAAGTTGAATATCCCTCTCTGGATTGTGACAATCCGACACAATGTTGCGCATGGCATGGCCATGGAGCCACTCTCGACTCTTCGGGAAGCATTGGATTTTGCATTTTCGTGGATAAACGTAAGGGGTTATGAAATTATGATAATTGTTAGTGTAAAAGTAAAGCAAATCTTTGATTCAACCCAATACTGTAAAAAGTCTTTGATGCCTAGTTTTCTGTTTTTTTTTTTTGTTTTTTTTGCTTGCACTACTGACTAGACACCAAAAACTTCTGGGATCCTTTGAAATCTCTAAACTTCGTTTGCAGTCACATTTTTTTAAGCAAATATGTCGAAAAGTAATACTGTAAATCAATCAGTCTTCACTAAAAAATTATTTATTTTTATATATTTTGCACTTCTAATTAGAATATTTTGTGTTTTTTTTGGGATAAATATTGAGAGACTTCAGCTGGCATAATAATGTTAGTAGACAGTTTCCTTCTTGGAAAGAGTGCAGAAACCTCCTTTTCAAAAAATTAGCAAGTTTTTGTGAAGTTGTATTACGCTTCTTCTATAGTTGTCCTTTTGATTTGTAGGAACACTACTGGAAAGATGAGACCGATGTAACCACAAATTATTTGGCAAGAGAGACTTTTGACTCTGCCGATAATAAGCAAATTGTGAAGAAACTTCTAGATTTAATCGAGCTTTGGCAAGCTCTTATGTTGTATTCACAAGTCGGCTACGAAGATATGCAATCAATTCCTGATGATAAACTGAGGTACGTGACTACTCCCCACCATATTAGTTAAAACCATTTAAAACGCAAAATCAATAGTGACAAATTGAATTCCTTATCAACTGTTTTTCCATCTTAAGGTCTGAAATTTTCAATGCCGTCAAAGGTAGTACTCTGAAGAAAAGGCATGGCCAGGAAAAGCTATCCACACCAAATGAACTGGATAACGAGGAAACAAGTGCAGTTCTGTCTCTTATGCACAATGAAATAGCAAAGTTCATTCAATTAAACAAAGAGAGGTTGACTGCAGATGATACTTTGGCAGCAAATCTCCTTGAAGGGGTGACGTTTTTGCTTGGAGAAAATTTAATCTCCATGTTAAAAATAGGTAGGTATGATCCATATACAGAATTATGTTTAGAGGGAGAAATCTTCAATTTCCTTGTAAAGCAGGGTCAGTGGTGAATAGTAGACAGTAAAAATGGTAATGAAGGGAATTTGTTTAAACAGCATTGCTCTAGGTACAGGGTTAGGTAATTAATAGAAAAATGCAGTTACCATATTATCTCAAGTCTAAACCAAAGTAAAAACTTGATGTAATTACTTTCTAAGACTCGTGTATTTTCCTAATCTTAGCACGTAAGTGTTTTAACTGGGAAATGAATGCTAAGTCCCAAAAACTCGAACTTTTCCCGACTTGATGTTCCTCTTTTGTACATAGATGAAACAGACATGGAAGAGGCACTACCTGTGAAGCTATGTGTCCTGTGGGAAAAACTACTACGACTATTGCAAGATGTCGATTTACTGCCTAAGCTACTAGCAAAGCTGATCATTCTTGCTGGGAAGAAGGGAGAGAGTGCACACCGCAGGAAAATGGCCGCGATTTGGACAAGAGAATTGTGCCGTGGTGTTTTAAAAACAAAGGAGACGGAAAACCTCAAGGCAATTATGATCCGTGAATGGAGTTCTTCACGTCAACTAAGTTTCAGCAGTGATTTGGGCAAATCCAAACTGCGCAATACGTTTGCAATTTACCACCCGGATTTGTCTACTGCCTTTTCTTTCCGGCTGATTAACTTGCCAGTAGTGGACCTTGCTCTGATTCAGATGGCAATGCATGAACCTAGTAAATGGACAGTTGTTTTCCTTCAAAGGTAATTTATGCAAATAATAACATTCAAATTTCAAATATTATTAAGGTTGCAGTAAAAACTCATGAATTCACAGAATTTTAAATTTTAAGTGTCTTCTTTAAGTTCATGAATAGTTTTCATTTTCAATATTCCAATGTTGAAATATGCCTCTTATCCATATTTATAGAACACAAAAGCAAAATGTTACTGTAAGAAACTGGACAGATTTCTCATTTAGCAGAAAAAGTGTCACTACTGTAGTTGATTTGTTTTGTGTATTCCGTTCTTAGATTGCTGGAGTTAGCGGAGCCTCCATTGCCCAAAAAAAATCGAGAAATTTTACTGAAAGTCGTGGAGATCTATGCTAGTGAAAATTTAGCTCCTCGACTAAAGCCCGAGATCCCGTTCATACCGTACACGGTGGAGACTCTCAGAGAGAAATTGGGCGAAGAGCAACTGGACCAATCACCAGCAGTCGAGACCTCTCCATCGAAACCTCTTCATCTTGAACCAGCTAACGTAAAGAGCAAAGAAACTTGGAATCGTTCCGAAGGTGAGCTTAAGTTAAAAATAAAATTATGCACAGAAAGGAACCTTCTTGCCATTTCCAAGGCCTGTTCTAAAATTTTGAATGTAACTATACCACAATATCATTTCAGAATATCACGAATGGGAGAACTGTCCGCTGGGTGTGCTGCCTTGGCAGCGAAAGTTACCGATGGTCGATTTTAGCTTGCCGTCGCAAACCGTGTGGACACAAACAAAGCCCACTACCGCTGTCGAAAACCCCGTCAGAGAGCGAATAGAATTGAGCGAGAAAAAAATCAGCTGGGGAGATATGAAACTAAAGAACAGGAAAAAGCAAGTTAGGGACCAATTGGAAATACCTACTAAAAGAATGAAGAGAGGAAAATTCCAGGAATTGTAATGGAACAATTTTTTTTCAACATTATCTGTAATAAAGTTTATAAAACGTCTTCTGCATATTGATGATCAACTTAAATTACTAAATAACAATAAAAATAAAGTTATAAACCCATATATAATGTTTTGTGGTATGAAGTAGAATGGACACGACAATTGAATGGTGAATAATACACCATCACTTTATAGTTAGTTATCAGTAGGAAAAACTCCAAATATGATTTTCCTTGAATTCTGTCCTATTTCTGATCAGTTAGCCATTATTACGGAAGTCTTCTAATACACCGATATTTAGAAAAAGTTTGGTAACTAGAATTGGAAGTTACAGAAGGCAAATAGACATTCACAACTATCAAAATAACACTGGCAAATGACAACTGTCTTCCCTCACATTTAATGACTTGAGATGTAACAGGTTTCAAAAGGCCAAGTTCAAAATCACCTACTTCCGTGTCAATACGAGACCATGCAAGCACATGCAAGTCTAATCTCATGGTACTTAAAAGCATGGACACCCAAATTTTTACCCCAAGAACAAAAATAATTTTGGCAGTATTTATACAGGCATCATATTGTGGTTATGTAATGTATTTCCTAAGTACGGAAAATAGGACTACAAATAAATTTCCACCGTCGAATAATGCGAGATATCGGATCAAAAGTTTGAAAAATTGAACAAATATCTGCAAGGACCAAAGGCTAAAAATTCTCCAAATTTCGTGTTGGTTTTTTACTCTTACGAACTTGAATAATAAAAAATTGTGTGATTTGAAACGTGATATTTTTGTCACTAACATTAGAGTGAAATGGGCTTCATGTCTGCAGTGCTGTGCATTTATTTCAGTAATAATAATAATAATTTGATTTAAACTTTGGCAATTACTAGTTACATGTGCATATAATTATGAATCCAAAAAGCAAACCCAAACCACCCAAACATAGGTTTGACGAGATTTCCCTAAGAATAAAAAGCTACAAATAATGGGAAAGCATTACTTTGTGGCACAAAGAAAATGACCAACTTTTTTCGGTGCTTAAATTGCACTGTCAGTATTACCTGTAGCATTGTATTTATTGCCATAGTACGTTACGTCCCAACCTTTAATGTCTAACCCATATCGCCATTGGTTCATACCCTAGGCAAGCGAATGTTAAAATTCGCTCATGGGAATTAAGCGGGTTTTCGTTTTTAAGACTACTTCAGCCAGAGCCTTGCTAGTTTCCAGGCCGAAAGCATCCAGAGGCTCACGAGCCATCCCCGCTATTCTACAAGAGCAACAATAAACAACGTATCATGATCAACTCTCCTCCTCAAGAGGAGAAATATTGAGCTATTTTGACTTCTGTTTTTGGTAAGTTGAGCTGCTTTGCAATGCTACTTTGAGCTTCCACCAAGAATCGTAATTTACTAGCATTTTGGCGTTCTCAGCCACATATTATATCAATGATTAATTAATTAGGGTGTTAAAATCAGTACCTGGTTTGAGTCAATGCATTGTTGAAGTCAAATAAGTTAGTATAATATCTAAAGACTAATATTGTATAAATATATAAAAATAAATAACTAGAGATGTATAAAAAAAATATTCTTGTCTATTAATTACATACCTCCCCCCCGAGAGGTTGAAGAGGAACTTCCAGTAGGACGGCCGCAGATTCTGAGGTTCGAGTAGCGCCGCGTGGAACAGCGTGGCTGTTGACGCACAGTAGAGGAACAGCGTAGCCCCGGGCAGCTCGGGTAGGTAGCCTTTCTCTACCCCGCTGTTGTACACCATCTTAAAGGAAAATGCTTGTCAGTCATCCCAATTAATCCCAAACGTATTTCCATTAACTTGTCATAGTCATAGGGCCTGGAATATTAAAGATTCCATCAGCCAACTTTAACAATTAGGGATGCCGAAGTCAAGCATAGAACTTGAATACCACAGAAAATACTCTGCATAGTAGGTGGAAAATATTTGGATGAGCTTAGCGAGCGAAGCGAAAACTTCAATTTGACCACCCGTAGAAAAAAAGTCCATGTGTTTTGTTTGTTTTTTTGTGTGTTTGTTCGCGCTCTACCGTCCAAACGGCTGATCCGATTTTGATGAAATTTTCAGTGTACCTGAATTTGTTCTGAACTTAGACCCCCTGCGTTTTTCAGCTTGATAGCTTTAGAACTTTTCTCAAAAATCCAAATTTACGAAAATTTTCAGATTTTTCGCCATAATTTCGCTGTTTGTGTTTACTCTACTAGCTAAAATACCAAGCCGAATTTGATGAAATTTGCAGAATAGCTTTTGTATACCGTATACACTATACTGGTTAACCAAGAAATATGTTTTATATGTTTTTAATACGTTTTTAATCGTATTTTTCGATGAAATTTTCAGGTTTTTTGCCGTTTAGCATATCTAAACTGTAATTACCCTTGCTTTTTCTTCAACAAACGTTACAAATATGTTGACCGTAGTGAGATGTACCGTTATAACAGTTTTCCTGCGATTTGAAATGGTTTTTATATGAAAATTATCGAAAACTCCATCTGTCGTCTAGGCTGGACAAAGTTTGACAGCTAGGTACTGATTTTGCTTGGCCGAAAATTAATTGCCTCTGGATTCGATCGGCTTTCACCAGAGGTAATTGTAATAATGCTTGAATCTTTGAATCTCTGTACAAATTCAAGTTGCAGTGAATTCATCATTCTACGTATTAGCTTGATAGCTTTTAAACTTTTCTCAAAAATCCAAATTTACAAAAATTTACAGATTTAACAGAAAAAAAGTTATGATAAGGTGATGTGGAAATTCGGCAAAAGAATCAAGACGTGTGTGGATTTATTCGCTTCCAAGAATCCTTTACTTAGCTTATATGCCAAAATTATTAATCAAATTTGATGAACTTTGGAAGACCAAAATCTGGGCTGGTGTACACTATACCGTATACATACACTATATTATGGTATATACTGGTATACAAAGAAATACGCTCATCCAACAACGCGTCCACAGGTAGCGTTCGGCGAAGCCCTAGTTTAAAAAAAATCTATAGGCCTACATGCTCTAGAGGTACAGAGAGAGATCACACCAAAAAATATCTGGCATTTCAATGGCATTGACTCAAAATAAGGGCAGAGATTCAAATTAACAGAGTCAACTTAAAATAACTGTACTACCTTCCTGGTATAGCAATAGTTTAACTTCTGATAATAGATAACAAACTTGGAACAAATTCAGTCCCAATCTGGCTACTTATCCAATTGGTGCTGATTCATGGTGGTGCTATTGTTGATGGTTTGCTGTTTAGTTCTTACAATTACTCAGATTTGACAATTGAAGCACAAAGTAGTTGTAGAATCAAAGTACCTGCAGACTTTTCCACATGACGTAAAGAGCGATCGTGTTAAATGGGAAGAAAGCGAAAGCCAGGCCTGCCAACAAGCCGGCCGGAATTGCATGCACCCTCGAATCTCGGTTAGAGAAACGACGAAGTAGGCACAGCGTCAGCTAGAAAAAAAAATAACCACTGTTCGTTATTGTCAAAGTTCAATCGAAACGAAAACTAGGACGGATTTAATTGATGCAAGCAATGCTAGCAGGATGCCCAAAAGTTGCTGTTTACAGCAGATGGAAAATTGAAAGAATACTTGTTCAGCATTTGGGAAATATAATTCTGGTTGTGAAGCTTGTGAAGCTTTACAACCATCTTTCCATGGCTCTGAAACACTCTGCCAAACAAAATATAATTCTGTTTATTGATTGTAGCCGAGGAAATAACAAATTGATGTTGGTAAGCAATTCAAATTATTCTTGAATAACTTAAGGCTGGCTTAATCACCTTTCATAATTAAATTTGCATTAATGTTAATCCATGCAAATTAAATTGCATAGCTATATTGTGTACATAGTTGCTTCTTAGCCTGCACATATCACAACACAATGCCATGAATAAGAAAGGCTAGTGGAAACCGAAACATCGTTGAAATTTCCACCGTTATATTGAATTTTAGTCAGTGCTCACCCTAAAGATTCCCGAGAAACCACCGAGGAAGGCGCCGAAGCGGAAGGCGTCTCTGTGGAGCAGTTGCTTGGAAATGAGCCGTGGATTGCGAATTATTTGCTTGATATGTAGCAGCAGCTGCAGGCACACCTGCAAACTGTAGCCCACCGAAAACAGCTTCGTTGCGCCCTGAAAATTTAATTTCAAACCATCGTTTCTCCAAGTGCACTGGCATACATTCCACCCTGATGTAATTGATTTGATTTAACTCAAGTCGTCAGCTCAAAGACTCCAACAATCGCTACTAAAGAAATTATTTTTTCACTCAAGTGGAAGTTGTATGAAAATTATTAGTCTAGTTCCTTACAACACTTTTTACTAATTTGTGCCACGAAATGATTGGTGTGAATGTTGCCAGGAAAAAATCTCTTGAATGCTATTTAAGCTCTTTGCACAGAGTTCTCAAAGATATATTTTTTCCTCCCCCTTAACACCCCAATCTGCATACATTTAAAATCATACTTTTTTCATGACATGTGAGTTGTAATAAATTTCACCTGCCATCCTCTCCAAACAGTTACTTAATTTTAGCAGTCACCCATCCTGTACTTAACCTTGGTTGTCGCTGAGAATATGTATTGTCGTAGGTACTGTCGTACTGTCGTAAAATTACGGTTGAATATTTTGATTACAATACCACTTCCAAAATAATAACATGTTTTTGGTGTCAAAAACACATGTGTTTTTTATTTAAATGTTTATGTCAAATCCAAAGTTACGTAATCTGTTATGGTTACAAATAAATAATAGTGCTTAGAAAAGTTGATACCTACCTGATAGTGATAAGCCATAATGAAGTGATATTTTCTATAATTAACTTGGCATTTTGTACCTACATATCATGCACTTAAATCAGATCAGATCTTATGTAAGAAGAAATCATTGCAAAAACTCAATCATATACCTACGACAAATCGACCATTGTTTCAAATTAAGTGGATTTTGTTACCAAGTGAAAATTCTCCTTCTAGCTAGTTCAAAATTCTTATTTAATGAAACAGCGTGAAATTAATGAATTGAGCATCCCTATTCAATCAATTAAAACCCCATAAATCTACCTATTGTATGCACAAACAAATTGATATTAATAATGTCAACAATATCAGTTCAAACATCAGTTTTTCAGGATGATTATAGTTATGCAAGCAAACCGGTACCAACAAACTAAATTGATAGAAGTTGCTTCAGTTGCATTGCTCATTTTGCACTGCAAGTAAAAAAGTTGGATGTCTAGTTGCAGTTGCACATCATCAAATAGATCAAAAAGTCACAGGAAATAAAAAAAATGGCCATGAGACTTATTTCCATATATTACCTGCAATGTGTAGAACGAACAACTGTGAGGATGCGGGCATAGCGGGTGCGTACTCATACCCTTGATTAATCCTTTCAATTGATTTAGAGCTGCACAAAAAGTACTAATTATGCGATACATAGGTCTCCTTGACCTAGCTGCCACTGCAGAATTGTTTACACTCTTAGGCTCCGTGGTATTGAATGAAATGTGGCCTTGATTGTCTTTGTAACCCATCTCTTCGTAAGGTCCAACCACAAACCTGGCAAAAAAACAATACTTAAATATTGGGTTTCCCACTTTGTTTCCATTCTAGCCAATAAAATAGATATCCACATTTTTAAGGAATGAAGAAGCAAAATTGCAGAAACATGCTGCATTAAGCAGAAAAGTCTGACTAGATAAGCAGATGGAAAGTTGGCCACGAAATTATTTGATAAATTTAAAGCCGATCAACTAACCTAAGCAGTGAATAAATGGAGTCCTGTTTAGTGTGTTGTCCTTTGTAATAGTACAAAAGTCCAGCCATTGATGCCATGAAAATAAAAACCTCTCCGTGTTTGATGGGCTTCACCATCCCCCGCCAAACGGCCATTCGGAACAAAGTTTCTGATGCCTGCGGCAGAGAGAAACACAACACGACGTTAGACTTATTGAGAAAGAAAAAACACATGGAAGAAAGTGGATAGTAATGTAATGTGGACTTTTCAATTTTTATAATCGTACTTACTACGTTGGTCACGTAAAGAGAAAGCAATCCCCTTCGAGATGGCCGTTCCACAAGGATTGAAAAGTAGCTTGAAATAAATGCTGGCAAATAGGCCACTGTCCATATATTATAGTTACCAAGAACCTTCCTGTGGACAAGAATTGTGAATCAATTAAATGACAAATTATTATTTACAAACAACTTTTTTTATTATACTAGGTACTACATAAATAAGCTTTATTTGATGAATTAGCTATTTTGGTGTTTTGAAGTAATTAGTCTTCAGAACTCATTAGACAAACAAATTCTAAAAGCTTGTTGACTGATCTCACATTTCTTTTTTTGTTTGATTGATTTGGGACAAACTGAAAATCCAGTTGCAAACTAGTCTCAAAGCACAAACGAACAGTCTGCAACCAGAACCGAAACACAAGAAAACCTGATTTTGCAGGTGGTGAAAATTTCTTGATAGAATTGGTAAAATCAAACAAATTAGCCTAGTTTCGAAATGTTGAATAATGGAAGATGATTAATAATAAACAAGAAAAAACATGTACGTAATGCATTGACTACAATTTTTAAAAAAATCAAGAAAAGTAAAAAAAAATGATTTTGATGAAGTTTTGTTATTAGAAATAGTATGCAATCTCTCTCTAATTTACCTTGCCTTCCAAGACATCCTGTGGCATTAGACTAGGCTATGCGAACACTCATATAATCGTGTTGTGGATGAGCGTAATATTTACGCTCACCCTCAACGCAATTATATTGCGTGTGCGCATAGCCTAGAGGCTTTTATGATCAATTTAACATGTCCAGTAAGAATTAAGCAGTTTTCTCAATGACATTTGAATATTTCAAAACGTAAAAATCGATTTAAAGAAAAACTATTCAAATGATTTGGTTCAAATTAATATAGTATATTCTTTTTACGATTTATAATGTACACAGTAAATTTTGTGGACATCGCTTGAAGATAAAGTGGCTTAAGTTGCAAAAAACTGAAAAAACGCTAAAAAATCGTCATAAAAGCGCCATTTTCAAGAAAAGTGCTTAACATACAACAATGAAATTTTTACACAAACATTAAATCGTGAGGGTCAACATTTCCTGAAAGTTTCGTCAAATTATATTCAGATACTTGGCCTCTAGAGTGCAAAACGTGTTTTGGAAAAACTGAAAAATTTCGTAAAAACATAATAACACAAAATTTACTCGTCCGATTTGCTTCAAAAACGTGGCAGATCTAAGTTCAGAGAAAACGAAGGTCCTTGTAAATTTTCATCAAAATCCGTTTTGGCGTTTGGCCGGAATCGTGCGAACAAACACACAAAAAAACAAAAAAAAAAACACAAAAAAAAAAAAAAAAAAAAAAAAAAAAACATTCCGGATTTTTTTAGCAGTAAAGTGTAATTGAAGATTTCGCTTCACTCGCTACGCTCGTTACGCTCATCAAAAAATTCCCAGTTTCTCAAGTATTGATTGAAGTTGCATTTGTTAATTTTATGTGATTGCCATCCTTGTCTGAATTGTATTCCCATTTTGCTGCCAATAAAGAGATCAGAAAAATAGTACACTTACCTGAGAAAGCATGCACAAAGTGAAAAACTGGCTGCATGGCATGTTAAGAACGCTGTTGATTGAGAAATTCCGAGGAGTGTACGCCTGATATCTTTGGGCGTGGGGATTTTTCCTCTCATCAAAAGTGCTAACTGTTGGTAACAAAAATAAGATCAAGTTTGATAAATATATTTTGAGAAAATAGATATTACCATGCAGGTGTCGTAGTTAAGATAAATTTTAACATATTACCATGTGAATGACAAAAAAAAATAGGGTTAGCAGTGAAAGTGTATGACTAGCGAAGTGTTTAGTCATGTTGGATAATTTTATTAGAGATCATAATTAATAACATACCATGTAAACAGTAACATAAATACGAAATGAGTCTTGTGCTGCATGCAGACCAAGACAAGTGGTTGCTGCAGAACAGGAATCGGTCCATGGATGCACATAATCAACACAAGTAGCTGGAATAGTTTGAAGTTTACTAAACACCACCATCTTCGCAGGTTCGGAATAAAACTATGTATAAACAGTACTGAATCGCGGTTTCACTCTCAAATATAATGCCACTATGTCGTATTGGATATTTATTAAATGTGGCACTGAATTGAACCGTGAACTACCTATCTATCAATCTATCTATCAATCATACTGACAAAATCCAAGTCGTCTGACAGCTATCTTATCACTTTCCTCTCTGCTTAAGCTCCCTCCCAACTCCCCTCCACCTGGTCACCATGTTAGCCAACGACTAAATCCAAAAGGTTTTCAGTTTTCGTGACCGTGTTGTGGTACCTTATTACGATGCACGTGTTGCGTTTGTAACGAAACGGAGATTGAAGTTTTTCTTTTGAAAATTCGAGACTCTAGCAAGAAGCAACACGATTTTAGAACGAATACCCGTAGTTCTGTTTTTAAATGCTATGGAGTCCAGCAGAGCGGCTCAACAGAAATTGATAATAATTCGACAGTAAACTGAAACTTCGTCATAACCTTCAAATAGTGTATTCAACTTGAAGTGCAACATGGCCCAATCTAGTAAAATATTCTTGAAAAACAGAGCGCTGGGATATGTGAGCAACGACGTTCCATTAGTTGTTCGTTATATTACAAATCAAAAAGAAAACTTAGTTGTCACGTGCGTAGGTAAATCATTCCACACGTATGGGTGTTCGTCTCTCAAACTGCTCAGTGTCAGCGGTGCACATCCAGAGGACATAACATGCCTGGCTGCAGACACTTATCATATATTTACGGCGAGCGACAATGTCATCCGAGCTTGGAGACGTGGTACAGATATTAAATTTACCTACTCTGGACATACGACACCTGTTCACATAATGTTATCGTTCGGACCTCATCTCATCTCGGTTGACGAAGACAGCAATCTCAAATTATGGGACATTACGGCAGAAGAAGTTTATCTCGAGCTCACTTTTAACAATTCTACCTTCGAGATTTCAACTGTACTCCATCCAACTACTTATCTAAATAAAATCTTGCTGGGAAGTACTCAAGGTACAATGCAACTATGGAATGTTCTTACATCGACGCTCGTTTATTCGTTCAAGACCTGGGGGGCAGCGATAACTGTTCTCGAGCAAGCACCAGCTGTCGACGTCGCTGCAATTGGCCTGGCAAATGGAAAAATCATTCTTCACAACCTTAAATTTGATAAAACAATCATGGAGTTTGTTCAAGATTGGGGTCTGGTTACCAGCCTCTCCTTTCGCACAGACGGCCACCCGATCTTGGCTTCGGGCACGTTAAGCGGCCACATTGTCTTTTGGGACTTGGAAGAAAGAAAAGTAATGAGTCAACTGCTGGCTGCCCATGATGGCTCTGTGACTGGCTTGCAATGTCTTCCTAACGAGCCGCTAATGGTGACATCCTCTGCCGACAACTCGCTACGAATGTGGATCTTCGATATGCCGGATGGTGGGGCTCGTCTGCTTAATTTCCGGGCTGGTCACAATGCTCCACCTACAAGATTGCGTTTTTATGGAGAACTTGGTCACGATATTTTGAGCTCGGGATTAGACTCATCTCTGCGCATATTCTCGACTAAAACTGAGATGTTCAACAAAAGTCTTGGTAAAGCTTCCTACAATCGAAAAGCTTCAAAGCGATTGAATAGAACTGTGGAAGATCATAATCAAATGCCACCGATTTTGCACTTTACTTCGGAGACGACTCGTGAAAAAGAGTGGAACAACATAGCTGCCATCCATTCCGGTATCCCTCTAGTTACCACCTGGTCGTTTGACAAAGCAAAGATGGGTGAAATCAGGTTTTTGCCCGAAAGATTTGCAGAAGTGAACCCGAAGTCCAGTGGAATGAAAAAGATGAAGGAATTGCACAAAATAGAGGAAGTAAAAAAAACTGAAAAGTTTCTTCGTGCCCATGCAACTAGCGTTTGCCTGACAAACTGCGGCAACTTTGTCGTGATCGGATACAGCTCTGGCCACGTGGACAGATTCAACGTACAGTCCGGCATTCACCGGGAAACTTACGGGCAAAAAACTGCGCACAATGGACCCGTCCGAGGGGTGATGACCGATGGGCTGAATAAGTTGACCATCACTGGTGGGAAAGATGCCGTTGCCAAGTTTTGGCGGTTCAAGTCTGGCGGAGCGCAACCACTGACAGTTCTCGAGCTTGGGGAGCCTGTTTCTTTCTTCTGCAGTCATCGAGACAGTTCGATTGTTGCAATTGCCCTGGAAGACTTTTCGGTGACCGTCGTAGATATCGACACACGGCAGGTCATCAGGAAGTTCAAAGGCCACAAGAGTCAACTGACCGACGCTGCCTTCAGTCCGGATTCGCGGTGGCTCATCACTTCGTCCATGGACAGCACTATTCGCACTTGGGATATCCCAACTGGACAACTCATCGACTGCTTCCGGGTACAGATGCTTGCTCTAATAATTTCATTAAACACATGGGAATCCCAAATAAGTAAAATAAGTGATTTTCAAGTATTTTGAAGTAGTAAGTCATGAGGTTATTCTTGTTGGCTTTTGACAACAAAAAGATAAAGAACACCAATTTCTCCATTTCTGCCTAGAGTGCAAAAAAATACCTAGGTATCTAGTATCAATAGAGTAGAAATAGTTTGGCATTGCATTTTTTTCAAATGAATACTTTTTTATTGTTAGTTATTCTGGGCCTGATTCATAGCATGGTTTCAGGCAACCTGCAAGAGTTTGTATCGGTAGTTATTTTCTTGATAAAAAATGTTCCATGCCCTTGCTTCAGGTGGATTCAGCGTGTACTTCGCTGACATTTTCTGCAACGGGCGACATGCTGGCCACCTCCCATGTCGACTACCTCGGCATCGCACTGTGGGCAAACCGCACCCTTTTCACGCTGGTATCTCTCCGTCCGATCAACGAAACGGACGAGCATCCCTTGGTTACGTTGCCCTCGTCCCTCGAAGACGATTGTCAAGGTTTACCGGTCGAAGTGGAAGAGCAAGGAGACCTTGAAGATGCAACTTTCAAGTCTCCCGAGCAGATCAGCATCGAACTCATCACATTGTCATCAGCTGCTAACTCGAGATGGCAAAATTTGTTGAACATAGACCTGGTTAGACAAAGAAACAAGCCTCGAGCAGGACTGAAGGTACCTAAAGCGGCACCATTCTTTCTCCCGACTTTACAGTCGTTGGAATTGGAGTTTGACCTGTCGGCTGAAAATGACGGCAAGGAATTCTCAACGGACCTACTTGCAACATTTAACAGTTTAACTGCTTTCGGGAAACTTCTCTCGAAAGCCCAGGAGCCAGAACTTTTGGTCGATGCCTTTGAAAAATTGAAAAGTCTTGGTCCATCTGCCATTAATCAGGAGATTAGTAATTTGTCTATAATAAATGATGAACGAATCAAACTCATGAATAATTTTATGAAAATGATAGAGCTTGTGTTAAATAGCAACAAAGATTTTGAATTAGCCCAAGCATACTTGGGACTCTTCTTAAAAAAACATGGGGATTTTATCACCAATAGCAAGGTCTTGCGTAACTACCTAAAAATCATTCAAAAATGTCAAATTTCTGGCTGGGAAAAGCTCCAAGATAATTTGCTTTTCAACTTGTGTGTTGTTGATGCCTTGAAGAATGCTTAGTAATCAGTATGCTTATTGTTTCCAATGTGCAACAAAGAAGGAAAATAAATCTATATAAAATACCATAAATTTTTCTTATTAATTATTTATTTACATAACCCATTTTACAATCAACAAAAATTGACATGGCATTGAATTATAGAATTTCAAGATAAAATGTAAAACAGGTAGTAGTACTAGTGATAGACAAAAAAAAACATTTTCTACAATTGGTGGATTGAAACAAAATTAACCCTCCTACTAGAGGTTAATTCTCACTATGTTTAATGACACCTCACAGGATGAAATGATAATTAACACCTTATGAAAAATATAAGCATAGAAACAGTAAAATGGCAAATAAATAATAATAAAACAATTCACTGGACTTCAGAGGCATCTGTGCCTTCAGCACTCTCGATTCAATATGAAATTATTTACTTGCAATAGGACATCCTCTGAAATTGGCAGTTCATGCAAGTGGTTCCCAAACGTAACGGTGATTCTGTAGAGACTTAGCTTCACTGCTGATCGCAATGCATGCCTCAACTTAATATGATGATGCTCATTCCTTGGACATTTTTTGTAGCTGCTTATCTTTTGAAACTTATCCATTACTTGCTTTAGTTGTAACAGGGCACCAATTATTATAGGCAAATCTTTCTGAGCAACTCCATATTGATCTTCATGATAAGAGGCTGCTGCCAAAAGTGACAAACTTTGGATGGCCCAAATAACAGACTGTCCTTTTGAACATACAAAATTAACCTTGGAATCTGGAAGCTCCCCAAACGCATAGATGAAAAGAGCTCTGTTACAAATGTTTTCTTTCAACAAGTTCAATTTCTTTTGTATTCTTTGAGCAACAGACAGTCCTATTGGCAAAGGAACAAGAACCGGTAAAGTTACTTCTCCTGGGCGCACAGAAAGATTTCGCAATCTGACTTGAGAATGATTGGGGCTAAACAAAGTGGGACTAAACGGAGTAGGAGAGTTCACCACTGCTGGCTTTGGGGCAATGGTAGGGGCTATTATGGTGTGGTTGCTGATTGCTAAAGTCAGCTCTGCAGAAAAGCTGTTCACAAACATTATGCACTCTTGTATTATTGCATTCCAATTATGAGGATGTCCGCCAGGTAGACTCAAACTAAATAGTTCCCCTCTTCGTTTAACATCTGTTGCAGCAAGGATCATAAGGTCTTGGTAGCCCAGGTTTTGAATTGCGGGAATTTTTTTCATACCGAGTGCTTGGTGTAAAGTTATGCTATTAATATCACCCGGTAATTTCATGATTGGGAAAGTCTTGTGATCTGTCATGAATATTTGCAAAATTAACTTCACAGTGTTAAGACTGGCAAAAAATATTGATGCAAGGAGCCATGAAAAGATAAAAAGTGTTGCATTTACAAGTCGTGTACTCAGAGGGTCATCTTCAAATTTTATGTAAAAGATTTCGCAAAACATATCTCTGACACTATCGCCCTTTAAATAGTAAGTCACAGCAAAAAATATTGTAGGCCAGATTGCTTCAACAAAAGCTCTCTTTATCAGAGGTTTCAGTTCAGACTTCAATAGCCGAATTTTCGATTGTTGCACAACGAAATGAATTACAGGTTGATTATCTAAGATGTAGTTCCTGAGAAAATAGGTCTGCCCCATCCAGGATCCACACAGAATTAAATAAAAATGGTTCTCAAGTAGGCATCGATATCCTGCACAATCTGTTATAAGTTTTCCATATTCACCACCAATCAGAGATGCATAGAGGTAAAAAACAACCCCACCAATCAGAGTGAATGCACTACTCATGACCATGTTACGCAGAGTAAATATGTTGCATAAAAAAGAAAAACGGCTCGGGAGCAGTTTCTTGCCACTTTCGGTGTCTTCGTTATTGATAAGGCAAACGACACACAGAATCATACTCAAAGGTATAGTATAGCCGACAACACACTGGGATACATCGACGATGTTGCGGACCCACAGACCGGGCTGCCAAGCGTTCATTGTGAGAGGAAAAGAAATTACTAGCAGAGTTACAAGCTGGAATATTACGCAGCAAAGCATGGAATGGCCCACCCTTTGCCCCAAAATAAATCGCCGGCTCACGCTCTCCATTCTGAGGTTAGGGTTGAGTGGATTATTGGCGGGACTCGAGAGAATGCCCGAGCCCAAGCCCGAGCAGTCTTGTCCAAACCCTTGTCTGAGTGACATTGTGTTCTTGTCGATAGATTGTTAAGGTATATCTTCACAGTGATGTTGTTGTCTTCGGCAGCTAACTTCTCACATTGTTCTTGTGTTACTTGACTATGAACGAAATTTAGTGCCTCTCAAACGACCGTCAACCTCCATAGGCAAAACACCTGTCTGCGACGAGCCTACTCATACTGCCGTGCACGAAGCAACAGGCGCCACTTACGCTGTCCCACATGTAATTTTCTGGTGGTGTTGGGTTCGATTTTGAGAGGTTGGGATTGCAAACACACGTGGTAAAACTTAAAACCGAGTCCTCAGATTTAGGATAATAAAGACAGAATGGCACGTTGTCCTAAGCCGGATGATCATGGTTCTGAGATGCAGGTGGCTGGCACGAGTATTGTGGACGAGAACGACAAACGTTTGAAGGTATTAAACAATTTTTTAGCTAATTTTTTAATTTTAATTTTTCATCTGAATAAATTGTCCTCAGGTATTGTGCATTCATGGGTATCGGCAAAATGAAGATATGTTCCGTCAGAAACTAGGAGCCTTTCGCAAAGCCTTGAAGAACAAAGTCAAATTTTATTTTGTCACGGCCCCTCATATTGTCTTACCCTTTGATCCAAGCCTTGAAGAACCAACCAACGGCGAAGCTCACACATTAGGTATGTACTAGTTCCAGTTCAGTTCCAGTTAAACTCAGTCTGTGGATGGGGCAAAAATGTCTACCAATTAAAAAGTCTTGTCAGCCAATAAACTCAATAATATTTACCTACCTATTATAAAAGTTGAAAACAAAACCACTTTATCAATACCTACTCAATAGGTAATTGATCCATTGGACTGCTTGACCAGATAGATATAAAGGGAGGAAATTTGGAAATTTGAGATTATGTAGGTATATTGTGAAGGGGGTCTGTGTGATGTACTGATGAGTGGTGGAGATAAAAAATTACTTCCATCTAACTAGCCAAAAACAACGCGTACAATTAATTTCAAGCAGTCATAAAACTGGCTCTTAATATATTCATTATTTCTTGCTTATTCTACATACTGTAGCCTAACATTTATATTATGCCATGTTTTTTTTTAACTTACAACTTTCCAGAACACTATTGTTGGTGGTTCAGCAATGAAGACATGTCTTTTGATCCCACACACAATACTGACATGTGTGTGGGATTTCAAAAGAGTTGGGCTCAGATAGCTAAACTGTCCCGGGATGAAGGACCGTTTGACGGGCTACTGGGATTTTCACAAGGAGCTTGCATGGTGGGCGTTCTCTGTGGAATGCTGCAGCGAGAATGCAAGTTTTAAGCTAGTGTTGTCAGATTTCTGTACAATCAACTAAAATTCCCAGCCAACCTCATCCCTACAAGCTTCTGCTCTTTTCCCCAGCCATTATATTGGATTTGAAATGGTCAGCAAGGCTAAGCACATCATACGTTCCGCAATTGGCACTATCCACATTTAGCAAAAGGCTCTGTTGGTAATTTCTAATCAAACCTATAAGCCCAGACAGCAAGTCAAAATGGAGTTCATTTTAATAGTGCAAAATCAAAAACTATGTTTGCATGTAAGTGTATTTTTGGGTTTGATGAAAATTTGAATTTATTTTAAGGGCTTGAATTCAAGTTTAACTTTGCGATCATGGTTGCCGGCTTCAAATCATGCAGCTTGCCACACCGTGCGCATTATTCAGAGATGATTGCACTGCCTTCGCTTCATGTCTTTGGGGAAACTGATAAAGTTATCAGCAAAGGTAATTGGAAAAGTTCTGCTCTGCTACACAGCTACAAGTTTATATCCAGTAGTATGTTTCATTGTTATTTTATTATAGTCCACTTCAGTAAACAAAGATACCTACCACACTAAAAATGATATTAGGTAGCTCAATCCTAATGCAAGATCATTTTTCAGAAATGAGTGAAGAATTGACTAAACATTTTGAGAACCCGGTAGTGTTATTGCATCCCGGAGGCCACTTTGTACCAGCATCGGATAAACAAAAGTTGGTGTACAATCAGTTCTTTGACGACAGACTGAGGGAGAAGGAATGTGCCCGAAGAGAGTATGGAAAAGACAGCGGCAGTTCAGAATCCGACTGATAATGATGCTGCAAAAAACTTTGTGCCATTTGAAGTCTAGCACGTGACGCATACCTATTCTTACTCAATATTTTTAATTTGAATGTAATTAAAAATTAATCACATGGCATGTTTGCCAAGACCTATCATTAGAAAAGAAGCAATAATGCATTTTTGTAACTATCACAGTGCCAGCTTTAGGATCAATCTATAGCCTAGGATATGAAATATTCCATTGTATTGACTGGCAATTTAATTTTGATGGAACCTTTGGAATCTCTGAACCAGGCTACTAATGCAAAAGCATTTATTTTGAAAATACTTTCCAGATACATGTTTATCCTTTTATATACTACATATAAAATTTTATTGCTGCAACAAATCTAAGAAATCAATGAGCACTTATGCAGGTTCATCCCTTGATTGATCATCACAGAAATGATGGAATTCTTGGGTGACTAGCACTTTAAGTTAAATTGATAAATGATAATAGATTGGATTTTAAATATTTTTATTTCATACAGATGGGTCGTTTTATGTCATGAATAATACAGAGTATTTATTTTAAAATGTACCGTTTAAAGTATTAAATAAAAAATCCATCTAAAAGGTATGGAACGTGTTTTGTGTCTTTAATTTTAAAAATTTGCTACAAGACTTTTTGACCAAAAAAAAACTCCATTAATAATTAACGAATTGCCCCCAAAGGATCGGATTGGGAAATCCTGCTAGGGAAAGGTATCCTGGCATGCCATCCTAAAAAAGACTAGATATAATTCGTTTTCTCTGAAATTGCCCGTCTTTTTATGAGCAGTGAAATGAGAAATATCAGTATTGCATTCTAGTTACACGATTGATCCATCATGGTTATGCATGATTTTGCTAACATGGCATTATAAATAAATAATGAGGGTAGCTCTTTAAAGCAACAGAGAACTAAATGTAAGAACTAAATTATATTGTCAACAGATTAAACAACAAAACAGTCAACATCTATTCCCAAATTTTATGTAAACCTAGGGTTGAAGATCTTACTTTCAAGATCCTTGCAGAGGCATGTGTGAAAAAAGGTTGATTTACATCCAAAAAAGTTTTCTCCAATTAGTAAAATTTCAAAATTTTCAGTGTGTAAATGAGATGTTGGATTTACAATTAGATTTAACTACTGCTTTAATAGTGATTTGCATGTTTTGGCATGAGATCTTTGTGTAACCCTGCATGCCAAAATAAATAACTGGCAAGTATAGTGTAAACCTTTGTCTCAATTTGAGAAAAATCCTTTGCAGAAATACTGCACCCATGCCCACAGCACTGGCTTTACAGCAGCTAGATAGCTGGTTAAGGTTTACGTGTAATTAAAGTGCCTAAATGTATTATGCTGGTGCTGTCAAAGTTACAATATGGTTACAAGTATTTGGGAATAAGGGGTTAAGAAAACATTCAAATTTATGCAATATGTAACTTGGGGCTTGATGAATTCAGAAAATGTATTTATTTCAGATTTAATGAATGAAGACTTGTAGTGGCAGTAAGCTTTTTTAGAGTTCAAATAATTGTATGAGTGCTGACATGTCTTAGTTTAAATAAGGCAAACTCACAAATTGAATTATTTGCAATAGGATCGTCAAACCAGGCAAAATCTCTGGTCGCTCTCTCATTCATGAGGATTGTTCTTGTCCATTGCTGTCTTGAGTCTTCATGACATCGGGTAAATCGGGAGGATTGGAGAAAGGCTGCAGATCAAGAGCCTCAAACTCGCCATCTTCTTGCCTGTAAATGGAAGCAGGTTGGTTTGTTAAATGTAAAAGCATGTCAACATCAGATCCAACAAGAGCCAATTGGACCTCGCTGAAGAAAGCCAAAACTTGACTAGAACACAATCCTTGGATCAAAGATGCAGCTTGATTGTTGATTACAGGATCTTACTATGTTTATAAGATCACATTAGTAAAGAATGTACAGAATCGTTAATCGTACATTAAAATGTATTTCAGGATTCCTCGTTACAATCATAACTAGATCTAGACTAGATAACTAGATAATGATTTTATTTTTGATATCCTATCTGTACTACTTACCGTACAGCCAATCCAACAGCCGCAGGATTCTGTGCTTTAGCTGATGCTGACGTTAGACCATATTCCGAGAGTGTTTTGTCGTCTTCCATCACCTGACTTTCTTTGTTGAAAAGTTGTTGATTTGCAGGTGCCACTTTAAGAATACCTAAAATACCAAACTTGGTTTACCCTAGAGAATCAGTTTCTACATATTTCCCTGCTTTCTAAATTAGTAATTGTTTATACAATATGAACAGGAACATGCACAATAAATGTGTTGAAACATTTAATTCTTTAAAAAGAGACAGCTTTCTGCTGTCTGAAAAGGTCGATGGATGTAGGTATGGTTTCAGATTAAAGTTTTTATTTTATTTTATTGTCGACTCTGTGGATGAAGCCAATTAATTTCACTCATATTTCACTCCACATTCCAAGGTTATCAACACCAAGGAATGGTGGTGAAATGGGGGCAAATAGTGTGGTTCTTATTTTATTTGTCAAGTCTATTTTTTTTAATTGAAATATAAACAGAATACTCAAGGAAAATTCAATGAGTAAATTAGGCTAGTTATAGTCAATTACTTGGAACTGATCAACATTTTTGATGGAAGTCATCCTTAGATTTTTGTAATGGGAGGTCCAAGTCAATTATTGCTCAGACTGGCAGGAAGATAAATACCTAACAAAAAATCCACTCATACCCTCAATTATCTTCTTCAATTCTTGCACCGAAGTCGTATCTTTAGCATCTGTAAATATGGTGAGCTTCTTTCTTCTTATCATAAGGAAAACATCCTAAAATAATGAAAATAATGTATGTTAGACTTTTTCACCATTATTTAAAACCCTAACAGTTATTTAGGCTTAAAATACTAGGTTTAAGAATTGAAATGTCATTAGGCAATCTTAGTTTTTCCTTGTTAGACTTAGGCATAAGCCATTAACAAAATTAAAACAATTTGTTCTCTCACACATGTATAATTAATTCCGTGAGGTGGAAAAAACCAAACTTTTGTGGCTTATGCTACCAAATGTTTTTAAGAAGCACTAGTACGCATTTCCTCCGACTTTTTCACAATAATAATAGACTAGTGGATTTTAGTAGTTGCTTTGAAATACATTTGGAAATCAGCATCTAATTTTCCTCTAATTAACGGAATGGAATCCGAAAAAACGCAAGTATAAGTCTATGGTTTTAATGTTCTGTAATTCTTTCACATGTACCTAATATAAAGGACCCATATAACTATCAAGAACTGTCAGTAAGGTTAGAATTTCTAGACAGCTAACAATCAAATCAATATTATAAGCTGATTCAAGGGTCAAGTAGAGCTTTTTAGGAGTTTGTAAACTTTATTAACCGTCGGATGTGCAATTTACACGATAATAACTCACCATTTTTAAACAAAATTCCCTTAGTAGCGGCGCAACACAAAACTTTGCGAAGACGGACAGATGCCAGCGAAAATGGTCTACTCACCGCTGCGGCGGGCGGATCGTGTGTGCTGCTGTAAAAAGTCACTGGTGGAGATTCAGAGAACTAAAATCTCTGTCACTGTCACTGTCAGCTAACACATGTCAAATTTACAAAATTAATAAATAACGTGGCAAGTGTAAATGCAATGTCTTGGAAATTTGCTAAAGTACGAGAAAGACGAGAACATTATTATAAGATGTGTACAAATAAATTGAAACATGTTATTTCTTATGAGCACTTTGATATGATTGTATTGTCTGTATTGTATGTATCTACAGTGTTTATAAACAAGGTACAGAGCACACTCATTGCAGTTTTCTGAACTTTGAAATTTAGAAGTGTCTGAGTTTGTATTATATAAGCCTGATTTTTTTACAGTACGTTTTATCAGTTTTGAAATTTACATTCCCCACTGTTTTCCAAGGATGGCAAACGTTGGTGGGAATGATTATTTTGAAAATATTAAATACTAGAAAAGTAGTCGAAGTGTCGCCCATTGATGTATCATCGGCACTGAGTCTGCTTCCTCATGGCATATTTTTTGTCGGATCGATAGTGGCAGGTTCCAAGGCATTAGCTATACTTGTAAGCTTATTTTAATGCTTTTTTCTTTCTGGTCATTCACCTTGCAATTCTTGTAGCTATAACCAGTAAAGATATGCTTGTTTTATTTGCAGCCAATTCCAGTGTTTGTGTCGGTCTCCAATCTCCCAATTGTGTGCATTTATCTTCTAGATTTTTGTACAAATGCACTCGTTACAAATTTAGTCACGGTTACAGCTGGTGTTTTAAGTCTGTTGGCATCCGTTTCAATAATATTATTGGACATTCGTTTACCAGTAAGATACCCTATCATTCCAATCTACATTATATTAAGGTATCAAATTTTTACTTGATATCCTTGGGCTAAAATATTTAAAAGTAATAATTTATTTTCTTTCAGTTTGCTGATTCTGGTTATTCGTGGCTATTGGCCCATGTGGTATTTTCCACTGCACAACTGCTATATACGCGGATAGCAAATCCAAAATTCACAGACACTGATAAGCTATATTATAGCAACATATTCAGGTATTGTCTGCATTAGTATACTACACAATGCTGAAACAAAGGTCTGTTTGTCTGTTTCTTAACAAATATATTTTTTGTTTTCAGTGTGGTGATTTTAGCACCATCAAGTTTCTATCTTGACGAAGCATTTTCTGCGTTGAATTTCCAACATCGCAGACAAATGAGGTTCTACCTTGGTTGTCTGCTAAGTGGAATTCTAGGCATATCACTTCAGCTGTGGACATCTCGAATTAAACCAGAGAAATACTTTTCAAATGCCAATTCTGTTGCAAAGATATCTGCTTGTCTGTTATCCGCTCCGTTATTTGCTTTTGAATTGACGTTTACGCTATGGATATTTGTAGCAATCAACTTGATTGCTACAATTTTTATTCCTCAAGATGTACAGTTGTCGACTCCTAGTTTCAATCATGTAGAAATGCTGGATATTTGAGTGCCATCACAATGTATAGGTACATTTAATTTACCCATGCACATTAAAACAATTACCTCAGTTATTTTTTGAGAAACAAAATTTGTCCAATCAAAAATTTGGGTAATTTTCTTGTATTCCAATACTTAAAATCAAAGCAGCAAAGTTATGTTTTATTTTTCTTTCTCTTCCTTTTTGCAATCGTTACTGTGCATTCCAACATGCAAGAAAATTCCATGTATTAGTTTTCTAACATAGGTATTTGATATATTTATACATTTTTATCCAACTTTTCTTACAAATAAAGGGCTGTGATGTTTGATAAAATGATGTGGTGTGAGTTCTGTGATAATTATTTTTATTTCTATAAATGGTATGTATTATTTTCTTTTCCCAGTGGAAAATACACTACTTGTAATTTTTTGCTATTAGAATTAGGACTAGACAAAGTTTGTGAGACCTTGAGAGTATTCCTAACAAAGATGCACCTGGATATTCCTTCAAAATTAGTCGGCAGCTCCAGAACTAGGAGGAATGGGGAGGGAGAGTAAAAACGTCCCTGCCATGTCCCTATGTTCTCTACAAACGGTTGAAATTAATTGTCTTTCTTCAATTCACTTCTGTCTTTAATCGTTGAATTCTTACTCTTCTTCTTATTATTATTCATTAATAATATTTGATTGAAATTTTCAGATGGTAAAACATAAAACTGTCACAGTAATTTGGTATTAATTTAACGCGAAAATACACCTATTTCCTAAGGCCACCATGCAAAAGTTCTTAAAAAATCCTTGAATTTAAGCTAAAAAACAAGTTCAGTTATCAAGTTTGGTACTTTACCTACGCTTTAAGAAGCTGGACAAAATATAGTTGGAGTGGCGAAAATTTTCCCTCATAACACTATATTCTCGTTTCATCTCTACTATTAATCAATCTAACCTGACAGTGACACAACTCCAACTCACAACAAAACAACTCAATATGCAACACAAAACAACCCAAATTGTATAGGTATCATAAACCCAAAACTAAAACTTTCAGCAATGCCTTGAGGTTCTTTAGTAATTGTTTTTCATGGTCTTCTTTCTAATTTCTCAGTGAAGCAGTAAGAGTCTAATTGCATGAATAGGTCGTCATGAGTGCTAGCCTGTGGAGTAACGAAAAGCCTCTTGGGGTGTCGAGGAAATCAGATTTGCTAGAGCGACAGACTCATTTTCTCAGACAGCCCCGCTGAAATATATATAAGAGATGGATTTACTCTTGTCGCATCACCAATCTATACTCTCATCTCGTCTTCGAAGCAACACAAACCACCGAGAAGGTAAATAACAATATTGGTCAATTTTGTTTATCAAATTATCAAGGTGAAAATCACTGTGAACATCTTTTTCAAACGTTTTGTTAATTTTCTTGTGATTCTATCTATCACGTTAAATTATCACGCGGGCCAATGGTTCGGGTATGAAATGATTGGCGAGATGACGGTCAATCAATCAGATCTGTCACGGAAGTGATCTCTGTGGGATGGCTGGCCCGGAAGCATGTCTGTCTCTCTGCCGGTCAGCCTTGGCTAAAAATTTTTGCAGACACAAAAAAAGCAAGCATCCAATAATTTTAAAATATATAATACACATTTCGCACGAGACAGCGGTTTTTTGCCTATCATCTCGGAGTAATTAATATTTTCTGTTGTTTAACTAGTCCCTACGTAGCATATTTCTTTTGTTGATGGATACCATGTCCTTTCTCTTAACTCAAATGTATGGTAAGGAGGCTTCCTGCTCGTGCTGAGGAACCTATAACAAGTAGTATTGCATACACTTTGTTGATGGGTAGAGGTGCTTGGCTTGAGCGGTAATTTTCAACAAGGAGATTAATTTCGGTAAGCAATTAAGATCATCTTAGTTATTGGACAGCTATTTGAGAGAAACGAGCGAAGACTTCAATTCAACTCATCGAGAAAAAAAGGTAAATTGGATCAACGTTTTAATTTTCTTGGCGATTGTTTGTGCTCCACTGGACGAATGGAATGGCTAATCCGTTGTGCCTATCTGAAATTAGATCTGTTCTTACATAAATCTGTCAGATTATTCTGGATCTGTTCCACTTCCGTCGTATACAAATTATCGAAATCACAGAGGTCAATTATTTCAGGGTGAAGCACTCATTTCATCTTTGTTCTTAAAATTAAGTGATATTTGAAAATAAATTTCGTCGATCCCAAAATACCAACACTAGCCACATTAGGCTTCTAGCAAGCATGACGAGGAAACAGAAGCACCCCGTTCAATTGCACATGCAGTACTCTTGTCACAAATGGGCACATACAGTGCATGTGATAAATTTTCGTCAGTCCAATTTTTTTCGTCATGCGGCACTATGTCGGTCATGATGTATGGCGACTCACACCATCCAAAAACCCTTACTTTGAAAGTCACTGGTCGCTGAATTTGCAAATGCGGCGTTGTATTTGGACAAATTTTGTAATATTTTCTTGGGGAACGCACACTATCCAAGATGAAAAAGTTGTAGACCGCTCGTTAAAAAACCTCACCTCGGTCATGCACCGATTCCGAAAATTTGCAGAAATGACCGGCATGTTTGGAGGAGTCTCGCTGCGCACGCGTCTGCCAATCTTGCTGGCTGCACTAGCGCTTGTGTTCGTCGCTGCACACGCGGACAACATCGGCGTGTGCATTCGCAACTGCGCCCAATGCAAAAAGATGTTCGGGCCATACTTCGAGGGCCAACTCTGCGCCGACTCGTGTGTCAAATTCAAGGGCAAGATCATCCCCGACTGCGAAGACGTCGCCTCGATAGCTCCGTTTCTCAACAAGTTTGAGTAGTCGACGTGGTCGTGTCGTTCGGAAATATTATCAGCGCTACAAAGATGTGTGCTTCTTGCTTTTGTAATGAGGTTTTACGTCTGATTTAGTGTCTCTGTCACGATGATATCGTGACTTGGAAAGTATTAATTGGCATCTTAGGTTGCGTGTATAAGTATATAGTATAGTATTTAATAATATTATTTTCGTATATAGTCAATTTTTTACCTGTGTTTTGTATCTATACAGCGTGACAAATGCACACTGGTTTGTTTACATTATTTATTGTTATTTATTTGAATAAATACACTGATTAGTATAATTTAAATGTATATCTGGCACGAATTCTTTAGGAGAGAGAATACCAAACAATTATTTACAGTAGTTGTTCCTGTGTCTCAGCTTTTTAATAAATTATTTGGACCATAAAGAGTGATGAATATTTGGAATTAAACGGAGTGATGCATTCTTGGACATCCCGAGGGAGTATATTGACCCACTTGATAGAGAATAAATTCTGCCGATTCATTGAGTTGCCGATCCATTGAGTTGCCGTCACATTTGGTGCCTATAACTGAGACAGACTCAAAACTCAAAATCCCCACTAGTAAAATTATCTTTCCATACCTTGGCCAATATATTGTAGAACCGCAGTACCGAAGCGTAGACATCCAGGGCCGTGTAAACAATGCGAACTCATTAATGCGTGATCAGCAAGCGTCCACGTTGATTTTGGGGTTCACTTTGATTATTTGAGCCACGAAGAATTTATGCATGAACAGTGTCAGAAGTACTCTCGAAATTTGACTAATCTCTATACAGCCTAGTTTTAAATTGGACATTTTAAGCTTTTCTTATCCATGTAAACAGTGGTAAAAAAGAAACTTGATATAGAGTATGTTTAGAGTTATAATTAAGATATATAATATGCACGCATTAAATAGAAGGTACAACGATGAGAAGTTACGATGATTACCGTTGCACCCGAATGTGAATTTGCTTGAGTCTCACTGGTATAATCTCTTGAGGTATCCACGCAAAGTGTTCGGGTTATTGCAGTCAGGTAGAGCCATGCCCCTGCTGGCTAAGCAATCTTCAGCACACGCCTGCCCTTGGAAATACTGGCCAAACATTTGCTTACACTGGCCACAATTTCTGGAAAGAAATCACACCATTTCTACAATTACAAACTTGCTCGGGATAGCAACGTTTCGTTGGACATGTCTTATATCACCTTATATCTAATTTATTTTTTTGTTTTTCAATAATGGCCTTAGAAAAAGTAAGCATCTCAAGCACCGGTCAAGTGGAGTTAGGGCTTAGGGATTATCATGCGAACTTAATTTAAATTTAAATGAGACCAAGGAATTTTAATTTAAATTAATTCCTGATCCTTACAAGATAGACAAATTCAAATGTAAATTCAAAAACTAAGTCATATTTTTATTTTCGTTTAGTTCTGCTATACTACACATGCTTATTTCTTATTTCTTGCTAATTGCTTAGAGGTCGAGTCCAGAAAATACCCACCTGATGCAAACTGCTACAATTCGTCCATTGGAATGGGAAACAACGGTTAGCACGAAGAAGACAAGGAAGCAAATCACCACTAGACGGCCGACCTAGGAAATGATAGAAGAATCAGTCTTAAAAAAAACTAAATGCATTATTCCTTAGTTTCTAAAACGAAACAGAATTTATCGTCTACAAAAATTTGCCGGTTTGTTTTATCTATGCTACGATAGTGTTACAGCCTTATAAAAACTTTAAAACTGGTAGGATTATTGAATGCTAAATCCACTAAAAAGGGGAAAATTTAAGTGAAAAACTTTAGGTTATTAAAGGTCTACAAAAAGCAACGTTTTAATTCAAATGCACATAGCTTTGTGTGTTCTTTTCCAAACTTTGAAAACAACCAACTTACAAAGTTAATAAGCTCTTGCCAGCAAAGAAAGATTCTCTGCGTTGCTGAAAACCTCTCTATGGTTCGTTATTCTAGACTTACCATCGCGACGAGGAGGAAAATGCGAATGTTTTCCTGACACGTCTAGCGTTGAGCCCCGTGGAGATGAATGTGACAATGAATCTGATTGCAGATGTGAATTTATATGGAAACTAGCAATTTTGCCATTGGACGGATTCTTATGCAAATGTCATACAAATACTACTTTGTCAGGCTTCATTTCTTCTTGTTCTTACAGAGAGAAATTGCCATTATCATATTCCTGGTCCAATGCCGCACGCGTTAGCGAATACCCACGCTCTGCCGCCTCGTAGGGGTAGCTAACCCAATCCATACAAGTGCTTCTTCGTAATAAATAGATTTTTATTTGATATTTCATGCCTTCGTTCGACGCGACGATATGATTGACTGGGAGGCATGAATAATTCAAAGGGGTGCTATTATTAACAGCATACCCAATGTAGAGGTATAATTAATAAGTTTGAACTGTGAATGGGTCTTTTATTATTGAAAAAATAGCGATTTTTATTGTTTTCCAACAATACATGGCAACGTTTACACAAAGATTTTTTAACTTCCTCCTTCGAAGTTTATACGCTGACCATTTCCTGGCGTGGCATGTGGTCATGTCTGCTTGTAATTGAAGCTAAGTTACTTACCGAGCAAATAATGATTTGGGACTACTCCAAAACTAGTTTGCTTCATTATATTTTAGTAACTTCGTGTACTTCTTTCTACCTGTCAAATTACTATAAATAATATCGTTCTCCGTTCCACTTTTCCAGTTATACCGATCGTTAAAAAGTAAACTGAACTTAAAAATTTTACTCGACACAAATCATGCTGCTTAATTGTGATTTATCTTCTGAATCTGAATTGGACTAAGGATGCCCTGGTACATTGTACTCAAGCCTCCAATATGTTTTGTATTCGTCCAACTTCGTCGAATTACCAGCCTTGATCAACGTCTCGTCTCTCGAAATCGAATCTTTGTTCTTTAGAATGTGAGCCAAAGTCTTGTAAACATCCGCATTGTCTTCCGAAACGCCAGATTCCCTGAGTGTCTCTCTAGTTTCTGTGGAAATAATCGGTTCGTCTTTATCTTGAGTTCTTACTTCCGGTTCTGATGTCGCCGAATGATCAACGTCATCTTCCTCGTTTACATGATCATCTTTCTGACTAAACTCAGTAGTCACTTCTGCGGTCACTTCTTCATTTTTCACAGTAATAACCTCGGATTTAATGTCATCATCCTGAACCCCAAACCTCGTTCTCTCCGGACGTCCACGTCCAACCTTTGATTTTACTTTAGTGTTAGGCAAACTCTCTGTCTGTTCGAGTACGAGAGGACTTGTTGTAGTATATTTTACATTTCCTCGACTCATCGACCGCGCACTTCTTCTTTCCCTTGCAACAGACACGTTCTGTACTCTTTCACGTTCAGCTGACCACAAAGTAACGTTGTCATACACCAGGGTTCGGGGGCGCCGAGATACCCTGACCAACACTGGGATGTAGTGCGAACGCTTAGGGTGTTTCAGCGCCTTGTGAATGTTGCCAGTCTTGTGTGGGCGTCTGATCAGGTTGATGGAAGGTGGCTTCAGTTGGCTGCAAAGCTGAGGGTGATCGTTACAGAGCTTTGTGTTCGACGAAGCAGGGACGTGCAGCGGCTTGCCTCCTCTGGGTGGATATTGGGGTTTCTTCGGAGGCGTTATTTTATTCTGAAAAAATTGGATGAGAAGTCAGTTATTCAGCTTTGATATGAAAATGGAAAGCGTTGATGCTGTCAGAATTCTGCATTAACAAATAGAGTGGACAACTCACCGTTTATTAACGTAATCAAAGAAAACGTAAGTGATTAAGCGAAAGGGAAATCACGTGTGGACAGCGTGGTGTAGTGGATGTAGATTGCAGGGTGCTTTGGAGTAGAATCCTCTAGGTAGGCTTCTATATACTTCGTGATTTGTGTTCGTGATTTAAGCCTGAGTATATATAGGTGATGTGCAAAAGCAAACACAGTTTGTTCTAAGCTAACAGGTACAATTGCAGACAAAATTATGGGTAGTAACAGCATGCTGGATGTGGAAAAAATTCAGCACATGGCTGAAAAAATAAAATATTTTAAAAATAATTGTATATATTGTGGTAGTGTCTACATACAGTATTTTAAAAATATCTTCACAAATATTTCACACAATCTGTACAATATCTTGACCAAACGAAGACATAGTATTATAATCTACACAATAATATATCTTCTCATTTATAGACACGTCTTTACAATTCGGTAACTTATAGTGACATATTTTATTTCACAATATTCGCTACCAAAATAACACGACGGCAGCTTTTCACCACCATGATCCATGTTCATTTTCTTATAGATTAAGTTTATAAAAAAATATAGGCACACGAAGAATATTTTGAAATCTTAAATAACTAACAGCTATTGTGCCTAGTTAAATTGAGAAACAATGCACGTTTGATGGATTTATCAAGGGGAAAAAAGAGTATATGTACAATCTGGCAAGTGATAATGTTGATTTCCCCAATTTCTTGTTAGTATACATTACAAGGACCGGCATCCGCGAATCGTGGACATCAGTTCGCAATATTATTGGTGTGAAAGAAATAAATAAATGAGCCCTTCTGCCATGATATATTTAAAACCATACCAGACGAAACCAAAGTATAACGCTAGCCTGCCTGGAATGCTTAGTGTTGGGAAATGAGCCTATTATTTACAAATGTGTTCAGTATTTTAAAAGAGGAATATAATTGTCAATGGACGAGTGAATATCATGATAATAAAGTGGCAGGCACTTTTTTCATTGGGTGATCACCAATATTCCATATAAATCACACAGTTTAAATAATATCAAACGTAATAATTTACAATAATAGTACTTTTCCACTGTTGTGTAAACAGAAAGACCCCATTCCCTGATGCCAAAAATTAGGTGCAAGGGACAAACCAATGCATCACAATTGTTATTTTCTTATGTACACGTGGCCAGATTTCACTTCAATGAAAAATTACTTCTCGTCAAAATCAAATCAATTCTTGTACACACACATCAAAGATGTCGATGACCGTGTTCCAGGGCAAAGACGCTTGATCGGTGTAAGTTTTGGCCACTCATTTACGACGTAATTACAAATAAGACTGTATGGCTGACGAGTATTTTTCAAAGTACAAATGAATAACTTCCTCGTGGTTGCATTCACACTGTGCTGGTGGTGGAATTGTGCTGTGCAAGCGGCGTGCGGTGCACTCTACTTCTTGCCAAGCGCATCGAACACAGACGCCACTGGTACGTTACTCACGAACGCTTCTTCCGGTCCGGAAGGAACGCCGCCGCTGTAGTCGGCCCACTTGCTCAAGTCGATGCCGGGAAGGATACCACTCTTGCAAGGCACTCGAGGATTGCTGGAAAAATAACGATTTTCGTCCTTCAGTTTCGGTGCTAAAAGTAATAACTTAAGTAATCGATATTGATTAGTGGTATCATGGTACTCTCATCTATCATCAGTGGTCTAGTTTGGCTCACATTTCATGATCGGGAAGCACCATGGGATAGACTTGGATCGTGTCGATCAGATCGGTGTTATCGCAGATCAGACGGGAGAGTTTCGCCTTTCGCACTTCTTGCAGTTGTTCTGTGGAAACAAGAGGGACATCGATCAAGCTGACGTCGGTAAGACGGGCAACATTTCAAGCAGAAGGGTCAGTCTCGGGTCAAGTCAGCGCAGCTTTTGTGGGGGGAGAGAGGTCGGAGGGCAGCACGGCGCAATGGAGTTATTAGTGGAGGCGCCGGCTTCACATGTATATAAAACTAAAAGAGAGATACGATTACGTCTGGAGCCTTGACCTACAAATCGGGGGTTTCATCAATGAGCTGCTCACTGAATGCAATGTGCTGTTCACAATTTAACCCCTAAGGGCACATGTGTCGTCCATCCTTGGCATGTGAGCGTTGCATATTACTTTCACTCTCATTAGCCAATCATTCATAATGAGTTTTTTTACCAATTGCTTTAGACCACGCACGGTAACAACTTGGCTTTTCGAGTACTATCACCCTTGCTCCTGTTGAAGAGCACAAAGGGCTCATTCCATCCGAAGGTTGGGAAAACTTAGCCAATCCGACCTCCTATTCGATTATCAATCGACCCTGCAAAACTAGACTCAAACCATCAAATCTCTCCTAAGCAGAAATAGGGTTCTGCAGTAATGGTGACCCATCCAGCTCCTGAACCAGCACAATTTTGCTTAACATCTGTTTCCATGTAGGTTGGAAACAATAGCGGGCAGCGTAACAAGGGCAACTTGACGTAAGCAGAGGGTGAAGTATGTCTCACCTGGCGTGAACGACGACGGCTGGTTGGGCAGCTCGTACCAGAACCTGTCTCCTCGTCGGGAGTAGCTGAACTGTGTGGCGATGATGCACGCAAAGGTGGGCCCCAGCATGCTGCCGGGCAGCGGGCGCTCGGACACTCCACCGGACCACAAGTCCACGTCCGACGGATGTCTGCAAGCAACGCCGCGATCAGTGTCAACGACACAATGCACACACGCAGAGCTATCGACGGGTGGTAAGCCGCCCGAGGTTGAATTGGTCAAGATGTCTATTTCGCAATTATATTTAATTGCTGATAAAGTTTTATAAATTATTTAGTGGCGGTACTTTTTTCCACCCTCTTTTCCCTAGCACCTACTCTGAAGGAATAATCAAAAGACAAAGACAAGCGTATATAGCATGCAAGGAACCGAAGTCCCCCATTGGATCTCAATCGAAATAAGATGATATATCTTGTAGCTAATATGTTATGACTTATGATTCTTGTTAACTCACTCGTAAATGGACGCATATCGACGGATGGTTTCGTTCGACATCGATCCGAAGAGATCCTCGAAAGTGTCAGCGCCGGGAAGTCCGCAGAATTTCCTGCAACATCAGCATCGATTAAATCCTGAATCTTGCTGACACCTTCCATGAGTGTAGGCGACTAGCTGGCACCGGTGGCGTTTGACTAACCTGAAGTCCATGTAGCCCGGCAGACCGAACTCCCTGCCTCGCTGCATGTTGAACGCCGCCAGGTCCATGCCGAACCGAGCACCCGGCTTCTTGAACAGGTGATTGGTCACTTCCTGGGTGACCGAGTCGTCCATCGCTTGCGCCACTTGGTTCATCAGTCCCATGAAGTACTCGTCGAGCACGCCAGCACGGTACAGGTCGTACGGCTGACGGATCAGGTTCGACAGCCGCTTGGAAGCTGCAGAGTGCAGAGATTCATGCACAAAGTAATTAGTCGCGTTGCATGGCAAATTAAGCGGTTGTTCAGGCGAGTATGGTTTGTTTAGCGTGGAGACTTGCCAATGAATTTGTGAGCCTTGCTCCAGCGTTCGATGGCGGTCGGGAGCAGCGAGTGACCGAAACGGAATGCGGCGGCGGCGAAAGCGTCGATCACATTGGGGTTGACGTTGGGATCATAACCATCCCAGTAACCCTGGGAACGCAAACAGTACGAGTCTCAGATTTTGAAAGGCTCGTAGATGGTAAGTTAACAAATTTTTAATCTGTTATCAGGTCAGGGTATTATACAAGGTAATTAATAAATCTAGAAGCTGTTAAGCTACTGACCTCCTTCTGAGTGAGAAGCCCGAACTTCTCCATCACTTCTTTCCCGAGGAGGATGGGCAGGAACTCGTTGTAGGTGATATGCTGAATCTCGCCAATCACAATCCGACGAGCTTCCTATGAGCAAAAAAAAACACAAACACACATCGTACATGAGATCGACCAACGGCTAGTTTTTTTTTTATTGCACAACACTTCACGTTTTGCCTCTTACTTTCGATGGTCGTAATTCTACTTATTTCAACTCATCCGTTGTTCTCGATTTAATTGAGCTATAATATATAATAAGTATTTACGGTGAGAATTTTATAATTGGCAGCCACTCGCGAGATGGGGGCAATTTAAATGAGCTAATTCTCGAAGACTGAAGCTCATTCAATCATCCTCTAACATGCTACCGTGCTATCTTTGTTCCAATGCAGTTTTCAGTTTCACTTTCATTAGACTACTTTCCAATTTTGACCTTAATTTCATAACAAAGTAGCTGCTAAATTGCCCTGTCAAACAACAAAGTCTTCTTTATATTGGATCGCATTTCCTAAACTCCGTGAGAGATCTGCACAGCGAGCATACATCATAACTTCTCAGTCTCTTTCTTGGGGTCACGTTACACTCGTGGGAAGGGAAGTCTACATTCGGGGGGCGTTTCGACGGGACCGAGACAGCAGACCGGAGGGACTGGACGTACCAATGCGTCTGGGCCATGGAAAGCCATGGAAAGCCACGGAAAGCCAGTAGCGTGATGCAACTTGTGATAAGAAGATCTTACCATTCGCGATTATATCTGTAGCGTCTGAAGCTTTAATCTTTCTAATTCGAACAATGTAATTGGAAGCACCATAGCAACACTAGCATTTCCGTAGCACCGACTGGTGACAGGGGGTTGTCAGGGGGTTGGCAAAAGGGGCTGAAGCGGTAGGTGGGATGCGCATCCCATCCGGTAGGTGGGATATCGAGAGAAGACAGTGTGAATTCAGTGGACTTACTTGATAGAGTGTCTCGTCATCCCAATGGGGGTTGACCTGGGACAGTCCGTGGGCCAGTCGGTTGTGCTCTCGCGCAAGTAGGGTGTGCATGCATGTCAAGACCAGCTGCTCGTTCACTCGGATCTCGCCACCCTCGAAGCAGTACATGGAGCGGTTGGGTCTGGTGCATCCTTCGTCGGGGATGTCCAGCTTGAGCGGCAACAGGTCCTTGAGACCGTAGTCGGAGAAGACGGGGTTCATCCTCAGCAGGCCACCGTAGCCGGCACGGAGATGTCTGCAAAGTCGACCGATGTTCGTGTTAGCGATGTGTGTTAACGGGTGTTTTGTGTTGGTTAGTGGCTTTACGATTGCTTTCTGGCGGATGATTAGTTTGATGAGGTGAGCCGAACAGTGAAACGGAGTTGCGTGGTACAGACGGGCTGTTAAAGAAACCACCGATTTGGGTTTTTTCCTGGTCTTTGAGAAGGATAGTTTCCTCCGATTTTTCTTGTGCCAAGAGAAGTAACCGAATTAACCTGAGGAGCACTTTGGTTCCAATTTAATGCGATTGGCATATGTGAGGCCTTTCGTGATTTCTTCTCATTACAGAAAAATTCGGGCTTGCATCCGATGCAATCGATGCAATTTCATTTCTGCATTGAAGCGGCATAAATGTCATCCAATAAGTATACGGGAATACGGTTCACCCCAGTTCTCGTGCCAGGGGCTATGTAAGAGCATGACACAACCATAGCAAATTTATCAAAAATTTTAGTAGATAATTGTACCTATATACTACTATCTGACAAATCGTTGCATACGCCAAATGTAAGCTGTTGCAAAAGCATGCGTTTTTATTTCTTCCCGCCTAGTACGGTATAATTTGCCATACAATTTTATTGTACAACATCGAATTCACGGCAGATTATTTATCATTCATTGTCTGTGTACACTGTGTCATTTAGCAATGTCTGAAAGTGTGAAACCTAGTCGTGACATGTTTTCCTCTGCTACAGCGAACTGCGAAAACGAATTTGTGATTCATGTGATTCAAAAGTTGCACTAGATTATTATATAGACGGGTGTCATTATGCAACACAGATGTGTACAAACATCATCGCTTTATGACCGTGCTAAAGATTTGTGAAATAATCAAGCAACAATAAAACGCAGAATAATTGGATACAATCATAGCTATATCCAATGAGCAATTATTAATGAGACTCAAGTGCCGACCAAGGTGCCATACTATCTTATAGTGGAGGATGGTTTATTATCTGTGATTATGTATGTTGTAGGCCCCGCATCGATAAACTTTCACTGCACTTATTGCTCGACTCTTCGCCAAGATAAGATCGTCATTTCATTACCTTAGAATACGACTGAAAATGATTTATGAGTCTATTGTATAACTTTTCCTTCCACTCCCACATTATGCCAATTATTATGGGCATTCATGTAGTGACATTTTTCTACCGGGACGAGTTCGCTCACAAGGCATTACAAAAGACAAAGTACCTGTTACTATGACTAAATCAACGCCCGTTTTGCTAAGATGAATTGGTTACGTGTAGATTTTTGTGTATTTTTCAACCCTGTGGTGTAATACAGCTGGAAATTTCACGAATGCGAAGTAAACCATGGGAAACTGTCGCAGAACGGGGCTTGAAAGGCCATCAGACCTACATAGATTATCGAAGTTGGCTCCTGAATGCTAACGATGCTCTATTATGGTTACTTGTTTGGAAAATGCAAGAAAATACGAGATCCTAAAGCTAATTGACCACTAGGTGTTTGGAGCGCTGAATTCTGTTTGCATCTGTTTAAAATTTAATGATATCTCGGTTGCTTTGGCCCTTGCCAAACGTGAAGTATACTGTTTCTAAAAATTAAAATAATACCATCAGATAGCCCCTGGAGCTGACAGTTTTCGTTATGAAATGCACTGTAGTGTCATAATAAGCCCCCGAAGTTAGTGTAAAGCGGAAGCCCTGCTATGTGTATTCGGCTTCGAAGCATTTTTCTATGTCCGAAGCGTATGCGCAAAGCAGCAATCGGAGGTCAGCACTAGGCACCCACCTGGAGAACTTCTCGGAGACGCCGTAGACCGTGTTGCCGTCGATGACTCCTGTCAGGGTGTTGAACTGCACCCTGGAGCCGAGTCTGCAGCCCGGCCGGGCGGCGGGGAAGCCCCGGACAAAGTCCTGGCAGCGCAGCTTGAACAGGCTGTAGAAGTAGTCGTCGGCAGGGATCTCGATCTCCAGGCAGTAGGGGTTCTTGAGATGCGGCGGTCGGTTGCAGCATTCCTCGGGTTCGTTCCTGTTCAGCGGGTCTGTAAGGGTGCAAAGTGTGTTAGATTTAGATTTCGACCATGGAGGTTTCTGGATGAGGATGTTAGGGGGTTGTTTTACTTGGGCGTATAACGTGTTCATCGAAATAAAATACCTAGTTTTGTGAACTTCTTCCAGTCAACTTTTAAGAAACTGCGACCAATTGGTTTTCACCTTGGCAAGTTACGGAAGAAACTTCAACCCTGGTTAAGAGATTAGATTGTAATAGCGGCCACCTTGGTGGTAGGGTGGATTATGCACGGACAGTTCTTTGCGAGCTAGAGGCTAATGTATTTTGTAAACGGATTTTGTGACAGTGCTACCAGGCTTCATGTGCAAAATAGTTTGAAGAAATTGCAAATTTCCATGTTAAATTGGTTCATTTCAATGACAAAAACAGATATGTGCTAAGAGGGAAATTATGTTGTTGAATTTAAGCTCATGCATCGCTTTTCTTTCGCATAAGTCGCACTCAGACGTTGACAAACACAAGTGTGTTGAGAAAGTCAGAGATAGTCTTATAGGAAAAATTGTGACAGCGACTGTCGGGAAAAAAATCCGCCGCTTTCCGCACTTGACGGTGTTGTCGTTACCGAACGGACGCTGAAGGCGCGGCGGGGCCCAAGAAACTCACGAACCCATGGCGATCGCGTCGAACTGCGATTCAATCTGGGTCGAGCGCACACATTACGAAACACGAGATTCTGGTTTTGAGGCAAAGAGCTCTCGAAAATTGGCGACCACCGCGCACGGTGTGCCAACTGCCGAGAGCCAACACCAAGAGCGTTGCATGGCCGGGCAAGAACAGTTGTTTTTCGGTGCTGGGTATGCACCGTGGACACCGCGTCGGTGGCGTTTCAAAGAATGCACAGCGTCCCCAGGCGTGTGAAAGTAACGCGCTGCCGCTCGTTTGCTAGACGGTAGTTACTTGTTTAACTTCCATAATCTCGATTACAAATCATTCAATTCTTACACCTTCGAAAGTGTGAGAAATATCTACTCGAAGTTTAGCACGAATTTATCGGCAATTCGAAACTGACAGCTCGTGCCAGCAACTTTGCCAAAAACGCAAGCTTCTATAATGGTCGGAACGGATCGAGCTCTATGCCATTTATAGACAGCATTAAAATGTTTATAGGCGCCTATTTAGACTGGCGAATACTTCAAAGCTTCACGCCAATCCGTTTATTGTGTCTTGCACGAAAGAAACGGCAAGAAAATATGCTCCGACCAAACGCTGCAATGTGAAAGATTAATAACCTGATAATCAAATAGGTAAACTGCTTGATTGGCATCATGATCACGATGATCAACCAATGATTGTGATCATGTTGATGATCGGTTTCCTGCTCTGTGCAGTTTGTAATTCGGATCGTGGAGCCAGTTCTTCCTTCCCAGTCAATTGACTTAATTTATTTTCAAATGTAATGGCAAGTTAGGACAATACAAATGGATAGGTGCGACATGGTATGCTTCAAGTGCGGCCATTCCATTGAAATCGGAAGTGAAAAGAAACACCATTTGAAGTAATGGCATGCTTCCGTTACAAGAGAGCCCAGCCAAAGATCACGACGCCCCCGATTCGTGACAGTGGCGGAATGAGCGTGTAAATTGTGGAGTGGGTGCCCTCCTGGGGCGCAGGGTGGAGCTTGCATGTGCTATCATTGTTTATGGCATAATTTTGGAGTAAATTGCAGGGAAATCTCAGCTATTCTATACACACCGAAAGAGAACATAGGATCGTTTAAACGGTATCTGTTTATAAATAGGAATTTTTTTTGCTATGTTGAATTTCGAACAACGCACGGGTTTCCACGATGAATTCGCGAGCTAATAACCAATCAGGAGATTGTTCGAAATCACGGGTGTGTTACCAGTGGGGGTGACGCCGTGGGTGATCTACAATCTGACCTTTGTTTAACATGGCGGCCTTTAACAGTAGTATTGTGTACCTATAGCACCGCGAGAAAATAATTGAGTTGTTGAGTTGAGTTGTGAGTGCGAGTCAGACTTACAATCTCTCATCTCAGAGTTGAAAATTTTCCACATGGCGTTCAACAACGTCATCCTTCGGAGGTCAAACCAATAAAATAGTGGATTTTTACTCACACCTTACAGTCGTTTTAAAACGCGACATAAAATTAGTTAAATTAACTGATAGCTGATTGTTCCTTTTAATTAGGTTTATACGACCGTTCCATTAGTAGGGAAACAAGTAATAACATCTTCGAGAGGCGGAAAGCGTGACAAATAAAAAATATGCAAAATCGAAATATCGTAAGTTGGAATGGTGACCTCGGCGTACTTTGCGAAACTAAACACTGCGCCATAGCAGCGGAAAATCGAACTCTGATGGAACAGAACGGACGAGAACATGATACGTTTTCACGTTTTACAATGCTTACAGGCGTCTAAAACATTTGACCCCATGACAAGAAGCCCAAGAAGCTCAGACTCTGATAAGAACACACAAAGTTGCGAATACGGCAGTTCGGTAATGGTCCCATAACCTAATTCCACACAACACGGGTGTAACAGCGCTGCTAGAATTGCTACAGATGCTACCATTATTGACTTATAAATGGGCTAGTTACAACAATAGAAGCAGTGAATATAAGTTCCAATGTAGAAACCGACATGCTAGTTGAATTAGGTACGGCAAAGGTCCCTGAATCTCTTTAACAACCGTCGCCGCCACTACAAGAACCAACAGCAACGGCAGCACGATCGTGTAGAACCGTGCTCTGTGTAGCTTACCAAGAGGCGTGGCGGTGAGCGTGTAGTCGTGGTCCATGAACTGTCCCCACGCGACGATCATCACGGTACCGGCGTGGTCGTGGAAGCCCTCGTCGGGGTGGACGGTACGGGACACGATACGCGGCAACGGCAGCTGGTTTCCGGTGACGCTGATGCGCGGGGCGGTCATGCCGTCGGCGTACAGGGGGCCCACAAGTCTGCAAGCAAACGCAGGGACTCGTGAAGTGTGTGATAGGGGTAGCTGGTTTCCGGTGGTTTTCGGGTGTGGGGGCCAGTCGTTTGCAAGCTAAAGCTCGATGGAGGTCAGCGACAAGGTCAGCGATGGGGAAGTTGTGTTTCGTTTGGTGCAAATAGAACATAGGGGTTGGAGTTTTGTGGCGGGAAGTGCGGTTGTGTTGTGTTTGCTATACATAATGAATACTAAATACTGGAGCAAGTATTTTTCGATTGCAAATGAACGTTTTCTATGTCTGATGTCGATTCTATGGTTCGATGGCATCGTAGAATGATACGATATTGATAAAATGCCGGTATGGCACATCACGCTTAGAAATGATGAAACAGCAACACATCCATCCCCCTGAAATCGGAAGGATGTGCGGCTATACGCTTTCAGAAGCGTGCAGAGAAATCAGAGAAATGCTTGGTAGTTAGTGCTAATCAATATTTTTGCAAACGGTTATCGCCTGTGAATCGGTGTGTGTGTGTGCCCGTGTGTGTGTATCCATGACCAGGACGTCAATCATGCAGTGATTAACGAGTCAGCTGACAGCTGACCCAATAGCAATTAACTTTAGCGTGAAGATGTTGATAGTGATGATGAGCGAATAGCTTACCGCTCTCGAAAAGCACCCGGAGGAACTGCTAGGTCCATCTCAAAAGTCAAGACAACTCTTCACTCCTATCATCGGTACCTATACTCATATCAGGACGGCGCCGCATTCTCGAACTTAATGGAGTTCTCCCAGATTTACCCGACCAAACTTTTAACACCAGACATTTGAGACTGACTGACAGCCAGATTTCATGGCATAATTAATTCTGTATTAATTGACCCATACCAATTGGAAATACCTATAACGATACCAACAAACATGACAAAAACAATGAGGAAACGCAATTAATAAACTCTGCAGAACAATGAAGCATACCAGAAGGCAAGACATTGAAGCTGTCATCATCCATCGGCTGTCAGAGAACATGTGCTGCAGATGTAAACTAGATTGCTGAAAAACAAGCGTTTGGTGCTACGGAGTACATCGAATGAACTGTATTCAGTGTCGTCGTGAATTTCCCGGCGGTAACGGACAACGTTGTCAAGGAACTTACCGGGTAAACGGAGTCATGGTGGCTCCCCACGTGGGATGGACAAGGTTGGAGCAAAGTCCATCGTATCGCCGATATTTGCCGGGTCTGCACTCGACGTTGGCTAGGAACGGCGGGCAGACGTCTCGGATGAGCGTCTTCGAAGTGTCGATCAAAGGCAGGCCTTTCTCGATGTCTTCGTAACTCAGCCCGTAGCTGCACACAAGAAAGTTTTACCGGTTGAAGTATATTGGTGCTGAGTGGCGACCGTGTCGTGTGAGGATTTCAAAGATTGTCGGACACAGTACCTACTAATAAATTTGACACTGAAAAGAAAAATCCAACTGACATTTATTAAATAATTTCTTAGGGTAATTTCTTAATAACTGAGCAAGATGTTGCAATATTCTGACCCTAAAATAACGGTTTGGAACTGTATTTGTTTTTTTCGGGTCCGGTTCCGATTAATTTTTCATTATAAAGGTCCCTAGGTATGGCTTTTGGGTTCCGTTTCCGTTAACAATCGCCGAAATATATAGGTATTGCAAAATAGTGGAGTCTACAAGCATATTTTATGCGTTCTGAGGGCTTGGAGAAGCTGTAATTTTTGTGCTTTTCAAGTCGTGTGTGGGTTGGCTTCGGTATTGGCTTGATTATGAAGCCATAAAAACAAAATTTTGATATGTATAGATTGAAATTAAAATCGGTTTGAATCATATATATTTCACAATGCTGGCGATTTCTGACAAGTTACATTTTACTTATAGTTGGAATTCTTCACGATTGTTTCTCCTTACTCGTTACTCGTTACTCGTAACTATAAGTTAGTTACAGACGAGACAGCGATAGAAATAATAGAGAAGCCAAGGCAGAAAATAGACTGGAATATCTCAGAGAAAAAATCCAGACGGATCATTAGCCTATTTTCTACGCGATTACACGATAGATTGCTTTAGTTCTTTCACTTCAATTTATATCAAAGCAGAGATTTTTTTCTCACGAGCACACAGCAGCATCATCTTGCAGAGATGCAGTCTGCCGCCTGCATGATGTATTAACGTCTTAAATATCTCTGCATCATTAACGAACATGTCACGCATCAGGCAAGCTGCATTTTTATCGATATCATCGACAGTTAATCAATCAAATTCAACAATAGCGTTGTTTGCAACCCGTGTAAATGTCAGCAAACCATCTAATATTGTTTGCGAAATGTTGATTGTCGACTCCGCTTTTCACCAATTGAAAGGTATCTTCAAGAACGTTGACTAATTTTTTGTTCATCCACTATTTAGTGCCTTGCAACCCACTGGTTAATTAACTTCGGTTTTCCAGCTTGAAGGTGTGCCAATACCAATCAACGAACACTTGTAAAAGCATCATCTTTCTGAGCTGTTTTCGCGTTCTTGTCCATGACCGAATTCTGTTTGATCATCCTTAATCTTAAACATCGAGTAATAGGCGATAAGTAATCATTTCTGCAATTTAGCATAATTGTTGCGCGTTCCTGTAATCGCCAGTTGCTTCAATTATGGCTTCCAAACAATTTTATCGGAACAGAAATTGTGTTTAATTCGCTTCCTACCACATTTTTTTTTCATCGATACCCAAATCATCATCGTGTAATTTACCCGAACCCGTAATTACGTAAAGCAAACTTTAACGTGTAATTGGTATTGCGTGTAGTAGGCATTGTCTAGACCAACAGTCTTAATGGCCTTAACCTTATAAAAGTGAAGCCCAGAACCAACTCAACTCAACTCAACTCAACTCAAGACAGTAACACGTCATAGAATCGCAATTGAAAACACAGCTTGCAAATTAATCGAGCAATTATATAAAGTGATCATTAAGTTTGTATTTGATACAAAAATATATTTATTTTTAATGAAAAAATCCCAGGGGAAAGTAAATTATACGAATGTTTTTGGTATTCTTCGACGTGCTCTTGGCACAGAGAAAGTGATGGCATCTTCTGATAATGCTTGGGAAGATGCTATCCTTAAGTGGCGGTGCGAGCGAACTTACGTCTTGGCCAAGCTGATCGAGATGTCCAGAAGGAGTTCTCCGACGGAAGCAATCTCTTCCGTCTTCCAGATGTGATGGGCGGGCGCTGCAACGTCTGCAAAGATCATCCGGAGATTAGCGTTCGTTTGATGGAACTAGTTTGTTACATGGAACGGAAGGCTCCATTCTGGGAGGCATCTGAATTCTGCAGGATTACATCTGCACGAAGATCCTACGCCGTGGTGTCAAAGGTCAACGCAAGCCAACGTGATTTACATGCTTCGATGTATACACTGCACATATAATTTGTTTGCTGCCTAAAATGGTAAGCACACAGAAATCCACGATGGACTGGTCAGCCACTGGAACTAAATTAGATCTTATAACTACATCCTCGCAAAACTTTGCACGAGTGTGAAGAATTAAGTTAGAATGTAATTGGATGCATCTTAAGAAATGAGCTAGATAAACCTGAATAACTTCTTTATCTTCTTCATACCGGAACCGGTGCCCAGTCATTTTATTTCGAGCTTCTTCAACGAATCACCTCACAACAATTCCAAAACTCTCCAAGAGATATCTTTGAACTATTGGGTTAAAATAAAGAAACCATAAAAAAATCGAGCCTAAGCTGAACACGTATTGAAATCAAAGAAGAGACATGCGCATTTTTAATACAGTTTTTCCTTGTAAAATTCTGGTCGTGACAAGCCAAAAAAGTCAGCGCATGCAACTTTCTTCAATAATTCGAGCTGTGTCTAAAAGTTACACGTCTCGCGCTCGGGATCGAATAATTGGCCAGCGCCTTTTGGCAACAGACATCTCGCCGAGTCAGGAATCACAGAAGACTTCACACCAGACCACACTATACACCACACTACACACAAACCGATTTTCCGAGCAAAACCTATGAAGCACGACCTTTGACTTTCTTTCCTGACCCGCGTTCTTCGAAAAAAAGTCATTTAGGCTACATCATTTCCAAAACACGTCAACTATCTAGCCCGCAGGGCAAATTCCAGCTGTGATGGGTAGGTCACAGCCTCTCTATAGTCTCGCTTAGTCTCGGATAGTCTCGCATAGTCTTGCAGTGCACAGATCGTCGCACAATTCATGCTAGACGAGCACATTTATCATTCGTGGTAAATTACACTCGCGCGTGGGCGACACAGGCTTTCTCCCTTTTCTCACGTTTACCTCATAAAAGGCATATTTTTCAAATTATTTGTCTTGGCTTGTGTGCGCGTATATTCATTTCAAGTATGATGTTTTATTTATTTATTTGTTGTTGTTATTATTATTGTGCCGCAGGAGATATCCATTTGCAACGAGATGTTGGTATGTGGCAGTGATGAAATAACCAGGAACTGACCAAAAATTATGGAAATTTTTGCGTAGGACACAGAATGTTGAAAAAACTAAAGTAGAATTATTCTTGACTTTCTGCTCTTAATATTTCTCGACAAGGCCGATTGAATCTGAAGATGAAACAATAATGGCAATGAGAGCACATGGAATTTTAATTTATTGTTTTCAATAAAGATTTGATATTTTCTCTTTCTCCTTTTCATCCAGTTCCAAAGAGAAAGGTGTTTATCTAAAAGTTCCCTAAAGTAATTAATTGGATTTCAGGTATTTTATAATCACACTCATGCCAAAACATTTCTTGTATCTCTCTTCAATCTTTAATTAAGAATTAAATAATTTTGCTCTGAATAATGATAGTCCTCAAACGTGAAATTACCGACAGACCTATATAATTTATTTGATTTGAAACTCAAAATTTTTATTCTGCATTGATTCACTCGCAATTCGTCCTTTTGAGCGAATCAATTAAAACCACGTATATTTTATTCAAATAAAAGTAAACTCTTCTTCATAGGACAAGAATTAATATCTATAAATCTATTTACATCTCTGAATATACATTACTGTGATAATTCTTCTGACCACCACAATCCGCGATATTTCGCGATCGGCACCCCAGTCCCTGAGTAGATATATCTTAAACAAAATTTAATCCGATGGAGATTGGAAATGAAACTCACTGATTCGTTTCCTCGCCTGGACGTACGCAGCGTTGATAGCGTCGTAGGTGATGCACGTTTGAGATCCGCCGTAGCCGCTGTGGAAAACAACACTGCGTTAGGATACCTGCATTTTCCGGCACACTTCGGCAAGATCCGTTGGGATGACATCATGACGGGCTTCAGCGCCAAGCTTCAATAAGTTGAAGATCCTCGACAAGTGGTAACATTTTATTTGAAATGTACTGCCATGGGAATTAGTAAAAGAGTTGGAATCACGCTACGGGAGTCCCGTCACCGTACATTTTTAGATGGATTATCTATTTTATAGACTTTGTCTCTTCATTCAGTTTTTGGACTGTTAAAAAAGATAGCGATTGCTGAGTGAAGGAACTTTTCCATTTCCCCAGTAAACTAACATGTTTATCCAGGCAAGTTACTTCACTTTGCAGTCACGAGGTGACATTAAAAGTGAATGCGTTACAGAATCAAGATAAAATAAGACGACTTTCATATCAGTAAAAATTTTGACAGGTATAAACTGTTGGGTGGTCAAGGAAGCAAGTGATAAACAATTTTGGGTGGGTCAACCTCTCCCTCTGGTCGGAAATGCTTTCATTTCCAACCATGCTCAGAATGATGAAATTGAATGCGGCTGGCATGAGCAAGTGAGGGAATCGATCACATCCACAATGTCAGCTCGGAGCAAGCACGTTCGTTGTGATGTCAGTGATGTGATTCCAAGATTCTGTCTACAATGAGCCGAGAAGCGAGCATCGAGCACAAAGCACCTAGCACCAAGCACCTATAGTACCTAGCACCGCGAGCAAAGATCAGTGAGCAGTGAAAGTTAAGACGACGGGTTCGATCCAAGAGGAACATCGTGACAATCGACTCCAACTTCTAACGTAAATGACATTTAAAGCAGAGTATACCTTCTTGCGCTTTGACATAATGACTTATGTCATTTCAGTTGCAGATTGCATTTATGATCAATACACCATGAAGACAAAAGTGAAATTATATTGACGATGAAATAATAGTTGTGGTCACTATTGGTCCCTATATTGATCGGAATTATGGGTAATATACTTCATCATTAAAAGCAGCACTTTCATGATGAAAACAATATTGATACAATACATAATCATAATGTTTAGCTCGAAATTATCCGATATAGGTAATGGTTTTCTTGCGAGCATGCGGTAATTAATGACCACCGCACAAATTACCCATTATTTTCACATCAATGCACTATGTATCACCTCATCTATGATTAAATTAACTGAAAGTGAGGAATAATTACCATCCTTCCTGTTTCTAGTCTGTGTTCACTCTATTGTATTTTTAATATTAGTTTAAAGTTAGCTATTCATTGTGGGGAAAGCGAAATTACAAGATCAACTGGACCATCGCGAACGCCCTTGTAAAGGGTCAACAATTTGAGATTCGTTCGTTCGCTCTTCTATTTATACCCAAGAGACCAAGACAACAAAGTACAAGACTTTGTTGAGAAGGATGCTACGGCCCCAAGGTTTAACAAAACATTTTATATCCCCAAACAAAACGCCAAATATATTGGGAGCTGGACGCCCAGAAGTTTGGGTGTGAGTCTGAAATTGAGATGGTGGATTTGATCGGTGGGAAAACACAGGTCACCCTGGAACTGGGTTTATGGACTGTATAGGATCTCCTAAAACGTGCAAATTACACATCCTTATATTTTAGCATTCATGTTCGCTAAAACCATGAAAGTCTTCTACGCCGAAATAGGAAATGTAGTGTCAAATGTAACAGAAAAAGAGCCGGATTCATGCCTCACATTCGTTCTATTCAAACAGTATAACAGGGAAACTAAACCGCGTGATCTTGAATCCTTTCTTGCTAATAAAACTATTTAATTAAGACGCGCGATAATGAAGGTAATCTTTACACCGTCGACTCCACCAATTAACTGGGCTGCACGAGGACACACTCATTAGAAGCTGGGATGAAGGGAGTTTGATTGCTTGATGGGCAATTACTCTGCCATCTTCGTCTTATTAATAACTAATAAGATGAATGTCGTGCTGCGAAAAGATTTTTTCACCTCTTGTGCCCTGGTGGTCATCACCCAAGTATAACATAAGCATGCTATTAGGCGAGCGTTGCATCACGCTTAATTAGCAGTCTTAATTATTAGGTGCAAGGTGTTGTATAATCTCTTCAATGAGAGAAGAAAATAAAAAATAATAATATAGGTCGATATTTAAAGCAAACGTGTTTTTTTATTGCTTTGCTCATAAAAATTGGAAAGATATTCCGTTGAAGGAATCAGTAATTTATTTCCAGCTGGTTTTAGCTTCTAAGCGATTTGTATTCATGACGATGGAATGAAATTTGCCAAGAAGAAGATTTCGCCTGTCCATCTGCAATCACGACCCGATAGTTTATTTGAAAACCGATAAACCTCTATAAATTACATGGTCATCCCAAATTTGATTGCGCGCTTGAAGTTTGGACTCATTGATCCAATTTATCGACACGGAACCAGCGAGAGAAGTCTGATGAGAAGAATTGCCAACAAAGACAGCATCAAAATGACAAGAAAATAGAAAAAATAAATATTACAAGTTTTGTAATCATTTAACATCCCCGCGTGAGAGGAGCAATTATTTTTTTATATCTTTAGCTTACATGGCTCCCGGCAATGGTACGAAGTGTACCGTACACTTTTTATTTTATTTAGAGAAACCGGTAAGACAAGTTAACTGTTATTTTTAATTTGTCGCCAATTATTCAGATAGTCATAAAGAAAATTAACTAAATTTGCATATTTTCTTACTACTCGTTTGGCGAAATCGGGTCCTATCCACGTCTGTGTAATCTATGCAGCGATAATTTGGCCTAACAATGCCAATATGTTTGAAACAGCTCTGTTAGTGGCTTTAGGTAGGCCTGGCTACTCGGGAAATCCAAGTGTGCACACTATAATTAAGTAGGTCGATTGGCGAGGGGCATGCCATCTAACCCAATACGCACTTCGAATAATTAATTATTATTCAAATAGATAAGTGATGAATTATAATAAAAACAAGTTATTGTGTCTGCTAAGGCAAGTAGTTCGTGGTAAGGAGCCAAAGATGACCAGAAGTATCACCAGTAGACTTCCAAGGACACCCAATTTGGCAAGGAAATCGGAAAGCTACTTTCAGGTGACTGCTACAAAAATTCTACTACGGTCAAACTATTGTCAACAAAACTAATTTGCAATAACATGTCAAAAGAAATGAAAAAAAATTACATACCTATTCAGAGTACCTACCTATACAGATAAGGGAACCAAATTAGCAACGAGATGCCATAAAAGAAATCGGAACAGTGGGAGATGTAACGTTACAGACGTCCCTATTTTTCAATGCCAACAATCCACGAACCCATGTCGCTTGAATTATTTTTTTGAGAACAGAGGTTAATTGGTATCACGCAATGAACTTTCATCAAGACAATGCGTAAATTGAGCTGACCGCAAATTCATCAGATTCAGACGCACATGGGCTCATTGAGATGTCGACAGAAAATCTAATCCGAGATTGATGTGTGTTAAAGCTGTTAAGAAGACTGGTAAGCGGGTAAAAGTGTTAGTTTGTGGTAACACGTACAATGTGCCTCTAAGTGCGTTCAGGTTGTAGTCGAAGGAGCTCGTCCTGCCGGGGCCGTCGAGCAGGAGGGCGCATTCGCCGCCGGTGGCAGAGAGGTCGGGCGCAAACTGGAGCGCAGAGATGCAACTGGTGATCGCCAACGCTAACCCAACCCACGACCATATTCTGGAAAGAGCAGACAAAAAACAACAACATGTTAGAAAATTTATGCGCGAAATATTTATAATGATCATCAAAAACAGTTTCGGATCAGCAAGCAAAAAGTATAATCGTCGTTGTGGATACGCGCTGGTATTTTACAGCTAACTTGCCAGCTTCTTGTATGACAGCTCGCAAAACACGTGCTATTATCACCAGTGCTGACATGTGACATGTGCCACCAAGTTAACTCGGCCAAGAATGTTGCTAATGTATATGATTTCAGTTGTACGTTTGACATTTAAATCGCTCGTCTTCTCCTGATGCGCAGGCCAGAATCCAAATCGTGATAAATGAGAGCAAGTCTATAAGAGACGAACGCCAGTACCTTCCTACTACATTAAGAAGCATAAGGAAAGAAATGCATTTTTGTGGTTGGCTAGAGTGGCAATAACGCATATATGAATTGGACTTCTATAACAGGACCTGTAAAAGTGGGAACGTCAAATGAAGATAATGATGCTACTATCACGTGGCTTTATATATACGTTAGTTTTGACTTTTGTTACTTGTAAAAACTCGCGTGTAATTTATTAAGTCGTGTACTTCTTCAACAGAAACCACAAACCGCATTAATTACATGTACATGCTTATTTATTGCTAATTGTATCGCTTTAGTTAGTCTAGATATACAGTAGCCAAGAGCTATGAATCGCCTTAGAGAATGACAACGTTGTTTTCTGATCTTCCTATAACGATTCATTCGGCCAAGGCATTGAACGAGCCACGCATTCGTTTTTTTAACCAATGTAAAATTAAATTCGACAGGTCAAGCATTAACCAGTATCCTTCTTCTCCAAGACTCGAGAGCTATTTTCGTAACAGCATCTTCAGTGGGTTAGTAGATCGTTCGTATTTCAAAAGACTGTATAGTTATTTTTCTTCTTCATCTTTCATCTGCAGTTACTATATTTGCCATCCTTTAGGTCCTCAGATGGGATGGTAGTAAAAGCTAGTGGTCTTTGCTTGGTCAGCCACTATAGAAGGTGGATTGGACTTGGATCCAGTAGAAACTAGCAATGGTCTGAGGATGGCGAGTAGATGGCAAGATGGCAAGATGGCAAGGTCATGCGGAGGCCGACCTGGCAAACTCGCGAGGATTGTACTAGAGCAGAAGCCAATGCTAATGAATACCAATACAAGAGAAAGCTTTTAAAAATGCAGTTACAATGAACTCTTCACCCGGAAACATTGAGCAACAAAGTGATGCGAGAATATTTTTTCATGCTGATAGGTAAATTGCACTAAATGCAAATTACAACATTGTTTCATATCGGGCCATGGTATATTCGATTATGTTCCTCCAAAGCGTTTATTTGTGAAGCAATTGACTTTTCCTTAGTCGTTTGATCGTGTAACCCGAAGAAATTGCAAACAGCGCCCATATACTTAAGTTTATCACACTTTTGTCTCCATCCTGATTAGAAACCTCTTTGGAATATTTCTTATTTTGGTCGCATCATAATTTCGAATGGCTGACGTCCTGCTTTTCCTATATCCAATACGACCGGTCCTGGACATTCAATGAGAAACGAGTCTCTCTCGTTACTTGCAGAGATGTTCAATGAGTTTGCATATATACATGATGATGGCTTGATGGCTCCAGCATCAAGTAACACTGGTCAAGCCTCACAACCACATATTCTCGGCTTACAGCTAGCGAGTTATTGTGCAATCTCTAACCCGGATATGGAGAAGACCGAAGAAGACTTGCAGAAGAAGCTAGAGCCATCTCTGCGCCAATGCCGATGTCTTAGATACACACATTAGGTATCATTATTATTATTATATACTATTTAATACCCTTCCTTTGGGCTGGCTGCATGTACTATTATTGCTATTATTATTATATGATATCATATTCAGAAAATTCATGGCCGAACGTGATACATTCAATAGGTTTCATTAGAATGCCGGGTGACTGACCCGATCTCATAATTAAGTGGCATACTTCGTTAGCTTGTAGCCAATGAATTGGATCGAACTGCCTTTTTATACTTTTTATCAAAAAAATATGTTTAATTATATATTCGCCGGTCTTTGTGAAGCGGATTATTGTAACGGATCATTGGTATTTTGTAAAAGAATGTTAAATTAGATTTTTATGCATTATAATTATTCAGCGCAAGCGTATGTTCTGAATTTAAAATAAATCTCCGAAATTCTAAGAAATTTTCATCTACCTTCTACCAAAGCTGAGTAAGAAAATTGTTTACTTTTGTAATTTCACGTGCATCTGTTACGAATACTTTCCCTGTTGTCTTCAAGTGACTGTCCTCTCAATTTGTCTTCGAAATGGTAAAAGTTAAATTTATCAGAAAGGGGCAATTTAATAAAGGAGTCTTTTTTCGCATGCATTACAGAATTACCACGTGATGCATGAGCATTTTCAATTGGACTTGGACACACTAAGTGTATACAAAAGCACCATAGAGAAGGCACCAGCGAAAATCATTTCAGACATGCCTACTCTTCAATTTCATTTGATACGGATTTTTTAATTTAATTCAACATTATTGGCATATAATCAAAGACGTTAAAAAGTTGATAGCCTTATATATCACTTCCTGCAGACAATAAAAGAAACCACACGGTAATAACAATAATGGATTTCTTCGATCACCATTATGGTAGTCAAAATGTCGATGCATTGGCTTTTGAAAAAATCAAATGGAGCTTTTTGATAAGGTTTGACATTGACGGATCGATCAAAATCCGCACGATATATCCGCGATATAGAGTTACACTCACTAAAAGCAAGCAGACGTCCTTGCCCCAGTCACTTACTCTATTAGACGCCTACTAGTTAATTTAATTAAAATAGCAAATAGAAAGTAAGGTCAGTGCTATTGGTTCATGCTAATTCGAGCGCTTGATTCGATGCTGACTAATATTACGAGATTGCACCAAACTATGCGAAATGCAATATGTAGTATTTTGCAATCAGGGTGACTCGTTCCAATTTTCAAGTGACGAAAATGAAATCTAAATGTATCCTCAGTAGAGAGAAAATAAATGCATAGTTAAAACATTGAACCGTGAAAAAATCGGACAAATGCACCATTTGCTTTATGTTTGCACATTTTCGCTAAGCTTTCAATATATTAGATGCATTTTCTAAAGAACTGTTCATCACTTACTTAGCACAATTATATTTCATGTTCCTCGTCTACTATTAAGAAAGTAGGTAAACACCAACGTCAAACTACCATGTTAACCAAAAAGCGTCCACAACTCCACACCGTTTATAAAGTGCAGTACACACAACGCAATTCCCATCAAAACGAAACTAATTTCGTTCTCTCCTACCACCTACACATCCACAATGTAAAACTACTAAGACTCAAAACTCGGATGTCGCCTAACACTTCCCACACACAATCCATTAGCGTATTCATTTTGCCAGGGAGCTCGAACCCGGCCCGTAACGGGCTCACAGTACAGATCGCTTTCACTTGTTCATTAGACGTTTAGCCCGGTCGACCACATGCTCACACACATATCGCCATCCACGAAGCCGGTTGCTAATTCGTTAATCAAGAGCAATCTCTCACGACCGACGCAACGAAGGCGAAATTGCCAAATATCGATGTGCAGATTATTTAACACACAAGACGCGTTCTGCGAGCTGTCAGTGCTGACGTGGACGCTTGGAGGCTGGTGAGCTCAATGCGCGAACCATGCGGGCGTCATATCGAACTCGATGATTTCAATGCTATCCAACGATTCAACGCGTTGTCTGACCATGCCTGGCAGCACGCGACGCCAGCTGCTAAATACATGCAAACTTGCAGACCAAACGAAAGCGTCTTAAAACTGATAGCTTTTATTGCAGCTTTTAAGTGAATATAGGTATAGGTATATATATAAAGCGTGTACCCCGAGGTAGTTTTACACCACTAATAGTAAAACGTGGAATTAATTTAGAACATATAGTACCGTCTAGCGTCTAGTATAGGTAAATTAGAATGGTATATGGTATCACGCACACGATAGCGGCTAACTGAAATAAAGTAATTACTCGTTACTCATTGCGTTTAACAAGTGTGTAATTTTTAACAAGTGTCTTCATGTAATCATTTTTCGTTATCCAATCGCATAACCTAGATTTATTAATTATTATGTTGTTGAATTGGCGATGATGACGAGATATCTATAATATAACAGCACATAACCAGGTCTGGTTGATAACTCAGCATGCCTGCGGGTTCGATTTCTTCTTTAAGCTTCAGGGATCCAATGGTACGAAACCAACGTTTTATAATTGTTTTAAAGCGTTTTGCCAATGTAACTATAGCTTCGTATATACAGTCTTATTTCATAATTATGACCTTCCATTTGTGCATTGCGACGATCATATAGGTACCTATGCAGTAAATCGTTAGCGTTTTCGCCTGGTAGTGGCTTGTGCTTGGGTGTTGCCCCCATTATGTCCATTACTCTGCGGTCAACGCAAGTCCGGTTTAATCTCTAAACGTGTGCGCAGCTTGCATGAGCATTCGCCATAGATCACAATGCGTCTCCCGGTTATTATATTTGATCAAGTCGCATTAATTGACGGGACACAAATCGTAGATCAATATCAACCTACTTTTGCGTTTGCAATTATTTTAATAAAGACATTGGTCTTCTGATCAATATGATACCTTCTTTCATAGAGGTATATCTTTGTGCCCGTGTGGGTGATTAATCTTAACTAAGCTCTATTGTCATAGAACGCACGATAATTCACGGTTAGGGGCCGCTGGCTGGACGTTCAGTCACGTGAACTTTAAACGATGGAGCATTAGAGCGGGAGTTATTTCAGTATTTTGATCTCGCTCGAGCTCGAGATAGACGATGGGCGATTTGAAGATACACTCTCATTCCGTCCGTCTGCCTTGGATGCACTTCTAAAGAGTAAGGACACGGTTCTGCATGCGTTTCTGATTCTTTAGGAGTCTGAAGGAGTCGTCTGAACTCTGAAGGAGTCGTCTCCGCACAGCAAGACGCGGTGTTTGCGTTGTCTCTTGGATGTGGCGCTTCGTTTCATGCGAAAAAAAAACATCGAGCAAAAAAACACGTGCTGCATTGGGTCACGAACCTAACGGATGAATCTTTCGACGGAACTTATTGTGTTAATCAAATCAATCAATACCTTTGGTACGCGGAGATATTTCCAACTTATTCACGATGGTAATCATGATGACGCGATAACTATAGGCCACTCTACAGGTGAGACAATGGAGTTTTGGTATTATTGAAATACCAGGCACTTGACACATAGTATTATTTTTGTATTTCTTATGGACATAAGAGTCTAATAATGGTGTTTACACGTTTCAATGCTAACTTTCACCCTAGGTTCAAATTAAAAATAAAATATTTTTATGTTGATGTTTTTTATAAATATATACCTACCTAGATTATATGTTTTTGTTTTTTTTTCCAACCGCGGCCAAATAGATTTGACCCCTTTTGACCAGCTCCAATTCGCAAAAGATCCACGATAATTATTAGTTCGCCGATTTGATCTTAACTTTTACACTATAGCTGTAAAGATAATATATCATTCAGTGCACGATGTTTGCACAATAGTTTTTTTTGCAAATCACGAAAGCGAAAGTGTTGGATATTCCGGATGAGCGGCAGTGATTTGAACACATCCTGATGTAAACAATCGATTAGCTGCTGGATTTCGTGCGTTCATCTGTGATCCAAGAGCTGCCAGCTGATATTTCAATTAATCGAGAAACGACATCACAGGAAAGCGACGTGAGAAATATCGGCCATTAATGCAGCTAATGATAGTAATTAGGATAATAAATCTGCAGACAACGATTGAAACTTTAATAAACTTCGGAAGTGTAGAAATATTTGCGGCTACTGACAGAGTTTTGAAAGACCTTGCTCTGCTGCCCTGTGGTCTAGATATTAATTATTGTGGAGTGTGCTATCCTTTCTCTGAAAACTTAATCAGCCAGTAATCGATTCTTGTCATTATCATCCTGCTTCTTGGGTGAAATCGGCCTAATTCACATCGCGATTAATTTTGCTTTGATATTAAACGTTCAAGATCAATGGTGGTGTACCTTTTTAAGTGCACCATATCAGATCAATGATCGCTAGACCAGTCAAATTAGAAGGGTAAAAGGCACACAGTTGAAATCAAAAAATAGAAAATATGGACTCGCAACTGCTGGGTCGTGTTCAAATTATCGTTTCCTCGCCATTCGAAGAACACCTTTAGAGCGAAGTTATTGAAGTTCAAAATGGTGAGGTCAACTCTTCGTTCTGATACGATCCCCACAGGTATACATTATATTATATTAGTGAGACAATTTCCTGGATTTATTGAATTGCAGGCAATATATCACGCCACGCCAGTCATAACCAACACCTAGCGCGTACAGATATGGTGTAATGTAGGGTAATGCATGGCTAATCAACGATTGAAATTACTACAGATGTATCGCATAACATTTGCCTCAAGCTCGCCCATGCGGCTATCACTGCGATGTGGATATCTTTTATGGATTCAGAGATCCAGTTAGAGAATTTAACGTCTCTCTACGTCTGCTGAGAATTTAACAAAGATTCTTCGAGTAACTCGAACTTGCCTCAAGTTCTGAGTTTAAGAAGTAATTTTACAGATTATTTGAGAATTCCATGCTCAGGTTGGCACAGACCAAGCTGAGTGGTAGAATTTGTCCTAGGTGAATATGGCATTGGAAACAGAATGATGGCACGGGTTTTCCACTGACAAGACACGAAGAGACGTGCGCTGGCGTCGACAGCAGCTCGCTGCTCGCTTCTCGCATGGGCCCATCGACCCGGTAACCTGCACTAGAGCTTGCTGCCTGCCTGCCTGCCTTTATCCACCAGCACCAGCCTGCCACCATGTGCTCGTTGGAGCTGCTACCAGCCAGCCAGCTAGCAAGCTACCAGTGACATATATTCTGCACGCAAGATAACGCTTAATCTGTCACTGGCTGTAAACTACGCATTGCTGCTCATTCACTTGATGGTTTTTACTCGTGGAATACTAATTGAGTATTGATCGTGCGAAGATTATATTTCGATGAGATTCCTGATTTGGGTGCCATTACGCTTTTCCTGGCATGGCAAGTATGGAGCCAATTATTTAAGTCATATTGATTCTGGCATACGATGATGTTTGAAATTTGGTGTTTTGAAATAATTTGCAGTCATGTTAAAAAAAAAAGGCAGAAACAAATAAGTTTGTATCAAAATGTTTGTAGATATCACAGGGTATTTCTAGCTATTATATTATAAAATACTTATGAATACGAAATATGATAAAATTTACGAACCTCTGAATCATTTTAAATTTGTATTTCACGTAAGTCCACTAAAATGTCGAAAGAAAAAATTTGTTTCTTCCTTAAAACAAGAAAAATTTCACACAATTTCGGCTGCACCCATACACCGTTTCGAGTGATATCAAGTCACCGTCGACCACATGGGCCTAGATGAATTTCGTCACAGACACACGCAAGAAGCACTAGCAGGCCCAGCTAGGGCAGTAGGTAAACTTGAGTCAACAGGCTACTATCCACTGACTGACCACACGGCCTCACGTGAAAAGAGTTGAACGAAAACTGACTGTCGTCCTGTTACTTTGGCGTATCTCATGCACTCACTAGCACTTACTATCTCGTCTGCATGGCGAGAGGAGGTGGCGCTGGGTGGGGTGGGGGCAGAATACTTGCAAAACCAACTCGATATTAAAATATTGTGAAGGTATAGGAGCGACGGTAAGAGAAGTGTTAGGCAGCGCGTTAACCAGAAGCAAGCCGCGTTGTGCAGACGGTGTCGTATCCATCGTTTCACAACTTCTTATAACCTGAATAAATAAACAAGTACTATAACAAATTGCTGGCATCTTGAACCACGTGCTGGCGTGGAGATGATGGGTGCAGGCGACGGACGGCGCACAAATCGACAGAAGAAACTTTTTTTTTTATTGCATGTTTTTGTCGTGGTAAAAATAACCAGGTATTGGAATGGATTCCAATTAAAAGAAAATAGACACTCGGCAGCAAACAAAAGATGAAAAACAAAATGCTGAAATAGATGATGACACCCTATAGTGATGACACTGTGTTGTGGCACCTTCAATTATGTTTCCTTGTTCTGTTTGTCACATCCGCGTTCGGATATCGTCATCCCTCGAGAATCTTACTCTTACTATTACACCAGTTCCAAACAGTAGGTAATTATAATTTATTGTTAAAAAGTAAATACCCTTGACCATGATAAACGTGTGTAAAAAATATAAATGCATTCAGAGAGTGACCACGCCTGACATTTTGTTTGTTAACCTCCAAGGAAAAGACAGGGACAAGGACCATGGAGACTTGCGAGGCAATGTCGTGCTCCTTGACCATCTAGAAACTAGAATCTAAACGTTTGGTGGACACCATCTGCGTGAGGACATCGCCAGGATTTGCGTCATCGATGAAAGACACAGGCCATCGATGAACACGCTTGTTTCTGAACTATTTAACAAATATATTCGGTTCCGTTTATTTTTAAGAACACTGTGTAACAAGTTTTTATTTATATTATATCTAATCACAAAGCGAAAGGGCACATAAAAACTTTGAAGTGAATAATCTAGAATCTGAACCGGGAACTGCTATGGGTGATCATACGACGATCCTGATTAACACTGTCCTTGTCAGCTATCTTCGGTAGATTTCCTACACTTGCCTTTGACTTCCTGCGAAAATTTAATACGCCAGATGGTCTAGAACAATGTGCGTTCCTAATCGAGCCCCGCACAACCAGATAACTTGATCGGTTACCCGAATAGAAAATTGAGATAAATAAGTATACATCATTTTTTGGAAACGATATTTTACATGATCTCTGGACGAGATATCCCCTTTTAACCTCCATTTGCTTTTCACGATTCACAGTCGTCTAGTCTTACTTTTTGATTGAGCAATTTCTCTTCCGTATGTCTCAAAACTCCAAAGTGAAGTTCGTAATTGAAGGGCAGAGTGCGCGCTCAGAGATCCATGCATCGGAACAGAGTTCGTAAAAAAGTAAAACAAGATGTGTTCCATCAAAATGAAGTTTTACTCAACAACTTAGTTGCGCCAAAACGCAGAGCCGAACGGGTTCACATGAAATAGCTCAGTTTCATTATTTTGATCATTTAGATTCCGTTACGATTTTGAAATAACATATAAATAAATAAAAAAGTAACTTATCACCGTTCTTCTTCTGGTAAATAATGCAGCTTGTATACGCCTGCAAGACATTCCTCTTGTGCGTCTCATATTTAATAGGTCACTTGCTCCAGTCTTGCGTTGAAATCTCTTGTTGTGGAGATAGATTGAGTTGAAGAATAAAGGACATCTTGCTTTGAATCGTAAAAATTAAACTTCTGTTTACTGATTAATTTGTTGCACAGAAGCTATAGCTGCTGCCCTCTCAGATTGCCTTGAAGATTCTGCCGATCCTAGATCGTTTGTAGGGTTCACTTTTATTTGGATCAATGAATATCACATGACAGAGCAGTTAGGCAAAATAAAGCCCAGAAAATGCATGTCCAGTACGCCAATTAACAACGTCAGCTGTAGCAGCAAGTATCCTTGAAAATCTTATAGTCGATATATCGCTATCATTATCATCTCTCGAATCAATGTCGATACATGAGGTGCCGAGATGAATAACGGATGCAATAATTGGCCAATTACAGCTGTAAATTAGGGTGGAGTCGCGTGAGATTTTTATTCAGATTGATTTTGACTGGATATTAAAACGAGCTTCGGAAAATTTGTGTCAATCTGATAAGAATACTAATGTTTTGGTAATTTTACTCTGGAGTTGACCCGCTGTCTATATAAGTATTATACGCGAGCAACATCGTGCATATGCATGCCAAAATTCGATACGCAAAAAAGATTGGCGTTTGGATGTTGGCTACAATTTAACATGCAATTCTTCACGGAGAAAGGTAATTCAATAAAATGCTTTCTGGTTTATGGAAAAAATTCTAACTCTGATATTTTCTTCTTGTTTTTTTTCTATGCGCCATAAGCAGCAGTGTGCAGCCCTTAAGCGAAACGTATTTCTGGTTATGAAAATTGGTTATTACTTTTCAGGGTATATCAATAATTGTTATAAATGCAAAAGAGATAGGTTTTAAATTGTTATCCACTTTAAACCTGTGGCAAAATGTACCTCTGTTATTTATGAATGCAAATTAATAAATCTGTTAAATACATCGCAGCATAAGCGAGCGTAAATAATTATACTTGAGACATTAGTTAAACATTTAACTATCGTTATCTCGTGCGGTAGCAATTATTTTATAACTTCAAACTGCAGCGTCCAGCCAGACATGAACTGAGAAATGCATTGCAACTAGAGGCCTAAGGAACATGCATCGGATGCACCTACACGAGCTAGATGCAACAATTCCTTCGTTTCCTCAGACGCACAAAAGAATGGGCGTTTGTACAGTATGAACGAAAGATTTATTTGAAGGAAGCTGATAGCTACAGCCGCTAAAACAATCCAAGACGAAACGGCAATGGCAGAAGATTCAGGTGTCGATTATTAAGCTATGCCGAATGCCGAGTAATAAACTAATTTCTGCAATCAGATACGAGAGAAGGTGTTGAAATCGTCCTGTTTTTACCACTAACAATCGCTTTCCGAATCTGAACGTTCACTATGCAAATGTATCGACTCGTGAATAAAGCAGTCCAATAGAATAAATCATCTAGTCTGTAATAAAAAAGATAACAATATTTTAATAATAGGTGTGTGCCAGACCAGTTGACTCGATTTCCCGATTCACTAACCTCTAATAGCTAGTAGGCACTGGTAAGTATGTTCGTACACCCACAACAGAAATACCGAGCGAATATCTGCAACTATCAATGATGGTGGCATGTGCCACGATCTTTTCAAGCCAACAATTAAAACTGAAGTCACTCTGAGAGGGCAATTTATAATTCGATTTCTTAAAGGGTGTATTCACGGGACGCCACTCGCTGTTTCTGTGCCCAATCTCTTCGGGTGAAGGGCATCACGATAGCACGATGCCTCTGCCAAATAATTATCAACGACAACGTTGCGTCCATTGTAATCTAGTGTAATTCGAGACGAATGTAATTAATTCGAAGCCGAGCCGTGAATTGCAAGAGTGCAGTAATGTGGCCTCTCCGACTTTTAATGATAACATTGGTTGAAACTTTGTGTGGAAGAGTTTTGCTAGTTGTTTATCCTGCATGCTGTATGCTGTGTGCTTTTGATCGGGGTGACCCGATAACCTACAAATGCGCATCGCTTCTCGTTGCAAAGGAAAATGCATCGGACGCGATGAGACCATGCTCCAAGTGATTTAATGATGATCATTGTAATTGTTGGTTATGTCAAAAATATTTTATTTATTCGATGATATCATTTTTTAAATTGGTCCTGTCCTGGGGAACAATATTTCTAGGGTGAGCTGGTTTAAAGACCGTTGCAGATGGCGTTATTTATGCAGTTCAACTTGTCTCGAAAGCAAATTGTTGGTGAGTGATCTCCAAGTTGACGTAAAATTACAAGAAAAATAGGTCCTTTCGAATAATACGGCTAATTACATTTCATACGGCACTATGTGACCCAGGAGCACTCACCTTATGACGTCTGTAATGACTTATGAGAATGCAACCTATCTTTATTTCTTTCATCGCCTCCAGTATTATATACCTACGAGAATCATATAAAACTCAGAAAACATGAAGTATACGAAGGAACTTAAATTTTTGTTGGACCAACACGGTATTGCAGAATATTTTCTGTCAATTAGGCTGAAAAAGTCACAAAAAATTCAATTAGTCGACGCTTGCAGCAGCTAACTATACCCATAATTATTTTCTTGTGCTAATGATAATTTGAATGTGATATAGCAACACGTCTTACCCGACTATCCCAAATCATAGCACATTCTGCGGTGTTCATTACATATCTATCTGTTGGCACAGTATCTGAGGTATCTAAGTATCTAAGTATCTAAGGTATCTATAAGTATCTAAAATTGCGAAAGATTTATGCCAAATGCACGTGGAAGTTTTCCTGATTGAAAAACATAAAAAATTGTATCCACGCAATGAATTGTAACGAGACATTTAAGAAATCTAATTCACTTGCTATTTCAGAACTAACATCCTCTTGTATCAGAGTACATTGAGGTAGGCACTTTTTATTACATCCTGTGTGCTTAACCATATTTCTCAACTTCACCACCAAATTGGCCAAAATATAAGTACTAATAAGCAGCAATTAGAAAGGTTTTTGATTTGTCCCTGAGACGATAAAAGTAAAACTGATCTAATTTCAAACATACCACTATACGTTGAAACACATCAGAATATAACTCTAGATATTTTAGCCAGCGGTCCGAACTGCTTACTGTGAAATTGAATTGTGATAGTGAATCTACGGTCGATCAGATCAAATTCTGTTGTAGTCGTATGCCCTTGCATGCCATATTTTGCTACACCATGCCACAAAGCATGGCAGCTCAGCCTATCTGTCATGATCAACCACCTGTTTTATAGTTCAATCAGGATCAACTACTGTTACACGAAGATAATATGCAACAAATTGAATTTATACCATGCATCTGTTGTCTGTTGACGTCAAGTTCAATTAAAATCAACCCGATACAAGCCATCAGCGCAATGCTGTTTGGCAAGCCATTAATTGAGTTATAATTTGACTAACACTGTGTTTGCCTTTTACGCATGTGGATTGGTTTTATAATTGCATGGGTGCCTATATAAAAAAAGATTGCTCAACCCTTTTAGCGGCCTTCACTTTCTTCTTAGCAGCCTGAGTTGAAGCGCCCCATAATGGGGTATTTTTTGACCAGTTAGCGCTGGTTCTGTAAAAATGTTCGCATAATAAATTTTAGAAAGTGCGAAGTATGAGTCAGACCATCAGCAAACATGAAAGATTAGTGGCAACGTTAAATGCAGTTCGAACTTTTTGCACCAGCATTACTACGGTTGACCCTGATCGATTTCTTTAAAATTGTCTTGAAAATATTTCCGAGAATTTCATACACGCACAACGAGGTGTTTACGAGTAGGTCCTTGACAATCATCTGTGAAAATATGTTTGCACGTTAGCAAAGCTGGAATTCCATCTTGTATTAACTTCTGGGAGTAACGAGCGATGGCCTAAGAAGATCCATGCAGTTTAATAGCAGCGGAAATTCGCATTCCACTTTTCCACCGGTGCTCGACTGCATCGATTTGCTCTCCGGAAGTCTTCTAGACAACGGACAGAAACCAGAGACGTGGTTTCTATTTGAGAACAAACAAGATAATATAATATTCACTTGCATACAGATAGGAGGAAATTTTTGACGAAAGTTGTAAAATATTCACCTAGATCGAATGACCGTAATGTTAACAATGAACAGGTGATAGTAACCTGATCATACGGCCGTCTGCTACCGTTTCCCCAATAATCTCAGCAGTGTCTTTGCTCTCCGCCGCGACAATTCACAAGTCACTATCCGATTACTTCACAATCAGCAGTTCACAGGCCTCGCTGAGACAACAGCGTTTGATAAACAGATCGCAATCCGATCATTTAACACCATGGACGTGACAATGAACGGCCAACAAAACACTTTCTAGGCAGCAACTAGCTTTATATTTCCGGCTTTGCGCTAATATAGCCGATCGTGTTCGAATATATTACTGACAAAATATTCACTCGATAAATAATTACAATAGCGTCGGCTGCCGGCGTTTACATGGCACGCGCTCGCAGGAAAACCCACGTAATATTCGATCAAAAAACAGTTTTCATTTTTATGAGGTTAAATCTCTTGCATAACGAGCTAAGAACTCTTTGTAGGTTTATCTCCAGACAGAAAGCTCTCCTCGTGCTTCATCCCTCGACATTTCGATTGAAGGTACACCGAATGGGATTGACTGCTAACTACAGCCGGGGTAACCTTCGGTGTCTGCGCGAGCTGCAAAGAGTCGTGATATTGTGCTATTCACTTTTCCGAAGGTGGAAGATCCGTTTATGATTAGAATGGTGCATTGCATCGCCACAAGCGGATCAATTCTCTCATTGGTAGCAGTATTACACCAATCAGCGACGAAATGCAGTTCCGCTTTAATAAATAGATTATCATAATAGTGTGTTATTAAAGGCATTATTTTAATAATAAAACGATCGGTGTGTTACATGGTTGTGGAACCCATGGTGAGACGTATAACGAAGGGTTATAACCCGGGTTCGAATCTGTTTCGAGTTGTTTCGATGTCGAGAGTGAATTGCCGACTGGAGAACCATCCTTGAGAAGACCACGATTTTCGTGTAATAATTGCAGTGTAAATCTTTCAAGAACTTTGAATTAATTCGAAACATCTGGATTGAATTCATTGTCCGAGTCCAATTGATAGAGCAACACTTCTGAAATGCAAAATAGTGACACAATTCGTCTCGCAGAAAGAAAAAAATGGAGTGTAATTGTTACTGGATAGGCATGAAAAAAATTGATCAGACTATCTGAAAAGTTAGTGAGAGTTTTTTTTCTTGATAACTTATACTTATTATTACAGTTTATCCATGGCGAATCCAACCATTTACTTGCTTGAATAGACTATTAGTTAAATTTAACAGTTTTAAATCGAACCCTTTATGATTGCACCTTTTGCTAAAACTGTTTATTTCGACATGTTCTAGATTAACGTTTATGTGCATCAGCCTGGAGCTGAAACTTTCGCTGCAAGACTATTGTGTGGCCAGCCAGCCAGCCAGCCAGGCCCAGTGTGTATAATATTAATGCAAAGTAAAGTGTACCGGAGCGCATTTTACCGGCGACGACGCCGCCGACGCCGACGACACCATTGTCTGTCTGAGAGCGCTCGTGGGGGCGAACTAGCTAATGGCACATCGGCTCTGCAAAGAAAGTACTTTGCTAATTGAGGATTGATCTCACGTGCGAATAAATGATCGAGATGAGTTGCGTCATACCGCATGCGTTCATGTCATATTCGTAGCCGCATTGTGTGTTATATAATCGTGGGTATTTGATCGAGAGCAACAAAAAAAAAACAGACTAGGTTGAATGGAATGAGACCAGTAGTGTACAATGTAAATGAATTGATTGACAGTTCATAGTTTTAGTCGGGAGCAGATTACCTTATAAGAGCTGCATATCGTTTTCAACGTGCGTTGCGTATGCCTCCTGGGTGTACTATATTGATTATTGACTTGTATCATACAGAGTTCAAGCAATTATTTTTTAATAGATTTTTGCAATTATATCGAAACCTTCGAAGGTATATGAGAAATTATGGCTGTAAAATGGGGCACACAAATCAATTATTTTATGAAACTTAAGAACGCGCAGTGAAAATATTTGTGTCTATCAGCATTTTAGTGCGTTGCAAAATAAAAATTTAACCTATTTCTACCTTTCTGTTACGTGCTAAGTTGGTTTTAGGTCAAAGTGTACGTGAAAAATGCAGGGTTCTTGATGCAACAATCACCCTTATCGACACACGTCATCTTAGCCAGACAGGCCGCAAGGTTTCGAGCCAAGGTTACTGTGATCGGTGGAGGTGCCAGGTTCGTCCGAACACTCCACATAAAACGGTAGGAAAAAATCGCCGTTCTAAATTACTAGGCTATGCGAACACTCATATAATCGTGTTGTGGATGAGCGTAATATTTACGCTCACCCTCAACGCAATTATATTGCGTGTGCGCATAGCCTAGAGGCTTTTATGATCAATTTAACATGTCCAGTAAGAATTAAGCAGTTTTCTCAATGACATTTGAATATTTCAAAACGTAAAAATCGATTTAAAGAAAAACTATTCAAATGATTTGGTTCAAATTAATATAGTATATTCTTTTTACGATTTATAATGTACACAGTAAATTTTGTGGACATCGCTTGAAGATAAAGTTGCTTAAGTTGCAAAAAACTGAAAAAACGCTAAAAAATCGTCATAAAAGCGCCATTTTCAAGAAAAGTGCTTAACATACAACAATGAAATTTTTACACAAACATTAAATCGTGAGGGTCAACATTTCCTGAAAGTTTCGTCAAATTATATTCAGATACTTGGCCTCTAGAGTGCAAAACGTGTTTTGGAAAAACTGAAAAATTTCGTAAAAACATAATAACACAAAATTTACTCGTCCGATTTGCTTCAAAAACGTGGCAGATCTAAGTTCAGAGAAAACGAAGGTCCTTGTAAATTTTCATCAAAATCCGTTTTGGCGTTTGGCCGGAATCGTGCGAACAAACACACAAAAAAACAAAAAAAAAAACACAAAAAAAAAAAAAAAAACAAAAAAAAAAACATTCCGGATTTTTTTAGCAGTAAAGTGTATTTGAAGATTTCGCTTCACTCGCTACGCTCGTTACGCTCATCAAAAACTTTGCCCATGTGAAAGAGGTTCGTGAAAAGATGAACGATTTTGGCAGGCGAGACTGACGTTTATGTGTTGAAACCAAACATGCGAATGTCAGGCTGCCGGTGAGTTTGATGCTTGTGATGCTTGTGATCTACTTACCCGCTGTCTAATCACAGTGTTTAAACAATTATTTATTATTTATTATTTTGGCTACTGTAGAATTACTGTCAAGATTAATGACGAGTCTAGGCACATTAATTTCACTCAACAGTGATTTATAATTTGTCAATTTTTTTCGAAAATTAGAGTTTGATCATGTGGGGCTAATTTAAAATCATTTTGTGTGAAAAATTTGAACTTTGATTTTTCGAATTGCCACTTCCCTTCTAACTAGTCATAAGCGATACAGCCTTGTAGTCTCAGGATTTGTGAGCTTATAAAGCGAAATTTCATCGTTACTCGCTTCATGTGAGAAAACCGTTTTGTCTAACATCTATTACATGCACAATAATTAGTTGTTTTAATCATTTCCTATAGTCAAGGGAACTTGACTGACGTACAGTTTACAGATAGCCATCATTACTGCTTTATTGCGTGCAAGCACTTGATCATATCATGCACAAGGATGTTTGAAGACGTTTAAAGAGTTTAACCATTTAAACAGCCGCAACTGAACACACCACTAAAAGATGACTTCAATTGAAAACTATTTGATATTATTTGTATCGATTTCTTCTGCAAGATTGTAAGGTTATGAGGTCTCGGAACATGATATCCTGGTTATGAATTTGCTCAATGTCATAAACTTGTACGGTCTACAACCGGTGGTATATCTTCACGAACGATCTTCAATGAAGATTCCTTCCGTGCGTGGGTGAGTTTAGAAGTTAGTTATCACACGTTTTCATCAGGGGTGACCACTGACCATGGTCGTTACCTTGCGCCAAAAACCAGATTTTTTATTATGGGTTTAGTTTGTTTATTTTTGTTTGCAATAAAAGGCGCTCTCGACATGCATAAAATTTCTTTTTCCCGAAAGGCAAACATAGTTGCTGGATTAGGATCGCGTGATTTTGATTTCATTAAAATGCAAACTCACGAAAATTAACTCTGCAGCGCGGTGGAACTTTCATCTGCGTGCATTTCGTTTCTTCTGCCGCAGCGAGCGTGTGATACGCGGGAATACTTCTAATTTTAAAAAGCTGAATCAAGGAAAGAAAACTCATTTCATTGCATCGCTTCATGTATGAGAATAACGGGCAAATAATCAGTGTATAAATTGTCAATTTATGGTAATCTATGACAATTTAGCTTGTCTTTGGGCGTTCATGCAAAAGTATCCAAACATTTTCATTAGATTCCTTCCGCAAAAATATGATATATTACAACGATGAACTGAATGAAGATATCTCGTCAATTTCGTTTCAAGTATGGCAATGTGAAAAATGTTACCATATTTGAAAAATGACTTGTTCGACGGTAATAGGCATAGATGTTGAGTACAGTGATTTACAGGCGTCATCTCACATTAATTAACAGCATTTTTTTAAACATGGCCCATTATTTAAGCCACAAATTACCTTCCTCAGGCATCAAGCATCGAATACATCTCCATAGGATATCATTTTAGTATGTCAGTTAAACGTATTTTAATTTGTAAGAGTCTGAGTCCGGTCATTTGGGCATCCACTTCGTAGATCACATCAGTCATTCACCACTCGCATTCCCAGCTCCCAATCAAGAAGTGACCCTATATATATATTTATCCTTACAGATCTTGTCGATCCTTGGTATGCAAGTACGAAATGACACCGGTGATTGACTTGTTTTTGCTGTCCCGTGGATAAATTATCATGAAATTCGCAATAGCCGCATTGGAAAACCTGTTTTACCGATCGTCTTCAAGTAGTGAAAATGCATATTCTTCTCTGTCAGGTCATTGGGTCTGTGTCAGAGATCATTAGGACGAACAGGACTTGACCGTGCAAGATGCAAGCAAGGCTGCTTCTGCGTATATGTCCGCGATATATGGCGACGACACATACTAAGAATGAAATGTGTATGAAAGAAGAGGCATCGTGAAATCTGATTGATATTGTGTATTGTTCACGAGAGAAAAGCTGGTGGGAATCAGCTTCTCTGTGCTCTCCATCCCAAGTCAGAATTGTCTCTGCTACCTTCACAAACTCACGCAGTTGCAATGCTTTTACAGTTCGTGAAAGAAACGGAAAACAGTAAAATATTTGATGATGTTGCGAATCGTCTAGTTGACTGATTGTATCTGTAACGATAAGTGGTCATTTCAAAATTAAACTTATACTTTGCCCTTCAAGATGTGGGAATAAATGAATAATGTGACTTCCCTCTTGGTTAAGTTTCAATTAGACTCATAAAAGTTACTTAAAGGGAAACCAGAAAAGGTGATTTAGTGTAACTATTGATGAGTTTTTTTTTTGTTCTTCGACGGAGTAGCGAGAAGACATTCGCATGACAATTCCAACCATTTAAAATATACATTTTCTCTCATACTCTGTTTGTGCAATACCATAATTCATGCACTGGTCACAGCGTGTGCATGGATTTACATTTTTTTCGCATAGACATATCGTTAATTTGCAAAAAAAAAATCGTGCTTATCCGAAATTCGGTCTTAGATAATAACAGAGTTAGGAAGATAAAGGAATAATGATATTTTGATTGCATCGCATGCGGCATGGGCATTGAAAAAGCTGACCAATTGGCAACCCTACAATGGCCACACCCGTCACATGGCCTTTGACCCACCAGGGCGGCATTTTGCCTTGCACGAATCTCAAATTAATGACTGATATTCAATAAACAGTCTCATATATGAAACCACGAGCACAATACGAAACAATCATTCTTGTATGGATATATGTCCAACTATAATGTGTACATTTCATTGTTAATTTGTGAAAGGCTGGTCCGTTCGTTGAATTTCATGGTGAATGTTACACAGTTATACAGTTCATTGCAACAGAAAATCAAACGTATCTAGATCAATTATTCAATAAAAACTCATACGTTAAAATCTAATTATTGTTGGTCTGGTCTCTTCAAATTCAAAGAGTTTAAATTGCAAAACTAATAGATCTCTGTGATTGGTGTAAGATATGCTACTGGTGCGCAAAATAGGTCAAAATCTTTACGGCAGCAGCATCGTCGTCTTGCTTGCTTTGTGCAATTAAGTACAATAAAACGATTTTGTTATATTGCGACTTGATAGTATATATTAGAGTAAATAGACCGCCTGAGTATGTTTTGCATTTCACTTCTATCATTGTCCACAGCTTAAAATAACCCACAAAAGGAGACATTTTTTTATTGCGAGCAGCATTGAAGTTAGAAATGTACATGCAGAGAGTTATAATTGGTGTGTGTCTATGAAAGGATCATAGGGGGGAATCATTGAATATAATATGATGTTATTTTGTTAATGAATGGCTATTAGTTGTTTACTAATTGCTTTTGTTATTTGTCCAATCTAATTGAATCCTTATAAACAAACACATGATCAATAACAGGTAATGCATCTTACCATGAGGCCTCTTCAAAAGTATATTGTTGACATCACAAATACAATATTAGAGAGTTTGAACTAGGTATACGTATATGGAATGGTCGAAGAACTTTCAAATACTCTTTTTAGCCTTTTCACATCCTTATTATGCAGAATGAGTACTGGAATTAATATATGTTTTCCAAATCAGTTGCAATCCATCTAAAATAAATTGATACATATAAATTTAATGATTCAATTGAATGATTCAGTCACTTCTAGCACAAAGAGACATGTCAGCATTTCGTGACTTCGAGATACAAGCCAGCATCATATATGGTTCGGCTCTCACATTTCAGAATCACCCCTACTGGTTGATTGATAAATGCACATTTATAATTTACGCAAGGCCTATAAAGTTACGTATTAGGTTGAAATGATGCATTATGCATTATCGAGAGGTGCATGGGGACTGGGTATAGTGCATTGGTCACTGGTCATTGCATGTTAGCAACTTCCATCTAGCCACCCACTAGGCCTACATACCGCTGAGATGTCGACTGGAGCCAGCATGCAAGATTGCAGTATAGGTGCATGTGCATGTGCACGTTGCACAAATAAAGTGTTTTATTTAACCTAAATACCTGGTGTTTTAAGTGTATAATTATTATTGGCAGCTTATGCCACGGCGACAGGCCCTCTTAATATGAGGTCGAGCTAAGATTATCTAAATTTTTTTTACTTGTATACAAGTAACAAGCTGCAATTGTATGTGCAATTAATTACTTGCCACGATATAACACTTAATTGCACAAAGAATGAATACTTTGATTGAAATGGTTTTGGTCATCTTCAAGTGAAATCAAGTAAAAAGTCTCTTGTGAGATTTGTCTTCTACCAAGAGTGCGTGAGACCAGTGAGGCAAGAGACATAAATTGAAAACACAGATTCGTAATTGGTCATTTTTGATAATTAAATGTCCAAGAAGGATGAAAAACCTCGTCTTAAAGATAGTGGCGTTACTGTAATCGTTACAGAGCGCGGTGTTTTTCTTAGCTTTATAATTGACACCCAATAAACGACAGTCGTGGCTGGGTATTACTAAATAACTCATTACTTATCTTGTTGTGTGCTAGTCACTGCTTGTATATTTTCTCGTATGACAAATACCGACAAACGCGATTTTTTCCAATATAAGCGGTGCATATTTTAGCGTCCTCAAAAGCAATAAAGCACCGATCTGATGAATGAATGTTGTAGCACCATACATCGCAGCTTGTCGATACTTGATACTGCAGTTATCTTGCGGAATTCTCATTAAAATAGCCAAATAAGTGCATAATGATTTTTACCTAAAACTGGAGTGCGGGTTTTAGGATTTCGAGACTGTGAAGATTTACAACAGCAAGTAAAGCTATCGTATACTTACTTTCTAATAAAAAGTATACCTACCTACATATTTGCAGAGATTTGACTTGAATGATAATTCATAAGGCGAGAAAGGAACTGGTGGAAATTGAGAAAATTAAGTGCCGATGAAAGAGACCACGACGTATAGAAATATAGAAGTAGCATTGCCAAAATTCGGCACTGGACACTATAGATCTCGGTAGAGTTCCCATGTTTCATGATCTCTCAATGTTATTAAATGCAAGCTCGCTGCATACAATGCCAATTAGGCCGCAAGTTTGCGTATTTGATCAATGCGTTTTATTTCTTGTTTATGGAGTGCTCGCGCGGAGATTAACTTTATAAACATTTCAATCAAGCTGGAAACGAGTTTCATTTAAGTATATTTTCCAATACGACGCAGATAGTCAGGTCAATAATTAAACCATTGCAACTAGCAAGTAAAATTAATAATATATATTAAAGCGTTACTTAATGTTATGAAACAATTGCTCTGTCATGATCTATATAAATTGCTGGAAAAAATCCGTACTTTATCACACAAATCCGACCCCCGTGAATGGCGTAGAGTGGTTGAAAAAGAAAATAGAAATATTTGCGACTGCAATTAAATTGGCGGCGGCTGACTTTCATCTGCAGTGAGAGGTAGACGCGCTTTCCGAGAGATTACGTGAGATTTTCCCAGATCCAGCCGAGACATGATTGTGTCCCTCGATCTAAACCACTTTCAGACAGAGATTTTTAATTAAATAACGTCAGCTACACCAAAAGGTGTAAACGGAACTTTGTAGATTGTACTAAAATGTTAAGCGGGTCAGGGCATTCATTTTAGAGTATTTTTACATGTTATTTCCGCAGGTCACCGCAGTTTGTTGTCTTGTCCAGACAAAACAGAATTCAACACATTCATGGGAGCTTGAGATATTCATATCGGTGCACTTGATGAATACTTCAAACTGCATTCAACATCCTCGACGAGAGAAAATCCTAGTTTTCCTTGCATTTATTGCCCATTGTTCCATGTGTTGATACGCGAAATTGCGAGAACCAGCACGAGCTAAAAGATTTACAGAAAACCATCAAGTTTCAAGTCGTAGTCGTAACAAGTTTACTTTCCTTAGCCAGCAGACAAACTTGCTTGAAAAATGTAATCAAAATCTGAGTTGTAGGATGAACTTCCTAATAAAACTGCCACAAATCCCACGCAAATGGACTAGCAGAAGTCATTAACAAAGAACCCCGAAATCGCACTAATCAGCCACCGATGATATACGAGAGAAAATGCAAAACGAAAATGCTTGAAAAATAAACAAAACGCCTGCGCGCTCATGTCCACGTAATCGAGTGAATAAGTCAAAGTCAATGTATGTCAATTACCCATAAACAATAATTGTTCGCCACCTGCGCGCTAAATGATCAACCACTTGATTCTTATCGGACGGCGACGGAAACCCCTAGAGCAATTGCACGCACTGCACGGGAGAAAGTTTACGCGCGGCGTTTTGCCGTCGGTGCGGTAGTTGTCGTTAACACTGTCGATTGTGGGTGGGGTCTTTGGGGGACGCGGGGTGCAACCAATATGTCTACATAACACTTACACTCCGGAGCCGGGCTTAAGTATAGGCAGTGCAAAACACAACACCGCACGGTTTGCGAGTATGTTATTATCGAGAAACATGGCTGATTTAAAATTTATCCGGTTCGATATGATTGCGCTGTCCTAGATTGAACAATTTCATGCTGACTCCATCAAGGATTTGTATCCAAAACGCAAAACCTCACTGGAACGAAGTTGATGCAAAAAAAATGTATAGAATCGTGCGTCAGGTGGTAAAAATGTATTGATAAAAATTTGACTGCATTCCAAATTACATCGTTGCACCTATTCGCTAAGATATTACATAATTAAATGGAAAACAAGTTGCGAGCAGTTGGGTGCAATGCGGAGCAATTCAAGGTAAGATTGATATTTATCGTAACTCGTCGTGTAATGATAATTGCGTGTACTTGGTGTTAACGTACCAATTACTTATCACATTCAAATAGTTCGAATATATAGCCGTTGTTCCCAAACTGGACTTTCGCAGAAGTCCAGGCTGAAAACCTGATCTAGATTCATTGAAAATAAGATAATCAATTAAACAAAATGTGTTAGACATTGTCGTCTAACAAGCCATTGCCTATTCAGCTGCATAAAAACCTTTTCAAGTTTAATTGAGCAGCTATTCTGAAGCTCAAACCTTCCGAATCTACGGTCAGCATCGTGAAGCATCAAAAATTCAAGCTTGTACATTACATCACTTTCAAAATTACATGCTTTATCGCGTACATACCACATGCTTATACACTTATATTTATGCCCATGTATATCTTACGTGTATATTTTAGGGTAAAATTACAGCCACGTTGAGGAAGAAGCTAAATAACAAGGTGCCAAACCATCGGACCACCATCCATGGGACACGAGTGACTGACAAATGAGCACACCTCCATATTTGCACAGGGTTCCTACAATTCACCTCCTCCCTCAGCTGCCAACACGGCTGGACGTGAGCTCTTCGTCTGTTACCAGCATGCTGCTTATCTTATTGAACAGCTCAATCCACTTCGATAATAACCATAATTTACATATCACATTATCTCCGAACTTAACTACTAGAATTTTTATTAGAAACCCATTATCAGAGTGGAATAAACTATAATATAATATAAGCCTGTAATTTACCAGTTAGGGAGCACATTGTTATTTCGGAAAATAAAAGTTTAATAGATCTTAATAATAATTTCAGTGACCCATAAACCCCGTTGCATACCAAGATCATTTGCAGATTATTTTGCTTGATGTTGTAATAACGAAGGCATGATCTTATTGGCAGTCTTAGGTAATGTGTGCTCAGTGGTAGAAACTATAGAAACAATGGGTAGATCGTATAATACAGACATAGGTATATATGATACAGCTATAGTAGAGTGTGGCTCAAACTTATCGTTGAATCACACGTGGTGGAAGATTTTTGATACGTTGCTCAAAGCATATCATGGTGCATGCTGAATTCGGAATTGGTTAGCTGGGAGAGACAGGTGCGTTCGTTGCATAACGCCACGGTTATCGAGCGAAAATGTGGTTCTTGTTTCTCGATTCCTTTCCAAACAGGCTTATCAAGATGCATTTCCAGAGCGAATTTATCTTAAAGTGCACTCCAAGTGTCCAGGAAATGCAATTACCTTATTAAATAATTAAACTAAAATTTTAATAGTTTGTGTGTGGCAAGAGAAATAAATCAAATTAATTTTACAGTCGTTTCTGAGCGTGGGGTCAGGGTAAACCGGGACCCACCAAACTCATGCGCGCTTTATGATTGTATCAACGTAGTTTTATGGCGGCGAAAATGTTACAGGAGACCCATGCGAAAGTCCCCATGCGGCAGGGTCAACAAGAGTTAATAGAAAATGCATTCCCATACAACCATCATCAATTTTTTTAAAGTCTAATAGAATGGAGTTTTGAACAAATCTGGCATTTTTATGAAATTTATTTTAGGTTTGCATCGTCAGTAGGCAAACAACTTTAATAAAAATACAATGACATCACATGGCACTGCAATTTAATTAAATCTGCTGTGGGATAGAAATATATCGGAATATATCACGTCAATGCAAGGGAATTTTGATTTTTGTAAAAGCTATAACAATCTAAAATAAAATTGTTATCTTTAGTCGATTTGTCCAACAATGTAAGAAAAGTGTAATGTTTAATTGATTTTAAATAAAAGATTCTGAAATCGAGTCCGTTGATTTGCATTTTTACCATGCATTTAACGTCAATGTTGAGTCACTTATCTTGCCACCTCTGTTCGTTACACCTTCCTTATGAATGGGGTTACAGGTATACAAAAAAGTGATATCATTCAATCAGTCGCAACTTACAATGCATTGACATTACGTGCACAATATTATAAATTATCAGGTGTGGGCTTTGTGTTTTATGGGCTCCCCCGTAAAAATAGGAAACTAGTCTACCACATCGCATATTCTCCATTTGCCAATCCAAATAGGCTCGTTATAGCCTCGTGAGCAAATTCCATTCTGTGTCTATGAGGAAGAGAAATCAAAAGCTGCTACCCATAACTCTCCTTTAGCCAAAGAAATGGCTTCATAGTCGGCAGCCTACTGGACTCCTGTTGGAATCGCGTTCAAATTTGCATGATTGAAATGTTTAAAACGTCTGATTAATTTCGTTTGGAAGCAATGCGCTTGCACAATACGAAGATTAATTTGGAAAGGGTTCGGCTATTGCAAAACACATTGACCAACCCTATATGAGTAAATTCGCAAGTTGAAAACTTATTGTTTTTTTACTTTCACAAAGTGCATGTTTCGATGTAATACTCAGCCCAGGGCATTAATAATCTAGGAATCAAATTCTGATCGGAAAAAATCTGTAATTTATCCAGGTGCGTAGGCGTATGCACCATTTCAGGCCAACCTCATGAGTAATTTTCAAAAAAAAAGTTTTGCAAGCATGATGTCATGAACCACAAGATATGCTTCAAAAATAATTTCGCGTGTCTAGGAGAGCCAAATACAAAATTATCGGTTACTTAATTTTATTTTATATCATTGTTAAAAAAAAACTTCCTCTCCGCTGGTATGCATTATGTTTTATGCCATGTCATTCGCCGCTTCTTTAATTACTTTCTCATTGAAGATGGCCACCACTTTCTTCCGGTATAGGTAGACTCGTGAACATGTGGCTGGCAAAAAAACTGACCGAGTTTATCACAGACGTGTTTGGTCCAGAAGATTGTCAGGAAGCACACGCAAAAAGCCGTTCTGATGTTTAATTCCCATCCTGACACTGTAAGCTCGTGAGAGACTAAATGCGTTCGCTGTCAACAAACGTAAATATATCAGCACACAAAACTTTCATCCGACGCGTGTATACGGCATGGCATTGGCAGGGGTTAGTTTTTGTACGTTTTACTCGCATGTGCAAGATACGAAAAGAAGTAAGCTAAGTGACTAATTGCAGGATTGCACCATCGTTCAGCAAAAAGAGTGGCTAATCGCGAACGAATCGAAACCGTTCCAATTATTGGTATTATGCAATTAGTGTCAACTAAGAACCAGCCCAGATCATTTGAGGAGGCGGCCACGTGAAATTTCCACTCAATGTTTGTAGGTTTCTTTCAATCGCAGACGATTAATTTTTTTTCTTACAATGCGAAGAAATCATTTCCTCTCCACGTGTTTAGCTGAAACTCTCATTTCAATTCAAAAGCAATAGTCTTGCCAAAGATTTTTACAAAATTTTGCGTATTTACTCACTGTCTTTTCTCTTTCAAGTATAGTCAAGCACATAGAATGACTTTCAAAAGAATCACCTGTAGATCGCATTGTACTAATGTTATCAATCGCATGGAAGCATTTCGCTTTTCTAAACCACTTTGCTTTCATAAGTACCTACAGGGATCGGCGCTGTGCCGACGCTAGTTCGAATGTAATATATAAGAAACGGACGCCGTGTTTACATAAAAGTGTTGCCTCAGCCTCGCGGTAGGTGGCGTCATTCATTCTGAAAAAACACCGTCGAGACACGAGAGTTGGAAGTGTTTGGTGTTTAACCAGCGATTGATCCATTGACTCGCTAATCATTGCCACCAATCAGCCAGTTGCGTTCGAAACACAATGCCAACAAATAATGAATGAAATTGATAGTACCTACTTCAATATTCACGATTCCGTTTATGAATTGTAGGTGTAGGTAGATATGAAATATGATATCAGAGTATACATTTTATTTAACAGCTAGTACCAATATTATATTAATTTTATTAATATTATTTGATAGTATCAATATTATTATTGTCTGATGTCTGATATACGTTAGCCACTGCGTGAAAGTCTGCTTAGGATTGCGACCTTCATTATGTTTCTTCTTCAACCCTCCCCCCTACCCACCCATCACGATTATAATCATTTTATTACACATTTTATTGCTGACCATCACGTCCTTTCTCTTGTCATCTACAAACTCGCAGAGTTCTAGTTCTGCGCGCGAGAATTCCCAAGAAAGATTCGCTTTTTAAGCCCCTGCAGATTCACAAAGAACTCGGCTAGCGTTTATACGAGGTTTTCCTTTCCGACCCCAGATGCTCGGCACTATTTTCATCGCAAACAATCTCGTCTGTGTCGATAGAAAGTACGTTTTGGTCCAAATATAGGAAACGTGGTGCGAGGCGAGCCATTTTCACGGTTGAATGGCTGAAGAAGGAGCAGATAAACTGCACGGTCAGCCCGTAATTAATCACCTTCTGGCCCGGCAATGAAGCTAAACGGCGGATTATTAAAATATGATTGGTCAGATATTCATTGCCAATTTATAGCTTCCTGGGCCTGAGCCCTGGCTGTGTAATGGCATGTTATTACCGGCGAACGCAGCGAACTGTGGTGCGTGCTAATATTATGCGTGCTCTGAGCATTGCTGTTGCTTCCACTACTCACGCATTGAACTCTCCTATAGAATGCCTGATCCGTGGTGGACTTCGCTGTTGATTGAAAGAAAATTCTAACGCAATAGGCATAATTTAACATAAATATTTGAAAAACTGTAATATTTGACCTCAAGATTTTTGTGATTCGCTAAAAATTACCCTTGACTGACATTCACCTTGTAGTGAAATTGCTTGTTTACAAACTTTCAACAAAAACTATTCCATTTTTAATGTTAGTTGATCAAGTCCAGCCAAATTCATGAGCTTATTCAAAGCTTATCCATAAATCATCATTCATTATGCCCCGCGCCACGGTAAAACTGCGAAGGCTTAAAGATCAGGAACAGGAACAGGAAATGCACTCAATTGAACTCCGAGTCCGGTGAGAGGGAGTTGTGTACCCTTTAAGAAGTTCCACAGGTTAAGGAGGTTCCGGGTTCGAGGCCGGCTAATCCTGACAGCAGTCAGCGGGGCATATCACATGTCCTTGACAACGCCCGACACCGACGCCGACGCCGACGCGATATGTGATCATTTCGACGCCGGCCGAGCAATGGATACGACGAAGGGTGATCAGCATGATTTGCAACCCGGAGATCTATAGATCATTAAGCTGCATAGTTGATTAAATAACGTCTCGTAAGAGTATAACTCGCTATTGTCTTGACCAAAGCCCTATACCTATAGACGCAGACAAGGATCTTATCGCATTTCCTTGAAACACATTGATCGTGAAATCATGAAGTAAGTATTAACAATATTAGCAATTTAATCAAGGTGTTCGCTTTGTTTGTTAGGAAAAAAAGAAAGCTAACGCCACCGAATGAGATGTAGTATAATAGAAGTGATTTAGATGCTGTATATTAGGTCCAGCTCCCAACATCTTCGGATCAATTAACTAGCGAAAACTGCTCGCCAGTGTCCTGTCTAGCGCGGACATCGATTGCTTTTTAAGTGAAATTACGTCACTTGGACGGCAATGGGTGACGCTTGGTTTCGATGTCTAGCGTCCGATTAAATACAGCAATCAATCAATTCCATTGCGTTCGTATCAAGTCACAACGGAAACGCAAGATGTTGCAAGTGAATATAATTTGGATCCCGCTAATGGGCTATACGTCGCTGCAATCGAGCAGTTATAAGGGGTGATGTAATGGTGCGCAAAAGATTATGTATATCTAGCTGACAGACCAAAGATGCCGACCCGACAATGTTGATAACATGTGTGTATGTGTGTATGTGCCAATTTACTGAACGAACCGTTTAATTTTCGATTTCAAAACCAATAATTTTGCACATATCTCCGTATTCGCTTTATAAAAATGTTGTTTGGTATTACTTGCTAAAAACATGATCGCTGTTCCAAATACCATTATGATTTCAAACATTTTTCTATCCCCGTATACTACCTGGTAAATAATTATAAGGTAATATCCATAAAACCTTGTAAAGGGAGCACAACAGCTTCTCTGAACAACTATAGCTGTAATGAAAGTGACAACAATACATAAAGAGTATGTGTGTTGAATGACAAATATTATAATAGTGCATAAGGTAAGGTGTAGCTGTGGAGAAGTGCCCTTACCGCATGAAAAACCACGCCCTACTCAAGTAAGACACACATTTCATAGAGTCTTATGCAAGCTCGCCACGCGGCTGCGTTCATACATCGACATACACTGCTGCTTTCAAATCCGCCACCACCTCACCACTTTTTGACAGATTATTTTCATACGAGAACTGATAAAAATCAGATTCAATGGACCATACAAACGTTACCGTGGGCGTTTTAGCATTTCCGGACGTATTACATGTTCTGGTTCTTCCAACTACATGAATATTGTTGCGGTTATATAGTGTTGTGCCGGCTCTGGCATGTATGCAAGTTTTACATCACGCAGCCTAAGGCGAAAACAGATCACGATACAGGTTGATAGCGAGCTAGAATATACCATCTGAAAATGTTATTACCTTATTCTTGTAAGCGTAGATATACGAGAGGCAATTTGCAAAATTAAGCAATACCCCTATGGAGCAATATGTGTTCTGAATTCTGACAGGTGTGTATAAAGATGGTGTTGATTTGCGAAAAGTTTTCTTGGTCTTTTTTTAATTGCGAAAAAGGTTCGAGACAATGATGCGGTGAGTGTTGTTAGTATGAATGACCCTGTTTGCAATCTTAGTTTTGTATACCGTGCAGAATGAGCAGTGCCCATTGCCCAAAGTGCAGGATAAGTTATTAGGGCCCTTTAGCCATCACGAGCCGTCTGATACCAGACACTGGTGTCATCGAACACCACGCACACCTTTCTAAAGAAAGAAACAAGACGTATCGTATTATAATACACAAGCAGCGAACACTGTTCAATATTACTCGTATATTTTACCAGACAAAACAGCAATTAGCCAATAGGGAATAAATTATGTTTTATTATATTCCGCTTTGATTTCACCCAATACTTGTGGTGAACTATAACTTATCGGGCATACATGTTCAATCATTTGCTCCAGACATGCAGACGGGTCTATCACGTGGCGGCACAACATTTTCCAACGCCCTCGCCATCGAAATTCCGGTCAAGGTAGCCACAAGAGATTGATCGAATTCCACACACAAAAGCGTTTATTGTGTAACGCCGGGAGTTTATTGAAAAATTGAATTACGCGAGTAGCTCTGCAGAGAAGCGTCGTGGCAGGTAAATGCAGATTGAAATATTACTTCACTCGGTGTACCAGACTGGCAGCTACACCCATCATTCATGGGCTTTTGTTCGACGTACGTATACACTATTTTCATAATTACCGTGCACTTTTCGTTTTGAAGTTCTTATGAAAAGTAGTCTCAGAGGCCTAGGCTTTTTATTTATTATCTCAAACTCAAATTTCCTAACATTGTGTAAAAACGAGCACCTGCTAATTTTAAGGTTCGGCATCAGGTGAATATGAACGCTGAAGTTTGCTAATCATTCAGAACGAATTGATCTCTGATCGATTAGTCTGAAGACATCAAACCAATGAATCCAATGAATGATAATGGGTTAACTTGGTGCTCCTGTGACTGATACCTACCTACCAGACATGCCCGGGAGAAAGTAGTTCCATCTTTCTCAATATGTGGTTGCGTCACATGTGGATAAGACAGATTATTTACGAGACTGCAAGCAGCGCAGTCAGACGCTATCCGTCAGTCACTCGTGATATAATGGATTTGCTAGGTGTGCTACGGTGCTATGAATATGATGAGATGCCGATGCAATGATACAAATCTTGCGACGTACTCGTATATCAGGACTCAATCATAACATGACACGCCTATTTAGTTACGTCTCTTCTATTCTAGATAGATTTTTGACTCGATGGCGAGCCAATGTCAAAACAGAATTTCTTAACGTCAGGTTACGATATAAATTCTTGTCAGAGGGGAATATTCAATGGCATTGTCATTGGCATTGTAGCTTGCTGATGAAATGGTTTTCAGAATGGGAGCATCATTATTCTAATAGGATAGGACAACTCGTAGGTACTATCACAAGTACGATTAGGAATGTTGACACCTGCAGCAAGGGACGATTTCGGTTCGAAGAAGCGGACACATTCGATTGAGAAAATTGTATCATCTATTTTTTGCTTCGGTAATGTTCTAAGTCTCGAAATTGGTGGAAATTGCAAAAGAAAACTTAGAAATCTCTCAGAATGGTTTTCTGTCTTTATTCCAAAAACTGATGGATTGGTCACTCTTATTGGATTACAATTTTAACGCCTGTTTGCGAAAGTTTTGTCTTAAAAATAGAACCAACATAGAAAAATCTTTTCTAAATTCAAATGTCATAGCAAATCCCCATGCCAGTTGATTAGAATCTGATTTCTTTTGTGTTGGTTGGTAGGTAGGTTGATTTTGTTGGACGTTGGTGGTATTTCATTGAAGTGGCACCAAAATCAGCCTATTTTGTCTTATGCCACAAGTAGTTACTTATAAAACACTTGAAAGGTGCACCAAAAATGATTTAATTCCAAATAATGCTGGTTTCTCAAGTTTTACAAAAAACGTAGATAGGTTGGTACTAAAAGGAGAAATTACACTAGTCTATATGCAAATTTTAAGAATTGCGTATCAAAATGACAGAAACATTCCATATGAAAATGTAAGTGTAATTATGTAGGTATAAGTATGTACTAAATTGCTACTAAGTAAAAATTAAGATTATCATAATTTTTTGCACTTTGAATGTGAAAAAAGCTATTAGAAATTGGATTTTCACTTGATAAAAAATATGTGGGTGGAAGTCGGTAGGTTTTTTCAGGCTCTACCTTCTATATTACGCTATGGTCCCTCAGTGGACATTACACATTACAATGGAACGCAATTGTAAGAACTTGGGTTGAAATCATTCTCGGGACAGCCAAGACAATAGACAGAGCAGACTTTCCAGAAAAAAAACTTTTCAACAAAAAGCTGAATAGTTTTCATAGTTAAATAGTTTATCTGAAATCTAATGTGCAAAGATTAGGAAAAGACATTAGTCTTAAGAAAGTTATTAGATTATTATTAAAATCATACTGAACTAAACCAACTTCCGAAGGTTTCTTGAAAATTTTGTCCGCCTAACGAGGCTGTTTTCAGACACAAAAAAAAATCAAAAAACTTACAGCGTTTCTCTCCTGCAGCTCCGCCACACCACACGCTTCACTTGCTTCAAAGTTCATAATAGATAAATTTCATTTATCCACATATAATTTGACAGTTTCTTTCAAATGGAAGTAGTACCTACATAATATAAATAACAATTTTAAAGACTGAATATGATGCTATTCTGCCATCATTATTATTGGTCACTTAGCTTGCTTCCAAAAATATACATCGGCCCAGCTGGTGCATATGCATCACACGCTACTCCAACACATTTTGTTGTTCTACCTGAACACTTACAGAAAGATTTCATCAAGAGAGATTAATAAAATAAATCAGGTATAGGTATGAGAATTCAATTTTATTATCTTTTTCGTACCCTTAAATACAACTGCAAAATTTTCAAATTAAAAATTATGACAGAGCGGCATGCAGGTGAACTCTGGCGTGAAAGAAGTGCACTAATTTTCAGATTCCCGCGCTTTGTGGAACAGTCTTTGTCATTGCGGCGTGGTTCGTGTTTCGGCCCGAAATTTGTGTTATTATTTTTGTAATTGTCTCGTTTTACTGATTTTCTAAGTTTATTGCAATCATATTGCTTAAGTTATAAACCATGGATGATGTTGGCGTTATTGATGAGCGTTCGCGAGGCTACCAACGAGAATATTTGGATTTCTTGGACGATGAAGTAAGGTCTTGGTTATTGCTTAATTTAATTGAAATTTAATTTTGTTCATCGAATATTTTTTGTTATTTACTTTTAACGACGAAGTACTAATGAATTTAAAGTACACTGAATTAAAATGATCCCGCATTGATATGTTCATGCAAGCAAATTACTTTCCAACAATTTGAACAACTAATCTAAGCAACAAGTGTCATCAATTTCAACCTGTACCAATCAATCCGAAAAATGCTATTTTACCCATAATAGCATCTAAACTCTCTCTTTTAATCTTACAGGAAGACCAGGGCTATTATGCCGACTTGGTGAAAAACATGATCACTGATAAAAAACAACGTTTACTTGTAAACATAAATGATCTGCGCCGCAAAAATCCCAAACGAACCGCCAGGTTAGCTAACAACTACCTATTAATATTGTCTGCATTGATGATATTTCCTCGACGTTGTTCATTCTTATGTCCCCATTTTTATCAAAACTTTGCAGTCTTCTGAACAACGCCTTCGAAGAACAACTGGCCTTCCAGCGTGCTTTGAAGGAGTATGTTAGCAGCATTGATCCCACATATGCTAAGGTCACAGAGGAATTCTTTGTTGCCTTTGAAGGAAGTTTTGGCAACAAACATGTTACACCTCGTACTCTGATGTGCCGCTTTTTGGGCAACTTGGTTTGCCTTGAAGGAATCGTAACTAAATGTGCGTAATGTCAATCTGAATCTGTAATACTAATTTCTGGGGAATGCTTATCTGTGCAAATATCAAATTTTGCTTTATGACAGGTTCCTTGGTGAGACCGAAAGTTGTACGAAGCGTTCATTTTTGCCCTGCCACGAGCAAGATACTGGAACGTCGTTACACGGACCTCACCTCGATGGATGGCTTTCCATCTAGCTCGGCTTACCCCACTAAGGTAAGTCACTCGGAGGAATCCCAGTTAAACATGTGTATGCGCAGCCCCAAATCTGGTTATTTTAATTTCACATCAAATTCAAGAACTTCATTTGAATTGTGTACTTTTCCTCAGGATGAAGATGGTAATGTTTTGGAAACCGAATATGGGCTGTCCATCTACAAGGATCATCAAACAATAAGCATCCAAGAAATGCCAGAAAAAGCTCCAGCTGGTGAGTAAAAGTTTAGGTACCTATATATTTTTGACACTTGATCAGAAAAAAAAAGTTGCAAGACCTGGCACTACACCAAACTGCTAAAAAATTGCTAGTTATAAGTTTTCCTTACTTTATTTTATTTTTATTAGTGGATTAAAAATGCATAATAATAATATAAATGACCCAATCTTCCCCTCAGGCCAACTTCCCCGATCCGTTGATGTGATTTGCGACAACGACCTCGTGGACTTGTGCAAACCCGGTGATCGGGTGCAGGTCGTGGGGAACTACCGATGTCTCCCGGGAAAGATGGGCAACTTCACGACCGGCGCCTTCAAGACGGTGCTGATCGCTAGCAACATCACCCAGCTCAGCAAAGAGTCCACTCTTCAAATTACCAGAGAAGATATTTCCAAGTGCAAGAAGTTGGCAAATTCCAAGAAGGTCGGCGATGTCTTTGAATTGTTGAGCAAATCGCTGGCGCCGTCAATTCATGGACACGATTTCATAAAGAAAGCCATTCTCTGCATGTTGTTGGGAGGCATTGAGAAGAATCTAGCAAATGGAACGCGTCTCAGAGGGTATGTCAGAGGCTAAGCCAAAGTCTTACAAGTATTTGAATGTTTTTAAGCTTTTTTAGCTAAAAAGCTAGAGGGCAGTGTTCAATGTTTGATTTTGAAAATTTGAAAGAGCGCCTTGCGGATTTATTTTCTTGAGTCGGTGAAATCTGAGTGGCGGCCATTTTTTGGGTATGACCTTATCCTGGGAAGACTACAATAATAAATATCTACCATGCATTCCCACTTCAATTCTACAGAGCTCTTTATCTGACCTGTAGAGAACCACATGAATAACAATGTTCTGCAATTGCCAGGGACATCAACATCCTGCTGATCGGAGATCCAGGTGTGGCCAAGTCGCAGCTGCTGCGTTATGTTCTGTGCACTGCACCGAGAGCGATCCCCACCACTGGCCGAGGCTCTTCAGGTGTCGGTTTGACAGCGGCTGTCACCACCGACCAAGAGACGGGAGAACGAAGGTAACGAACCAAGAGACATGAGAACATTGGTAACGACCAAGAAAGAAGGTGACGGCTCTTCCATCCCGGAAGAGTCATTATAAAATCAAAATGGAGCAGAAACCATATATTTCATAACAAACTTTGTAGTCGGCTCTTTAACCAAACCTCACAAGCGACGAGTACAAGCAACGAGCATTTGCATTTAGGTTCGAATCAACACTAGGATCAAAATAAATTGAAAATTATTATTTTTGTATCTTTTCTTGGAACAAATTCCAAAAAAAAAGCAATGTCCCAATGAAATAATCTTACTATTGCTAACATGTGTCTAGCTTATACAGGCTGGGTTAACTTATGCTAATGCCAGATGTGTGCTCGCTGCAGACTGGAGGCGGGAGCTATGGTCTTGGCCGACCGTGGCGTTGTTTGCATCGACGAGTTCGACAAGATGTCCGACATGGACCGGACGGCGATCCACGAAGTGATGGAGCAAGGGCGGGTGACGATCGCCAAGGCTGGCATCCACGCGTCGCTCAACGCTCGCTGCTCGGTGCTGGCCGCTGCCAATCCTGTCTACGGGAGGGTACGTTTATGTCTGGCCTTGGCAGCTGAGTTGACGACATCTAGAGCATAGATAAACAAAATGATGCTGGAACTAAAGTGCCTTTTGCAGTTCTCTCAGTTCTCTCTCAGTTCGATCAATATTAGTTAATTTTCATGAGAAATAATTATTCAGAAATGCAGAAATGCAGCTTCTAATTTCAATGTTTGTGTATTCCTTGTATTGATTTTGATATTGATCCTATTTGAATTTTACTATAGGTTTGGCAAGTAAAATTTGTCTTTTAAAGTTTCCTTACATATTTCATCTTTATTTTCTTTCACACACATGGAGATAAAAAGCAGCTTCATTATTAGTAGAAACAGTTCTGTCTAAAAATGTAACTTTGAATGTTTTGCTGTTCTCCAGTACGATCAATACAAGACTCCGATGGAGAACATCGGGCTCCAGGACTCGCTACTGTCTCGTTTCGATCTGCTGTTCGTGATGCTCGACATCGTTGACAGCGAATACGACCGCGTCATTTCCGACCACGTCGTCAGAATGCACCGATACCGGTGAGTTGTGCTTGCTGGCTCGCTAGAAGAAAAGTGGCAGATGAAATAGTTGTTTCAATAATTAATTTGGTGTAATGATGGTGAATGAGCTGATGATAACTTTTAAGAGAAGTAATCTCTTGGCTGGATGTGTTGATTATTATTGGTTTGATTTACATGAGATGGGAAATATAGGAAATAAATAGGACCAAGACAACAACAATATTAATCTTTTGTTATTGTTCCATAAATATGGGTCAATTTCCAAATATTAAGGCCTCGCCCTCTCTCTTAAACGTAGCCGGATGGCCAATCCTGCCGCTATATACAACAAAAATCAAAACTAATTCCCACTTTCTACATGTCTACAAAATGTCTTGGCCATTTTTGACATGTTTCTCACTTTGAAGTACCAAGTAATAAAATGAGATATAAATAGTGATAGTGAAAGCTTAACTTATAATTGTCTGCAACCCCAGCAACCCAAAGGAGCAAGATGGGGAGGTGCTGCCGATGGGCTCTTCCGTGGACATGCTCAGCACGCAGAACCCAGATCAAGATGAGGAGGAGGAGAAGGACACGCCGATCTTCGAGAAATACGATGCCTTGCTGCATGGCAACTCGCGCTCTCGATCGTAAGTTACAAAGTTTTCATGTGCCAACGAGTCGTCGGTTCTTTGGTCGCTGTGACTCTAAGATCGAGTGACTTACTAACCATCTGGACCATCACTTTGTTATGAGGAAATGATACTAGGTGCAGAGAGTTCGGAGAGAGACTTAGTTTCAAAGGAAACTGCAAATCCCTTGTTAGTTGGTACATTTTAACTCGTAATTAAAATTTAAAATGCTTGATATAAATAAAAAAGTTTGTAATTACTTTTCTGTTCTAGTTTTTCAATAAAGACATGCTTCCAATAGAATTTATTGCAATTCTTCAACCATGGAAAAGAGAGCTCCTTATTTTATGTTTAAACTAGAACAAATGAATTCAAATGTCTTGGTTTCAGGGACAAGATCATCAGCATCAAGTTTATGCGGAAGTACATCCACATTGCGAAGTGCATGAAGCCGAAACTGACCGAAGAAGCTTCCGTCACGATTGCTGAAGAGTTTGCTCGGGTTCGATCTCAAGACTCGATGGACAGTGACATTGCTCGAGTAAGTCTAGAAGTTGTACAATCAAGGGCATGTGTCCTTGCCGTTTTCTGCCCAGCAGTGGCAGTGTGTGACGTAGCCAAATTTTTACAGTCAGCCAAGCATTAAAAACTTACTGAAAACATTTATGGGAAAGGACGCAAGTTGTACAACTTCCCACGCAAAAATTGGCAAACCTTCTTTGGTGTTAAAAGTGTGCGCAGTACATAGCAATTGATTTTGCTTAGCAGCAGCGTTTTAACTGTGTTACTTTGTTTCCAGACGCAACCCGTCACGGCACGAACGTTGGAAACGCTGATCCGGCTTTCGACGGCACACGCCAAGGCTCGACTCTCTCGCTTCATCACCGTCGAAGATGCCCAGGCTGCCATTGAACTTGTCCAGTTTGCCTACTTCAAGAAGGTACGCATGTCAATTCTAGGAGGCCAGACGTTGATGTCTTGGGAAAAATTTTAATCTATTTGATTATTATCTGTTATATCACCAGAACAATACATGTAAATTACTGTACATCACTACAGAGCCATTAGATTTTGACTGCAGAATGGAGGAATCATAAGTTTTAAAATGAATATCCATTTTACTCTAGGATGACAGTTTTTATTTGTTTTGTGATTCATGAATCATAATTTGGAGGAGAAAAGCAACTATTCGACTTACTTAAAAGTAAATAGGCTAATGAATTTTTGTATTTTATTTAATCTCAGGTTCTAGAGAAGGAGAAGAAACGTCGCCGTCCCAGTCAAACCGGTGACGGCTCCTCTGCTGAAGAAAGTGACGGGGAAACTTCTGGCACTGCTAAGAAGAAGTCACGCAAGGAGAAGAAAGTAAGCGCCAGTTCACACAATTGGCTGTTTGTTTTAATAGAACTGCTTAACTCTACTTGTAAACTATGTTTTACCTTCACTAACTTTAAAAAACAAACCCTCCAAACCACCACAAACAACCTGCCCTGCAATTCAGAATTTTTTTTTTAATGGATGTATGAGATGAGAGCATTCATTGTACCATTAAAAACAATGCCAAAAGTTCTCATCTCATGTCACATTTAAAAAATAACAGAATTGAACTTGTGGTCACCCTGCACCCAATAATAAACCTTCAAACTCCACCTCAAGTCCATGTCAATAATGTTGTCTCCAAACACTGACAAACATGGCAAATGCTGGAATGTTATTAACTCCATTCCTTACCAAGTACATGTCATTTCATCTCCAAATGTAGAAGATATGGCCAATGCCAAAACATTGAAAACTCCATTCTCCACCTGTCGACCACATCCACAAGGTAAGTCCTTTCCATCCAGCTATCCAACCATTTGGCTATCCAATTATACCAATTCTGGTCTACTCCTGTGTGGAAAATTACTGTGAATTTTGTTACTGGCTTCTCTGCTCAAACTTTACAGGTATTGCATTTGTGAATGGGTTCATGAGAAATGAGCACTTGCACTCAAACTTAAGATGGGAATGAAGAACACTGACCCACCCTTTCATTTATTTCCATGCTACCTACCAAACATTTGGCATGCTAAACCAACAGGCCAATGAACCAAACAAACATCCAACCAGCCTGACTTATTGGTTAGTAACACATAATCCTATCCATTTCCAGTTCCACCCAAATTAACTGACCTATGGGCACTCTGGAAAAACGAAACTAATTTTCACCGTCATAATACTGACCTCCATACCATAATAACATTTTGTAATGTACTCGAAATAAAGAAGGTGTGCAATCTAACGCTCCGTTGCTTGGTATCAGTCCGATGGCCCTGCTGATCCGTACGACTACGACTCCGATGACGCGGAGCTGGTGGAGCCGCGGGCCACGCGAAGCAGGGGTGGAGCTGGTGCGTCCGACCCGCAGCCCGCAAAAGCTCCCACCACCGCCGATGACATCACAGACGAAAGGTACATAATTGCTTCTTCGACAATCGAAGCCATCGATAATCGGGTATTGAGTTGGCACCGTGGTTCCAACCATGGGTGTCTACTATCAATGTGATAATCCACTTCACCTAATTGCAAATCATTTTGCAAAAGGCTGGTTTATTGAAGATCCCAGATGAAATAGTAAAAATAAATATTTTTCGCTTATTTTTCACTTCCTGTAAAACCTTGGGTTGCCTTTTATGAGCAGAAGACTTGCCAGTCTTAAATGATGGGTAAGATGAAAGATGTGGAGATTAATTGTCTGTTGGATCTGACCAATCAATATACTTTTGATTTTACCGAGTTTTTCTGATGATTCTTATTTATCCATTACCAGGTTTGAAATCTACAAGAAAGGGCTAGTGAAAGTCTTCCGGGACGACAGAGCACAAAGCCTGCCCCTGAGACGGATCAATGAGTTTGTCAATACGGACAATGAGCATCCGTTTACGGAGACAGAGGCTGAGGCTGCCATAATCCGCTTGGATGCGTTGAATCAAGTCATGATGGCGGACAACATTGTCTTCCTCATTTAGACCAGCTAAACATATCAAACCGAGCAATCAATTGGAAATCGATAACAGACCATTCTTTTTTTAAATATTGTACGCCTAAGAATTTGTAATTTGTATCCTAACTGTATCTCGATGTATTATCTCTGGTAACACCTACTTCATTCAAGAAAAAATGGCATCAGATAACCACAAAGTAAAGCTGACAGGATTCTGAATTCCCTATCTAACTTGGTTAAATCATAGATATAGAAAGCCATATGTCATTCCAGTGATTAATTATTAAGTATCATCCATAAATTGCATTTTTCATATTTAATTGTTGTGTTTATGGCCAAGAAACAGGGAATCCACTATCCGACTGGTTTCTCTTTTTAGGAACCCAATATCACTTTAACGTGAATGAAATAGGTGTAATATTAAATACCTTATAATAAAACTAAAAGCATTACGTGTAATAACCAGGTGTAACTATCATTTGACTGTATCCTTTGCTTTGTCTGGGTTTTATATCCACATCTTTAACAAAAAAAAATCTGTAATTTAAAATGGGCTTTGTTTCAAAGGGATCATAGGTCACCCTTCCTATGCTCTTTGTCTATGTTATTTGATAGACAGCTCTCATTAATAAGGGAGAAAAATTGAGCCTGAGCTCAGATACCCCCTTAATAACAGAAAAATTGGGTAAAAACACCCTAAAAATCTTTTGAGTAAAACTGAGTGAGTCAAACTGAAGCTGTTGCTTAGCTCAGCCAATTACTGGGAAAAAGTGACAGTTTTGGGCACTACCTAAACCAACCGGTTAGCGTATGACCTATGGGTGTGGCCCAACACAATTAACAACGAGCATACCTAAATGTAAGAAACCCACAATATGATCAGAACAAAACCACGCCTAAGACTTAATTAATTGACAAACTAAATTAAAGGTGTTAAACATAGGATGCAAAATGCAACTGTGTAAAATCGCCTCCCATATTCTCTCGAATGCAGTTTGTTGTCTAAGATTAGAGAACAAGACTCTGGCTCTCGTTTCAAGGGCACTGTTCTAATCTAATGTGGAGGTGTGGTCGATCAAGTTGCCGAGTAGGTATGGAACCAGGTCATTTGATTGAGTAATCCGGCGGTATTTCATAAAATAATCTAATGCACTTTTTGTTTTATTGTTACTGGCACTTCGCAAATGCGGATTTTAACTGCCTACTCGTTGGAGGATGAACGTTCATGGACTACATGTCCATGTCCATGTCCATGTTCATGGACTTACACTTGCTCCTTGTTTTTTCAGAAAGGACCATGATCCTGTTAAAACCTAATAATAGCATTTTTCTAGAAGATGATATGAAATAGAACTTTTTTATGCAAAATTTCTTTTTCGTACATCGTATTTTGACCTTATAGAAGGGTCATATAGGTACCAGCTCCTGTTTCCTCATCTGGGTATTTCTTCGGTGCCATTCACAAGTTCAAAACAAAGATACCCACCCAACACGCACCATTCACACTGGTATCTGTTGGCGGTGTCGTCATAGGTACGACCGGAGATCGGAGACCTTGTCATAACTTGCAATAATGATAGATTATTGTAGGTCACCTGGCATCACATAAGGCATCACACCCGGATCTGTACTCACGCCAAAGTCAATTATTTTATTGTCGCGTTCGCGTTTACCGACTCTATTTAAACAACGCGATAATCATGCAATATACCGAACCAGCTCTACAGGATTTTAATTGCATTTTCGAGAATAATTATCGGACGAATCGTGATATTTTTGCCACATCATGATGGCCGGATGCCGAGCACGCGGGTTCATCCATTTCGCTGGGCCCCAGACAACCCTGTCGTATCGGCGTCACAGTATATTCATCGATAGAGGAGGGGACAGGATCAAGATAGTATTCTGATGTAAACATAAAGTGTACGTCGCTCTTTTGTAGTTCCTTTTCGCAACAACACTGCCAAGTATAACCGGAACATTGATTAGCCTTGAAAGAACGATTATCTGACCAAGACCGAAGGTCAACAGCTCAGCTATCGCCTGGGGAAAAGGATCATAATATTATCTCCTCTAGTCCTATTGGTCCTATGGCACCATCTCTTTGGCTAGCTGTATAGGTAGGGACTAGGTATATGCTATCAGATCGGCTAGTTTTATATATACGCACTACGCAATTGGAGTCTCGAAAATCTGCAGGTCTCTCGGTCAGCGTCGAATGGTTGTGGAGATTTTTTTTTACTCGAACCACTCGAACTGGTTTGTAGCCTACTTTGAGTTCGCAATTCGCAGTTCTTGTTCACAAAATGGGTTATATAATCGAGAATCGTTGGTCTCCGCGAAGACTTCGCGAGATACGAGCAAATAATTTACATGTCGGTCTAGATGTCTTCTTCATTAGTTTTATAATGAATTACGACCAACACAACACGATGTAATAAATTAAAAAGACTATATTTTAAAACTTATTAAGACTACTTTAACGTCTCAATAATATAATTGAAATTATGATTGATGGTTGATATAAATCGCATGCAGTATTGTAACTTGCAGGTTGCAACTAAACTCTTACCGTTGTTTTATCTTTGACATAAAACAATAATAATAATAATATTATGCATTTGGGAATTAAGCGTGCACATACATTTATAATTTATTATCATATGCATTTTTATCACACCCAAGGTTATGTTTTATTGAAGCATGCGTGATGATTCCATTCAATTGTCATAATCTCAGCTAAATAGGTGCAAATATGAATTCACTTATCTAAATGATCTGACTTTTCGCACATAATTACATTTACATAGCAACGTCTTCGCGATCGCGGTTTATGCTTTACTGTCGCGTTATAGGATGAGCGCGTGTGTGGTGTGGTTGGACAAATAATTTTTAGGAACAGACCTTGACAAATGTCTGTGAAATTCATGCACTCAACTTCACAGTTAATACTTAATACCCATCGCTTCATTCTGCTTGTTACACTCATCAATAAATACAAATAAATGTTGACTTTAGGGTGTCAAACATGAAACAATCTTACTTCTATTGTATGCGCGTTGGATCAGGAACTTTACATAGAATGGCAGGTACGTCATATACTCGTCTCCAGAAACACGGAACACCGGGTAAACATGCGATTAGTTTATACGAATTATGTTGATCCGTTAATTATTTCAAGTAATTTGTTTTAAAAAGTAAAAACATTTGTTTAGGTGGTCCAATATTTGTACTTGGCACACACCGGTTATGCCATAATCTAGTATTTATTTTGATAGTCATTCCTATTGTACAATGTCATCACATTCATTTCACATGGGTGAAATGAGCTTATTCAAGTAATATCTACTATCCTTGCAAATCGAAATCTGAAATCTGCATGTGAGAGTTGAAATGGCACATCTTTTAAAATTCATATCGTAGAGAGCTGTTGTTGCCGCTTAAGAGGCAATCGATTTACTGAGACACGCGTAATTATATTATTGATGGCAGTCGACTTTCGGAGTGTACTTTCTCGCATAATTGACCCTCTCATCACACTTTCGACCCCATCACTGCACACCTCAACATGGAGGTCACAGGTCAACAATTACCTCGGACAATACTTGCTGTTGCTAACGATGGTCGCGGCGGCTTCGTCTTGGATGGACACCTGCTACTTATATGGGCATGTGTGAATCTGAAAGCGCACCCGATGTGTTAAATTGTAGATATGTAAAATCTTAAGAATAGAAGAATGCTATACAGGGGCGGCTCGTGAGGGAGGTCTGCAGGGCTGCAGCCCTCCCTAGCTTTCCGGTGTAACAACATCAAATAATCTCTTTCTTAATATTTTTTCATGGAATTTAATTTTTAAATATAATATTTATTACATTTACATATTTATTTTATAGACGTATCATACATACATTTAAACCAGAAAAATATTTACTATTTAGTATTTAATTGTATTGAATCAGCGGTATTTGCTACGGAACGCGCGGCGTTGCAATTGAATAGCGAGCGAAATGCCGCGCGCCATGGCAGCAGCACACTTCACACGAGCAAGCGCGCGGGCTGGAGCGAATGCAGCCCGAGCTAGCTACCATTCTATACGGTAAAGCCGGGAGACTCGCGGAGCTACGAAGTTTGCCAAGGTCACACTGCTTGCTTGTTGCGCGATGCTATAACGAATCTTCGGGCTGCTCGCAAGGCAGCTCAATGCAGCTCGATTGGGTGTCTCCGACCGGGAGTCCCCGGCTGACGAATTAACTAGCTGGAGCGATAACGCTCCACTAGGCGAGGATAAACAGAGCCAAAAGTCGTCAAATAAGAAAGTTTGCGTGCACGGCGGTATATCAAGCTGAATTTTTTACCACGTGCTCAGAACACCCCAGGAATAATTACTGTGAAATACCACCCGGAACCGCCCCCCGGAACACCCCTTAAAAAATTGACAAAGTCAAAAAATGACAAAAATGTTAAAAAAATGTTTTATTTGAAAACGATCATTTAAAGTAAATCTCAGATTTCAAAATATCACTCAGGTATGTGTTAGCATATGCTAAACAAGAATCAGTAGCAAAACAAGCAACTCTTAATCATTGGATAGTCAATACTTGCAAAAAATAGACCATAAATCGCTCGAAAATAATTACACGGCAGGACACTTGTTCGTAAAAATCCAATTTTCGTGTCCGTACATTAATAAATGTACCAATGGATAGCTGTGTTCATTGGGTAACAGAAAAAAAATATAAACCACTCAAAACGTAAACTTCATAGCAGAGTTTTTTCAAAAGAAGCAAAGCGCGTGGCGTAAAATACGTTTCCCGCCGTAATGATACACGGGTTAAATCATTGTTAAACCATGGATAACTAAGTTCAAATGCATAAATTGATATAAATATCCACAAATATTGTCATAATACAAAATAAATGTTACTCAAAGAAGAAAAAACCACCCCAAAAACTACCCCTATTTTTGCGATTTTTTTTTGCTACCAATATTGTGGTTTTTTCTCCCTCCATAATTTGGGGTGTTGATTATTAAGCATTACTCAACCAGTTCATGCATTTTATCCAAAACGCACCCCTAATTAACAACTCCAAAACATTATTAATCGGGCGACCAAGCTCGAAAGAAGGTAGGTAACAATGTGTCCCTACAAACAGTTTTATTTTCAGAAATTTAGTCATTTTGCTATAATTCCGATTTAAATGTCCATACTTTCTTGTAACACAAGAAATGTGTCCATAAAACACCCTAAATTGCCATTGTATTTGGCACAAAATTAGGAATTTTATGTAAGCATCCACCGGATCTTGTTTTTCTATATATATTTTTTTTTGCAAGCTGCTGAACCAGTTAATAGATGGATTTTAAATTTTTACCATTTTCATGAAGAAATAATTAAATTGGTAGGGATGAGTGTCCATTGAGCACTTCGGCGCACAATAAACAAGGAGCACTGCGCTGCAAGAAGTGGTCGTTGCAAGAAGGGACCTGCATGCACGCAAGATCTTTATGATTGCAACTGCATGCTTTGGATGGTTAGAAGCCATGAATTGGAATTTAGAAACCAGGGAGTTGTGTAGTTACTTGCCGGTTTTAAGAAGAAAATATCATTTTGACCACCGATCAAATCAAGCCTATTTAAAATATTTGCTTTTGGTATTACTGCTGCAGATTTGTTTCAGTTTTGTTCTCGTGAATGCTTGCATGGCTGCAAGGTTTATTCAGATTTTATTCTATGCAGTTGAAAATCTAGCGAAACGTTTTTTCATAATGAATTATGTTCGAAATTTAATCATGAATGACATCAGAAGGATAGGAGTTGATGGGAATGAATAGTGTATCGCATCAGACGATAAGGCTGAGTTATAACCAGACACAAATGTTTTTTTCTCTCTTCCGTGCTTCCTTCAATTATATCGCGAAGAAAAAGTGAAAATCCCAGTCAAACAGTATTTGTAAGATCTAAGTGTGTAAGCAAAGAATTCAATCTCTCCAACTTTTGTTTTATTCGCAAATGACTTATTGGACCCACACAGACGCGGACTGGCCCGAGCTGCAATCACTCCCCGGGCCTCAGCCATTCCCAATCGAGAATAAGAGATTCAATATAAGTTTTGAATGTTTTGTTTTGGTTTCCATTTCGGACTGAAGAAACCAATTGACACAAGGGGATGTGGGACTTAAATGTGTGTGTGTATTTGAAAGTGGAGTCATTTTAGTGCAGGTCTATAGGAGGTCTTAAATTGTGATCAGCGACCATCAATGTTTAGACTTTTGCTGCGCGCGGATGACTTAACTGGTGCACGAATCAACATTTTTATCAATTATTCGACATTGATTTGAAAAGGACTTCAATTAGTTAACTGCGTTTAACTTACTTTTGTATAAGTGACAATCATGAAGTTTGTGTGTATTAAGTTATTGACAAGCAGAGCGACACACATGTTCTAACGTTTTCCAATTAAGTCAACCAGTCCAACCTTTTACTTTATAGGGGTGATCTGAGTCCTACTTCTTATAAAAACTGCAATTAGTCTTCAGTTGATTTTCTTTCCGCTAACAGATATCCGATTTTTCTGAGTGGAACCATAGAATAAGGAGGTTCTTACTTCTTATTCTTGGTGGAACCTTGTTTCTCTGGTGTTTTCTAGGGACAAACCTAATTGGATGAGCGAGCGAAGCGAGCGAAATCCTTCAATTTCACAACATAGGGGAAAAAAAAGCATTTGGATTTTTGTTTTTTTTTTGTTTGTAACAAAAACGAGCAGCCCTACTTAAAGGTCACAGATCGTTATGAAATTTGGCAAAAACGTTCGTGGTGACTCAGCGAGGTGCTGTATAGTTTTTGAGCAAAATCTGTTCAGCCATTTTGTTTTTATGAGCAAAAACCCGTAAATTTTTCAGTTTTTTGGTACTAGCTTCGTAACTAATTAACCGATCCGCACCAAATTTGGATTGAATATATAAGATAACAAGTTAAACGAATTGCCTAAGTTTCAGATTTGTGCATGAAGTATTTTGCTAATTGGAAAAATAGTTTTTTTTTGCCTCTAAACGGTTTCAATACCGATTTATATTCGGTTTATTATATGATTGTCAAATGTTTTCCGTTTGGATTTCCTCAGGGAGATTACGGCTCGCTCATCCTGCAACGAGTGTAGGCTCTACTAATCGTTTACCTAGTTTAAATCAACTCCGAACTAAAATAATTGTAAGCTATGTGAATCAGAAAAGGGGTACAAATGATGTATTGAGTTGTGTTCTTATTTCTTGTTGGTGCATCTATATTGTGCCATAGCATAATATAATTCATATGCACTTTAAATATTAATTTACCATCACGATTAGCTTATGTATCTAACAATAGATTATGCTATGGAGTTGTAAAATAGGGGTGCGTTTTGGATAGAATGCATGATCTGGTTGAGTAATGCCAAATATTGGTAGCAAAAAAAAATCGCAAAAATAGGGGTAGTTTTTGGGGTGGTTTTTTTCCCCTTTGAATAACATTTATGTTGTATTATAACAATATTTGTGGATATTTATATCGATTTATGCATTTGAACTTAGTTATCCATGGTTTAACAAGTATTTAACCCGTGGAACATTACGGCGGGAAACGTATTTTACGCCACGCGCTTTGCTTCTTTTGAAAAAACTCTGCTATGAAGTTTACGTTTTGAGTGGTTTATATTTTTTTCCTGTTACCCAATGAACACAGCTATCCATTGGTACATTTATTAATGTACGGACACGAAAATTGGATTTTTACGAACAAGTGTCCTGCCGTGTAATTATTTTCGAGCGATTTTTGGTCTATTTTTTGCAAGTATTGACTATCCAATGATTAAAAGTTGCTTGTTTTGCTACTGATTCTTGTTTAGCATATGCTAACACATACCTGAGTGATATTTTGAAATCTGAGATTTACTTTGAATGATCGTTTTTAAATAAAACATTTTTTAAACATTTTTGTCATTTTTTGACTTTGTCAATTTTTTAAGGGGTGTTCCGGGGGGCGGTTCCGGGTGGTATTTCACAGTAATTATTCCTGGGGTGTTCTGAGCATGTGGTAAAAAATTCAGCTTGATATACCGCCGTGCACGCAAACTTTCTCGATTCGGCTCTAGTTGCTTCGCCTACACGGCCCGCCATGGTATCGTCGCCTCTGTTCCTTCCGAACACTAACATTAAACCAAAATATTGCCATAAAAACAATTGGACGAATTTTCGTTTATTTGAAGGGGGGGGGGGATACATGCATTGTAAACTATATATTTTTTTAGCAGACCCTCCCAAAACAACCGCCACGAGCCGCTACTGATGCTATATACCTTTAGCGAGCTTCTAGCTCGTTCACATTCGACTTCATTAGATTTTGGGAAAATATGCAAGTCACATTTAGCGTTATGTAAATTTACGCAGCAGTATGGACGTTAGGTGAGTTGTACAAGAGTTTGCATTCGCAAAGAATCGCTTTTTTGTAACACAGGTAGCGAGCTTTTATAACCTGGATAGTTCATATTTGCCTATTTGCATAGTTTTTGTCAGATATTGAGCAATTTTTTCATCGAAAATCTATTCAAATCTGAGAAGAAAATAGGAGCCTTTAACCGACCAACTAGATACCCCATAAAGCGAGCTAAAACTATTTTCTCATATTAATTGATACATGTGTCGATGTCAATGCATGCGCCTCTTATTTTTTTTTGCCTTTGAAGCAGATTTCTATCGCACTTGTTTGTAACTAAAGTTGTGGGACGATCAAGTATGGTACAGTAAAGCAGTACTTGCTTTGCGTCGTATATTGCTAGTGGTGCCAAAACGATAAGGTTATCGTAATCTCAGTGAAAATGTGTCCGATTAATATAAAAATAACCAATTCGTTTGACCAAAGTGCAAAATATCATTTGCATGTAGCATTAATATCGGGTCACATTTTTTCAATTATGAAATGATGCGAAGTATGCTTCTGATTCCCAATACAGAGTGTCGAACATTTTTATTTTAATAGTGCTTCGCGGTAAATTTGGAAATGTAATCAATGCTCAATTTAAAACGTGACCACATGTAACCTCAATTTTTTTATTATTACAATATTTCAATTCGAGCTATTTCATTTGGGCTAATGTATTCAGATGATGCGACTTTTTTTTTTTTTAAACCGGAATGCCGTGCATTATTTTAATCGCTGTCACTTGTCGAGACTAGAAATGCTCAATGCTCATCCTACCAACAAATGTTATAACAGCTTGAGTCTTGCGATTGCACGAATCACAGTCCCGCCAGTCCTACGTTATTTGCGAATCATACCGACGTTTTCGCATGCCGCGATTAAACGATGTTTTGGCAGAGTTTACCCTGATAAATGACAAACATGGCTGGATGTTGTTCAACCTTTACGTTGAATACCCACGTTGAACAGCTGGGCGAACATTTGGAGTTGTCGCAGGACATTTTCTTCTTTCACATGTTGAGTAAACTCGCATTTTTTTTATGGACCCGAAAGACCTGACATTTATAATGTTGGTTCGAGGAGCAGATGTGTGGTGCTTAGATCTTCTGTGTGATTCCTGAGTGAATATCTAGACATGTGTATGATTCAAGTCCCAATAAGATAAAATATACCAGAAATATTGTGTTCCCACATGATACATTGCCACTTTTAGGTTGGTACCTAGATACATGATTTTTATTGTTTAGTAACAAATTAAGTAGCTTCGTTTAATTCAATTTCCACTATTAGACGGAAAGTCGTGACACCAGGAAAACGCAACATGCTCACAATCGATTTCCATTAGATTTCATTTTTTCCGTAATTTCAGCGTTTTTTTTCGTTTTCTTTGTACAAACAGCAAACCTTGTGAGCTATGCAATTTTACAGTAAATTTTAAAACGAGTTTTTGTGTGTTTGTGCGTGATTGTCTTTTCCGCTGTTCCACTGTTTTTTTGGAGCACACGCACACAAATTAACCTGCTGCAAAACAGCGATAATTATTTTTACAATTTCATTGGGTTTTTTTCTTTGTAAAACTAGGTGCTATATAGAGTGTTTCGTCATTGGCATTTATATAAGTGCCGGTCGGTGTGCAACTCAAATAGGCAAGGCTGAATAAATAATTACTGTAAAGCATTTTCTAGCTGAAAATTTTATGAACCGTAAAGACATGCTACAATGAAGAAAATGAAGAAAATTTACTTAATCTATAAGTACTGTACCTACATGCGTTTTTTCGGTCACTCAAATCTCCATCTCCAATCGTGAATTCTGATTGACTGAGGGCTCTCTTAGTTTTTTCCGAATTTCTTTAATGTTGAATGAACACGATTCGTATAAAAAAACACATCAAATTAGTCGGACTAAGATGATGTGCTATGTTTGCTGATATTTTATCTTTAGCTATTAAAATTTCATAGAGGTATTTGGTTTTGGTGCCACCATCCCTGCGATACAATAATCACTGATTATTTTCTTTATACGACGTCAACCCAGCACTTACTACAGGACTTAAAGTATCAAACAGTTATTTTAGGTGTTTTCGATTATTTTTTCAACATTTTATTAGAGAAAGGCGATAGATTTTTCAATCATTCATCGAAATAAAATCTGCAAAAATATGAACTGTTCGTCCATTTCTTTTAATATGAACGATGCTAATAAAACTGATTATCACATCCAACCTACTAAGATGAAACCTTTATGGCGCCTATAAAACATATTTCGGTATTTTGATTTCAGAGAAAGAGTTTACCAGCGAGTGAATTATTGCCGGTCACAACACAAGATCGTGATATGATGATATCTAGGCAATTAGGATCCAGCTTTCTGGCACCTTTTTTCTCCACACTTACACACTACTACTACTATTAGTTAACATCGCTTGTTACGGATTGAATTTCTGTCTAATCCGAGTTAATCTACTCACCACTCAGCAGAGGAGAGGAGTCCTGCAATTTTGAGCGAGAATACACGGAAGTGTATCGTCTGCAGTGAAAGTACGACGGTGGTCACTTTAGGGTCATCACCTTACGTGTTGAACGAAGAGAATGGTCACTCACGTTCACATTAACTCGGAGATAATTGCCATACCAGTCTTCTATCGCCATCTCTTCGTATATTGCATTTTCCAATCGAAATGCCCCTTGGGATGGGACAGTTCTTGATAGTTGCATAAATTGCTTGTCGTCACCGTTGCAAATTAATTGATACTCTCGTCCACTCTTGATGCATAGCCACCAGCGAAGTAACTTTATTCGTATCACACCTTGTCAAAACAGAATTGATTCCAGTTCACGCAAATAGTTTTCATTTTAGCGGAAAAATTATTTAACTGATGCCATACTCAAACTTATCCCGGCGTTTCGCAAAGCTCTGCCGCTTCATCAAGGGAATGATATTCACGAAACTTTTAATTGTGTATTTGCATGTGCGTGATTTTGAGATTTGATCAATCTTATATTTTGCATTAATTAAAGATCATCATACCAAATTATCTAAATTAAAACTGAGTGGCCGCCATGTCCTTTCTCTGAATATGGCAAATATCCTTTCTGTTTCGATCATGTTTTAATCAAGTTGCGAGACAAAGAAGCGGACAAAGAATCTTCCTGGTTCTCTCCCCCACTATTTAGACTAAATAATTGCCTGCACTTTCACCATTTTAGCTCGGCTGCTATTAAATAGTTACCTTACCTATACTATTATAGTGTTACATGCTGGTCAGATAAGCGTTAATTTGATTCTTTGTTGAAAACATGCTATAATATAACAGTTATTTAATAGTTATTAAGAATAATGTATTCATGAGGCGCAAAACTTTTTTGAATACATCAGAAGACAGGCTTTGTTTTAGTCCATTTGTATTCTTAGCGCAGGTTCAACATTCACTTCGATGCGATGCTATTGCATAGGGCACACCTCTCCTGCTGTATACAGCCAATTTTTGTTCTACTATTTTATAAATAATTAAGAATTTACCTACACAAAAATTGATACAACATTTATTGTGACGACTGTCACCTATATTACCACTATACCATTATTTTATTATATCATAATTCAAACCCAGAAAGAATTACCTTACATTCTCACACAATAAAACCGTTTCATTTAATAAATTTTTAATTTGGTAATCAACGGCGGAAATGATAGTATGGATATCGTATATGGAAGTGTGCAATCGGTATTTAATAGTGCATCGTTAATGCACCACAAACAGCGCACAGATCTGATAGTCCAGCGATGCATCTAACCGAAGAAAGTGCAGTCGTAATTCCCCATTATTTACTCACCGCGACGCCGTTTTATAGTTCATAGTTTATTTATATCATTTTCTTTTATTTCTCGTGCGGTTTTTTGAAAACGGTACACCGCAGACCACGATGGTGTAACAGTACCATTCTATATAATGTGCAGGCGCTCAAGGTGGAACAGTTCTTGAGAACACCCCATAATTCAATAACACCCAAAGAATTTCATGCATTGCATGATATCCTCGAGTGTCTAGTTATAAAATGGATAGCAATAATATGCAATGCAGCATTGCATCTTCGACAGTCAATGAGTCGTGCAAGCGTGCATGAGATCGTCTTCGACGGTGATCGAAGATTGAAGTTGGCAGGTGGCTTCTTGATTCTCGTAGCTGCAGCAACATAAAATGTCGTGACTGAAACTGCTATACACAAGGACGGTCACGTTGCTAGGAAATCTAGGGCACCGGACTGGGAGTCGAACTCATGTCCTGCGAGGTCCACAATCTATCGCAGAAGTAGACAAAGACTATCAGGCATATACGGTTGGCTCAAGACACACCTTAGTAGCGAAATAGCGGATTTACCTTTAACCTTTGACAACTTTTGGCAAGTGCCCATTCGCAAGTGAATTTTCCCGTATCTTCATAAAGAAAAAAAAGAAACACACACACACACACACGTTTCTTTGCCTTCAACTTTCAAGTCGTTTTTAGTTATCTTGCACATACCGCTATCTAACCTTGGTGGGCCTGCAGACAAATTTACGAGAAACCTTATAATACACACGTTATATAAATCAGCGTTATGACTAAGGATCTATATATCAATTAATCGTTTGCTTTGTTGCACTCTGTTGCAATCAACAAATCGATGCACACCGATGAAGACGCGATCGAGTGTCGTTATGCAATATCGCTGCTTATTCCGTTGCAAGTCATTAAAGCTGTCGTTGGCTCATCAGATCTCCGTCTGGCGTATTCGATTTATTGGATGTACCTAGATTAATCCTCAGTTTCACAAGAAACTAATTGGTAAAAAGTCCAAGACCATCCTAATAGCAAAAAGTATTTCATCCCGATGATCCTGATGAAATGATCGCCAGGGTGAACAAGATTTCAATCATTAGGAAATGATGCTGTAGCTTTGCACGTAATGCAAAGAAGGTAAACTTCATATAGTCGGCTCTTTCATTTTCTTACACAGCTTGATTCGGACAGACACACTTTTCATTTTATCTTAATTTATGCAGTTTGGCTTTATATTTATTGGAGACATTTATTATGGGTGCCATTTAATATTCCATCTTCTTTTCTACAAATTTTTTATATCCAACCTATTCTAATAATATTGCTGTCTTTTACCTAGTCCGTCACAATTGACGATTTACAGAACTCGCCAAAATATTGAATACATTTGATGAATTTTTTAAAAGCTTCTATGTTTTCATACCAAATAAACATATAAATTTTCAAACATTTGTGAACTCCAATTATCATCCCAATCATAATAATCTTTGATTGGAAGGCCATACAGTCCAGTGTCCAGTGTCCACCTTCTCTAGGAGTCACGGTGTTAGCAAAAAGATGCATCGGGATCAGAGGCAACCAGCTAGTATAGCATCGAGTTGCGTGCTTAGGTACCCGATGCTTCATGAACATCCGCGTCGTGCATTGAAGTCTCCAGCAGTCAGCAGCCGCAGCAGCAGTAGTATACCACGTAGTACCATACTAGAATGTCTTGGAGATCGAGAGTGCATTCTGCACCCCCGCGTTACCATTGCAGACTTTGCAGCTACTGCTGCTGCTACACTGAATCGGCTGCTGCACTGAAAGTGAAACGGAACTAGGCTATAATAAGTATGTATCCATCGCCAATCGGTCGATTATCGAGGTCATCTACTAGACCGTTCTTCGGGCTGTCGAAAGAAAATAATTCAAAGCAAATCATACGTGTTTATACATGAAACTAAAACGTAGTTGTTATAATTTATTGTCTTCGTGCAATTTAATTGGACCCTTTAGGTTCGAGATTCAGCTTCAGTCGTGCTTCTTATTTTCAAGTCATGTATCCTGCAACGCCATATAACCTATCCGATCGCTCTAGTAGAATCTGAGAACTTTATTGTGATGCATTCGGGTTATAATTTTCTGAAAAAATGTTGCAAATGAGTTATTGATGTTAAATGTATTTTATGCCTGCTAGCGATGCGGGGATGTAACTAGTTGTAAAGAACCAAACTGTTCACTGACGGTTAAAACAGGTAAATTTCGTTGGAAGATTGAATCAGTATAAATTGCGAATCTGCCTCTGTATAACACTAGGCATATGCGGTTTTCAGTCGTGTAACCGGCTAACATAAGACATAAGAGTAGATGTGTATCCTCCCTCTATTTCCACTTTACAGTTGATACATTACTGAATCCACGGGCATATTCATCACACTCTGATATTTACGCTGGATCGTCTAGACGATTACCTTTTTTTTCATTGAAATATTTTCAAACTATATAGGTAACTGCCACCATCACGTAGTCTAAGCCGTGCAACATATTTGAAGTGGTTGGCATTGGAAAACAACTGTACATGTGCGCTAAAAAAACAATCGGTACATAGTAAAAGAGGTAGTAAATAGAAGTTCTTATCGCAATGGATTTCCTTTCCATCCGAGCACGGTATAAGATCATGACAGCACTCGTCTCGCCTGTCATGCATTCAGGATTTCCCAAGTTCGATCTCGGCAGGCAGGCGGCAATCTTAGGAGTCTGGGATAATTTCCTCCGGCGAAAGGGCTTACCTCCGGGATACCCCTGGACCGTTGAGAATCTTACCCTTTCTCAGTTCTGGAACCGTGACAGTAAAAACTTTAAAACATGTATTTTTGGATTGAGTCAAGTTAATTTTGAACGTTTATTCTACTCTCCACCGTTTATTTGTTTGCCCTTCGATCATTAGGTTTCCTTTCAAATACAAATATCTGGCAGAAGAGAAGTCAAAGCAACCGCCAATACACACAGATAAGATACTATACTCAGACTGTCATGATTCCTATTTTCGGTCCAATCTTAATATCCATATCTTATCTCATTTCAGATTAAAATGAATTATACATTACATTAACATACATAATCAGTTTCTGGACATTTGCTAAGGAAACAGTTTTCAGATCAAAGCACGTTACTCACGAATATATAATAAAATTGCAGACACTCTGTGCAATTATCTAGAAATGCACAGCGCGGTAATGAAGCAATGCTTTGCACAAACAAACAACGCGATTTCGTCTAGTATTTAGTTTCCGAATCAGTGCGCACGTGCCGTCGTTACAACTTCCAAGCAGTGTCAGTTTCTTTGTTTCTTTGGTCGCTTGCGTGGCCTTTCAATGTCGCATCACAAATGACAGTTCAGGAAGGTAATTGCCTCGTCAACCCTTCGTGCAAAAACAACACCTATGCCCTACCAGGTCCTACCAAAGCCGACGTTAAATGATTATTGGGGTTGCATGTAACAGATCGCTAAGTTATCAAGTCATACACACCGACTGAACCGAGTTGCTTATTTCTTGAATGATCATTCTTGTATGGTCTCTTGAAGAAGATTCAGTTCAGGGAAATTCAGAATCTTGTTAATATTTCGGAGATAATGGACAGTAACAAACTCAGTATAGAATCTGCTAATTAATAATTACTTATGGAAGCAGAGAATGTTATCAGGACCCCCGAATTACATATAAAGTAGCTTACCTATCATTATCTGCAACTGGTATAGGAAACTTCTATAAAACATGGTGTCGGAATCATTCAGTGTATTCTTCTCATCGAATTAACATTTGATTGACGGCTCCGTGCCATGCCATGCTATACATAATTATTAACTATTCCAATGCATCTCTTGAACTCACTGACTTGGCAGTTGGCAGATGCTACTGTTTAGAGGTGCAATACCGTGTCACGCGTCACTATCCATGCCTTACCCTCCTTTATCATAGTTCTTGTTATATACGTGGTTATACGTAACTTCAAGTCTACCCTCGCGACATGTGTATATCAACTTTGAGTCAGCACCAACTTTATTTTAATCACTTAAATTTTGTTGGCACATGTGAATGGAATATACAGCATATTGGAAAAATATTGATGCCATGTAATCTAATTTAACTTATTTTATTAGCGACATGATGTAATTTGCGTACACGAGCGCGTCTCAACATTTTAATTCCAGATCGATATTACATCATTGCGTAGTTTGTACGTGTTTGTACCTACTTCATCACAAGAAGCGGCTGCTAAGCCTGATTCTCTCGTGGACAAAATCAATAGCTTGTTCAATTTTCCTTGTTAGATATAAAGCCATTAATGACAGTCTAATTAAGCCGAGTCTAATAGCATAGGCATTGCGGTTCTCAAGGGAAAGTGAGGGAATAAGGTAAACAAACCAAACACCTTGGAATTGTTGCCACCAGTAATTGGTTCCATAGACAGCTGCTTAGTTGATCCGAACAGACATTCTTGTAATTAATATTTAAAATACTGGCAAGAAAAATCGAGATCGACAAGATAAAACGAATATGCCGCGATGCACAAAGGCGCGGTGCATGGTCATTTTGTGGGCAAAAACTTAAATTTAGTTCTAAGGTTCACGTTAGGAAATGGGGAATGGGAACATATGGAATGTTTTCCTCGATCACAATAATTCAATCAAGCAGACAGATTCCGTTTCATACAAGTTTTTTTAATTAACTGTTCGAATGCATACCCCTGTCCATAATCATTTTACAAGCAATGTGAACACATTAAAATAAGAAGTAAAAATGTTGAACAATGAAGTTACGGAACTGTTGTCAGGCAGTCGAAAGGTATTTCTGAAATATCTCGTTTAAAGATATCGAATGATTTACCAAAAATTGCACGAAAAATATAGTTACAATTTCAAGGAATCACTGACATCTTTGACATCTTGTTACACAACTTATCTCTTCCATTTCACTTGGATCAAGTAATTTTAGCGTGAATAAGAAATTAAGTTGCGATATCTCCGCATTTAGCAAAATCGATAAGCAAACTTGCGCAGCAATGCACATTTCAAAATTAGTTGCAGTTATGTACCGACAATCACAAGAAATTTATATTAGAAATGGGCATTTGTTCACATTGCGCATTAAATATATGTAATAAGGTGTATTTAATTAATAAACATTTCTCAAACCTCTCTGCAGCCTGAAGTGCGTAAAGAATAAGAATAATAATAACCTTCCCAAATTAGCTCCTGGATTTTGGTCACTCGTTTGGACAAGTGAGAACTTCCAAAAACCGTGTTCGCGGTAAATCGGTAAAACACATATTTGTCAATCGATGACGAACTGAATCGTTTCTATTCACGATCTACGATACGTGTTTTTTTTTATAACTCTGCATAAAAGTAAACAAGTCAGTATAGAATCCACACTCAGACCACATGAATTTTAAATAAACAGTAACGTGTCTTTTTTTGAGATCTTTTTTCTTGTACATGGAATTATATGACTATTTAAGAAATTCATTCAAAGAGCTGGTCATGTACTAAATTATCCTAAGCAAATTTTGTATGGACATTTGAAACAAAAAATGTACATTCTCTGTCCGCCCTGCTATAGCGCAAGTTCACCCATGGCATTCTCGCCATAAAAAAGAATGAATCTCGCATTGAAAATACTTTTGGCAACTCGACTAGTTGTGAAGCAAGCCCTACTTGTGACAAGAGGTGTGATGATGAATTCAACCTTTATTTTAAATTAGAAAAAAAAACTCACAATTCCACTCATGTCGCAAATAATGTCCACTCGTTCCAAAACTTTTTTCCGCGATCCGACTTAAAAAAAATACTCGCCATTCACCCCAATACGCATAGAGCACAAGATGCATAACTAAAATTTAAATTTGGTGCCAGAAACCCATATCAACTACGTTTTCAAGTATTATTTTATTATTAATTGGCAGGATTGCTTGAATCCTAATTTTATCACAAACACAATATATTGAACTGCGATTTCAATCGATGAAAAGATATTGAAATGGGAGACGAACTGTCAAGAGACCATATTATTGCATGAAGCTGTGCACATATAAGAAGACTATATGTTTAGATCAAGTCATCGTTATAGTATTACGTCCCGGCTCGAGTGTCGAAGCAAGTACTTTTGCTTGGACACTAGAGATATTTGGCCAGCCATGCGAAACACAACATAATATTATGCATCCTATTAAAAATCGCAACCCGATTGATAATATTTTGTGGCATTTACAAATTAGGCGACAAAATATATAAGTTAATTATAAAATTCGAAAATAAATATCCGTGTTTCCCTCCCTTCTCGCTTAAATAATGCGTGAATGAACATCCATTAGACTACTGAAAAGACAGTGTCCATGAAATAATATTCATGGTTGTTTCAAGAATTCTTCCTCCCCAAATGACAAAAAAATCATAATTTTGTAATGCAAACATCAACCCTTATTCCCATTTCCCATGAGCGAGTTCGCGTGATATATTCAAACACCTAGCGAACCGTTGCAAATTTTGATTGGAAGCAACTGATCTAATGATAGTCAACACTAGTCGGTCAGAAAATAGTACAACTCGGTTCTTATAATCAGGTAGGCCGACTTCAGGCTGCAGTCTTACATTTTACCTTATATAGATTAACTAATGAGACCTAATTTCAAGTTTTTTTTTTATAGACACACACAACCAGAACATTATTGTATTCTTTCAAATTCAAATGAAAATGTGTTCACAGCCACACATATCTAGACCAATCATCTATTACGACGAAAGTTATTTGCGGAATGGTTTTGGATGTTGAATTACATTGAATTTGCTCTGCATTTACTTTTCTAAACCGTCTTCATTCATCACAGAATAGGGGGAGGAGAGAGTTGTATTTAAAAAACGTATGTAGTACTATATTAATAATAACGATAATATAATGAAAGAAGATATTTATCTCGATAGAAATGATGGCAACCTCATGTATAGCACCGCCTAAGCGAGTTCAGTTGTCTACGTAGTCACAGTGATCGAGGACATAATACGAACCACGCTGCAGACGAGAAAGTTTGTCGTGACAACATCCCCTCAAAGACGAGTCGATTTCAATTAGACAGGTACAAACGGCCGTCGTCTCCTACCTCTTATCATAATCAAATCGTTCTATTTATTTAAGTTTTTTTTGTAAACACGAATGTTAATTTTTATTCACTTTTTAATAATTCTACCAGTAGTCCGCCTAAAGCAACGATAGGTGAGCTTGCATGAAAATGTCACTCATATGTACACTGGCTTTTCGTGTTTTTCGACTCTCTCAATTGTCCGTCCACGACCACGAGCTCATCCACGTGTCATCGAAATACTTTCTGTTTTCGTGTTGTTGTCGAGTACGTTAGTTTGACAGATCGAGTCTTCAGCGCAGTCTGTCGTAGGTAAGCGTTTGTGTTGTTTGTCTCAGCGGAGAGCGAAGACAGTTTTAAGAGATGGTTGTGACAGTCATTGGCTGAAGTCGCGAAACGAGCAAAGAGCTGGAGGAGGGTGCTCGAGCTTGCCCCGGGGACGGCATGTTTAGTGGAGTCGTTCAAGTTTCCCTGGGCGCGATCACGACGAGCAGGTGGTCATCCAGGATGTGCACGTGCACGGGACAGGATAGCAAGGATGAGACTGCTGCATCGGCGTCGACGTCGGTATGATCGGCGCGTAGTAGTAGCCGTTCGCGTAGAGCAGGGTGGCAGGAGGATGGTGCTGAGAGAGTAGCCGCTGTTGCTCCTGGTAGAGGACGTGGCACGCGAGGTCGTCGATCAGCGAGAGTGTCTGGCGTCGTTCGTGGCCCATCAGACAGACGGTGGACTCTTCGACAACGTTGTGCAACAACATCAGGTACTGGTACTTGAGCGTCTCCTCCTCGGGCCCGATGAAATGGTTCCACAAGTAGTTCTCGAGCTTCGTCCGCTGCTGGCCGATGTCCGAGAAGTCGATGAAGAACCTCGAGCACATGTAGCGCTCGAGCGCCTTGATCACGTCCGGTTTGACCGGCCGGTACGCTTTGACGAGGAGGTTGCAGTACTTGAGCAGGCCGCCGCCGCGGATCTCCTCGGGGTGCCGCGTCGCGATCATCTTCTTGTGGAGGTGGTAGAGCGCCTCCTGGAAGTTGCCGTAGACGGACTCGCCGACGACGGTCGGGTAGAAGTTCTCGCCGATCGGATTCTCGGAGCACTCGTAAAAGAACAACAACGAGTCGAGGATGATTTGGAACGAGTCGACCGAGAACTCGAACTGTCGCCGCATCGAGTCCACGAACTTCAGTTCAACGTTCTTGTGGCCGCGCGAGATGCCCAGAGAGATGAGCGACCACCGGTCGCCGTCGTGGTTCACTTTCACCATTTTGCTCACGTACGCCTCCTTCAAACTGCACGTCGTGATCCTCTTGCGACTGACACCTTCGGGCAGCAGGTCGATCAGCGAGCCGAGCACGGCGGTCTTGACGCGGTCGAAGTTCTTGCCGCCGGACAGGTCGACGCCGAAGATCAGGTCGATGTCGTTGTACGGCTGCGACTCGGTCGCGAGGCAGTGCGACGCGACGCCGCCGTTGATGCGGATGTCGCGGATCTGCATGCCGGCGCCGCCGTCGGCGGGGTCGGCCTCCAGTTTGGCACGCACTAACGTCACCAGGTCACGCAGTCGCACCTCGAGCGTAGGGAAGTTGCCGCGGCCGTGGATGCTGACGGTGTCATCCAGGACATCGTTGAGGCGCTTCACTTGATCGTAGCTGAGCACTGCATGGCGTTGGCTGCCGCTGTTGGCATTGTCCAGTGGCTTGGTCGTGGTGGTCGTAGTCGTGTTGTTGTTATTGTTGTTGTTGTTGATGCTGATCTCGTTCAGATTCAGCGTCTCCATAATGGTAACGCGACGCTTGCACTCGGCTCCAATCAGCAAAGAGCCGCACTGCAACAAGAGACAAGACAATCACGTTAGTCACCGCTTTGCCTCCCGATCTGATACAACCCGATTCGATCCGATCCGAGGCTGCTGCAATCGCAGTTTGTTTGTGAAGAAGACCGTCTCGCTTGCTCCAATTTCCCACGAATCACTTTCAAATTGTGTAATCGTCTTTGGACCAAAACATTCATTTACCGCTGACAATATATACGAGTACTTTTTTTGTAGCCAATTTCGTAACAGAGTTTATGAAGTCAATTAAATTACGTCGGTTTTATTTTGTCAATTACCTAAGACCTAAGTGGAACGACAACAAGTTTGCGAGCTGGCGCGTAGAAGCGTGTATGTTTACAACGACAGCAGGATAGACGATTGAGAATTTAGGGAATTTATTGGCTATAACATGGTGACAGAAGTGTCGGGCCTGCCTGCAACACTTGTTATCATTATTAATGCGCGGAGCTATTAGCACTTAACAGCTGATTCGGTCATGCGAGACAATTGTGACAAAGCGAGCCGAGGAGCAGACAAGACCAGGAGCGAGCAGACCTCCAAGAAAACACCAACAGCTGTTGACCTAATGCGAACACCGCCGTCGCACCGCGCCGCTAACACCCCCTACTCCCTCCCCAAGTCGCAACCCTTCCAATACGCAACCCATCGCAACACATTCGACCGCATCGCCAGAAACACGTGTCCCACAATTATTCCAATCAAAACAATCTATAAAAAACACAGTCAGACAACGGAATCCTGACGATTTATTGAAATAGAGCCGACTAACCTATTTCCGTGAGGTGACGGCTCACACGAGACGCCTGACGTTGACAGTACGTTCAACCAGACGCACACTGACAACACACACCGGTCGCTCTCCTGACCTAACCGCGCTTCCACCTTGTTCGACAGTCACAATCCTACTGACTGCTTCTAGCGGCTGCCTCGGAGATCTCCGGCTCTAGCAGTGCTAGCAGCCCGTGTTGCTAGGCAACCAGATCCCAGTGAAAGGGAATTCATGACGTCAAACCAATCAGAACTGCCGATAAAGTGGCGAAATCTCTCGGCGGGACGTACAGTACAAGCGCGAGCGTCGTCCTCGACGTCGGTTCAATGACGTCACTACCCCGCGATGCGTGGGCGTCGCTTTGCGGTGCCAGGGCGCGCGGGGGCGGGAAGGGGGTTGCTATCTACGTAGATGAAACGCGGGGTGTCCCGCGGTGGGGTCCCGGTGCAGGCGTGGGTGTTGTTTGGAGTCGAGCGACGCCGGGTACCCAGGCAGGGTGCGGGACAAGGGGGTTGGTGGGGATAGGGGCGCCCACGCGATATGCAGTGCACGGAGTGCGAGTATCGATCACGAGTGTGGATGCTGCATGCGATGGAATGTACCAGAAGAGTGTTTCGAAATGTGTGGCGTCGTCGCGCGTTCGGGGTGCGCGCGAACGACGTCGGCGTCGCGGGCGTCGCGGGCGTCGCGCGCGCGGCCAAAGCAAGGGGTCGTGCCGATTCGTCCCAGATTAGTTTCATTCACCTTTCTGTTCGCGACACCGTGGCTTTACTATTAACGCTGTCGCTTTGCTATATTCATCAGGCATTGTATACTGCGGGGGAGAATCGCTCCCACGCGATCGTACGAGTCGGGCGTAGGTATAGGTCAAAAACTGTATCGCCTATCGATACCTAATGCCGGCGAAATGATGATAATTGGATATTTTGGTAGGCGGCATGGAGCACCTGGACCTGCTCTATATTGGTCTAGTTGTCAAAGGCTCCAGACACACACGCATACAGACCGCAACCTGTTGTGTCGGAGTTTGCATTTTCACGAGACATGCTAAAAATATTTATCTGGCAAGGCTGTCATCTCCTGGTTTATGGTTGCAAGTTATATGTGCATCAACGCTTATGAATTCGAGTTAATCATGTTTAGAAAGGTTATGTGGGCAACTTGTTTTAGTAATGGGTGCAGAAGTATTTCGTAACATAGCGCCAAAGGCAACGTGATTTCTTTGTACTTTTACTTGTATAGGTTAACTTATAAAACTCTCGTGATAAAAAAAAACAGTCCAGAGATGCTCTACGTCAGTCTCCAGTATCAGGTTCAGAAAACGAATACCCGTGGGCATAATCATACATGTTAAATGTCAATTAGAATATATCGGTCCATTGTTTGATCTGGCAAAAAACTTGATCTTTCCCTAGAGCCGTAAGCTTCTTCTAATGAGAGAATGCTGTTTGGGAAAAGTGAATGCCTATTAATCTACATGTATAAATATGCCGTTTTCAGAAATGCAGCTGCACACAAATAAACATGGCGGCCTGGTACCGCTCATAGGCAACGAGCAATTACATAAAACATAAGAAATTGGCTTAGTTAGCTGCGCCAAGAGCAGTTGTACAAGTTGGCGCATACCCACAGCACAGTACAGCGTCTAACACAGTCTAACACGGTCTAACGGTACCAAAAGCGGCGATACGGGATGACATATAGCCGAGGGGTAAATGCTGTGAAACCTGCTGTATTCCCCATGGCAAGGTCGTTTGGTGGTGCACACTGCCAGCTAATTGCATTTCCAGACGTCAGATCGTAAGAACTCATTTCACGACTGAAAGGGTTGCCAGTGCCACCACTTATTTTATTAGCACGTTTTTTTATTATTAAGCTGGTAGTCTTGTCACTATGCCGTAGACGCAGTTTCTATAGCGTGAAGGGTTTGGCAGCTGTGAGTAATTTTGTAACAATATTCTAATGAGATTGTCATGATAATAATTAAATGAGAGCTTGAAATTGATGAAATTATTATAGCATTATGTGAACGCTTTAAAATACAGTTAAGCCACTGTAAAAAAATTGAATGCACACTTGCGAGTATCAATAAATGTTTAAATTTACACGACAAAGTGTGCAAATTTATTCCCGACGCATTAGCTTATAGATCATAGTTGACTTTGTGCCAGGTTATTCAATATTTGCAAAGGTTCACTTGCACAAGCCGTCTTGCTTGTGTGTGGTACATCGCTCAAGGGATTATTTAATTTTAAGAAAACGAAGTGAAGAAGATGATCACAAACCTATAATTATTATAAAACAGCCTTGCGTTAAAATAGCGAAAAGTCCTTTCTCTCTCGGTTCTCGGGGAGTCAGAGAGAAGTTGGCCCAGTTAGAAATTCGGACAGACGATGGCCATTACGTTTGAGATGCCACCGCCAACTGAACTCAGCCGCTACACTGTCCGCACATGTGGTCAACCTTGATACTCACAACACAGGCGAACTTTAATATCAATAATACATCTATTGTCCACGAATACACGTTTTTCGTATCTAACGTCTGATCATGGCCTGATCTTGACGTACGTAGGTGAATTCTGACTGGTTATTAACTTATTAGAAGGGGCACAGGCACACACACAAACTGGTAATTTTCCGTGCGTTGTCCAGGTTACAAGGCTCTTTATAGTATTAGTAATCATTATAATGTGGTCTATCCACGCGAATTATCCTAGGTACGTATGTCAAGGGCGGGTATTTGCCGCGATTGACGCCGAACATGTTTGTGGAAAAAGTTATGGCGGAATGAAATAAAATCAATCTGTTCTGTTGATAATAAATGTGACTGGAAGTAATGGTAGGTGCAGGGTATGTTGTATTACTATGGTGTGGTGTACGCCTATTGCAGCGAACAAGGGGCAATAAACTGAAAATACCGTCGACATTGAACGCTATAAAATTCACAATGAAACGTCAACGTGTTCAGAGATGATATCAAGAACGAGAGTATATAAATGAACGTTAATTGGGAATCCCTCGCGGTTATCAGTACAAATGTTCATTAGCAATTTTTACGAGATAATCGATTGTCCAAGAAATCAATTCTTTTAACACCACTTCTCAGCTATGTCAAACAAATGAACTTATCTGGTTTACCCAGTTACCCACATAGCAACAAGGAAAATGATAATTCTTCTAAAGGCTTTCTATTGTGCTCGTGATGCACAATTTGTCGTAGGATGGTAGGATGAAAACTTCCGAGAATCGATACGAGAGCCAGGTGATAGGCATGAGTGAGCCAATCTGTTTACACAATGTACTTCGAAATATTCATAACAACATGACATGCGCATCTACCATAAAATCCTTTGCAATTAATAATGAATCAGAAAAGATAGAAAATATTCGCAGTAATGCTGCTCCGGGACAAATCGTTATAACAGACTTGCAAATTACACTTAATGACGCAACTAATTAGCCCTATCACAATACCTTGTGACTTTAGCAATTCGCATATAAAAGGTTAGAAAGCAGAGTGTCCGAGATTGCCTTTGCCTGTGCCTTTGACTGCAGATCACTGCGACCTAGCTCATAGCAATTGCATGATGCAACTGCAGCGGGGCAAGTCATTCAATGAATTTCTTTACTATCAGAAGATGACAGGCGGTTTTTTTGTCGGTATATACGCAGTTGGTCAGAATCGTCCGACCAGAAGGAATCGCAAGAAAATTCCTCAACTTCATCTATGGTAGCGTCACACTGTGCTCTTTTCATTTTCATCTACAACCACACTAATGATGGGGTAATACCTAGTACTTGTATACGCACCTACGCATTTTCTAATATGAAATAGGTGCCAGTACCACCCTTTATTATTATTATTGACGTAGCAAAACAAAAAATAAATGGATGAGCATTGATTTTCCACGTTGATGCCTGCCAAGTGCCGACATGGTCTTAGGCTGTTATGTAATTATTAACTAGTTCATGAAAATGGCTGAAACTTGCCTCGAAGGGCACTCTAGAGGCAACAGTAGGCCACAGTGTTATTATTATTTTGATTAGACGTCATAAAAATTAAGTACCACACTGGTAAATTGGCGCTATAGAGATAAACATATAGATGAAATGATGGAATAATTTTCAATCGCGATCCTAGCGATATGTAATTTATTCTATTTTCTGATTCTGCAAGTTACTTACTCGGTCCTATACAATTTTTTATTTTGAATTTAGCAATACATATTACCTAAAAGTGCAAGCCTAAAGATTGGACAGTATAGGTAATTAGGGAGAAAATTCACGAATATGGTTATAGTTGGGATTGCTAGAGTAAGCACATTATCAGGTCACACAACAATCAAGAGTTTAATGGCATTTGTGCTATCACGAAGTGATTTGGCGAGTCGACTTGCATAGTGTTGAAACCTCAACAACATTTAATCTTATATTGTATCGATTATTGCCGATCCGTGTTGGATTTAATAACAGTTTATCTTAATCGATTCAGCTCGCTCGTATAACTTTCATCGTGAGCCAAGAATTCATACACCGAGTCCAAAAAACACACAATAAAACGAAAACATTAATAATTTCTCTCGGCAAGGGTGACGAAATCCCCACACTGCACAGCTCTAGGCGTGCATTCACGTAGAAAATTGGAAATCTTGCGATTCTGATTTTTAAAAAAAGTCACAGCAAATCGGACACAAATTTGTAATTGAAACTTGCAATACAAATAGCACAACAGTTTGATTCTAAGCGTAATTTAACTAGTAAAATGTCTATTTAATTTGACCATGACCTCAGATCACAATTCCATTTGTAATTTAGAAATCAAAACAATGGAAGCTAAGCCAAGTTCAAAAGTACGTTCGACTGGCGATCTGGTCGATGGATGCTGTTGATAACACATCGCCATGTATCCTGCATCCAGCTCGGTAAATGATATATTTTATGTGTATAAAAGCCGCGATTTTATCCAACAAGGCATTAGCATACTGCTCCAGCATAGATTAAGTGCACCATAAAACTCTGTAAATTTTATTTAAATTGGAGGAATTGTAGGTATCACTTTAAATTAGAACGTAAAATATACTACGCGAGTGCACAGTGCTCGATGCGAGAATTGAAACATCGACTACACATGGTGTGCACTAAAGTATGGCTAAAGTATGGTAAAGTTATAGGTATATACATAATTATATAGGATACTGATTCTGAAAATGCTCTTGTCTCTGCTTGTGTCTCTGCTTGTGTCTCTGCTTGTGTCTCTGCTTGTGTCTCTGCTTGTGTCTCTGCTTGTGTCTCTGCTTGTGTCTCTGCTTGTGTCTCTGCTTGTGTCTCTGCTTGTGTCTCTGCTTGTGTCTCTGCTTGTGTCTCTGCTTGCGGTTCATTACAAAGTACTGGTAACTATAACAAGTACAAGTGGTACAAGTAATAGGCTGTGCATTTTAATGAAGCACGCGAATGGGCATTTAATTTCGTTAGCTACACATGAAACTCAAAGCCGCAACTAATAGCGCGTGAGCTTACGAACGCAAACGTAGCCAGATAGGTCAAGACCAGTAGGAGGATTTTGATATTATAATTAAATTGGTCAATAGCTAATTTATTCCGATTGGCTACCTCGCTTGGTGTGTGTATAGCTATTTCAATGTGTGTACCCATCATGATTGACTAGTGCATAATTTAAAATTGCTCTCGGGAATTCCAGTTTTAAATTAAGACAGGTACTTAACAATCTGCATCTAATTGTCTGCGCCGATGACAATGGCCGAGTGACATAATAATGTGGGTGCACGTAAAGGAAGGCAAGTGAAAACGAACAGCGCAATGAGAGTGCACAATATATGCGCATAAGCTTCGGACACTTTTATTGCTTTGGGTACTCTAGAAGCTAGCTCTAGAGAGCTCTAGAAGGCAATTCTCGCACGTATACCGACCATATATGTAATTCCCCTTTGTGCCCCACTATTTGAATTTTTCTTTACAAGTATGCCGGATATAATTATTTCGGGGATGGAGTTATAATATGTTAAACCATAACGGACATTTTCATGCAATATCCAGGCCCGAATTCACTATCAACTGATAGTTGACAACTTCGCAGCATTCCTGCGTGTATCAGTTTGACCAATATATTTTTTTATGCAACCACATTAGGGCTTGTGCCAAAAACTCTTCGTATGTCCGAAATCGGCAGAAGCCGAGTGAGTAATCAGCAAATGAATTCTGAAGTTTGTGCCTTTTTGTGCAACAGCGTTATAGCTTTATGCAATTGGTGTGCGCCTGTTATCCTATAAGCGATTGGATCACTAGAAAGTTTTGATAATTTCCTCAGTGCATTGAACTTACTGCTGGCAACCCGAGCACGGCGATTTCAATTAAATTGATCGATACATTTTTATTATCGTGTTTAGAAGCGAAAGTCATGTCTAATTGTAAAAAGCAAACACAAAAAGCGGAGTCTACAAAGATACGAATGAAATTTGGAAATTATTATACTTAGTGCAAACCAGCGATATCTCGTTTAAAGGTATTTTCGTACAAAAATTTGTTTTTTCGGTTGACTTTATCCAAGCTATGCGCAAAATGATCAAAAGTCGACGGTACATAAAAGCAACTAAATGCACAACATAACAGAGGTAAACGCCATTAACTAATGACTACATAGCTTTCAATTCACACACGCGTACGTTCGATAATAAAATAAGATATTGAACTCGTGGGCATCATAATGGTTATATTGCATTTGCTATCTAAACAGCGCGTATATCAGCAATACAGGAACGGCATACATACACAAGTAATCGAGGAATAAGGAACCAAAGGAGCCACAGGCATGAGCTGCTTGCAACTACTTCCGTTGGTGGTTGTTTCCACCGCAACGCTTATCACTATAGGTATCAAATTATAGCCAGCCAATCACGACAACAGCGCACCATCTTCCGAAACTTGTTATTTTCCATCTAAAGATCGGAATTTTTCGCACATTTGACCAAGTCTTGACGCTGCTAGCGACGCGCACGGCATAAAAATAACGTTCATGGTCAATCCAGGTGAAATTGCACGCGGACACAAGGCTGCGGGTGTGAGCCATTCCCGGGTGTCATTCGAGTGACACGTGCCTAGCACGCCTGTTTTCTTCAAAACATCTATACTTGTTGCACGGCGGGGAGGCGATTTTAGCGTGTGTACACGCGTGGTCTCTCTCTCACCGCGCGTCACTGTTTTCATTGCCAAGTCGCTGCTAGGTGCAAGACCTCTGCTGCCTCTACGAAAATATACTTCGGCTCCATAATCATTATCGCCGTTTTAATGGGACATCATAGAGGTGTCGGTGTTCTCGCATCGCAATTAGGTCAAGACCTTTTCGTTTTCTATGACAAACAAAGCGTTTGGCTTCATATTGTGATCACACACGTTGCCCTCCCGCCCCCCACCCCCAATTCTCGCGGTGCGTTTCCATTTCAAATATTCGCGAGGCATAGTCCAGGATGTGATGGCCATTTGCCATTTGAAATCGAAGTGAAACTTCAGGATTTGTAAGAAAAAGCGTGTATACAAGACATAAGCGAGTGTCCCGAGAGCCTGTGTATAGCAAAGAATCCATAGTCGTGCACGAGGAAGCTAACATAATACAAGATGAGGTTGAATGGCTTCAACGTCCATTCGTCCATTGGCATAATATTCCAACTGCGACACGGTAATATTGATGTACATGTTCTACGTGCACATGTTCTCAAATGCCACCGGCGACTCTATAGGTGTTGTAGTGGGCGCGGATCATGACAGGTCTAGCTCGCTTTAACGCCATGGTGACCGTGGATTGTGCGTTCCCGTTTTCAATTTCGAGCGCAAATGATGGATTCGATGTAGGAGGTGTTCTAAAAATGAGACACGTTCCGAGTTATATGCATGCGACACCACACGGATGTGCATACTTCGGTGCTTTCTAAGAAAGTTTTCGACTATTTATGGAACCAAAAAATTGTTAGGCATACATGGACTTACTAATAATAATTGAACGTGCAATTGCACTGAATTCTAAACAGTGGAAAATGCAGATTACAAATACTGAAGGAGCATTTTTTTGTCTTGCTGAGTATTCGGTGGCCGTTAGCATATATCTACACCTGTGATGCTACTACGAAACTTCGCATTCGATAGAAATTGCTGGCAATTTCCATGAAAACTAACATGCTATATTTTAACATTCCATATACCTGGCCGAAAAAAAAGGCCCAAGCCAGTAGCTCATAAATTGACTTCTGGGCATAAAAAGGACTCGGGAAAACGTTGTTTATCAAAAATGAAAATAGAGAATGAGATCAGATGCAAGAAGCCAATTGTTGCTTCACATTTTCCTCTAAAATAAATAAAATATGGTGTTTATTTCACGGATTTCCTTTCCCGCTTTGAGAAACATTATCAGTCTTGTCAACTTTCTATGCATCTACCATGACTTTTCCGCCAAAAAACACAATGCTTATGGTTGTATCCTAGCGTATCTCAACTTGTCTAACTGTGTGGTTGTTCACTCTGGCTTGCGCACGAATTTAGCTGGAGTTTGAAAGCTTCAAGTCTCCGACTGCCAGCCGGCATGGGTAACCGTCGGAACCTTCAAGGTCCTCCGCAGACAGGACTTACCTACTACGACTCGGATTAATCTCTCGTTCGCCAGCTCGCGTACAGACCGATCGTGTTTGATCTTAAATTTATTGACGTCCGCCATGGCTTGTTGATTGAAACCCGGACAAGGTGTCGGCCGAAACACTCGCACATTAAATCGTGCCATTTTTAAACTGGGGAAATTATTCTACTCTGGTGGGTGGTACGTCTGTACCACTATATCGACATTATTGAATTTATTGAATGATGCAAATCGCAAAGTAACGAACGGTATAGAATAGGATATGAACCACTCAATAGAATATGAACCCAGGACAGTAATTTTTCATTTGACCAGCTCATTTGCTCTAGACTCTCAGGACGCATAAATATCGACTGGGGTTTTTCACTAGTGTAAGCTGTTCATGATTACCACGATGATATATTAAAGCTAACAATACGTGTTTTAGAGTTTTGATTTTTGTAGTGGTGTTTCTGTTCACAATGAACTAGCAAGGTCAAGAACCCGACTGCGAAAACGTTTTGTAGTATAATCGTTGGTGAGTGGATGAAACGAAAAAACATGATCCTGGAATACTGGACAACGTTTTAAGCTACAGCCTCCAGGGACTTGAATATAGCAGAATAACCTCAAATAAATAAATTAACTGAATCCGTTTCCCACTCCGACGCAGGGAAACCAATTATTTGCTCAAAATTAAACGTAGACACTAACCGTGCTAGTGACGGATCCGCTCCGCGAAGCGTCCGTTTTGGACATGCTACGCTGCCTATTTTTATGGTCACCGGCATTGCCTGTACGTATTGATGTACCTTAAAAAATTATTTAATAATTCCAGGCAAATTATTCTCTTCCCGTGATTTCAATTAAATACAATTTCGTTTTTTTACTCCTGGCAAGAAAGAAAAGGCCGCGGGGTCACATACACATCACATCACATCACTCTCGCTCTCCGTATATATTGGATGGCCATTCATTAGATTAGATAATAACGTGCAGTATATAGCTTACAATGAAAGCTAGCTAATCATTTCGTTCTTGGTCTGTTGCTCATATTTGGTTTGCTTTTCGCAGGACCGGTTAGTACCTACATATTTTTTGAGAGGTAATTCACCTACGACTAAATTAAAATTTGTATGATTCCTTCACAGCGTTGGGAGTAACAAGTTATTCGCGAATTACCGATAGGTTTCACTCAAAGTGATGTTATGATCATGAATACCCTCGAAGAAAGACCACATGGTACTTCTTCGTTAGTTATTTATTTTGATAATTAAGCATGTGGTGAAGATAGCTGGGGACCTTTGAAGGTTTTAATAACTAACCATATGTCCTTACTAGACTACTAAACTGGGCAAAATGGTGGTACAGTCATGGTGGTGGATGGGTGGAATCATTTGGAACTGTGAAGCTGTCAACTGCTCAACAAGTGGGAGGTGAAAAATTCACAAAACAGGAAAATCATACAGGTATTATTTCATAATTAATGGCGCATACGAATCGCTTCGATACTAATAATCTTGAATAATGCTGCAATTAACATGTCATGGCTGGAAACTTGTCTCACACTCTTTCACGACAATAGGTCTCCAATTATTGATTAGCGGATTAAAATTAATTGTCTTGCCATTCCAACCAAATCTTCCCGATTTATGGCATCTAGCGTTTGACAAGATATTAGAGAAAAATTCTTTATCTCAACAACTCGCTACTTTACAGCTGCTGGAACTATGTTTTTGTAAACGGCTATCGAAATACTTCGGAAAACTCAATTCATCGAAAGTATAATCCAGTCTGAACCCTGAACCCGTTTGTGCTGGATCGGTGTATTTCATTGCTAACAACTTGTTACTCTACTTTATTAGAAAAATAAAGAACTTACTATAGTAACTATTGTGGGGTTTTGTTACCAAAAGTGCAAACCTACAAATTTAAAAGCCTCGGACTTAATTTTGATTACAAAGCAATCTGTCACCTGCAGTGTCCAAATACAGCAGGCAATGACAATGGCCAACTAGACGAAATATTGCGCGTGAAACATTCATTGAATTGGCCCAGGTCACTCCTTCCCCATCTCTTTCCATTAGCGCGAATCAAGTGCAATGGCAGCTGCTAAAAATGCCGATCAATGGTGATCGACGAACGTATTCAATCAAATTTCAATGGCACTTCAGTCTCGAAACAAAGCGTCATGTGGTGAAGTAAATCAGAAAGAGGGCTCTCGGCACAAACTAACCATTATTGTAATGAGAAAAATCTAATGTCAAGTAGACAGGATTTACGCTCCCCAAGTTAACAATTGAATCGCACACTGCGCTAGACCAAGGTAAACGAATTCCCTTTAAAGTTATTCATCGGAATAAATCGAAACAAGGCCACAAATTGATCTAGGCGATACTACATCGGGCATAAGGTGTTTGTACTGTACTTTGATTCATGAATGCGAAGAATGTGCCAAGCTTGTCAAGATTGAACATCATCACTTCCACTGTTCTGCTCAACACCTATACATTACAAAAACTGATAATTTAAATTATCAAAAATAATAACGCACATATAAATTCATCCGATTAACGCAACCGCATGGCATGTGGTTAGTCAGATTGGTAATATTGTTTAAGTATTATCGCCATTAACAAACGCAAATGACTTATTGTACATAAACCCCTGTCATCAACAAAATTAAAATTAAGTATAACGATTTACATTAATTACTTACGAAAAATTGTCTGTAATATCAGACTGAGTTTCAGAGCAGTTCCACTGTAGACGAACCCTTACAAATAGTTGCACAGGTGTAAAATGAAACAAAAGAAACAGTAGGCGAGCACGAGCTACCGGCGAAGCACTCTTTCTGAGACCGTCAGCTAGCCGAACCTTCTCGCGCAAGCCGCAAGAATCAACTGACAGCGACCGGCGAAGCTAGAGAGATCTGGCGAGGAATAATCTAGAAGCGGCTCGTACGAGCGATCTAGCATGCGAATACGCCGAGCACCAAGCCAACCGAACCGGCACCGTTCGTTGCTGGAGAATGGTGTGGAATGATTTGGCATTTAGCAAGTCGCCCACTGTTCGTTTTTTTTTGTTGTTCGTGATCAAAACTCTTTTCTTTTTTTGCGTATAGGTAGAAGGAATTGTTGTTGGCATTTATATTTGAAACTGTCCCGCGTTCGCGTACGATATACTTGAAAGTACGAACTAGATTCATTAGTAAGTTAGCCATTTTCTGAGACATTTTGCTGCACTTTTGTAATTTGGTGTGAAAATATATGCATTTTATAGTTTTAAAAGCAGACAAGCTTCAAACGAGTATGAGAACAGTTTCATAGTTTGCATGAGAACAAATTTGCCGATTTTGTTTGCAGACTATAATATAATGTTGTAATTTCCTTACCAAATTATTTTCACATCACCATGCATCAAACAAAATCGATGACATAAGCGCTGAATTTGTCTCGGTATACTGTGGCATGAGCATGACTGAAGTTATCGGAATAATAGTCCATCATGAGCATGACACTTCGATTCCAAAATCTCATGACGAAAATTATATCCCCTCCGATGCAATCGATATAAAAGAAACTATAAGAAACTATAAGAAAGGATAAATGAAATTAACTTGTTGGAACATTTTTCTGAATGTAGCTGAAATGTTTCAGAGTGATCTACGTTAAAATCTAAACATTAAGTTTCAACATTCTTTCTTTGAAGTATCTGTATATAAAAATAGTGATCATAATTGACACCTCCCACTATACTACATCAATTTAATATTTCTATAGAATCAATCCTTGTTGAACAACACAAATCCTAATTACCACCACGATAATTAATTCGAACAGCACCAATGCTGATCACGACAGTTCACGACGAATTTAATTAAAACGAACTCAATGAAGCGTCGTGCTGTTCATGTCAGACGCAACCGACAGGGACTCGAGCGATGTACTCTTCGTAGGTAGGTATCAACTGCGTGTAACGCTTGTTCGACGTAAGAAAGAGCTGCTGCTGCTGATAAAAAGAGAGACTTTGGAGTGACGCTTTTCTTACAAAACCATCTGCTGGTGCTGGTGTGAGTTGCGGCTGCTCAAGTAATGAGTCGAGTTGATGCGGTGCAGAAAACAGACATGCTTTGGAATCTGTGTCTGCTTCCAGGATTTATTTGTCCCAAGGTGGTGCGGAGACAGGGACGACACCATCTGGTAGGCCACAGGCCAGACCAATTCCAGTTCGCCAAAGCATTTTGCACGGCGAAAATGTTTGGGCTTGGAGTTGAGGGCGAAGTTTGTATGTGAGACTTTCCCAGCTAACATCTTACATTTATAAAATTCATCTTACGATTTTACTAACATTTGTAAAAATACCTATACAAATTACTGACTTTTTGGCGATTTGACGCTGGCTGGAGAAACTCTCTACGCGCTTTCCTTGAAAAGTACTGAAAAATTGCGGAAAATCATACTTTCTGGAAAGTTATTTAACATCGCACCTGGATATCCTAGTGCATAGTTCGACGAGAGTCTATATTCCTATGATATTAGTATCGGGATGTGGTTTTTATAGAAGTTGTATTTCAAATCAAGACGTATTCGAAAATTGAGTCGAAATTGAGACTGTCAGCTATAGAAAAATCTATCGGGGTTGAATCTTGCCAGCCTTTTCGAAGTCTCTATCACGCTGATCGGAGTGAATTGCTTTAAGCGATTATTCTTCATGCATCTATTGGCTCAGTTCAGAGGTTTTTGTCCATCAAATAATAATTAGTAGACTGATTTAATTACGCTTCGCTCACTTAATACGTTCTGCAATCGAAACGATATCACATTTTTCACAGAGTCTTTGGTACAGAAGGTACACAGTTTCACTTTCAGAAGTATAATTGAATTGACTATTCAATTATAATTACTAATTATCTCCGAAAAAACGAGTTGACTGCTTTTTTAATGGTCATATTACTTTAGTGTCCTCTGGCCCAAGTCCAAAGCTGCCAAAAGGTTTTAGAACGCCCGGACATGTTTATTGTTGAAAACACTGTCAGGACGACTGGCCGCCCGAAAATAATTCGTTATGCATTTTTTTTTTAACTATGGTGAATTTTTCAGTATTTCACGAGAAAGTTTTATTTTTTACATAAAGAAAACAGCTATCTGAACTAAAATAGTTTAAGATCGTCGATCGATAAAATGCTCATTGAAATCAAGTGAGAAAATGTTCCCTTGTTTGTTTTCATGTGTAGAAACACTCAGAATGCCTTCTACATGAAAACGAGCATTTCCATTTTCCAACATTGCCATCGCCGAATTGGAAGGTACGCTTCCAAACATTGTGGTCAAGATGGCTTTTAATTGCGTTAAAGTTAACATAACCATAATAATATAATCTCCAGATAGGTTTATACGTCCATGTCCCGCGGTCTAACTAGATTAGCCTGTAATTTGCAAAGGCATATTGGCAAGACATTGTATGCGTTAAAGTTCACCAACTGATAGCTGATACGACTAAATTTCATCTCTAGACCTTTGCTCATCATGAGTTTTCATGTACCCAGTTGTGATTTGCCTTGGGGTAAGGTGTCGAGGCTGTCACAACACTTTCACACCCCATAATAGGTACCAGAAACACTAACGACTCCAAAACTCCAGCGGTGGTTTTTCGTTATTATTTTTTAGCATATAAGTTCACAAGATAATGGTCTTGTTCCATAATTATAAGTTATCATATGCACGAAATGTTAAGCACTCGGGGCAAAAGTTACTGAATTAGAATTGAGAACAAATGTAGAAACGCAATAAACATAATAAACTAACATGCCCGTGTGGGCATGAATATTATTTTCTGTCAAGACAAAGATACCTTCAGTTTAATTAAGATAGTTTCAGAACCATCCGGTATTACAGTACTTTAGATATAGATGCCATAAGGTCATTCAGCAAATAAACTCTGCCGTTAATCGATATTAAACTCGATTTTCTAACAAAATTTTGCACACTAAAGGAAAGCAACCCTCGCGTATATTTTTTTTCAATGCACTAAAATTTTGAATTTTAATTAACTTCCCAATCCTCTAACACACAACTACCGCCATGCCAGACTACTGCTGTTCACCTTGCTCGCTGCATTAGCGACATAAATTACCCCAACCTGCCGTTAGGGAATTTGAGCATAAAATAAGTCAGAAATGTCACGCGCCTTCATCAAAATCGGAACTGACAAAGTGACAAAGTCTGCTTCATTTTTTAATTTTATTTCCAATTCACTTTTTACTGCATCTTGTTTAGTATATCAGAATCTGACAGCAGCGTATTCGGTGCCATCGTCAGAATATAAAACCGATGGTCGCCGGGTGGAATTTAATTTTAATTTTTAAACATAATTTTATCAAATGGCGGGAAAAAAACGGCTGAAGTAGCAGCAGCACAAGTTATGGCGCTGTCCCGCTGGCATCTAGACGGGCGAACGCGACGTCTATGGACCAGCTTGATCTCTGTTCGGCGCCTGTTACCATAGAGACGTCGCGACGACTAGATCGCTCTGACGTCAGAGTCCCTTGCCCCCCCTCTCCCACCCTGGCACCCGCCACACCAACGCCACACATGCCCAGTCGCCATGCTGTCAATCTGTTTTTCTCCCGTCATAATTTTCCCATTTAAATTCACATCTACGCGTTTTCCGTTCACTTTTTTTTTACTTTTTTTGTGGAAGTACGCAATACGCACATATCTCGTTATTTTTCTGATGATTGAATTGCAATAACTTTCGTGCGTGTCCTATTTTTTCATGGCGCCAATTTGCATAGCTGGGTATAAATATTTTGGAAAATTATCATTGACACATCGATAAAAATCTGTCACTAAGACGAATTTTAATTTATGTTTCAGCTATAGTAAAGAATCCCTCCTAAACATACTGTATGTCCATTTACATGTGGTTCGTCCGAAATTAACAGCAAATTTTTTTATCTCTATGTCATTCAAGTCAGAATATGGGTAAAATAACATATGTTTTTTCGACAGCTTCACTCATCTACCTACAGACTCCATTCTCAATCTCATTCAAACTTAAATAGATTCGATTCTGTTGGACTATTCGCAACTAATTTCATAATATAACATTGCACTTTGTTAAACCATAAAATGAAATCATCCCAATCGTAAGCCAGGTACACTCAGTGCGAGCTAGAAAGAGCTATAACTATGCCCCTTCGGTATAACCAGTCACCGTATGACACAATTTTGGCAAAGCCGGCGCATCCTACGCCGTCGTCTGGCATGTATCTTGGTTCAGATCCAGACCAAATATCATTCAGATATTATGTGAAGGACAATTACCTAACCCGCTGGTGTATTACTGAACCCACAAACTCCATTCTCTGTGTCGGAGTCTGCTTCACACCGTTGCCCGACTATTTTTGTATCTCATCTCAATAGTCAGGATATAAAAAAGTAACGCTCGCAAAATATTATGCTTTATTTGAAATTATTGTTGAAAATGGCGCTGCTTATATAAATCACAATTCTTATAGTCAAATAATTAGTCAGTTTAGATAAACCAACTAAAATATCCTTTAGAAAACGACCTGACAACGTATAAAATAATTAAATAGCAATTTAACACGATCGCAATTCAAATAATCGGTCATCATGTCGCTTTCAAGAAACGTATGTGCTTTTAATGAAACAGGTCAAACTTTCATTTACAGTGATATATAACATAGAATATACGAATACGCTCGTCAAGATTAGTTTTGTCATTTGACAATTTCATAATTATAAAACAGGTAATGAATAATGATACGCATTTCAGTCAAAACAATCAGATAGGTAAACGAATCGTGTGGAATTAGTGCGAGCACGCACCTTTATAATTCCAATTCGTTGCTGACAATGCTGACCCCCGAGCGCTTCTCTGCGCTGTGACGAACGCTATCGGAAGTGTTGGAAGCTTTATAATTGCGTCGAGGAATGGAATGTTTGCAGAAAGTGCGCTAATAAAGTTATTATCTCATCCTCATATCGGTTGCACACATAACGAAGGGAAAGTGTAAAATGCATTGTGAATGATCGGCTTTATATACGCGTAATGTCGGAACAATTAAAATAATAAGAGTAATGTTCGTTGTAGGGCATTGCTGCTCTATATGGGTTTGACTTTAATGAGATACGTGTCGGTGAATTGACCAGAGTTTCATTTTAATTTGCTTTGTAATCGATGTAATCGAATCGATATTGACATTCTGTATTTTAAAGTACAGTACCTATCAGTAACTTATAAGTTAAATATTTTGTTATGGCCTTTGGATGGGTCTATAAGTATACTTATTGGGATGATAAAAAAAAATATTTCATTGGCTTTATTTTTAGTAACGGCGATTCATACTTAAGAATTTTTTGGCAGCTCATAATTTTAATTTAGCATTTAGCTCTAATACTTCCCGAAATAACGAACTAAACGAACTATATACTTTTCAAACATAGGTGGAAACGTTCTAATACTTCTATCAGCAATCGATAGACACAGATTGTTTGTCATTTATTTCCTACATCTCTTCGCTTTTCTCGACGAAAACTCGTGTTTCGTCGCTGAGTCTAATCCACGTAATTACCCCCCCCCCCCCCTCCCTCTCCCACCCCCTTCCCGTGGAGCGTCGCGACGCCACCGACGCCGACGTCGACGCCGTGCAGGAAATTATGCTCGGCGTCTAGATTTGGTCGCGTAGCAACCCTGCTTTATGGGGCAATTCACAGCGTCATTACTGAATACACTTCTAGTACTGCGTTATATTCTATAGACGAATAAAATCTTCAGAGTTCAGACTGAGCGAGATCTGGATGATAAATTACGTGGAACCATGTGTCGACCATAAGACAAGTCTTACAAGAAAACTCTTAGTTCATAATGCAAGTGAAATGTTTCTTTTTGCCTAAACAAAGGAAAATATATTCAAACATTGTAAAGGTACACAAAATTATGCAAATTTTGTTCCTAGGCCGTGAGTTAAAAATATGAGAGTGACAGAAACCAGCAAAGATTGAATTGCATTGAACATTGGCCGCAGAAAGGCAACAATCAAATAAAAATCTCACTTTTTGCGGTATAATTTAAATTAAACGACTTATTCTGAATAAAAGTCGTTTGTGCAGACGAATTTCATTACTACCCTATTGAATTGAATTCCAAAGAACTACCTTACATCATTTTAAGGTGTATTCTATAACGTTTAGCACAACAACAGGTAGGTAACGTCAATATTGCATCAACATCTTCATGCAACGTAAGAATTGCAATCACGACTGTAGCTGATTTATGTTTTATGTTGTAGCTGAATGTTGATTTACCAGGAACATCATCCATCATTGGCACCTAGCTTCAACTATCAGCAGAGATGCATTTTTCAGCCATACTTGATATTATGATTAAAATGCGAAAGGGAGGTTTGTCTGACATACTTCTTCACCATCGTCGCTCCTTGATCTTCTAAAAAAAAACACCAGAGATGAGTACTCTTCTCTGCAAGTGCACTCGTTGACAATCCTTAATTGTTTTGTTCGAGAGAGTGTTATTTGACTGCGGAGTAGCTCAGCCTTCAAAGGTGTTCTGATAATTGCTGATAATTGTAATGAATTGTATCTCGATGTTTTATTTTTTTGTAGTCAAACGCGATGTGAATTCATTGCACATAATCTTTTTCAGCAGCTCATGACATTTATTGAGTTGCATTGAAGATTGGTTCGAAGAAGGCAAGTAATATAAATTGTTGAAAGAAAATAATTGGCATTTTCGATATAAGATCTGAGACTGATTTATTTGTTTATTTCGATTTCATGAAAAGATAAATAAGTTGCTAAGATGCTAAGATGCCATTATACTATTCATTTTCACATTCGGTTTGGCTTTATATGGTAGAGTGATCAATACACATTCTATTCTGTGTTCGCTATCATGTAACTTCTCCTTGGTCGGTATCCTTTAAGTTTAATGTCCATGTTATGCCACCTAAGTGTTCCGTTAATAAAATAATTGACATTTACGCCTCAAGGAAACCAAATTAGAAAACGATAGATTAACGATTGAGTAATGAAAACGCTAGAAATTTATTTGGTGCGAATTCAAAAAATACTTAAGACAGGTATATGAAGGATTATTTTTTGTATCTTGCGAATGTGTATACGCTTTCACAAAGTGTTAAAATTTTCATGGCAAATTCGCGAAAATTTTCTCACATTTAAGAGATCGAGGGAAAGTATAAGTGGTTGCTGAATTAGTGGCTGAATCTTCATGTCATACTTTAATTGAAAACATACGCACTGATAAATGATAACACGGTTAAGTCCGACTGAGGATGAACGACCTCTGTACTAATTAAGAAAAGCTATCGGCAGGAGCATTGATTAATTGATTTTCGAACAAGAAATTCTTATCAGAGTTAGACCTTAGACAAACCGCGATAGGATTTATACCAATTTAGCAATGTCAATGCCAAAGCTGCAAAAAAACGTCATTTTCAACTTCGAATCTGTTACAGGCACTTTTTTTTTAACTCGCTGGGTAATTTTAAGATAACCCTGCAAAAAAATGCAGATAAGGAAGGTACATTCAGTTTTCAACTAGAATCTCGATCTCTCGTTGATTATTTCTTACTATATTAACTGCTGGTCGTGAACTTGAATTTTATCGGCCAGCTATGGAACAGTTGGCACCAGTTTATCCTGCCCATTTTTTCAAATTGTCTTCCCTTCCAATAAACGCAAGAATTTAATATTTTATGATCATTATGTCTGAAAAAACCATAAATCCTAGCGCCTAATTTTCTCATATTACGAGGTTGCCATACCTTATCCAACCAACCAGAATAAATACTTGTAGTAAATAACTATCAAAAATTAACCATGGCCTTGAGCGAATGCACCATAGCGCACCTAAATTCTTTGTACATTGTTATATATTTTAAATCTATTTTAAAATTAGAAAGAATTGAAATAATGTCCAGCCAAGAAATAGAATTGGACATTTGTTTAGACAGGAGGAAATGTAACTGTGGAGATTTGTATCGCATTCCTTCTGGACAAAACGCTAGAAAATGTTCTGTTTTGGACGGCTAAGAAGCGGCACGCCGTCTGTTCTATCAAGTTAATTTCAAAACATGGCCATGACCGAAGATTACAACCTTCAATCATCGAATAACTGCTGCCGATCCAACCATACTGCTATAGGTTGATCCTAGAAAAGTCATGCAATATTCTAGAAACTGGTTCGCAGGTTTAATTTAAGGTTGTTATTAAATTGGGGGGAGTGGGTCAATGGACAGGGCTAATAAAATTGTAAAATTACAATTAGTCAGCTCCCATGAATTGAAAGTCTACCTGGGCTATCGTTCACAATCATTTACTGCCATTTTAGGACAAAATCAATTGTCATCTGTTTGTCCTTTTGAATTAGCTTGAATCTTAGTAATTTTGTTGATTCCATAGATATGAGACGTCATAAAAATTGAGTTCATTTGACGTCAAAGTCAAAGGTCAATTATTTGCAACATATTAACCAATTATATATTGTCAACATCGCGACACTTATCGACCAAATTGACCCATTGTTTAAGTTAAGTTTAGGTGTCATATTGTGTGTTCACAGTGTCGAATCACCACGAACCTCGTTTCTCACTTTTTAACGGCCAACCGCCTGTCATACCACAGGTAAACATTTTAAAATGAATCTTAAACAATGTGTTAATTATTTTAAGTAGCTAAATTTTACTCTCGTGTTTCGTGTTCAAATGACGCCTATGCTACCACTTAACCTAATCTAGGATATCTATAACCAACAGATAACTTAATACTAATTTCCGATATGAAACGATAACGAACAAGTATACCTATATATGTGAATATGAATCGATCAACACACACACCCACCCTTTACCATGGCCATCCCATCCCCGAATGCGTACGCATTCTAACCCTTTCACCCTGTAACCCATGTGTTCGTGTAAAACGATGGTCAATTTGTTAAGTCCGAAAATATAGCACATTTCCAATTGGTCCGATAGGGGTAGCAGGTGTCTTTTCTCTTGGGGCCATCACGAGTAGATTGCTAAACCGATTCACCCTCTAAAGTTCTATAATTCGTTCCCACTGCAATGCTAGAAAGTGAGCCAATACTTAACCTGCATAGTATATAGCAATAGTATAAACGTATGACAGAAGTATATTTTTTAATGCAATGTCAAAATTAATATTATGGGACCAAGAATTCTCATCAAACATGTTCGCATAACTCAAATTCGTCTTCCCAAAATTTGCTTTTGTCTACTGGATGAAAGTTAACTTAAAAACCACGATATGCATGCAGCCATGGTCTTCAAACAAATGTCATCCACAAGTGCACAATCCACAAGTGCGTGGCTGATTTGCATGAGATGCAGTTTCGATCGATGCAGCGGCCGTAATCTGTCAAACCTGTTGCATTTGGCAACTGCAACGGGATTGCGGCTAGACAAGTTATCAGTAAAGCTTATCATAGCATATACACTTTCCGAATGACCACAAACGTTGATAAACCACGTAACTTTAACTCAGTGCGCCGGCGTTGGTAACTATGTACAAAGTTGTACACTTCTCGATCGCACCTGATATTCCCTGAAATCTACACGAATATCGATATACATAACCGTGTCATGTCACGAAAATTAAATACGATAAACTTTCAATCATTTGGAATAATGAATTTAACCAGCAGTAACCCCTTCATAAAATTGTGTTACATAATTACTATAAATAGACAATCATGCGTTAATTGAGTAAATTTGTAGTAACTAGTAACAGTAAGTGCATCTACGACAAACGTCTGAGAAGCAAACAGGCCATGGGTGAAGATAGCATGATGCGAGTGCAGATTGCTAGGGTGATGCAGGGCATCTCTAAAAACCTCGCTTTACGTTCCTACATGTTTCTACGCTAGATTACAGTTTGACTTCGAGTAACCTTTTACCAAGATCCGCATTTCTTTAAGATATCTATGTGCGTCCGACTACTGACTAATTGACCAGAGTCTAAATGACAAATGAAGTGCGTGTACTTGAAATATCGTTGGTGCTATGCTAATTGTTGTGAATATATCGCCGTTTAACCGTGCGCCTATTTGCATCCGAATATACGCTTCTTAGCAAACAGACTGCAGAAGAGCAAAAATAATCCATAAAAATGAAATTAGCAGCGTAAAGGCAGTTAGTAAGAAATTATTGGGGTTATTTAAAACAAAAATACCCCATTTAAAGGAATGGAAATACATAATGGGTGAAATACACGTTAAACTATACGAATCAATTTTAACGTGTCTATCATAAAAGTTGATAGAAATTAGAAACTTTGATTAACCGTTTCGTAAGGCAAGCAGGTTGTTCATTTTCTTACCGCTGAATACTGATTGATGTGTTTACTTGGAGATAACGCACTTTTTACAGTTAACTGATAAGTATTTTATAATACCTGTTTACTATTGCACTGTTTATTCATGTGCCGAGACCTATCTCGGGAGCCAGGACTATGTATTGAAATATTTACCTGGCTAGTGGCTTACGTAGACTATCAAACTCAGTCATTTTCAAGTGTTTGAAGGTGTGTCCCATTAACAATTATCTTATATCGCATTTGCTGGCAGGCCCCTGGCTATATTAACACCGTTTTTGGCTACCAGTCTGAATTCTGAAGGAGCATTCGCAATCTCTATTAAAACTTTAATCTAAATGCTTCATAAAAAGACTTTCTCATCTTACCGATGAAATCAGTTACAACAAAATTTACATGCATCATGATTTTGATTTGATTGACATTCGCAACGGCGATCAACAGCTGTATCAACAGAAAATGTGTATTTTCTTGCATGAAAAATGTGCGCCGATCCAGCCTAACCTTAGACAACATGCATTCGTTATTTTACAGGCCATACCTGCCTTGATAAACCGGTTAATCTTTAAAAAATATTTTTTTTGTAATTAAAGTGTTGTAACTGGTATAACTTTCCTTATAAAGATCGACAATGATCAGCAATAACGGTGTAGGTAGGTATATATAAATATATAATAGCGTGTTTTATTGATCATTCAGCATAAAATAAAATAAATTTTGATACTATATAGGTAGGTATTTAAAAAAACTATTTAATAGACCAATATGAATTAGCAATGTTAGAAGCATTTGTGCTCAAAATAAACCCAAAATCAATAAAACTAGTACTGTGCACTGAAAGATGCTAAAAGCTATTATCAAATTCCTCGATAATATTTTTTCTCTGGAATCGATTTTAATGTTTGTGCCAATTTTCCAAACATCATTAAAAATAAAAAATACGGTGGAACCAAAGAGTAAACAGAAAACTACTCGGCAAAAATCATATTTTTTGTACCATTCAGCCACTCAATAGTGAATTGAGCATTGTTATCCCCTTTAGCAATGTCGCATCGAACCCGGATATGCTCCCTTCTCACTAAAGAGTGCGCGCAGGCGCTCTAGTGTGTGCGGGATTTTTTCATTTGAAAATATCGTTACGCTGTTCTCCTTTTTTATCCAGGAGCTCCACAGGTCTTGGTTATGTCGAGTGAGCATAGAGGGTGGGAGGAAGTAATGACGATCATTTTATATTCTCCCTACAAACACGTTTCTGCACTCAAGCACAGTGGAAGAGCTAAAGAAAGCAGAAGGCACACACCAAGTATATTGCCCGAGTAGCAACTAGCAGTAAATAAATGAAATGGAAAGTATATCAGGTAAACTGGTTCACTCAGACTTGGCCATCGCACGCTATCGGAGTCTAGTCCATCTGCAGTTTATGATGTCATAAGAAATCAACACTTCGTACTCTTCGAATGAACACATAATGTTAAATTTGGCGTTTAAATTGTGATTTCAGTTGTAGATTTCAGAAGAATATTGATAGACCCAATTTTTTACGACGTTATAATGTGTTGGTGTTCGAAGTCCAGTGCTCTAATTATAATAATTAAAATTCAATCATACTATGAAGTAAGATATTTTAATACATTACATTTTGATGGAACGTATTGGAATAAGTCAATTTTATCTCAAATGAATACAGCGTAAACTGATATCACATGGTAAAGTTAATTACTTTGTGTTTTGGAGTTTGTGTTTGAAATTTTCTGATTACCTTGAAACCCTTTACTGACCAGTGACTAGCAATTAAGGAAATTAGATATTTTGATATATTTCTGTAGCCCACCGAGATGAATCTCGCGTTTCATTTGAAAAACCAGCCAAACGTAAACCTATCAAATATTGACCCTCTACAAGAAAATCACTAGACAAATATAACTGAAAAATCTAATGTACTCATTACGTCTCTTCTGCGACTGCATCCACAGATTTATTCACGGGAAACTTGAAAGTTCGTTCGGAGAGTCTCTTCCAGCAGCGTCTAGCTTAAAAGCCTCCAGGTAAGAAGCTAAGCGATTCGCGAATAAATCATGACAAGCACTCGCAGACGCATCACCCTCACCCTCTCTCTCTCTCTCTTATAGAACGCAGTACGTACTTCAAGTATTTTTGATAAAATAAAATATGTATCTTGTAGGTAATTACTTTCATCTTCACTTGTAAGTTGTGACTTGCGAGAGCCGGGACAACATTAACTTTCCATTTACCAATCGGTGTCTCTGTTTTATTGATCCAAATATGCAACATTCTATGCATACATTCTGTAAGAGATGAGAGTGCAATCTTCGGTTGTAGCGCAGCTACGGTTGCCTAGTTTTTGAAAGTCGATTGGGATCAGGAATTGAAAGTTTTTGTGAGACAATAACTTTTAGTAGTTTAAGGGTGAACGCTTTTGCTGCCCCTTTATTAATAAAAGATTAATAATGAGAAATATATAGTCATAAAATCGAGAAGCTTTGGTGGGTTTGATTTAAATGGTGGCTTTTTGTTGAGCATTAAAATCTAATTAACCATCGCTATTTACACGATTTTTTTAAATATATTTTTTGGATCAGCTGAGGCATGGCAAAAACGTTTCTTTATTTCCCAATACTTACCTTTTTTTAACCCTTTTCGCGAAATAATTTAAATTCAACGTGAATGATATGTTGGTTTGGGGGTGATTTCCGGAACCACAGGTGAATGGGGTGAAGTAACGATACCACAGTACTTCTCAAATAGCATGACCGTGCCATTCTGAAGTTTCTGAAGATGGCAATTGCTCTTATGGTTCACCAAAACGTCGTTCACGTGTTAGGCCCATATAGAGCATCACTGTAAAAGAACTCCCATAAAGATGGATATCTTGTTTGGATGGTTGGATACTTTACTATAATTTTGTCTTATTAATGCTTAGACTTGTGGCATTGTGTCTCCCCCCACTCCAGCCATCGCGGAACTCCCGACACTGTCTAGGGGTGAGGCACCTCATACACGTGTACAGGTGCGAAGCCGGAACGTGACGATAGTTCCAACAGCCCCTATCAACTCGGTGTGCAAATCACACGGGAGATTTATGAAATTTGGCATGTGCCCACTGAATCACGTGACATTTCGTCCAAACACAAAGTAGAGCATTGAACTGCAGATATTAATTGGATGTGAGCTGAGTTGAAAATAGTGAGCTGATAAAATGTGTACTATAAACTATCGTAGCTTTGATATAGTTAATTAGTTTTTTTTTGTTAGTAACCAACTGAAAGGAGAGAGGTATAGCTTAAGTATAAAGAATCTTCAATGGAATCAAGCTGCTTTTGTTATTTGATAGTACTATGGCAAGCTCAAACCGACACTACAATAGCATGATTGACGTCAAGTCGGTAGACCAATACATCGTTGGCATGTTTAGAAAATGCATCAAGTTTTAAGTAATTGCTATGCGATACTTTTTTCATAATTAGTCTAGATGAAGGGTTATTCGATGGTTTAAGAAAATGAACGTTCGCATACTTCTAAAAGATTATCGAAGATAAACCCAATATAATAATCGCGATATATCGTTGATTGGGGAAAACCACTGATTGTGATATTGTTTACAACTTTTATCAATTTTTATTTGTATATTTATATCTTTATTCTTGTATCTAATGGTGCTTTTAGATGTTGTATCTCATGATCAATTAGTTCTCGACCATGTCTACCTACACAAAAACTAGACAATAATTTTTTCACCAAGTAATTTTCCAACAACACAAAATTCCCTAACGTGGAAAGTTTCCCGATGAAAACTGCAGTTTTCCATGTCGGTGGATTGCGATGCGGCAAAGCCAGACATGCTGATTGAGAGCGATGGCCTCAACACGACTGGCTCGAAATGACGGATCGATAGGAATGTAGAAACGTATGAAGCGTAGAAACGTAGAAACGTTGTCTACCTATCCGAGATTCACCACGATTACCTAAATAAATGCTCCTTTCAGCATCTTTCAGTAACTTTATCTTGCAGCGCCGACGTTCAGAAACGTTCACGTTCAGCATAGATCCGCAACATGTAATTCCTTATCGTTCAACATCGTTCAATTAATCATTCAGCAACTTTCAATATTATTATTATCCAGCATTTATAATTAAAAACCTCCAGGATCTTTCATAATTGATCAGGAATCAGGATAATCAGGATAATCAGGATATCTATCGTGGTCGCCACCTAATAGTGGGGGAGGGTGGGGGAATTAAGATTTGTGAAATTTCAATTAATCTCGATGGCTTGTAAATTTCATTCATTAATAAAATCCACAAATAATAACTGAGATAATCACAAGCGGCGCTGTGTTGTAATACTTGAAACCTTTACACGATTGACTCAAATTGAATCAGGAACGCCTTTTGAGCTGCAACGGTTAGATGGAAAATCCGATAAAATCTGTTTGCAGTGGGAAAGTCGGGTGTTGGGAAGAGCTGGATAGCAAATTATCAGTTGACCCCCCCCCCCCCCCCCCCCCCCCCTCCGTAGCGGCACTTGTGACTTTAGCAGGTGCCCACCAGACGCCCGTTGCCCTCCGCTCAACCACTCAACTAAACTGACATCGAGACTTCTGCCACCTTCACCCATTCATGACATCTCCCTCGATGCTCACAGCGTCCACAAGTCACCACCTCAGTACGCTGTATCACGGAGAAAGTTTACACAATTAGGAGAATGGTGGCGAGTTCAGAATTTCGGTAAAACTTGGCAAAACTCATTTCGTCGAATAGACGATATCGTTCGCATAAATTAAAAAATAACTGCAGTCCCATGTGATATTGTCAAAACACAAAACATCAATGGTAATAAATTATCAAACTGGCAAAAGTCGAACTAAAAAATCAATCCAGCATTCGTCCTCGAAATTAAAAATTCGGCACTCATTTCATTGTGCTGTTTCCGATAAGAACCAAATACCATTGTCAGTGGCATCCGATGTGCAACAGAATAATCATGTTTTCGCACACTAAGAATTCACAAGAAACGCTGCGGCTATAGAGCCGAGTTAAGTGTCTCTGAGATGTTGTAACACATTGATCATCTGATGCACAGCGTCTAACAATAATTATTATAGAGTCGTCGCAAACTACAAAGTACATTGTTGCCAGACAGAATTTTCTTCGACTTTTCCTTGACCCAGAGCATTGAGTGAATATGGCATCGCTCGTCATGATGCTATTCAATGGGTCACTTTGTACGCTATTCCGAAGGTCACATATTCTCTCCACTTATGTGCCCGTTTATATTGTTGAGCGTCGTTTTAGTACCTTCGTCTCTATCTCCACCACCAACGGACCTAACGCTCTCAAATCATTCCCCCGTACATACCCTAATTGGATTAGGACACGCGGAATTTTGCCAAATGGTAAACGTCACAAAATTCATGGCGGGGGCCTTATAATCTATAAATAACCGTGTATAGGCCAACGGCGAGAACGCGACGTCGACGTCACGATGAACACGACGCCGACGCCGACGCCGACGCCGACGCCGTGCGAATCCGATTACTCGCGCTGATTTTTTTACGCGTTTGTTTTTCCCTGTCTCGGTTGGAGAGACGCCACTCTCACCCCCCTCTAGTCTCTCACCCCTTAGAGGACGTGACCTCAGACACGTTTGTCTTGCACACATATACCTTCCCCTCCCCAGCCCAAGTTTAACCTTAACCTCGTATAGAGCCAGGGAAAATTCCACGCGTGCATGTGGCGACGCGTATTGCACGCAACGCAACAATCGCTAAATATAGCCATCGGTTCCAATAATTTCATTCATAAGCTGCGACTGATAATTAGAGAAAACATAGAAAATGAAATAAACTTGTAATTTCATTTAGGGATGTCACCTAGGCCCAGTTTTTCACTGGCCACTTAACTTCCTTACGGTCTGTTAATGTGGTATTACCATAGCAACTGCCAATGAGATGTCTAGATATTGTGTTAACAGACTGTTAAATAATTAACAAGCCACAGAAAAACTGGGCCTTAGTGCTTTGCTTGACTGCCTATCTACTGTTGAATTGCTCGATGGTCAGTGAGCGATATGGTACGCTGTTATCATCGCCGCTGTTGCAGTATCGTCGCAATGACATGAAGTGACGTGATTTCGGCGAGAGTACACACGACTTAGCATCGTTAGTGGGTTACTAGTTACTCGTTACGCGCACTGACGGTGGTATAGTGCCTACAGGTAGCACCTTCTGTTCAAGCACCCATGGACATAGGTGTAGAGCACCTGACCAAGAGACGAACATGTAAATTCATTTAGCAACTCTACGTCATTAGGGTATTTTGTTATGTAATTTTCTCGTGCTGCCATGTTATCTCCAATTATCATAAATCACAACTTTAATCTTGCAAGTAAATAAAAAGTTTCGATAAATCTTAGCACAGCGATTTTGCTAGGTACATGCATCGTGGGGATACGGTTTCACAAGTAGTAGACCCTTTTCATAATTAATAATGTGTGAAAGTGGTTGGACGCTTCGATATTAGAGAGAAGAACTCGAAATGATTGGAGTTGAACTGATTACTGGTAATTTTTGGAGTGTGCGCTCATTTCGGTGCCTTAGCCGTGCAGAAATCCATGGCCGGAAAATATAACAATGGCATTCCGTGTCAGTGGAAGTACTTTTTTAACTAACACATGCCGGCGATTTTTAACGCTATCAATATCACCCTTATCGGGCTTATATTAAAATAGTAATTGCATGTAAGTGATGCCAACTTTAAATAGATAATAAAGCAATGACCTTCACCTTCAAAACGTCACAGATTCTTGCGATTATTGCACACAAACGGGGAAATTCTAAGAAAAACGTATCAATCGATATAGTCATCGAGAAAAGTAGCAATTATCCACTGCAACTTATAAATAAATGGCATTAAAAAATACCTCGAGATAAGATTGCCTCGAGTAAATACAACATAACTCACCCAAAGCGAAAAACAATTTATTTCGAAACCAATTATATACATTTTCCACCATTCCACAAATCGTTTTACGCCAGACCGCGACTTAGTATGTACAAAGCACGCTTACTAACTACTCGATGTGAATCCCCATTACCTTGCCCGTGGTTTCACATCTCCCAACTCCATTTCACATCCAGAGCACATATGTTCTGTCAACGCCGAAATCCCTCGTGTCCCCAACTACCCCCGCATCAATCAAACCCTACCAACTTCCAACGGCCGACATCCACATATCGATGATCGTGAATTACCTGCATCAGTGGTAGCTTGCCGCCTCCGCCGCCCCCATCGTTGACCGTCGCCGACACCGCCTCCGTCTTGCCGCTATCGTTCACCTCTGACCTCTTCTCAATCCCGATCATGTGGTTAGACGATTCGGCGTCCATAGTCAAAGATACAGCTAAACAGTCGGCAGTTTTTTATCCCGTTTGAATATCTGCTTCTGAGCACTGCTAAACACTGCGAACAGCTAACGAGCAGGCGGCAGACTGAATGTGTAGCTAGCGTGGTGTCGTCCCACTGCTTCAATCCCTTCAACCCTCACAGTCGAGATGCAGGGTGGCTTGGAATCGAACGTGGTACACGGGCGGTGTGGTGTGAGCGAGCACGTGAAATGGCTGACAATCGCGACTGGACGCCGGCTATTCACACGCAGCACTGGGTATATTTTTCACACATTTGGCTTGTGCACAGCTCGCACACTACGGATATAGCTTATTGTATGTACTCCTTTTCAGCACATCACGCCGAGCTAAAAACTCACTGCGCATACTGAGCTGCGCAAGCGATGGTCTCTTTAACTATAAGAAAACATTGAACTCAAATGCACGTGCGGTATGAAAACATTTAAACTTCGGGCTTTGATATGATAACAAAATGTTTGGTGGATCTTCTGCGCTATCTGCTTAATCTCTGGGCAGAGATTGAGACATTGCGTCCTGGATATAACTCTGCAATGCGGTTTTTTGCGGTGCTTTCGTGAGGTGTTTATCAAAGGAAATTTATACTTGAGCGAATCGTGATTGCTCGTTGACAGTTCGAGCCTGCTGGTGTAATACACGATTGATCTATCAATATTCATTAGGTAAGGGTAGCGTTTAGTGTATAATATCTTCCATACATCTTTCATATAATCATATATGAGAATCTGATTGATTGCCTTCGATGCCCTTTTTTGCTGGCTTCTTCAAACATCTTTTTGATCGATGGCCCGTGTTGTGGCGCTGTCGAATGCAGTTTTAAGTTACGCAATACAGTTCGATTCCTGCGAGTTCAGATGCCTATCTCAAGGCTGATTAAATCTTGAAATGGATTCAGGGTATTCTTGTCTTTGAACTAGTTCTCAATCCAACAATACTAACCTTGAATGTAAAACGTTATTAAGCCCAGTCAACCTTGATCCATCTCGATTCCATCTCTCACAGATGCAGGCTGCGAGTCAAAAATGATTCGTTACTTTTTTACGGCCTATCAAATTTATGTCAGTTTGGTATCAAAAAGACACGATTATTTTCTAACTCATTTTTTCATATCTAGATTTTTGCATAAAGAAATTTGGCCCATGCCCCTTCCAGACAGACTTGCTTTCAATTTTCAATTTTCAGTTTTCAATGCTATATTGGATTTTTATGATGTATGCATCTCCATGAAGAAGATCCGACCGAAGTGTTCAAGATCTTGAATGTCAAAGAAAGTAAATGCGAAGATTCGCTTCTCCACAAAATCGTTAGTGAGCACGTTCCAGCTACAAATGGTTATAAATAGTTTTTGATTCAAAGGTTAGCATCACATTAACCCGACTGCGGCGGCTGCTGCCGACTTGACTTAATATGTAATTGCTTTCTTATATACTTTGTAATCATAGTTATTAATTCTTAGCTATAAAGCAACACAATGAAAAACAAAATATGTTCGACTTGGATGTCAAGTTGACAACATACAGCTCAGGACCTACATTTTTATACTAAGGTCGAAAATAAAAAAGTGTTATTATTTTTGAAAGTGTATTTGCAAGCGACACATTCGATCAAATCGCAATGCAACCGCTTTCACCTGAAATTAATCGCGTTACATTAATAATGAAAGATTTCAAAGTCAAATTCCACTATACGCTAATATTAAACCGCGTGTTACGTTTATCAGCGTATCATTTCACTGATTGCCCGAAGTATTTTGAATCATTATTGTGTAGATTATATAAGATGGCATCATCTATTCACGATATGTTTCACAATGGTCCGAGCGATGACATCTCCCAACTCCCTTCTCTGATCTCGCTAACATTAAACATGACAGTGTGGATGAATAAGGAACAGGGGGAACAGGGGTCCAACCTAACGCGAATTATGATTTTAATGACGGAAAACAGCGGGCAAATTATTGACATGCAGTCAAATAATAATTTCGCTGATGCCAATTTGTCTAATTTACAGTCGTGATCTAATAATCTAATGAACCAATTGGACCACGTGGCCATAAGGAATATAGCAACCCAAATAAAATTTTCTCATGTTCCTAATTGCATACAAAATTGCAGTTACGGATCAATTGCATTTGATTTGGTTGCATGTTAATCGGCTCGAAAACGATTGAAAAGTCTCCGATTATCATTTCTTAGATGCCAATTAAGGATGTGAACCTTCACCGACTGTTATAATGTTCGTGAACAGTTTATTTCAAAACTGAAAATTTTAATAATGAAAATAAAAAATACCGCATTGATGTTGCGATTCCGTGAAGTTAAGAAATCTGTTTTTATTAAAGTGGGCTCACTTTAAAGCGCGAAATGCCCAGCGAATGTCACACTATCGTTGCTTTCAATGAACAATTCAGTCTGATTACTGTCTTTGAATTTGAAATTGTTATTTCATAAAGATCAAAAGAGCACAGTCATCACACAACTCAGACAAGAAAATAATGTCAAAACGCAAATGAAATTTATCTTTCCAGATGATTTTAAGGTGTGCTATATTGTGAAATCCAATCAGAAATTAATTGCTTGGCAATATTTTGTTCAATCAGTGGTGAATTATCTCCCCAGGGGCAGAAAAAGCTGCTATGTCATCCAAACTCTGTCCGAATAAAACTCGGTTATTACAAAACTATTTGCACAGCGCGTCATTATCGATTAATTCAAATCGTACCACATACATAAAGTCTTTTCAATTAATTTCAACAAGGTACCGATTCACTTTGATATAAAAAAAAACAGGGTGCCTATGAATGCACACATGTTTTTTTTATTTGAATATTATGTGATAACAAAATATCTCAAATCAAATTTATACCAAAATTGCAGCAACGAAACTGGTTATTAGCAGTTTAGCAACAAGAATGCCCCGTCGAGAACTTCCAGCTTCTAACTGCAAGGTGCACTATAATCAGTGTCTCTTAAATATTTTTAAAAGCAATAAAATTGTGGCATTACAAGTTTTTAACCGAGATGCCATAGATCGTTACACAAAATATTAATTATTCAGCAACATTGCAAACTAAGAGAGTACAATAAAAATATACGCCCTGTATGGCTGACTTCAAACGATGCCCCGGAGAGAGTATACTTGAGATACGAAATTATGCAGATTGGTCTTAAATCCGAGGAATTTCAATCAAGATTCCGGATACACTGTGTCGAAGTGCGTCAGTCAATGCAAAACGCACAGCTTCGGGTCGGCTCTTCGTGCGTTGCGTGTTGGCGTGCGTGTTGGCGAACATGCGTAAGTGCGTGATCACACTGACTGATAATGAGTGCATCTAATGGAATCAAATCAGGAAGAGCAATTAAGTAATTACACCGGCGAAACAGATTTTACACAGATTTTGATAGAAAGGCATACGCTTTTCCGTATTTACATTTTTACAAACTGATCCTTTTATGGCGTTGACGCCCCGCTTTCATTTATTTTTATTAGATTTCGATACAATTTTTAGCTGGTTAGCTCGAAATCGTCTTCCTTTTCCGCCATGTAGAAATTTAATTTCACAGATCAAATGTCAAACGCTCGCCGATCTCAAACGAATATCTTACACGGCTGTGAACATTTTTCTCTGTCGGTATGAAAAAGAGTTATGCAAAATTCTCTTTCTCTGAATCGTTGAACACATGTTCATGTTCATTCTTTGGTGTCCACTCGCCGAATATGGCGATGTTTGCGCATACAGTATGATCTCGACTGATAAATGACCGATGTAAATGCACCTCTGTAGCACATTGTAGCTTGTAAAGCAGTCATATGTGTACCACTGTCCACTGCAGGCAGTGTACACACCAACTCGAAGCAAAGCAATTTACCATTGCAACCAGTCGTAGAACATACGGATTCAATCGGAAAAAATATATAATCTTTGGTACGCGACAATTGCATGTCGTGTCCGAAACTATTATGCTGAGTAGCGTTGGAAAATCAACTTGAATTGTCTTCATAATGCTTTCCCTTATCGCGAATCTTCTCCTTGATTGCAACAATCATGAAACTTATACAACTCTTTTGGTGCAAAGCTCATTGTTTGTGAAGCAAACTTGGTGTTTTATAGTACCTACTGGTACCTACCTAACACGAACAATCAAATATATGTTAATTCTCGAATTCTCGACAAAGTATGCGTTTATGACATTTAGACTTGCAGATTACAAAAAAAAACTGATATACCTATTATTATGAAATTAAATTTTATATTGTCCAGTTTTTGTGCTTGCGCTTGAAACCTGTGTTGTGTCAGGGCGTTGTCATTCTTGCAGTTTAGGCCACCGCAGTTTGGTTTGATCTTGATTTTTTCCACAAGGCCACGTCCATATCATTAAACACAACACACCACTTTTCTTCTTTAGATTTTTTTGCAATTTTATCGAACGTGGCCAACGCTCATTCTAATACGTAAGGTTAGTTTACGCATTTTTGATTGACTTTTAAAAGCAATTAACGCCACATCTTTGACGAAGTTTTGACAGTAATTAAGAAGAACGATCCATAAATTTGATCACGCTTTAAAATAACGCGCAACAGGTTAGTAAGCCATGATTTATCACTTAATTCGCTATGCCCGCAACTCAGTAGAACACAAGACGTCATGACCACAAGCAAGACAATGCATCAATGCGCTTATTTTGATCGGCTTTTATCGTGGTGTGACCAGTAGGTAAATAACTCGCAATTCTCTGGATTATAAATCGACGCCGTATATCTTCGTCGCGCCGCCGACGCCGCCGACGCCTCCGACGTAGCCGACGCCGTGGCGTCGCCATAAGCTGCACGTAGCCCACGCATGTCTGCGACCGAACGCACACGCCGTCGTTCTATGAGGACAACGGGGGTGGGAAACGGGGTGGTAAAAACAGGGTGGGCAGTGGCGTAAAGTCCTGCTCACGTGCGAGCTGCGATTTGGAGGAGGGAGGCATTTATGTTACCATCGTAGGTCACGTAAGCATTCGTGTTTTACAAGCTGTTGCTCGAGTCGTAGAAATGGAAGAGTTTTCATTTTCAATGTCTGGTTGTCAAATGCTCCTTAGTTTTATGCTTTACAAAACATAAAATAGACATAAAGTCGTCAAATGGGCAATTTTTTTGTTACTTGGCGGCCATACTTTCGCAATAAAAACTAACGGGGCTTTGATTTGGGTGTATCTCATTCTTCATCAATTAAAGGGGATGGTATCGGTATGGCAGTTGAAAAAATTCAAGGGAAGCAGGTTTTTTAGTGATGTATTTTCTTGTCTAGCATTAATTCCTGTAGTTTTTTTTTGCAAGTCTGTGCATAAACACCAAAATAATTGCCATTTCAGTTTTGTCACATCTCGTATTTCACGCAGTCGTAACGGCATATTGAAGAATGGAAATAATGACATTATAGAAATTGTCTCGTCTGTTATTGGCCTATTGCAATAGCACCCACAAACCTCATAACCCAGGAAGGAAACGATTAATTCCCAACAAATGTGCCAGCGAAGTCATCGAGCTTGTAATAAATGCATTATACGAATCGAATGTATTCGATTCGAATTCGAACATTTGAATAATGCTCGGTCTGGTGCCGCCGCGAGTGGGAACTGCCTTGACTGAAATGGTAACGACCCGTGATCGGTGCAGTTTCCAGCACACACATTTTCATGACAATTGAACTGACGAGTCGATCACAATTCAAACGCAGAGTTGACATTCGCCATTTCAATCGCTGAATTATTCATATATTACGTGAAAACATTTGCAAAATAAGTTTCATCGTGACATTCAATTTGCTGATACAACAAGCAGTGTCCACCGCTGAAAAGCCCGAAGCGTTTGTTTTGTTTTGCAATAAAATCAGTTTCTGTGGGAAAATTCTTTTGGTTCAAAGTGAACTATCGTAGCGATAATGGAGACTTCTTACACTTGGACGTAGCTTTAAAATATTTGTTGGCACTAAAGATTTTTGACTGATTAAATAGCATTATTTACTGGAGCTTAGACTAGAGATAGGTATATCGATTTGATTGACAAATTTTGTCTGGTAAACGTGTTTCCCATAGCAAACAATAGCTAACGACCCAAACAGTTGTGCCTTGGGCTGCATTTGATGCAAATAACATGGCAATTTACATGCTATTAAAGTAGTGCTGATGCTGGATGCTGGCACAAATCAGGTTGATTGGATTTTAACCACCCTATACAATCCTCGCATATCACTGTCTGTCAGCTTACCACATGCATTACCATTTACCCACACACACACAAACATTTGAAATGCCCATATAAAGTTTCCACAGCAATTCACATTGCTCAATGTACACACAGAGGATACTTTTTCAGATTTTCAGTTTTCTCTATCACGTAACATTTACGGTATTTATTAACACTTGTTGGCGGTTTTGCACGTTGGAAACATCGGTTCTCGTGAGATCATCGTTAAGCAACATGGTGCGAAGTTAGGTGTTTGATGGGTGACCATCGTGCACATGATCATTTCTGTTCGGGAGAGAGGTTGGAGGGTTTGAAGTTAGTACAACAACTTCATTCGCCTTGCTGATCAATCTCTCGACAGCATGGATTAGTGGAGTAATCCTGTTGTTCGAGTTGTACCGTCATTCGGAAGGGACGTAAAGCCGGTGTTCCCTTGGAGCTTTTCGACATAAGTAGGCTACGTGCCGGCAGTGGCACCGGGTTCCCCTTCCTCCCTTATGGTTCATCATCATTCTCATCATCACCCCTTCATTCACCGACGTCATTATAGACCACTGCCATAGGGCCAGTCGTCAAAACAGTGCGTCGTTTAACACCAATAATTAATCAATCAATCAACACGTGTTGATTGGGACATAAGATTTACATTTTACATGCAGATTTATTTAAACATTAATTTTTACTCTATGAGCTCCAATGTGTCTTCAGCTAAACCCCCTATCAGCTTTTAACACATGAAAAAACCTTGACAGTTGAAATAATTTTCCATCTCGATGATCGCTGGTTTTTCTAGTTTTCCCATTAAGAATCGAGCGCGCGTCCATCCACCCACTATAAGCCCTTGCGTTGATTCTATACGTGACAGACGCCAGCCACTGACGTCCAAAGGCAGCTAACCGTCATCGCACGTCATCGAAACAAGGCCGACCACGTGGACTTAGCAGCGCACATGTCATTGTTCGATCTTAATTAACTTTTAATTAACACCACTCGTGGTGAATAGAGGCGACGGGAATGTTGCACTGCTTGCCATTGTGTGGTGTCCCGCACAAACATTCGATGGACGCGAAACAATTTGAACATAAAAACGACACAAAAAGGAATTTGTAATTTTTTTTTAGCAAGGTTACCTGTAGACAGGAACTGGATATTCTAGGAACTCAACATTTAAATTAGTGTTTCGTTATGCCGTATGCTTGCAAAATATTCGTTGAATTTCTGTGGAATACCAACACATTGGTGTTACCTTGATGTTCCAGTAATCACTTATGTACGGTTAACCTATAAACTAGAGAAGATTGATAACTCGCAATTAACATAGCCATGAGCAGGTCTCTGAATCGATTAAAAAAACTACTTGTTTGTACACCGTTTCAAATTTTTAATTAAATGTTCATTAATCACAATTCATAACCATACCTGTGTGACTGTTAGTGAATATAAATATCAGAATTTATTATTATAGATACATATATTCTTAGAGACAAGAATATTGGCTACCATTTGATAATAATTAATGAATAATTAGTAATTTTATAACTTAATTGCATTTGGCATACTTCATAGTTGATGTAAGTGCAATGCAAGCAATCTATCATCCCCTTTGACCGGCTTGGCAACCCCTACAAGCCGTGTCAACACCAGCACCACTCAAAACGCCGCTTAGTGGTCATTCATTGAAGAAGAGATGAATCTAGACCCCGATAAATCATACTAGAGCTGCACACTACACACTTGAACAACGCTGCTGTGCTGTCTGCGTGTACGTCATTGACGTCATTACGTCATTGAGGTGGTGGGCGAGATTGACAGCCAGCAAGGAACTTACATAGTGAGAGACTGCAGCCAGAAAATACTGACTCTTGCTTTTGGTCACGGAAAGCCAAAACACGGCATTGACTACAGAGGCTGATGACATTTAGGACTGAGAACGGACGCAGAGGGGCTGTAGAGACGCCGTGCACCCTCGGTAAAGGAATAGCTAGCCTGAGTGGAATCAAACAGGTGGTTACTGGCTATAGAGAATCTTTTCATTCACTGCTGATCATGTTCATGTCAAACATTTTCATGAATGTCACCAAAGGAAATTTAATTCATAATACTTTCTTTTCCTCTTACAGATCGGATTCGATTTTTAAAATCTAATGCCATAGAATTTGCACGAAATTGTGGTATTATATTTATTAGTTTTATTGATTGTCGGAACTAGGTCCCTCCATATTTTCATCATGCATTGCAAAATGGCCTTAATTTCTCCCATTGACGTTTTTCCTCTCGAAAACATAAAAAGGTGCAATCGTTAGATTCAGTATTGGTGGTGGGCGGAGCGGGGGGGGGGGGGGGGGGGTCGAGTATGTGTTTACAAGTGGGAGGTCGCGCCTCGGTTCGCGGTAGCAAAGTTAATCATCCCTGTGTGAGATGTGCGCAGAATTACACCGACGACGCTAGTGCGGGGGTGGCATGGACTTGCTCCAGTCACGTTCATTGATTGCAAGCATGCTGCCCCCCACGCCCCCCGCCACCCCCCCCCCCCCCACCCCACCCGCTACCCCCGCCACTCGCGGCGACGTACAACGATGACGTCAGAACAAAAACTCTGTTGCATTCAGATAAGAGATGGGACGCGTGGGCGGCTTGCTGTAATATCCCTTCTCAAAGGGTGGGGACGCTCGGGTGAATGCAGTGTCGCATCAATATGAGTTCACTTACTGGAATGCGTCAACATAATTTATAGATTTCCGTTTGAATTGTCATTGGTCCGGTGATTTTCCGAAAGGAAGCTATTTGTAATTTTTTGTCTCTGTTTCCTATCTATCAATCATACGAGACTTTTGTAATGTTTGAAGGTAGTTTGTGGTTAATGCTTGGTATGGAATTTAATTCAGTGAAGAGATAATTTTATTTATGATTTTATCGTTAAATTTGAGATTATTTTAATTTTAATATTTAAAATCTTAGTTCCGACTTTACAGTAATTAGTTCCTGATAGTGGAGGCTGTAAGGTAGCCCCAGATGTGGCTATCACTCAATTAATTAGTTTGTTATTCCCTCAAAGGTTTTATCACTATCAGCCTCACTAGAAAAACGCATCAGCTGTTTCGATTGCATTTCCTTTGTGAATGATGTGTCACAATACTGAACAGTGAGATCACATTTTCATATCTGATTGATTGATTGATAACAGCATCGGCACATTGTTATATCTGTACCTTCCTACAACCAATTATTTAGGAATTATTGCTCGATTAATAACCAAGATTATCAAATACAATCGGCAGTCATGTTTCCAATGGCAAAGCCATGTGTATATTTATATAACTGTTGTGATTTCGTGCAAATCATATGCATTTATCATGACTTGATCATGAATTGAAAGTGTGTCCTATGCCACACAAGCTTTGAGCATAAATTGTTTGAGTAAAAAAAAATATATATTAATAATAAAGAGACAGGAGCTACTTAGTCTAATTTCTTATCTGTCGGTCATTGTCTCAGGCCCGAAGCAAAACTATTTCACTTTTATCTGATCACAAAAAGTCGCCTACCTACTTCAAATATTGCGTCAAATTTCGCACATAAAATTTTATTGCTTGCAGCTGATGGCATTACGCAACTAACGTTATAAGTGGATCAAACCCTTGTAACAGTCGTTGATAACTCTACGACGACGACGGAAGTGCGGAAAATTCTAGAACCCTCTGATAAGAGCAAGAAAGCTAGAGACGTTAATTCGTGAGAGAGATCGGTTCTAGCACGTTCTAGTATCGCCACATGGGAAACTGACTGCGCGCGAGAATGATCAATATGACAGCATCCAATGGAAGTTTTCCCGCCAAGTGACGTCATACGGGAACCTGTAGGGTTATTCTGGATGATTCTGGACTCTAGAGTCTGGAGCATACCCTTGGGGAGGGGGGAGGGTGGAGGGGGCAAGATAGGGTGGTACGGGGCGGCTGGGGGCGGAAATAAACCGCCGCCGCCGTCGCCGAAAACTGTTCAGCGCGTCTAGATGCTACCAGCTGGAAAGATGTCTTATAGGGAAAAAGAAAATCCAATATCCTCTTTAGATGAGATTAATGTTAGCTAGCAGTAGTATCGAGTTCAGCCGGGATTGGAAAGAAGGGCTGTGATAATCAAAAATAACGAGATGAACCATAGCTGCGAGATTCGTTTGTCGATATAAAATAACCCGGTAGCGAAGGGAGTGAAGAGGAAGGAAGAAATGAAGGAAGGCAGGAAGAAGAAGTGCTATATCTTATTTATCAGGGCCTCTGGTTTCATGTTATTCAATTTGCTTCCACGGCATAGGGCTTATGAAAGCCGGCCGCGTCTGAGCTTCGAATAAAGCAACTGCGAGTGAACTTTTGACTGAATTTCTTTCACGATTTGAAAATTCTTTTCATCTCCTATGATGACTTTGAATGATGGCGTTACTTCATTAGGAACTGCCGGCTGGAAAAAGGAGATGGCGCCAATCATCGCGGCACCTTATATACCTCCGGTAGCTGCCAATAAAATTCTCATAACTGCCTACTTTAGTACGTTGTTAATGTAATTACACCTAATCGAGTTTGCTGGATTTGCACTGAACCTAATTATTCCGTTTGCGTAGAAACAACTAACTTATTTACGCAACAGGTTATCAATAGAGGTCATGACGAACATTGACTGAGTTTTTCATACAATTATTTTTACATTTTTAATCCCTGTGTTATATAATAATTTAAGAGATATATTGTGACCCCCGGAGATGTTATATTGAGAAGACATTTAATAGAACAAGTTTGTTCGGTAAGGTTGCTCCTAGGATCGAAGTAATGTAAGTAAATGTGCTGCCATGAAAACTTAGGTTACTCTCTCGATAATAATTTTATGATTCACTTCAGGCAGAGTCTAACTAATTCCATCTGACGGGATTTTTTTCTTTTTATAGTCACAAAAGAAGCTGCATATTAAGTTGCAGAAAATGTTAACTCCCGAGCAACTGGCGTTCTACAAAGAAAATGGCTTTGTGAAACTCGACGGAATTTTCTCTAAATCTGTGATAGAAACCGTTTCGAAGGAATACAATGAGTTGTTTACAAGGAAAAACAATGAAGGGCTGCAGGCAGGAATAGAAGCAACCTGGAAAGGTGAGCTGATGAAGAAAGCATCAAACCAAGCGTCAGTCAGCGTAAGTTTTCTTATACAGCTTGAGATTACTTACTAACAAAATCACCTATACTTTTTTAACGATCAGATTTGATGTTATAAAAAGCAAATCGCGTTTGATTGTAAAAATACTGCTATAATACACGCAGGCAAGCGAACGATTTCATTTAGGTGTGAAATCTCCTGCTTTCTTTTTGTTTGAAAACAAAGAAAATATCAAGAGACTAAAGGTAATGTACCAGACACTAGACGGTTCTATTTGCGAGGCTGCAGATGGCCATCTGCAATGCATTTGCATGCGGTACAGATGTGTCCATCTCTATCGCCAGACCTGCTCTCTATTATTATGCAGAGTCTTGTTCTGTTCATCGAATCGAAAGAGAGAAACAATGGGAAATGTAGAACATACTCGGCCTCATGCAGTGCACTGTTACACGTATTTATGTGATGTCTGGCTAGAAGCAATTTTAATACCAGCATTTGCCAAACGATAAAATTCACTTATCTACAGAAATGGAAATTCGTGCACAGCTTTTATCAGAAACTCGTGCTGTATCAGACACGTCGCCTCTTTCCGCCTGTTGGCTTTCTAGAATTAAAACACAAAAACAGCGTACCTTAATGTAATTCGCTTTTATGTATCCGTTTAAAGCAATGAACATCACAATTACCTTTTAGAGTTTCTACGGCATATCATTTTATAGGTTTAATCTAGTTTTGTAAGTTTCATTTTCATCATATTACCGATCGCAATAATATTTTAGTGCGGACGAAGACAATCATCATGAGAATGATCTGGGAAGATCAGTCACCTTCTTAGTTCAATTATTTTCATCTTCAGAAAGGGATTGGGGGGGAGGGTAGGGGTAAGGTTCACCAGCCTTATAAGTACGTAATAATAGTACATGTCACAGGATGCACAAGATAGTATACATCATTTCGCCTCGAGACAGCATCCGAGGCAGGTTGCATCACTTTCTCATCAACGGTCAAATAGCATTGAATCTGCCATATTTTTTACGACGAGGAGGCAGTTTAATACAAAGCCTGTCTAACGCCCTTAGGTGCAGTCAATTCACAACCTGCAGTTCCACTCGGCGGTGTTCACCTCCCTCCTGACACACCCCAGACTGCTGGAGGCTCTGGAAGATGTGATGGGCACCCCGAACATTCTCTTGCACCACACCAAGGCACATCTAAAACCTCCCGAAAAGGGATCGCCGTTCCTCATGCATCAGGTAAACAAATCATCAAAACACATGGAGGAAACGCACCAAATTGCATGGTATCTTTCCATGGAAGCAATATTTATAACACACGTGATATGCTTAGGAATATCCTAGCGTATAGGTCGATTTGTTTTTTGGAAAATTCTCCAGTTTTCCATTTGTCGATTTGAGGGCGCCACCTGCAGAATACAAGATTGGTTTTGTTTGGTTTTGTTTGGACCATTCTGCCATTACTGGTGTTTGAACATTGAAAAACATAAAATGGTGAAGTTCGTATAGCTTTGTGCTCACTTTTAGATCGGTGTGAATTATGCACCAAACGTGGGTTTTCCACAAAATTCATATCAATCACCAAACTTCAAATTTCAAATGTAATGTATGGAATATACTGTTGAAGTTATTTGATGTTGCCACAATTTGGTGGCTACTTTGAAAAATATACAATGTAGCGAGCGCACAATGAGGGTGCAGAATACCCATCAGCCACAGCAGTTCAATTAGCGGAACAGGAAATCAAATTTATTTTTGTTTCTGCCATGGCATTGTCCAAAGTCACAAATACAATATTCCATTCAGTTTTCACTTTCAGGGTCATAAGTACGGACAATGTGAAACGCGCAAACGGTAATTCCCCACGGAACTAATTGAAATGCAAAACTATTTTCTTGGCAGGATTATCATTACTTCCCATTCAAGAATGACTCTATGGTTGCGGTATTCCTTCATCTGGATGACACTTCGCCTGAAAATGGTGGACTGGCTGTTTATCCAGGCTCTCACAAGCTTGGCCCACAGGAGGATAAGGGAATTGAAGAGAACGGAGAGAAGTATCATTTCCTAGACCAAGTAAGATTTCTTAACACACTGCTGTCTCTTTCCTTTCTTTCGTTTGGGACTGTTGTTTTTATTTTTAATTATTCATTCTTATTTTTCTAAAGGAGAAGTTTCCATTGTCCAAGGCAACTCCCATATTCGCAAAGAAGGGGGAAGTTGTGATTTTCTCTTATCTTCTAATTCATGGCAGCTATTTGAACACTTCTGAAAGAGTACGAAGAATTTTCCTTATTCAGGTAGTACATATTCGATTTTTGGATTTTACAACAAACTTTAAATTTCCACATCCATTCTTTTCCACAAAGTAAATTTTAAAAAAGAATAGCTGTTGTTTTTTGTTAAGCTTATGAAGCGTAAAAAGTGGATTTGCTTTTAAAGGTATTTCTAAGAGCGAGTTTAATGATTAATTCTCATTCTACTGGCTGCACTTAATATTTGCTTTTAGGTGATGTCGGCTGAAGACGAGCCAGTGACCGATGATCACAAATCTCCTGGCCAAGGAATGGTCCTTAGGGGAAGAAACTGTAGACGGGAAGCCCGCCTGGAAAGCCGCTTCCTTCACTGATGCTGTTGCTGATGTTGCCGCTGTCGCTTTCGCTTTTGCTGTCGCTGTTGCTTTGATGTTGTTGATGCTATTGCTGATCCTGATCCTCATGCTAATGCCGTTGCTCATTAGGGGCGATCAACAACTTTAGTTCTTGCTTTTAATATTCTCCTGGAAGTTTCTCAGGGTCAGAATTTTATCGGAACTGACTTATCGTTTCAAATTTTAAGTTAAAAAATGTTGAAAAAAGACCACAAAATATTTATATCACCGATTTAAAGTAATATATAGATAATCTGAATATAAACGTCACCTATGATTTTACTTTCTACTGTCAGAATTGGCTTTTTTTCGTCCAATTCCAGTCATCCGAGTTGACTGCAGATTAATTATTAACCATAGAATAACATACACTGGACCATTAGTATTCCGTGGTGAGATTATGTAGCATGGCATAGGTACTCATGTGTTTGTTTTCCAGTAAGGGTAATCGAGCAAGGTTACATAGGCGTGCGATTTTATAATCAAGACAGGTCATCTGCATCTGAACGGAGATGCTCGTAGATACTCGTAGCTTCATTCCTAGCACGTACTCGTGGTGGAAGCTTGGCATATGAAAATTAGAAAGCTTCGTCCAAAAGGGGTAAATGCAAACAACGAGCAGAGCAACTATTATTTTCCTTGAACCCTAACCTTTATCATATTACTGATACTGTCCGACCAAATTAAATTCTGGTTGTGAGATATTACACAATTTGTGAAACCTGATCCAGGGGGATAAGTCCCAAAGGCGTATAATATGATAATATTATGACAATTTCATGTGGCATGGCAAGAAAGGCGTTTAGCAAATTTTCGGCCATTCACTTTTAGATATAAGATTGCCGTTTAGGATTTATGCTCTGGAGTTTTGAAACGCGAAATTACGATGAAAGTAGTTATTTTATTCCATAAGTATTTATGGACTCGCGTTCTCATGCAGCAAGTAGAAAAGATGATTCGTAAAACAGGAGTTGTTTTATGAATTTTAAATTTGAAAGCTAAAAGACTGATCTTCGTATGATACCTAATACCTAATTAATGGCCATTTAATCAAGATGATGACGAAACAAGGCGAGATGGGAAAGTGAAACGATATCGAGGAATTTACGAAAAGTAATCAAGCTTGAATGAATGTTGGCAAAGTACACCTTATTTGAATGCAAATACGGAGACACGGTTGTGGTGCCATTACCGATTCGGTCCAGCTAAATTCGTGTGCTGAGTGGGAATACTTGCGGACGAGATGAAACAGAGTTATGTGTGGAGTTTTGTCTAAAATATTGTATCTGGCTGTAAGGTGGATTTGCTGATACTTTGCCGACTTTGCTCAATCTGCTGCGTAGACTTAGTATGTAAATTGCGTTTTGCTTTGTTATTAGCTCGTAATGGTGCCATTTAATTTGCTGAAATAATCCTACTTCGTTTGCAACAAAACAAAATCAATAGAGCATGAACTAGTCGCGTGATACAATTTGCCCGAGAAAGAAATGGCAAGACAGTGCTTAGCATAATAATCGACCAAGATTAAACACCAACTTCTTTTACTTTAAAAAACTGGTCCAGATATCTTTCTTCTATTATTATACCACAGAAGCTTTACAAACAAGTTTGTGAGCACATTTTCAAGGGCAGTTTCGAGAGCTTTTACAAGAGATAGATTGCATCTCTGCAAGACTAAAAGAGAATTAATGAAGATGGATTTTGTTACCTTTAGCCTAGAATTTTAAGAAAATCTGTTTCCTTCCCGCTTCGTCCTTAATATATTTCCTCCGAGTGAAAAGCTTGCAACGCGAATCGCGAATGCGAAATACAGCGGCGCAAAGGAGCACTCGGTGCGGATGCTCACGAACTCACCTAGGATTTTGGCCCTATCTCTTGCGAAGCCTCAGGATAAGAAGCGGGATAAGAGACACCAAAGAAAACTCCCCCGAGACGTTTTGGTCTCGAGTTTGTGTAATTTTATTCATGTCTGTATAAACGCCTGGAAATGCTGGTTCATGCACATGTTCGGACACGAGGAGAATATAATATGTTTGTATCTTACAACACGGTGGAGGTGCCGCGTCCATTTTCATGCAAACTTTCCGAAGTGTAACACACAATTTGCAAACGGTGATATGTTTATTTTCCTTTGTTCGACTCGTGACGCGTAAAATTTTATCGGATATAATAAAAACAGACAAATCTGTAGGAGCGTATAGACTAACTTTAAACTATAACAAATAGTCAAATGCGAGCAAGGAGTGAACAGTTCAACTTGTTACAGTTTTACGACACATATACGGTCTTGGACAGGTTCATAAAACGCCCTATCAGATGATTTCCAGTGCTGATCTGGGATCTGTGCCGACTCAAGCAACAGCCTAGCAACAGCGAGCTTGACTCCGTTGAACCGGTTCCCATCGAAACTTTGCATATTATTATTGCTTTTGTGGTCGAGAAACTGCGATATCACGAGGTCAGCACGCGGACCGAATTCAGCATGCGTTTCCTAGCTGCGACGTCGCCCAGCGAAGATAATTATTTTCGGACAAACCAGAATTTTAAATCATTCGTCAAATTGCCATCATTATACAAAATTGCATGTCAGGCTTTATGTATTGACACTGTAAAATTGGTGGCGCATCGTACTTATCTGTCTCATTTGACTTTGGCAAGACACAAATATAGCGTGACAAAGTTCGGCTTAAGCTGATCATGACTTCAGGCGGTGACATACTCGAAACATTGGATTAAAACAACAACTCTAACGGTAATTGCAAATAAGTGCACCGAGTGTTTACAGAGACGATTGTACAGACAGGCTCGAAGCTAACTGCTAGCAACGCCTGCACGCAAAACCAGAAACAACTTGCGGTCTCGATGGAGGCGCCAGCCCCTGCGTTCACAGACGTAAGAAAATTAACTGTTTGCAATTTGCACGCCCCGGGCCATTCATATAGGTCATCCAAACATAATCAATGCTTACAAGACAGGTCACAATATTAACACATACTTATAAAAGCGGTGCATAGGTATCTCACTCTTCAAAAGCAACCTTTTAACAGCAAAGTGCATATCCCTTGGTCACACATAATTGGGTACGCTTACCGCTAATTAGATAATTACACAGCGGGAATCGCGCATAGCACTTAAAAACAAGCAAAAAACATGCTTCATCGCGGTAAAGCACTGCGTTATTACCACGCATGTAGAAACAATAAAGCATACCAGCCATTTCGACTGGTGTTTAAGAATAGCATGCTTTCATTAATGCTGTATACTATGTTACTTAGTCAATCGCCATACATATTCTCCTTGACATTTTGCCCGACTGAGCTCGCGCCGACGCCGACGCCGACGCCGACACCGACGCCGACACCGACGCCGACGCCAGCTGCAAGAAAACTCACCTGATCGCAGTCGCAGCATGACAAACATAAGGGCGGGCACCGGGCGAAACGAGCCATGTGCAGCGTGCAGAGTGCGGTGTGCTATGCAGTCTGCACTCAACGGTGATTACAACATAGTTATACAATTATTAGCATTGCTCGAGAGTGTGTTTGGTCGAATGCATACACACCTGTGACTCGACAAAGTAACCTCGATCGTCGAATGCAAATTAAGATCGACAAACCTACTTGGCAGTTGCGAGCTGGCTTTTCGTTTTCGTTTGCATTTCTTAGTGTCTGAAATGGGATTCGTCTGATATTTCGAGAATGGCGTGTATTTTCAAGGGTTCAAAAGTAAAAAATATTTTCGATAAATCTCCTAAAATGATCGGGAAAGAATCGCCTATATCTTCGCCTGAGGTTAGCCGTTATATTCTATATAAATCAAAGAATATGACTTTATTTATATTCGATAGAAATGTTTGACGATATTTATAACAATTTTTGAAAGTTTTCATGTTCGGTTTTAACTTATATGTAAAAATGTGCATGCCACGACAGATTGATATTCCCTCGAGCTCCTTACTGCATCCTTCATCATTAAATTGATTGAAAAGGTTAACATTAGTAAAACATAGCACTTAGCATAAAAACTGAAAGGCTTGTCTACCTAGTCTACCTACAGTCGGGGCAAACTACACTTACACACACACACACACACACATGCTGCGTGCACACTCTCAAGCGGAAATAAATTACAGAACTTTTGCAATTAAGTGCATGCGATTGCCACTTGCAATTTTGTGCGAATTATTCGATACTCTTACCACGTCGTACTCGTGTCGCACCGTGTCGTGTCCCTATCAAAACATGCATAACATCTCTGACAAGATCTCTAGGTACACCGCACTACAACTTACTAGTTGGCGGTGTACCCCAACGCCCAACGCAGCCCAAAGCAGCTGATCGGAGATAATGTAGCAATAATGTTGCTACTCAAATTTCAAATACCGAAGTGGGGACGCTTTCGAATTGTGAAAATTATTTTATGTACACGCTATTCCGGAATAGTTCATACAGTGTTTTAAATATTTCAAAAATAAATGTAACGGTAAAGCTTCAATTTACATAAATATCAATCCCATTAAAATTGGGAACTGAAAAATCTTCGCGTTGTATTTGCTTTGCATGTAGTTTTGAGCAAACAATTTTAATGTGTAGAGAGTGGCAAAGAAATTGAAGAGATTTTACGATGTTTTAATTTTCTAAATTTTCTCTTTCTTATTGCATTTTCTTATTTTCCTTTCTTTTTGTGGTAGTTCAACAACGAATTTTTTGCACTCGCTTCTTTTTAGAAAAAGACTTTCACTTCAAAAAGTATAGATTTTTGAGCATATTATAACAAATTTTATAAGCATAAATTGCATAAAAACATTCTTCCGTTTTAATGCAGTCAAGTTATAATTAAAGACCCTACTTAAATTAATCGCATGCCAATGACATCGCAGTTGCAATCCTTCGGTAATAACTATAATCAATACACAACAATTTTACAATTGGATGATTGATTTAAAAAATCCCTTGCCATTCCGCGCGTGACGGATCTTACCTCGCAAGTACGCATCGCACCACGTGGCATTATCGAAGAGATTGTTTGTCATTTGATGCACTTCCTCCTTCGAAGGCCTGTCTAGGTCACGCCAAACTGTTCTCACTTGTCATTTGTCAACAGCAATCAAAACATGCAGACAGCAGCACTCGTGCACAAATCACCATGCTCACATCGATTGCCTTTCAATCTTCTCTCAATCATTCGCGGCTGCTTCCACCAGCATAGTTGTCAATTCTTCGTTGTTAATGCGTTAATTACTTCATCTCTTTGGCAAGGTGATAAAACTTGAATCTCATTTCTGGTAGCTTCCATCATTGGTAACGTGTGCAGTGTCGCTATCCTTTTTTACTGTGTTTCAAATCAATTATTCTCAAAGAATCATTATAACCAAATATTATTTTTTAATTAAAATATGATACCAATTAAGATTGGAGAGTTTAACCTCTCCTGCTTATGCGTAAAATATACTGATGCAATAAACTAACTCGATGGTACCGAAAATTAGTGAATGGTGGCAATGATGGGTGACCTTTTCGAGACGCAAAGGTTCAAAATCTCGAGTGTCACTCCAAGACAGCATTTTGATTTTGACAATAGATTTTATGCATATCTCTGATGTTTTGAAAGAGACCTATCTCCTTATGCAAATAGTTATAACGCAAGAGTAAAGAGATAGATTCGCAGTCCCATTTTATTTTATGTTGTTAGTTTATTATCGTATAACAAATTCCAATAGCGCATGGTAAAAATTGAAGTCGCCGTTATTAAGAGAATATTTTCACAATCCTTGGCAATTATATGGCAAGCACAGATTTAATTAGAGGTTTCAAGTCTTTAAGTGCATTTATACATGTTCTCGTGCGTTTGGCAAAAATTTCTTACGGCACCGTTTAATTTCAAAAATATAATATATATATTTTATTCAAACAGATTAGTATATTACATACAGTGTCTGAGTACTCCTCTCTTCTTACTTTAATATTATTTTCAAATTTTTCCTAAAACATTTAACATTCCTCATCATACATTCCTTTATCAAATTTAACCCATTCCAATCATCTATCCCTCTTTCTAAAATTCCCACCCCTTTCTTCCCTAATTTCCTTCCCAATAACTTAAAATCGTGTCCATTCTTTCCTTTAAACCTTGCCTTCTCCATTCTGCTCCCCAATTCTTTCCACGCTTCCCACCCCCAAAATGATTTATAAATATACATGAGTCTTGTTATCTTTCTTCTTTTCCTCAGGTCCTCCCAATTTAAGTCTTCAATAGTTTTTGTTATGCTTGTATACTTGAAATAAACCATTTCCATTTCTTTATCAAATTCCTCCCCTTCTTCTGGACTGCAAAAATAATGGACTGCAAAAAGTTACTCGTACTTGAAAATGAAATAATAAGTATAAATGTGCACTGTTTAAAAGATACGGTATTTAGCTGCATTCTTTTTAGATAATTGCATATATTTTTAGCAAGCGGTATTTTGCTAATGACCCGACGAGCACGATACGTATAGTTACCATATCTGCAATTACGACAGGCTTGACCAGAATAGCTCAGGAAAAGTGAAACCCCATTTTCCTGTTTTCCGCATGACAAAACCATTTCAGCGCGTCCTCTCCTGGGATTCGCACAGATTTTGTGTTTCGCGTAGAAATCTGGGCTAGCAGCCTCTTTTTTTTGCACATGATGGCCGTGTGCTTACAGGCACGGCCGTGACCCGTGGTGAAAGACTATCCTGGCATTTGACTGATCGTGGAAGACCACGGAAATCTACGACTGAGATAACATCCCGTTAGTATACCTATAGGAGTGCACAAGGCAGATGAGATCTGTCATACCCCGAGGGCACCAGCGTCTCCTTGTCTGTCCCTTCACTGGCGAACTTTCGCATTTCACGCTGCTTTTTTAATGTCAGTATATGCTAATATATTGGAGAGGATATAAATTGCTACGAAAATATTGATTGGAAATGGAAGATGACAAGTGCAAAATACAAATGAAAAATCATAGGAATGGAGCACCTTTAGAGTTGGTTAAATTTTTTATCGCCTGGGCAATTTGTTGTAAGATTTGAAAATATTATGGTATTTTCGTATGTGGATGAACAACGACTTATAACGGCTCGGTAAATATGACATTTTGATGACTTTAGATTAAAAACAAACAGTAGTAACCGCCCAAATTAATATCTATAATTTAAATCGTTATTGCAATGTGCAGAGATATTTTGGATGATCCACCGCATGGCTTAGGGATTGTTTTTGGTTAAAAATTTCCGAATTTGTGATTGACTTGAATACTAATCGTATTTCTATTTCCTTTGAGAAAACAAAGCATTGCTCCTAGTCCTATTATAACTGTTGATAAATGAGTGCGGGGCAGTAAGAGTAAGCTAAGCACTAAGCGATCACGGTTGGCCTGCATGCATACCTTGGCCACATGCATTAGGCATATGGGCATTGGGTGCGCCTATATCTGCTTGCTCTTTGCTGCTGCTGCGGTTGGGGCTGTTGCTGTACCACCTGAACGTTGCATAGCCGAGATCTAGACGACCTTGCCTCTGATATTATAGCGGCCCGTTTCTGCCATCGGCTCAGGTGAAAGGTAAAATAAGACTGAAATGAAATAATAACAGCTTATAAACAAACAGCACTGAATATTATTAGCTCTGAATATCCCTAGTCCCTCATAATGTGTTGATGCTGTATGCTGTTTGGCCAATCAGATGGGCGTTAGACTTTTGTTTGTTACTTTACTCATGGTCGTGTTTTTTTAGTTTTTTCTTGTATCGTGCTTGTATGCCTTATGACAGTGATGCAATTGGAATTTGATCTGACCTAGCCGGATTGAAATTTTGTGGTTTTTCACTTATTGCAAAATCAATTTTCTGTAGGTACTAATTTAAAGTTTATCAAAGACAAAATCGACCCAAACTCAGATCACTCAAATCTTTCTTGTGAACTGGATTGTAAGGGGATTGTTGTCTTATAAAAATTACTTCTATTGTGTAGATTAATTAATTATTCAGAAAACCGTTTACATAAAAGCCATATAATGTTCATAATGGTTAGGAAAAGGGCGCTATGCCAATATTATGATTATGTTTAAATGATGTGATCCATTCTGACTCATTGGAAAATTTTCTTGCCTTTCTCAATGGTTGATTGCATGAAACCACCCCTTTAAGAGTACCTAGTGTTGACATATACTACACTGCTTGCGAAAATATCGATACTACTTTTCTTATGTTCTGTCATGCAATACGATTGCGATTATTAGGTATCCCCACTGACATTTGTTTTAGTGGCTGTTTTTTTATGTGTTTCTGAGATAATACTACTTTCACAAATTCCCTAATAACTGAATGAGATTTCTTTGTTGGACGACATGGCTTTGACAGAATCTCTACGAGCCAAATTGAAAACACTTTATTTACCATGAAAAGTAATTACCCACTCGCACATTTTTTTAAAATGTCAAGCCTATGTCTATGCAGTCACTTTCGTTTCAATGCAACGCCAATTTATATATTGCCACTCGCTCGGTTCGTCTTATTTTTCGCCCGTCTACGTACCGAGACTTGACAATGTGCAGCTATCTAGTGCTGCCTTATAAGGGAAAGATCAGATCGTGTCTTTACGTCGCACAGAGTATAGAGTACTCAGAGAAGCAGCATCCGAAAGCGACTGCACTAGATCCGGTGCCTGCTGGTACGAAGAATGCCCCCACGTCTGATCTATACCGTGTTCCGTTATTTGTGTTCAGTTGCATCGGAGAGTAACAAAATAATCACGGACGAATCTAAAGAAGTGAAATGAGGAAATTATGAGATACGGCCTTTGTGAACCAGAACCTTATATTTTACTTTCAATTCAACGATTTTTTTAAAGAGGATAGTAATTTCATCTAATCCGGGGCGTGTTGAAAGTAGATGTGATGTGAGTATGCCCACTATTATGATGCTCGTTCACTCATCAGTCTCTGTCAAATGTACCTACAACAATCATCATTGGACGACTTGCCTTTGCAATGTAAAGGTTAACCGATCCATAACTCTACACAGATCATTCAAACTGAATAATTAGACTTCGGCGTCGCATCTACTTCATTCTTTCAATTAATTATTTGCAGTTTCAATTTGCACCTAGCTTCGTGATAAAAAAGTTAAAGTGCAGCTGGAGAGAGGAGAGAGGACCTTGACAAGGCTATCTGCTTATTTGTCTGCCTGTCTCACTTTCTTGGCTTCAGCGCTTCGGCCAGACGGTCTGGGCAAATTGCCGTTACTATAGGCCGAGGTAAGTAATTGTTGTGTCGATTTGCTGCATTACTTTCATTACAACGAATTACGAGAGACCTGTTTTTTTTTTGCCGGCATAAAAAGTAAAGTAAATTTGTCAAATTAAATTACATCTTTGCAATTGAATACAAGAAGCAATTAGCCTACAATCCATAGCTGTGTTTTAAGGTTGAAGATAGATTCAAACATTATCAGCCCCAAAAATGAAAAGCCTTGACTGTTGCCTGATGATGGCACATCGTCTGTTGTTTGACAGAGGCCAACAGTGTGTCACAATGTTTCTGCAAAAATCGAGGCACAAATTACAATTGCAGGTGGATTCAATTTTAATTTGTGCAACTAAATTAGATTTCGATTGTGCCATGCTTTCATTCACTCGGTCTTTCAGTCAGCCAGTCAGTCAGTTGGTCAGTCAGTCACACAGATTCGAATCGCTCGTCGAACACCACGTTGGATAAGAAAAGTGACCCTCCCCAATGAACTTTTACTGGTCGTGCGCATTTGGGCGTCGATGACAATTATTATTGCAAAATCTAAAGTCTAAACGACGGATAACTAATACACCCACACCTCAATCTGGGTCATCGCCGACACTTCAGAGTTCAGACACAGCAGTACATTTAGTAAATTAGTTTGTGTACGTTTTCTCAGTTGTGTTGTACATGTGGTAACAGGGTTGAGTGAGGAGATGACAGCGCCCTTTTCTGGAGACCTTCCCAGGAATTGTCTATAAGAAAGGTCGCACCAGAAGAACGACTTGCACAAGAGAGATGCTGAATTCGCTATCGTCGCTTTTTGATCTGTCGAAGACAACAGGATATGCACCAAGTTCCTTCAAAATCTCAAATATTTTCACAAGACAATGAAAATCAACTTGTTACGGCGTGTTCTACGTGTTTGCACGGAACACCATTGTGCTAATACCGGTAGCAAAGGCAAATTACGCAAATGATTTGTCCAAATATCATGAGCACTTACACGATGAAGTCTACCTTTCACATTCCTTCGAACTAACATAATTCGTTTCATTATCTTATTCCATTCATTTCATTTGCGTTACGTCCGTCACAACAATGTTGTAATAAGTGCCGAGTACCGTATAATTTACTTCGCCTACACTAAAAGTTGCACATTGCAAGAAGATGAGCTGCAAGTTTGCAAGTACCTCTATGTGCTTGCTGGCAAAGATGTACTCAATAGCAAGTCAGGTTACTGATGCTATATTTTGCCACACACGACTCTAATAAAGCAAGGAGGAGGTGTGACCGTTGCGTTTGTAGTGCTATTTACGATAATTTATCTGCCCAATTACATGGTCATAAGCTGCCACGTAGGTACTTTGTTCATGCATTTCACTGTTGTTTTAAAATGCAGGGGACCTGATTGAATGATTTATTGGGCAACAAAGTGAAGAAAGAACAGCGTTGCACTCTGCATACATGATATGAAAGCTATGGATTGGACTATAAATTATTCGATGCTGAGCAATTAATTCACAAAGCCAACTCGGTAGGTAATTATTGAGATGAAACGTTGATTTTCCCAAAACCGGTGAATTTAATAGTTTTATATCATGTGATTTGCTGCAGCAACTGATTTCATTTCACGTTTTGCGAACTCGGACCATCAAATTATCTCCTTTTCTGATCTCGTTTATGTCTCAAGATAAAATTCCGTTGTATACATGGTAATGCAATATCATCTAACTATGGGCGATGCTATTTAAGAATCAATCAGCAGTGGTCCCAGAAAATACAGAGATGTAATTTTATTGCTTGTACGAAACATTATTCCAGGAGCTTCTCGTAATATGCTATTCCACGAATGCCATGAAATAAATATACGGTAACAAGTTATCATCAACATTTACTGCCCATTTTTCATCGCCACAGCAATTTTCCTCCCTGGGGATGAACGGAACTGTTATATTTTTCAATCGTCTATGTGGGTAAGAAAATAAAACTCGGTGCGCCACGACTTATCGGCGAGGCTGTTGTCTGTGCTAGTGTGTATGTGTGTGTGGGGAGATTGGGATGTAATTATAATCCTATTTCTTGGCGTTGATTGGCGAGCTGCACGGGTGATAGCGCGTAATGACTTGGTCTGTGGGTGATAGCGCCACGAGGTGGTCTCGTGACCGCGAGAGAGCCAATCTTTGCGACCAGTCTGCGTATTGCCGAGTACTCCAGGGGCAAAAAGTCGTGAAATAAGGAAGTTTGTTACTTCGGTCGCACATCGGGCTGTTTCTTTTATATGTTCATCATACTAAAAACATTTATATTCGCGGAGCAGAAAAAACCTTAAGCATGTATGAACCCTTCAAATCTACGATATATTTTAAACACAACACGGCATTTTAAACAGTTTTTTTTAACTGTACAAATGTTTGCCACTACCTTTCAGCACATGATGGGTGCCATCCAACAGATAAAACAAACACTTTTTACATAATTATAGACAAAACTTGCAAAAAATTGACAAAACATGTCGTAAAATCTTTTTTTTATAACCGCGCGTTTATTTTTGCACTATTTGATATAGCTATTTAAGGAAAGAGAAATAAAGTTGACAGAACCTTAATTTTGTTTCAGATAGTTTTGCCGAAAGAAGTGCCGTTAAAACTTGTTCCCCGACAAATTTTGGATCAGTAAAACCAATAAAACACTTTTACTAAATTGGAATAAAATTTAAACGACAGCTATAAAGCAACGCTAACTAAAACACATTTACTATATTTGAATAAAATTGGAATGACAGCTATGTACATGCATGGCTATAGCAATGCAACCAAGCCGGAGAATAATCGACATTTCGTGATAAACAGACAACGTCGTACATGAGTTTCGAGCGAACGTGTGGTGTCGGAATCAGCCCTCGAGAGCGAGCCGATGAACGACCGCCATCTCTTTGTCTTCTTCACCAGCCAGACTATTGATGAGTCTAGTGAAAGTGCTGAAAGGAATTGGCATATTATTGAGATCGAGGATGAATTTTGCGGAGTGGGCGTGTTGTTTCGTGCACGTTAAGTCACGGATGCATGCCGGCCTTGGAACTCGTGACTTGGTCTGGCGTAGTTTAAAACAGAAACAGACGTCTCCAAAGTCTCAACTCTCAGCTCGATTCGAGTCCAACATTTGGATATTTTTTTCTACGCTTTTTCTGTCGCAGAGTAGCAACACCAGTGACGTAGACAGCATGCAAAAATACGGAATGTTGTCATAATTGTCTGCTACAGATATCCACCTTATATAAAATCCCTATTTCCCGTTGCCACGATACTATTGTACTCATGGATGTGGCTATGTGGGGATGTGGGGATGTGGCGATGTGGCCATGTGACCATGTAACTTGCACCGCGTAAATCGCCAGCGAAATTGCGAAAACGCAATGAAAACGTTTGTACAATGTCGCGTTAAGTTCCTACTACTTGGGACTTGAGCTCTGCAACACTCGCGAAGCGATTTGAGCGCGGATTGATGTAAAAAACAACGAAAAACACACGCCATTTCACTCGGCCGAAAGTCATCGCCTCTGGAGGCAACAATTGGCAACAATACTTGACTAAATGTATCCATAGTTACAAAAGAAATCGCAATGAAAAGTTCATTTATTTCAGCCTCAAGTAACAGGACCTATAATAATTTGCCACCGACAAACTCACGCTGTGGCGACACCAAGCGATGGTGGATATCGGTGTATCGGATCTCATGTGAGATTTCTTACGAGTTTAACTGTGAGTTCTTACGGCTTTTCCACTAGGAATATAATAGTGTTTGAAATCCAGTTTTGCTCTTCAGAAATTATAATATAGCTTTACTGAAATACTGGAAACACATCATACAACTACTGCAGATGCCGCCAAAAAACGTGCAGGCCAAACTAACGCCGACGAGCAACGAAGAAAGGACGAAGGCAGCGGCCGACAGGGCACGGGTCCTGGGTGCTGGATGCTGGGTGGCGGGTGCCGGGTGCTGGGTGCCGGGTGCTGGGTGCTGGATGCTGGGTGCCGGGTGCTAGGTGCTGGGTGCCGGGTGCTGGGTGCCGGGACCTGGGTGCTGGATGCTGGGTGCCGGGTCCTGGGTGCTGGATGCTGGGTGCCGGGTGCTAGGTGCTGGGTGCCGGGTGCTGGGTGCCGGGTCCTGGGTGTTGGATGCTGGGTGCCGGGTGCTGGGTGCTGGATGCTGGATGCTGGGTGCCCTGGATGCTGGATGCTGGGTGCTAGGTGCTGGGTGTTGGGTGCTGGGTGTTGGGTGCCGGATGCTGGATGCCGGGTGTTGGGTGTTGGGTGCTGGGTGTTGGGTGCTGGGTGTTGAATGCCGGATGCTGGGTGTTAAGTGCTGGGTGTTGAGTGCTGGGTGCTGGGTGCCGGGTTCTGGGTGCTGGGTGTTGGGTGTTGAGTGCCGGGTGCTGGGTGCCAGGTTCTGGGTGTTGGTTGTTGAGTGCTGGGTGTTGAGTGCTGGGTGCTGGGTGCCGGGTTCTGGGTGCTGGGTGTTGGGTGTTGAGTGCCGGGTGCTGGGTGCCGGGTTCTGGGTGCTGGGTGTTGGGTGCTGGGTGTTGGGTGCTGGATGCTGGGTGCAGGGTCCTGGGTGCCGGGTGCTGGGTGCCGGGTGCTGGGTGCCGGGTGCTGGGTGCCAGGTGTTGAGTGCTGGATGCTGGGTGCCGGGTGCTTGGTGCCGGGTGTTGAGTTCTGGGTCCTGGGTGCTGGGTGCCTGGTGCTGTGTGCTGGATACTTGGTGCCGGGTGCCAAAAAAACGTGCTCGCCTGACCCAGGCCAGACTAACGCCGACCAGCAACGAAGAAAGGACGAAGGCAGCGGCTGACAGGGCACGGGTCCTGGGGGTCGGGTGCTGGGTGCCGGGTGCCGGGTGGTGGGTGCTGGATGCTGGATGCTGGATGCTGGGTGCCGGGTGCCGGATGCTGGGTCCTGGGTGCTGGATGCTGGATGCCGGGTGCTGGGTCCTGTGTGCTTGATGCTGGGTGCTGGATGCTGGGTCCTGGGTGCTGGATGCTGTGTGCCGGGTGCCGGGTGCTGGGTGCCGGGTGCTAGGTGCTAAGTGCTGGGTGCCGGGTGCCGGGTGCAGGGTGCTGGGTGCTGGTTGCTGGTCCTAGGTGCTGGATGCTGGGTGCCGGGTACCGGGTCCTAGGTGCTGGGTGCTGGGTGCTGGATGCTCGGTTCCGGGTGCTGGGTCCTGGGTGCTGGGTGCTGGGTGCCGGGTGCTAGGTGCTAAGTGCTGGGTTCCGGGTGCCGGGTGCAGGGTGCTGGGTGCTGGTTGCTGGGTGCTGGATGCTGGATTCCTGGTCCTAGGTGCTGGATGCTGGGTGCCGGGTACCGGGTCCTAGGTGCTGGGTGCTGGATGCTGGGTGCCGGGTGCTGGGTCCTGGGTGCTGGATGCTGGGTGCCGGGTACCGGGTCCTAGGTGCTGTGTGCTGGGTGCTGGATGCTGGGTCCTGGGTGCTGGATGCTGGGTGCTGGATGCTGGGTGCCGGGTGCAGGGTCCTGGGTGCTGGGTGCTGGGTGCTGGATGTTATGTGCTGGGCCCTGGGTGTTGTTTGCTGGGTGCCGAGTACTGGGTGCCGGATCCTGGGTGCTGGATGCTGGGTGCCGGGTGCCGGGTGCTGGATGCTGGGTGCAGGGTGCTGGATGCTGGGTGCAGGGTGCTGGGTGCTGGATGCTGGGTGCCGGGTGCCGGGTGCTAGATGCTGGGTGCCGGGTGCTGGGTGCTGGGTGCTGGGTGCTGTGTGCTAGGTGTTGGGTGCTGGGTGCTGGATGATGGGTCCTGGGTGCTGGATGCTGGGTGCCAGGTACCGGGTCCTAGGTGCTGTGTGCTGGGTGCTGGATGCTGGGTGCTGGATGCTGGGTCCTGGGTGCTGGATGCTGGGTGCTGGATGCTGGGTGCCGGTTGCAGGGTCCTGGGTGCTGGGTGCTGGGTGCTGGATGTTATGTGCTGGGCCCTGGGTGTTGTTTGCTGGGTGCCGAGTACTGGGTGCCGGATCCTGGGTGCTGGATGCTGGGTGCCGGGTGCCGGGTGCTGGATGCTGGGTGCAGGGTGCTGGATGCTGGGTGCAGGGTGCTGGGTGCTGGATGCTGGGTGCCGGGTGCCGGGTGCTAGATGCTGGGTGCCGGGTGCCGGGTGCTGGGTGTTGAGTGCTGGGTGCTGGATGATGGGTGCCGGGTGCAGGGTGATGGATGCTGGGTGCCGGGTGCTGGGTGCTGGATGCTGGGTGCCGGGTGCCGGATGCTGGGTGCCGGGTGCTGGGTGCCGGGTGCTGGATGCTGGGTGCCGGGTGCCGGGTTCTGGGTGCTAGGTGCCGGGTTCTAGATGCTGGGTGCTAGGTGCTGGGTGTTGGGTGCTGGTTGTTGGGTGCCGGATGCTGGATGCCGGGTGTTGGGTGTTGGGTGCTGGGTGTTGGGTGTTGGGTGTTAAGTGCTGGGTGCTGGGTGCCGGGTTCTGGGTGCTGGGTGTTGGGTGATGAGTGCCGGGTGCTGGGTGCCGGGTTCTGGGTGCTGGGTGTTGGGTGCTGGGTGTTGAGTGCTGGGTGCTGGGTGCCGGGTTCTGGGTGCTGGGTGTTGGGTGTTGAGTGCCGGGTGCTGGGTGAAGTTGGGTCGGGTCAGGAAAGGTAGTATTAGTGGTGTTGGCGGGGGGGGGGGGGGGGGGGTTGAATATACTGTGGTTTATGCAGTGAACATGTAGATAACCATCGTACGATTGTGCATATCAACAATGTTGTACTACGCAGAGGAAGGTTGGGAAGTTGGGGAAACTCTCTCTTCTGGAATAATCAATTGATGGTGGACGTCTGTGTACCCGAGTCACGAAAATATGTAGCGATCATTAGTAGTACCCATATGTTCGCATTTGAACAATGAATATGTAGATAAACACGAAGTGTCAGGTAAACGTGGCGTCAAATACCAATTACCGAAAAACAAATTAACACAAGAAACAAAGAACACCTACAGGGGGCGAAGCCCCCTGCAAGGGGGCTCCGAGCAGATGGTGCTTTGGGGCGAAGCCCCAAAGCACGTCGGGGGGGTTGGCGGCCGGAGGCCGCAGGGGCAGAGCCCCTAGTACATTCAATAATTAGGCACTTCAGTTTGCCCGCAAGTAACAACGAAATTGCTGTTTTTTCGTACAAGATATATTCCTATCCTGTTCGAACTCTTTCACTCGAAAACAGATTTGTTTTTCTTGTGTGCAATGTTGTTCCTTCGCGAGGTGGGCACTGGCCCTGTCGTTGGCTAAAAGTTCGACCGATCTGGCCAAAAAACAAGAAGAGGTAGACCATAATGGTGATTAATAAAAGGGCGAGGCAGCAAGCCATCCAGACCAAGACACCAACAAGACATCACGCGTCACTTTTGCTCAGAGTCAGCTCTGTTGTGAATTGGAAGACCATTCGGTTTCGCTTATGTAAGAGATTCTGGTTTTTTGCAGGAGTCTGCTGTTATGGGATTGATCACCCCCCCCCCCTTGCCACCACCCACAGGCATAGTATATTTCGACCCCCTGAGTAGCTAAACACAACCATTTCCAAGTCGGCATTCACAAAATAGACAATCCGAAACATCGGCAAAGATTTTTGTTGTCTCGCCAAATAGTTAGAGTAAAAAGATACCAAGAATTGGTTGTTATCATGCAATTGGCAGCTAATTTCATGCTTCTCTATTTTCCTGCTTACTGCTTACTGCTTACTGCTTACGCTTTCTGTAGGTGACTCACTCAAAGTGCGGTTACGGTTGCCTAACCGAAATTAAGTGAGTCTCGAATTTTACTTGCTCTATTTTAGATTGAAGAAGGTGTTTCATAATTGGTTGGGACAACAAACAAACAAATAGGGTGAAATTAAAGCCTCGGGCATGGAGCACCGCACTGCTCACATTTTGTATTTTTTTCTTCCGAAACAATCTCTCAAACTCGCCAAAAACAAGCCGTTTCAAGCTTCAACATTCTGTTATTACATTTTTTTCATTGTAATCCAATGATGATGCGTCTGTAATTCGAGACGACCAACCAAACGGTTATGTGCAGCAAAAAGATCTTGATTCTCTAAGCAATGCCGACGGTAAGCTCCATACAATTTAGTTTTGAAGAGCCTAATTAGTAACTTTTTAATGGGACTCAACTCGGCGTTCATTCCATGGCGTCGACTCAGTAAAAATAATTGAAAATCTATATTGCCTTTTTTTCTGGCAGCCGCTTAGATATCTTTAGCACTGAGTGCACGCATGGAAACAAGTTTTCTAGATATTATCCAAGTATAATCGAGTTACAAATCTGGAGTAATTATTGCCGCTGACAATCTGAAAGTGGAGCAGGGCATGGCTGTTACCGCGTTGCAGCTAGGCAAGCGGTATGGGTATAGGTTCTCGAGCTGAAGGTCATGGATGCGGCCGCACCCCAGCCTCGGGGTACTATCCCACTGCCGTAAATGTTGGTCGCTACTCGCTGCACCAGCCAGCCAGCATCCAGCATCCAGCGACCACATCGGCGTGGAGAATGTCAAGAATTGCACCACAGTTATACATTTAATTTGTCACATTTTTTTTAGATGTAGAAAATATAGCATCACCTTTATTACAAAAGTTACAATTCCCGTTTATATGCGATATGGCGATTTCAAAATGCAATCTTTCTATATTATTAAAGCGTAATTCACCGAGAGGCAACTTATCGGCACGAGGTAGGAGGTAGTACATTTTGAGGCGACTGACTAAACCGTGCACATTTTGAGCTATTTTTCTTCTTATATTCTTTTACCGAGATGCAATATGGCGTTGCATATGAAATCGCATCCAATATATTAACAATTCATTTCCTGCCAAAAAAACTGAAAGGTCAAAGTTGCGCGAGTCAGTAATTCAACACTTTTTTGATCGCCTCCAAGCAACGCCACTTGTCCGGCAAGTAGAAGGGCTCGAAGATGTGGGGGAAGGGGGTGTCGAAGCCGGTCACCCTCTGGACCGGCGCTTCCAGGGACAGGAAGCATTCTTCTTGGATCGTGGCCGCAATTTCCGAGCCGAACCCGCTGGTCAGCGGCGCTTCATGGGCCACAATCGCTCGACCCGTCTTCATCACCGACTGCAACCGATCACAATCAACGCGCTATTCTTGGTGGTCCAACACGCCGATAAGCGCGACTTGAAAGGCTACTGCTCTATGCCAGTGAAAAACCAGTGAAAAGTTAATGACGTTCATTACACGTCAACCTATTCGAGCGTAAGTCCACATATTTTCAATTTCAACTAGAGCAAATAAAATGAGATTCTCTATACAATACAGGCCAATTTCAGTCGCATATAACAGCTGTTTAAATTTGCGTCATCATAACAATTCCAACCTTGAAAATCAATCGAACGGTGAACTAAATTGAAGTATATCTCTACAGTGATAAGAATAAGAAAAGAAACAAACCCGTATCGGATACGTACATTACATACAGTCTCCTTGTCCCAAGGTAGGATCGAGACAAGGTCAATAACTTCGCAAGAGACGTTCAGCTGTGTTTTGGCAATCGCTGCTACTTCTTTCAGCACGTGGATTTGCGTCCCCCATCCGATAAGCGTCACCGCATCCCCAGTAAGCAGCACGTCGGCTTTGCCCAGAGGCATCGTGTAGTCACCGACCAAAACCTCTTCGACGGCTGCGCGATACAGCGTTTTCGGCTCCAAGAAAATACACGGGTTCTTATCACGGATACACGCCAACAGCAATCCTTTAGCTTTCCGCGGACCCCGAGGAATAACGACCTTCAGTCCTGGGGTGTGCGAAAAGTATGCTTCTGGACTTTGCGAATGATAGAGTGCCCCGTGACCTACAGCACTGCATGGGGACCGGACTGTCAAGCTGCCACAATCAAATAGATTACCACTTCGGTATCGGCACTTGGCGGCTTCGTTCACTAGCTGTTTAGAAAGAACGTAGGATATTATGTTGAGAACATAACGTGTACTGGATCAATTTGTCATTGTAGTTGTTCTTGTGTAGTGGGTTTACCTGATCAAAGGCGGGGAACATGTAGTCGGCAAACTGTAGCTCTGCTATGGCGGTGGCACCTGTGTTAGCGACGCCGATGCCGAAGCCTGCGATGCCCTGTTCGCACAGTGGTGTGTTGAATACCCTGTCTTTGCCATATTTCTCTTGCAGTCCAACGGTGCATCGAAATACACCGCCAAATCCGACGTCCTCGCCGAATATCACTAAAAATTTATAACTCTGATTGTGATATCAAACGAACACAAATAATTCACGTGGTCATTTACAAAATTAAATAAATATATCCATTCCATTTAAGAGTATAATTTGATACATAGCGAAATCAAATTTTGGTTACTTTGGCTGCACACTCGCAATACAAAAATATTTTTTGTATTTTGAGATCAGATTATAGGAGAATCATGCTATTTTTTAGTTCCGTTATATGAAACGGGCTGAATTTTAAATTTAAAACTCCCACCTTAATTTCAAAATATTTACGCGGTTAAAAATTATAGTTTACCTGCACTTGGGTCGGTCGCTAGAGCTATGTCCATGGCATTGTTGATAGCTTGAAACATATTAATTCGCGAAGTTTCCCCTAAAATAGATAATTTTACTTTTTATTCGCGTGAGTTATGTGCTTCGAGCTGTCATTGCGTAACAGCGTCAATTAGAAACACAGAAAGAAGAGATTAATCACGTTTACTTACCTTCTGAAGCTGGTAGGTCATCGGCAACATAGTTGAAGTGTGACATCTGTTTGGTAGATACATTTTGCACAGCAAAAGCTGACCTGTTGATTGAATTAAACAAGTATTTGAAACATTTCAAGCGAAATGTGTTTACTGCGACCGACATAATGCTCGTGTATGCCTATTTACACGTGGACTACCATCAGAATGTGAGTAAACTCCATCTAGTAGCTACTTAAGTAAACTTACTCAAAAACTTGACCGAGCTCTGGCGTTGACTTTTTGAGGCTAGGTTTGTGGGGAAAGATTGAATAACTCCCTAAACAAAGTACAATTCCAATTTCAAAAGTTTATTTTCAATGTTACAATTAAATGTGAACAAATGTAAGTAATTTGAATTTTTATGGTTAGAAAAAGACTAAAATTTCTAACGATATAAATTTGGCATTTATTGCCAAATAAATGGCAATAAAATTGCTTCCCCAAGTATCTCATGGTACCATCATTCTTAACTTCACCATGCACTTTGGAATGGAATTAAATTGAATTGATGAGATACAAGTGAAAATATTATTAGGTTTGTCTTATTATCAAAACTATATTAGTAAAAATATCTTCAATTATTTCTGAAAAATCCACATCTTACACAACAAGAAAAGTGTCTGGGAAATAAAATGTTTTAAGAACTATGACTAGTTATATACTCTTGCTAGGAAATATGTCATCTAAAAATAAATTGCCAAATAGTTAAACTAGAAAATAGAGTGACGATAACTCCTTTAGTATCTCAGTCCTGCATTACTGGACAAGTTAATTGATTGTCGAGGTGCTGACGGGACCAAGCGCTGTAAACTAACAACTTGCTCGTTCAAATGCTTCTCTTTCAATGCAGCTCGTTGTAAAAGTCCCTTGACTCTATCCAATAGTTGAGTCTTTTGAACCAACTGGCTTTTCAACACCTCACATTCGGTGGACTGAGTAGACAACTGGGTCTCCAAACTCTTTATTTTGAATTCATATTTGTCAAGCTTCTCTTCTGTCACTGTAGTGTGTTCCATTGCCATCAGATAATGCTCTTGAAGCTGTTTCTTCTCGGCTCCCAATGACTGAAGGTCCTCTTTTAGTCGATCTTCTGTTGCCCTGTCATTGCTTCTTTTGTTGTTGGACATCTCACGGAGGTTTTTATTTTCGATTTGTAATCTTTCTACGACTCTCTTTAGTGTAAGGACAGTCTTTTCCAAATCGGCATTAGAACTATTTTCGGATGGCTAGAATTTAAAGACGTTATCAATTCATTTAGGAATAGTAGTTCATTATTGACCAAAGGAGGTTTGCTTATAAAATTATAGTCATGACGATAATTGACAAAACTCACCTTAGCAAAATTGTCCCCATCACTTGAAGATGGGGAGTTGCTTGTATTCTCAGCTTTCATCAGTACAATGTATTTCTCAAGATGGTTTACTTTTTCTTTGAGACGAGGAGTTTCTGATCGGTTTTTCTCAAAGTCCAAACGTAGTTCCAGATTTTCACTCTCTAGCCTTAAATTTGCTTTCTGCAGAACTGTGTTTGCTTCTTGGAGTTTTTCTAATTCATCAGATACTGCATTAACTCCCTAAAAAAATAGTGGTGATACATGTAACAGCTTTTTTTAATCTCTAGGTTATTTGTAAGAATTGTCATCTTGGTAACATTTTATTTATATATCTATATTCTCGGCTCCCATGATGACATTCTCGGATGACATTGTTGTGTCATTCTGACGGAAGGTTGGGTATTTTTGGAGCTCCCAAGTTTTAAACATTTTCATAGTGAATTGAGGAAGTAACAGACCTGATATGCACATGAAAATGTTCAGAAGAAAGCTGTTTTCAAGAAAATGATAAAGTCCAGGAAGAGCTTGTGAGTTTTGTGAGGAAATATTAACTATTTAATTTGATTTCCAAAAACGAAAATTTCTTTGAAAAACAAAATTTCACTGCCCCTGAAACCAGTTACATTGACATTGACATAAGACTACCAGAGTTAAAGTATACTTAAAATAGATAATTTCATTTTAACAAATATGTTAACAAATATTAACAATTATCTGACAGTAGCATAAAAACCTGATAACATAAAGAATACGACAAGTCAATGAAGACGAGAGAACTGTGGTACGTTTACGCAAGAAAAATGATCAGATCTAAAGTGTTTTTAAATTCAAAATATCATAAGAGACGTCAAATTTATACAACACAAATTGACATTTTGACTAATCCACCGAAATTGATGGCAATTAAATTTGAGTTTGAACTTTCACGTTTACCCCCACCGCTTTTACCACTACCTAAAAGGGTGGAAGAAATAATTTTCACTAAACCAATGCCAGCACTATTGTTTCATTTGGACGAAGCAAGGCGGCCCCCACATCCGAAGGATGTACCAAAATGGATAGAACACCAAGAATTAACTCCTGATATTACATCGATGCCAGCTTCTGAAATTACAATGTCCATAACTGATACTTCTATGGCCATCACTGAGAATACTATGCCAGTACCTGAAAGTGAAAATACAGGGCTTGGCCCTATACATAAAAGGTTGACAAATGACACTGAAATGGCCGTTATAAATAGTAAACCAGAAAACAATGAAATTGAAAAATGTTTTAATAATAGAAAAAACATTTCTGTATTAAGAAGGTCTCAAAGGCCGTATAAACCCAGGAATAAACTGAATTTATGACAATTAAGAAAAGTGGAAAGGAAGAGAAGAGAGAAGTGGAATCAGGAGGAACTTAAAATTGGGACTTTAAATATAGTGTCATTGAGTGGAAAAGTGGAGGAGATTGTGGATATGATGAAGGAGAGAAAACTAGACATTCTAGGTATCAGTGAATCAAAATGGAAAGGGTGTGGTGAAAAGGAACTAAGAGACGGTTTTAAGTTGTGGTGGTCTGGAGGCTCAGAAGGAAGAAATGGAGTAGGAATTGTAGTTAGTGAAAGGGTTAAAGATTTTGTGGTCCATACAGAAAATAAAAATGATAGAATTATGAGGATGGATGTGAAGATAAATGGAAGAACAAATTTGGATATCATACAAGTATATGCTCCGCAGACAGGACGATCATCTAAAGAAAAGGATGAATTTGAAGAAGAACTGGAGAGGGAAATTTTACAATTGAGTGCCAATATTGTGGTGATGGGAGATTTCAATGCCCAAATAGGAAGTGATAATAAAGGATATGAAGAAGTGATGGGTAGATTTGGTGTTGAAAATAGGAACAAAGAAGGAGAAAAGCTTTTAAATATGTGTGTGAGGAATTCACTGCAGATAGGGAATAGTTGGTTCAAGAAAAGAAGAAGTCATCAAATTACAAGATATGGATATGGAGAAGATGGATCAGAATCGGTAATTGATTATATATGTGTTGGAAAAGAATTGAGGAATTATTTGAATGATGTGCGAGTCTATCCTGCAGTTGCTATTGGAAGTGATCATAGACTGGTGGTGGGATCGTTTCAGTTACATGTTAGAAGACAGAGGCGTGGTAAGAAAAACGAAAGAATAAAAGTGTGGAAGTTACAAGAAAAAGGAAGTCAAAATACCTTCAAAATGATCATTGAAGAAAATATGCCAACAGGGGAGGTAAAAGATGTTGAAGAAGAGTGGTTAGAGTTTAAGAGAGTGTTTGTAAGTGCAGCCGAAAAAGTATGTGGTAGGGCTACTGGAAAAAGGAGAAGAAAAGAAACGCGATGGTGGAATGCCAGGGTAAAAGAGGCAGTTCGGGAAAAAAGAGATACTTGGCAAAATTATGAGTTGAATAGATGTGTGGAGAATGATAAAACATACAGAGAAGCTAAAAGAAATGTAGAAAAAATTGTGGCCGAAGAAAAGAAAAAACAAATGGAGGAAATGGCACGTAAACTTTTACGGGATTTTGAAGGGAATAAGAAGATGTTATTTGGAATAATAAAGAGCAAAGGAGATAATAGAGGAGATTTGATAAATATGAAGAATATGAATGGGGATTTGGTAACAGATCCTGGAGAAGTTCTTGAAATGTGGAAGAAATATTTTGAGAGCCTCCTGAATGGTGAAAATGGCGGAATTTGTGAAGAAAATTGTGAAAATAACAAAGAAAGTGGGGATAGTACGAATGATGAGGAAGATATAACGGAGAGAGAAGTAGAGATGGCTTTGAAAATGATGAAGAACGGCAGAGCACCAGGAGTAGATGAAGTGACGTCGGAGATGGTGAAGGGAGCTGGTAGAGCAGGTTTAAAATGGTTATTTAGAGTGATGCTTAAGGTATGGAAACAAAGAAAAATTCCGGATGACTGGAGGAAAGGAGTCATTGTTCCATTATTTAAAAAGGGAGATCGCAAGGTATGCAACAATTATAGGGGAGTGACACTGTTATGTCAGTGTATGAAAATTTATGAGAAAATTATTGAGGCGCGGTTGAAAGGTTACGTGGAAGAAAGTCTGAGAGAGGAACAATGTGGATTCAGAAAAGGCAGGTCTACTATCGATGCCATATTTTCAGTTAGACAAATAATGGAACGAAGGTGGGAAGCAGGGGAAATAATGTGTATGGTTTTTTTGGACTTGGAAAAAGCATATGATCGGTTACCTAGAGAAAAAGTATGGGAGAGTTTGCGGAAGAAGAAGATCAGCACTGGAATTATTGAAAGGATTCGAGAAGGTTACCAGAAGAGCATAAGTTGTGTACAGAATGAATTTGGAAGGTCAGAATGGTTTGCTGTGAAGGAAGGAGTTCGACAAGGAAGTGTGTTGTCCCCATTTCTTTTCATTATGGTGATGGATGAATTATTAAGAACAGTCGAGGAAGAGGAAGACACTGATACAAGAACGATAATATATGCAGACGATGTATTTATTTGGGGAGAGTCTAGAGAAGAAATTCAAGAAAAGATAAATCGATGGAATGAAGCAACAGAGAAAATAGGTCTGAAAATAAGCCAAGAAAAAAGTGAAATACTGATGATGTAAAAGAAAACGCCGAAAGACAGAACATGTATCAAATTGAATGGAATTGAGTTAAGAGAGACGGAGGAGTTCAAGTACCTGGGAAGCATAATAACAAAAAATGCAAAGATTGAAAACGAAATTAAAGCAAGGATTAAGAAAGCAGAAATATTTTATCAATTGGTGCGGAAGTTATTATGGGAAGAAGAATTTCCAGTATGTTGCAAAAAAATTATGTACAACATGTTTTATATACCAATTTTGACATATGGGGCTGTGTCATGGACAATCGGAACTAAGGAAAAAAGAGAGCTTCAAGCTGCCGAGATGAAGTTTTTAAGAAGTATTAAAAGAGTGACCAAAATAGACAGATTAAGAAGTAAAAATATTCGGAAGGAGCTGGAACTGGAAAGATTGGGGTATAAGCTAGGAAGAGAAAGGTTGCGGTGGTTTGGACAAATAAAAAGAATGGATAAAGAGAGGATACCACGAAGAGAGTTTGAAGACGCAGTAAAAAGGAAAAGAAGAGTGGGAAGACCAAGAGAACGGTGGAGTGGTTTGATAAAAGAAGACTTGGAGGAAAGGAAGATGAGTTGGGAGGAGGTTGACAGAGGGAAATTGTGGGAAGACGAAAAAGAATGGAATGCGCTGGTAGAAAAGGACGAAGAGTGTGATGATGGGGAAGGAAGCGAATTTAGTTGTAGTGAAGAAGATACCGGGGAATCGCCAGGCTTGGCAAGCCGGATAAAAAGCAACCCGAGATGCCCTAGATAAAAAAGAAAACTTGACCCTGTATTTTTTTAAGGAAACAAGAAATAAAGATAATATATATATCTATATTAAGGTAGTACACTTACCTTTTTGCCAAGTTCGAGAATTGCTATTCGTCTTTGCTGCGTTTCCAATTTCTCTTCCAAGATTGCTGCCCCGAGTCCTCCAGAATGCCGTCTCTGACTTTCAAGTTTGTTCTTCAGAGATGCCACTTCCACTGCCAGTTTAGCCCGCTCCATATCCAGTGCTTCCAGACGAGATTCCATCAGACCCGTTCCTTTACTTGAACGATTCGTTAACGCAATCTTCTCACGGTCCAAACGAGAAATGGTCTCACGTAGAGCTTTGTCCGTTCGTAATAACTTTTCCTCTTCTTTAGTTTTTTCAGCCAGTTTCTCTTTGAGTTTTTCAATTGTTTGCTGGTTTCGCTTCTTTTCTTCCCATCGTGCAACTTCCTCTGCTGTTTTTATTCTTTTTAAAATATTCTCTGAAGTTTCTTTCTCAAATTTAGATCTTTCTTCTTTTAGATTATCCTCCATGTATTTTAATTTCTTTAACAATACTTCTTCCCTTTCTGATCTAGATTCTTCTCTTTTCTTCAAAGAAAATTCTCTTAATTTTGCAGATTGTCTGCGTGACTCCTCTTTCGACAATGCCAGCTCCTCATCAAGACCCTTTAGCTTAGACTTCAAACTTTGAACTTCTTCTGCTGCCTTAGCTTGAGCTGCTCTGTGGCCAGTGTCCAACTTTGCCGCCAACTCTAGTCGCAGCTCAGCAATTGTTTTCGACAGCGCTGCCTTCTCTTGATCCTTCTCGGCTAGTTGAGTACGGAGAGCCGAAACCGATAAGGCTGGGCTCTTTGCTGTTTGCTCAGTGTGTTTTTTATAGTCGTTCTGAATCTTATTCAGCTCAAGCTGAGATAATTCCAATTCTTCTTTGTGACGTGCTGTTTCTGCTTTGTAACTCTCCAACTCTGCTTGGTGTTGTTCTTCCAACCTAAACATAGGGGAGTTATTATTATGTTTCCAATCTAATATAAAAAGTATGGTCAATTCACAAATGAAAAGTTGATTCTTTATTAGATTGGTTTTAGTCTATTACAATCTTTATTGTGAAAAATTTGTAGACCTCCAAAAGACCAGATCTGTCGACATTTCAATCATGCCATTTAATCAAAAACGTCAATAGACACAGTTCTTTTTAGTTGAGAATTTGAGATGGTATTTTTTGCGGCCCGCCCCGAGGCCCGAATGCTGAACAAATTTACTAACCGACCCAGCTCAATTTTTTCCCAAAATGTATTAGATTGGCCCAATAAAGCCTAAACATGCAATTATGCCCGAGAAAGTCCTAAAATTGCCTACAATACAATCAAGACATTCCGTTAACTTTTTGGCGCCAGGCCCGATTTTTTCCTCCAGTCATGGCCAGCCCCCACTATTTTGGTAGCTAAAAAGTGACAAGTGATTTGTGTTAATGACCAATGTATATCTCCTTTAAAACATCATACATACATACCATAGAATTTATTCTATGCTTATGCAGAAACAATTCATGATAATTTTATCACATTTTACTTTTAATTTTTTTATTATATCTATTATCTAATATATTTGATCTTTTATCACCTATTGGCTATCTAGGGTGAGTAATTTGCCTAGGTATAGAGAAAAAAAATTATGAGCATCATTATAACTGTAACAATGTGTTACGAAATGGGACCAAATGCTCGATTATCGAAATTACATCATCCCTATCCTATGTACTGTTCAAAACCCTGAGAAAGCTGCAAAACCCAAGAAATCCCTGAGTCCCGTAAAAGCCCGAGAAAGCCCAAAATTACAAGAGTTCAGCCTGATCTCGCCGGACTTTTCTCAAACCCAGCCTGGCCCGGCCCACAGCCCGAAATTTTATGAAGTCTGACCATCCTGGGTATCTTCAGATTTTGGGCGTTTTTGCACATCTCTACGTTTTAGGACCACGAGTCGTTCACAACAGACCAGAACCATGTTCACCCTTTCCATCCACCAATGCTACGAACCACTCCGTTAGAACACTCAATATAATATTTAATATTCTCCACCTTTGTTAGCTCGAAGATTACCAACCGTGTAACATCGAGCGTTTACCTCTTCCGCAGCTCTCCCATGTTCTTGAGTCTGTCGTCGGCAAGCGCCCTCCACCGATCCGCCTCTCCCCGACAAGCGTGAAGCTGGTTGCTCAAGTTCCCGACGGCCGTGTTCAGCTCGGCCACTTCGTCCTCCAGCTCGTGCATCCGCGTGATGTACTGCTCGATGGTCGACAACGACGGCTTCGACTCGAAGTTGGCCTGACGGAGCTTCTCTTTCAGCTTGTTGTGGGCTTGCGTCTGGTTGGCGAGTGAAGTTCGAAGACGAAGCAGCTCTTCTTGAGCTTGCGCCGCCGCTCGGCTGTGCTCGTCCCGCGACTCCTTGATAAGGTTTTGGTAGCGTGCAATTGTGTCTTCTTTCTGGCTCACAATGCTCTCGAGGCTGGCCAGTGATGCCTGCAAAGATCCGACACTTCTTTCTTAAACTGCTCCACAGAGAAACAATGTAATTTGCAAGCTAGCTAACAGATAATTTTTCTATCATTTAGAGATAAAATTATTTTTATATACCCACAACATAAATTTACGTTATGTATATCTAGAGTTAAAAAATCTTAGGAATCTACAAAAATAATATCAATTTTGCAGTTGTAAATTTCGACACATTATGGTTACTGCAAAACAATTAATTATTCATCATACATTTTAATTTACCTTTAGGGCGAGTCTTTCTGATGGTTCTACAACCTTTTTGTCGACAATAATTTCTTTCTGCTTTGGTATTTTGGTCATGCTGCTCATAATTTCTGTGATGGCTTTGTCTTTAGCCAACAACAAGCTGTCTCGCTTTTCAACCTGTTTCACCAACGATGCCAATTGTAGTTTGAGCGACGACAATTCGGCTTCGTATACATTCGAGACTTGCACTCCATCTCCTCCCCCTTGCATCGATGCAACTGGCTTGGTGGCTTCCTCAACCGTAGGCTGATCAGATTCAGAAGAGTCACGATTCTCTAAGCCCACGGGAAGATCTTCAAAATTGTTTCTTCCTTCAAACACTGATTCTCTCTCTAAAATTGCAATGTACTTCTCCTGTTTCTGAAACCTCTCTTCAGCTTGTTGAAGTTGAATCTCATAAAACTCGACTTTTTTTCTTGCTTGTAATTCCTTTAGTTTCAAATCTGTGACCTGACCATGCCAATCTATAACTTGAAGAGATTTTGAATTCAACACTAATTTCAGTTGGTCCATTGATTGTAATTGACTCTGCAGTAGTTCTTTCAGAGTGTCTGTTTCGTGTTCTTTGGTTTCTGCTTCTTGGAGAGCGACCCAGACTCTTCTACGTTCAGCCTTCAAGCTTTGCATAGATTCATAAAATATCTCTAGTTTTGTCAAGGGCACAGAGCCTATGTACTGCTGTCGTAAACATTGAATGGCTTGCTGCAACACTTTCAAACGACTTATAAGATTACTTTGAAGTACCACAAATTCTTTCTCATTTTCTTCCAGTTTTGTTTCCAAATGAAGGTTAGCAGCTCGAAGCCTTAGAGTCTCAATTTGGAGGTTTTGTGCATTCGTGGTTGCCTCTGCTTCCATCACTCGTGCCGACAAGGTGTCTTGATTCGCTCGAGCAATTAACATCTTCTCATCGCTAGCAGACTGCAACTGAAGTACCGTCTGCTTAAGAGAATCCACTTCACAGTCTCGAGTTGTTTTCCAAAGTTCCAAAGTTCTTACTTGTTCCCGAGCAATGTCAAGCATTTCACACAAGCTTTCTTTTTCCATCTTGATCTCTATCTGACTGGCTTCGGATGCTTGTAACTTAGTCGCCACTAATTGGAGCTCATCTCGACTTACATAAGTAAGCAGACTGTCCCGTAAATTACGTTCAACTTGCTGCAATTCAAGGTTTTGCCGAATCAGAGTTTTGCTCTGAGATGCAATTTCTTCGTTTCGTTCCTCCAGCTGCTGTAATTGGCCTTTCATGATATGATAGATCTTGTCGGCATGGTCTGCTCTTTGCCGCTCGTTCAGCTCTTTCATTTCTAGGGTTGCAAGCTTCTTAGTTAACGTTGATATCTGATTATCATGGTTATCCAGTGTCACAGTATCTTGATTCAATGACATGACCAAAGCTTCAAGAGAGTGAAGTTTCTCACGGGCTTGGTGCAAGGTTGTAGACAGTTCTGTTTTATCATTCTGTAATATTTCTTTCTCTTCCTCAAGTCTCTTTGCTAACTGATTATCGGTTGCTGAACTTTGTTCCGTTTGCAAAAGGTCACGGTATTTTAACGTGATTTCATTCAGGTCTTTATTTGCCATCTCGAGCATGGTAATCGGAACCGATTCATTTAAAGCCTTCTGCAAAGATGCAATTTGGAACATCAACATTTCCTTGGATCTTTTCAACTCTCCAGACTTCTGTGTGATACTGCATTGCAATGTAACAACCAATTCGGACAATTGTGTTTTCTCTTTCAAATATTGATTCACTGTATTTTGCAGCGACTTGTTTTTCCGAACAGCGACAACTTCCATGGACTTTGCTGATGCAAGTCTCTTGGCACTTTCTGACAAAAACCGTTTTTGTTCGTCTGGACTTTTATCGAGCACTTCCCAGTGGCCTTTGAACTCGGTTAGTTCTGACTCGATACTCTCAACCTTGGCATCCAAACTCTCTTTCTCAGATTCCCAGGTGGTTTTCTCAGAAGCATATCTTTCTTCAAGAAGTTCCACCTGGTGTTTAGTATCAGCCAAGACTTTCCTCTCTTCCTCTAGGGACTTTTCTTTAATTTTATTTTGTTCCACAGCATTATTATATTCTTGTTTTAAAACGGCCAGATGGGTGTTAGCCATGTCCGTGTTTTCCATTCCAGGAGCGGAAGTATCCAAGCTTTGTTCTTCTAGGAAAACAACATTTTGCACAAATCTTTCACTACCATGAACACTTCGTGGTGACGACAAAGTCTTCTCCATTTCTTCTATCTTTACCGTCGCTTTTTGCAGCTTCTGAGAAGCCTCACTCTCTTGACTTCTTGATTCCCGCAGTTGTTCTCGTAGGATCGTGTTACTCCCTTCAAGGGCTTGCAGCTGTCCTTGCAATCGCATCGCCGGATGATACCATCCACTAACGTGCCGCGAGTCCAGTGCTTCTAGCAGCCTCTCCAAACATTGCGACTCTAGATGAACAGAGCTACTTCCATCCTGGTTGTGAATGCTATCAAGAATCTCGTGCATCCCCTTACGCAACGCATCGTTTTCTTTTGTCAGCTCGTCGACTCGTACTTTATAAAACTCGAGCTGTTCTTCGATATCTCTGTTCAAAGTATCTGTGTGTTTGCTGTCAGGACTTAAACCCGTGCTCTCTGCGATTTTCTGGACGGTAATTCCGTTTGCGTCTTCTTCCTGTGAGCTACTGTCAGTAGGCTCGCACCCGAGCGATGTTACTTGTCGAATCAGCCTAGCAACATGGTGAGTCAGCTTACGGTTAATTAGTCTCAGCTGCAGTTTTTCTTCTTCAAGTCTCTCGGCTTGGTGCTGTCGTAGATGCATCAGCGCTTGTTGCTTTTGTCGCTTCGAGTGGACGCCATCAACGGAGATCTGTGAATCGGCCGGCATGCCGAGCTTCTCGCGGAAGGCGACATTCTGCTCTTCGAATAAAGCAGCTTCGGCTTGAAGCCTGTTAGCTGATTGCACTAATACCGCTATGTGCTTGTCACGGACACTGAGCTGTTTCCGTAGCTCTTTGATTTCGCCAACGGCTTCATAAAGTCCATATTCTCCAGACTCGTATTGACGGAGTTGTATTATCATGTCCGTCATTTCTTTTGCTTTAATACACGTGTCTTCTTCGGCATCTTTGATTTTATTCTCGTAGAGTTTCAGCTGGTTTTCGGCAAGCTGCAACTGAGCCTTTAACTTCACGTTTACATCTGCTGTCTTGTGTCGTGATTTTTTCGATTTGATTTTTTCAATGATCGATGCACTGTTATGTAACTCGGTGGTTGCTTCTGCCAACTGTGTTTGCAGATCGGCTATCTGGTCCTCTCTCGTCTGTAGCGTTTGCATTAGCGTGGCAACATTGGATCGATCGGTGTCAATCTGTAGGTTGGGAGCTTGTGCTATTAAGTGAGCTACTCTTGCATTCAACTCTTCAATCTCAGTATCTTTTTTCTCAGTCAGTTTTTTCCAGTCGAGAACTCGCAAGTCCAAAGCTTGACCGAAATTGTCTAGTTGTGTATCACGTTGTAACTTTTGATCCACAAGTTCCGCTACATGTGAACGGAGAGCAGTGTTTTGTTCCTCGACCAGGTTCATTTTCTGCTCCTGCTCGTTGCAGGTAAGTTTCAAGCTGGTTAGCTCACCAGTCATCTGCGTTAAATGCTTGGTAGCTTCACCAAGCTCGTCGCGAAGATGTGACAGTTTCTCTCGCAAGACTAGGTTTTCGTTCTCGACAGTTTCGACGTCATTGAGAAGCTGTGAAATGTGGCGGTTTTTTTGATGAATAGCGTCTGTCAGCTCTCGTTGCTTTTCTGCACTCAGTCTTTCGGGAGAGTCAAACGAATCTTGGTGAGAACTTGTCTCATTCTGAACGGCAGCTAGCTCTCTCCGAAGTTCCGTTTTTTCTCTCTCGAGGGAAGCAACTTGAGCTGCCAGCTAAAGTTTGAAACACATGGTTTAATTTTATTGGAACTATAGCAGGTACACAATAATATTACCTGAATTATAAAAGTTACTTTGCTAGAATTTATTTTTTCAACCAAAAGAGAAACTTGCCTTTTCATTATCTTTTTTTTCCAACAATGCATCTCGCTCTAGAGATTTTACTTCGGCTAACAGCTTTTCGTTGTTGGCCTCACATTGCAGGAGTTCTTGTCTTAAATCTGCATTATCTATGCCTGCACAAAAGCAAGAGTACTTTATTTTATTAATAAACACATTTGCAAATTTTTTATTTCATTAGCAAGTGCCTGGTTCTTTAGATCTAATTAAAAAGTAAAACAAGGGATTGGCTGGCAAACACTGGGTCAGTATATCACTCATAAGTCATCACTGATTGTTCACCCTTTGTTGTTATTATTTCATCCATTGTTTTGACAGTTAATTAATCCATAAAAGTGGATGGTTCACATGTATGTAAATATTGTGAATGTGTTATTGAAGGGGAGGGTACTATATTGATAGCATGGAGTGGGTGGCATATCCATCAGATCTTATTGTTCAGAGACTTCGAAGGTAGTACCTACCCAAAGTTTTACTTTGAATGTAGGTATTTCATTCTAGAGGAGGATTTTTTCTTACCGTTGCGTGACGAATGTTTGCTCCCCCTTCGCTGAGAAGATTTCAATTGCAAGCGAAGGTCTTCAACTTCTTCGATCAATTTCCGATGCCTCTGTGCCTCATCTGCGCCTTGCCGTGCAGCAAGTTCATCTAGTTCCACTACAAGTGATTCCACCTAAACCAGTATTTGATGATTTTTATAATTCGCTAAAATAAGAACAGTAAATGAAGTAGGTACCGTCAAACTCTGCAAAGATCGATGAATCATACCTGATCTCCCTTGTATTTCAAAATTTCCTGTGCCACTCTGAAAATACATTTAATTCTATCTTCTTCGAGACCTGGCTCGAATTCATACCAAGCAACACTGTTAAATAAATCGTCTTTTTCCTCTTCTGTTAATTCTTCTGGTGCAATAGACAAGAGTCTTTGCCAATCCATGCCAGCCTTTCTTGGCATTTTATTTTCATCTAGCAATGCAACACAAACAAACAGAAATAATCAATATTTTTCCATTTGTTGATATTCTACCTTCCCCTCACCCCTCTCTATTTCCAGAGCCTATTGGCTGCAGGTGGGACTAATTCACTGTTCATTTTTTTGCAGCACCAGCACCAGGTGCAAATGCAGTGTAGTATGACCACCTAAGCACCTAATAGGGGTAAATTTTAAATGCCCAAAAACTCTTTACATTAAAAATAGAATGGTGTACATGAGAGTTAGGATAACAGCGTCAGGCAAAGAGTTGATAGTAAATCCAAACTGTCCTATGAAATTACTTTATAAATTTATTCAAACGGAAATGGTGGCAGCCAACTCAAAGGCGTATGACAGCACGGTGGCTCTTGAAGAAGTTGGTAGTTTGGCTGGCTTTGCAAAGACGGAAGGATCTGTTACAAAGCAAAGATCTTCATCAGCAGCAAGTAGATCCATGTCAAAATCTCTAAGTCTAATAGCCCGACGTGACATGCGACCTGACCGTAAACCATTTCACTTTCTCATGACTACCTACTAGTAATTTTTGTAACTTTGTTGATGAACATCATTATATTTCAGTTGCATTTGACGTTTTTCAGAGGAATATGACTTGTGTGATGAGAAAGCTAATTTGAAACAAATCTACACTTTTGATCCATGGGTTAATGGCTGGGAGACTGAAGTATTTATAGACCATGCTACTTACTTTGTCGTGACATTTGACCGTAAGTTAAGCTAATTGAACTACTATTACTAATCGAGAGTACTTACATAGGCCTTCAACACCTGAAACTCACATCACAAATATCACAAAATTGAATATGAAATTGATAGGTACACCTCTGGACACTGAAAACCGTCCACCTGAAATTTTTACAAGTCCCAATTTCGTCTTGCTTGAAAATAGTATAGGTAGCCAGGTAGAGGCTGAGCACATGGCATATGAAACCACTTGCTTGGGGAAGCTGCCTAATGATGGAAAACCAGTTTTCTTATCAGTGGGGCTTTTAACAATTCATATCAACCGTGCATTGCGAATATTCGTTCACCGGAGTAGCCCACTTGGCATTATTGAGCTCCAGCATTTGTCACAGAGTTGCCGGTGAAGATTAAGACGGTTTGGACGAATTTCAATATCCTTGCTGTAACTACACTACATTTACTATTGATACCTATTAATAGTTAAAAAACATTTATTCAATGGTAAAAATACTAAAAATGACAACCGTTTGAATTTCCTCCACTGCATGGTAGTAATCGACGTCGTTTGTTATCTAATCTCCCGTACTTGATATAATATATCCGACCCGCCAGGACAAGGTAGCATCAAAAAGGTCGGGTCTCGGAGCCAACCATTGACTTGATCCAAAGATAAGATAAGCAATTAAAAGGAGAGAAAATTAAATCGTGCCATGGAAACAAACTTTTTCCAGAATACTGAGGAAGTGATGAGATAAACGTGTTTGCTGTAAAGAGAAGACGCAGGAAGTTTTCGAATTATTTCTGCATCTTCAAAATTACGAGTTATAGGCCATTGGGGGGTGCTGAAATGGTGTACAAAACTCACGAGATATGATATTTGTGAGCTTGGACGATCCTCATTTCACTGGGCAGGCATTACTGATAAGGAAAACTGGTTTATCATAACGAGGTATGGGTTCAGAAAGCACATGGCATACAGCATGGTGTGTACCCGACTTACCTACACTATTTTTCAAGCCAACCTCCCTCGGGACTTGTATAAATTTCTAGTGGACGGATTTCAGTGTCCAGGAGTGTACATTAAGGAGTATTTATGCTCTAAACTGGAATTGAACCATACTAAAAACCTCCTTTGGATATGTTTTTGAGTGGATATTTTGTTAATCTAGTACCTGCCTATCATTGCTCATTTTTGAATCTTGGTGAAAACCTTTTTTTTTACTTTATTTCTGGGAGAAAAGGTGTAGTTTGTTACATTTTACTGCCTTTGTGCTCGACACTTGCAGAGTCGGCAAATAAATAATTTCCTCATAAAATAATACACTGACCTATAATGATTTTGTATTTCACAGTGAAAAGTGAAAACAACTCGATGTCCCCCAAAATAACAAAAATCACAATTTAATTTTTGTTTAGGGGATGAGAAAGGTGCCATGATAAACATACAGTCAATGCTTCCAAAATCCCATAAGCATTACAGTGAAATGCAGGCAAAGATTCGTCGGCAGTCTCGTTCTTTCTCAATAGCACTTATAGAAGAAGACAGTTAAAGAAGAACATGAATGATGTAATTGCTAAGAAAATATTTAATCATTGGCTGGAGAATATTGAATGGAACTGGCAGGAAATATTATAATTCTCATGATTATTTTTTAATCTGCACTCAATCTGAAAATAATTTTCAACACAACTGGGAAACATGATAACTTTCTCAGAAAAAAATAAAAAAAGTGAGTTTTGTATTTTATGCAGTTATCAACGGGTATTGAAAATGCAAGCAAGTCATCAGCAAGCGTAAATAAAATATATAAGAGTTTATTACGATTGAAATGAATTTACAGTACAATGCAGTTGATTGCTTTTTGCAGGTTTAACAAGAGCATAAAGCTTGGGCCATTTTCTGATATGCTGAGCTGACTAGCTTTCAGTTCGAGGGACCACCTTGCTAGGCACGTAGAGTATAGGTACCATTCGTTCTATGTATACAAGGAGGTGATTTAATGTACACTCATCATGCCCTTAGAAATTATTTTTAATTTAATTACTTAATATTTGGTTATTTTACCTAAGCACTATTATCTTATTTACCATGTTCATCAATTTTCTAATTTTTTAATAACTTAATTTGGCAATCAGTTGAACCAGTTGAACTATCTGATCTCAATGATATTCAAGCAAAGAGAAAAGCAAATTTCAAATTTTGTGATTTGTTTTTTAGAAGATGTGGCACTAAAAGCTGAAACCCTAAGATTATTTCAAGAAACATCATTACAAATAAAAAAATTGCAAGTGAATATCTTTGAAGGAGGGAAGCAAAATTAATCAAAATTCTACAAATTTGATTGGAAAGCTTATAATTTTCTCTGTGCCTATGTAACAGGTAGGTCCTAGATAGATAAATATTTATATCAATCTGCTTTAATTGGTAATTTGTATAGTGGCTTACAGTGAAAAATGTAATTCAGCATAAACATAAATTTCTTATTCATACCTATATTTAGATTTAACCTGTATTAAGTTTAAACAAGGAACAACCGCCTGTAGATAAGAAATCCTATTGCCAAAATGAGAAACCACATGGCCACGTTTTTGTAGTCGCCACTTTCTGCCGGTGCTGATTGGGCTGTTGGCATTTGCACCTGAATGTTAGGAACTGTGTTGCTGCCAATGCCAATTTGTGTTGTCCTGCGCCGTAAATCCGAGTTATCCTCATTTGAATCTGGCAACTCGGTGATGGGTTCTTCATTAACAGTTTGTTCTGGTGGTGATTCAGACTTATCATCGGAACGTACGTCTTCAGCCTAAATAAATTTTAAGTTAAAATTACACAGGGCTTATAACATGTCAATTTTAGCAATATGATATTCACCTTCAATGCAATTTGGCTAATAAGTGCTGATTCTTCTTTCGTGAGAGGCTTGGAAGCTCCACTAGACAATTGTAGCGCAATTTTACCACAAGTTGAGCATTCCCACGATTGTGATCTAAAAGTTTACAGTAAAAACCATTGTTATAGGACTAAGGCACCGAAGTAAATTATTTCAAAATTTTCTACCAAAGATTGCACATTTAGAGGAGGCAATCGAATTCTGAGGGTAATACCTTCGAGCAAGAGCTTGTCGTTCATCCTTTGTGTAATCAAGGGAGCCAATTGTTCCGTTTCCTGGTGTTGGCATGAAGGCAATTAAAGCCATCAGAGCTGTGCGAATTGACCAAGAAGGCTGCCACGTCTCAGGGTGGTGCCCCGAAATACTCAGACAAATCTTTTTGTTGGTTTCAAAACGACCATTGGGCTAGAAAATTATTGTTTGGTAAATTGTTGTACACTCTATTACAATACATGTTAGGATGAACTAAGTACTACCTAGGCATTGAATTTGGAGTAGTCCTCCAAAGTAGTACTCCAAATTCAATGACCTAGGTATACCTATATAGATTTGAAAATCACGAGTAAGATTAGTCTTGTCTAGGAAACTACACTACAAATTTAGGCAGAAGTACGGGTAAACCCACAAAAAGCAGAAAAACCCAATGAGGTGGACGGATATTCTTATAGTATTATTTATTAACTCTTGTCGATTTACCCACCGTCAATAAAATAATATTTGGTGGTTTCATTGGGTACTCAGCAGGCAAAAGAATACGGCCATGGTAAACCCCTCCTTCAAAATCTGTTGCCGTGGGGCCTTGAACCGTGAAATGCCACTCAAATAAGTTATCTTCAATCGGATGGGCCCAATACTCTTCCGTTGATTCCTTTAGCTCACATGCTTCACGCATCAAGCGCTTTACGGCTGCAATTAATACCCCCTTATTAATATTTTCATTTTTGTGGGTACCTACTTAGGAGTAATTCTCAATCTCAAAAAGAGATAATTAATGATGTAATCATTAACTCAATGCAGAAGGTGGTGGTGGTGGACATAAAATTAATGTCTATTATTGGAGCCAAACTAAGCAGCCAGTTCAGGCTATTATGCATTTTCTTAACTGAGGCCAAAATACAAGCAATAATCGATAATTAATTTCTCTAACCTGGACTTTTGACATTGTATTTGCCTTGAAATTCCATGTTAAAAGAGAAGAAACGTTATGATCCAAATAACTTTAGAGTATATGTTAAATTTGGCTACTAGCTAATGTTCGTTCTCTTTTATATACAACATGTGATACAACATAAATATCACAATCCTTGGGTAACAATTCGCTTCGAAGTAAGAACTGACGTTGTCAAATAGGAAAACAACACATCAATGACTGACTGCGTGATAATTACAAGCGGTACGCCCACTGTCAGAAAGGACGATAGGCCATGTGATAGGCCGATGAGGATTGATAGGCCATGCTAGTTGCCAGCACGAAACAAATCGCAAACGCTGGAACCAAAGAGCTACGCATCAATTAGACGCAATAACAAAATACAAATATGGTAAAATCTCATTTGTTTCTCAGCGAGGCAAAGGAGAAGCACTTTAAATTTTAACAGTCGCGACACCACCTGGCAGCCAATGCTGGTACCAATCCAAGCGAGTCTCGAGTGGAGCGATTCTTGTTTGAATTTGACTAGTGATATTTGTACTGACACTTATCGACATTATGATGCGATTCAGAGTAAGGATGCATGCTAATTTCGTCAAGCTTTAAAGTGAGCATATTTTCCCCGTTCATTCTGGTATGGAGGCCTTTTGCCATGATTGTGGGAAACCCTGCTATACACATCAATGAGGTATACATCACAACATTTGCGAAGTATGCATCTCAATAATGTATGCTTGCAGTATGTGCCGCTTTGGTGCTTCATAAACTGGAAGATGATGTCTCATCACAATCGTAATCTCTGACAACCCAGAACGAAGGAAAATTCCCACACAGGTCTCATAAATGTATAGGTACATATTTTCTGCAAGGGCTTTTACAAAAAAATGTTTTCACTAAATTTGGGCGGTGTTCCATAATAACGCTCTGTTGGCTGATGGTAATGTGGTATTTTATTCTTGACATGTGAGAATGAGATCTAGAGGAATTTCAACTTTTAGAATGAGTGGTCAAGATGTAACAAAATTCCATTAATTAAGATTATTTTTCCAGCAGAAACACCCCTCACCTGTTGTAAACCGATAGGTTCGTGAATGGCTGATTTGAAAGGCACCCTTATACTGTGGTGCACTGATAAGGAAGTATAAGTTAGTTAGTTAGTTAGTCAGTTTAGTTCCTTTTCACAATATGTTAAATACATGTTCAATTTTATTTTACATGCAAAAAAACACACGCATTGACCCATAGGCTTCAATGCCTTGTTAGGGTATTGGAAAAAAAGTATTGAAAATATGAAAATAATTGATCAATTGGGTTATATGCATAATAATAATAGGAAAACATAATTTATCAGGCAAATTCAGGCAAAAAACTTAGGCAAACACACTAGTGAGTAATTTTGGTTCATTTTTACTATGTTCTAAAAACTCCTCTTTTGAGTTGAATGCATTATTTGTAAGGTGCTGCAGTCGGGTACAGTGATGCCTTGACACTAGCCATCAGAATGAATTTCCAGGAATAAATCAAAGAGTGGAACTATTGACTGTTGACAGAAAATCAATACGTCGATTCAGTCGATATTATTGGACGACAGGGTTGTCAAGTTGCACTGATGCACTGATAAGAAAAGATGAGACATACAGTGGCGCTACAGACATAGTAGCAGCCTGTGAGATAATCTTTTCATAAAAAAATTAGGGAATGCTGAGAATTTATCTGCAAAATAAATGACGAGAAGTATATCTTTTGATCCGCTATGTAAATTCCAACTAAATTGACTAAATGATAGGCAAAATATATTCAGCAAATATCTTTCTATACTGTTGCTTATTTTCTTAGAGTATGCAAACAGAATAACTCGATGTTAAATTGACAATGACGTAGGTATATTTTTAAACAGATCGAAAATACGCCTCCGTCGTTATTAAGATCCAATTGGTCTCAACCAGCCTCTGCAATTTCCAAACGCCTAAAAGCAATTTAAGTCGATTTAATCGATTAATATACCTCGTGTACGTTTTATAACACCGTGTTATATGTTATGCTTATCAATTCTTGTGTTCAGCTAACTTTTACGAAAAATTAAACTCTGAGTCATAAGGTGTGTGGAGGATTTTTACCTCGAAAAGTTGCCATTTGTTGTGATTTACGTAAATCTTGACAGGACTATCCTAATTGACTCGACCATTGGGATGTTTTGCAAAAAGATAAATTCCCACCCCTTTAAAGCCCCAGATTTCAAGGGTTGGGTTCAATAGTGGGATTCGAGATGTTTGACAACTCGTCCACAAGGTCATCAATTCTGACAGGTAACAATCTTAGGATACACACGCTTATTCATACAAGTGTGACGACAAAGATTTGTTTATCTGCTTAAAAACTTCTGCACAAGTTCGCACAAATTTACAAATAAGCATAATCGTCTTGATTTTATTTTACAATGTATACCATTAGAAATCGTTATTCCTTTTCTCTCTTTGGCCGTTCAGCTTTTTTTCCTCTTTTACCTGCAATGACTGTGTGAATTTCGAAACTGATTAAACTTTATCTCTCTCTAGCCGAGATTCGATTCCCACTTCCCAGGTACAATTTCCAAGCGACGTCACAACTCACCCCAATTTTACCACCTTATTCTTATAACGAAACAATTAGATTAAACCACTGCATCAGTGCATGATACCTAATGGAAAAGATCGACACGGAAAACTGACGACAGAATTTCAACCCAAGATTATTTTCTATTTATTCCTTGATATGACACAAGATAATTTTCCCCAGATACACATAAAAGTTTAGAAGGTCATGTTAATTCGCGACTAACTACGATTGAAGTCTCGGGCAAAACCGTCACTCAGGAGGCTCCACTCTCCCGCAGCCTCCAGGGCATAAATTCCCAGAATCATTGAACGCAAGATAGAATCGGAAAAGACACAGCACTGCTTACAATTTGCTTCCAGCTATGCCGCTGGGGCGAATAAACCATGAAATTTAAACGAGGTCTCAAAGATTTCATAGAAACACTGAACTTAAATACATAATTTTAATTAATACATTTTTAACCTTTTTAATGAGAGTCAAGGGCGAAGGGAGTAGGCAACTTTAAATTTTATTTACTGCAGAAGTGCAGAAATAGTACCTATCGCTTTTTTCTTTTTGTTAGCTTTGTTTGTTTGTTCATATGCCCGTATTGTTCGTGCTTTACTGGCCAAATGTCATGAAGTTGATGAAATTTTGATACATTTCAATGTTTTGAAAGGGCGTTGAAAATGATGTTAACGTCAATGGCCACTGGATCTGGGGTAAACTAAGTTACGTGTGAACGTCCGATATGTTAGGAGGGCTATACAAAATTTCAAACAGAAACAACTAAAATTTTCACACAATCGACTCCCAAAATCTTCAAGATTTGTCAAATGTCCCTGTTCTTTCTAAAGCGATCTTTCTGATCAGGCTGAACAGGCTATTGTAAAATTAGATTTTATTACGCGTTTCCGGAGCCCTTAGTGTAGGGCTATCACGCCCTATAACAACTACCATTTTGAAAATTAAGCTTTGATACAAAAAAAGTGTAATTTCGAATTCCTTTATGTTTTTCCCAACATTTCGGTTATATTACTTGTGATCGTCTCCCTGGCCCCTGCAATGAGTAAAATTTTCAAATGATAACCTTTGTAGGCCAAGTATGTTTGACATAAACTTGGTGCCTCCTACGGCAATTTAGACCAGTGCCATAGGGCCAATTGTCAAAACAGTGCGTCGTTGAACACAGTATCATTAATCATTATCAACGTGGTGCCGCAAACCAAGTTCACACTTTCAGCATTCAGCAACATACAGTTTGACCAACTGATGAGCCTATTCTAGACTTCTTGTCGGCAAATTGATCGAATTTCTGGGTTTCTTGGGCAGAAAATCTAAATAAAATTCTCGGACCTTCCGTGCACAGAATAAGGCTCGAGTTCGAGCAATTGTCCAAGAATGTCCAAGAATGTCCAAGAATGGTCTAATGCCATGACCGCGTGCGTTATTTCAGACACGCAATGAATTTGAGTAAAAAATCGGGAAATTTCACCACATCATTTAAAACGCCATTAGAATGATGCGCATGCTTTGAGAATAAGAAAATATAGACAGTTTATTGTTTAGGTACACAGACGTGGCAGATGAAGTCTGTGCAAGTTTAAATCGGTGTATATAGTGAGAATACGCAATGGTCACTCACTCTGAATTTACGTCACTTTTCGCTAGGCCCCAAGGGCAACGAACCGGACACGCACCATCGTCTCCAATCTTCATCGTCCATGCATCCAGCATTCTTCGTCTGCAGAAGTCTTTCAGGCCAAACTAGCTGCGTTGACTTGAGACTAAAATTCATGGGTGGGTTAGGGCTACTGGGGCGTACATTAAATTTTTTACATAAACTGATTTCAAAGTTGTAACCTACTTTTACACAGTCTAAATATTTTATTTTAATTCTTTCCCAACTAAATTTATTTTCATGGTTCTAGCGCTAATTTTAAGTCATTAATACCCAGGGAGGTGCGATTTCTTCTTGGGTATTCTAAATGATGACAGTGACAGCTTACACAATTTCAATTATTTCCCGCTTTAAATTTTTCCTGGTTGTGCGCCAATTTAATACTATATTATACCCAATATATCATTAATACCCAATGAGGTGGGTATTTACTATTTACCATCACGTTATATTACTGAATACCATAGCTCATCATGTTCTGGGGTATTCTAAGAGATAACGGAAACATTCATGTTAACATATGCAGTCTGCAGGCATACATTTCTTGCATTTTATTCTCATCATTGCATCACAATCCCAGAAGCCATTTCATCAATTTCATTACAAGTACACCATGTTGCGCTTCACTTGTTGAGATGCGATCGTCAAAAAGCCAAGAAACAGACAGGGCTTCCCACTGTTTGCGCAAACATTGACAAGGATAACATCATCAGACGAGGGCGTGAGTGAAGGAAATCGGAAATATTGGGTCTTCGTAGTTGGGTAATGGGTTTCATGCAGAGAAAGGGTTGCATACTTGACCAGAGAATTGGCCAGGGCGGATGTTGGGTGACAAAAGGGTATTGTTTCCGAAAAACGCAGGTATCTTAATATATACCCGTCGTACCGAGTGAGTGTTCATGATTTCCCGGTTCATGAGCCTAGCCGGCCTGTCTACCTTGAAAACAAAACTAGGGGTTTCTCCGCAGCATTCTCAAACCCAATTATTTTTACTTTCACATGACCAATCCTTTCTGTGGCAGTAGGGCTTTCTGAGCACCAGTCAATCGCTATGGCGTGCCTTGAGCACCAAAATAATCAATGTAACAACCTATGCCACATTATGCCTCTATATTTTGCAAATAAACGCAAGTTATTTATAAACAGCATGCGATTCAAGCTATGCGTAGGGGAAAACCCAATGAAGTCGAGAGATGACCATCGGCGTTTGGCACGTAAAGATAAACACAATCCATTCACGAAAGCTGCTCGCTTGTGGTCAGTGACGCAACGAACGTGTTTACCGACAGAGCAATTTTAACTCGGGAAAAAACGCGCCGGTGCAGCATAGAAATATAGTCGCCAATTTGTCCATCGGTGATCAACGTTTAATTCAGAGGGTGGGTCCAGAGTGGGGTGTCCTGCTGGCAAAATCATCGAAGTATTCGTGGGTCGCGTACACAATGTCACGTTGAGCTCTTGATACGGATTACAGTTAGCCTGAATTTCGGCGTCGACGTACCAGGACCACTAACAGTAAACACCAATTGAAGTCATCGACATCACCGCAATTTACAGCGTGTCCTTTCAACTTTATTTCCAATTTCTCGGTAAGTTGTGGCGTGTGCGCGCTCGCTCTTGGTATACCAAAACCACATAATTCATATTTTGGAACTTCCATCGCCATGAACTCGCATGTACCTACAGATAATTTTTAACAAATCGCTTCTTGAGAATCCCATTGCCTGCTAGTTAGCTCATAAAACCCATGCCAATGTTATTGACAATGACTGATTGGTACTAACCATAAGAGTCGGTAGTTGAAGGTTGTGATGAGTCTCACTCTCTTGCCTGTGGCGCGACGGTCGAGGAGTCGAGAACAACATACTGCATGGTACGTACGGAGGGGTGAGGGGAGGGGGCAAGAGAGATCTCGTCAGCAATCGCCACTCTCCAGTCATCATCAGTTCTTGAGTAGCTGCTCCAGAGGTCGGACGCTCCTGAGTTTCTTCTCTGGCTTTGGCATATTGCGCGTGAAACGAGATAGTATCTTGTGATAGAGCGAGTTTACTTTGTGATTATTTTCTGGTGTTGAGTGTTATTCGCATTGATATTTGCGCTTGGCAATTATTGCGAGTATTCTTGATATGAAGATCAAGGAAGTGTAGTTTCTAATCTTCGAGAGACTAGAACATCGTGAATAAGGTGTCTGCTGGTGCTGCTGGTATGTACAAAGTTTTTAAGTTCTCATCATAATAATATGTGCAAGCTGCTCAGCAAGGGAGAAGTGCGCACATGTTTATTTAAGTTTATCTTATTTCTCAGTCTTCGATCATTGCGAACAGCGAATTGTACTTCTTCTCCCGACTGTAGTCAAGGAAAGGACGAGGTGCGCCCAAGGCGATTTGCCTCATTCCTTGTAGTCGCGATTGAGAATCAAACGTGCTTTCTTGATAGAACGAGTGATTTTCACTAAATATAAACGTGCTTTTCCTATCATCATGCTACGATAACATACAATGGCAATAGTATTTTATTATCAATTGTGCTCCTGTGTTGAGCCTTCCAGTGTTCGCGTTATTTCAAGTTAGTCATTTCATAGGATATTCGCATCACGATTTGTGCCAATGCGCACAAGCGCACAAACCACCACGAAGTCGAGCTAACTTTTCACGAAAGAGGTCATGTAGCAACAACTGGTTCTGGTCCGGTCTGGAGCCTAGATGTAATTAGCGGAAATAATCACCTGAAATTAAAGCCATGAGCACATGCTGATGATCGGCGGAAGGATTGCGAGTTGCGAGGTTCCATACAGACGAATATATTGATTAGTTCACAGAGATTTTTAAACGAGATTTTCTTTCATAATATTAATTTACGTATTTAAATAGAATTTGCGTCTTAATTTATGCAGCAACGTTAATTAAACTTGTTAAATATTTCGTGACGTTGTTTAAATGGTGTATTTAACTTAACAAAGAGTCAATACATAGCTACAATTGATCCCGGTAAAACAACACATGTTTCCAAACCATCTGGTCTGGTGCAATTTGGTACAATGTCATCTTGTTATGATAGAGGTAAACTATAGTTCTGTGTCGTTATTGTATTTTTTTTGCTAATTAATTGCATTTGTGCTCGTTGTGAAAAATGGCGTGACAACGCAATTCTCTATAACTCTGTGGATGCAACTCTGAGGAAAATCTGAGGATGCATGCATCATTGTTCAGGCGGCAAAAAAGTTCGCATTTTTTTTGAACGCGACTCAACCGTGAGATAAAAATTTTGAATTCGCCAAGAAGTACGGATTACGAGACGTGATTCCAATCGTGAGTCTTGGTTACAGCGCTTTGGTACGACGTGCGGCTAAAGAAGTTAATACTCTCTCAGCCGGAGTTTGAGCGATAGCGTAGAAACTAGAAAGTTTTATACGAAATCCTTGACCATATACTCGCCTACTCACTGCTGTTCGCTTTACAGTCCAGCTCAATAACATCTTAGAAGATACAAATAGCTCCCAAGTAACTTCCTAACGAAGCATATCGTAGCTATAAAATTATTCATGGATAAGTGTAATCGCAAAATGTTTCAAAAATCAAGTCCCATGACCCGCCGCCTTTCGACCTTTCGACTTGAATAGCATAATATTTTGGTAGAGTTCAACTGTTCAATGTAGCTCGCCATTATAATCAGTTTGCCATTTTGATAATATTTAATTAATTTAATGTGGCGTAATCTCCATTGATTGCATGCGAATGTGGAGGGAAACGGGAAACGGAAATTCATTCACATCCTACAAAGAATTATGTGGACCATTATCTGCCTCATGGACTAGTTATGTTATGTTATGTTAGTTATGAAATATTATGACTTGCTCAACAGATTTTTGATTTGTAAGGGAAATTTTGAACCCCCTCCCCCAATCAACCAACAAGGATCGTGTATGGTCCCAAGGAAGGCTTACACTGAGATATAGGCTTAAATAATATGTACTTAGGGCCCATCTGCATACGTAATTTTTTTGGGGGATTTTCAAATTGGATTTGTAAAAAATAGAAATCTCGGATTTTGTGCAAATTCAACAGTAACTTTGACCAGTGGTTGTTTATTTTGGGAATAATGTGATTGTGACATTCCACTTGGTTTTGCTCTGTCGTGTTTTTGTTTTTAAAAAGGGCCCAGGACCATGTTCAAATCGATCGCGCCAGAGCAACTCCGTTCAAAATTTTGCAATCAAACCAATTGTTCCGAACCACTTAGTTAAAACAATAATACGATTTATTTTGAAAAATCACAAAATTGTCCCTGGCTTGGAAAGTTCCACCCTAATTGACGGTTTCTGCCCTTACCCCGCATTCAGCCCCGGTTCTAATGTAGCATTAAAATTTAGAAAAATATTTGTCATGCTAGTTTTACATCTTTAATAAAAGTGGGCTATCTGTTCCAGACAAGTGAATCAACACAACATCTGGTTGAAAAGATCAGCAATGAATTTCATCGCGTCGTGCTTCTTGGTCGTCTGGGCAAGCACCGCTGTGATGGCAGCGTTGCAGATACAGTGTCCAGTTGCTTGTGATTGTGGTCGGGGAATGTACCGGGACATTGAGATCAACTGTCCGAAGAGAATGGACTCGAGTTTGATTGGAAGACTGAAGCCAGAAGAGTATCTGACATTGAAGTGCTCATCGAAACAGAATACGTCCGTGTTTGAGTTGTTGGAAGGACTAAATGTCGGTCCCATAAAAAGTGTTATGTTGGAACATTGCCCGACACCGCCGTCGATATCGGAACTGCTGCAGAATATCAACGCTACCGGTGTGAAGATGTTAACAATTCGGTATTCGAATTTGACAAATTCGTTTGCGAGAAGTCAATTTGATGGGTTTACTGACATTTCACATTTGCGCATCACAAGCAGTGGACTAATTAGCATCCCGGAAAACTTCTTGGAAAATCTGGGGAACCTTACATACCTGGAGCTCCGTGAAAACAAGATAGCCGAATTGCCGCAGGACATTTTCAAGTTTTCTCCCAATCTTACTCGGCTGGAATTGGGCGGAAATCAAATGAAGCACTTATTTCCCGGAATATTTAAAAATCTTACTCAGCTCATCTTCCTCAATTTATGGAGAAATTCTCTCGTGAATATGTCGAGGCAGGTGTTCACCGACGTGAAAATACTCAAGTCCTTGGATATCAGCGGCAACGGCATTGTGACAATGCCAGAAGACATTTTCATCGACTTGAAGGAACTGAAGAACTTGAGTTTGAGCGGCAACAATTTCTCGTCACTTCCTGAAGGACTCCTATCGCAGACCCTGGACTTGGGAAGGCTGACTTTGGATAACAATCGCCAGCGACTGGTCTTGCCTGGCGGGTTTCTCTCCAATTTGCTGCAACTCAAAAGCGTATCGCTGACGTCCAACAACCTGTCTCGGCTGCCAGGGGATATCTTTGCGGGCTCTTCAGCGATCGAAACAATTCATCTGGAAAGGAACGCGTTGTCCGAGCTTCCAGAAGAACTATTCAAAGATGTTACGAACTTGGACACCCTAGACATCAGTCGCAACATGTTGGAGTCGCTGCCAGCTAAAGTTTTTGCCGGACTGAAAAAGCTCCGCATACTCAAGCTTGCTGATAACCGGCTCGCCACCATTGAAGAGTAAGTCCTAGATCATTAGCTTCTATTAGTAGCTGCAGTATCTGCATTTTTCTACATGCATAACTTGTGCTGAAAACAAGGTTGACAAATTTTTTAGTGCAGCAACCTTAAAAATACCTTGATAAGATTTTGACAAGATTTGTCAAGATTGTGATGAAATTTGATACAGAAATAATTTCATTTTGTTAATCACTGTTTGCAATGAATGTAAATATACATAAATTTAAATCTTATAGATTTTTGCAATTATACCATTCAAAAATGCACACTTCTATAATATACCTTTGCAAAGCCCCTTTCTTATTTAAATACCGGATAATATTGGAATATCGGTTCTAATTTATTTCAATCTTCCGTTGTTACAGAGCCACTTTCCAAAGTCTGGATTCGCTGGAAGTACTGATTATGGACCACAACAGATTGGGAGTGATTGACGGCCGAGCTTTCTACAGCAATCGACAACTGAAGAGAGTAGACCTTTCGCACAACTTCCTGACTTTTGGATCTGATGTTTACTCGTTTGAAGACGTTTTTGGACCAAGATCACCTCTGAGTCGTTGCGACAAACTTGAGGTGCTCAACCTCGCAAACAATTCTTTGTCTGTGATCTTTTCCGATTGGCGAACCAAACCTCGCCTGTCTAAGCTGGACCTTCATTCTAACAAAATTGAAATGCTACAGGTAAACATTATATTCCTTCCATGTTGGGTGAACTTTTTGGCAAATAAGGTAATTATTTTTATGAGCTAATAATGTTTAATTCTTGTTTCAGCTTGAAGATCTTGAGTTCTTCTCTAAGAATATTGTAGTCGACCTGAGCAAAAACTTGATAACAGTGGTAGATTTAAGAAAACGGCAGTTGCTGCCTCATTTTGAAAATAATTCTGACCCTACGACGCAATCTAACCGCAAATTCATTTTACGAAACAACCCCCTTGATTGCAACTGTCGAGCATTCTCTCTCCTCCAATATATGGAAGGCGACCTTGCCACAAACATCTACCGCTTCATGGAATTAGTAACGGACGGATTAACCTGCTCAACACCTGAGGAACTGTCTGGAACCTTGGCAAAGGATATGAAGTCCAAATTAGTAACGTGCCGACTTGAGGCCCCAGAAATCGGAGCAGTTGGATGTCCAGAATCGTGCAGCTGTTTCGGACGGCCTTATGACCAAGCTCTGATAATTGATTGTTCATTTGCTGGGCTCGAAGAATCCCCACTTGCTCTGCCAAATCTGTTGAATCGAACCGAAATTAATTTGCGGGGTAATATGCTGAAGAAACTGCCCGATGCGTCTCTACCAGGGTATGAGATGGTCACCAAGATCTATGCCTCTGGCAACAACATCACTCACCTGGATATTTCAAACATCATGCCCAAACTTGAGGTACGTGCGCTGAAACTATCATTGTGTCCACTTTGGAACTTTGCTGGTCTTTTGCAGGATTTAATGTTTTTGTTTCTCATTTTACAGGTACTGGAATTGGATCACAACAAGATACAATTCATCAATCCTTCTACGTTAGAGCTTCTAACAAACATGCCGAAGCTGGGGTATATGAGTTTCTATGAGAACCCTTGGCGATGTGATTGTGATGCTGTGAACATGCAAATATTTGTACAAGCAAATTTCAAGAAGGTGAGATCATCAAAAGATAAATACTTGCCTACTTAGAAATATACCGTGATAATTCTGTGGGTGAAAACTAGGTACACATAAAAGATATCATATAGGTATAGTCAAAACACAAGCAAAAGTTACCTGCTGCCTATTGAGCTTGATCCTGATTAAATCTACAGTTTTTGATTTCTTGATTTCTTGCTTTGATGTTAGATATCTTGTAAGTTTAACATCCTATAATTTAATTTCCAGGTGGATCTTGTGACGGGGAACATGACCTGCGCATCGGGAGAAATCTTTACAGAAATATCTGCAAACGACCTGTGTCCTGTGGCCCTCAACATCATCATCACTCTGAGCGTCTTGGTGGGAGTCCTGGGATTCGCGCTGGGAGCACTGGCCGCGTTCTACTACCGGTATCAGCAAGAAGTCAAGGTATGGCTGTTCGCCCACGGGTGGTTCCTTTGGTTTGTGACGGAGGAAGAACTTGACAAAGACAAACTTTACGACGCATTCGTCAGCTATTCCCATAAAGATGAGGACTTTGTTGTCAAAGACTTGATGCCTGCGCTCGAATCTGGTCCGAATCCATTCAAATTATGTTTACATTTTCGTGATTGGATAGCTGGAGAATATATTCCACATCAGATCGGGCAGTCGGTCGACAATTCTCGTCGAACCGTGGTGATTTTGTCGCCGAACTTCCTCGAAAGCGTGTGGGGTCGCATGGAGTTTCGAGCGGCTCACAAGCAAGCTCTCAGCGAGGGCCGAGCACGCGTGATTGTCGTAGTTTACGAGGACGTTGGACCCATCGACAAGCTAGACACGGAACTCAAGGCGTACCTTTCGATGAACACGTACGTGCAGTGGGGAGACCCCTGGTTCTGGGATAAGCTACGCTACGCCCTGCCCCATCCGCCGCAGGTGAAGAAAGCCGCAGCCGTGAAAGGGACCCCCGAATTGCGTGTGCAAACGGTTTTTGACGATAAGCGCGACCTTATGGAGCCGACGACCCCGAGTGCTACTACGCCGCCTGCAGATTCGATGCTTGAATCGATTTGCATAATTCCTAAAAATCATCAGATCATCCCTTTGTCGGCTTTTAATGGCAGTGAGAAGTTGATTAATGAAATCAAAGATAAAGTCAATAACTTTTATGCTGTTCAAGCGTGATTTGCTCGCAGTTCAAAGTTTGTGTGAATATCTTGATTGTTCAGAGCAATTTGATCTCAGTTGAACATGTGCATGCATATTTTTAAGATCCATTGATGCCTTGAGATAATTCTTGATAGATAATTTTTGCTTATATGTTCAATTTATTTTTGGAGATGCTGGAGAATTGGCTTATTTTTTACTGAGACATTGTTTGTTATCTCAATTTATTGTTGTATTAACAATTCAAACAAGGATTTATCTCTTTCAAATTTCCATATAACCTGTGAAAATATCTATTATATGTATACTGGAAATTCTTGGCCAGGGCCAAATCAGTTATTAGGTACTAGGACTCGGACCTGATATTTTATTGTCCTAAAAATTGCATCTAAGTATTTTTTTCTCCAGCAGCTACTTTTTTATTGTTTTTATTCATTTACATGATATATAGTGATGTATCGCCAGCTTCACAGCAGCCAAGGCATTTTATTATGTTAAATGAAATAGTCGAATATGTTTATGTCCTGCATGCTGTATGCTCAGTGATGTATTAGAACTGTACAAAATGACAAGGTGTGGACTGTGAAATGTAATGGGCCATGCAATATTTTGACCATTTTAGCACCCTGGCCCAATGGCTGGCATTTCATTCATAAAGACTTATTGTTTCTACTTTTAATACATTTTTAAAGTTTTACCTTTACTTTTAGGCTAGTCAACCAATGCCATAGACAAGAGGAATAGTTTGACAAAAATACCATTACTACCGAAGTGCATGAAGTGTGTAAAACTAAAATTAGTTGATTGAATGAAATATTTGTATTTTTTGTTGATGTCTTTGTTTCGTGTAAGAAACTACATGTCTCTGCAAAATGTTCCTGCTATAAATATTTGTAAGAAATTGGAGTTTACTTGATTTTTATATAGTTTATACACCTTGAAAGAATTGAATGTGTGTAGAGAGTAAAAAAAGGGGGAAGAATGTGACTTTCTTTGGCAACTAGTATTGTTCATGTTTGCAAAGAGTATAAAAGCTATAACTGGGTAAAATTGGTTGATGACATGGAATTTTTCTAACAAGCCGCCAGAATAGATGTTTGTATTAGTTTTTCGCGAGATTGGTGAGATCGAAACAGAGCAAGGAGGGTGAAGAAAATCTACATTGCACAAGGGTTCTACTTAAAAATTACTGTACAAGTTTCTTGGTTGTTTTTATTATATTATGCTTGTGAGCCAAAAAGAGAGATAGGATTTCCATAGCGATATTTCACCATCTAGCATTTTCGGCAAGTCAACTTTGGGTACCTATTTGAACTGCAGTGTGCAGATCCATATTTTCACTTAAGCCCCAAAGGCTTTTTGCACTTACTTTAATTTTATGTATATGAAATTTATGCCGAGAGCACTGGTTAAAAGAGACGGTGATGATCCTGTAGCTTCCTGCCCTTGGCAAGTTAAAATGAATTCATTAATTTTTGAAAGTCGGAGTCGCTGTGCCTTTTCCAATTTTGTTTCTGCATCTTCTGAAGAACTTTTCAGGCATGGTCGCTGTAAAATTTGATGCATTTGTTGTCGCATTTTAATGTAGCTGATTTTCAGATTCAGAGTTGCTGTGTCAGAGTCGCTGTACAACTTCTACCTGCAATGGATCCCATTTTATGCCAAATTTTATCTACAATCTTCGCCTTGAATCATTTGCTGCATTTGTTGCCGCATGCGTAATTCATCCCTATCGGAGACTTTCGCATTTATTTATTTATTTATTTATTTATTTGGCTGCTGACAAATACATTGTAATTGTATGGGCCTATGATAAATTTATATAATATTAGTTGAAAAATAAATTATATAACATATGATAATAATAATAGTAGTTTAATCTCGAGGTAAGGGTGTACCGATAAATGCTAATAGTTAGCCCTATTCTGTGGTAGGGTCCTTAATTGTAGTGGTTTAATTGGAGTGGTAGCATCCTTTTGATAATATTTAACATGGTAATGAGAATAATAATAGTAAATAATTGTAATAATAAAAATAAAAATAAAATAAAATAAAAAACAATAAAAAACAATAGGAGGCCCACGTTGTTGGTAGAATGGTAATATAAACGTAGGGTAGTAACGATGGTTCTTTTAATAGATTCTTAAAAAAGTATTATATAGGTATATTTTTAGGATTAGTAACTGTTAAACGTGCTTACAGCATGCATTATTATTGGCACCAAAGTTCCCAGGATATCTCACCTTGATTGACAAACGACTTTCAGTTGGATATTAAAAATGCACCGGATATGCGAAAAACTGACGATAGGGATACAATATACAATTATGGTATATTTTGATTTTATGGAAGGTGGTATCCTCCCGATTAGTTCCATCACCCTGTTTCCTTAAACTCCCATCACTCCATATGGCAAGGTCGACCCTCAACTCCTAGGTTGCCATCTTTTGCATCAACAAATTAGGGTTACTGAGGGTTCCGTAATATTTATTGTTAGGGATTATTATTTATTTACCGTCATCAGCTAAATTGAACTATCTCTAAGAGGGTCTATGAGGGACGTTTATTATATGCTGTTACATGCCACTTTGCCTTCAATAAACCACAATTCGCGATTTTTCGCTCAAGAATCCGATTACATGATTGACTTGTGATATTTCATAGCGCTACGCGTCTCGATTTATTGGTTGATTTGAGGCGTTTAATGGCGAGTTAGCGTCTAGGCTGTTTTTGCATGTCCCGAGAATATCTCAGCTGCATACTAACCGATTTCAATTTCACACATTTTGAAAGCAGATATTGCTTGCATTCTGTTTTTGAATGGAGGTGTGGAATGTGACTGACATCAGAAGGTTTTTTAAGAGACAAATGTTACTTTTTGTTTTCATATTAAATATGCGATGGAATTGGAAAATTAGGGTTCGATCCCACAATACCTCGTTAGTATGGTCCTTCCTTCCTGGTTTAAATATCTAACAGAGTGTACGGCAATGGTTTTTGATGAGCGTAACGAGCTAAGCAAGTGAAGCGAAATCTTCAATTACACGTACTGCAAAAAAAGTCACTCGTGTGTTTTTTTATGTTTGTTTTTTTGTGTGTTTGTTCGCGGTCTACAGGCCAAACGCCAAAACCGATTTGATGAAAATTTATATGGACATTTGATTTCTCTGACTTAAATCGACCACGTTTTTGAAGCAATTCGGACGAGTAAATTTTGTGTTATTAAGTTTTTACGAAATTTTTCACTTTTTCCAAAACATGTTTTGCCCTCAAAGAGGCCAAGCATCTGAATATAATTCGACGAAACTTTCTGGATATGTTGACCCTAACAATTCAATGTTTGTGTACAAATTTTATTGTTGTATGTTTAGCACTTTTCTTGAAAATGGCGCTTTTACGACACTTTTTAAGCGTTTTTGCTGATTTTTGCAATTAAAGCAACTTTATCTTCAACCGATGTTAACAAAATTTACAGTGTGGCGTTAAAAATCATAAAAATAAGATATTGTGTTATTTTAAAGCAAAACAATCCAATAATTTTTCTTTTCATAGATTTTTTCCAGGTTACGGATGTCATAGGGAAAGCTGCTAAATTATCGCTGAACATTTTAAATTGATCAATTAAGCCTAGTCTTAATATCAGAATATCAGCAACTTGTGGATAGTCCGTATAGTTGTACGCCAGGCGTGCGGGGAAGCATGTCTGCCCTCAACCGAAAAGAACCGGGTTCGACTCACGGAGATTATATCGCTTTTTATCCAGTGATATAATATTATGATGAATGTTCGATGCACGATGCTTCTGGGCTCAGGCAGCGACAGCAGCGAACCTGGCAGCCAGAATCCAATCAAGGCAGGCATTGAGAGCGATATCCAGTTCATGGAATGGAAGTTGGGTAAGAGTAGGACAGGACTTATGCATACTACACAAGCAGAGAGTCAACGCCTGCGTGGTCTAGAGGTTTGAACACTGTGTGGCGTATCAACGCCTATATTGACCCGGGTTCGATCCCCACAGCAATCATTACTTTTTGTAATTGTCATGGCTCTGGCCCATGGCTCTCACTATCAAGACAACAATTAACATAACAGAGGGATAAGTTGCACTCAAGCCGCATCAGATCGGAAAAAGGCAGCTCTGATCATCACAGGCAGCGTGGTGTATGGGATAGCACACGTGCCTGGTAATCTAGCGGTATCTATCCGTATAGAACTGCAATAACGAAATATATAATGTTCCTAAAGAAACAAAAAATTATCAAGTCGTAGAATGGTTCATGTTTTACCACTAGATGGCGCTGTCGACTATTTCTTTGTGGTGTCACGTGACACTCGTGGTCGTTTTGACCTGAATATTTGGTTAAGTCCAATGTAAAGGCTTAGGGTGTTAGGGTGGGGCGTTTCACTTTCACAGCAAAAATCCGGACCGGGGTCCGAACTTTTTGCTACCATCTTTAAATCATTCGCCCGAAATTAATTGCAAAAAAGTTTCTCCCGTTCGGGAACCGAACCCGGGCCCATTGGTGTATCAGGTTGACTCTCTAACCACACGGCTGTTGAGACATCTACACTATTCTCGATTTTTTTTGTATATAAATTACATATCACGCAGTAGTTTTTATACACTATATATTTCTACGACGAGGATATAATATTAACTACGGCGTCATAGCTGAAGAGCCATCGGGCTTTATGCGCAGCAACTTTGCCTGCTGGACCTAGTGTCTTAGTGACCTAGTGTCACTCGATCAATCAATCGAGTGAAGAAGGGGTTCTGATAGATTCACATGTATATATTAGTTGAACGATCTTTACCTTGGTTAAAAAGTTAATTGTTGCCGAATTTGAACCAGGTTCAGCTTGATGCAGTTCTAAGGACCAAGCGAGCTTTTCCAACAAGCCACTTCGCCTCATGGTTAAAGAGCACTTTAGTTGCTACCTTAGCTATCTTATCTATCGAAGGCATGGGCACACCATTCATTTACTTGCTTTTTTGTTGTAAATATCTGCATGGCGTTATCGTATGGAAAATTTCGCCAAAGTAGCCAATAGCTACTTTGGGTATAAATATGGGTAAATGCTAATTTTTAGGTGAACATTTGGAGGGTATGCTGATTCTATAAATTTTATTAAACTAGGCTATGCCAACACTCAAATATAATCGTGTTTTGGGTGAGCGTAAATATTACGGCCATCCACAACACGATTTTATTGAGTATGCGCATAGCCTAGAGGCTTATTGATGAGCGTAACGAGCATAGCGAGTGAGGCAAAATCTTCAATTACACCATACTGCTAAAAGTCACGTATTTTTTTTATGTTTGTTTTTTTGTGTGTTTGTTCGTGGTCTACAGGCCAAACGCCAAAACCAATTTTGATGAAAATTTAATGGACCTTAGTTTTCTCTGAACCACATTTTTGAAGCAATTTGGATAATGAGCCTGTTAAATGAGCCTGTTGTTATACCAATGGCAATAGGTTAACAACATGATCCAATCTTGGGCTTGGAGCAAATAGTTTTGGAGGAAGTAGCTAGAAAAATTTAATAAATTTAATTAGACCTCTCTATAATCATGGCACTTTGTGAGTTATAAAGAGTAAAATACACAAACAAAGTTATTTTAAAAACCTAAACGTATATTATATCAAATAAAATAAGTGACTAAAGTCAAGATCAATACATACAAAAATAATAATAAAATATCTCAAATATTACCTCCCTTTCATATTATACACAAATTAAATCAATGCGTTTAGTGTTTCACTAGAAGTCTTAAAATGCTGACTTTACAGCTTAAGATATCTTAAGATATTTGGATTTTTTGTTTCTCAACAGAGCTGAGCTGAATTCAACAACTTTTACCGTTTCCTATTCTGCCGCACTGGATCAATTTCTGTGGACCCAATTTCAGCAGAATTAAAAACAGGAAAAGTTGGGGAAAAGGGTCCTGGGGTCATGTGTATTACACAATAACTGTCAAGGTAACACCAATGACCGCTTAGCTGCACAATTAACTGGGCCTGTAAAGCCCAAATAAAAGCCCAAGTGAATAATTAATAATGATACGTCAAAAATACATTAATTTCTAATAATAACAATAGTTCACATTGATCGACGGTCTACCTATATCTACAACAGTTAGTTCAAACCAAATTATTATTGTAAGTAGATTTGAGCAATTGAATAATTATATCACTATTTTAATTTTATATAAATTTATTAAAAAAGATCCAGTTTTCAAAATTTTATGTTGTTGTTTTCAGAGGGATTGATTATAATTTTTAATATTGTTTTAAGCTAGTCAAATGTCAACCAATGGCATCAGCTATATAAGTTTTTATACAATAGAAGTATAATTAGACAATTTCATGGAAGTTTTCTCAATCTGCTAACCACTATCACAATATTTAAGGGGCATAAGATGCTTGTCCTAAAATGCAGCTAAAAAAAGTCTTCTGACATTGATCTCCAAAAGCTAGGTCCTGCCATTGCTAATGTATCATCTCAATGAAAAGAGTATTAATATCTTTAAATATTATTAAAAGCAAAATATCCAATTGAACATGTGTGTCCAGAATTACACAAAACCCAAACCTTTGTCAGACCCAGGGTAATGCTTATGAGAGACTCTGATTGGAAATTTTGCATAAAATAATAAATCTACCGTGTATGCAATGAGATTTGCAATTTGGTTGATATCAATCTCAGTTCTTCTCCAGTCAGTAAACCTACATTCTTCACATTCAATTTGGCAGTTAGGTTCCCCAATTTTCATCGTCCTGAAAAACAAAAATTTCACATTTTGTATAGAAATTGGAACTTGATAGCAAAGAAATTGTTCTTGAACCTAACAAAAAACCTAGCAATACAACTTAATAAGATGATGTTTATATACAATTGTCAAACACAATCGGGAATATCAAATAATGTTTAGGCTTCTTATTACCAATTACCTTTGCACCATCATTTACAGTAAACTACCCCAACACTACACATCACCAGTTAAACTAAATAAAGTTTAATAATTTAATAAGTTTAAAAAGTTTAATCAAATAAAGTTTCTAAACTAAGAAAAACTATAATAAGTTCCTAGTACACCTACTAATTACATGTACTTTTAACTCTAATAAATAACTTATTAACCCTAAGTATGCTTAAACGATATTAATTAAAACTGTTAATTAAAATTAAAATTAAATTAATACCTTACCACAGTGCATAAATGTACACTTGTAAGAAGAACAATAAATACAAATACAAAATACTACCTGGGCCAGTTTCTGCAACAGTTTAAAAAATTATCTTGTCAGTAACCCATTTTATTCCCTCTATGAGTTCCTGAACTCCTAATTTAATTTAATATTTACTACTTGTTTTATATTAGTTGAGAAACGTGTTATGCTGTGTTTCCTTTTTGACGATGCCCATATTATGTACAATGTACCGATCGACTGGATCATAATAAAAATACAAAATAAAAAATACGACTTCTTTCCTCTAGCAACTATTTAGTTACAATTTTGAAGCAGTTATTTTTCTTGAATTTTTATGTAGGAATACAGCATACAGTTTGTATGTCTTGGGTCACGTAAACCTGTCTTGGGCCAAGCACAGCTGCCTTGGGCCAGCAATCACACTCACCTCAAGCCTCTGCCGCGAGTATGACACGTGGCTGCGCTCCCTTCGCCAGAGCGGGCAGCTGCAGATGCGTGGACATCGGGGTAGCAGCCTGAACTGCCACATGCCCAGCAACACCACGAAGAACAGCACGATCGCAATGATGATCAGACGCTCTGCACAAGAAAGACAACCCGTCAACGATCGATGGTAGCGGTGGGGTAGTGTGTACCATCCAGGGCTTTGAAGTGCTTCCATATTCCAATTACTTTTGGAGGATTATTTTTATTACTTATTACTTATTAGGGGTTTGTTTTGGGTACGGTTCATAGATTTGTATTACATTGGTTCGGTTAGAGCAACAATTTTTTTATAATACTGCTTTCACTATTCATTAACTATTTCTTCTACTTACATTGTCGGAAAAAAATTAACAACCTGTCAAAAACAAAAACAGAATGAAATATGGGTATGTGTTTTAAAAGAACATGGTTCAGTTTCGATTGTTGCTTTGCCCATTTTACAGTTGCGGCCAGGTTACAGTTTAGTTCAAGGCTGTAGAAGCTTCTGACTTGAAGAAGTAAGAGTGTGATTGAGATTTTTGGATGAGCGAGCGAAATCCTTCAATTTAACAACATAGGGGAAAAAAAAGCATTTGGATTTATGTTTTTTTTTTTTTTGTAACAAAAACGAGCAGCCCTACTTAAAGGTCACAGATCGTTACGAAATTTGGCAAAAACGTTCGTGGTGACTCAGCGAGGTGCTGTATGGTTTTTGAGCAAAATCTGGTCAGCCGTTTCATTTTTATGAGCAAAAACCCGTAAATTTTTCAGTTTTTTGGTACTAGCTTCGTAACCAATTAACCAATCCGCACCAAATTTGGATTGAATATAAATGATAACAAGTTAAACGAATTGCCAAAGTTTCAGATTCGTGCATGAAGTGTTTTGCTAATCAGAAAAATAAAATGACTTAATAATAAATAATAATAATAAAAATACTTGATCATTAAAGCACTGTTTTCAACAATATGATTTTCAAATGTTTTCCGTTTGAATTTCTCCTCGGAGATTACGGCTCGCTCATCCTGCAACGAGTGTAGGCTCTACTAATTGTTTACCTAGTTTAATTGTATTGCATCAAAACTGGCTATCCTACAGTAAGCTGTAGGTACTACATACAACATACAACATCAGGGGCGTGCCGTCTATGGAATCAAGGGAATCATTGATTCCCCTCGAATTCCCTATAAATAAATTAAAACATATTTTTTTTAAATACCGAATTGCATTCTTAGCATTTTTTAATACACTTTCATCTTATATTATGGAATTGATGCGAATTCAATTCGGAACCCCGCGCAAATGCATCCCTCGGCAGAGAATGCGTGTAACGCAACCCGCATTGCTTGACTGTAGCTCGTCCAAGGGAATCACTTGTTTGAAATGCTTCTCCCGTCCCGTGCTGTTGGCTGTGCAGCGTGCTAGCAGCCAGTCGCTGCAGCGAGCCGGCCGCGCGGCAGCTGCGTCGCCGGCGAGCACGGCGTGTCAATAAAAGCCCAAAATATGCGCGTGCAGAGCACAAGCGAGGCTTTTAGATCCACAATATTGTTCGTTACTCTTCCAGGGCCAATATCATGTCAACTTTTTGGTGCATTTTGCCCATTAGGACAGCATTTATTGAGGTTTCAGCTGAGGGGAATCACTCTTCAAGATTGCTTCCCATGAGATGTGCGACAAGCACTGGGTCTGAGTCAGCCTGCCGAACGATGGCCGGGAACAGCCGAACTTTTACCGCCTGCCTGCCATGTAGCAAGGGACAAGCGCAGTGGGTTGTAATTCAGCAGTCAGCAGCAATTAGTAATGAGACAGTGAAAAAGATTTGATCGATCATCGAAAGATTCATTACCGTCGTGTACCATCCCGGGGCTCCTGGGGAGGCTTTCATGATGAGGAGGCAAATTTTTGACCCTATTGATTCCCCTATTGATTTTTCCACGGCACGCCACTGTACAACATAGTCCTTACTTCCTATCTGAGGGCTTGCGACTGGGATGAGGCTCTTCTCGTCAGCAGCAAACACGGACAAGAAGTTCTCGCACGCGTAGGCTGTCTTCCATTCGAGGAGCAAGTAGCACGCACTTGAGTCCTCCTGCAATTTACACTTGTCAGATAAATGCATAACTGCTGGACCATATTGGTTGATTCTGCAAACGGGCCAGCCATGTTTGGGATCACAAAACATTATTTTGTTAGTGTTTGTGTTTGTTTTTTGGTTGTGTTTACTATGTAGTTTTAATTCCTAAACTGGTTTAGTTAAATTATTTAAATATTCATTAAACTAGCAGGAACGGTGGTGACGAGTAAACATAGGTAGATATGATGCAGCCACAGGGGAAGACACCTTGCATCCACTAGGGGTTTTGGGGGGGCCTAGCTTTCTAGGCCAAGGGTGCCCTTCCAAAGTTGGGAACACCAACTTAAAATATGGAATACGAGTGATAGTTCGACATACACACTATCGTATCTTTTGTGAGAATGCAAATTAAGAGTCTCACCATCAGAACAGTGGGGTTTCCTACTCCTGCTCCCTCCTCACACTCCAGCCAGATCTCTGCATGAGATAACGCTGCAACAAAGAGCAAGAAATGTAATGTCTTCTGGGATATTATTGTTATTTACTTACTAATGGTAATGGACTAGTTTTTTAAATTACAAAATAATCAACATTGGAAAAAAAAATTGAAAATTTGAAATAAAGAATACAAGAAATACAAGAAAAAAATCTATTAGGTATCTATAATAAACCATCTATGGTTTATTGGAAGTGTTCAGTGCTTAGCTTTCTATTGCACTTTTCCAGCATGTTGCAAAGCTATGCTATCTTCAGCAGTTATGTGAGCTTTGAATCCCATTATAAAAATGCTGAGTAAAAATTCAAACATTCCAGACCCAAGCAACTAACTTACCGTTGCCAGTAGAATCACAGGGTGCACCATTAGTGTAAATAAGGCTGGTAGTTCGTTCCGAGATTTTGCGTTCTACCTTGCTGAGCTGTCCATAGGAAGACCAGGAGTCTGGAAGCTCCTCGCATACCGCAGACCCATCACACGTGTTGTTGGAACCGCATAAATTCACCGAGTAATTCCGTTTACTCACTACACTAACAATCTTATAACCGCCAAGTTTATCCAACGACGTCAGATCCAGCGAGATTTGCGACTCTCTGTCTCTAACTAAACAATCGACGACGGATCGGTTGACTTCCACATCGATGTCTTCGCAAGTATAGCTCGTCCGCCATTCAAACTTGTAGCGGCAATCGCTGACGATGCCCTTAAAAATTGGTCCACCTTTGCCAGCCGTGTTATCACAAATGAAGTGGAAGACAGATGAAAGTTTGCGGGCAGGTTTAGCTGGACACCGAGATCCATTGACGTAGGTCAATATCAAGTCGTTGTTTTTGTTGACCGCCGGAGATTCAACAGGATTGCCCAGACTCTGTAATAGAGACATTTAGTAGAGTCATGTTTGATATAGGTACAATTATTGAAAAGAGTAGTTATGATTAGTGAATGAACAACTCATCTGGCACTCCAGTTGAGGAAAGTATTTTACTACCTAGCTAAGAATTTAATGTCATTTTTAGCAATGTTATTGTTCCTATTTTTTGTGAATAAAGTTGAATGAAAACAGCTCTATCATCTTTGGAACATTTAGGTACCTACATACTAGACAAATTTATGATTGGATTAGGGATTATTTGGATACTTACTAAATATGTACCAGAGCCGTCTATCAAGCAAGCTGCTGATTGCGCAGGACAACTGACGTTGCTTGTCAGTCGAAGTGGTTGGCAAACGTTGACTATTCCAATGGCGTTACCCACCGAAGTTTTGTAGTCAGCAGAAGCACTTGCAAGTTGGCTCAGATCAATTTGTCGATCGTTTAAGTCAACAATGCAAGGTATCTAGTCAGTGAAAGAATTTTGTTATTATTGTTATTGTTTTGTAATTTTGTTATTATTATTGGTAGTATGTATCAGTATGAAGTAATGTAGAGGTAAGCTTCACAATTGCCAAAGGGAACGTGTGAAACTCATTAATTGGGATCACAAACACATCCTACAATTCCTGAAATGAAATGCAATGAATTGCCATGGATGCCATGGATTGAATGCAAATGCTATGCGGATAGTTAAGTTTATTACTCAAGTTAAAGTGGTAAATCTGTCAGACATATACATTTGATGACCATCGGCTCTGGTTGAGCTTATTAAAAAATTGTAAATGGGCAGTGAAAAACAAAAACACAGAGAACTGATTGTTGTAGAGACAAAAGTGTTAGTTAAAAAAAGGTTTTTGGAAGAGCAAGTTGGACAGATTGTGAATTGTGAATAGTGAATAGTGAATTATGGAAGTTGATGAGTAGAATTTTATAGGAAAATAGCTAACAGTAGAGTTTTATAGGAAGTAGATAACACATTGATAAGGTTAAATTGGTGCTAGGTGCATACGTTAAAGGTTGGTGCATATGTAAGTATGTTTTGTTATGTTATGTTTTTACTTACTTGTCTTTTGCAAATCAAATGTGTGTGCCACACAATAACATATTTACAGCTGAATGTTGATAAAAACTTTGGCCCTTCTACAACATCCAGGTTGCTAGCACACTCAAACATGATGAGGGTACTCCACGCAGTGTCGTCGGTGCAGTTATCTCCGTCCGTATATGTGAGGTAAGGCACTGTTTCTTCATTGAAGTTGTGGATGATAGAGCTTGGTCTCCCGAGACTCATTGGATTCGTGCCGTTGTGGTTGGTTAGGCAAGCTGCGATGCCAGGACCACAACTACTATTTGTCAATGGGCCGCAAATACTCAGCTTTAATACTGTTCCTGAATCGGTTACATTGGTTTCAAATTCCTTTCCCATGAAGGAACGTAGATCTAGTCTGAAAAAAATTGGATTTGCAACATAGTTAGAACCATTGAATGCCATTCTATGCCTAAAATCATCAGTATGTTTGAGGAAAGTAGATGGATAAAAAGATCAGAAAATGTCAAATAATGATTAAAAAATGAACGTTGGTAACACTTGCTAGTTGTTACCTTTTATTTGAGTTAAATATTGACAAAATTTAGGGGTGCAGACCAAATTCAATGGCTTTTGATAGGTTTTGAATTTTGAACAAAAGAACTTCATAATCCATTTAAATACCTACATTACTATTTACACTAGGTTTTACACTGAGTACTACTTACTCAAATTTTGTTGTTGGGTTGATAGCAAGACAGTTATCCCCTGATTCAGCAGGGACAATTTCAGCTTGATTGGTTTTCACTTCTACTTCAATTGGACAAGCAGCAAATGTGCGCCAAATAAAATGATACTGGCAAGGCAGGATCACTTTCAGCTTCGGATGTGAATCACGCATCGATTTATCACAGATGAAATCAATGGTGGTTGAAATATGAATATCAGAGGTGCCATCTACAGTGCACAAATCTCCCATCTCATACCTAAGCTGCAAAATCTTATCCTTAAAATATGGACCTTTTGAAACGTCTCCAAAGTTACGGCCAATTTTGCCCTCGGTATTGTTCCCAGTCATGAGCCCAGAAGCTGCGCACACTCCACTATTAAACTGACATGTCATGCCATACCCCATGATCACGGAGTGACAAACATTCAACTCGATTCTTGTAAATGGTCCCAGGGCGGTTTCTTTCACATATGCAACATAGTTGCTCGCGTGTAGCGTCAGTCGACTGAGATCGTAAATTCGTCCATCGTTGTCCATCGTGCTGCATTCGATTTCTTTCCGTGGAGTGCATGAATAACGGTTATACCAAATGAAGTAGTACGTACAATTTGAATCTGACATAGGCAGTAACTCTGGACCGGTGCCTGTAAGTGCTATATCATCGCACGTTAAGAGAATGGTAACAACACTGTTTTGACCATCCCTACATTTTTCACCCGTTAGGACCAATTGGAGACGTCCATTATTATACAAAATGCTATTGTTTGTGCGACCAATTGCAATTTCTCTTCCACCGTCGATTAAGCAAACACTGACGTTTTCTTGCCCATTACAGCGTTTGTGTAATGAGCCACAGATATTAACGAGAAACACATTTCCATTATCTTGTGTGATTTTGTAATCCATTAATTCGTTGTGAAGGGAATTAAAGTCAAAATTGTGGTTGTTCATTGGCTCTTGCAATACTTTGCAATCTCTACCTAAACTTTCTTCTGTTGTAAAACGAGTTAAGACAGTAACGACAACTACGAAAATTGTAAATAATCTCCGATTTTGTTGCATGTTCATAAAATGATCCGAAGACTTGTGAAAGAACATGTTAATCGGCGATAAATATGAAGCTAACCTCAAATACTTTCAAATTAGACGTCGAGATGAGAGCAACTTGTCTCTCGAAAGTCATCAGAATACTAACGTTCACTTAAATAGGTATATAAAATTAGAACAGACATGTTTAAATCAACTTCAATGTTCACTCCTAGGGTAAAAACCTCCCTTGCTCACACACACGAGACGGCAAATGGCACGATCATTACAACCACTATCACTTCACACACATGATGGTGGAGATTGGTGGAGATCGCGAAATCCATTCATCTCTTTCACGAGTGACAGATCTGCACATTACTGCGCATGGTCGTGGTTATTCAATTTACGCGGTAATAGAGGTCATTTTTCCTCAGATTGTTTCTTAATTCTAAATTAGAAAATTAAATTACCAAAACTCGTCCTACTCTACTCCTATCTCTTTAACAAAGCATTTTTCCCGAGTGATTATTATTATCATTTTTTTTTAACTGTAGTACCTAAATTGTTGATATAATGTTGGAATATTTAAATAATCCATAAATGTAATATCTTCTATTTCTCATAATCATAGGCAAAAAAATCTAGACTATCAGCTGTACAGATCAAAATATGGATGTCACAATTCATAGTACACTATTCAAATTATTATATTGGTTGGAGGGGAGAGGCAACATTCTATAAAGGACTTTGGAATGGAAAAATGTTAAGATTAACAAAATTGGTAAAAAAGCATCCTCATGCCTCAAAGCAACACACCAACAACCTTTGGGAACAACGCTCAATTGTATTATTTGAAATTTTAACACAAAAAGTACTATTTTACAACCTCAAAAATTAATAAATCGATCCAGGCATGAGTACTTTTTCCTCTGAATAACCAACAATTATAACGTTAATAAACAACATGTAAGAATATTATTGACGTTGATTGCTTCATAGTTATTTTTCCCCAGGCTAACCCATTTCAACAAGAGGACATTTTATTATTATGTTTCAGATCTTTCAAATTAATAATAGTATCTACTATCTAGTACCTACTTTAGACACACTGAGTTATTAATAAAATATTTCTCCATGGTGTTACAGTACCCATACAAAAACGTTTACAAATTATAAATGAGCAAATCATGCCTGTTAATATTTTTGGCTACCTTAAATAAGTAAGCACTATTCTCTTTTTCACCAATGTATTTGAGAATTTATTGCAAAGACCGCCAATGATAAAAGCTATTCTGCCTACTTTAGTAAAATATTTTTCCATGAGCACATAATAAAATCTATACTTTATAAGGTATGAGTATTTTAACTTATAATATTTATATATATATACTTCTATTGATATTATCGCAAAGCACAACACATATTTGAGAAACGGTAGCAAGTTCTCCGAGATTTTGTTTTGCCAAATTTTGATACAACTACAATATTGCGAGTATATGCATCTCATAACGGCCATTTTTTAACTGCCTGAACATACCCATGATCATGTCCAAGATATATAGAATTCAGACTAATAGCCAACCAAGTAAAATGATGTAATGACAACCAAGAAAAGTTTGTAAGTACTTGCCAAGATCAAAATATGGATCATTTTGCTATTTTTTTTAAAAGCTCAAAGATCTTTGTGAAATGTTGGCACTTGATTAGGCACTCCTTGCATTTTGTTAATGGATTTGCATAAGTAGAATTATTTTAAGTTAATAACTGCAGGCACTTGTTTCTTTCAAACATTTCTTTCACTGATACAAATTTCACAAAGTATTAAAATGTGTTAGAATCTAGGTAAAAATCTCATTTCATAATAGTATTGTACAGTGTTATTCTAACTTCTAAGTAGTAGGTAATTATTAAAAAAAAAAGTTAAGTACAATTAATTATTATGGCGGGATGTTTGGCACATATAAAATTTTATGAAAAAATTAGATCATAATTCAATTTCAGCATAGCTCTCATGTGCATTAATACAAGTGTTGCAATTTCAGTAACTATTCTCATTGATAATCGAAGCCAAGACTAAAACTCTTCAATACAAATTCTGCAAACATAATTAATTTTTGAATACATTATCATACAAACATAAAATTTTAAAATATGGTGCACAAATTTTAACTTTATCCTACAATCATAAATGAAACTAATTTAGAAAACATGAAATCATAATAATATATTCAAAAAGTTGCAAAACACGAGTAAGCGGCACCTTTACTCTCTGGCAGCAGGAAACATCTATTTTCTTTTCTCATCAAAAGAGGATGAAACTGTGAATTTTAGGGATAATTTCTTACTTATACAAAGACAAATTAATCAGATTGTAATTGTAAATTGTAAATTGGACTAAATTGAGTCAGCTACCATAGTTATTTACTTCATATTATAATTATTTTAAAGCTATGATCTTGATAGCTGCAAATTTCTGGTACGGTTTGAAGAACGATTCAAAGGGCGCAGATTAGTTCAATCACTGAATTAATGCCATTGAATTGGACGGATAGCAAGATGACTCAAAAACAAGTTACTGCTAGTACTACAATCTAGTGCTGCCAGAATTAACACTAAGTTGCACCTAAATGGTACAAGTAAAGTTTAAATGAAAAATACAAAATAATAAAACAGTTTTACCAAAATCATGTGAACTATAATCCTACAAAAGTACACGTAGAAAATAGGACAAAATAAAGTTGTTATTTACGTTCATATATAACTAAATATAGAAATTCATTGCTATATAAACAGTAATAGATAATAAATCTATAAAACTATTTCCCCTTTGATCTAGCTCATAAAAATCTGTGCTTGTGTTTGAAATGTGATTTTCAAAATGCCAAATGTACACAACAATGGAAACACTAATTTTTTGTGTTAGATGGTAGGCACCTATTTGTCAATCAAATATCTCACTGGGCCACCAGCCCTAGCAATAGAAGCACAGTATCGGTAATCATAGATAAATGCATGATTTTAATCAGGTTGCTCTGCATCGCTAGCAGCAGTTAGAAAAAAAATAATAATGTAGGTACCAAGTATGCAATTTTAATCCTGATAGTACCTTCCATATAATTTCCAAAAGAACAACTGTTATTACACAATATTAATATTTAAAAAAAGTAACTTATAAATTAGAAATGAGTATAAAGTGAGAAACAACATTTCTACTGTCTAGTGTATGGCGAATGAATTAATGTACTAATTTCGATTAGTTATCGTCGGCTGTGGCGTTGGTGATTGTGAAGGACGTACCGTCGTCGTCGTTGTCGCTCTCGCGTTTGTTGAATGCGGCGGCGGTGGCAGCGGCGGCGGCGGCAGGTTAGTCGGCTAGAGGAGTGTTGACGCCACCAATCACGTGCAGGCAGATGTTACGGTAACACGAGGGGTGGCAAGGCCAGAGCCGCAGTGGCAGTGTTAGCACTCGAAGCCTATACACAAGGCCAGGACCAAAGTGCACGTTGCACAACAACAATTGCACGAGCAACCATTGCACGGGGAACCAGGGTTAACAAGAAAAAGAAAAAAAACAGAGTGTTAGTATTTTGTAGTTTGAAAAAGTAATTATTATGTGTGATTGTTTTAATAGCAATTAACCCATGTGCAAATTAGCCATCTGAAAAGTTCTGTTGATTGTTGGATTGAAAGTTAAATTTTCGAGTGGTTTTTCTAGTTGATGAGAACTTTTCAAAGGACGATTGCACTAAATCAATGGACATGGCTATATGGTTTTAGGCCAAGCAAACGAGTTATGTGTCATGATTAGAAATTATATGATACCATTTATGAGTATCTGATTACATGTCAAAAGGCTAGTGAAATCGACTTTTTCGAGGAAGAATTATTAGCGCAGAAAATTTTACTAAGAAAGAAATAGTGAGATAATTTTACTGGAGTCAAATAGTGTGCTTTGACATGAGGCATTTATTAGCACGTTATGTCAAAACACTGTGATTCCAATGCCATTCATACTCGTACTATATCGATCTGGTAAAACCGCTGTGCAATTATTTCAATCCCAGTCAAACCATTAGGATTGACAAAAAATATTAGTAGGAGAATTTTGACTGTATTTTTATCACAAAACAATACGAGTGAAGTAAGGCTTGCTCCGTAAAACTCGTTTGCTTAGCGGGAAAAAAGGAAGTCACCCACTGGCAAATCATTAGTAAAAAAGCAACCAATCAAATAAATAAATGTGCTGCAATTATAAAATATGAAAGTGAATTTGCTAGTGAGGTTTTTCCACATAAGGTGTTACAGGAAACAATGTACAGTTGAACAAACTAGAACCCGTTAGCCATTTGAAAGCAGAGAACAGCATGTGTTGCTATATTACGCGTTTTCTTAGCCGCAAAAGTTACAGGCAAGCCAGTCTGGCAATTCAAAGCATTTCAATTGGCCAACAGAGCAATGCAACATATTATTAATTTAGACAATGTACAAATGACACAAACTCCTGCAAGGCAATAAAAAGACCCCAACTACAGTTTCTACTATACATACACCGACTACCCAACAAGTGCAACGCTATATGAGTAAGTTTTGGTGTGGCAAGACGCAGCTAGATATTATTAATCAAATTATTTACGAACTATGAATGGTTTATGGTAGCCAATGGGTTTCCGAAGTGCAAGGTAAGTTAAAGTGAAAATGGTTTATGCGTTTGACCGCGTATTTTAATAAAAGCGAGTGGATACTACCGCATGAGAGTTAGTCTTCGTTACTGGCCTTGTGGTAGGGATTGATCGAGTCGTTATTAGTCAAGAAATAGATTTTTAAGATGATTAAGTTATTTTCCAAGAGTTTTAATTGGGAAAATTGATGTAAAACAAGTTTACACTTGGAATTTTATATGGGATGATAATTGAAAATGGTAACTAAAAAATTTGAGTTAATGCTTTATATGGAGATTTACTTTTATTTTCTTCACGGAAATTCGAATCAAGTAATGTACACAAACATAATAATTTCTTTCAAAGAATATTATTTTGTGACTCCACAGGCACTTTGCTTTTATCAACAAAATACAAAAGTTATGATCTGATCATCATAATAATAATAAAATGCTACACAGTAAGTATTCAAACACTAAATTTATTTAATACCTACAAATGAGCCCCCCTTCTTGACCCTACCTGATAATCTGTGCAAAAAAAACATTTACTTCGGTCGTGTTAAATGGCAAGTAACACAATTTAGTCTGAGAAAAGAAGGACGTGTATGAAGGCACGAGGTCAAATGCAGAATTCACAGTGCTTAACTAAATATTCCACGGCAGAAATAAAATGCTATCACAACCATACAATAAAAAAAGAACGGTATAAAAATACTCAAAAGCTGGTTCATCGAATAATACCGCCGCAACCAAACGATGCTTAGTACCGGTAATCGAGTGAGAAATGCAATCGTCAAAAACAACCAAAAAATGTATGGTCGGGAGCAAATTGAGAAAGCGATCTCCCAAGATGAACCCAAGAATCTTGGAAAAATGAGTACTCGCACGGGTGGATGTAGTAGTCATACATTTACGTAAAAAAAATACGAACGACGTATAAAAAATAACGGAATAAAGACTAGTTATGGCAATAAATCACACCATCGGCGGAAATATTGCTGAAAAATAAATATCCGAAGCAGAGAAGAAAAATCGTTGAACCGTCTATCCTATGCTATGCCTATAATACTCGACCGAATCAGATCCTTGGTACCTTTCGTCATGTTGCACTGCATGCTCAATAGATAAGTCAACTATATGACAAAAAAAAACAGGTCCTTCTTCCCTCCTTCAAGTATGACAAGTACACAAGAGTATCCTGGCTTCCGTACGACTGAACTGCAATTTCCAATCAATAGAGAAGCTAGAATACACTTGCCACAACCACATTCATAATAATTACTAGAACTAGCAACAATCTCAACAATATAAGTAAAGTAATAGTAACAATTCATAATACAGTAAAAAAAAAAAAAAAAAAAAAATGTAGAGAGAAAAAAAGAAAGAGAGATTATCAAGATATACATAAAAATTGAAATAGGCAAGACAAAGAATGGAAACTAACCTTGCCACTGGCCTAGCACATTATTTCATGACAGGGCCCCAGCTCTTTGGTACGGATGTTCCCGTAATTGTCCCATATGCCTCCGTTGTTTAGCTGCTACACCTGGACACAGGCACAAATAAGAGCACAGGTTCACGTAGATTAACACCCTAGGCCAGGATCTTGGTCCATTATCCACCCGGATCCCGATCCACGACAGTCTTCTTTCAAATTTCATATACCTTACGGCTTGCGGTACGTTTGTGATTAAATTGCCAAGTTCGTTGATCACGGACTGAGGGGTGGATAACGAACGTCAATACGAATTTCAACAACATCACAATAATATTAAGAATTATTTAACTACGTTAGGCAGTAGTCTCTGTCTTCACCGGGATGTTTGTGTCTTTGTCACGTGCTTGCAAGTTCAAGCAGTTTGAATCGTATTCAATAATGGAGAGTAACCGTGACTCTACAAATCTCAATTTCTCGTATCATTCTATGTATATATATAAAATAGGTAAAATATATTTAACTTTTGTAAAGCACCATTTTATGGCACTATAGTCACACAAAGTGCATATCCATTGATTTGTTTTGACATGCATTAAGGTAGAGAAAATATGCTTATAATAAGCTTGTGTGTATATTTATACTACCTACTATATAAAGATATATTTATAGATATTTATAGTCATATTCATAAATAATAAATACAATAAAATGCATTCACACACTCATACAACTGCTCTTTTAAGTTAAAGAAATTGATTTGATTTCTTATTTTGTTATATTTGTTCACGGAAGAAGTTTTGTTAAGTTGATGATATGTCATCGAATTGTTGAGTGACAGTAGAAAACTAGAATGCTATCGACAAATGTTTTGGTCCCTCAAGCTAGTTAGTGAAAACATAATTAACAGAAGCTCCTATTCTGTACCACAACATGAGGGAGTTGTTATAGCTGATGTATCGACTGCTGGGGTTAGGCCAAGGGTTTTAAGCTGAAAACTGTGATGCATGCGTGTTTCAAGTTTTAACTAGATGTAATTACGTTCGATTGACACTTTAAGACCAGCGTTTGGCCGAGTTTCATTGGAGCTAATCCACCACCGAAGCATAATTTTCATTTTAGGTATTCAATGCAGACGGTAAATATATCTTCCCAAGATATTTACTATTCTATCAATATTATTTATATCAAAGCAATAATACTTAATAAAATCTAATACTTAATAAATACCATCACCGTTTTGAAGAAAGTCTTACTCATAATACGTATGATTAATAGATCTTTATGAGATTTCAGTTTTGCATATTTTGAATGTCCAATGAAAGAAACATTCTCAAGGTATAAAATTGCAATAGATAATAAACTATAGATCACACTTTAAAAGTGCAAAAGTCAGTCATACTATATAAACCCAAGTTTCATTCATTCTAAGTCTTACTTGGATATTTTTATATCACTTATGAATCTTATGCTCTAGAATATTCTAAGAATGCATATAGCTCGAGGAGCCAAGTTCTACGTAGGTATGCAAGCTATATGTGTTTATGTCGGCCATGCAGGGCCCAGGGCCCGGGTGGGCGGGGCAGCCAGGCAGGCGTCGTAGCCAGCGAGTCAACAGCGATTAACGTTCTTCAGCCCATCGGGAATACAACCAGTGGTTCACATCCCAACCGTGACCCACCGCTGCTCTGGAATGAGCAACGGCCTTCCTTGTCTTTTAACCACATCGTCAACAGCAGAAGAACAATTCATTCCAATTCGGGTCATTATTCCTACATGGCAAAATCTGGAGCATGCATTACTAAAGTTTTTGTTTCTTATTTCCCTATTAATTTGTACACAAAATAATGATAAACTGGGAAAAAAATCAACAGAAGGTATCTTCAAAACTGTTCCAGTGGAACAGTTTGTGGAATTGAATCAGAGATTTTGCCTCGTTTTGAACAAGAGGCAGAGACACATTCTAACGTGAAAATGTGTATGGCTAATTGAATGACTACACATGAGCTAGTCATGTTTATTTTTAAAATTAAAGCTAATAACCTATGTTTCGTTACGAACGAGGCACGGCCCATCGGACCGGCAGCGAGCGGTCCGTTTATCGAATCCGAAACCACCCGCCGCATCGCGCCCTCAAGAAAGGCGCCGTGCATCGCGTAAAGCCGCCACTCGTTTCCGCAACAAACCAATTGCATTTCCCAGACCGTGACAGAATCAAAGGAAATTATATCCACCCCTTTAAAGTAAGTCTCATCGTAATATAAGGTCAACCGTCGCTCCCGCGAGTGGATCCCGGCCAAGATTGCGACGCGACCCCGCGGGCCGGGTCGCAAGCCGGCCGAGACGACCCCCCGCACAGACTTGCCAAGCCGAGAGCCCCGTCAGTACCAATATTGCTTCGAGTAAGGGCTGGATACGGGGATCCTATGTCAACGTGCAAACAACCCACCATTGTGATCGGCCGTGGCGTACTCGGTGAGCAACGGGCTGGCGAGCGCCGCGTAGTTGGCGTAGTCGGCGTACGGCGTGTAGATCAGGCCGTGGGGGTCATGCGGCGAGAGCAGCGGCTGCTGGTGGCCGGTGCCGTTCATGAGCGAGGCTGCCGACGTGGGCACCTGGAGGCGGGGGGAGAGGATGAGCGGCGCGCCGAGCGGCGTCGCCGCCGATCTCATCTGCATGCCGGGGGAGAGGAGCCGCTGCGTCTCTGCCGCCGCAGCCGCCGTCAGGCGCCTCCACTCCTCATCGCACGCTGAAACATGCCGACATTGCCAATACTGGTCTACTACCGGCAAGACGCTCACGCTAATGTTAAGTAGACGGGTACGCGATTAATGTGCACTGTATGCCGATTGGGTTAGGGTCAGAACTGACCGGGGGCGATTCGAGCGTAAGTTGCCGATTTCGACGGGCAGAATTTAGCGGGAGCTTGGATGCGACGAGAATCACGCCGGATACTGTGCGATGGCCAGCTTTGGAAATTTACAGAGTGTGTTGCAATTGCAATGCATGGGAGGAAACAACAGATACGCATAGATAAGTGGTATGCAGGAGGAGTGTGGTTTTACCTGCAGCAGCAGCTGCTTTCACACTGGAGTCTCTGTAAGTGCCGTTAATGATCGCGAGTTCCATCAACTGCCTCTTCTTTAGTTCGTCTTCACCGTCGGCCTGCAAACAAAAAGCCGCTTCGTTAGAACATTCCGGCCACGTTATACCGATCCGATATTAAGAAGCATTATATGAATTAGACATGCAAGAAATATAGCAAGACTGTTTTACATTAAATTTCCATACTCAAATGAAATGTACACCTGTCACCCATAACATCCTAATAGGGCTGACAACAATACAACAATATCTAAACAGTAAAAATAGATGAACTACCTACATTTAATTATAGCTACACACACACACACACACAACTTACAGGAACTAGAAGCTTCTTGACTTCCTCCACTGCTCGTGCCATCTTCATGGTGGCTCTGTTCTCTGTGTCCTCAACAGTGATCAGAACATGGAGTTCATCGCTCAGGTGTTCCCAGTTGGGTTTGCCTCGGTTTAGCTCCTCCTGTGGTGGCAAACAAGCTGTCGTGAATCAATCTACATTAACTATTCACACATATTAGTATTACACAACTTTATGGGGATATGACTGAGATGTGATATGGAATATCATATGGTACATGGCAATATTCTTCAGTTGACAATGTATTTTTCTAATTTGATTTTGCTTTTTCCGATATTAAACAAATAAACAACAGCTTTTGGTACCTATGGCCAAAAATTACTTACTTTCTGCATTCCATCGAAGTAGATAGCTGCTTGAAACATTGAATTCAATATGAAAACGCTCTAACAAAGCAAACAATATTTATTGGAATTCGCTCTGGCAAAATGTAGCAACAAACAGAACCACACACAGAAGGTCTCCAATGAATCAGACGAGCTATTTTGAGCAGCTAATAATAAGTTATTTCAGGCTGGTAAATTATGAATCAGCTGACTAGATCCTAGATATTTTGCTATTCAGCTGATGAACAATTTTGAGCCCAACACTGAGTATTACAATTATTGTTAGTATTTAAACAGGAAACATGATGAACATTACAAAAATTGAGTTCTTTGTTAATGCTTTAAATTGAGTCAGTTCAAACCTTTCTTAAAAGTAACCTATTTGTCATCAGAAAATAGAATCACTAGAATCTTATATTTAACAACAAATAGGTACTAAATGCAGTTAGTACAAAAAAGAGAGATGATGGATTTGATAAGAGAGATAGAGAGACTACAGAGAGAGAAAGAGAGATATATAGAGTTATTATAATGGCATTGTGATTGTGAACCGACCTGACCCACCTTCTTCTTGTCTCGCATAGAACCCCGACCTCTCACCATGATCTTGCATCCCGTCTCCAGCTCCAGCTGTTTGGCGGTCATGCCACGGGGACCCAAGATGCGACCCACGAAGTTGAACTGAAACACAGAGCGACACACGATCGTCAGCAAAACAACCCGAGGTCTTCTGGAAATATCTGAAAGTACAACAATCTTTGACATAACCGGAGGACTCCGAAACTAAAAATTGGTTCGGCAACTGGCTTCAATGGTATAAATCAAGTAAAAATTAGGATTTTATCTGCTAGAAAATTCATTCCAAGTATGAAGGGTTAAGTTAGGGCTTTGTGACCCATGTTGGACATACCATTTATATTGGAAATGTATTTTCCAACGGATAACCATCGGCGATAACCATAGCTCTGAGAACAAAATACACATTCCTGCTACATGGGTGGCGAAGCAGTGAGAACTTCGAAATATTTTAAGCGCTCCATTTTCGAAAGGGGTGACACAGCCGCCCATAAAGCCCATTATAAATATATTTATATTCACTGCAGACTGTCGAGTTAAACAATTTTATACGGGTAATTACAACATGTGAGGCAGGGGAGTCTGCCAAATTGCGAGTCCGAATGATTTAGTCCACAGGCACCCCGTGACATGAGCGGAGTCGTGACTCACGCAGCTTTAGCTAGTCATACAGAGTCATAAACCGGCAGCCAAATCACGATCCTGGTAACGAACCAAAGAAAGGCGTGGATAGGAAAGCTATCGATGAATTATTGATGAGACATATTGTATTGTTGCCTCGAAGTCATTATGCAGGCAACATACAAAAAAATAACGTCCTCATATCGTTAACACCCTGTGCACCGCATAATAAGATCTTGAAAAGCCTCTATTTTATCGAGCAGATTGATAACGAACTAAACAATTGATTTCTGGGTCAAATCGGAATTCGGGAACACTCCTCGAGAACTCGGCTCAGATTATATTGCACATTTTAAACATGGCAAAGCACCATTTTATTTATGATTAGCTGGTGCCACTGGGCATGTAGCCTTACTCCTCCCCCAAAGCCACAATAAAAAACCAGAAAAAACAATATCAGATAAAAAAAATTGGGCGCATGGCCAGTAGATATTATTCAAGTAACTATTTCCAACGCAAATTCTCTATTCTGATTTCTGTTACAGTTCTTGACGGGTTGCTTGCTGTTCGGATCATGTGACGAGAGGCGACAGCTGGCCTAAGAGTTATCGCACTGTGCCATGCTACAATTATTATTAAAATGATGACAGCTGACATGTGGCCACACCTAGCCAATCAACAATTTTGACAACAAATCTCTAGTAACTATCGCATTCTTTTCTTTCCTTCTGACTATCAAGCGATGTGATGATAATAGAGATGAAGACTCGTCACGAAGAAGCACGGCGAACCATAAACAGCTCCGAGTCGCAATTTTACTCTCCGCGCTCTAGAATTACGATCAAAAACTAACTGAAGCATTTATCCTTGTAACGAAGTGTTTCATGTTTATCTGGAGATGTGAAGATGAATGGCAGATGGAGCCGGAGAGAGAAAGAGAACTTAGTTTTCAGTTCTGATTCATGATAGCGCTGTTATGAAAGGCTGTTCACAGCCTTGCAGTGTACAGATTAGAACTTTGTTCTTTGTCGGCTTGCGGTAGTGGAGCAGCAATGCACACCCTGCTTGCATTTTATTTTACCTAAACGATGCATTATGTGGTGCCCAATCTAGGTAAATAACCTGCGATATATTATAGTGCGACGCTGCAAACTTTTAGCGGATTTTTGCTTTACATTCGCACACACAATGTTCTTATCAGTGTATCTACATTCGGGTAAATGTGAGAGACCAGACGCGAGACAAGACTTTAATCTTCGAACATCAGATAACGAGAATAAAAAGGGAAAACTGAAAACTCTTGCTGGAGCATCATCACAATAGAATTGTACATCATAACGCACAACAAACACAAGATTACAAAATCTTATAACGCTTTGATTCATGACCTAGTTTTCATGAAGAAACATTTTTCCTAGCGTTCCTATTATCCCCAATCCGCGACCGCAAGACGCAACACTAACAGGTCAAACGGCCAATGCATGTGGGCAAATGGACGCGGTCGCACCTTATAGGGTTCCACGACAAGCAGCCGCGAGTTGCACTGTGTGTAGCAATTGCAATGCGCTGCTGCTTTAGATCGGAATGGACAAAGACTGATGACACGACGCCACGCACTGTTCTACTCTGACATGACAGTTTTCCCGGAAGAAAATCTCGCCGCTCTGTTCCAAGTTCCCCGCGTTCAGCCATCCGCGATCAACCATTCTAGATTACTGGTAGAGTGGACATGATGATAACGCCTTATTTGGCCGATCAAGATACATTATACAAGGAACAAGGCAAAGTATGAATAGGGCAAAACATTTCTGAGAAATATGATCCGCGTGGTCATTTCAAGCGATGGAATGCACAACGAGTCACATATTTATAGTTGCGATTTTACAGATTCTTCGGGACCTAAACGATGTATAGGGCTAGGTGTAAAGGGCAAAATAAACTAATTAAACTCGCTAACAAGCGTGTGTGATTTAAACTCGGATGATCACATAGATTATTTAAAAGCGGCGAAGGTGTAATCGAGTGTCAAATCAGTATCGGTACCATCGGTTTGTCAGTGTCATCCAATAAAAGCGACTCGGCTGCTGTCCATCGCAACGTCAATGGAGAGATCCTTGCGTGCTTTGACCAATCACAGAAGCGTGCAGACAAAACGATAAGATTATGGCAAATGTACCATTCTTATCTACTTGACAAGACAGTATCTATTTGTTTGGATTGGAAGGCAGTCGTTTATACATGTATCAACCAATTGAAACTGTTCAAACTGAAAAGCATATTCAGATACGTGACCAATGGGTGCTTTTTGGCGTTTAACTGGTTTAAATCTAGCTACACAGTTTACACTACACCTTTTCAGAGTCTCTGTTTGACCGATTTAGTTACCTAAACATTCTATTTCCGTGATCTAGCATTTCATCCAAAGAGTACCGAGTGCAGACAATCATTTTCAATCATAGCTGGAAGGGCGTTTATGGTTAATTAATATATTAATCCGCGGCACAAATTACACACATAATCCATGATTTCTATCCACATGTGATGATGTGGGTCGTCAGAGAAAGTCGTAATAGAGTTTAGACGTACGACTCGAGTGACAAAAGCGAGATTATTTCCCTCGTATACGTAGCAAAGAAACAGAAATCACAGAAATATACCAAGGTGAGTTGAAACTGTATGACAAGTAAACTGCGACGTTAATAAGGCTGAAAGTTATCAATGAGACAAGTGTAGGTAGGCATTAAGGGACCGAGGCTTGTCAGTTATTTATACATACTCGAGTTTAAAGTTCAGCAACCACTGGTTAGCAAGATAAGTGATACGTGTGCAATTTTATAGCCGGTGCATCTCAAAAGTGCCAAGAGTAATTAATCAGAGTGCCACGCTAGTTTCTATGGCTTTGTTGCCAAATAGTGTGATGCAAACAAATTAAAGTAAATGCAGTGAAATATTAGTGTCGAATAAATTAGTTTTGACCGCAAGACCGAAAAAAATGCATGCCGCAAAAAAGGCACCGCTCATATCTATTTATGATGAAAGGTGACAGCTCTCTCGTGTAATCGCTCGTAGATATGATGTCACATTTTAATTATATTTCATTAAAATTAATTTTAGCGTGGAAACTGTTGGACTGTGTTTGATAAGCACCGACAAGATGATTGTCTTTGTAATTTTCATTCGCAGTCCAGTTTCACGCTTGATTTCCAGTTCCCATTATAGAATGATGTAAAATCGGAAATAAGCACCGTGCAATAAAACGACGTTTAATCACACAATTTGCCAATGACCGCCAAAATAATTAAACTATTCCCTAATTAATAGCACGCTTTACGATCGTTAAGGTCATTACTGGCAGAATGAATAGTCCGTTGGTCGATTGGTCATCGCTTATGCTCGGCCCGCCTCGCAAGGCATCAACAAAAGAACTTCATCTTCACCCTTGGTCTTCACCTACGTTCGCCGTGAGCTCATCCTCAGCTCGTTAAAATCGTGGAGGACTCTTCAATTGTATGAATTATTGCGTCATCGTGTCATTACTCAGCTATATAACCAAGCACAGAAGAATATATTCAAGTTCAATATTTGCATAGACAATATTTCGAGAAAATAGCGCGTCCGTTAATATTAGAATTAGAGACTTGAATTATTTACAAGCAAAAGCAATTCGCCAATAAGATGAGATGTGTCCTCAAGGGTTTTCATTTGGATCAACTCACCACAGTTTACAAAAAAAAAAATTATTATCTGATCCCCGTAACCTCGGGGCAAACACACATATTTTTAAAATCTGGTTTTCTTAGCTGGATCAAAACGTTTTAACGAGGAATGCCATAAGATCACACTCGCTCCGAGTCACTTGTAATAATAACAACACCACCCTAAGTAACCAAATCTATTTAATCGCTTGGCGATAACCCGCTCAAGCTAAGCCGGGCATGACGCCGCCGAACCATGCCGAACGTTTCAAATGAGCAAGCATGCTGCTGCAAGAAGCTTCGCAGATGTTTCAGTGCAACTCACAGGAGTTTGCCTCCCGCCTGGCTAAACTCGGCTCTCTTGAGACTATTTAAGATTTTGATTACGCTGTAGAAAATAAGATAAACATGCAGCCATTTGCACACGTGTTCTGGTAGGAAAAAAACGCTCATTACGCCGGTGCGGTGCCATAGGGTGTGTTAACTGATTGCGCACGACTGGGAACTGTGAAGCGAGCACATTACATGATATGCAGCCTCAACACTCGACACTCAAAACCGCAGTCGGGTCGGAAATGGGGCTGCTAGCAGGCAGAGGCTCCAGCAGCTGTCGGCAAATCGTAGAGCGGGAGACCTCTGACCTCAGCCAAAGTAGCATTCTCTTCTCAGCCAAAAGCGAATTCAATTGACTACCAAAACACCGAAACATGAAACGCATATCGCATCGAGTAAAAAGTGACGCGTGCTCACGCTAGCAGACACAATATAAGCAAGAACGCAAAAAGCCAGCTTAAAAAATCCATGCATAACCAATGTAATTCCATTCTAAATTAAATGATCCGTTAAATTTTCATTGGCAGCCGAAACCCGAGAGCAAATCGTCCGTCAGCGCGCTCTTTACTATTGACTCATGGAGGAGATCGCGTCAATGGCGTGGGCGCTGCCACGAATCGGGCGCGTCTGCATGCGAAGGATCCTGAGCTGCAGGAGCTGCAGGAGCAAACCCCGGCCAGGCGTAGTCGATGCCGACGCATGTCTCGCATGCGCGATGTATAGGCAGCAGCAGCAGCAGCAGCAGCAGCAGCAAGCAGAGAGGCAGACCGTGGACCGCGACACCTCGCGAGGGGGATCGCGTGCTATTTCAGGACGCGGCGTCGTACGGAAATAGCGCGTGATGCCCTGGCAGCCTCTCCAGACGACACGCAAACGTCATCTTGGCAGAGTCGGCAACGCGATATTCATATTGCCATCCCAGCGCCGTGCAGACCCGCTAACATTGACTTTGTCAACGGATGGCGTGTATTAGATTCGAGAAATGTGACGTGCTCGTGTCAGTTTCGGGTTGTATGCATGTGTGTGTAGGTATATACACACTTTCTTGCGGTCACGGCTATGGCTGCAGTGTCAAAGACGTTTGCGCACGTGTTGTGCCAAAGGAAACATCATGATTGGCTACAAAAATCATAGTAAGATTGGGAACGATTTTAATTGGGCGATATGTGCGCACATTTATGTATGGCCGTGATTCGGTACACTAGCCTGGACTTCAGTTGCCACGCACTTGGAGAAAACCGTTTCCTTGTGGCGAAAGAGCCGGAAGGTGAAGATGAGCTATCGTAATGATTATAGACTTGAGATGGAATTGAGCGCCTCTGCGCCGCGTCACGCCATTACCAGAGAATTTGAATGTATTTTCAGCCTCTTGAGCAATTATTTGCTATATCATCCCGCCACAGCCGCCGCAAACCTCACAGCATTTCCACGGATTTTGACGTTGCATTGCATGCGAATCACTATCGGTTCTATGACTTAATATTCAGTAATCTACATTCAATGACAATTTTCTAGTGGTGTGGTGGCAACGATTGAACTAAACTCCACGCTCGCACTGACACTAATTGAACAGTGTCGTACACGTTGCTGAAAGCAAGCACGCACGTACACTGCACTGTTCCCACTAAGTAGGCGCATCGCATGGGTTGGCGTATCTTCAATTATCCCCAAGTCATGACAGCATTAGCTAGATTAAGGGCAAAGGTGGTAAAGGGTGTCGCCGGATGTCCGTATTGTCGACTGCTCACGTCGCGGTCTGGTGCAGAACACAATGTTGCTGGATGATGCACCTCTTGATGGGATGGACGGAGGATTCGTCAGATCGGAACAGAAACGAGTCTAGCGTGGCGCGTACACGGCGTTCGCCTATCACCCCGCCGCTTTTATCGGCTGCCTTACAATCGCCCATCGCCGTAGCTAGCTATCTCGATCCGAACTCGACAATTACATTATAGTATAGACAATAGACAATAACACAATGCACAATCGAAAAATAAACATTTTGCTAATTATTGTATGCACTCTAAATAGATTGAACTGTCGACCTAATTTGTTTGATGCATTTTTTAACTCTTTGTAAGCGATTCCGCTATACGAAATTGTTAATTATCAAATTGCAATCTCGAATAGAATTACAGTTTTTCGTTCATGTCTTCGGCGGTATACTACTGACGAGCAGCATGTATACTTTCGAATACCATAGTAGTAAATGATGGAATTCTGCAGCAGTGAATGCTTAAATTGTCGACAGAGCAGATTTCGCTTAAATTCTCCGTGTGCATTTTAACCTCTCGCCACCGGGCGAAAGGCAACGGTGCAGTTGCGAAGTGCATCGCTCGAGAACGAAGAATTGCATGCATTCTGAGATTGTTGGCAAGTATGCAGAGTCTGTTGACACCGCTAAGCACAGATGCAGGCAATTCGGTGCCTGAGTGACAGATTAGCAATGACACGGCGCTTTAATCCAGATGCCCCTATAGAGTGTTGCGTCGGTCACATATTCGGTGATAGAAACTCGTCGTATATGCAATTACACGCCATAAAGTTAAGAAGCAATAAATGGATGACCTTTAAGAAAACTATGCACGAAATCCTTTGTTCACCCTGGCTCACTTTTCAAGCCTAACTGGGATAAAATGCTATGCCAAAAGCAAGAAAATTTAGTAAAGTTTAGTATTTTCTTGGCGTTATTTTAAATTTTTATTTCGAGTGCACCTAAATAGGGGGCGATTATTATGTCGACGCTCTGTTCGTGTTGATGATATGCGATACCTATGATGACGTATAATTTATCAGTACAACTTCACATCAGTACCAACTTCCACGCATTGCAAGTTGGCTGAAAATTATTTACACCGCCTATTTGTACAACGAATCGAACTGTGGGAAATCTAGAGCAATGTACATGTATGGGTTTCAAATGAAATCAGTATGTTTGCCTTTATGCCTATGCCGGGGAAATAGTGTCACATAGCGTTTTTTTTAAGCAGAAATCAATCGATAAATCAGTAAACGGATCACCAGACCAATGAGAATCAAGTAGGGACCTAGTGATCAAAGTCTTGTATAAAATGAGCCTATCACTTACCAATACCTTGATTCCCTGACACCGGAAACGGAAGCTGGACATTAAAGAAGTTGTCGTAGCAGAGAAATGAGATGTACACCAAATATAGAAATGATGAAACTACGCCGGCTGCATTCGCTGGCGGCGATTAAAGCCAGTTGCATCGTTGCACCGAGTGCTTTGTGGAGAACGATGACACTGACAGCGAGTTGAAAAGACCCGAGAATTAATAATATATCGGAGATTCCGCTGCATCTCTCCAGATGGTCAATTATTATCATGAACTGCCAGTTACCTATACTACGTGAGCCACAGCAACGTTATTACAAGTACATTCGCGGCATATAGTAAACATGAATTGCTATATACTTCAGTGCATTTGAATGTCTTGTTACGAGTTGCGTTCCCGCCTTGTATCAAAGTGAATGAAAATGTTGTATAAATCCGCAGGGCATTGCCGTCAAAAATCGTGCAAACTTTTAAGCAATACGCCGGAATACTCTTTGAAAGTTAGAGCGTAAGAAAATTAAAATGCACCAAACAGTTGCTCTTGGGTATACGATATAAATTAGAATAAATGTTTAAAATGTTGAAATTTGAAACCTAATATTTTGGACGTCAAATTTCTGATCCAATTCACCGAAATTCTTTGCAATCGACTTGACAGTTTACACACAACATTCTCCTTTACTGCTGGTTCCGCCCGCGGAGGGTTGAGCGTTTCCGAGGTTTTTGGTACTCACGTCGGGGTGCTCTTTGACGGGCACGTAGACCTTCTCGGTGAGCGTGGTCGGCGTGCCCTCCGCCTCGGGCAGAATCAGGGGCTCCTTCTTCACCCCGCTTATTTGGAAGAGGCTCGCACGCACTTTGGCAATTTCTGCAAGAAACAAGAGACACACGTTGTAGAATTCGTGCCACGCAAACGAGACGCGATGCTATTTTGCAACAATGAAATTCCGTGTCTGCATCGACACAATGGTCTGTTCGATTGACGCGGAAACGAGAAGTAAGTTTAATTATAATTATGTGACCATCAGTTAACAGGTAAATTGTAAGTATAGTATACGCGGACTATAAATACCTATTTCCTTTGTTTTGTGATCTAATATGCGAGTATAATACTTAGTATGAAATGAGCTACACTATAACTAATTAATAAGAACAAACAAATAACAATTAATGTCCAATATCCTGATACGAGGAAAATTCACTTGTTCTGTGGTCAAGTTATGACTGTGAAAGATGACGTCTAATGCAGCCGTGGTCGTTGGATCATGTCTGTGGCCAGCCACACGCTCTTTTATCAGATGATGATAGCTGAGAAATGTCAAGTCGCTGCACCAAACTTATTTTCAGAGACATGAGCAGGATCTGAGGAGATTGGCCTTCAAGTCAAGTTTCTACCACGGGGCCCCCTTTCCAATTCAAAGCTTCAAAATCTCGCCACGCCACATTTGAAATAACTTCCAGATCATGTGCACTTGCACCGGCAAGTTTTTCTTTAGATGTTTCAAGTATTATTATACTGTTCAAAGCGTCTTTCAAAGAAACCAGACCGGCCATTGAAAGTACCGAAAAGCCGTGCAGGGGTCGCAACTCGAGAGGCAAAGTTGATACTCTGATGGCAAAGTGGTAACGCTCGTGCCTATTCAGTCGCTTCATAAAGGATCTATTTGCATACTACAAGACACAAGTTGCCAGGCGTCGGTTAGTATGGCGCCTGCGAATTAGCAGGCCAGTGCTAGAAAATGGCTGCACCGAAACTCGAGGCACTGTACCCAGTACCTACTGCCTAGTACCCAGTGCCAGTCACGTTATATGTTAAGGTACTGAGCGACATTACATCGACTGCTTTCAGACTCGATTCAAATCGTTGCCAGATAATTGATGGTGTTGGAAACCAATTGAGAATTACCATTGTGCTCGAGCAGTTCGTAATTGCTCGTGATATAAGAACAAGCATAGATCGTGTACTTGGCCGCACACAAAGCATAAATAATGCCTCTTAGCAAGCTATATATTTTTTTTAAAGGATTAAAGCATAATACTCACGGCCTACACGCTTAAATGCTTTGTTGTTGCAGTCGCAACATGCTTAGATACGTCCAACACAAATCAGCAATATGAGTTGGACAAGAGTGAAAACAAAAGCAAAAGTGCAACTGCTTGTCTGGTAAACATGTGAATTTATCTCACGTTAATGCGCCTAATTACCTTTATTTAAGATTGAGTAATAATGTTATCCTCTGCATGTAACAGAATGTGAATTAATGTCGGCGTTGCTCTGAAAAAACCGTGTCAAGGTGGGTCTATAGCACTCATCCCAAGTCTAGATGCTTAATGTAATGTGCAATCTGGAAAGTGCAACGACCGAGACCGAACCCAACAGCATCAATGCTTAACACCAAGGTCACGATTGAACACATGCATATTATTACATCAGGATCGCAAGGTCATCCTCTATACCTGCTTCTGTTCGTGGTTGATGAGGACATTTAAATCTCGGCGAAGAAAAATTGCATCAAGTCATCTATAGCTGCGAAGAGTGCATCTCCAATCATGCAGTTGGGAATTCCTCGAGAACGTTGGCCCTCTGAAGGCCAGCGATCAGAGGACTAGAAGTATATAATTTTACCGCGGCCGCAACAGAAGATGCTCCCAACTTCTAAGACGGATACACCCAACGTCAAGCACTGCTTTGCAAGTTCACAGCCTCACGCGCACCGCTTGTGGAGCTCGTACAATTCTTTAGCCAATGGTTTGGTATTGAGGCAGGTCAAAATGAGTAACATGCGCTTGCTCATGACCCGCATTATGCTCTGGTCGATATCGTGGAACGTAAAGAGACGACGACTAGACGAGGAGGCTCAATTATCAGTGAGCTCGAGTGCCAGTAAATTGGACACGCGCGGGTAACTGACAAATGTCGGGGTAATTTTAACACTTCCCCACTTCGTCGCCGGCGACCATCTACCGGGCAATGAGAGAGAAAGGGAGTACTGCCACTGCTGCTGCCTACAACCAACGAGATGATGATCGAATAATTGGAGGAGTATATTGTCGGCGAGCAAGTGACATCTCACAATTAAATTATGAATGGCTGATATCATTGGGCCCACGTGCGGAGTGATTGGCTTTGAAACGAACGAAGTGCATGAATGAGAAAATGATTATGTGCGTAGGATAATATATAGCACGTACTTACTAATATAGCAATCGCATAGGACGAATAAAGTCGTGTGGGAAGTTCGGTCGTGGTACAGCTTTGGGCCAAGCTTCTTGTACCAAAGCTTGTACTAAAGCTTGTACTAAAGCTTCTACTAAAGCTTCTTTAATAATAGCTTTCCTGTAGTAGTAGAATTTCTAGAAACGTAGCTATAGATATCTTCAATCATAGCTTGCAAACAGCCTGAAGATGTACCATTTCTTTTCTACTGTTAGCTTGTACCATAACTTAGTAGTTGTATGGTACACCACATATAACATGCATCAAAGCTTGTGCCATAGAATAAGAAGGTTGTACCATTTCTTCTACATTGAGCGAGAAGTGAATGACGTTTCGTGAGCCCGTCGAAACAAAACGTCACTCGGTCACTGGGACGTCAGTGGCACGAAATATAAACACGACAAAATTATAGTGTCATTTTCTAATTGTTTTCCAGCACAGCCATTACAGTTGTTTGATTACGTTTCGACTGTTTCAATCAGCGACGATCACGACTCCTGTCTCCTGCATCGCAGTTATTATTATTTGAATGGTAAAAATAAATGCGTGTCCACCCGCCCGGCCAATTCCCAGCAGGACGCAAGTTCGTTCTCGGCGGGACAATGGAACGCATGTTCCCAATTTCAGTTTCAGGATCAAGTGGATCATTAGTTAGCAGACAATAGCGCCATAGATTACATGCTAGCCATAGTGCGATTGGCTCTCCTCGGCGTTTCGCATCCTTGCATTGTCTCCAGGCGGGAAACTGATCGCAAGTCTGAGGTTGTCTTTATACCATCTTGCGATTACCATATAATAATAAAATGCGACGAGGTCGACCACGCCATTCTTATGCTGATCGAACGTTTGCAGCGGTCCAGATGAATATTGACAGCATCGCCGGCAACGACTCTCACTAAGTCACTAAGCGCTAATAATATGCGTGTTTTGGAAACTTGGTTGAGGTTGAGGTACGCCGTAGGCGCCGTCTTGACAGCGGCGTCCATGATATTTAGTTTCAGCTGCGAGAATCAATAACAGACGTCAATTTTTTTTCCCATCGGTATTGTAAATTGTTATGCAGTTAAACTAACAATGAAAATAAAAGATGGGCAATAAACTAAATTGGGCACATACATCTAAATAACGTTGAAGCTTTAAATTAATCGTCTTATTCGCATTAAACATTGCGCGCGTCTGTTCACATTTCAAGATATTTCATACAATGTTTTACGGGTTGTGACTTTCATCGCGGAAATAATGGTTTGTTAGGATTTGCTGCAAGGACCACGGAGCATCGCTTCGTCACAATTGCTTCCAATCCATAAGAAAGGAGATTACTTGGATCTGAATAGATTGCGCTAAAAGCAAACACAAACATTCACTGTTAGAACTAGAAGCTCCCAGTTGAATGACATTAGCGCATCTTACGTCACTGTGTGAGTCGCGAGTTGTGACGTAGCATTATCATAAAAGACTCCACACGACATTGGCGCGTGCTCAAGTACACACAGAAATGTTCAACTGTTCATGCAGAGCAATTATACCTGAACATTACCCAGTCATGTTAAATTTTCAGTCAAATCAACAAAACGTACCCGTACGCAAATTGGATATAGCTGGAAGGCTTATACGGCTAGATATAAATTACTTTTATCGGCAATAAATTAAGTTTTGCAAGACTTTTACAAGTTTTTGTAACTTTTATTGCCCAATGTGTGCATTAATCGCGTAGACGAATCAAAATGCATGTAATTTGGTGCTCACTATCACGTACAAATCGTTATAGACCCCGCTATCGACCTCATTCGCTGTCGATGGATATTACATTACATTAGTACCAAGTTTGAAGGGATCGAATCTGTGAAACCAACCAAGATCGAGAAACTAATCTAAGAAATGAAAACAAACGGGAACTCTTGCTTCCAGCCACGAAGTTGTCATCCAAAGAAGCATTCTGTATCAGATTATCGCAGAATAGTTTTCAGGAAGTATGGCGGTAGAGTGTTAGACTTCAAATCTGCATCAATTGTCGAATTAAGGCGAATAAATACCCAGATTTGGGTAATTCAATTACCTTTATGAAGGTACATATGGTCCTGAATCACAAATACGAATCTAAAAAATCACAGTTCCCTAATACATCGCCAAAATGCAGTCACCATACCAGCCAATACCAGAGCCCGTCAATGCGGGTCACGGAGCTCTGCTCCTTGCACACAGATCGAAGAATTTGCTTACACAGGAAAATTCTACGACCTAAAACCATGAAATAGTTGGAACGACACATCACAATGGTCTCACTGCTTACATCTCGACACGAATGCAATGCAATCGCTGAAACAGCAGTCTCCACACATGAAGCAATTATATATATAATATATATATATATATACAAACGTACAACGCAGTCCGTGCACATGGTTTATTTGCAATAAAATAACCAACGAATTTATAATACGTGAGAGCAGTCTATTGTTGAGCAACACTCTATCATGTGGGCATGGTACTGTCGAGCCACGGTGAGGTCTTGCAAGTTTATGTGTACGCATGTGCATGTTGTTCTGCATGCTGCGCCCCAAGATTTCCAGTGGTGCAACTGCTGACGATAATTGCACACATAATTTGTCGCACACGTACATTTGCAGCGAGCAGCAACTCGCATTCCTATAGCCTAAATCTATTGTCTCGAAAGGAAATGCACATTGTGTTGGTTTTGCTTTATTTGCCGATTAATTTAAGCCATGTCGAGCGTTGCGCATATTGGATTGAGGTAAAAATCTAGAAATTGGCATTTTCTATGCAATCGCGCGTCGTCTTCTCTATTTTAATTAGAATTTGTGTGTGCGTTAGCATCACGATTTGAAGATGCATTTTATGTAATTGATAAGCATTCTTGAACTATATATATAATAGCAACGATTATATACCTGGCTCCGATATAGGTATTCTTGTTATCCGGCTCTATTTCAGAGTGGACGGTGGCCTTTTACGGCGTACGGTCGTGTCCGATTTATCTAATTAATTCCATAAGTCTTGTAAGATGATAATAATCCACCGATTGACACAGCAAATAAAGTACATTAATCTAGATCGAACGAATAAATAAACTCGTGAGAGACGATCTCAAGTGGCTAAACGAGTCCTTAATTTATAATTGGATCGAATTATTATCTATACTCCTCGAAGAACTTTTTGAGGGTTCTTCGGGACACGCCAATTAAAAGTGATTATGGATTGAAACGTTAATTTGCGACTTTGTGAAGCGAGCGGAGTCATCCTGTAAGCTCTTGACAACGAAGAAGCTTTAGTTACACAATATTATAATCAGTAACTCTAGAGCGGTGGTAAATAATGAAGTGTTTATGCAACGACATAGTAATAGTTTCTTAGTTTGATTGTGCGGTGCGCCCATGAAATAATAACTAGCGATAAAAGGTGAGCCGTATACAGCCAAGAGACTATAACATAACTAAGGCAATGGGGTTTTTTCTTCTTGGACAGCAGATCGCTCGTGAGTTCTAGAGATTTTCTTGCTCGCCGCTCCCACCTTGTGACTCGGCAAGGCCATCTCATTGTACTTCATGGTCTGGCAATTAGTTTTACGCTACGCTTAAATCGTACTTTAGCACAATTCATTAGAGAAATAGGCGTGCACGAACTTTAGGAGAGCACCTTGTTCGTTATTATAGGCAGGTTGACGGACTCTGAGCTCCTAATGTTGGTATTTAGCTCCGATGTAAAAATTTGACCGATTGCCGACAAGTAAAACCCGAAATTTTCATAGATACATACTTACACATAGCTCATTAAGTGTCACTAATGCTAATTGGTAAACGAATTCCGATAAATTAAGTCCAATGACTCAAGAATCGGGGGTATAACGTTTACGGTTGTAAGCGAAGTTCAGAATCTACCGATATTATTGATGTTACCTATTACCTTAAGTGTTTGTCACCATTATCTCGTTGAAGATTGATATATACTGTGCAATTGCATTCAAATTCTATAAAATACCGAAGGAAATCGGGCTGCTCTACTTTATTTTTACGTTTTGCTTTATCACTGACCAGTCCTTGTTAGCATAATAATGATTTCTAGTTTCTATAACGCCAATAAATATGATAGACGCACAAAGCAATATCTTAAAGCACTTGTTATAATGAATCTCAGCCGTCCGTCATTTAGCAAGTACCGATGGTTTAACAAACGCAAGTTTAAGCTGGCTCCATGACTTGTGTACACGTCTCACAATTGCAAGCAACAAATGGGCCACTTTACAAAAGCTATAGTGAGCACGGCAATAATTTCAAACAACGAAACTTCAATTTATTAGGTCTACTTCTTCGCCAGAGCAGAGCATCCAAGGAAACGCATTTCATTCCATTCCGCACTAATCTAAAAGCCGAGCGACTGCAATGAAAGTTAGGAACCCGAATCGAGTTGATTTCTTTTTTATCAAACAAGGTGAGAATATCCGCTTATTTCCATATAAGGTCATAACGGCCTCGGCTTATGCTTCTGGTCAACATATATTCGAGATTCAAAACACGATCGGCGGCATAGACTGCAGCAGCAAGTGGTTTGAGCGTTTCAGACGTATACTCAAGCAGCACTGGTCACTGCGCGCGGCAGACCATAGGCCCAGTCGGCAGCTAGTGCAGACCGCCTTGCAGAACGATAACTGGTCGATCAAGAAACGCATTGGAAATAAGATTATTATGTTGGACATGATGAGGACTTAGCCGAAGACAGGTAGTCTCCGGAGTTGCGTAAGTTGACACAGTGACCCACAAGCGATGCGTTAAGTCATGAAACTGAATTAACCATCTTTGATTAATGGCCAATCATAGTTGGCGTCCATTAGGCAGAGTGTTTTATGTTGGCACACGGGAAAAACTAACCCAGAAGTGGAGGAAACGTTTCTGCGTATGGCGCGCTTTGGATGAGGGTCAGAACGGGCGAGTGGGTTGAGATGAGATCAGAGAGAGAGATTTAAAGATGTGATGACTGATGAATGAAGCTGGCCTTGTCTACTTTACGCAAATTGCTTTGTTTGAAAGTATTTTCGTACCAGAGAGGTGAATATTGTGCGTTGTTTTTGTTGTGTATTTGTGCGCGGCTTGCAAACAGCTGGGACGGCGGTACTTCAGTTTGCTGCTCAATGCTCGGGGTACAGCATTCATGTACCACCTTGAAAGAATCTCGAATTAAAGTAGTTAATAGCCATTAGTCAAGATGAAACTACCACCCAGCGTGAGATGGGATAATATGTAGGCATTGCTCCTCGGGCATTTTTACTGAGAAGACGCGTTTTGACCTTTGGAACTCCCAATAGTTAGCACAAGCATACTTATCCGCGGAGAAGTAATGGAGTAGCAATTTCCACACCCTGGTGTTCATCAACCATCACATCGCTTTTAATTGTTCTTCAAAGCTTAATCGCAATTCAGGAGACTTAATAGGCATCTTTGAATTACACAGGAGGTGTCTACAATTTATTTAATATACTAATTTCTTTTCAAGCGATGAGATTGGAAATTTTTATTTTATTTATTAATCAAGTAACGTCGCGCGCTATAATTACAATTTATAACATTACTCGCTTTAATTGAAGACGCGGATAAATTATTATTGTTCACCAAGTTCGCCCATTCTTCAGCCAACGCTTAATTATAATAATCAATCCCAAGTAACTGGTTAATTGCCCAGCCTGAGGGTGCAGCAGCAGCAGACAGCAACGAGCAGAGGGCCGCCCCGGAGGACTCCACATGACGTCACATGACGTCGCATCGAAAGAATGCATCTCGAATGACCGCGCCGGCCGAAGATCACATCGGCCGGCCATCAATCAACGACCATTATGCGAAATGAGCAGCGAACCCCCCGATTTCGATCGGTCTAGACGCTAAGACACCGAGTCGAGACGTGGAATTTCTTGGCTAATAGCTGCGATCGATGGGAGGATCATGTGCGTCGATGAAAGGATCAGGCCGGTCGATTTCCCCAACCGTGACCGTGCTGTTTGACACGGATATTCGGCTCAAGTTCACGGACGTTGTCACTCTCATTCATAGTGCGAATTAATTTGCATGCTGCATATTCCGACGGCCAAGTGAATGAAATCGCCTCAATATATTTCTCGCGCGCGCGACACGCGAAATATTGGTAAAAATTGGACGACACTACATTCGCCACACAGTCTCAATCGACCAAACGATCGATGATGTAATTTTTAAAGCTTCGAGCGAGATTGTATGCATTGCATTTGCTTGCATTACTTCGCTTTCAGCGTTTCTAATCTGCGTTCCACTACAGACTTTCCGAGTGCATTACGCTTCGTGAAAGGTTTTACAGCAATCACTTGCTCCAGGGGAAACATCTCGGAACAGGATGATGCGTGTATAGTGCAATAAATATTAAATTTGAACACATAACAGAACACTTTCATAATCATGAACTGTACAGAGAGTACAGGCGGATTGGCACGGACATGAAACAAATTCATTTACAGTTATGTATTTTCAGACTATCTCAAAGAGCCCACCTAAAGTGTGGACTCATAGCAAAGTGCATTATGTTGTTGTGTTATTCATACATGGTCTCTCCTAATTTCGCATGAAAATAACGCATGTACGAGCCAGACCCATCCCAGAAGTGACCGGCATTGACCTTCTCAACACATGCGTGTCAAGTATCGTGAAGTCGTAAGGCCGTTCTCTGCCAAAAGGAACTAAGGGGTGCATCTCGATACACGACAGCAATGACGACGATCGTAACACACTGCCATGTAATTACATTCTCCGCACGGCGAAGGGGTCCGCGGTGGGTGGGGGCGGGGAGGGGGAGGCAAGCAAATGGCGCACCTCGTCGAAGACCTCGATGGTGACCGGTCGGCCGGGCGTGTTACCACGGTCTCGACACGGCCTCACCACGGTCTTACCACGGTCTTACCTACCCACCGATCATCAACTGACTCTTGATATAACGTAACCTGTCCCCGATCACCGTTCCGCGATCACGTATTCGATATCTGCGGCGGCCAACGAGCAAGATGGCTGCCCTCCTTGGAGTCAACACAAGGCGCAGGATAGACAGCAAAGAAGGATGACCGCCGCGACGAGACCACAACACTGTCGGCTTTCGAAGAACGAATGCGTGGCCGATTGAGGTTAAAGTTTAATGGTGTGTTTAAGTTATTACTTATTGCTTTATATATATACCTACAGACAGGCAGCAGGACTTCGATAGCAGTTAGGACTTCGTGTGATTTTAGGCGAGGCAAATTGTGCGCCATGCCCATTTGATTCTTGATTAAACACGTACAGAGAGATGCGAGTTTGACGTGTTAAGAAATAACGCAGTGGCCTTTAGCTACCGAGGTGATGCTGCCTACTTTACTGGTGGTACAGAGACGGGGCTTGGGAATGAGGATGTTGCTGAAGAGGTGTTGCTGTTCAGTGCTGATCGGAAAGCGAGGAGGTTCGACTGGAGAAACAGTCGTCGTCTTTCCCACAATCAAATTCACACCTTGCGGCCATGTGTTCGTCAATCATAGACGTCTGTAAATGAAAGCTTTGCATTCTTTTGATAGTTTTATGTCGCCGCAAATGAGAAATTCCTGTTACCGAGGAGTACGAGCGCCAAGCAAACAATTGTATAGTATCATTCAGCAGGTTAGATTAGAAATCGATCACACATCCAACACCTGTATGACCACACTCGAAAACTTTACGTGTTGTATACTGAACGAGGTCTCTGTCAATCCAAGAGTGTTCGCCATCATCTCATTTGCTGTTCGCTTGTACATTTTCATCGTCTGCCCAGCTCAGCAGTAAAAATAATAAATATATATGAAAGTCGTATTCGCGTGGTCGCAAGTTCCAAACTGTCGCAAATTGTTCTGGTCTAGGATGGGTGGGTGTATATTTCAACAACCACTCAACGAAATGCACAAAGTGAATTGCTTGAAAGGTATCGTCCGTCATTAGGATACCCGTAATAAAATAGAGTCTATTTCTTAGGTCTCGCCCTTATAAGGATGGCCGAGCGCCCATGCACTGGCGTCTCTCCTGACTCTCACGATCTTGATAAGTACCTGCCTCGACCTATCACTATCATCGACTCGAATGATTTGCATACCAAGTGATGACGAGTGATAGACACCGCCCACTTTGATATGCCATGCCCGAGAAATTAATTTCAGTAGGTTTAGCACGATATTGTATTTCATTTCTGTTAATTAGAGCAAAATTAAGTGAGCAGACCGTAAATACTCTACGGAGTAACACTGCAAGGAACAATGTGTTCCTCCAGCGCAAAAATTAACAGAATGTAGACGGAAATTCCACGAGGAAAGAAAGTCAGCGTGACATTTCGAATAGAGTGAAATAGCATAGCAATCTCAGCCCTCCACATTGGGTTGCAATGGCCTGGGTGGCCAATTGTCTCGTCATTTACATGCAGTACATGGAGGAACAAGTTCGCATTGTCACAAGAACAGAACATCATTTGCTTTCAACTCCCAATAGGCGTGAGCCAGCCGTTTCGTTGCGCTGCCAAAAATGTCATTGCAACGTAATCCTCCAGCCACCCACTCAATGCAGCAAAATTCAAAACCAAGAAATAATTCGCGACCAAACATCGACTCTTGACAGAATAAAATATTTCCGATCACATGTGTTTGAAGCGAAACGCGTCTATTATCGTACGATTCTATTACAGAAAACCAAAGAACAGTCATAGAAAACGCTGTTCGAGTCGTTTGGCAGGTTGGTGTCACATTTCCTTCCATCACAATGCATACCGCCACACAAACTCTATTCTGAAATATTTCGGTTCGGCGATCACAGCTATTCAGTCGATGTTTTGAGACGGTCTTCTCTCTTAAATACACCTGCATCTTACGTATTCATTCGATCATAGTTCAAAGCCATCCATCCCCTAACACTAACACGGATTTCGTCTACCCTTCGACGATAAAAAGGGGGGTACACAAAGGAAGGTGCAACAAGTGCTAGTGTGATCGCGTCCAATACCTGCTCAACTGTTGACTAGATCCCCTGCCTTATGCTAGTGGTGTGAAATCTTTGAAAGCATCCCCCAAGGCTCGAACGGAAAGTTGTTCTGCCCACCTAGCCCCTTGTGGTCTGCTGCATAAACGCAGCCTAGAGTCAACCACGGGTCGTGACTCGAAGAGCCTATCGACGTTCCTCACGAAACATTCTTCGGCTTCACGGTGTTAGAGGACTATAAAACGAAGGGCAAAAGAAGCCCCAAGACAATTATTGTCTTCCACCCACGATCCTAATCTCGGCTGCGTGAGAGTTCGTGATGTTAGTATACAGTAACACCAGCAGCTACGCATAATAACAATATTGTAATGTTACAATTAACAATTCCTGAGTATGCCTGGCTACTTGAGGTACCTATGTTACTTCGTGGTTGAGGGACTGGAGAAACTCGGTCATTGGAACAATGAACAAATTGCACGGATAAAAAAAGTTACCTACACTACACCTTAACTTTTCGGAATTAAAGCTTACCTACCTACCTAAAATATCGTTAGAGAATAAAGAGCGAAAGTGATTGGCCAAAACTAATGCCAAGGACATGAGACTAAAGCGGATCTTATGAAATATTTCACGTCACATAAAATGAGAAGTTACGATAGATATTTAAAATTATGGTTTGGAAACTGAGGGAAATCCGTACCATAATTTCACTGAGGCGAAGACAGATCACTTTACCTATGTCTAGGTCAAAACGGAGTGAGTGATCGCATCAGCAGATAAGCCGTGATTGGGTTTGACAAATACCGGAACCAACCTCCGGTTTCTCACAGTATTGTAGTTACGAAGTAAATAGCTGTCACCGTTTTGGGTAGGTATACCTACCCAAAACTAATATTAGCACAAAACGATTCGTGTTACAAGTAACAATGGACGAGAACCACACTTATATTAGCTACTGCATAATGGATAATGATACAGTAAATATGAACCCGGAGGTTGTTTATTGTTAGATACCTACCGAGACATACTAATTGATGAGCGTAACGAGCGTAGCGAGTGAAGCGAAATCTTCAATTTCACTTTACTGCTAAAAAAATCCGGAATGTTTTTTTTTTTGTTTTTTTTTTTTGTTTTTTTTTTTTTGTTTTTTTGTGTGTTTGTTCGCACGATTCCGGCCAAACGCCAAAACGGATTTTGATGAAAATTTCGGTGGACCTTCGTTTTCTCTGAACTTAGATCTGCCACGTTTTTGAAGCAATTCGGACGAGTAAATTTTATGTTATTAAGTTTTTACGAAATTTTTCAGTTTTTCCAAAACACGTTTTCCACTCTAGAGGCCGAGGATCTCAATATAATTTGACGAAACTTTCCAGATATGTTGGCCCCCATAACTTAATGTTTGTGTACAAATTTCATTGTTGTATGTTTAGCGCTTTTCTTGGAAATGGCGCTTTTATGACGCTTTTTTAGCGATTTTGCAGTTTTTTGCAACTAAATCAACTTTATCTTCAACCGATTTTGACAAAATTTACTGTGTGCATTATAAATCGTAAAAGGAAGATACTGTGTTAATTTCAAGCAAATCATTTAAATAGTTTTTCTTTAAATCGATTTTTTCGTTTTGAAATATTCAATGTCATTGAGAAAGCTGATAAATTAACGCCGAACTCTTAAAATTGATCATAAAAGCCTCTAGGCTATGCGCACACGCAATATAATTGCGTTGTGGGTGAGCGTAAAAATTACGCTCATCCACAACACGATTATATGAGTGTTCGCATAGCCTAGTGGTATCTACACCTGTACAACAAAATCATTCTAAAATTCTCAAGCAGCATCCTTCTGACCAGATATGAAGCATGGTACGAATAACACAAGGGCCAAGGGTGAATCTATTAGATGCCATGTGTGATGACAGAGTCGGGGTCGTAGGTCACTAGAATGGGTCAAATATTAATGGTCATATAAAATACGATGCTTTAGTTGTGCGAGTACAGTGCCGATTATTTTCAGTTACGGTAGTACACAGTGTCATACGATTCACGAAAAGCGCGTACAATTTTGGTGGAATACAAATTCAGGACAATAATAAATAAACACAAACAAGTGATTATTTTAGTTCTTGTCTTGTTTATCTTATTTATCTTGGCTAGCTCTGGACGTACCCGAAACATATTAACCTAATTTATATCAAATTAGTAGATTTTTTTAGTTTTCGTTTTCCGGCATCAATTAATGAAGTCAGTAATGTTTCACTCGGTACCAGCACGCACAATGCAGTTGTTTTAATTGAACGACCTGTTTTTTGTGTACAAAAAATGTCATGCATTGTAAGACACCTCGCCGTCCAAACACAAACTATGTTGGACATCTTGCAAGACACTTGAAAGTTGATAAACGTACACAAAAACTGCTCATCATTCACGCTCTGGACCGCACCTCACCTTAATTCTATGCAGTACGCTGGATACCTAACTACTACATTAATAAAAAATAGTGCCTATCAGATTCAATGTCATTTTTTGTGTCAAGTGAATGAGCATGTTCAACGGAACGGCGTTTCACGAGCGATGGCCGGTCAGTCTCCATAACGCTTCGTTTAGATTCAATTATAATGGCTGTAATTATTAATTGTAAAATTGTAACATTGCTCGGAGTCGGCGCCATATAGTATGCTATAAACGACGTCAAAAAAATTACACCGTGGTCATGGAGCAATCTCATTCCGCCCTTTCCCACACAATAGCTCCGAGCTTCAAAGAAAATTATCATCTTCACGACCCAAATCGAAAGATGTGACCCGGAAATAGAAGGGTTTCCTCCGACGTATACCCACCATCGGCCGCACAAATGTCACAATTTTGACAGATTTTGACATAATTTCCACTCGAAATGCAGAACAATGGTCAGTTGTACCAAAAACTACGCATAACACTTTAATTTTGGATGATATCACGCGCCTGTAAGCGACTAGTAATCATTTTCAATTCCAGATGGCCCGTGGCTATGCGGACATTCCTATGCCAGCCTAACCCCTTTTACCATCTGTACTATTAATCTCACAAACATTACTGTTTGGAATAATTCTGTCACCTGACTTAGCGAACCAGGTTATAGAAACGATGTGTTTGTACTGCGTAGTTTGTGTGTGCAGAGAATTGAACAAGCGAGTGAGCGCCTGCTGAAGGTGGTGAATTGAGGTGTAATAGGAAAGGACGGTCAATGGCCAAGACAAGGATTCCGCATGAACACAGGCAAATTGGAGGCGGACATTGCCAGGAGAGTCACGGATTCAGGGACAGATTTCGGGATAAGCAGTTAAAAAATACGATTTGAAAATCGAGCAGTTACACATACTACTAGGATATAATATATTACTAAACCGAGTGTTATTCAATGGTGCTTTACCTTCTGTTTGTTGATATGAAATTCTTCGAAGCCATGTGAGGCCATTCATGGCCATGAGGCCATTCTTCGAAGCCATTGCAGCAGGTGGCTGGTTGGTATGTTTTGGTATGTTTTCATCCAACTGCCTAATGTAAATATCAGGTCATTATACCTATGGTAGGTAGGTCATTTGACTTTTTATTTTGGTGGATGTTTTCCTATCATCAATTTATTGCCTATCTAGTTTTAACAGGTTACTCTCGTGTTGGGGAATACCGTACGTTTTGCGAAGTTGCTGGATTTACCAGGAGGGTCTTTATTCTTTGTACCGTAACGGAGACCAACCTGTCTCTGACAACTTGCTGCATGTACGAAGCATAAAAGCAAGCTTCAGCCATTCGAACCCTACCCCGTGGAGATGTATACAAACAAAATATTTTTATTTCATATAAACGTCATTCATTCAGCATCATAATTCCGCCGTGTTCAAATTGCGATCGGCTTTGACAGAAACGAGGGTGGGACAGTATTGTATATTTTAAGAGCTAATTAGAGAAGCATTCCGTAACATGACCAAAATAATGGATTCACAAGAACAAAATGACAAAACAATGGTTGTTGTGGTGACTTTTTTTTGTTTTTAACCAATTCCCACTACTTTTTCGTACGCTGCGAGATGCGATCCGAATACAGACATGTAAAAAGTCTGTGAAAGAAGTCAAATCTCCTCGATCTCGAGTATGTGTTCAAACCTTGAGCAGAGAATACGTTTGCTTGCGCTTAGCGCTTCTGAAAAGAACCTGTCGGCTGCTGCGACTGGCAAGATGAGAGCAAGATGGCTGACCGAATCTTGCAGTCAAGTCTTTGGAATGCAGACCAGCTAAGACAAGAGGGGTGCGGGGCGTCGTGAAGGAAACGGTCCATGGGAGATGAGAACTGTGAAGAGGAGGCGGTCAATTTGACCGACCGCAAAGCGAGGGCGATGTTTTCAAGGGGGCTCTTTCAAATGTTAAAGAAGTTTCGACAACGCTATGATGTCTGTATTTTGTTGAGCATAACTGTAGGTAACTAATAATATTTTCGCGGGTTACTCATCGGAGTCGGTACCGTCAGCAAATGTTAATTATTGTGTATACGCGGCATCTAATTTGTTTATCCAAGAACTATAATTAGAAGCATGTGAAGTATGCGCAAAATTGATAACATTGACCATACGATGCTACTAAACAATTAAGTCTTTCTTGAAAACCGCAGTGCTAAACACATGTAAAATGCTGTACGTTCATAAAATGTGTAGGATTTTGCAGACAACCCAACCTCAAACACCGACAGACCCCAGCGGCAGCATACCATCACGATGATCGGCAATCCTCAACATCCATCTATACTCTTACCTTCATCTAGAAGCCGTTCAACATGGATGAAGACATTTGGAAATGCTGCTAGTTGTTTCTTGTCTTTCAGTAATTGTGCTAAGTAATCCGCTATACTCTGCGTTGTTGGGTTAGTATCACTCATCATTGTAACTTAAAACTGTCGGGTTACTAGTTCGAATGGTATTGGTCACTCTTCTCGACACCTGAGACTTTAGCTGCTAGCTTCTTAGACACAATCCACGCGCGTCAAGATCTGAAACACAACTGAGAAACAAGTCTTGCCTGCCGCCTAGAAACGCATGCGCCGCAAGAGGGGTAAAGGGGAGTCACCAGAGTTACGCTACTGCTGCCATATACGGCCTGCAGCGGCGATCCCTGTAAACAGAGAATATAAGAAGATGTTGAAATTATATGCTAATTTTCCGCTATCTATCAATTTTTATAACCCCTTAATTAACTGAAATAACCCTTGTCACATGGTGCCGTAGATAAAAATAATAACTTGGGTGTGCGGATAGTGGCACGATAATTTTGTTACATTGTAGAAGCGTACTCGACGGCTGAGGATCTCAATGAATTTACATGCAAGCAAATGATAATTGCAAGAAGGAAGGAAGAAAATTACAGTTACACCCTTCAACCTGGGAACATAACATGGGCAGGATAGGAACTCAATGTCAGTCAAAAAGGAATGTCCCTGGTGACTGTTATAATTACTTGTCCCTCAATGAGTTCTGAAAATATACCCTGGAAATGTTGTTTTTTCCCTTAGGGTTGGAAAACCGCATAATTACGTTGTCAGGATTTTCTTCTTATGTTGAGCGCCTACGGAAGAACCGTCTCGCTGCTGAAACAAATATATGCAGATTGTTTGTGTTTTATATTCCTGTCCGTGAGTAAATAATACGAAGCATAAAAAAAAAACTTAAAGCACTATATCGCAATAACCCTTGAGAATATGTGGGAAACTCAATTTAGTGAAATTGAGACCACGTTCTTGATGCGTTTATCCCTTTTTGGGCAAATAATAATTAGAAAACAGTAAGATACAGAGAAAGCAGATATCTAATCGATTTTCTCGACATAAAGGTGTTAAAAATGTACAACAGGAAGCCTACATAATTTACGATCGAAGCCGATCAATAAGAAACATAGCTGTCTAAAGAATCGTGGCAACAACAATTCCATCACTCACGGCGCAGCATAATATCCTTATCGAGAGGCAGGATAAAGGGATTTCGCACGCTTCGCTTAAACTGGCAATGCAATAGTCAAGAAATGCAGTGCAGACTGCATACTGCACTTGCAAACGATGCTGGATACTTTTTCTTAATCTTTAATGATGACCTTACCTTCAATTCAACATTTTATACCACTGTGAAATATCGTTTTTCCGCGTATGAATACATAAACTGCATCAACAGTCAACTTAATAGAAAATATACATCCGGACGGTAAACTACGGTAATTTTTACCAAACAAAACAAATGACACATCGATTATATAAAAATTAACATAAGAATACTCTTGCTTTCGAGTGAATGTTGACACTTGACATCTGAACGTGCGAGTGAGCTCATCTCTCTCTGTGTTCGTGTTGGCTCAGAGCGCCAACACACCCCAAATTGACACCTTGTTGACTCGAAAATTAGCGGCCATGCATGCCAGAAATTCATTAAAAAATAGCAGCGCGAAGGAATGGAATAAGTGGAAAATAAATCAGTCTGCACGTCTGCATTTCAATAAAGATATTATATTTGGAATTTAGATGTCATTTTATGTGAGTGCATGAAAGATATGATTTACAATTCTAAATTTGCAGATGCAGTTATATGCACTTCCATTCATCACAATTACATTATGCTATTAAAAGTAACTCCATAAATCAATCCCTTATAGAAATGCTTTTATAATCAAAAGTGAATTCACAGCACACAGCCTCGACTTTACACCAGATGATTGCACTCGTTTCTAGAATCGAGCAGCTGAGGGACATCTAGCTCTCTAAGTGCATCGTATAAGAAATTTAGAAAATGCAAATTATCGCGATAAATTTCTCGTAATATCACACCTCTCGGCGCCTTTTTACCCGGGAATCGATGCCAGTTTCCAATTAGCATCAATAAAGCAAGTACTGAATAGACTGCGTCAAGATCATTTTAGTCTGCGATCAAGTTTTTTACTTTCAGTTTTTACTCACTTTGGAATAAAATGAAATACAAAGAGGCTGTTTCACGCGGCATACCAAAGGCTTGAGTAGGACATGCTTTTTATTGCACCAAGGATCAAGATGCACACATAATATTTTAGCGATCGCTAGACAAAGAGTATAACTGTCTTCAAAGTGAATTGGTCCAAAGCCTTTATCTTCACCAAAACTCTGTGAAACGATCCATACACAAAAGAACATTGATTAAACGGTCGAGGATTTCACGACAAATCGTTTTGCTTATTTATGTAAATCTCGAGTGGATCTGGCTGGACGCAACGCAAGTGCGTAATTATGGAAGATTGCTCTTGTCCTTAGTGCTCGAGTCACTGTCTGTGAGTGAGATCTGAAGAGAACTCGACTCACCACGTGTGGGCGTCCCGGCGTTGCGTCACTCCAGAGCACACACCCCACCCTGAAAATACCAACAACAACACCCAAGCGAAACGAGAAACACCTCTCTACCGTCACCATCTGCGACATCACGACACCTTTACAAGTCGATCGGTGGTCGGATGCACCTCGGACGCGTACCAACGCGACCCCTGCGACACACTCCTGTCGACAGGACGAAAAGCCAGCGTCGCCGCCGTTTCAATCGAGCTTCACGTCGTTTTTACTGCGGAAAATGGATTCCAGATGTGATTCCGAATTCAGCCATAACGGAAACTGCTCGAAGAACTAAACACATTCAAAGCTTCACACAAAAGTAACGATGTAGACGATCTTTAGTTCAGCCATACGAAAATATTACTAATTATCAAACATGTACAAGACATGAACATTTACGCACGTTACATACGAGCGTGCTTTAGATTCACTGTTTGAAAAATGTGACTTGTTTGCTTTATTTCTATTTGCTCTCATCGCTCGACAGTCGACACTCGAGTGTCCCGTGGCGACATGCAGGTTTGCTTCCAACTTGCAGCTTCCAGTGCGACGAGATCTCATTCACGCCTACGTAGCTTTCTGTCCGAGCACGCGCCTGATGCTGGGGGCATCTCAGGTGTCAGAGGAGCATGAAGAGACGAAGAGTGTCGTCTGCAGCCAGATGTCAAGAGATTAACAATGGACCAGCCCATGGGCCGGTGCAACTCTTATATCTGCATGACAATCACACGAGAGTAGGAAGTTACTCAAATCACCGAGAGTATCGTGCACGTCATACGAGCATATATCTAATTGTTTCTGAAAAGTAGGAGAGAATCTAATATAATTTAATGATCGGTTAACCGTGCAGCTACTTAATAAATGAAAAAAACTCAGTCGCGTAAGTATGATATTAACCTGTTACGGCAATGGGCCCACATATCCAATGCCAACGGCGGTACTCCTGCCATATGATAAGAAAATCATTGAAACTTGTCAACCCACACGATGATTTATGAATAATGATTAACTTTTCTATCTGATAATTTACATGTGACGTAGTAATTGTGTTGTACTTTCATAATTTGCTTCCATTTGCATTCTGATCACCAACAGTTCGATGCTATAAATTCCTGCTTAAGAATGCATCACAACCTAAGATCAGTAAGCACATCCACGCTCATTAATCATGTGTCAAGATTTTATTTTCCAATATATTTTCGTCGAGGTTTAAACTGATCAGCTTGGAATTACAGATCACAGAATGCCATCAGGGGGATAGTTTCTTGAACCCAATTCACATGTTTTACGCCCTACTAAGGTTCGACCGTCCACATATGGCTTACCACCCACCCTTTAAAGACCCTTCCTCTCCTGTTCTAAGGCGCCCATCCTGCCGCAGCCACTCCCCAGCCCTCCAAAGATGGTAAAAAGTCGCGGGCTCGGTCTCGACAGAGAATCGGTTCGGTATCTCGGTGTCCCAACGCCCTTGCTCGCAGCAATAAGTCTATTCAGGTTAGATGCATGGTGTAACTAGGCTGTGGGAAGATGACAAGGTGCTGTTCTATGAGTGTGTGTGTGAGTGTGTGTATGTGTTTGTGTGTACTCCACCCTTAGTTGACCAGTAACAGGTCTGAAGGCTCCGGCGACGTTGCCTTGCTCCCGAGTCCTACCAATACCTTTGCAACGATCAACGAAGAGGCGTGCAGCACTACGTTATTCAAATTAACTTAATTATAACAACCTTATAAGGCTCATACTCATTTCACAATGATTTTTTCATATAAATTTGCGGACTCATTGCATCCCACGGAAGGTGATCGTTCACAAAACGCCATCCTACGTTGATCAGCATGCGTCTGTGTATTGAAGTTAATTAATCATGTGAGAGGCATACTGAAGATGATAATGGACAGTCGAATAAAAGGCGATGGCTAGTTAAAGATGATTATAAGCAGGTTAGACAAATCGCTTTGGGTAGAACCGCTCTCAATAATGAGATCGAAAAAATAAACCCGGGGAAAAACAGTTTAATACACATTGGGAGGACTAGCGAGATATCTTCATCAGATTTTATTTGCGAACACAAACTAAAAATGTTTGATCATTTGTCCAGTCCAGTTTTCCAGTTCAGGGTGGGTCAGATTTTCTATCAACCTAGCGAACAATGATTTTACCAGAGCGTAAAATAGATAATCAATGCGTTATTCATCTAATGAAAAGTCTTGATCATGATTTCACCAAAACATATTCTATATTATGTAAATGGCAAGCTTCTTTCTTTGAAGCCGCTAGACTGGATGACTTTATGATGTTTCTGAAATGGCAACCACAAAGATTTTGTTGTTCTTTACACAGATACGTCAGAGAGAGCTGTGCATATGATATCATAGGTCGACAGCGGTTATCATTTAAATACCGTTTCTTGGGTGGCGCTTCTCGTATCGCATCCAAATTGTTAAAAATTAAAATTACGAGTTATCTTTAGAAATGTCCGTACTGGCTAGTTGATGAAACGCGGCGATGATGTGTTTAGCAGACATTTTCACTTTCCTGCAATCTGTCGCATCTCTGCAGACGCGTAACAGCTAATCTTAGTTAACCGCGAATGGTTCAAGCTGTGGTTACTATAGCGGTGTAATGGCGATCAACACGTCTCGAAAACAAACGTGTATTTATCTTGGGTGGAAACCGAAGATTATGTATTTTACCAGCATGGCGGAGAGACCACGCTCCGTGCGTTATACGGAGCTTCTGCCATCGCTTTGCATCGCATCTATGAGTCATGTAATATCCAGAGCCAGAGTCAACTTGGTTCATTCCATATGGCTTTCGGCTTTCAAAGATAGATCCACCAGAGTGTTTTTGGCTCCCTGCCGACACTTCCTCTGCCCCTACCCACTAGCTCCGTTACCATTTCGACGATCTGGGCTTTTGAAAAAAAAAACTAAGAAACATTATAAAATTAAGCACATCCCGTCTTTACATCGACTTTCGTGCCAAACTCAACAAACCTCTCTGCAAGAGTGCTTCATGAGTAACAAACACCTTCGCCGATGCTTCACTCAGCTGTTTCTCACGTACACCTAGCTAGAAGTATAACCAGAACGAAAATGCTCGAAAATAGCAAATGAAACAATAAATATGAACTCGATTTTTTTTCTAGATTGCGATGCGTCCTGTCCGATAGTTCGAAATAGCGCACACGCGTGCGTGCGTGCGTCGCTAGATCCTTATTGTGTTTGACGGCGTTTGATTGTAATGCAGTGAATCAAAGTCGTGACAGCGAAGCGCCTGAAGTCAGCCGGCCTCACCGCTCGGCCACAAGCGGGGCAGGCTAACTCCCAGGCGCGTGATATTTATTACTCACAACCAAGTCGTCGATTTTATTTTATTTATAGTCTAATTCACCGTGTTATTTATGAAACGGATTTATTTGAGGCGAAGCTAGAAACGCCTTTTTTGGTGTCCAACTGAAAATAATCCCAATCGAACGTCGTAAGTCATGTCACTTTGAAATCTAGGACGTTCTGTAGGGAATAAAAAAGGCACATACAGTTAAATTAAAATGAAAGTGTCATGCGACGGTCAACGTATCGGTGATGATTGTTGGTTTATTACCCTGTCGGAGCGGTTTCTATTATGAAAATGTATGCAAGAGATCTTGCTGCATGCATAACTAATTTCGATGCGTAGGCGAGCTTTTTGTGGCGACACAAAAGTGCAACAAAATTTTTAAATTTCTAAGTAGGCGACTTCCAAAAATCATATTTATACATTGGTTATCATGTCTGAAAAAAAATTAATTCTTGGATTAATCAGGTGATTGGCATCGTTATGGTCTTATCAAGCACTGAGACTAAGGTCCGGTTCGTCGCGAGGGAAAGAAAGAAAGCCCACTTATCTGACACCTCCAGTTTTTTAAATCTTCGTAATCGTGTATGAGTTTTACCAAGGACATGAATTAATCATTTATTGTGAGGGTATAGGTGTTGTCTTGAATGCTGCCAGCCCACACCATTTTACCCCAAATAGGGATAGAGTGCGACTCTCATTCGCCTCAAGGTGGCATAGAATTTTGCCGACGTCTATGAAGAAACACAAATTGATAACAATTTATTCAGAGTTGCCACCGTTTTTATTGCTATTTAGCTACTGATATTCAAAGCTATTTACGAGAGTTGCTACTGAGTTTAGTTCACATAATAGTTGTAAGAAAAATATATCCACACTGAATCTGTGAGCAGTATAGGTCCTACATTTATTAAAAAAAGCATGTTTGAATTAAGGCAATGATTCACTTGAAGCTTGAAGACAAAATTAAGGACACTCTGACCTACCTCTCAACCATCGTCTTTGAGATTACCAGTAACGTTATGTCATTAGTTAAGGTGATTAAATGTAACTATATTACCACGCCACTGCAGCTTTAGGTAAATGAATCATAATATAATTTAAACAACAGAAAAAATGGGTTCTAATTTTTCCATACCTATAAAACAAAAAGTATTCCGTATGCAATGGAAAGACCCCCCCCCCCCTCCCATCCGCATGTAAGGCTTCTTGATGATTGAAGTTTGTAAACATTGACAGTAAAATTCACAAGACAGTTGGGTCGACACAAACAGAACTCTGGTTTCCGGTAGAAAAATCATTGCGGTTTGACAAATAGCACAATAATGGATAGGTGATGATAATAATAATCAGCAGATGATATGCAAAATGTGTCAGGGAGAAATGACCACAGCGGGCAATTTTTTTTGGCACTGTCATATCTCAAGTTAGTAGAAGGAATATTTTCTAACATTATTATAATGTTCACTCATTTGTATCTATGATTGAAGGTGGTACTGGTCGTGTGGGTCAGTGTGTGAAGTAATCAGATAATTTATGTAATTTATGAACAATTGCCTTTCATATTACACTTCAATCTAAAGATCACGACTATTTCTGAGATAATTAATTGCCAGAAACGTCAGAGATAGGTAAAACCGCCGTAAATTCATCATGCACGCTGGGAAGTAAAAAAAACACAACGATTTTCGTTTTTGTAAGAGAAATAATGTACCAAGCACTACTTATTCTGGGTGGGAATGTGATTCTCTAATTATGACAGTAGGAGGAAAGTCAGGGCGAGCGCCGCTCCGAGACACGATTTGGTGGTATACTCTGCAATAAATAGGCCGAATTGCCAGGTGCTTTTACGTGCCGTCCTGCCTCTTCCTAGGCGCCGTTTCGATCTTTTTTTAAATACACTGCAATAAAGTTACTCCACGACCGTCCAATAAAATGTAATAATACATCTAACTCACTCAATAACGCAGAGTTGCAGCAGTAAGATTGTCACGTATTTGTAACGTGTTGTGGCTACGTTTAAACGATATAGACGCGATGACCAAGCTGATGTAAAAATAAAAATAGTTCAGCTTGTAGCCCTTCTGGCACTGATATAACTTCTGTTCTGAGTGCATCCGAAGAAATGAATGAAAACACGGATTGTCAGCACAGAGAATGGTGATGCCTGATGCCAGTGTCAGTCTCACAAAAGATTCTGTTTGTATTTATTTATACTGAAAGAAGTTATAGGGAAGCTGAAAAAGCATACCATACATACCAATTTTTTTTTACAAATCCAGTTTCAATCAACGCCAAAATTTCCCCAGGAATACGCACAAATAATTGAATACTAAATATAATGGGAGTGTATGGGAGTGTGGGAGTGTCTCTGTTTAGGCTATTTTTATTTTAGTTCTCACACCCCCAGAGCAACTCTAAAAATGTGTTTATTGATATCATTAACGTATCTTCAATAATAAAGTTATATCAATATTAATCGGCCCCACTCATGAAGTTTCCAAAATCAGCAAAAGGCACACTAAATAATGAAACCCAGCCAAACCGTCTTGAAATCACCGTTAAGGTCCTTTTCATCCATTACACCAAGTTAAAATTAACTATATATACTCTATACGACACCGTAGTCCTCGAGATCAATCCGATAGAACGACGATGAAGCAAGAAACACCGTACATAACAAGGAGTTTCGATTACTTCATAGGTGGGACGATATCTGAAACCAGTTGCTTTCGTTTTGCCGCACCCTGGACGGCGTCCCCATGCCGTTGTGTTGTCAGTTACCTTGTAGACTTTACCATGGGCATGAGCCATCGACGCGAAGACGCCTACGTCCTATGCCCAGATCGCACAACGTCACGCCAACAACGCTGCTCGGACCAAAAATGATCAACCCACAACGAAATTTTGTAATAAAAACAGCTTTAATTGTCATATAGAAAAGCAAAAAAATATATAATATAGATAAACGTGTGGCCAGTAAAGCGAACCCCACCAAATTAAGAAGGAAGTCTGCCCACGTTTGTTCACGTGTATTCGTGTGGTGTGGTGTGGCTGCACTCAAAGATGGGCATTTGGCACACACGCATATGCTCGCATTAGGGTCATCGCACGTGACAGGGTCAAAAGGTCCCTTGTTCGAATCGGAATTACATTTTGGGAAAAGTAATGCGTTTAAATTTACTGCGTCTTGCGGTGATGGAGATCGAGATAGTTTCGTGAACATTTGCATGTCTATAGTGGTACTTACTGAAGGATTATAAAAGAGCAAATCTTCAATTCATGTCTACAAAAAAAAAAGTATGATATTTTTGTTGGTTGCATTGGGAGTTGGGACGTGATATTTTTTTTCGTCCGTTGGCTTATCACTTTGGGGCTTACCAGTGGTCACCGTAATTAGGTGTATTTAATTAGATATTTGGACTCGTGAGTGATTATGAACATTTACAAAGATTACTCGCGAGAAAAACCGCAGCTGAAATTTCGTCCCTTTTTACTGACACGCGAAAAGCGCAAAATATGGTTGATTTGAGACACAAACATTTTGATAAAACAATACCGGTCATATTTATTTATAGGGTTTGCTCTCGCTATCAATGAGAATATCCTGTAGATAAAAATGGTATATATATATACTCCTTGGGAATGTTACTAAGAAAAGCCTGGCCTGTTATGAAATGACACGACTTGGCCACAAGTTGAACTCATCTGTGGCACTTGCGGTTCGAAATAAACGTGAGAAAATGTGTCAAAACTGCGATAGGTGGTCAAAAAGTGTGTAGGAGGAGACGTATCTTTTCATTCCCCTCAAATGATACATATAACAATGTAAAATTGAGATGAGGAATGACAATACCTACGGTATGAGGGCACAGCAGGACTGGTAGAGCAGAGGTAGGTAAGATGCAAATTACTATACCACAATTATGTCATTGTGTTTATGAATAATGCAAACGAATGGCAGTAAAAATAAACGTTTACGTTTTGCATTGCATCAAAATGTGTCGTAGGATGTACTCACTTTATGTTCGTAGAGACGTATTGCATACAGACAATTAAATTTAGCAAACATATTTTTTGCCAATAATAGGGCAGCCATTTGGCATACTTTACCAGTGTATTATCGTATTTACTACGAAAGGTTGACCTCACGCACACCCTTGCCGTCCTATGGTTCAAAGATGATCCAGTGAAATACAGATGTGCTCATTTTCAAACAACTATAATGAATCCAAGAAGAAAATAAAATAATGCTTTGAATATGAAACGTATCATAAAAATTAATTCAGTTGCACTGTATAATTATTGGTCAAGAAGTATGGATCACATATCTGCCTTCGAGGGCATAACTATATTTGAAAGGACCTACCAGATGGTATATATTTATGTAATTATTCATGCTCTTCAGGATTAACAACAATAGACTTTAATGACACATGGGAGTTGAAGTTTAGACCACACCTATACGTCTGAGATTGAACCTCGTGCTATACCGGTGTTCATTTTGTCGCAGATGCTATAAGGAACAAACTGATGCGAATCTATAAGTCTTCGGAGACGAGACTAGAATATATTACTATCACCAACAAGGGCAACAAAAAATTTGATAAATTTTGGGTCTATATGAGTGGGGAGTATAGACAAGTATTTCGATACATGATGTGTCGATAATAGAACTCCATATACTTTATTGCCAATTCTCATCCTCAGCACTGTCCCTAAATACTTATTCCAAGTTTCCGGAAATGCGCGTCCAACACAAATTTAGTATAGTTATTATTTGTTATCAATGTCAAAAGAGTCGAAGCAATTAAATCAGAAATAATCAGCAAAAATATGCTCTTCCACCCACGTTTTACGTGTTCCTCTTCTGCCTGATAGCGACTGCGCCTAGCAAATGAATTGTTTTTTACTGTCAGCTGCTCTCATTTTCATTATTTGATGTCACAAGTCGCATCGACGAACACCATCGCTTGAGAAGTTCCCATCATAATTCCATTTGTTCCTCTCTGGCCGGTGGCCATGGCGAAAGTTTTGGAAGCATTATTACTGTTCCTGCAAGTCGGAATTTTAGCACTGGAATGGAGTTCCGGACATGTTGCTGAAGCCAGCGAAAATCTGTGCGATAAATCGATTTCGTAAGTGTTGACCTTATGAAAATATCCTCGAGACGATTGCCTACAAAATTGTGATATTTTACAATTCGGTCATATAACGCCAGGGACCTTCTCAAATTCTAGGCACTTGGTAACGTACACAGCCAATGAACCTTACAACCAAGAAGAACAAAAAAGAACAATAAATCCTCGTTGCTGGTTTAAGAAATGCACCTTTCAGAAAATTGCTTATCGCACTGTGACTCTAGTAAGTAATTAGAAGGTACATGTATGCAATATTGGTCGAATATAGCCAGCAATATGCAAGTTAAAATGTGCATTCTCACAATTAACCAACACAGAGAAATAAGATTTTCCTAATCACACAGTTATACGCTTTTGGTTATACAAAGCTCATAATAGTGTGATTTCAATAATTTTACACACCCAAAAGTTTAAAAGAGTCTGCTTATCTAGTAAACACTCAAACGACTCAAATCAAGTCAATACAACGGTGCAATACAGTAAACATGATTGATTTCGATGAAAATCTTTTATATGTGTTGCTGAGACAACAGCTCTCAAATTTTGCAAAATCAAAACGACTCGGTGATAATTTGGCATTGACCCTCTCTAAGCGACTCCAGTTTCCCATCCGCTTCCGCTAAAACTATAGATAACTTTGCACGAGGAAGTTAGTCATTTTCATGTGAACCGCGTGGGGATGAATCAGTCGTTTCTGGGACATCAAGACCCAAGCTCCTCGGTCACAGCTCAGACTTCCATTATTGACCGATTATTTTTCAAACTAAAATATGTCGACCATAAAATCACATACAATAATAGCGATTTGCATGCTGGGGACCATGTTTTTCACCTTCAATTCGATCAGCTGCTCCAAATTAACCAAGAATGTTTGCAACAAACGAGTACTACAGTGAGTAAAACATGTTAAATAATTCATTACAAGATAGTAGCGTTTGATTTAGAAAACCAAACGCACTATTAACGTGTTTGTATGCAAAGTACACAAAATCGTTTATTTAAATCAATAACATCATTTTCTGTTCAGCACAAAAAAGTCACCTGGCAAGCTGGCAGGGGAGCAACAGACGGTAATTAAAACGCTGTAATTAATCCCCTATCCGAAATACTGCAAACCTGGTCTATGTTATTGAGAGCTGTTGTCCAAGCGTACAATCATTAACATATTCAAAATAAACCTTAAATAAATTGGTTTAAAACTCATGTCTTTATCGATCGCATTTGTTTTTAGACTAGACCACAGTGGAAAAACATCAAAGTTTGTTGCGACGGCTACCAACGAGACAGGCGCAATGCTTGCGTCCCAATCTGCAGTCCAGGATGCGTCAACAGCTTCTGTACAGAGCCCAACGAGTGCACTTGCAAGGGTGGTTACCAGCGAGAGAACGCACACCGCTGCAAGCCAAGCTGCCCAGCGGGGTGCACCTTCGGTGCATGCACAGCCCCCGGCAAGTGCACTTGCCCAAGCGGCCATTTCCTCGACGATACGCGAACTTGTCAGCCAAATTGTTCGCAAAAATGCGTGAACAGCAAATGTACGGCGCCGGACATCTGCACATGCAATCCAGGCTTTGAAAAACTCACGAATTCAGTTTGTAAACCAATTTGTTCCACCGGGTGCATCAACAGCGAATGTACGGCTCCTGAAGTTTGCACTTGCCTCGAAGGTTACGAAAAAGATGATAACGAATCTTGCATTCCGATCTGTACTTCAGGATGCATCAACAGCGAATGCTTTGCTCCTGAAGTTTGTTCGTGCCACGACGGTTATAAAAGAGACAACAATGAAACATGCATTCCAATCTGTTCTTCAGGATGCATCAACAGCGAATGCACTGCTCCTGAAGTTTGCACTTGCAAGGAAGGTTATGAAAAAGATGACAATGAAACCTGCATTCCAATCTGTTCTTCAGGATGCATCAACAGCGAGTGCACGGCTCCTGAAGTTTGTACTTGCAAGGAGGGTTATGAAAAAGACAAAAATGAAACGTGTCTTCCGATGTGTTCTTCAGGATGCATCAACAGCGAATGCACTGCTCCTGAAGTTTGCACTTGCAAGGAAGGTTATGAAAAAGATGAAAATGAAACCTGCATTCCAATCTGTTCTTCAGGATGCATCAACAGCGAGTGCACTGCTCCTGAAGTTTGTACTTGCAAGGAGGGTTATGAAAAAGACAAAAATGAAACGTGTCTTCCGATGTGTTCTTCAGGATGCATCAACAGCGAATGCACTGCTCCTGAAGTTTGCACTTGCAAGGAAGGTTATGAAAAAGATGAAAATGAAACCTGCATTCCAATCTGTTCTTCAGGATGCATCAACAGCGAGTGCACTGCTCCTGAAGTTTGTACTTGCAAGGAGGGTTATGAAAAAGATGATAATGGGGCTTGCATTCCAGTTTGTTCTTCAGGATGCATCAACAGCGAATGCACTGCTCCTGAAGTTTGCACTTGCCACGAAGGTTATGAAAAAGACAAAAATGAAACGTGTCTTCCGATGTGTTCTTCAGGATGCATCAACAGCGAATGCACTGCTCCTGAAGTTTGCACTTGCAAGGAAGGTTATGAAAAAGATGACAATGAAACCTGCATTCCAATCTGTTCTTCAGGATGCATCAACAGCGAGTGCACGGCTCCTGAAGTTTGCACTTGCAAGGAAGGTTATGAAAAAGACAAAAATGAAACGTGTCTTCCGATGTGTTCTTCAGGATGCATCAACAGCGAATGCACTGCTCCTGAAGTTTGCACTTGCAAGGAAGGTTATGAAAAAGATGACAATGAAACCTGCATTCCAATCTGTTCTTCAGGATGCATCAACAGCGAATGCACTGCTCCTGAAGTTTGCACTTGCCACGAAGGTTACGAAAAAGATGATAAAGAATCTTGCATTCCGATCTGTTCTTCAGGATGCATCAACAGCGAATGCTTTGCTCCTGAAGTTTGTTCGTGCCACGACGGTTATAAAAGAGACAACAATGAAACATGCATTCCAATCTGTTCTTCAGGATGCATCAACAGCGAGTGCACTGCTCCTGAAGTTTGTACTTGCCACGAAGGTTATGAAAAAGACAAAAATGAAACGTGTCTTCCGATGTGTTCTTCAGGATGTATCAACAGCGAATGCACTGCTCCTGAAGTTTGCACATGCCACGAAGGTTATGAAAAAGACAAAAATGAAACGTGTCTTCCGATGTGTTCTTCAGGATGCATCAACAGCGAATGCACTGCTCCTGAAGTTTGCACTTGCAAGGAAGGTTATGAAAAAGACAAAAATGAAACGTGTCTTCCGATGTGTTCTTCAGGATGCATCAACAGCGAATGCACTGCTCCTGAAGTTTGCACTTGCAAGGAAGGTTATGAAAAAGACAAAAATGAAACGTGTCTTCCGATGTGTTCTTCAGGATGCATCAACAGCGAATGCACTGCTCCTGAAGTTTGCACTTGCAAGGAAGGTTATGAAAAAGACAAAAATGAAACGTGTCTTCCGATGTGTTCTTCAGGATGCATCAACAGCGAATGCACTGCTCCTGAAGTTTGCACTTGCAAGGTAGGTTATGAAAAAGATGACAATGAAACCTGCATTCCAATCTGTTCTTCAGGATGCATCAACAGCGAGTGCACTGCTCCTGAAGTTTGCACTTGCAAGGAAGGTTATGAAAAAGATGACAATGAAACCTGCATTCCAATCTGTTCTTCAGGATGCATCAACAGCGAATGCACTGCTCCTGAAGTTTGCACTTGCCACGAAGGTTACGAAAAAGATGATAAAGAATCTTGCATTCCGATCTGTTCTTCAGGATGCATCAACAGCGAATGCTTTGCTCCTGAAGTTTGCACATGCCATGAAGGTTATGAAAAAGACAAAAATGAAACGTGTCTTCCGATGTGTTCTTCAGGATGCATCAACAGCGAATGCACTGCTCCTGAAGTTTGCACTTGCAAGGAAGGTTATGAAAAAGATGACAATGAAACCTGCATTCCAATCTGTTCTTCAGGATGCATCAACAGCGAATGCACTGCTCCTGAAGTTTGCACTTGCAAGGAGGGTTATGAAAAAGACAACAATGAGAGATGCATTCCGATCTGTTCTTCAGGATGTATTAACAGTAAATGCACGGCTCCTGATATTTGCACTTGCATCGAAGGTTATGAAAACGACAACAGGGAACTTCATTACTCTGGGAAATGCATCCCGATTTGTTCACAAAAATGCAAAAACGGTAATTGCACTGGCCCAGACACTTGCAAGTGCCGCGAAGGTTTCGAGTTGGACAACGCCTGGACCTGCATCCCGATTTGCGGCGACGGATGCATCAACGGCTTTTGTTCTGCAACTGGCGAGTGCGAGTGTCTGCCAGGATTTGCAAAGAAATTTAGCGAAGGAAGGTTCCATTGTTCGCCTGTTTGTTTAGCTTGTAATCACGGAACTTGCACAGCCCCGAATGAGTGCCGCTGTGTTGCCGGGTACGAGAAGCAAGAGAATCACCCAGATTTCTGTGTTCCTGCCTGTTCGGAGGGGTGTGCTAATGGAAATTGTACCTCGCCCGATGTGTGTTCTTGTGCCAAAGGGTTTATACTAGTCAACAATTCTATTTGCTCTCGCCGCTTATTCCAGCCAGAGGTTAAGATGCAAGTTGTTTTTCATTCCTCTCTGGAAACCTTCTTTGTACCTCTAACATTGATTGTGTCTGGACTTTTGTTCACAGCTTTCATTCTACCCGTTTGCGCACTATTTGTTGCAAAACGTAAAAAGAGGGAAGAAGTAGGACCTACTCTTGGCGAAACTCTCTATAACTTATAAATTTAAGTGCTAGGCGTTATAAAAAATAGCAAAAAATAGTGACGAAATTTTGTAAGAAATATGCAAATGTGTAATAAAAATTTAAATGTGCTTCAAACAACGTAAAATTTTTTAACAATAATCGTCGTAAAAATAATGTTATGACTCTTTAATTGCAAAATACTTCCGACATGGCTTCGCGTCGTGTCGTTTGTTATAGTTCTTGCAACTTTAGGTTCTATAGTGGTCTTCGTCGTGGTGGCGAGGTCTACAAATAAGGGTAGCGTCTGAAACGAGCGACGCGACGCGTGAGGCGCCTCAATCAGCGTCGCTCGCTATACTTAGTTGGAAGTTGGAATATTTCTGTGAAACCCACAGAAAGCGTACATAACGTAAACAAGATTACCCGTAACGTAACTAAATGTGATTTTTCCGCCACTAAAAATAATTGGTTAAATTTAGAGGCAGTTGGATCACCTCTAGAGCCATAAGGAGTATGGACGGACTGGCAGGCAGTCATCCAAAAGCCGTCAATTTGCATTCAGAAAATTATCATGAATTTGTCAATCCTCTTTGTCGAAACAACATGTTACTTGTTTGACAATGCTAGAACTTGATATATTCTTTATTCGGGATGTTTCAAAAAACGCTCCTACTAATTATCGACGGAAAGTTAAAAATAGTATTTTGTGAGTCCCTTCGCCCTGAAATTGGTGCTTCCACTCATATACCACGACCACAAGACGCCCCAAGACATCTAGCGACTGTCACTGTTTCTTTGCCTAGCAAAACAAAATCGTTACACAGTCGGCACTTCGTTAATTTACGAGTTTGATATCTTATAAAAAGCTCTGCGTCCGGATGTTAAGTCACGGGGATTTCATTTCCAGATGCTGAAAAGTAATTATTATCTCCTTTGACACATGAGCATCAAGTCAATGGCCTGGCTAGATATAGAAAAAAGGCGGGCAGCGGCGCCCGATTACTTCTAGCAGTTGCTACCTACAGGAAGTCAGAGGGTCAGAGTGAGCAACAATGTGCTAATCATTTAAATTTCATCAGCATGTTATTTTTCTGAACAAAGCGTCGAGATCCTAGGTAGCATTTTATCGTTCCTCGTGTATTTCCAACGCACATGTTGACAAAGCATCGTAATATTTGCCAATATCATTTAGATTAACACCATCTCATATTATAAGTTAAATCTGACCGAACTACATATTGTATCTTTTATACACGTGCAGCAAAAACAAATTTTCGTGCTCTGCGACATTTATTTCAAAACTAGGTGCCTAATTACCCTTCTAAAAATCATAGAACCTTCTATAAATTCATCTGTCGGGATGTCGCCGTCGATAATGTCGCTGAACGACCAGGAACCATCAACCTCCTGCGACGGCCAGAAAACAGGTAGGGGTCATAGATCAGGGCAAAGGTATAGACTATTTATTTAGTTGTCGCGCGGCTGGAGTCCTTCTTGGGCACCAACAAACACATCTCGAGTCTTCTCTAGCCTAGGAGGCGTCGACTCGCTGTCGTTGGCGCCATGACCGACCTACCGTGGGTGTACCGGTGTGTGGCTGGTTCGAGCTAACGACTAGCGTAAACTAGTCTGAATGGATTTTATGCCAGTCAGGCTGAGCATGATGATACATCAAGTAGTATGGTCATATGATATTACTGACCAGCCTGCTATCAAGCGAAGAGCACACCTTGGCGTTTAACTTGTTCCTCATATTTGACATAAAAGGAGTTGTGCAACTTTTTATTTATTTATTATAGACGTGGGGAGAAGTGAAGTTGTTTGTTTTGAGAACTTAGGATGCGATTGCGATTTGAAGAAAATCTTACAGGACAATGCAATTCGAATTGCAGCGGTTGAGGAGTTGACGATTGGCGAAGAGAAAATTACTAAATTTGATACATGGCAACTAGTTTGCTGTATCATATCGTCTGTGATGCATCCTTGACAATGTTTGATCAAGCGTTCTGTGGAACTATGAAAGGAAAGTAGTGGGGGTATTAGAAATACTTGGTTAAGGAAGCTACATTTTTTCTGTTTCATGATGTTTCAATCAAGTTTGTTTAACAAATGAATACAGATTTTGATGAATATGTCTGGTCACTCAATGGGTGATTTGTAGATTGAAAAATGATCATCGTTATAAGTTGTAAATTTATCGGTGATCCGCTAGGCAAATTGGCCGTTTTTTGAATTCACGCTTTATTTTCAGTTTCCATTTCAACCCGGCCCCTCCAGCAATGTTTGTTGGAAATCGCGGATTTACGGTGGGACAAAGTGGGACGTGATTTAATTAATGTTTGTTTACAGCTCACAGCTCACTGGAGCACGTGAGTACACACAGCATTATGAACTACATGAATCTACCGATTCAAGTAGTAACTATTAAACAGAATAAACATAGACAATCACTTGACGAATGAGTAATTGATTGCACGAAATCAATGACATCGAGCGCAATCGACGTTTCGTAGCGAAAAAATAGGTTTGTTTTAAAATGGGTGTTCTAGTGGGGATCTAGATGGGAAACATAGGTAAAAGGAAACTGGTTATTGATTGCTTAGCTATCGAAGTTAAACTTTTCCTGGTGTTTTGCAAAGCTATGCGGCCAGCTATGGGTCTCACCATTGCTTGAAAGCAGGCAGCAAAGCTTTGTGAAACGTCGGGAAGACACAAGACACAAGTCTTAAAAAGGTTATTGGAATAAAAAATTATTTGCACTAACATTTTTTAAGAAAATTATTTTCTACTACTCGAGGTCAAATTATTCTTGTTAGTGCGTTTTTTAAGCTAAAAAATGAAAAATTAATTGTTTTGAAAATGCCTGTGAAGTGTGAAATTTTTTTCTGCTCTCATTAAATCCACCCCAAGCACCGTAGTTTGAAATTGCATGATTACCATGTCAACTTACATTATGGATTGCAGTCTCTCCTCCTACAAGAAAACTGACGCCAAGGACCCAACTGCTTCCCCAATTCGCCAAGATAGGCTGGAAAACATTGACGCCTCAGATCAGTTTCGTTGCCTTTAAGGAAATAAAACTTCGAGCCTGCTAGCGGAAGTGTTATTTCGAGTGCCATTACATTATACCCCTCCAACAAACATAACATTTAAAAAGAAATGAATTTAGAAAATGGCTGAGAGGTAGGCCACCAGTGCTCCATCTCAGCACGTAGGATGCCTATACAACAGGGCGTAACTTTCCCATTTAAGCGGTCTTCGTTCCGGTTTCACTGTGAAGATAATACAAGTTTGATGATCTTGTTTGTTTTTCTGTCATACGAATTTAAAAATATAATTTGTTCCTTCATAATGATTATGCAGCCATTATAGCCATTCACAAGATATTTCCTGGTGCAATTCTGATCGAATAGCAGGGAAACCCAAGCTTTGCTTCAACAATATGACATATAAATTCTAGAATTCCATGAGAATCGAAAACATTTCAGATACCAGAAGCTGTGTTAGCAGCAGATCATGTTCTATGTCCATGATCATTTCTTTTACATGTTATGCAGTAAGTGGTTATACATTACAATGCACATGAATAGATTACACAATTTGGTGTATCATTTTTTTATTTCATCGTCATTTATTTACCAAATAATATGTTTACAGACCAACATAACTGGATTCCGCCAAGAACTCGACGTCAACATTGAGAGCCATCCCAACGTAACACTCACAGTTCCGTCTGTTGGTCACGATTCCTGCCAACTTATGCCTACCTCCGGGAGATGATTGCATTTCGGATTTATTTTTGAGGCATGTGAGTTTCAGCTTCCAAGACGTCTCCTTATGGCCGAATGCTGGTTTGTGGCCTGCTGCAATCAAAAGACCTTTGCTATGATATTATAGCTAGTTAGAACTGTTAAAACTTAGGAATAAAGGCCCTAATTATTGATTAGTCATAAAACTCATTTCACCTTGCTTACCTGCATGTAATACACCTCTTTGTGTCTATTAAGTATTAATTAATATTTAAAATCTTGGCGAATAACTATGTACCTTTCTAAAATGCTTCTAGTCCCCCGTCCGTTGCTTGTAGACCCTATCGCTGAACGCCGCTTTTCCGAGGCTAGGAGCGTTCAAGGCCCTGTTCGATCCGAAACCTCCCACAGCCACTTTCTTGCGCATTCGTGCCTTTTTACTGCTGTTCACCTCTGTGTCCAGGTTAAGGAAACTTGCTTGTCTTGTCTGCACATCAACATTGAACAAACTGCCAGGGCTTGGCAGATTCTTATTTTAATCCCATTGTGGATTAGTGTTATTTGAACACTTGAACTCTAGAGCTTTAACAGACATATACGTGTACCAAGACAAAAACTCGTTATGCTCATCAAAAGAAAACTGCCCATTGCGCACAATGCCAAGCGTTAAAGGTGGTTCTCAGGATGCAATCATCGGCATCACCGTCTCATAAAGGATACGAAGGTCGACGCACGGCGGGATCGTGAAGCCGAACGAGAGCGCAACTTTCGACAAATCGAGCGTCTGCACGTCGAAGATCTGCTTGAGGTGGTGCGAGTCGTACGATCGCACAAACGATTTGTATGCGTCTTTTGCCGACGTGTTCAAGAAGTAGTTCTTGGCAATCAGCTTCTCTAGCTAGAACACGTTACAACTACGTGACCAGGTGCTGCATCAATGTGGTTCAAATTATACTAAGACTCAAATAAACTCAGATGTAACTCAAATACAACAACTCAAATAAAATTAATAACAGTCGGTTGTCCATGTAGAACAATTGGTTAGTGTAGTGTCTCGGATAGACAAAAATCCAGATTCGAATCCCGGTACGGATGTAAATTTTGGAATTGATATTTCGTTTCTAATAATCATTATCTAGCATGCAACGAGTATTTGCATTTAGGATTGAATTCACACTTATACTAAGACGTATTTATCCAATTATTTAAATCTAGTGTTCAACAGGATTAACTTTCATTTCTCAAAACTTCAATTTACACTTGCCTACTTTTACAGTTCATGTGATCAAAAATGATCACAAAGAAACGTTGGGTTTAAATAAGCTCCGTTTCAATTAAAAAGTGAAATTTGAAATCCCGGTTTGAAGAAAAATCAAGCCTCTTTTAAATCGCAAACGCTGTACAACCCTAATCCAGCACAAAAAATATTTCCCACCGCCCCAAAGCGTTCCCACCTGCAGCTGGATGTCGGCGATCTTGCTCCAGGAGAACTCGAACTCGTTGAGCGGAACGCGGGCCTGCTTGAGGTAACGCAGGAAGCCGAGCTCCTCCGGACGCAGGATTAGTAGGCCGTGGCCGACGGCGCCCTGGCCACGCGCCGTCCGACCCACGCGGTGGATGTACTCCTTGGGGTCGTCGGGCGGGTCGTACTGGACGATCCAGTCGACGGCCGGGATGTCCAGCCCGCGGGCGGCCACGTCCGTGCACAGCAGGATGCCCGTCTCCGCGTTGCAGAACTGGAAGAACGTTGTCGTGCGCTTCGCTTGCTTCTGCTTGCCCTGCGTTGGAAAATAACAATAATTATTGTACGTGCAACGAGTTTTTGCATTTAAGTTCGAATGAACACAAAAAACTCATTCGGTTTTGCCTATACATTATGGTTCGTCAACAAATATTTTGTTTAGTACTTATACAAAAATTGAGTTACACTGAGTACCTACTTATTGATTTGAAAGCCACAGCACTGTGTGCCAAAAATAAGATTTTATATGTTTGTTTAACAAAACTAATAAGTTTCAGCCTGCCAAATAAAACTATTTTAATTTAGTTAGTATATTTAGACAATTAAAAATTGGAATATAGTTTACGAACTGCCATATTACGCCTCAAATAGTAGTATGTGGCTGCATTGTCTGATCAGTCACAAATAACTGCAAACAAAACCATAATATTTGTCAATAAGCTGGCATCCAAAATATATTTGTGATTCTTACGTGGATGCTCATGACCGGCAGATCGATGTAGTTGAACAATTCGTGATGGTACTTGACAGACATGCACGAGCTGAAGAACACCATAACTTTCTTCTTGCGGTTCTTCTTCAGGAAGGTGAAGAGCACGAGCAGCCTCTTCTCTGACGGACAGATGATGTAGCCTTGCTCAAGCCCGTCAACAGTGGCCGCAACTTTCTCATCGTCCACCCCGACGTAAACGGGCTCCTTTTTCAACGCAAGCTTCATCAGTGTTTCTGTCTTTGCTGTAGACGTGGCGCTGAACAACATTGTTTGCCTCCGCTCTGAAAATGTTACATTTTACAGTATTTGGTAAAGGAAGCTTGATAACTCAGATGTAGTTGTTAATTTTACTTTATCATACCAATCACCAAGAAGTATTAAATTAATTTATCAAATAAAAGGATTTTGAACTCACTTGGCAATAGTTTTACTATTTGTTTGAGCTCCTCTTCGAACCCAACATCCAACATTCTGTCGGCTTCGTCAAGGACCAGACACTGCAGATTCTTGTACAAAAAATCTGGCGTATTCTGAAGATGATCCAAAAGACGTCCAGGTGTCGTAATTAAAATATTTATTCCCTTTCCAAGTCTCTGTGCCTCCGTTGCTCTGGGCGCTCCTCCCATCAGCAGGCCGTAAGTGTGGTGGTGATACTTCATCAGCTCTTTCAACACGCCAAAAGTTTGCATGGCCAATTCACGAGTTGGTGACACCACAATGCAGCCTGTGCCGTTGCGAGGCAAGAACTTCAGCTTGTTGATGAGTTCGACGGCTGGGATAAGGAAAGCCAAAGTCTTGCCGGAGCCGGTTTTAGCCGAGGCCACCAAATCACGGCCTTCTAGCAATGCCGGAATGGAACGCGATTGTATCTCAGTCATGGTTGTGAAGCCCATGTCTTTGATGCCGCTGAGTGTACTCTCACAAACTTTTTCTTTCAGAGAATCAAATGAAGCATTTTCCAAAATTGAGAGTGCTATTGCTGATCCAGGTACTGGAAAATATAAATCACACATCTGTCAAAAATTGAATAACGTAGTGATGATATCCATTTCCAGCAAATAAATGGACCAATCTATGTTTCCAATCTAAGCTCACAAAAAATAGAGGGGAAGAAATTAGTAAGCTAATAACAGGTAAAGCCAATCTTCAAATTTCACTTACAAGCGGTGTTCAAATCACTGACGCAAGTTTCAGAAATCTCATTGCTGCCCTCTTCAGGATCTGGGTCATTGTCCCCGAGTGTTTCATCTTTTTGGGCCTTCTTCTTTTTCTTCTTCTTTGATGAGGGAGGAAGAGTATCTTCCTCTACTGTACGTTTAGATCCTTTTGATGTTTTGTTGGTCACCAAAATTATTCCCCCATTGGTTGAAGATCCATTTTGCTCTGCTTCTTCTAGAAACATAGCAGACCAAATAATTAGTGCACAATACGAATACCTAGAGAAGAAGATATTTAATGAGTAAGGGAGTTAATAAATAAATAATAAATAACCCAGCAGACTATCAACGTTCAATTCAAGAGATCACAAGAAAGATGTTGATGTAGACACGTTATTTAAGTATGGTTATGTAAGCTTACTTTTTTCTTCGTTTTCCACTTCTTTCATTTGAAGAACTTGTAGCTTCTTTGCCTCCCGCTTTTTGATCTTACGAAGCAACACTCTGTCTGGAATAGACATGATGAAATGATTTATAACATCCACAAATAAGAAAATCTATTCAGCCTTCTCGAGCAACACGTTGCCATGCAGGTGCCAGGCGTCAAAGGAGTTGACCGACCTTGGTTCGACTTCCCAGAGCATTCTGGGTGAACGGCGCGGAATCCAAAGATTTTAATCTCTTTAAACCTAATTTATAATATTTCAGTTTAGTTTATGAATAAAAGCCGTGAATAAAACCACTGACTAAGTAACCGGACTTTCTTTTATAATTCTATAGTTCTTATTCCAACTCGAGGGTTTTGGTTGAACTGACACCAACTCTCGGCAAGGAGACAATTTATGCAACCCCGGTGACTATTTACAAAAAAGTCCTCAAACACAAAGGCAGCTTCAAAGGGTACCCTGATTATATGGTCACACGAGCAAGCATGAATTTTAAGTTTACCTACTAGTTTAAAATTTCGACACTGGTTTAGTGTTTGCACGTAAACCTTACTCGTAACGGCATCTCCATTGTAGTTCAAGAAATCTTTTTTAACCAACTAACATGCTTTTCTTAAAGTTTCAATGTGACAATCAAATATAAAAATAATATAGATAGTATATTGGAACCGCAGATCTTTTGTTACATCTTTTGGCACCTTAATTTGGGAATAAATCCTTTCATATTGCTGGCAGTAAGCTTTTAAGTATTTATTTGGCAAGTAAAGATACAATTTTATTATATGCTTCAAATAAAATAAATGTGAAAACACATATAGTAACTAGTCTAAAACTATAAACATAAAGTATATAAAGCTTCGATATGGGAGTCAAAAGAAAACTGGGGGACAAAATTGTCAATTAATGGGTATTATGTATTATCACATTTACTGAGTGTGGCTAAATGACCACATACTAAGAGGTATTTGGATGGCATTGAAACAAGATTGTCTCATGTTACAGTAATATATGGCTAGTTAGATTAGTTGCTAACAATGAGCTAATTGCATGTCCCAAGATTATATGTTTCTGTAAACTTAGATCCACATTTATTAAAATTCAAAGCTTAAACCCGATTGAATGTTCCGGCACCTCTTATACTTGTACAGTTAAGAGTTTCAAGTGAAGTTAATATAGTTATTAACAGCTAATCGATGATAATTTATTTATATTCTTTCAACAGGTAGTCACGTCAATTAATGTACGACTGGCAGTGTATGTGTGTGTAAAATGTAATTGTTTCTAATTTATTATGATGCTGATTAATTTTCTGGTTGAATCTGGTTCATTTGATTAGTCCGGCACTTGGCATGACAAGCAATTGCTCTTGATTTTTTTTGTCGACATGAAACGGTACAATATAATAATATATTAATATTAAATCTTCTATTTTATCTATATAACGTCATATATTACTACTATTAGATGCTTTTGGTTATATTGTAAGTGCAGAATCTACTGCATATTGCCTTTGAAATATGAATGAATTGATAAAATATGTCAAACATTCAGTATATACGGAAGACAAAGTAATAATTAGTAATTAATTACCATAATAAAATATACTTGAAGGGTACATTCATGATTTGTCATGCACCGGTATTAGATCTGTTCAAATGGTCAAATATTTGAAATAAGCGTTAGAAATAAGTACATAAAAGTATTACACCAGAAAAAGCTGGACATTGTGTTGACCAAAGACAATTATGTAAAATTCGAAGAAAATCATTTCCTCAAAACGAAACGATGATTAACATTCTGTTTGATTAGCGAATGAGTGCAGCTGTTTGATCGCGAGGAGCGCAGACTGTCTTTCTTGAACTGTGTTCTGTAATATCTAATTTGTAGTATTGAGGTTCAGGAGTTGAATTAAAACTATTTTGAAATACAATTCTAATGGAGCAACATCAACCATCAAGATAAGCTTCGAATGAAGCGCTCTAAATTTAAGTACCATACAATATGAGTGACATTATACGCAAACCCGACCACAAATATTTTAATAAAATATACTCTTCTAACGTTCTATTATGCAAAAACCGCAACTCTCTATAAATATCACTTTTCACTTTCTTAATATCTTTCTAAAATACACATTATATTTATATATTTCTCTGTTATAAAAAAATCTCCATTCTTTATCAAAGTATTGTGGGCTCTCACTTTCCATTGCTTAGAATCATCGTTATCAGCCTATTCCAGATCAATGTTCTTTAAGCGACGACAATGTCGTACCATTGGTATTGTATTGCACGGTCAGCTCTACTTTGGGTGCACGTTCATGTACTTTTAGTACGTTAGACAGAATAGATGGCACTAGACACCCCAAATCATATGCAAGGATTTGGTTTCACATATTTCCCAAATGTAAGCAGTTCTTCCAGTCACTCATTTAACACTTAGCTAGAAAGTTTGTTTTGTAAACAATTGATTGATGAGGTTGATAGATTACTACATATACTTGAAGTACATTAAATGCTCAATTAATGCGGTCTATTATTGTTGATTAATACTAATTAATTACTTTCAAAGTTTCAAGACAGATTTCGTCTTGATTTCAGAAAACATGTTACTTAGTTAGAAAAACGGTTCCCACATCGATGTGAAAAGCATGAGACGTGCATTTGCCGGGAAATACTTTTAGCGCGCACACATTTAACAGTCATTTAACTTCGGAAGTGCGCCACTAGTTCACAATAAAACAATTAACAATGTATAGAGTTAACCTTGTAGCTCATGAAAACAAAAAGAAATACTAGTATAATACCAGGTCTATAACAAAAATATTATTGAGAATATTGTTAATGGCTGAGTATGGCATTTTCCTAACATTAGGTATTGCATTGTTATTGAGGTGGAATCAATTTCTTCGCCGTTTGCTGATTGCACAAGCTACGAATTAAGAGCAGTGTTGCCCGTTCTGGCGTTTGAACATTTTCTCCAAAACAAAAGTTTAAAAAACTGTGGATCAATTTAAAAGTAGGAACTCTGTGGTTTTTATGGCATGATATAAATATAAAAGATAACAGTAATAGTGAACATACCAGGAACAAAAAAAATTAGGATAGATAATTCAACCAAATGAAGGGTGGGAGGTAAACAGTCATCTTTGCAATATGTATAGTCTCAAAGCATATAAAATTAAAAATCTTAACTGTCGCAGCAATTAGTAGTAGTACTGACGACAATTTCTATCACTTATTAATACTTTCCGTTAGCTGAAAATTAATTAAAACTTCCTTGTAGCTAAACAAGGGCACTAGTTAGCCATGGTGAATGCAAATTAGTTAGCTACATCCACAGATTGAAGGCCTTCTAGAGAAGTTTAAATAAAGTTGAATCACAATATGTAAATTTCAGCTTTTAAAGCTGTAGATCAGTTCCTTAGGAACGACATGACGGTACGCACAAATTTGTCGGTAATTAAAACTTGACTTCAAAGAAAAAATTTGTCACATTTTAAAAAGCCAAGTTTTAACATTTTCACTGTAAAAAAAACTGACCATAATACTTTCATGGCAGGTAATAAAAGCTAATAGTAAATGTCATAGGTAATATCCCCTTTCGTACCGTCGAAACAAACAAGTCCATCAATTGTACTTGAAACGCGGTACAATCCTTTCTTTGAGGGCACTTCATCGCACCTACTAACGATAAATACACGTAGATTTCACTTATGAAATATTCACAACACTTCACAAATAGCACCATAGAGAGCACTGCTTACACGTTGGCATTTTTTTCCTAAATAATATTGCATCAACTTGTAGCACATCCTTAGTGGCAGGTAGATTTTTTGATAGTTCTCCAAACAGACAAACAAATAGGGTAATCATCAATCCTCAAGCGCCAATTTTCCTAAAATTTTAAAGCATTTTGGTCAAGCGCCGAATTTAGTTGTCCAGGGTGGCAATCACGTTACTTTGGCAGATCAGACTTCACTTATCACAAATCCTAACAGAATTATTTGACCAATCAACCCCCATTATCATTTGTTCTCTTCCATCTTCACCTGCCACAAGGGGAGCATACAAACATACTGCTTCTGTTAATTACCTACATAGCTTATCTCTGCGAGTTGTGGATGTGGGTGGTGAGATGTTTCGATAGGTAGTCGGCGCGTGCAAAGCATTTGCCGCACATTTCACAGTGGTAGGGCCGTTCGCCCGTGTGGATCCGCAAGTGTCTTGTCAGATCGCTCTTGCCCCCGAACGCACGGCCGCAGAACAAGCAGACAAACGGACGCTCACCGGTGTGCTTGCGAACGTGCAGCTTCAGGTTCTCCTTCGAACGCACGCACTTACCGCAGAACGGGCACGAGAAACGGCGCTCGCGCTGCCGCTCCACCGCGTCCATGCGAAGCAGGTTGAGAAGCGAGACTTCCTGCGCCGAACGGAACGCCTCGCTGCCCCCGTTGGACGCCATCGACAGCGCCAGCGCCAGCGAGTCTATCGTCTCGTCCTGCTCCCCGTCCATCTTCACCGCTTTCTTGCTCTCCGTCAGACTGCTGTTGCAATAATAGTCGTCCATCGAGAACTTGTAGAAGTTCTGCTGCTCGCCACGCGATACGGGCGCGCTAGAGGCGCGTTCGAACGCCGTCGAGCCGGCCGTCGGCGGCCCCGGCGCCGTCACTACCGCCTCATTGGAGCTCGACACCTGGTCGCTGCAAACGTCGGCCACCGTCGCCGGCGGTGGCGCCGTCACGCGGCCGCTCGGCGACGCCAGCGGCGGCAGCTCTCCGTTGAAGCGGCCGGCGCGTTGCATCATCATCGCCAGCATCCGGTTGCCGTACTCGGCAGACGGCTCCATCATGGCGCCGCGGAACGGCGAGCCCTCCTGCTTGGCGGCGCGCGCAAACATGTCCAGCTCGGATGGCGAGCGCGAGTGCAGCTTCTCGAGCGCGTGGTTCAGCCGGTGCTTCTTGAACGACTTGAGGTAGCGGAACTGCATGCCGCACACGTCGCACGTGAAGAGCTTGTCGGCGGGCAGGCGGGCACGGTGGTTCTGCTCACGGTGCTTGAGGTAGGCCGAGCGGTAGCGGTAGCTCTGGCCGCACTGGTCGCATTTGAACGGCTTGTCCTCGGGGCCCTCGCCGTCCGAGAGCGGGGACGTGTGCTGGAGGCTCGTGTGCTGCTCGAGCAGCCACGCGGACGGGAAGACGGCCATACAGATCGAGCAGCGGAACACGGACGAGTCGTCGGCGACGGACGACGCGATCAGACCTTGCTGTTGGAGGAGGCTGAGAATCGAGCAGTTCTGCCGGGCCGAGCTCTCGCCAAGGCCTTCGTGGCTGAGGCTGGGGCTGAAAGCGCCGCTGAACGAGGGGAACGGGAACTGGAAGGGCGTCGACGACCGGCTGCTAGGGTTACTTATCTGAAGTTCTGATCCGTGGTGGCGTGTGCCGCCAACCGCGCACGAAGGGCCGAATCGTCCTTCGACGATCATGGCGTCCTGGAAGTACAGTCAAAGCAGAGGTGCCGTTACTCGGGGTGGTTACGAGACGTCGGTTTCGGTTCTTTTACACAGTTTTTATTTTGTCAAAACGATTTACAGCTATGATATGCATTTTTTGTTTTGAAGAGCATAACAATAAAGCCTTGCATAATGGCAAACATAATTTCTATTAACTAATAGTGTACGAAAAAATAAGCAAATATCACATAATGTAATAAAGATAGTTAAAAGATTAAAGAAATATACAAAAGCACAGAAAATATGCAACCGACTTGAGAACAGTAGACCAATGAGTGTGCCTTGGCTGCACTGGTGGTGAAATTTAGATGGGCTTGGTTAACGGCAAAGTAGGGTCAGGCAACGACTCTGGAGATGACAGGTGTACCATTACAATTGAAACTGACCAAGGCAAAACCAAACACTTGTAATTTCTTCAATAAGAAAACTCCTTGAAGTTTTTATTTTGAAGAAATCCACCATACACATGCTGCTTAAGTACTGGATTTTCTACAACAATTACTTTGTTTAAGTATCAGCTAAAATTGGAGCTGAATCATTGGGCTCACTTGAAAACGATTTGATCAACCAGTTTGAAATGCCGTGGTAAACGTTGGCTTTGCCTTTGATAATACAAAATTGGTTGCATCACTTCACGCAGGTTAGTTTAGATTGCATGTTGGCATGTGTGCCTGTCCAAGGAACGCATATTATATTATTACATTTTTAGGAAGATTGCATCATTTTGTACTGTACTGATAAAGTAAAATGTGAACCGGAACATGAACTATATCGATGGGATTTCTCGCTACAAGCGATTTCGAGGCAATCGGATTTTACAGCAGCAAGGATTTGAAAAGGCTGGGACCTCGAGCATCTATTGCTGACCTGTGTCACCAACGAAAGAAGCTGAACGCACGTGAAAAGCAAGAATGTCGAAGATGTCAGTTGACAACCGATTTTCATGCTGCTTTCGATGCACGGTTCGCAAAGTGACGCTAGTGGACCAAGCTCCATGCTTACCAGTTATACCGCCCATGATTATTTTAGTTTATAGTTGGCCTAGTTTTGTATATTTTCAATGATGCCTTGCTGCTGATTTAGGTAAGGTGTTATTCATGCTTTCAGTTCCTTAAACAATGAAAAATAAAATCTCTGTACTTTTGTGAAACACGCACTTTAAGATATTATTTGTGTGTTGTAATAATTATAAATCAATAAACATTTTAACAGGCTAAAATATTTTTATATATATTATATATACTTTGTATATATATATATTATATATTATATTTATACTCTTCATATAATAATCAAAGAGCTCTTTTAGAACAAAAAATAAGTATTGATTTTGTATCAATTCACTCACAATCGTTCACAACTGCTAATCACGAAAAAGCAATGAAATGGAAATTAATCAAGTTGTACTTCCATACCACATAAAATGGTCTAAAATTCCACATGATGGTTGGTACATATTCTTAATTGCTAGCGTGAGAAAATCGGTTTTTGATAATCAAACGCAAAAACACTACAGAAATGTCTCTTAAGTTTATATTTTTTCTCTGTACGCAATTCACTTTGATCAAGAATCTCGCCGATATCAGTTTCGCACGTTTTTAAAAAGCTGCAGATATAAGATTCGGTCATGAAAGACTATCACAGTTAATCTGCAAGCCACTTTTTTCACCCCTGTGTTTGCATGGCATACGTGTATCAACAATCTCCCTCAAAACATCGCACACTTTTATTATTTTTTTCGAGTTAACTCCACGCATAGAAAAATACAGCTTCATTAATGTACGAAGGCAAGCCGCTTTCAGCGCTAGTGCCTAGCACTCAAATGTATCCCAATTGATATATAAACATTCCCACTTTCTCACACAAGTTTAGCACCTATTAAATATCCAATACAATTCAACAATCAGTAATACCAGAAAACAACATGTGATCTAATTTATTTTCATTGCTATCTAGGACAAGCTAACATCAAAAGAACTGCAAATTACTTGAGTTGATATTTTTTCCTTCCGTTTTTTTTTCTGCTTGGTAGAGTGAGTTTTTGTTTTAATTGAAAAGTTTCCAATTCCGAAAAGTTGTGTACCCTGTTGTCATTTATCACAATGCTGTTGAACATTTAATGAGAAGTAGGTATCAATGTAAGGTATGTTGCTGAGAAGTGAATCGAAACAGGAGAGAAAAGTCATTTCAAAGATTGACAAATATCATTTAGCAGTAATTGAAGCAGTTATATGAGATGCATAACATGGAACGGCTTGCCCTAGAAAACAAGGATGGTTCCTCATATTGTAGCATGAAATAAAATTATGCAACTTGAATAAATTAAAATTATAGGTATGTAGTCGTGGATGCCTACGCATGTAAGAATCTGACCAACAACCAAAGAAAAACACTCTTGGCGTAACAATTTTTTACAGTTGATGCAGGAAAAAAACGTCTTTAAAACAAATAACACAGACTTTATATAAAATTTATAACAAACAGGCTTCCAGTATTTCCTTCATAAATATCGATTTTAGTGACAACTCTGCGTTTTTAAAACAGCCGCGCGGTAAACGGATCGATCACGTTTCACGATTCTCACTGCACTCTTGCTCAAACGTCAATAAATTGCTATGATACAATAAATAATTTAAATATCTCTATTTACATACGAATAATATAATATCTATCAAAATATAACACAATGAGCTGTATTCCGGATTCAATTAAAAGATTTAGCTTTCCTCATCATCACTAAATAACTTGTTGGATATCGAATAAAGTACAAACATGTCCACAAATACTCTTTTGTATAAATAACTCTATTTAAAACGTAATTTCTCTTATTGCTATCGTGTTCCTTTGTGTTTGTGCCCTTCCTTGGTGGCTATATATTAGTGATATATAGTTTCTCTAACCAAGAGCATGACATTTCCTATTGGTTTATGGTCAGAAATCGAAACAAACTTCAGTAACGTAACCCAGTGAGTTGGCCTTTGCCCGTCGATCTATCGATTCGAAATAGTTTCTGGTGACGTGATTCTGACACAAATTTCCTCGTCTAAGTACTATTGCATGAGCTACGTAAATTATTTCCTACCGTCTCAACTAAACCGCGGCTATTGTAATGCATAAGCTAAAAGTCACGAAGCAGTGTGAGTGTGTATGTGTGTATGTGTGGTGCGACAGTGAACGTAGGATTTTCAATTACCATTTAATAATTTTACTTAATATATTATTTCTAGCTACTGAGCTAATTTATTGTTCCGCTAACCTTCAACTATATTAGGATCTAAGGCAGAACTAGAGCACGAAACTAACAAACACATCTTTTCGATTTCCAATTTTCATTTAGAAACTGTTTGCATATGCATTGTTGGCCAAGTGAACTAGAAAACAAAGCATTTTTAGGGCCTACAAAGTTATTTAACGCCACTTCGATCGCTATTACAAATCTCAGGAACTTTTTTCTCTTTAAATTGACTAGTCACATACGACCATCTGCGAGTAGTGTGTGACAAAATCGATGGCAAATTGATAACCCATCCGCTACTTAATATTTAATTTAAATAACCATCTATAAATCAATGCTTTAACATGAATACAGCAAAATTACCGCCCTATAGATTAAACCGTACCTAGTATTAATTAATTAATATAATAGTATCACATTCATATTCTGATCCGAACGCGTGCCCCAGCAGGCCCCCCGCTTCCCCGCACTTTTCATCGATAATACTGTCAAATAATCTCTACCAGATAAGCCGCGACGGCGGGGCTCGGCAGGTGGCGGGCCGGCCCCGCCGCCGAGCGGAAACTACTTGCAAGTTTACGTGTCGCGAGCGGTTTTACGTCTCAAACTCGCCCCCGCAAAAGCCCGACGAGTTCCGTTACAAAATCCCCGCCCAGCCCCGGAGAGCGAAGTGCGCTTCGGCCGAGCGCGTGTACGATTTTAACAGTTTGTTGAAAATGCAGTTAAATATCTAGCAATTATTACAACTTTATATGGAAGATCGGTTAATTTTTGATATTTGTTTATACTTTATAATATGGACTATGGAGTATGTGCACCATATCGCTCGCTTGCAAGGATTAAGGGAAAATTTGTTTTTGGAAATGAATCTGATTCCGAGACATTCTACCCGATCCGTCTGCCAGGACAAGAATTTAAGTTAGATAATAGGTGAGAATTAGTATGAGATCGAAACCGAAAGACAGGCAGACGGAGGAGATATCGGCTACCGAGAGACAGGCAAGCTCAATCTATCACGTTTTGTTTACCAGACCCAGTCGGGTAATTTCATATTTCTATCACAGCTCTTTTCAGTTGCCTTTTAAGATCATGGAGAAAAAAAACAAAGCAAGTTTCCTTAGAAATCCAAGTCTCTTAGTTAGTTCACCTTTTACCCACTCCTCATCCTCACCCCTAACCAAAAAGCATCCAACTTAGTTAGTACATACTCGACAAAAATGAGCAAAATACGATGCTTGCCGTCGGAAAGCTAGCGAAGAGATTGCCAACTTAACCAAACACCCGCAGCCAGTCTGCCGCGTTGGACGCACGCAGACCGCCGCTACGCAAGATTGTGCACGATAACCGATTGCTGTTGTACCAACAGAGTAAGTCGTTAACGAGTAGTAAAGCACTTGTCCGAACCCATTCCTCCGTTCACAGTGTGAATACTAAATAATATGCAGTAAATGTCACTTATTAAGATGGTGGTGTAAAGCAACCTAGGGTGACTTGACATTACGTAAGAACTACTGGGCCATCACATTACAGTAACTAGTAGCACACCGGTTCTAAATTTTAATTACTAACATGACATTTTTTTGTATCTAAATCTTAACATATGCATTTCATGCACGTTTTGCCTAAAACATCAAACTAGAAAGATGACCGAGTCCTTTTTATCGGTCGTTTTGTTGATTATTTTTGTATCGATAACGATCGATCTGATTCCGAACTTACTACGCAAATTCTCACCGGGACTAGAACGTTGTCACGTAAATCTCATGGCCGGCCCTCGAGCGACGCTGCTGCCTCTACGAAGAAGTCGACACTAGTCGAAAGATACAGCCAGCTGCAATTTCCTTCCTAATGACCACCTCCCCGAGCATCTTGCGGATCTTGCCGACTTCCGAATTTCAAACACTCTTTCCAGCATCACGACTACAAACTGCAACCAGCTTCAATTCTAAGAAGAACATTGCCTATACGAATGTTTAAAACCCCCCGTTTATAAACCTATGAAAATAATCCAAATAATCTTCACTAAATTACAAGAGGTTGTGGTATTTCTTTTTAAATATAATAATCTAAAGAGGGGCACTTTGGAATTGTTAAGCTTGGCGTTGATTATTGCTGCTGCGATTCTTCTTCCGTGTCGATCGCGCCGGGGGACAAGAACTTGTGCACATACTTGGGGTAATGCGTCTTCTCGTGAGCTTTGAGAATCGTCGACCTCGAAAACGTCTTTCCGCAGAGGGCGCACCGAAACGGACGTTCGCCCGTGTGAACGCGGCAGTGGTCTTTCATGTGGTGCCGCAGCTTGAACGCCTTCCCACAGAACTCGCACTTGAACGGGCGGTCGCCGGTGTGCACCGGCAGGTGGCCGATCAGGGAACTCACGTCGGGGAACGATTTACCGCAAAACTTGCACAGGACCACGCTGGAGCCCGGCTCCCCCATCCCGCCGCCCCCCGAGAAATCTAACTCCATATCCTGAGGGGCGGACACGTCTAGAGGGGGAGGCCGGCGGTCCATCAGGTTCAACGGCTCGGACATGGCTTGTAACAACGAGTGCTGCTGGTGCAACTGGACCTGTTCGCGGAACTTTAACGTCTCCAGGCTGTGCGAGAGAATGTGCCGCGTCAGCTTGCTTTGGTAAGGGAACGAAGCACCGCAATACATGCACGAAAACAGCCTCTGAGGCTCGCCGGATGCATCGAGTCCGCAACCCCCCAATGACTCCTGCAACAAAACAAAAGAACATCAACTTCTTTTTTGCTTAGTTACTGAGATTCTTTTTGCTCACGATCAACCAATTATGGAAAAATAATAGCCGGAATATGTATAGCATAAGAAGTTGACGTTCACTTTGTTTGGCTGCGAAGTTTCGAGGGTGTAAGTACAGCCCTGACTGATTTTCACATATTTTTTTAACATGTATTACTAAGAAACTATGAAAAAACAACCATGGCCAAAATTGAAGGTCAACTTCTTTACAAGACAGTTAAAAATGATTTGAAAATTCATGCTTCTTAAAAAGGATTATGGACGGTTAAAATGCAATAGGAGACAATAAAATTGAATAGTAGTAACATCATGTTTGTTTGTAATATAAGTAGTAAATGGCATAGATATAGGTATTGTTAAGAGAGATGAAAATAATCGGTAGTAGGTATACTAAGATAGCATGCAAAAGTGATCAAGTGCCAAAACGTGCAGAATATTTCATTTGTTTGGTAATGGCTCAAATGAATTGATACTCCGTAGGTAAAAAAGCGCAAATACCATTGTTTTATAGGAAAAACACTGATTTTTTAAATATATCAAATGAATTGCATAGCCACCCATCTCCTAACAGTAGTTATAATTGTCCTAACATTCACTTACCTAATATAATTCCCAAAAAAGTTTAGGAGAAAGAGATTAGATTAGCCTACAAACTGAAGACTTCATGTCTATACCCTGAAGAATGTCTTACTTTTCAATACTTAGAGAGAGATATAATGTTACTTGTTACTTCTTCAGAGCTTGGCCAACCATAACATTTTTTTATTGAAGCTCTTGGGAAAGCCCATATCGGAAATTCCCAAGAGAAAGGCTAACGCTTGAAAAAATATCCTGGAACCTTAAAATTGTCTGGCCCCGTTCTCTCAATGATCGTGAAACAAGGATGAATCGAAATGATCTTCAATTATTAGTAGGAATAAGAAATAAGAAAAAGTGTGCAAAATATGAAGAATATCGGAAAAGAAGTACTAACCGGCTCTAGTGCGTGTCGGTAATCTGAGGAACTTTCTCCGGTGGTGCTTTTGTCGTCGGCCATGCTTCGGTCCCAATCGACCTCCTTCTTCAAAGACTGCAAGGAAGAAGAAATAATTATATGTAGGTGTTTAAAAAAGCAAGGTACTTGCTACCTTTGTATGTGTTTAGACATTCTGAATGGCGCCATTATTAATTATATTGCTGATAACATTATCAAAGGTTCGTGTTTAGTTTGGTCAAGCTTAATATACACTGTACTGAAATTGGTGCAGCTTTCTTCGGTCAAACTACGATCAGATAATTTAGTATATTAACAGTATCATCTGAATAATGTGCTCTACACAGAACCAATTCCTACTTAAGATCCTTCGAGAAGTGAATTGCCTTACGGCAACTTACCAATGGCACTTGCTGGACAGGAAGCATGCCTGATGGTCCAGGCATGGGCTCGCTGCTGTGGGGAGATGGTAGTCTACTTGTTGCCGATGAAATGGTGGCCGTGGCATTTGCCAAAGGTGGATTACACGAGTTGGAACTGTTGGCCATAGTCATATCGTTGGGGCCGCCATGGTTTAGATGCTCGGTGTCTGGCGTCCCTCCTCTGTCATCACAACTGTCGTTTTCTTCACAGGTGGAATTATGACGAGCACGAGATCTTAATAGTGTTGCGGGTGGAGAAAGACTTCTCCGCGTGCTGGTTGTTTCGTTATCATCGTTGGTTGGCCTTTTCGTTAAGCTTTCAGGTGGTGTCGAAGGCTTTTCCACCAAATTTGAACTTGGTTTATGAGATGATTCTCCTCTATCGTCACGTGTCGAATTGAGATTTGTCATTTCTGCCAACCCCTTGACCTTAAGACTCTCGGCGGTCTTCAGCAATGCCGAGAGTTGGCAGTATTCCACGTTTACCTCGCCTTTATACATGAATTCGATTAACGTTTGCAATTCTACGAAGCGCACGTCTTTTAGAATGACTATGGGGTGGCGGTTTGGGTGGTCCACAAACAAGGTCTGGAAGTATGACGAGCAGGCTGACAGAACCACCTTGTGAGCACGAATAGAGTGTCCTTCGGCGCAAGCGAGGGTTACGTCCACTAAGCTCTCGTCTTGAAGAAGTTGGCTGAAGACTCCCAATAAATTGCTCTGATGATTATTCCACCTGAGGCAGTAATGCTCACTTCCCATGTCTGTGTAATCTCACCCTGAAATAAATCCGATTATAATTAACATTTGGCAACAAATTAACAAATAACCCAGTGACTAGTTAATCATAACCTAGGACAACATTTTAAAGAATTTAAAGGGGATGTGCTGTACAGAGCAAAATGCTCGTTGGCGACATTTGCCGGTTAACCCTTTATCAATACAATGGTGCTTGTATTTTGCATTGTAGCTGTCAAGATTAACTTGTCATCACATAAACACATAGAATAATCACTATTTAATTGTACCAATATTTGGGGAAACATATGTGCAGAAACCAGACAGCCGACACCATGGCCTCCCCACTAAAGTCAATAATTCGTGCGAGTTCACTAGGCCAGTAGTATAAAATGTCACAGACGAGAAGACTAAATTTCAACAGCCCGAATTTGCGATTCGTGTTTTATTTTTTATATCTTGATGACCGCAATCTTCAAAATGGCGGAAAATATTTGCAATGATTCTGCTGGACCCTACATCACGTTTGGCAGATTACCCTTCCAAATTAAGAACAAGTTCTTATCCACACTTCGTGCGAGCGACTATACGTTTCACACTAAACAACCTTTAGCACTGATCACATCACATTCGAACAGACTACTGTCGCTAAATAAACGAAGAAAACTACTAGCGAGTCATTTCCAATATTACTTATATTTTATTGAATTTCACAAGACGTTCCAAATATTTACCTTGCTACATGAAACGAAATAAGGCCTGCCACTTCAGCAAGAGCGGCTGACCCGGCCTAGTGTGACGTCGCCGGCCTACTGTCAACCGCGCAGTAGAGTAGTCAGTTGAGTATCCACAAGCGTCGCACCAACGTCCAAAAACAGCCACGACTTAAGAAAAAATCAATAAATTAGCAAATTCCTCACGTCTAAAATCACGAAACGAATTAAAATGTAAGAAACTGTGCGAAATAAAAATATTTTTACAAGATTTTAGTCGCGAAAGATGCTAGCTTGACTATGTCTAGCGGTCAAGTGTGAAAAGTGGTGGGGGTTTGAGAGAGGCGCTCTCTCGTGCAGCGGATATGCTCCGTAGTACTTCCTGCTTTTCCACCACCCCCGAAATTTTCCACCCCAGGAAAACTGCATTTCCCAGTTTGCGATAACTGTTCTCCGCTATGCCGTCAACCAACATGGCAAAAAATGTCATGCTGCACTTGACTCTGACTTCTAGGATCAGTGAGGGGGAAATCTACTTTTATAAGTGCCCCTATTTTCATTTTTCATCAGATATGAAGAACGCAAAATGCATTTAAAAAAATACATATTTATTCTGTGTCACCTTTAAATAGATTTGAAGGACATAACTCCTTGGTTCATAATACTTTGAGGCTTCAATTCATTCCAGCTCACGGAATAAAAATTGGTTCTTTTAAGCAACAATAATTAAGAATGAAATCACAATCCCTTTGTCTCACAAACGTATTTCTTTCGATCGTTTTAAAGTTTTGGCGTCTCCTTGCTAGTAGATAGTAAAAATAACCAGCTTAGCGTGAAATCAAGACAGATGGTTTCAGAGTTAGTTAATAAGTTTCGAGCAAGGAATGGGAATTTATGTTGGTGCTAAACTATACAACCACGGTATGGACTCGTACCAACGTGGCAACCAGGACTTTTTTAGAAGTGGCCGAAAGGGGATGGGGATATTACTTCTTCATGCTGCTGATGGCATTTCTCAGCTATATGCGTTTGGCATTTGCAAGAGCGCTGATAACTTTGAGGCTCGCAAATGCTTCGAATGTGACCGCCTTAATTAGTGGATGCACCAACACATTTTTCTTTGGCAGTCCGAGTGCTTCACAACCTTTTATTTTCAGATATTACTAAAGATCTTACTAAATAATCGTATATCTTAACTTTAACTTCTAGTTTCAGAGGAGGAAGGTGTCATTAACGGGCTACGGATAGCGTGTACCACATGGACTCATGTGACTAGCAGAGAACATAAATCAGGTTGAGCAGAGTTGGCGTTGGTCAGTATTGGTAAGGTGACCGCTCAGACTGCCGGAAAAACACTTGAGTTGGTCTATATTCGCCACCTAAAGCATGTCTGACTGGCTAAATATCTCTAAGGCCAGAGCGAATAATACTTTGCCTGGATTAGCTGGATTTGCTGGGAAACTCTTTCCAGGCCCTGGTGACTGTAAAAAAAATTGACGGAAAATATAAATCATTTGTCTCGCACATTCCACGCGAAACAAACGTTCCGATGCCGAAAACAGGTCATCACATTCGTAGGTGAGACAGAAAATGTTCATCAATCACCCAGGAAATGACATTTTGGTCCCGGAAATAACATGACCTAGAAATAGGGCATAAGGTGGGTCTGGTCTAGTCGGAGACGTTATAGAGGTCAATGAAGGACCCAGCTTAGTAGACCACTAAAGTATTGATCTAGTGTTCTATATAGACCACCCCTTGCAACGACCCCCGTCCGCCCACTACCACCACCTTCTAATACCACCCTCCCTCTCCACCCGCACTACCTCCTCGACCACCCCAACCCACCCGCACCCGCACCCGCACCCGCACCCGCACAACCCCACCCCGTACCCCACACCCACCCCCAAACTTGGCTCGCAGACTGCATCTTCAAGTCAGTCAAAAAGAATGCAATCTGAAAAATCTTGTACCTACACACATTCTGTGTAAAAATCCATACTCTAGCTGGTCTCGTGGTTTACTACACGTTCTGCTAATAGCCGACGAAGAGGAAACATTCCATGGTCTACACATTGCTGAATCATTTTGTGTAGAATTGTAAAAAAAAACGACTCTTTCAATGCTCATGGCTACTTAGTTGCACTCCTGTGTTTTTACTTTTTGCACAGTTTCTATTCTGCCATAGAAATGTTCACACCAACGCTCATCGCGAAGCGTTTCTGCAAATTTTGAGTTCGGGTCTGCGTTCTGCTCTTTATTAGAATCTGGCGTGATAATTGGAGCTGGTAATTGTTCATTATAGAAATTGCTGGTGGTTTGCAAAATGTATGTAACGTCTAATTCTATAGGCAGGTAAAATTGAGCTGTTATACCATTTTCTCTTGCACCCGATAAGATGAAATACTCACCACTAGAATGTTTGCCAAAAAAGGACGGAACGGAAAAGAATAATTCACTATAACACAAATTGTAGATAGGCAGTTACTTATAGACTCTATTAAAATGTAACAGCTCAATAATTCTAGTTGGTAAAAAATGGTTAATGATGATACATTCCTCTTGTTTTGCGGCTGATTACACTTAAACGCTACAGACAAACAATGAATAAACAATGTGGAGCTTCAGTTCCATAAATGCATTGTTATACTTGGTGATGTTCTTTTGAGCTTGCTCAAAGAGGCATGCAGCAAAGAGAAGGCAAAGAATAACGAGCAGTGTTTTTGGTTTGTCACTTCTAAGTTCTACCAGACCTAACTGCACGGAGGTGTTAAGAGCAGGATCGTGTACCTCAATTTGTGATGCGGTGCATTCTAGCAGTGAGACTGTGCAGTGTATTACCGTCATGCTAGGCTGCATTCAATTTGTATTTGCTGTCTACGATCCCAGTGCAGTCTGCCAGGAAGAACATAGAAGAAGCGGTTATCAGCGGATATTTTGTAAAATAAAATCTGGTTTTACTATAGGTATGTATCGCTTTGTCTAGATAGCAAGAGGAAAATCATGAAATACAAATTTTTACCGATATAAATGACATCTGCTACCAATAACCATGGATAATTTTTAAACGATTTAATTGTACTTATGGCTTTAAAGTGGTATTTTTATTGCCGATCATTTGATGAATAAATATAACTTTATTGAACAGTGACTTTCAACATCTTAGATACATTCGACTGCTATTACCACTCGGATTCTTCAATCCGTATTTATTTCGAGAATAATATGAACTGTCAAAACTTGCTACTGCCCTTTCGACCGTAACAAATGTATTGCAGCCATTCTTTGATTCCATCAAAAAACCTTCCACCCATGTAAGAGCTGACGCCACCAAATTACCATTGTTGATTGATAGAAATGCTGGATTCGGCATGACATTGAGCAAATCAAATCGCAAGCGACGTACGGATGTGCTGTGAGCCCATCACTCATCAGCCATGGCGTAAGTTGGCTTTCATTCATAAAACTGGTTGCGGCAACGGCCATTGCAAGTTGACTGGACTGTCGATCGGTTGCAACTTGCAACTTGCAACACCTCTGCATGCGTGGCGGCGACAAGCAAACTTGCAAATGTGTGCTGCGTTGATCAATCATCTTTTCACTTCCACCTCGGTAAATATTAGCTCTCTGTACGCATCATTTATCAGCCAGCTATAAATGGAGAGCTTCTTTCAAAAGATTGGCGATCCTTTGCAATGTTGTGGACAGTGTTAAGGAGAATATGTAATAAAAAAAATAATGTTAAAGATTTTTGGTCAAAGATCGTTTGCAGCTTTCGAGCGATCATTCAAATAGGGGCACTTTTGACAAAGCAGGGTTGGCGTGGTCAGAAGGGGCCTCATAATACATTATGATGTTTAGAAAGTGTAAGACCAGTTTTGAGTTTCTATAACGTGTGATTTTTGACGGCCACTCTGGATGGTAGGCATTTTCTATTACGGGAGTTTGCTTCTTTGGTTTCAAATTGATTTTGCAAGAAACTATCAAGCTATCAAGCTTTAGCAAAATAAATGATTTGAATGAAAACTGATTGATTATTTTACACGCTTTTAGTCTAAAGGAACAGGAACATATCAGCCCCCCAATACATCTCGCTCTCGGTTTTTCCCAACACTATCGCGATTCTTTCGAATTGGACAGAGGACTTCCAGAAAATTTCCCTTGCGAGATTATCATGTTGACTGGTGTGCTAACTTCCAATATCCTGAACTAACCAGGAACTGGGAGACAGGATATAAAGTCGAAATTAAACATCCAAGTCTTGGAAATTGTCATCGTCCTGGACATTGTCCAATTACACGATTAGATGTCAGATGTTCCCTTTCCAAGCCTGGAAGAGATAAATTAATCTGATGTTCGTCAAATTTCGACTCATCAATAAAAATGCTACCCAATGTGGTACCTAGTGCAAATATCAGTGCCTGGATTCCACGAATACAAAGTGCAATTTTAAAGAATGTGGGTCAAACAGCAAGTGCCACATCATTTTGGAAGGAAAATGCATACGCACCCATCAGTATCACGTAGACGGGTGTCTACGCGGATCCTGCTTGTTAAATTGCAAGGTTACCAGGCTTCACTTATCTTCCCTCGACACCGCTTTATCACTGCAAGCTATCATTGCATGCATTATTTTCTGTTTCTTGGACTTATGTTCATAAATATATAATTCTAACCAAATTACTTCATTATCAGCGCACGGAATGGGTAGGCAAAAACTAGCCAATGTCACACATTAAAATAAAATAACTGCAAACTTTGCGATTCTGTGCTTACGTACGCTTTTGCTTCATTTGACCTGGATAAATAATTACTCTCTTTCGCTGGCCGCTGAACGAGAAACAAATTCAATTATAATATTTTTGTGAACAACTTTACATGGGGCTGCAAAATGCATTTTTCTAACCTATCTTATAGAGTGGCTTTTTTATTATACAATACAATCTACGGTTACTTTGCACTTAAAGTAATTGAGTAATTTCTTGTTCAAATATTATCCCTCAAAATTTCGACATCGTGCACATTCTATACGGATTCACGACACAAAGTTCCGTACAGCACGAGCTATAAAAACAGTGTACGAGCTCTTTTTCCACCTAGTCAATATCTTTTTTAATGATGATCAATGAAAATTGCTTTTCTCTAATCGGCTGTTGGCAGCCTCCGCATCTACCACCGCCGCCGCTGCCGCCACCGCCGCCGCCGCCGCCGCCGCCACCGAACGCCGTCCCATGACCTACACCAACAGAAAGAACGTGTATCCAGGCTCCAGCCGCAACCCGGTGCCGCCGAGAGATGCTGTGATGCTGTGATGCTGTGCTAGCTGCACTCAGCTTCAACAACAGACATGGGCTCGCCGGTATGGGCTCGCTCGGTCGGTCGGTCCATTCATCGACATACTCACAATCACACACACACACTTACACACAGATCTCGTGAAGTGGATCTGTGTGTGTAGGAGTGTAGAGGAATGGTGGTCATCTATACCGATCTATATGATATAGGTAGGTTCTATTGGCTATTGGTGGCTTTAATCATTTATATATAGGGATATCGTCAGCAATTCGGAGTTGGATGCATTCAACCGTTAAATCACCTCCGTTGATTGCGCCAATAAAAGTTGACGGCTGTAGTTTTCTCGTTGCACCATCAGGTCTGATCATCACTGATTGATCAGTTGAAATTTTAGTATTGATTTTTGTCGGTTTTAATTTACCTGCACCGAATGGTTTATTGGACGTAAAGAATGTAAGCCAAATGGAATCTGGTTTTAATTGAACGTTTAATTTTACTAATTGATAAATTGATTTCTTGTTTGAGTCGTTATGAAATTTTTAGTTACTATTGGTATAGGGTATAGGTATATATTTTTAATTGGTATAAAAATAGCTTCCTTTAAGCAGGCATAAAATAGTGTGAAAATTTAAAAGACATTTCCCAAGGAATTAGTCTCTTTGGCTTATAACTGATATCAGTCAATTAAAATATTTAACCATCCATATTCAAATATCTCTCAACAAATTAACTGAGCTATAGAGCCAGGAAAAAAGTACATATTATTATAAACTGGCGAAAAATAGCAGCGCTTCGTTCTTCCAACTTTCAAATGAATGGCACGCACAAAACTATAAAAGAGATCCACCGATATCATTATGCAAATAACACAGGTATCAAACGAGCAGCCCGCACTAGTTTTGGACGTGGCTGTACAGTCTAGCGCATGCCTCGCTGAGTTCATGCACTTAATAACCATCTCTTTGTTGTCTTCGCAATTGCATTTTCCCAACCAGCGCTAAATCCACGCGGACTCAAGTCGCGACCCTCTTAGAAAATGTGTAACATGCATAATGTGCTTCGATTGCACATTATGCCAACACGGGTGTACGCCCACACGAGTTGTTCGTTAAGTTGCGTTAGATTCCAATGAGAAGTTTCTACTATTTGGTCCGGACTTGATCTTGAAGATGGTTGTCTTCACTCATCACTGTGGGGGTGTTGTCTATTTTTTATTTATTGTTTATGTATGCGCAGTACAAGTCTATAAAATAGGTAATTATATATTACCTATATTGCATTACATACCGCAATATAGCTAATTCAGAGACAACATCATTGCGAATTACCAACTCCCTTGAATAAACACAGACTTCTTGTCTGTTATGTTTGTGGTAGGTCAGCAATCAAACTCGGAATGCATCTCCATGATGAGGAAAGGATAGTTCTGCAGGCTGCAGTTTAATGCATATGTATGCTGGATTGCAATCTGCATAAGTTTTGTTATCGTGAGATTTGATTGAAATCTAAATATAAAGGTTTGTATGAATTTACCGAGTGAAGTGATCATGGTAGCAGACGGTGTTTCCTATATCAATAAAAGCTGCGAATGTTAGATTGTTTCTACGCTCTTCGTGGTTTTTTATTAAAGACATACGTGTGAAAATGGAGGGAATTTCTTGATCTAACAAGAGGGTAATTAACAAATACATTTTTTAAATGATGCTTCTGAGCGACATGCAAAAAAATACTGTTAGGGTCGGTTGTTGGTATCTTAAAAGTTAAATCGCAGAAGACTGAGCGGTGAATTTACACAATGATGTACAATGTAGTGAATTAGCGCGGCTACATACGCGCGGTGCCGCCAGGCTCCAATATTGATCGGTATGATTTGTAATGAAACAGTACTTTTATTAGACTTGCCACAAAGCACGGACCATACGTCAAACAGCCATCATTAATCACATCTATGCAGATTCTCAACCAAAAGTTAAATTTGGTCGAGTAAATAGAAATGCTGCATGCACACTATTTTAACGCAGACTAGATGTTATTCCATTAAAATGGGTTCATCTATTTGGAGTTAGCTTAGGTAATGGCAAAATTATAAGAACGAACTATAATTTAAAAATGCTAAGAGCTAAAGTGGAGCAGTAAAATTGTGGAGGCATCAGCCGGTATCTGCAGTCTGGTGAGACGACGACGAGAGCTGAGTGTCCTGACCAGGAAGCGTGTACACCTCCTTTAAATGCAGGATAAACAGCAAAATATAGTCACGCAACAAAGATCTTAAGCGATTGCCGTTCGCAAAAAATAACCAATGAGTTGTCTTAGAGAGGAAAGTATACAAATAATATAACTTCGGCATTTGTTTTAATTGGGAAGTTTGATTCAGAAACTCGTCGCGGTAGTTCTGTGTTATTCTTGTGAATGCATATGCTAATGAAGGTGAAGCAGCAAGCAAGCAAACACATCATATCTCGTTGCACGGTCGTTTACTACAATGAATTAATTCTATTATTGTGGGTTTTTTTTCAAGAATGAATGTTGTACGTTTGGCTATAATTTAGAAGTGTGAACGCTTGGTAGTTATCGGTATGGCTTTCACGGGCTCCCAGTCGAAATAATAATATTAAATATATTTTGTCAAGAGTAGTATTAAGGTTATAATATATACGTCTTTTATAATGGCCCATAAATTCAAATGGTATAAGAGGTTGAAATTTGCATAATGTGATAAACGTAAATGCATTTTAATTCACACTATTGTCTGATTGAAGATTATTATAAAGGAGCGGGATTTGCAAAAGTGTTCAACACATAAATAAATAAATATATATATAATAAATCAAGTTTGTTTGGTATAAACTATAAAATATACCGCAAAAGCTGAACTGGCCGAACAATTTATAATCATGCAATGAACCAAGAAAATCCACTGTCATCTCATTTCAGTGACCAGTAGTCTTTCATAAACTTAAAAATGTGTCTTCGAAACAAATAAAGATCTTATAAAAGCTATTAGTCACAGTGTAACGGTCTATCAGAAAGGGGAGTTTAATTAAAAAATATACCTATCTCCAATCTTCGATGAGCTGTACACTTTTCTAACAATATTATGTCCTGTAATGGTGGCATAAAAAGCTCGCAGCTTCGCGTTTGAGTAAAGTGTAGCATTGTTTTGCGGTGTGTCTGCAGGGACGGTAGCTGGTGTCATCGACTGCAGCAATTAATCAATAGAATGGTTGACAAATTGACGAGGTTCGTTGACCATCTAAGACGGGACGGGAAATACACATACAATTACCACAATTCAAATGTATCTCGATTTTGCGAATGGACAGAAAATCCGAAAATAGCTGCAGATAAAAAGTCTTGGAAAACCCACAAAAAAGTGTCGAAAACATTTCGGCCAAGTCCAATTGAGAAGGAATAAAATGTATTGTTTCTATAGAACAGACAAAACTTCGGATTGCCATGGGTTTGAATTAGATTGATAATGAATCCAATGCCTTTGGTATGGGATGGGAATGCTCTTTCTTCGTACAATACGTTTGGGGATCGAAGACAACATAATATTTTCGAGCAAATATCGTGAAATTCTCCAAACATCACAAAGCGATTATATTTAGAAAATTATAGCCATGTTATGTGAAAGCAGTGTGGCAGTACAGGGGCGTCGCTGGAAGGAAGCATTCGCAAAGCTTCCTGCTGCCCATTAAAATCTCCTCCTGTTTCAGGGTGCCCCCGCCGGAGTGCCGTAATTAGGAACTCTATCATATCACATTTCCCTTACAAAAGTACACCGCAACAAAGACTCAGCGAAACGAGGTCGGATAATCTCAGGAGGGGCAGAACACAGCATCCCTTCACATACACCTACACACACGCCACGGCAGGAAAATACAGGGCGAATAGAAAACAACAACAACAGCTTCGCGATTCCCGGGCGTCATCGCGGCATCTTTGATGATATAAGGATGTGTCGCTGTTTTTTTTATCCTGATCAGGTAGTTTCTTTGATCATTTTCAAGCTTTCGACGGGGCGCACCGCTATATCGTCAGTCAAGATCAAAACGAAATATATTCTGAGTTCGGCGTGCCACGCGAGGGATACAATATCTAGCCGAGGCTACATGCGAGTAATGCGCACATTTAGAGTGTACAGAGGAAGACACGAGATGAAAATTGGCTGGAAAGAGTAAATTGCATGACCCCGTAATTCTTGAATTGCACAAAGTATAGGTACGAGTTAAGGAGCTTGGATAGCTGCTTCGCACCACGCAAAAGACAGGGACGGACCCTCACCAAAAGCAAAAAGTCCAATCATTTAAAGTTAATTCGATATAATATACTTGTGAATGGCGCTAGGTCGGTTTTACAGCATTTTTTACTCCTGAGTTATTGAGATAATTCAGAGAACATTTGACGAGGCGAGTGTAATAATTCATTTTTTAAATGTTCAGGAATTGACAAACACCCCGAGGAATTTATGTAAGCTGTAATGTATAGGCTGTAATGTTGAACCCAAAAAGTATGTGAAATGGGAACGGGAAATAGGACTTTCCTGACTTTTCACTTCTTTGGCCTACAGAGCTAACTCATTTTGACCAAAAGTGGTCTCAACATGGTTATTACACTAACCCCTTAAACTTTCTGATTGGCTGTTACCATGACATTTGACATCCATCCAGGGTTGAGAAAGTAAGACAACGCTATACGTTTTTCGTGCCTGACATGCTGCAGCGTAAAGAGTGGCAGTCCAGGCTTCTTAGGGCGAATGTACCCCGGCAACCTCGGGTTCCATCGAACGCTGACTGTGTGTCGGACTCCATGCCAGCAAACAGCCAGCCAACAGCCATGCAATCTTCCTTGCAGGCTGTAATTTATAGAATGGATGGACTCGGCTATCTTTACACTGCAGCAATAATTGAGCTCTACGGTCTCTCCCCATCCACGGCGGGAACTGGACACGTATCTAATTAATGGATTTAGTGGAAAAGAAGGTGAAAAAAATATCGTACTGTTGTAATTGTAAAAATATTGTGAGGAAATGTCAGATAAAAGACAAGATGACACACAGATATTATTTGCCGGACTTGTGATGAGAGACACAGCTGTTTTCGCAATGCGGATGCTGCGTGATCATGATCAGCTTGATCGAGACAATTGGAAAAAATCGATTTTTCAGCGAAACCATGTTTGTCACCCTCATCTTCAACAGCGGTGCTTCTTTGTTGACCATTTACCACCACCACCACTGGCTCAACCAGGCTTAACCACATGTTTCACCTTTCCACGATTTTCCACAGCTGAAACTCGGCGCATCGGCACATTGGGATAATTCCACTACTCGAACCGAAGGTCACTTCTAGCCGAAGGTCACGGTCATTAATATTCTCTTCAATCAAATTCCCATTCCTAACATTTCCCGATACCAAGCTAACTGTTCTGCGTGAAACATTTCGCGTGAACTGGAGTGTCTGAGATGGACTTTCATTGTTTGACATGCTACAGATCTGAATCGGTTTGGTGTTTTGTTTAAGTTTTATTTTGAAAATGTCATGTCAGTTCTATACCGATTACCGACGACTGAACTAAGAATGGCAAACGCTGTTGGTCAAATCGAACTGAAAGACAACAAAACTCAACCGACTGATACTGTTAAGATCGGCTTTCATCTGTTACATAATGGAACACTGATAGGTTTACCTGACCAAACAAACTGTTTGCTTAGCAAATGCACACACCATCTCCTTCGCGCTACACACCGCAATCTCTTCCTCCTCACGCCCATCAACGTGGACCGAGCAAGGAGCCCCATCAAGCATCAGACCATCAGACTCTCAGCATCTCGATGCGAAGCAGACAGACAGACCACCTGCCACAGCCTGCCAACGCACGTATCCTCATTCTGAGCGCTTGCTGAATGAAACCTTCCAAAATGTGTGTGAAACTTCACAGTCACTCATCCAGATTTCCGCCGACCACGCTATACGCTCGCTGCGGCGGCGGCGGCGGCGTCGGCGTCGGCGTCGGCGGCAAGCGTGTCGTGCGTTGCGCTGTTGGGAGATCTGTTCGCCGATAGCGCTACCATTGGCCGCCATCTTGCCAACGCACTCACGCACAGTAGCGTGGAGCGATAGAAGAGTGTACGACGGAGTAAAGAATACTCGGACTGGGAGAGAGCTGCCAGCGCCGGCCATATTGTCTGATAACGCACGGAGGACTAGATGATACTGCGAGGAAGGCATTTTTTTGTCACGGGAAAGAAATTCGATTTGAAAGCAAGAAGGATTGCCATTGGCGTTGGATATCGTCCCCTGAAAAGACGAGGTAGACATGAGAATATTATTCCTAGCAATCTGTAGACAGTTTTTTTTTGTTATTTTACAGACGATGGCTATTGAAACTGTGCATAGAAAGTTGAAACTATTGTCTTTAGAGTAAGAAAAATAGAAAAAAAACGAAAGAAAAACTGATTTCCAGACGATGGTGGGCCCCGCAGACGCCGCACGGAAGGAAATACTGACATTTAAGTTTGACAGCTACGGTAAGTCTGGAGCAGGTGTAATGGAAATTGAAGAGGTGCCCTCGACGGAGGAACTATCCATTTTCCACGGCTGCAACGAGCGCCGAGCTTGAGGCCTTGGCCTACGATTGAAAAGCCGCTTGCAGACGCATTCGAATCGTGTATTGGTCAACCGAGGACATAATTGATGTGTTTGCTAGATGCAAATGATGCCAAAACGTCACCGGGTGAGTAAATATTGGTCTATATGTGTTTTGAAGTTGCCAGATCGACGCATAATTCTACTCAGAAAACCTTTATTACAATGATACAATGATTAAGGATAATTTGCTCAGATCTATATGCCTGCAATCTTCGGGCTGACATTAACTGCAGAGATTCGCTAGTCCGTGTAATACTCGGTTACGTTCCAACAGCGCTGTTACGGCGCCCTCAAACACAATCAACGCTGTACAGATATAATGAATCCTTCTCGACGTAAGACGTGGTAAGACGCAGCACGCACGTACGCAGTGCGAACTCCGGCGCCCTTCATTTTGGTGCGTGAACGGGTTGACCGCTGCGACTTGGTTGCAGACACGCGACAAGAGAGAAATAATTGTCGGCTGTGCTGGCGTTTGAACAGGGAAAACGCATTTACACGCATAGCAGCGGCTTACAAGATTCATAGACTTTTGGAACAAAAATTGAATAAGCACACTGCAAGTTAAATCAAATAAATCAATAAATCGTTGGATGATCATTTCGGCAAACGTACCCGTGAAACATTTTCTATTCGCACTTAGCCTTGCACCAAAGCTTGCATTACGGCTCCCGTGTATCCTCAAGGTCAATTATAAAAAAAAAAACTGAGACAGGTCCTCATATGCCCGAGTATAGCACGAGTGCTCCATTTCCAGTCACTTGCCCCCTCTCATTTAAGCTAGCATCAAACCAGCTTGTGGTTATCCTGTTGCCAAAAAAGCAAACCTGCTTTCAATGTCAATCTCGGCCCATCTAGTTAGCCATGCATTTTTGTTGGTGATCATTATGTATATTACCTCACTGTCGTTTGTAGGATGGAGATGAAGCCACAATTTAAAGCCATCAAAATCATTTGTCACACATATTTGGATTTCGTGGGCACAATGGCGGCACTAACATTGCAATTTACAACGACCCGCGAGTAAAGTCCGCGTATTTTAAAATAATAATTCATTAAAAAATAAAATAAAATAGAACCGAGACCTGCTTTACCGCAAAAAAAAAGAATTCTCTGCATACACGTTGCATTTTACCCTAAATGGCCAACCACGATATGAGGCATAATTAAAATAAACGCAATAGTTATCTTGCTCGTGTGGCAGCGGTGGCAGGGTTATCACAGGTGTCAAGAAAAATACTCGGGCGCTATGTCTGCTGGCCTGGCTGGTAATAATAATGCAAGGGAACATGCACGCCGTAATAGTCCCCTGATAACGAGTCTGGCTTGCTTGGCCACTGATAGTGCCAAGTAAAAAGCTTGACCTACCTCATTATTGTCTACACTTTACACACTTCGTTCTTTATCGCTTCGCCTGGTCGTATATTTGAGGTTTTCGACAATGGCGAATAGAGTCGTATACATTTAGTATTTTTTTTGTCTCTCGGTCTGGCAATTACGCAAAATATAAATTCTAAAGCAGTAAAAAGTGTATATGTAGTCAACGACTTGAGAGAGAATTATAACATTTTATTTTTACGATGTTAAAATAAATGTACTAACAAGTAACAATGGGAATTTTCGGTACGGTATGGCCACATGGGTAGATATTCCTCGATTTAAAGATTTTATTCTCTATGGCTGTAATTATCTCTGGCCTATGTTCAGACGCATTAAATTGTGTAGTGCATTTACATTTTGCCAGCAAGCAATTAAAAATAATCTCAAACATATAACTCATTATGGAAACACCACTGCTGCCATACAACTTGATGTTAAAACCTGTGTGTGAAGCACTCATTATCTACAGCGATTTTGAACTTGTAGAAAATACGTGTCATTGAAATGTTTTTCTGATTTACCAATCAAAGAAATGAAAATTAACATAAAAAATACGCGCAATCGAAAAATTTTAATCGGCTCTGCACAATGGAGAAATGGCACGATTAGATTGGCTATAAAGATATCAGCATTATGAATAATGGAAGTGAATGTCAGTTACGGGTTGTCAAAATTTTATTGAGACAAATGTAGAGCAAACAGAGGGTTAAAAATGACCATCCCTTACGTGTCTTTTATTTATATAGAGCTGAGACAAGCAGCGCGTTAGAAAATAGAGCGCTACGATTTGTCACTCATATAAGCTTTGGAGAATGCAAAATGCAAAACCTGAGTATATCCCAGCATACGGAATACACATAATAGAATGGACAGTCAGGTCAGAATGGGATGCAGAGGACTGACGACCATGTATGCCTACTATAACACCCCGTAAATGCATTCATTCAGTTTTGATAAATGACAGAAATAATTATTCACACGTATTTGGCTCACTGCAACTGGCCGTAACACTGAATGTATATAGCGGGTACACAGAGGTGTGTATTAACCTCGTCAATCTCACGCATTTTATTCTAAAAAAAATATTGTTACATTCGTGTAGCCCATTTATTACGGGTTTATTACCGGAACAGGATGTTGCTATTTATCTATAAAAAAATAATAATTATAAAATTTTGCTATTTGGTTGTAGGAAGCGTCTGCTGATTGCGCACCGGGTTCCCTGGATCCCGACCGAACTGTTATTTTATGCTCGAAGCTGAAACTATGGTCTTGAGTGCACTATTTTTTATGCATGAGAACCTGAACTATAAGCAGAGATGGATGATGGATTCTTAAGATAAGTCATTCAATAGCCAAGTACCAACACAAAGCCGTTACATTATTTATTTGTTTATAACATTTTGCACTCTTTTGCAAAATCATATGTAAAAAATACTTCCAAGGGTTCAAAAAGGGTTGTATAGGAAAGGAATTAATATCGATACTCGAACGGTAGGAAATACGAATAGCTGCAGATAAAATAATAAAAGGGTGTATAATAAAGCACACAATTGTAATTGACCAATTGCAGCCAAGTGTGTGTCTGGTATTTCCCTGATTACTAATCTCTATCCAGAGAATAATTAGTGGCCGTTGTCGATTAAATCGAAAAACGTACTCTTTAATCACACTGTTCGCGAGGTTGTTATGCAATCTGCAGTTCTAGCGCGTGCATTTTCTTAGAAATATGCAGATTGATTGCAAAATAAGGCGTCTGTTCTATGGCGCTGTGTATAGCCTGATGAATTTACTTGTACTTCCGTACCGGCACAGTAATTGATTAGAATTACACGAGCCAGTAGCCGGTGTGGTGATTTACATGCGTGGCACATGGTAAGCACATGGTATCGGCATGGCACGTGAGAAAAGACTGCACATGTGAGATGAGGCGAAAGATCGTAGGAAATCGGGTATTCCTGTGCAATGCAATGTTATTCGCATTATAACACATGCCAAAGAAAAGCAGCACTGGCAGCAAAATGTATGAAAGTTAGAACCAAATTTTCACTGAAATTATCATTTCAACTGGTAACGGTGTTTCGAAGCATTCGGGAATCTTTTATTCATCTTACACGGTGTCTCCTTTCGATACGATACCTAATATACAGCTATATATCAACTCAACAACAGTTTAGCCCGAAAAAAGGGAAATAAGTTGCTTCGAAATGGATGTTACTTGTTTCATAAAAAGAAAAAAATCACCGATGAATGAATCTATGCAGTATCAAACGATAGCGTCACTGATTGTTATATATATATATCGTTGATTCATAATATATCGCCACAAAGTATAGAATTCAGTACCGGAGAGAACAATAAAAAATTAAACACAGAGACTGTCCAAAATTCTGGAACCGCCGTGTCAACTTGGGATGAACGAGTGAAAAGTTATCACCTCCTTATCAAACCGCTTTAGTAAAATAATCAGTTTTTCCGTGCTAGAAAACAACCAACAGAATGCATGTACTCACAAACACAAATACACATTCACCCACATACACAGACAAACACACACACACGTTTCGTAATGCACGTCAAACCTATTTTTATGTTATGCATTTTACTACCCGAGCATATGATTATGAATCCATGAGCCGCACACTCCGCACTGGCTTGCGTGATCGCCGGCGATATTCAATGCTACTTTCCATCAGCATATTACGTAGGAATCGCATCTATACCTCTCTACTGCTCTATAGCCACGCGTACTCCATTAACACTGTTTTCAGAGAGGAAAAAGTAAAAAAAAATCTATACCTTCCTATACACACCTCTGCACGGTGATATAGGTTTTATGTGTTACAAGGTTTTGGGGATGAGCGTTTTGGTTCCGTGACACATGCATCCTATAAAGTAATATAAAACTCCGCAATTTTACGTTTTTTTTCTAATTATTTACGATGCAAAATATGCACAGATCTGCTTTTATAACGGAAATGCGGACGTTGATTTAGTCAATTGTTTTATATATTGAATACGGAAAAATACGCACTAATACCAGTCACACATTGTTCTGAAAATTGGCATACTAGACCGCCTATTTTCCTTAGCAGACACACAAAATAAGCTTTATTATTTGCAATGTGAAATTCCAGATTTTCTGTATTAAATTGAACGAACATCCCACATCACGAACATCCTAGCAACATCTTTTTATTCGTATTTGCGATTCATTTCGCTTCTTTTATGCATTGCATCATAGATTAAACTCAAACCATTATTCCGCATATTCGATTTCCACTCGCATCGTGATTACAAACGCATGAAATGGGGCAAGGGCGCGGACTCAAACGCCACGGAAATAGTTCGCATAGGATAATTAAAAGAGATAACAATTCAGTCCTGGCACGTTGTGGAAAATAAGTGGCTAGATTTGCTTGTCGCTGTCGATACCGACGATAGAGCTCGCCGCGAATTTCCAACTGAAACTCAGAATTCCTGAACAATAACTTCCCATTTTACTGTGCATGGGCCGCGTTATATTGAAAAGCGCCTACCGCGTGTGCTTCTCGTACTTATTTCCAGAGATAGGCGTACGAAATTGGCTGGCCTAGATCAGGATGGAGCGCACGCATGTTCACTTTGCGTGATGTCCTGCCACTGCCTGGATGGAGATAATGGACGTGGCCATGTCTTTGATTAAACATTGGATGGTCTTTACTCTTGATGCATTAAAAAGTCACGCGTCAACTGTTTACTGGTCATTCAGACTGCGTTGTGATTGTGCAACGTGACGAATGGAAAATTTCTGACCAATGGGTGGCCTTAGATTATGCAGCCTCCAATTAGCAGCGTTTCGCACAGATTCTGTAATGGATTTTTCATGTAAATTTCAGCAAAGAAAATTTGCTCTGCGGATTTAAACAAGCGAAAACGTTTCTAAATTGCATTTCAGGCAAATTTCATAAAATTTGGATTGTTGGTAGTTTGTCATGCTTGACGCATGTAATTGGTATGTAGATACACCCACGCATGTGCTGTGACGCAACTCTGACTATACGTGCGTGTTGGCCAGAAGAGAGCCACAAACGCAAACGCACAATAATTGGGGGAAAAAATATAGAAATGTGTTCTTGGAGTGGAAACGGTTTGGAAACCTAAAATATTCGTGCTTATTGCTGTCGAGAGTAGACGTTAGATGTGAAAATGAACGACGCTTCACTGCAAGTCAGAGATATCAATGCAATTATTACTGTTTTTCAGTTCCATTGCCATGTCCATGTGCTATGTCAAATGGACTTCAATATCTTCATTAATCAAAGACGTATATCTATAGAAAAGAGTTTTTATATATTTTTGATAGAATCGTGCAATCACACTTTTAAAACGATGAATTAGCGTCAGATTCCGAGAAGATGTTCTCAGCTGGAGCAAGATGGAGGAAAATGACTCCAGACTACAATGCCGCACGTCGTGCGTGAACATTTCTGCTGTACAGTGCGCGCGCTATAAACTCTTTTAATATTAATAATATCAAAAGCATTATTGGATTGGATGAAATGCCACTTCATGACGATGAGATTCCGCATCACAGGCCTAATCGTGACTTGAATTTTGTGCCGCGTATGACTCGATTCATATCATATTCGAGTTATCTCCTTCTCAATCTGATTTTGATGGAATCATCTATTTTCCGCTTTACAATCTCTACACACATTCACATAAATGACAAGATCTTTTTCGAAAATCTTTTCCATAATCATATGGTACGGGTGGGTAATTTTACTTGGTAATCTTTTAAATCGAACTAATTATTATCGCGAGTGGAGCCGGGACTAGGCGGAAAACGCAGTATTGCTAAAGGACTATCCATCCATGCATCGTATTGTCTACGCTCCGTTGGGCTCAAATTTGCTATACCAGACAGCCTACAAGCTTTCCTATAGGTACATAAGTAGGTACAGTTCATTTTTTTCAATTTTTTTTTCTTCGCAAACTTTTTATACAGTTGAATTGCATTTTTCGTGCACGAATCATCAATGCACGATTCTGCGTGCTGTGAGATTACTCTCCGCGTCCGTCCGCCAACATCCTCTTGCTGCCATAGTACGAGAGCAACAAGAAGACCTTACGATTCAGGAGCGCAAGATGCCGAGATGATAAGGCATCTGCAGACTCCGAGTGTTCGCCCTCGCCACGAGTGGGTGGTGAAAACAATAAGAAATCTGGAACGAAAGTAACCACTAGAGAGACGACACAAACCTCTCGATTCAAAGCACCTCTCATTCTTCCCTTTTTGTATACACCATAGCGCGAAGTCGGTTCAAAAATTAGATTTGGATGGGCACCAGGCATATAGACAGCCTTGACGCTAAAGACGACGACTCTTTCTTTCCCGCCATCTCCCACTCGATAAAACCCAGCAGCAACCCGTCAAAGACGCACAATAGCCATTACAGTGTCCTAACCTTAAAATGTAAGTCACCGTCACGGGAGTTTTCTTGCAAGCTGCAGACAAGGCACCTATTACATTATCCGATCAGTGCTAAGCGTCAGGTGTGTAATAAGGAAGTCGAAAGAGCGATGCATCTGGTGGACATCACAGGCTGGCTTTACTCAACTGGAAGAACTATACTTGAAGGTAGGTATCACACCGCGTTAGCAAGAGTCTCGAGTCTAGAGTCTGCGAGCCCCGTCTTTGGTCATCGATGCGTGAAACGCCGAGGAGGCCGCCACGGCGTGATATGGCCTAGTCACGGCTACGTCTTCTTATCCATCCCTATCCGGTCGAGAAGACTGCAGGCGCGTCGCAACTGTGCACACTGCACACCGAGAAAATCAAGACTCTCCGCTAAATAAAGATGCGCGCCACAATAGGCAATAGCCGTTCACGATTTCCCCGCTGGACGAGCAGCCGTGGACGCTGCCGATTTTTGTCTGTGCACTATTTTCAACGGTGTTAACGAGATAGCTCTTTGCGTTACATGTCTGGATCATTGTATTTTAATCTGTACAAGGGATCAGCGTTAAGCAGAACACGAGGCAAGAACACAGCTAATTAACAATCACTTCCCAACGTTCCCAGCGCAGGAAAATATATCGTATAGACCTCTATACCTATACCTACCTACACTCAATTTCAATCACGTGCACGGTGTGTATAGGTATTTGTTTTTCTTTTCAATTTTCAGATCGGCGATATCTAATACACTTGCGGCTTACGAATTTACTGTGTTTTACAAAATTATATAGAGAAGTTAAGCACAATGTAAGCAGTAAGCACAATGTAATGATCGGTGCTAGAACTAGTGCTTATATGTATACTATATATTACTATATATTATGTTATCTTCATTCTTCGGGAGTTACCATAACGCTTAGTCGAGCAACACTATAAGATTTACAGACTTCGCTGGGTTTATTACAAGTAAGTTATATACTTTGTTGCAAATTTGTTGTATTGCAAGGTGCATCTGCATAAAAAATGTATTCATGTGCCTTATTTATCAACTTTGATGACTGAAATTTGGCCATAAACGGGACATAATATAAGCAGCCAAACGATCTCTCAATCCAGAATCTTTCTTACATCGACTTACAAATTATGTATCCCATATCTATACTCCTCTCTCAGGGAGGTGTATCATCTAAGATACAGATGCTGAGGTTTAGAATTACCGGCGACTGGTTTCGTTCACCGATTTTAATTCCAGAAGCAGATGTCGATAAGTTTTATGACCATATAAAAGAGTTATTAACGTGGATTTTATAATTTATACTATATCAGCACTTAACTAGTTGATTGGTTTTAACGATTCGTGTGTGTATAAACTAATAATATAACTAGTTATAAGTTATTTAAATTAATAAGACAAGGCAAACTAAACACATATATAAGCAAAGATAAGTGTAAGTGTTATTAGAGATGAGTATTGCAATTAGTTCAACAATCACACATTTGGTGCGAAACAACTCAAGAAGCTTACAACACCGACAAGTGCGTTTTATTTCAAAGTGCTATTATAATTTCAATTGAACATAATAAAATTTAACTGAACTTGGCAACGAAAAAAGTGCACCTTGCCTGGATTTCCCCTAAAGTGCGACAACGCTCGTCTGTCAGTATGCGGGGGTTTGATCGGGGCTTTGGGGGGATCGAACCCGGTGCGTCCAGCCAGTAGCCAGACGCTTCGGTCGTTGCTCCCGTCGATGCTGCGAACTGCAGCCCGGCTGCGAATTAAGGACTAGTTGCAGATTGTAGGTGGGTTATGTAGGTGCTAAAAACTACATTAATTAAATAGTTAGCACCAGAATGTCACTATGGGCATAGTGATTTCAACGTTTTGACTGCTATCGTATAAGCACGACTTTATACACAATGGAATGCATGCAATAGAAATAAATAATACTTGTTTGTGTGCTGTCAGTGTTTTGCCGCGTAAAAAATTGATTCTTTGAAATGCAATTTATGATGATGACAATAATTAGTATTAATCTAAGGCACACATCGTCTTTAGGGAAAGTATATATCTATTCACAAGAGTTTAATGTGTGTAAATCATAGTTGCTACACCGGTTTGGCCTGTGCGATTCAGCATAAATTAAAAGTACATCAAACGAATGTCTTCTGGTCAATTTATAGGAACAATGAGAGCTGTCGTGGACATGGCATGTAATTGATACCATCGACGAGAGTCGGAATTATAAGTTAAGTTTTTCAAAAAAGAGTCTCAGATTTTGATAAAAACTGTTTGACCCCCACAGTACAGCCATGTCAGTACAGGTTCAGGAAAAAGCAAAACTATATAAATTCGTGTAGATTCTGAATTTAGAGGCCCAAAGTATTTTATTCGTGGCCGGGCCTATACTTTTAATAATACAAGACAAATTACTGGCACGCCAAATATACATTCACATACTTTTTTTATCTGCTTTTTAATTCATCTTTCAACGTTATAATTTGAATATTGCAAAATAACATCTGAAAATAAGTGAGACATTTTGGCGCTCAGATAATCGTACGCATAAAAAAAAATCTCCGAATAATTCGTGGCAAGCCTTCCGGCTGTGCGTCCGTGCGTCAGAAAGTGCGTCATTGCATCGCATTTCGCATAAATCAAACATCGCTGCATGGAATATCATTTTAGACAAGCACAAATAATGAGTTGAAATGTGCAGATTTCAATTTCTTAACAGCGGAAGGGTGATAATTCTAATCGAACGTAGCACGGATAAAAGACTGCAACTGCATTTTTATCCGAAATGGTAACACATTATTACCTCCTCATATAGGTAACTGTTTTACAAATAAATTTAAAATAATGTGACCTTTGACAATGGCTATATACCTACGTTATAGTCATATGGGATGGATAAATGGATACGCCATTTACAAGAGGAATAAAACTATTAAACTGTAAGAAAAATCTTCTCGTGTTGTAAATAAGAAAATAAAACTAGTGTCTCGAGCATTCACCATCAGTTTGCTGGACGCCTATTAACAAAACGCATGCTGCTCCCGCCTAGAAGTTTGGGCAAGAAAATTTAATTAAGACAGAATATGTCAGATAGGAAGCTACGCCGATCTCGTCTGTCTCATATGCAAAACGCACCAGAAATTACTACCTCTATTAAAAGAGCGTAATTCTATTGTTTTCTCAAGGCACGAGGACACGCCCAAGCTCACCATCTTCGATATGAAACATTTAGTCCGTAATTCTCTCCGGCAAAGAAACCATCTCTGAGAGTCGGAGTGCACGTGGTGGCTTCTGATAGAGTCGATGTAATCAGCAATGATGAGCACACGCAATCACATGATTTCTTTTTGCGGTAGAAAAACATCCACGAGATGACAACAAACATCCTCTTCCCTAGCTTACCATCAATCGGCTATTTTACTCTCCCTCTAATATCATTTCATGAATCAAAATGTAATGACTATTATCAGCAAATGCCTGTCTTCTCATCTCGGCTGCATTATTACACACATTTTAATACAAAATGACCTTATAAACCCCATTTGAAAACGTTTACGCTGTGTATATATACGTAAAGCGAACAGCGAGTTGAAATGATCAACGATTTTTTGAGAATGGGGAAAAAAGTAACGTTAGTTTGATTAGATTTTCAAGTGTATGCACTTCTTAGATTGCAAATGTGGATAATGAATGTATTTTGAGGGGAGATAGTTAGTTTTTAATTCATGGCTACGCAGTATAATTATGATGCACTGGCATGATGAAGAATTGTTAATTATTCAGAAAGCAATGAGCAACATGGAAACGTTGGTTGTTCGTTTGAATGAAAATGCTGTTTCCTGCATTGAGTTCCAGAATTTGAAACAAGAGCACAGTGGAATTTATAACTTTAGACTGCGATTGAATACTGTTCAATGTTCAGGATTTTCGATCGTCGTTATAGACACGGATAGATGAGGCTCACTGTTTATTTTCAATAATTGAGGACGCGTGCATTGTGAAAACGAGTAAAATATGAGAGCGTTTGATAATTGATGATAATTAGTCCAAATGTATGGAAAAAAACGGGAATGGTAGAATTTTACAATCGAATTTCTCTCAGAAATATCCGAACCAGAGATTTCGGAAGTCATCAATACTAAATTGTGTGTAGATTTGTTTGAATGTTGATGTGTGAGTGCGGCTACGGCGCTGTGGACGTCGCAAGCACAAAGGGCATGTGGAAAAGAGCGTAACGGTGATAACGAACAAATTACTGCTTCTGCATCAATGCATGCGACGCGAGGCGAGATAGTTTTTGCACGTTTTTAATTCATCGCAACGCATTGCACAATATGGATTTGCCAATTATCCCATTGTTACGCAATTGCCGCACATGCGATCATCTCTGCACCCTCGCGAGTCCCGGGTTCGAGTTTATAAAGCCTAGAGGCTAGTAGTTATTGGAAGACAGCCACAATCTCAGTTACAAATGCACGTTTTGTTTCTTCTATTCGCTTACTGTAAAAATTTGGAAAAAGATTTTTCGTTTAAGCATTCAAGCTTAAGTATTTTAAATTCAGTCAAATTTTATTGACTCAAAAAACACTAATTTCCTTTTAACTAAGTTTCAAGTAAAATTAATCCTAGAGGTTCCATTTTTTTCATCGTCTTCGAGAAATTATATCATATTATTGTTATACGAGAGTGATCCTGATCCTGAGAGTGACACTGTATACTTTTGAAAATTTCACTGTGGTAAAAAAGGTCATAATAACAATAAATACATAACAAAAAAAAAGCTTTCATTGTTTGAAAAGGGGTAGGTGCACGGAGGATTCAATCAGTGTGTGTACTTTATTGCAGGCTTTTAAGAAAATGTATGTATACATTCTTCAAGAAAATGCGATACGCCTGCATTGTTCACTGAATGTCCGTCACCCAAGTAATACCTATATCTCAAGGTTAAATATTTACTGGGACATTGTCATATCGCTCCAAGAATTTTGTATATACATATATTTTTAATCATCGAGTTTCAACTAATTACAATCGCACTCAGTATACGTAACATCACATCACACTTTTTTCTCGTCCGTTTCACGCGCGGCGAGCTGTTGTTCCGAGCACATCCTTATGCTTGATGAAATTCCACGTTGAAACGTGTCACCAGCGAGTTACGAGTTGCAGCAGCAATTGTCTCACTTAGCTTGAATCTACGTGAAGTTGCACTTACTCCAAAGGAGGCAACTAGAATCCAATGGGAGCTAGCTACTTGAACCAGTTTGATCGCAACATGCATTACAGATGAATGAGAAGAAGCGACGTATATGCTTACTAAATCTTCAAGATGCACTACATATTGAAATTTGTACTGAAATAATATGAGCATCGTGATCCTCAAAGGTCATTATAGACGCACGTTTAAAACGGCAGACGAAAGCACACCGAATAGAATTTCACGTGAGTTTTTATCAAATTGGTGGTAGATTTCAGCGAGGCCAAATGACTCACGCCTTTGGTTAGTGAGTTGAGACAATTATGCAAAAATAAAATTTTATCAGTTAGGAAGCCTGGTGCTTTATAAAATCAATGGAATTTTTATTAAAACTTATTTTTTAGTGTATAGGTTTTCTCACCAAGTTTGAAAGAGTTGACAGCTTCAAAATAATATTTGCGCCCTTTTTTTGTTAATCTATTCAATTTTATTTCTAAACTATCTAAATTTGAAGCCTGTACTATTTAAGTACCTGGCTTATAGAGAATGTATTTTTTTGGTGCAAAATCACACCAATGTGAATGTTATACACTCTGATTTATTATCTGACTTCCAATTGGCATCTCCGACTGGCGTGGTTAAAAAAGTAGCAAATTTCCCAGCGCTTTTTGCCAAGCGAATAATAGATAATACTTGAAATAATTCAGCATTATTTTAATCAACCTAATCTCAAATCTAATCAATTATTTCCGTCGTTCCATTTCGAGCAGGGCATACACTTGATAGCCGGATAGAATAATTGGCAACGTTGACGTCAATGGAGAGACGCGACGCTAGGCGACGCCGCGACGTCGGCACAGGCGTCTCCAGGGCGAGCATCGACAGTCCCTCAACGCTCGCTGCACTCATCCAAAGCGACAAAGCGAATGCATTTCATTAAAGGGATGTGCATGACTGCAGTAAACTGCACGCGGAATGAAATACCCTTGAGAATCCGATAGTGGCTAATGGCAAAGGTAGCAAAGGTAGCAAATGTAGTATGCCATACACATAACATATATTGTATTTAATATAATGCTATTGATGTTCAACATGGCGGGGGTTCACACGAGATTCAGGCGAGTAATTAAGTTCCATTTATTAGAATGTGATTTTTACTACATATTATAATCAAAAGTATATACCTGTATATATCTAAAACAACCAATGTGAGCTATAATTATATATGTATGTACCTAGATATCTAGTAACTAGTATTTAATAATTTATATACTTACTTTATACTATAACTAAAATATATTACTTTTATATGTCTGATACAAGTAGGTCCTATCGTATATAAACAATATAAATATAATGTATAAAATGAAGAAATGCATCATATTTTGATGCTTTACTAGCAAGTAGTAAAACATTGCCGGACAGCAAATCATCTAACGTCAAAGCAGCCATTTCAGAAATAGTGTTTCAGAATTTAACTGGAGATTTTATTATGAAAAAAGTAGAAAACTGAAATGGCTCGGCGTCTGGCGTTGCGTTGACTCGCATCAATGCTCTGAGCGCCGAGAGCTCTAACCGTCTCCAACAAGATCGACATTATCCTAGTCAATGGGTTTGATCACATTCAATCGATATTCCTTCATTTCTACAAGACGTCCGAGATGAGAAGAGACGCGAGGAGAGAAGCGAAACGTCATTTTATGGCCGAGTGCATGTGGCCAACAGAAATAGTGTCTACGTTTGCAAATAAAATCATAGGAAGAGACGTTAAAACGAATCTGTCTACTCGTGCGAGTGCCATGTCCGAGAGTCAAACCAGGGACGTTGCAACGTTGAGAAAACGCACAGATTTCGCTGCTTGAACATCGTAACGATGGACTGTGTGTACCTATGGGAGGCGATTGGATGAAAAATATTTCTTGAAAGAGATTGTTCCTCATTTACCTAAAATTCGGTGGTGCTTTGTTAGCAATCTATAGAACCGGAGAAAAATGCCGCTTCCTTTCCTTAAACCGTGAGAAGAAAAAACAAAGTAGTCTTCATTCGACCTTCACAGGAAAATTTTTCTCGATATGACATTGTATAAAGAAAGAGGAAATATTTCTAGACCACAGGTAATTGGTAGTAATTGGATCTGGAAAAATATGTATTACCAATACTTCGTCAGAAAATGCTTGTTTGACCGGCACAAAAGAACTCGGTGACTTGAATTTTCTGTTAGAAAGTTTTGAATGGATCGTGCCTTAAAATTCAAGTTTCAACATTTCCCCGTGATGTTTTCCAATAACCCATCCGCTCGCTGCGTGCCCGGTCGAAATCTTCCACCGTTTTCGTCAATTCACAGAACCATCTTAATTTATCAAGCCATTTTCGTACAGCAAAGTCAACACGAAATTTTTAATTTTGAGGGCAACAACCCCTTGAACGGTCAAACCCGTGCTTGACCATTACAATACTAAAAGTACAGTCATGCGAAATAGATTATCTTTTATACATAACTTAATTAAACTAGTTTGATTGTAACTATAGCATCAAATTAATGGCATACACCGGTTCATTAGTGACGTTTGTTTGTTTCTGTGTTTGTTTCTGTGCTTGTTTGTATATGGACTACACAAAGTTAATTTGCTGTTATAATGATGGAAATTAGTGAATATAAGTTATTGAGCCGGCACGAGGGAGAATATAATACGACGTGTTGCTTGAGGTTATTGGTATGGGTCTGGCAGAGCGCATAGGTTGTAGAATAATGCCAGAATACTGCAACTCGAATCCTAGCCGAGTTCCGGGTGTGCTGAAAGGGAACACGACACCACCCATTCGAACGCTAAGTGCGCAAACTATTAGTTACTGCATGCATTGTTAGAGTACAGGCCGTACCGCGGGATGATGCGAAGCAACGACGTCCATATGTTGAGAGTAAGAAGCCTGAATCGTCGCTTTAGTTGGGTTACCTGCAATGGAACCCATCACTTTCCTATCACCAACAACGGTTGATGTCTAACTTTACATTGGAACTATTTTTTATTTTATGATCGGAGTACTTTTTATATGATAGCATTTCGTAGTTTTCTGGGGTCTTATCATCTAATGCCACCGAAATATTAATATTGTGTCATTGTGCCGATATGCGTTATACATGTATTGCGATTGTTGGCATTGCTATTAGGGCCTCACACAATCGTAGCACCGTCTAAAAGCTAGCACCACATTACACTGCCCATTTAGTAGAATGAGGGAAAGCCACTTAAGGCGTTATACACCTACTTGATGAAACATGCATCTTTATTAGTTTTTAACTGTATCCAACAAAATCAACAACGATAGAAGTGTAAAGATTGAACAGTTATCTCAGTCGCTCGTAGCGAGCACCGATCTAGGCGACTTAACCAGGGGTAAGAAAATCAGGTGTATATTTAGTCGGCGATTCGGACACGTAACGAAGCGACCGTCGTAACAATGGAGATTCGTTGCGATTTCGATTACATTTGGACGCGATGTGACCAAAGTGTGAGACAAATTGCCTACCGTGCGGAACTTTCGAACACTGTGTCTTACTTTCAAGACTGATGGGTTGGGGGAATCCTAGCTAGACGCTACTCTATATTTATCAATTGAAAAAGAAAATGAATTCAAATTTTACGGTTTTATATCCTGAGGTGTAATCCTTTTCTATATCTTTAGATACTATCTAAAAAACAAAGGGGATACATTTTAAATCAGCACCGCATGTAATTTGAAGCACTAAGTTATACGGTGGGACACTATATGACCTCAAGGTATTCTAAGGGGGGTGACAGGTGAGCGTATCAGTTCATTTTATCGTTTGACATTGAATTGTGGTGAGTGTTGTTGGATACCCTTGCGACGAACACAAGAGCGTAGCTCATTTTATAGGTGGCAATAACGGGTCAGTATTGTACATCAGCCAAGGTAACTCGGGCCTAGGTGCGAGGACGGAGTACGGGCTCGCATCCCGGACAGGGTAATTTACTAGGTACGGTGTGTGTGTGTACAGAGTGTATGATAATAAAATGCGGCCAGCTTGCAAGATGCAGCGTGCACTGGTCGATAACGGATAAATCACTAACGGTCAACAGCTCGTGTATGAAAGAAAGTAGGAGGACCACACTGCGAATAACAGGCAAATATAGTGCGTCTTGTAAGGATTCGAGCTGGATTCCAGTTAGAGTTAGTTACCACTTTTATGTTTATAACACACAATTGTTGCGTTCTAGATGGTTCTAGCTAATGTATCTACTTTGGTCTATTTGCCATTGTCGGTGCAAATAGTCGATGCAAAAAGAGCAAACCGAAATCACTAAACATATTGAAGACACGATGTTTTCAAAAGATTAGCGTAATAAAGTATAGAAAAAAATCTTTTAGAATTTCCATCCAATTTATAATATCCACTGAATTGGCAGAATCACGTAGAAAATTAGTAATTGGTTTGTAGCATTGGCGTAAAATCGTTTTATTGTCATTGGTCGCGTATTCACAAGTTAACTTGCAGACCGGAAAATTTCATTTGAAACGCGCACAATTAGCCAGAGCGATAAATCAGAACATCACGACTTGTTCGCACCTGTTATTGCAACTCGCCGCGTGGAAAAGCGTAATGATACGAATTAATGCCTTTGGATGCGTTTAATGAGTAGAATGATTGGATAGTGAAGACGTCGTCTTGACGTCTGGATTGCGGGCAGCACATAAGGTGTTTATTGATTTAGCTGGAAAATTTGTAAGGCTTGTCGCGCATTATTTCTCCCCGAAATACGAGTCGCGAGCCCAGGGGATGCTATAGTTGATTTCTTGGACCTTCAACAGAGAATAGGGAGGAATAGATTAGCACCCTGTTGACCCGGATCCCCTAAAGCAATCCACTTGGTGCACATACAAGATAATTAATTGTTTAGCAACTCGTCTGACATTAGCTTTTTACTTTCAATGACTTATTACTCGCACATTATCTAATCACAATCAAGATTAGCATGATATTTTAAGTTGCCAAAGGTATATAATTGTGGAGGTGGAATGCAGATTGATTCAAATTTCTATCCAGCGCACACCTACACCATCAATGCCATCAATCTTGCGATTTTGGGCCGTTCAAAATATTTGGCATCACAATATAAATCAGCGGTTGTTATAAATTATCGTAATAGATAACTCTGAATTGCGGTTTAACATACGACTACGTATATGTTAACATAACATTTATCGTTTTATCCAATCTGAATGAGGGATGTTGATTTATTCTTCACTGTTGACTCATTGTTAAGGATGATGTCAAACACTCGTTTGAAGCGTTGATGCGACAGCCAAGTTAACTGTCAGATATCGGTATATATCAAACCCGAGACCAACAATCAATCGAATGACAACGATTTTACGAGCTTTTCATGGATGTTTGCAGATATGGTAGTAGGAGAGTTTGGGCGTGGACTCTCCCGCCATGGTCTTACCATGTCTTACCATGTCTTACCATGTCTTACCATGCAGAAATAGGCAGGATAGGCTGGATGAGCTCGACTCTCGAGCCGCGATAGCCCTAGGGGTCAGAGACGGGGCGTGAAATCACGACGTAGATCGAAACGCATTGTTACGTTATGTACAAGAAAAAAGGTAAGACGCGACCGGCAGTACCTGGCCTGCTATAGTGTGTGTGTTAGTGTGTGTGTGTGTGTGTGTGTGCTGCTGCGAACATCGAGGCAAAGAAGACAAAAAGGAAATGGTCAACGTATTATTTGAAAAATATAAGTCAAGATTAATTTGTAAAGTGCACGAGACGCTCGAGAAAAATTAAATCATGTACCATATACTGGTAATGACCTTCTTCATGTAATATTGCTTTACCAATCGTTGAATAAAAAATAAATACAAATACAAATACAAGTAAATGTCTGTGGTCTTCTCGATCGCGCTGTTGTGTTATTATGTGTGGATTTCGTACATGGAGCATCCACCTTGGTCTCGGAAGATTTTGTGAGTCCTAAAATTCGATTTGATCTCGATTTTTTGAGCTCGAAAAAATGTCCGTCACGTAATCTCACGCCTTGATCGTCATGTCGGTCATTTACGCGTCGAAAAAGAAACAAAAAAAACGCGAATATACGTTATTACCGATTTTTTTTACTCCAGTAGTTTTACGTGCATTTTATCAGAAAAATAACGTCCGCAACGTGAGATTGGCCGTCTGCAAGCCTGCGAGCAAGTTAATCGCGGCAAGCTGTTCTCGGCCGCATCCCGGATCTGCTTCAGAAATCTCAGCGCTGCAGAGTTCGCAGCGAACGAGGTCTGCGTGAATTGCGTGCGTGTCCCAACGCTGCGCACCGCGCCGCGTTCGGCACGCACTTGCGTACCGCTCGCACTTTTTCATGCGTGAAACTGACGAGAATAATATCATGCACGCCGGCCGGATTATGGATTAGGCACGTTTCCAGCCTGGTTTCCAGCAAACTGGCTACTTTTTCGACAACGTTGAACAACTAACGATTCCACTAAAGTAGTTCTACAACAATAGTAAATTGGGTCGAAAATGATCTAACGCCACCAATTGTTTCAAAACTTGCAAGTGGATGGTCTGTAAAAACGTTTCCTTAAAAAACTGTCCCCTTTTAATAAATAAATGAACATCTACGTTGAAATATTGGCATCAAATTCCTAATCCCAATGGTTCAATCTCCAATTCCACGAATAGGTGTATACAACATGTATACTCGTAATATGTAAAGCCACGGTGACGCAGAATTCAACTCATAGCTTCTTCAAAAATCATACATTTCTTTTCCAAAGGCAAGCGTAGTGATCCACGTAAAGCCCAAATAGAGCAATCAATAATTCGGCGCGGCGAGGGAAGGGCGCAACGCGGAGCAGAGCAGAGCAGAGCAGAGCAGAGCAGAGCAGAGGCGAGCAGGACGCCGCTGCTTGATGAGCCAAGGACAGCGAATGGGAAACTTGCGTGAGTCCGCTTGGTGGCTAATAGCTCACCGAGTTCACCATGCCTCGGCCGACCATCCAGCGCACTAGCTCTACCAGCTCCATCGGCAACTCTACCAGCACTACCTCTACCAGCGATAGATAGATCTGGTAAATGGCCTCGCTCGGTTTGGCGCAAACTTAGAGACTGATCGAGATTTCATCTAAGTGGGCTTATAAGTCGACTTTGCGGACCTCGGAGCCTCGGATGCGGACACGACGGAGCATTGAACTGCCGAATGAGAATAAACCGAGTCTAATCACTAACCACGATGGATAAGAAGAAAAAAAATGACGGCAACTCTCACTGGCTGCGCCATAAGAGAACAAAAATGCAAAAATAATTTGATGTAACGCGAGTCAGTGTTATTCATCTTGGCTAAACAATCTCACGCATCTGACCCGAAAGCGTTCGGTGGGGGGTGTGTGGGGGAGGGGGGGGGGGGGCGTGAAAGAAGCATGGCGGCCGACTTTCGGCCGCGTCGAGAAACGCAATAGACCCAGAAGCGGGGGCCTATTATAGACGCACAAATGGCCCTAGCCGCGCACTGGCGGGAATTCCCCCGTGGGCCTTGAGGCACAGCAAGCCGGATACAAATAAATTCGAGCCGAGAGGAAAAAAAAATCCACGCAAATCTGCGAAACCTATTGCAGAATGCACGAAGCTGCGGCGTCGGCAGAGTGGAGGACTGCACCAGCGCTGCGTTGTCCGTTCTCTAGAGGCGTGAAACCAAAGGCATGGCACCGCCGTCGCCGCCGTCGCCGCCGCCGGCAGCGACCTTTATGCGTCAAAATGTCATATCTGTCGACGCAGCAAGCCCCAGGAATGCCCAGCGGCGAAAGGGCACCGCCAAAGATTTACTATAAATAAAGTTTCCCCTACTAGGGTTTATACAAAGTGTTAATTAGCAAAGTAGATTGTTAAGGGCCATTTGGCAGATTAATAGAACCTATATTTTTTTCCTTCTATTTAACAAGTTTCAAAATAGGCTCGCTTTTGCGATTCTCTGAAGTCCTACGCCGCTGCCCGGCATTTTCTATTTTCCTTTGCATGCCACAATCGACGAACACGCTATTTTCTCCACGTGCGTGTCCAGTGGTCACTTCCGCAACTAACGACATCAATATAAAAGTATTTTCCGCCCGTTGTACAGCCAGCCGCCTTTTACCTTGGGCGCACGCTAGTAAAATTCTTCAAAATCACCCTCGCCGGACTGATGTTAACACTGCCAATGGTCCATGTTTGAACGGTCGCCCATTATCTACGAACTGGACTAGTTAATTTGCATTTGGAGATTTGCTAGTTGCTCTGACAAGTGGCAACGCAAACATTCAACCGACATGCCCTGATAATCGATGTTTTTCACTCGATTTGTCGATTGGTAAACATTTCGGAACGAACAAAAAAAATAGCTGACGACCAACGGAAATTGATTCCAATTGAAATGCATTGTGATGCATGTGAGCGCGTTTTCCCACTGGGTACACTCGACATTTTGCATCCCTTCTTTTTGGGACTGTCCGTGATCTACCGGCGCACTCGCATCGGCCGCTTGGTCGTCAACACGACGCCTGAAGGCACAAACATTGCCTCATGTTCCTCAATAATCGCGTCCAACATTTAAAACAGTGCACGAGCCCGCCTTGATAAAGCCATGGCTGCGTTTGCCATGAACCCTTATCGATCAGCCTGGACTCATTCCCCTTCAACTTCACGTTCTAGATTTTAAGAAAAGCCTATCTCGTGTAGTTAGTCGTTTCCAATGGGTATTGGTGCCATGGGCCTTATTGAAAAATCAATGAAAACATATATATAGCCAGAATGTTTTAGGCCAGCACGCCAGGAGTTGATTCCATCGTGACGCACTACTTTAATTATAAATCTCGGCGAAGGAGTTGGAGGTACGCCCTAGACATCCTAAATATTACTCGATATCTGCTCCTGTATCGCGTTATAAGCGTATATGATCTATCAGCAGTTGATCAGGATGGCCGGCCCAAGGTCTGTGAGTCAGCACTTTAAATGTTAATTATAAGAATGACAATAAAATGATCATCCCGATTTTGAAATGTATCAGGCTGTGCGATATTTCAATTGGCTTAGAACTACGAGGTGTTACGCGTGCATGAATCGAGACGGAAATTGCATGAATGTCAAGTGCACATGCAGTTGTTCTCGAGCGCTGGCCGTTGCAGATGGGAGGACGGGACTCAGACGCTCTTTGTAGAACTACACGGAAGAGTAAGGACAGGATAAAACATTACATATCGCTTCACCGCAAAATATGAGGTGGCGCTTGTAATTCGCTTATTATACGCGAAAAGACACAGATTTTTTTTGTTGTAGCGAAAATGAACAATGAATAAACAACGATAATAGTGTAGAATGTGGTCTGTGATCTGGACAGTGCATTCGAGTTGAAAGAAAAATCAAAAGTAACCAAATGTCATCCATAATATTACAATATTGAACTAATGGCAACTTTGACGTTCGAGTAATATTTAGACTAACCTCTTTGCTGACAATACCAGCTTTAAAGAAATCAATAACACCTCTGAATTCTCTCAATTGAATATCTCACATCCACGCGTCAACTCTATATTTATTTACTACAGTTATTGAAACGTATAACCTCCAGTTGAGCGTTGACGCGAACGAAACACACACGTATTAGCATCGCTGTGTACGGACTACCTTGAATTCCCTGCACTCGACCAATGCGCTAGCCAACGCTATCAGTAATTGGTTCACAATACATTCTGAATTGTAGTTAATTCTCACGTCACGACGACAAAATTTGTCAATGCTTACATAGCGAACGAATATAATGCATCTGGCTAATTTGCTCACACCTATTAAGTTATTACGCAGATAATTAGCTTGGAAGTTCTAAAGAGTACTGCTACTCATGATGTGCATAATTGATGTGCATCACTTTATCACATATGTTGTGTGTAATACGATACCTATGCCTATTGACTCGTAATTATATAATATTTTAATTACAATCACTTGTAGCCAGGGCGGTGATTTCCCGGGGATGCAGAATCCTTGCATAATACCAGCAACATGTTGTTGCTATACGAAGGTGCTAGTGTTAATTTGGTGTTACAATTTTTTTATGAGCTAAACGCCCAAGTGAAGCACAACGATGGTACCACCTTAGCAATTCTTTGGCAGTTTGGGGAAACCAAACGAACTTTAAAATGAGTTGACTTTCCCATGCGAGAAGAACGAAATAAGAAATTCTTGCTTGATTAATGAATACATTTCTTGGGTGCTGCTCTGATGTAACAAAAGATGCCAGGGGCAATGGATACATGTTAAAATTTTATGACCATGGGCGAACATGGTAACAGGCTGACAAATCCGTTCTCTAGATTAAACTAAACTTTTATCGTCGTTTTGAACTTCAATGGATTTTTTTTATTTGTAAGATAGCTTTAACGATATGCAAACTAGCATAGCGAGTTCGACTGGTACCTATATTATACCTAAAGTGATGTCTGTAGTGTGACCTTCACTAATTACACTTGAATCGAGGGGGATTTTTATAGAGGGAGGCTGGCAAATCTTGAGAGGCATGCCTACCGACAAAACTGCATCTCCTGTAAAGGAGCAAGTTTATTTGACCATTTTACTAAACACATAAACAAGCAAGCATTTTTTAAAACAGGAGGAACTATGAAATACTAGCTGACGCGATGGACTTTTCCACGCCTACACTCGGAGAATAATAAATGCAAAACTAAAGAAAAAAGTGGGAGGTATTTCAAAGCATCTAATCAGAAAATGATTTTTCACATTTTCAAATTAACAATTATGTTGTCGTCTACATGGAGTTTAATCTAATTATGTTCTATAAAAATACATCCTTTGTTCCGCGAACTATATTATAAACTTTTCAAGAAATATTTATCGAGCCACTCTATTCCTATAATAATACAAAAGGAAATAAAATCAATCAATTGAGTGAAAATTGCAGAATTTCAAAGGAAATTCAATCAAACATCCAAGCATAAAGCTCATGGAAAATAATATTGCTAATTTCATGTCATTGCAGTACCGGTTAGTGCGAAAACGATCAGCAGATAAGAAATACAAGTTTTCCTTTTGGCTTTTATTGAACAGAGATTTTTCCACTGTGCTTCTTGGAAACATGAAGAGGCGTATAACAATTAATGGCATCTTGCAGTCATCGATATATAAATAACAGAAGAGCACATATTTAAAAAAAAATCATGGTAATTTTCAACTTATGTGAAACAATGCTGTTTTAGACATTTTTTTGCCGCTCACCAACCTACCAAACCGTGCCAATGTCCAAGGGGTTCTAATATTTATGCAATTTGCCAGCACAATAATTTGATACAAACAAAAACCACGAAATGACCATCGTATAACATGTTCGATTCCTTGCAGGGAGCCAACAGAAATGACCAGCCTCCATTTCGACCACGAATATATATTATTATGCACGCATGTTGCGAGTGGAAAGACTAGTTTCGCAAATCTCATCGCTGGTATCGTGATTCCTTCAGCCGCAGCGTATAAGAGGGTACGAGCGAATGCATCACGCGTCCCGCACGCAACATCGCAATGAACACATCAATCGTATTCCATCTTCTAGCTCAGAAATCACGAACTTCTTGGTCGCTTCCCATCCCATCCCATCCCACCGCATTACATCCCATCGCATTGCATCGCATCGCATCGCATCGCATCGCATCGGTTTCCCAATCCCATCGTGGATTCCTCTGCTAACGCCTCGTACCACGACACCATTGGCCACAATTTGCTGGCTGTCTTGTTTGCATCTTTGTGAGTATGTATAAGTAAAGTGGCCAATTTGAATTGATCAAAGTTGAAATTGCGTAGCGGAAATTCGAGTATATAGCAGATATCCATCCAAAATATTTTAATTGCTGATAGATTCGCAACGTTTGATTTAATCGTAGTTTGTATAATTTAACATTGAAGTTTTAAAAATATCAAACTACTAGTTAATGGAATGAATCATGATAGTTGGTTGAAGTATAGTAAATATTACATATTTTCCTAGGGATTTTCTACTTTTGCAATGTTGGCATAGAAAGGAAAACTACAAAGCCATAAGCCTGTGATCACTCGCAACTCTTGATGTTCCAGCAGTTTTCAAATATTAAATAATTAAATTTTTTATATTTCACTGTGCAAACGGTAAAGTTCGGTTCGATTAGAAACTACGAGACGCGCATTTGTTCGAGACGTTTGAGACGTTTGAGACGTTTGAGACGTAACAGACGATCGAGACGTTAGTGACGACGTCCAAGAAGTCGATATTTCTCACGAGCTGCCCCGCTCTTGCTCTAGGCACCCCCTCAACCCCCCCCCCCACCCCACCCACCCCCGCACCATGCACGCGCCCATCCGCTGAGAGAGCATTCGTGCGTTGATTGGCGTGATTTCAAATGCAATACATTCATGAAAATGCACCGCGTTATGCATTTCCGCGGCGTGATGGAACCAACCATGGAACCAACCAGCCGAATCCATTTGATCTCAATAATTTGACAGCAAGTGATTATTCTTAAAAACATTTCGTTTCCTTTAGAATTAGCGTTTCCACACCCTTGTTTGCTTGAGAAAATTTGGCATTGGATAATGTCGAAGCGAAATAAATTAAGCTAAAGTGATCCTTTTTTCGGGCCATCAAAAAATCTGGGTTTAACCTAAGGCCATTGGAGCGTGAATTCAATTTTGGGCCTTGTTTTTGTTCAGTTCATCAAATTGTTGCGGGTGACGTGTATTGTGAAACTTGGAAGTAAGGGCTGAGAAGCACGATTAAACACGCATTAAGGTCGGCATTTATAAGCATGACTTGTTTTTCCATCGCATTTCTCACTGCTCGAGTTGCGAGTGGTTTAACGAAGCAAGCGCGAGGTCGTACACATCGTTCAACGACGCATACAACGACGACGAGCAGCAGCTATCTCCTGGCCGCGCAGGAACAGACGCCGGCCGTATGTTTATATTTACAAATAGCCGTTTGCATGTTTTATACACACACACACATCGTTTCCACAAAGCACTCAATAAAAATAGTATAAAATAAGCCAATGTTGTGTTTCGCGTCAGAAATAAAAATTGCTCGCTTGATTAATTATGAAGGATTGCGTTTTTGCTGTATCAATCGATAGAATATATTGCACGAATGTCACATTTGCGGGGGTAAAGATCACCGAGCGTGTTGTCCACATATGGAAACGTGGTCGTGGTCGGTGATACAAGCCCATCTCCACGTGTTGCCAGTCTCTGCTCGATTCTCTCTACTCGGTACTCGGTACTCGGTACTCGGTTCTCGGTACGCGGTACATATGTGTGTGTGTGTGTGCTGATGTGCGCATGGTATGAGATGTATTATAGCGTACAGCGTACGTAATAAAACATATTGGACACTTCATTTTATTGCATACTTTGCGGCAGTAATATCGTCATTGATTTATGTGAAAATGTAATCATAATTTTATTAAAGCAATCATTTAGCTAGTAGGTTTTGTTGTTTAATAGCAACTTTATACGGATCTTCGATGATCCTTAGCAGTACCTTTCTCCTCGTTTCATTCCTCACTCTCATTATCATACGCATTTTTCTGGATTCGAAAGCTTCAGTAATAAACTTGTAGAAATTCTTATTACGAAAAGAAATACTACTTTATATGACTTTATATACGATACGTCATCAGACAGCAGAATTCCCAATACAACCCACCCCTTTGCAAGCCCCATAAAAATCACCTGATTAATTTTACGAGCTACGTCTGCGATTCGCAGCCGCCCCCGCACTAAATCCATCGCCGTAAATCAATTCTTTGTTCTCCCAAGCACGGAAGTAAAGTTCTATATCCGGTCAGAGGTGGTACGTACTTCCGTTTTGCTCTTGCGCTAAAGCTGCCCTAGATATGGGCCCAGCTAGCCAGCCAGCCAGCCAGCCAGCCAGCCAGCCAGCCAGCCAGCCAGCCAGCCAGCCAGACATGCACCGAATCCATGTTAGGGTAGGTCCACGATTGATCGCCGCTGGAGCGCCGGTTTGACAGACTAACTCATAATATATTCAATACATTACCGGTGCCATGGGCTCCAGCTCCAGTGCAGTCAGACTAGGGATGTGCAATTGAAAATTTACGAGAGCAGGGATTAGCAAAGTGTCATAATATTTGAAGCTCTACTTCAATCACGTGTTGTCGTGATGAGCTGTGAATTGGTGCCATTTGAAAGTTGAGCAGGGACATGGTAATCTTGATGTAGCTATATATTATCTTTTCGGGATGTTAACAGTTTGTATTGTATCTTTTAGAAACTGACGAAAGAGTGGAAATGGGTTTTAATTAAACTGCATCTAAAAGCAATGACTAAAGCTTAGAAAAACATTAAACAATCCGCAAATGAAATTAAAGCCTAACTGCGCTCTGCACGTACAGCATAGAAAATGTCTGAAATAGACTGTCCCAATTAACAGCAGCCAGAGAGTGGCCTCGACGAGATCCTGATCCACGAAGATCACGCCAGAACCACGCCTGGACCGCGACAGAACGCGACAGAACGCGACAGAACGCGACAGACATTCGCGCCCTTTATCTATTCAATCACTCGATCTACAAACGCTTTTGCATCAGCTAGAGCAACGAGTTGAAAATATTATCGTCCGTCGCTGCGAATACGCCATTAAACCGAAGAAAAGCTTCTCCATCATTTAAATGGGATGCACATTTTCCATCCGGAAAACGCGAACAAAGAGATGTTTCCCGTAGATATATTCCAGCCAGCGTTTTTCGGGCTTTGGGGCGCCAGCCCTTTGTCCGAGCAGCGGCGAGTGCATTGAATGCGACTGAAGTCTGAACCAGTCGCGCGCCACCCCCGTCTGGACGTCATCATCACATCCATGTAATAATACCCCCAGGGGTCGTCTGGGTTTGCCCGAGGTCATGACCCCATTGATCTCGTCGCAAAAAACTGCCTCCTCCATCCCAGACGCACCGAGACTTGGTGCAGTGGGGTTGTGGGCTCCCAGGGACTTCTTAAGCCCTGCGCCCCCGTGCACGCTGGAGCGCATTACCAGGCGGTAATTATTGATGTCTACCGCCCGCCGTCTGGCCCGCCGCCGCCGCCGCCGCCGCCGCCTCGCGCTTGCTACTTCCTTGTGTCGAGGCTACCCCAACCCTTCGCTTCCAGCTTCCTTATCCTGGACCTAGACGTTGTCTATTCGCGTCAAACTTTAGTGGAACCCGGGAAGAAAAGCGTCTCCAGACCGCACCCCGCCCCCAGATACAGTTACCGATGTCAACATGACATTAGCATAGTGCACAGGTACATTTTGACACGGTGCATTTGACCTGGCATGACCTCCAGTTATGAAATGATATTTTTGTGGTCTTAGGTCATGTACCCATTGATTCGTACTGTATGATAGTGCAAAGCCGCCAATGTCTGGGCTCCGGCAGACAAAGTGTATCGACCGGTCGCGGGAACGCGCTCGGGGGGCCGGCGGGGGGCGGCGCGGGGGTGGCGGTACGGGCGAGGGTGGTGTGAGGGCAGACGAATGAACCCAGACCTACCCCACTTTGCCCCACTGCCTCCATGTGCACTGTTCGGGGTCGAGAACGCAGCAGCGTTGTGCGCATCAACGCCGACGCCACCGAAGCCACCGACGCCATCGACGCCACCCCCTACCCCCTTGGCGTACCACCCCCCCGGCCAGCCCCTCGCCCTCCCCGACGCCGACGCTGCGCGCACGGCGCATGCATGCTAAAGAGAATAACTCGCTGGTACAGATGCACTGTAAAGAGGAGAGCACGATGGGATATCTCATTTCGCATCTCTGGACACAGTATTTGCCTGGATGTATATGATATTGCGTGATGTTTCTATCTTCTAAATGGTGGATATTTTTGCCCGGCTGACATTCATGGGTAGTTTTGCTGTGTTAATTCCGAGGTGGCGCAGTGCGTTTTTGCGAGCGCTGGCTGGTCTCGGATGTAATCACTCCCAACTCCCAATGAGTCCCCTGGCGTCGACCAGTGCGCAGGACTGTCTGCGCAGGGTCGTGCAGGCTGCACGGAGCGGGCATCTTGACACATTTCCGGGTGTCGAGAATAATGGAGCAGCGCAGGGCGTTTTAGGTAGATAATAAACTATTTTATCAAAACATTCTTGAAATAATTCACAAATATGGACGTTAATAATAATGGTGCGTTGTGTCTATGGAGATCGAGTTTATATAATATGTTAATAAACCAGTGGATCGAGTGATAAAATTCTTTATGTTCTCGTAGATATTCAAGATGTTGGTATGGTAGGTATGCTTTATAGTGCAGCTTAATATCCTGCGCCGAGATATATGCAGTTTTATATTGTTTGCAAGAAAAACGGCTGTCGATTTACAATATTAGCTTAGATATACGGTCCACTCTTTCTCTGTCTAACCAGAGGTCTGACAATCTAACCAAACTCGCGTACATTACACAAGCAAAGTTTGGAACGGCAGTTTGAGTTAGCTAAACGTCATGCATCTTAACCGTATATACCAAGCGCTAAAAGATTATTGAGGAAGGTCGTGATATTTGATCCGAATGCATGTTTGTTTCTATCATTTAAGCATACATATCGACGCTATACATCTATCCATGGTGGATGGTTTTCAAATGGGTTTCAAATTTAAATATACACATTTATCGATAGGACGTCGCGATTATTGGCTGTGGTGAGCACGCGGAGATCCCAAGCCGGGTTCAAAGTCGTGGAAGTCATGGTTTTGCTCGCGAACTGCACGAATGGCCACCCGTGGAGCCCCCCAGCCCTCCCCCCCACCCTGAAGAATTCGATCGAGCGAAGGCGTATGTAGACGTATCATTAATCCGGTCAACGCAGGGTTAACTGAAATACATCATCTCCCTTTGTACTCGTAAGTGGCATTCAGATCTTCAGATGGAAGGCACATGGAATGCGTGCTAGGTTTCTTGATATAGATTCGATTGTAGATTGTTCGGTGTAGGAACAGAATATACCTATAGCGAATGGAAGGATTGTCTTTGATTTGTGATTGAAGACCTTAGAAGTTATTCAGCCCCATATATTGGGGCCAAACAGCTAGACTGAAACTAGGTATAATTATCATACGATATATAAATGACATGGTGTTGCTAAAACTGGGGTGGGATTGCATACACAATAGCCTGACATCTATTATTGACACTTGTTTTCGACTAAAACAGCATTGTCTAACGCAGTCCTTATCAAAATCAAAATCACAGTAGCATTGTCAACAAGAAACTACTTAAAAAGGGCAGCGACATGAAAAAAGGTGTCATTGAGATCGCATTTTTGAGACCAACACCCGCGTGAGTCGTCAAAACCTGTTTAAAAATAGTCAGATATTATAAAAGTTTGAACCTTATAAGTAACACTGCTAAGGTGTAAGCGTCAGCTGAATGTGCAGCGTGTAAGGGTTGAGGAGGAAGGAAATATATATATTTAAAAAACTCGGATTACTTCCGGGGCCCTTCAGGCGAAAGACATCATCTGTTTTAAACAGATGAGTATAGTTTCCTGCCTTTCTTCCAATCTCGAAGCACTAGAAGATTTCCAACAGACATGCGCAGAATTGCGATCGAAAAGCGCCATTAGTACGTTATACTTTCAGTGGATTGCACTTGGGGAATAGCAGAAGCACGACGGAATCCATTTAGCGGCATGCACTGGTATACCGGCTGTGCCGGCTGTGCCGGCTGTACCGGCTCTACGTGGTGCTGCGGTGCAGACTCTCTGGTATACAGGCACGCGGATGATGCCAGAGGATGGCAGTCGTGCGTAGGAAACACGAGTGCAGATATAAACACACTGGAGCGGCGTGCACCAGTGGATCTCGCCATGCCAGTGATCGTGTTGGCAGAACTGAAATGTTTATCAATAGATAGATTTACCGAGGAAAAATTTGCAATGCACTGGAGAGTTAAATGCAGTAATTCTCGTTGGAAAATGAAATGCACATATATTTAATTGGAAATATTTGCAATAATCGACAATGTGATCTCTATAGGTGTATAGGTTCTAATATCAAGTTTTGTGCACGAATGCCTGTGGATTTTGTAGTTGCCAAGAGGTTGGGTTATGAAGAGGCAAAATAAGATTTTGTTTGTAAAGCAATGCGTATTAAATACAAACACAAAAGAAAATACTGAAGTTCATAAGTACTTTATTATTTGTGGCGAAATAGTTGGTTATCAGATTAATTTAGACCATTAGGCAACTTGGAAGCTATTGAAAACTAACTCTTAAAAAAGTCATGAATATGCCACAGGCTGCAAACTTGACGACGTTTAACAACACTCCTGTACACACTCAAGACAACTTACAGCTTCCTTCTACATTAATTCAATTTGAGTTATTCATTCTATGAAGCATCGTTTTTTGATGCGAGTCTTTTGCTTTTCAGTTTGAAACAATTCCCTCGAGCTAATTTTGTTTTCGCTGTAGATCTGCAGCTTGCACGCGGTGTGCTAGCAGAAGGCGAATGCACAATGGGAAAATAAATGTCGTGTCTTACTCTCCGCCGGTAGAGTGGCCGCTGCAATGCATGACCGCACATTCGGGAATCGAACCCAGGAAGGTATGTGTACAGCAAAGTACAGCAACGGCCGAAATTTAGCGCTAGGTTTTACTTGGCAAGCAAGCCTTCCCAATTTATATGTGCGATCTGCATTATTTTTTGTACGTTTCAAATAATTTTGAAAACAAATAAATTCTTTAATTGGAATAGGGTGCAAAGTGGGGTTTCAATCTTATATTCAATGCCTGTTGCTGTTGATTGACATTTTAATTACCTGTTGACATTTGTTTATTTTCTTGAATGTCATTTACATATCTTCATTTCTGTTTTAATGTTGTATCACGGTGGGGTATTTAATGCATTCATAGTTTGAGTACTGTTGCATACAAAGGAATCTTCAAATACAGATTTTCAAACTTATTTTTTATATTTTTTCTTAAGTTTAACGAGCGTTGAAACATAGAGAAAGGGAAACGATTATGGGGAGTCAGTTAATTATCCGATTTAGACCAAAAATGACAAACTTGACGTTATTTGGAAGGTCTTGTGTCATGCAATATTATATTTAGCATCCAGAAGCAATATTAAAGAAAATTTGAGGTGCGATTCATCAAGAATGCACAGAAATCTGTCTTTGGGTGGAAATTTATAGCCACCCCTAAAGGTGTGCTAAGAGCCCATGAGAGCGCTAAAAGCAAACGCATGAAAAATTAACGAGTTCTTTCACAATTTTCCGAGTATTTTCCAAGCTCAAGATAATTTGATGGAAAATAGACAAACGGCATTATTTATTTATTTTGAACATTATAATCGTAACAAGATTCCAAATATGTTCCACCTTAATAAGGAAACCACTTTAATATAAAAGTGCAAGGCTTGCCATATATTATAGTTAAGGGATTGTGGTCTCATTTTCATTCAATTCTCTGAAAAAAATCTCGTTAATATGTTTTCCATTTATACCTCTTATATGCCTCTTATGTGCCATACATGAACTTGAGAAGCACTTACTTTCTAGTGTATTACTTGCGCCTAACTATTTAGTAGTTTTCAACATCATTATAGTAGTAAGGGGTAAGTATATAGTAGATAATATAGCCATTCAAGACATTTATATTTGCCGCTATATAGACCTACCCCAAGGTGTTATATTTTCTAAGTGCTACGTAGTGGACATACGACGGAGAGTGGGGTAATTTTCATGTAAAGAATTTTATCCAACTCACATGCATTCATCAATCATATTATAGTCAAAAGAAAACCGCCAACAACTAGCTGTCTTCTATCCAGAATTGGAAAGCCTTTTACAAAAGTTATTTTACAATTTACATGCGCTAGGAATTTGATTCAAATGTGAATCTTGTTCGTAATGTCGTGTTTTTATCGAAGTTCACACGCAAATGCGAGATGAGTCCTAGGGCAAGAGTTTATGAGTAGGTAGCTGCGAAATTGTGTAAAAGTGGCTAACTAGAATCTTGTACAATATTAAGATCTGTGCAAATAAATTATATCGGTAACCTACTATGGATGCCATGAGCGAAAAAAATCTTCTCAACCGTAAGATATGCACTGCATAAAAGAGTGCATGTCCAGTATACATTAATTTTTATTTAATCACTAAGATTTAATTCAATAAACAGCACAATTATTTTCTATATCATAAATTGGTTCCATTTTGACAATCACGCGTAAGTTTGAATAAATGTGCTTACGAACGAGAAATCACTTTACATTTTTCCAATCCACCCAAATGGACGCGATTGGACCCAGGAGGTTTGAACTTCTACTAATAATGGTATAGGCCAGAGGTTTTCCAACTCTGAAGCTGATTACGACTGATTCCGATCTACAGAATGATTATCCCAGACGTACATAGATCTTGATTAGGTCTGCAACGAATTTCGGCAAATCTATTCGCATGGTGCATGGGCCTCCACACGTCTAGGACCGAGGCTGCCGGAATCTCACTCCGTACACGGGTAATTGGTTAGGGTTGAACAGGGAACGAATATTTTGCACCACGGAAACTTAAAGCGACGTACAGTGCGTTTCATCAGCGCTGTCACTTCCTCGCTACAGCCACTAGCACTTCGTCTGTGTCTTGTGGAAGGGTGTATAACAGCAATGCGAATGATCAATTTGCGACTTATCAATGTTTAACCAAGATTTTATTGCTGGTTTACCGGTTTTTGAACATTTACGGTGACTTTGGGGGTCGAGCACGAGCTCAAATAGAATTGTGGGTTGGTTGTTTTCAACGGGATGTTAGGCACGGAGCAATTGAATCATGGATAAGATGTTTTACTTTAGTCTTAGCAGTCAATGCTCAATATATCATCGAGAGACACTGAAAAAAATGCTAACAGCCTCTTTGAAAGGGTGCAATTTTTGATATAGGAGGTTGGTTGCTCTCTATTAGGCTGCTCTCGGTTTTAGTGCTTTAAAGATTCACATACAAATCTGCTCACTTCATATCTTACATCTAAATTAATGGGTGGGTATGCTGGCATTCGGGTTTGTGTGAAAATACAATAATTTCCGTTCGGTATCAGCTATGAACGATCGTACTCTAGGTGGGAACCGAGTATACGTGTGCGTGGAACACTGTGCGTGCCGGCAAATAGTGCGTGTCAGTTCCCCATTGGTTTGTTCAGTTTGCATCATTATTGCGTGGGGCCTGGCAGTTAGTCAATACCGGGCGTTTTGTCATCTTGTATATCAAAGCCATACCATCTAAAAATAAACCCCCATAAAAAGTTTTAGCCCGAGTAGTTTGCGCGATTAAAGATGGTGAACAACCACGCACCCTACAGTGGGCTCGCGGGTAGGCACTGATAGTGATGGCGCACCGGAAAAGTGCGTTAGGCTTCGCCGGTTAGAACGATAGTCATGCCATGTCGGGATTTTAATTTGAATTTCGGTTCCCTTTCTTCGTATTTCTTTCCACCAAGCTGGGAGGACGGAAAGTTTTTCTCGTACAATGTCGTAAGCGGGGACATCATAAAATTTGATTGCGATCAGCTTTGTGTGTGCAGTTCAATCGCAACGAGACGACCGCGATGTTGTTCAACGTGTGAGATAATTAGAAAATCGCTGAAAGCAGCAAATGTCGCCGGTTGTGCGATGGGGAGACAGGAGAGTGGAGATGGAGCTCCGTCGGTCGGCTTGTCATGTCAGGCTCACCGGCGTACGAGGCTAGGCCCGTTCACAGCGTTCAGGCACGGCCAACACTCTTCTTCACGAGCGAAAAAAACAAGCGGTGGAAAAAAGAATTAGCTGCATCATGCACAATCATGGTGCACAATGAGGTAACGTAAAAAATCTCATCGTAATAAAAGCACGGGAGAAGAAGAAGAAAAAAAAAACAGAATCATGCTTAGGAATTCTACACGAAGAAACTTTAGATCTCATGATAGCCCCTTCAAAATCTATTTTGAAATTAAATATAACATAAAATGATGTGCTGCGTTTTAAAACCTAAAACTCGCTGCGCAAATTGATACGTCAGAGCGTTTATATAATATTGCCCGCAAGTTCCCGCCAAAATTAATTGTTTCATTACCTTCGCCTGGCCCGATGCATTGGAATATTGTTAAGTGCGTTTTATGAAAATTCGTCTACAACAGATGTGTGATTGTGGTAGGTTAGGGAGTGTTATGCGGTGTGCACATGCTGGGCGGTATGCTCACTGCTCAGTATGCCAGCTAACACCAACACTATATACATTGGTATGTGTTATGCAAATGCATGCAAGCCGGCAAGGGCGCAGAAAACACGAATCTGATTGAACCCTACGGCTTGACTGCTGCCGGTAAATCACGCGAGAATGTAACAAGGGCTTGAGTTCAGGTAAGGAAACCATTAAAACCATCTAGGAGCACGCTTTTGGGTTTTTATCAACCTCCGTGCCATCTGCTATCATGATCACTTATTCAAAAACACTCTCACAAAACAACGGACATTTATTTACGCCATTTAGGCATCTTTGGGTGCAATATTCAATCTTCGATCTTAAGTTGATGGAATGTTGTAACGAGAAATTTAACGATTGACGAAGCATAATACTACCTATTTTTTGGTGGCTACATTATTTACAAAATGATATCTTTGTAGGCACGTTTACGAGGCAATTACACAATTGCTGCACATTGCGTGCGTTCTCACAAACCCAGGGTTAAGCCGCTTACGCAATCAAATGGAGTAGTACACGTGCTGACGCCACCCGCTGGAAATTTGCGGCACATCACATGCGGAAAATGGAAAAGTAAGTGGAAAATGCTACCCGAACGCCTTGCGACGGTGTTTCTGAGAAGCGCGGGCCCTCTGAGGTCGGTGGCTCAGTCGGCAAATACAACATGGATGCACGACCGACATCAATGATGGCTGGTGTATGTTGCGTTTTGGAAATCGGAACCTGAAAAAACCAAACATTTGTTATTTAAACGCAAATACAGACAAATACAGTTCAGGAAAAAGCCCAGCTTGCATACAGTATAATATTACCTAGGCTGTATCACTATTAATTAAAGTGGTAAGTTGCATGAATACTAGAAAATATTTGAGATATCGTAGGTTGTCCTTGCTGGAGTTAAAATTAAACTAGCCCAATTCCTCATGTAAGTTCGAATCGGATTGTGTACGGTTGGTGTGTACAATGTAAAATATTTGTTTTATATCGCTTAAAAATAGTTATCCTTATTTTGCAACCTTACATCATAACATCGGCTTCAATGATATTGACAAAATATTTCAGTTTTTGACTTGGTAATTCTGATCTCTCGTCAATTAATACATAACCTTTGTTGTCAATTTCTAGGACTGGTTGCTCTTCTGATCCCAAGAAATTTGAATCATCAGTTGATACAAACTCTTAGCATGGGGGGCTGGAAATTGGAGATTGCCAAAATGGCACTTTATATGTCATTTCCTGTTGGATTATTCCATTACTTTAACCAGCCAGAGTACTTTGAAAATTGGGTAAAAAATACGCGGAGAGAACTGTATCCGCCAGAGAACAAAATGCATCGAGATGAGATAGCAGAATGCATTCGCAAAGTGCAAGAGAGAAAAGAACAACAAATGCTAAAGGCTTACGAAAGTAAATAAGAATCTTAAGTATAGTTAACCAGACATAATGTTCTCCACAATAATGTAATTTAATGCTGCATTTAATAAGGTAGCTACGATATTTTGTTGTTCCATAATTGTTTCATATCTTACGCTGGAATTCAAAGATATTTCTTGAAGTTGTCGGCTAAATGATGATTAGAAACTGTTGCTACTGATGGTTTACAATTGAGATCAAATAAGAGTTCCCAGGACAGTTAGAGGACCATTGAATAAAAATAATATGAATATTATTAGGCACAGGGTACCTATTGTTAAAATTGTACAGCACTGTTGCTTTTCAAATAAATGTTAGTGTAATTACTAGTTAAAAAAAAGCAATTATGCCATATCATTTTTGGCGGTGTTATGATGTCCTTTATCCTTTCCTTGAGCCGCCCCTTGTCCAAGTAGATTTTAGGTATTGAGATTAACTATTCACTTACACCAATATTTCCTAATATTTCCTGCAGAATATTTGATTAGTTATTGATTCATTTAGGAGTTGAGGAGTTAAACTTAAGATGCTGTAGGTAGTCGCTAGTTCTTTGTAATTTCCCTGTCATTCACGTCTAATCTTCCTCGCAAATAATAGCAAATAATAATAAGTGGGTAGAATTCCAACATGCCTATTAAAGTACCCTTGTTTTGCTAGAAGAAATATATACTTATATTTACTACCTGAGTAAAATATACCACTTCTGATTGTTAATGGTTAAAGGTCCTTGCAGACAGATTTTCAAGAAACCATGTTTAATGATGTAAATGTAACCCAGGCACCAGATGCAAAGCATTTGCAAAGCCATCCTGTGTGCTGATATGGCAAGATAAAACCTACTTCTAGGCATTACTACTAATTTTATCTCAATGTGATTTGTGTTCCAGGCACATAGAAAATAAACCTGCTGCAATGGATCTGGTGGAGTTGAAAATCAATGATCATCGTCAATCCCTAATGACAACGCTCAGAATCTTATCGAAGACAAGAACGCTTACACAAATCTGCTTGGTTGCCAATGCAGATAATGCTGGTGTGACTAATAATTGTAGTTTAGCTGTGCACCAAGAAATATTCTCAGGTTTACTGGAAAGATTCAATGACCAGTTTCTAAAGGAATCACAGACGCATTATTATTTTCTCTTTGATAACGTGCAAAGACAAATTTTAAATAAAGCCGTCGATTTCATGTACTCGGGAAACATAGATATGGTTAACGAAGAGTTGAACGAATTTTACAAGGTCCTGGATATTCTACAACTGAATGAGACTCAGTATAGTTCTATTTGCGACCCTGATTTGAACACTCGTTTTACACTGACCTATTATGATGAGTATTTGACTAATTTGTGGTATTCTAGGACAGAGCTAGTATGTGATGTCCTATTTATCACTAGTGACTTCTTGAAATTAAATGCTCATTCACTGATCATAAGCGGAAACAGTAATTATATGCTCAGTATTTTTCTGAAGCACAAAGCAAGACGTAAACCGTTTACTTTTATATTGCAAAACGTTAAGAGAGAGGACTTGGAGAGCGTGGTTGAATTTTGCTATAAAGGAAGTGTATGCGTCTTGGAAAACAGACTTAAAGAAGTGTTTGAGGCTGCCCGTCTTCTTGGTGTCGATGCCTTATGTGAGAAGATATTGGGATTGGACCCAAGTGTCACAACAGGAAATGTGCCTGCTTTTAGGACGGATATTTCGAGCAGCATTAAAACTGCACTGAGTTCCAAATTAGATGATCAATCGAAACGATGCATGCAAATGTTTACAAAGATAATGGATCATGAACAGTTGTGCGATATCTCGTTAGTCGTGGGGAATAATATTTATAGGCTTCACCTGGCAGTTTTAATCGAATACAGCCCATTCTTCCTTAATTTTGTAACAAAATGCAATTCACTTAAAGACAGCTTTGTTTTGATTAAAGATTTAAATAATAATCATACACAATCATTTATAGACTACATTTACAATGGAGAAACAGAGTTTTTGGGCAGCACCAAAGATTTTTGCCCTATCATGAAAGATTGGATTAATTTTGAAATGCTGCCAGTATGTGAATCCAAAGAATGTCAAATTCTCTCACCTTCAATAACAAGAACAGACGCAGAAAGAAGAGATCAGGGTACTCCACAATCTGAACATCTGGCCAACATTTCCACAGAGATCTCATGCCTTGCAGAGTCTAAATCACGAGCTATTTGCGAAAATATTCCAAAAAAATCAGCAAACGCAGAGTCTTTAGCTGAAGTGAGCTCACAACACTATTTTAAATAATTAAAAACCCCTCAATCCCCCTTAAACCCCATTTTACATGTATTTATTATTTCCAGGTAGGTGAAGTGGATACCTCATGCTCAATCATTCCAGATGGGACCGAAGTCAATAATCAACATACAAGGCAGACTCGACTCAAGAAGTGTCATACTTGTGCCATGGAATTCAAGTCTTATAAGCTTCTCAAGGAGCACACTGAAATTCATCCGGAAGCGCGCATTATGAAATGTGAATTTTGTGGCAAGAAGTTTGATCGTGAAAGCCAATTAAATATCCACTTACGTACACACACTGGTGCCCGGCCATTCAGTTGCTCCGACTGTGGAATCACCTTCACAGCAAAAAGCACTGCCGCACAACACAAATTTACACATAACTACGATCGTAGCAGACTGTTCGTTTGCGACATTTGCAAAAAAACATTTTCCCGAAAGCAATACATGGAAGAGCATATCCGTTCCCACACCGGCAGCAAACCATATCAGTGCACAATTTGCAACAAGACTTTTGTCGGGCGCACAGGCCTCAACCACCACACGAAGACACATGACCGTAACCCCGAATCCGTTTGCGAAGTCTGCGGAAAGAGTTTCACCCGTCACGCCCTGTGGACGCACATGAAACAACACGACAAAACTTACAAATGTACTCATTGTGACAAATTCTACCCTACGAACGCGGCGCTGAACATTCACGTAGCGAGTGCCCACAGCGGAGAACGGAACCACCAGTGCGAGGTTTGCGGCAAAGGTTTCGTACAGAAGACCCACTTAGATCGACACAGCAAGGTGCACCAACTAGCTGTGAAAATTGCGAATCAAGTCGCATTCTCGTGCGAGAAATGCACAAAGGGTTTTAAAAGCGAAACGAAACTCCAGTCGCATGTCCGAAGAGAACATAGCGAACCGGGTGATAAACCGTACTCATGTGGAATATGTCACAAGTCGTTTGCAGCTAAGAGTACAGCGATCTACCATCGCCGGGGACACACTGGAGAGCAGCCGTTTTCGTGCCATGCCTGCGGCAAGGGTTTTGCTCGACCTGACACATACCGAAAACATTTGCGGCTGCACGACCGAGACCCTCGGCCAACAAAGTCTCGAAAGACAGCTACAACGCCGAATTTTGAGTGTCATCTTTGCTATAATAAATACTGTTCGAAAAGTGCCTTGCACAAACACATGAGAAAAATGCACTTGGCTCAACTGGATCCAGAGACAATAAAAATCCAACAAGACGATGATGATCTGGTTTGCGCCACTTGCAACAAAACATTTAAAACTGCAGTCCAATGCAATGCGCATACCCGGAGCCACGACAATGCGAGTAAAAAGTTTGCGTGTGAAATTTGCGACAGGAGCTTCAGGAGTGAATCTGTACTAACTAAGCATCTGGATATTCATACGATGTCAGCATCCCCAGCTCCTGAACTCCCCCCAATCTATACATTTCAACAATGTAGCGAACCACCTTACAGTACCAGCTATGTTAATGAAGGGTTCATCAACAATTCTGTAGGCAATATCGAAATGCATGATCAATACCCCAATATTGATGATCACGAAAATAACATGTTTATAGATGATAAGTCATCTGAGTGCACCAGACGTTCTTACAGCATAAATATTGATGGAAACTTGTGCTGTGATGATGTTGAAGATAAACTTATCTGTTTACATGGAGGTAGCACTAATAGCTCAGTGGAACCTACGATGCTTACCCAAGATAATAGTATAGAGTTACATCGATTACACGAAATGAATCATATCACTTCTATCGATAGCAAAAGCTGTGATATTGAGACCACCCCACTAACAGGGATGCTAGCTGATACTATAGGTGGGATGATGAGTGTTGAGAATTCTGCCGGTATAGATTTGTTATAATATTATAATAAATATATATATTATCTTTATTTCTTGTTTCCTTAAAAAAATACAGGGTCAAGTTTTCTTTTTTATCTAGGGCATCTCGGGTTGCTTTTTATCCGGCTTGCCAAGCCTGGCGATTCCCCGGTATCTTCTTCACTACAACTAAATTCGCTTCCTTCCCCATCATCACACTCTTCGTCCTTTTCTACCAGCGCATTCCATTCTTTTTCGTCTTCCCACAATTTCCCTCTGTCAACCTCCTCCCAACTCATCTTCCTTTCCTCCAAGTCTTCTTTTATCAAACCACTCCACCGTTCTCTTGGTCTTCCCACTCTTCTTTTCCTTTTTACTGCGTCTTCAAACTCTCTTCGTGGTATCCTCTCTTTATCCATTCTTTTTATTTGTCCAAACCACCGCAACCTTTCTCTTCCTAGCTTATACCCCAATCTTTCCAGTTCCAGCTCCTTCCGAATATTTTTACTTCTTAATCTGTCTATTTTGGTCACTCTTTTAATACTTCTTAAAAACTTCATCTCGGCAGCTTGAAGCTCTCTTTTTTCCTTAGTTCCGATTGTCCATGACACAGCCCCATATGTCAAAATTGGTATATAAAACATGTTGTACATAATTTTTTTGCAACATACTGGAAATTCTTCTTCCCATAATAACTTCCGCACCAATTGATAAAATATTTCTGCTTTCTTAATCCTTGCTTTAATTTCGTTTTCAATCTTTGCATTTTTTGTTATTATGCTTCCCAGGTACTTGAACTCCTCCGTCTCTCTTAACTCAATTCCATTCAATTTGATACATGTTCTGTCTTTCGGCGTTTTCTTTTCCATCATCAGTATTTCACTTTTTTCTTGGCTTATTTTCAGACCTATTTTCTCTGTTGCTTCATTCCATCGATTTATCTTTTCTTGAATTTCTTCTCTAGACTCTCCCCAAATAAATACATCGTCTGCATATATTATCGTTCTTGTATCAGTGTCTTCCTTTTCCTCGACTGTTCTTAATAATTCATCCATCACCATAATGAAAAGAAATGGGGACAACACACTTCCTTGTCGAACTCCTTCCTTCACAGCAAACCATTCTGACCTTCCAAATTCATTCTGTACACAACTTATGCTCTTCTGGTAACCTTCTCGAATCCTTTCAATAATTCCAGTGCTGATCTTCTTCTTCCGCAAACTCTCCCATACTTTTTCTCTAGGTAACCGATCATATGCTTTTTCCAAGTCCAAAAAAACCATACACATTATTTCCCCTGCTTCCCACCTTCGTTCCATTATTTGTCTAACTGAAAATATGGCATCGATAGTAGACCTGCCTTTTCTGAATCCACATTGTTCCTCTCTCAGACTTTCTTCCACGTAACCTTTCAACCGCGCCTCAATAATTTTCTCATAAATTTTCATACACTGACATAACAGTGTCACTCCCCTATAATTGTTGCATACCTTGCGATCTCCCTTTTTAAATAATGGAACAATGACTCCTTTCCTCCAGTCATCCGGAATTTTTCTTTGTTTCCATACCTTAAGCATCACTCTAAATAACCATTTTAAACCTGCTCTACCAGCTCCCTTCACCATCTCCGACGTCACTTCATCTACTCCTGGTGCTCTGCCGTTCTTCATCATTTTCAAAGCCATCTCTACTTCTCTCTCCGTTATATCTTCCTCATCATTCGTACTATCCCCACTTTCTTTGTTATTTTCACAATTTTCTTCACAAATTCCGCCATTTTCACCATTCAGGAGGCTCTCAAAATATTTCTTCCACATTTCAAGAACTTCTCCAGGATCTGTTACCAAATCCCCATTCATATTCTTCATATTTATCAAATCTCCTCTATTATCTCCTTTGCTCTTTATTATTCCAAATAACATCTTCTTATTCCCTTCAAAATCCCGTAAAAGTTTACGTGCCATTTCCTCCATTTGTTTTTTCTTTTCTTCGGCCACAATTTTTTCTACATTTCTTTTAGCTTCTCTGTATGTTTTATCATTCTCCACACATCTATTCAACTCATAATTTTGCCAAGTATCTCTTTTTTCCCGAACTGCCTCTTTTACCCTGGCATTCCACCATCGCGTTTCTTTTCTTCTCCTTTTTCCAGTAGCCCTACCACATACTTTTTCGGCTGCACTTACAAACACTCTCTTAAACTCTAACCACTCTTCTTCAACATCTTTTACCTCCCCTGTTGGCATATTTTCTTCAATGATCATTTTGAAGGTATTTTGACTTCCTTTTTCTTGTAACTTCCACACTTTTATTCTTTCGTTTTTCTTACCACGCCTCTGTCTTCTAACATGTAACTGAAACGATCCCACCACCAGTCTATGATCACTTCCAATAGCAACTGCAGGATAGACTCGCACATCATTCAAATAATTTCTCAATTCTTTTCCAACACATATATAATCAATTACCGATTCTGATCCATCTTCTCCATATCCATATCTTGTAATTTGATGACTTCTTCTTTTCTTGAACCAACTATTCCCTATCTGCAGTGAATTCCTCACACACATATTTAAAAGCTTTTCTCCTTCTTTGTTCCTATTTTCAACACCAAATCTACCCATCACTTCTTCATATCCTTTATTATCACTTCCTATTTGGGCATTGAAATCTCCCATCACCACAATATTGGCACTCAATTGTAAAATTTCCCTCTCCAGTTCTTCTTCAAATTCATCCTTTTCTTTAGATGATCGTCCTGTCTGCGGAGCATATACTTGTATGATATCCAAATTTGTTCTTCCATAATAAATATCAAAATAAAAGTTTTTCATTCTCTTGTTACTTGTTCTAGTTTACAGCCATTGTACTTATGTTGTTTATTTTAAATTTAACATTGCAACTGAAAGCGGTCGAAAGTTGTGCATAAACTGATGCATTTTGTATATAAAATAAATCTGTAATTTCTCAATAAATAGCTGGAACAATTAATTTCGATTATTGGGAGGTAATAATTATTTTCGACCCATTTAAAAATGTAAGTCTTACCAGGATCAAATCCTGCTGTAACCTTTCTTTTGAGCACATATATTTAATTGTTTAATTTGTGTATTTGAACGCCTCTTATAAAGATTATAAATTAAATGCACCATAGCATCTTCATGTATTAAGCGCAACAGCGTTTCTGGTACCAAAACTTTTCCATTTTAAATTATCAATCAATAAAACACTCTGCTTTATCACATATAAGTAATTACGGTTATCTGCTTCCCCTCTTCTCCTTAATTAATCAGCCGTATATCAAACGTTATCAGATAACAAGTTAAAAGCTTTAGTTGTCTAGTGAGTTACGTACTGATCGGTGTTGATTCCTTTCACTGTTCAATAGTGGGCTGGTCACTTATAACAATAGCTAATTATTGCATCTTGCCAATTTATCTTGAAGGCATCTATCGAAAGAGACGATTCCCTCTCGCAGGTAAGACGATTTTGATTTATTTTAATCCTTTGATCCAAACTGATCTGTCCATTGGTACCTACAGATTAAGTAAACTTATAAACTGTGTATGGAATGTTGAAATTCAAGGTGTAGGTTGCTGCTTCTTATTGACTTCTGATTGATTAAAAAAATTATATGTGGATACCACAGATTAATCTTTAACAATATAGTTTAATCTTTAAACACACGCAAAGTCACGTCATTTTACATGTAAGAAAATGTACCATCATGATCGTAAGATGAAGGTTTCCATTGCTGGAAGGCACCACCAAGCTCTAACTAGTACAAAGGTACCAATAAATCTTTATCTAGGGATTTTTACGGTCTATGTGCAATGTTTGTCAATGTTTGATATTAAAATACAATTTAAAGAATTACCAATTGATGAACACATATTTTATTGGCATCACCTTTCCGAATGACTGACATGAGTTATCTCAATTGATTAATGTAGTTGCAATGTGTAATTCTTCTAAAGATAGCTACCTAGCATCACTGTTCTCTTTATCTAATTGATATAATTAATTAACGGTGTCGTTGTAGGTGAATTTGATTTGAAATTTGTGAATAGGTATATCGCGCCGGTACATCATTTTATGTGAAATCCGACAATTCCTTTGTCAGATTAGATTCCGCATCTACGTCAATCGAGCTGATATTGAACCAAAATGTTTTTCTACAACTATCTTGATCGTTATTATGTTACACAACAATTATTTTGGCACAAACAAACTGTTCTTTCTTATGTGAATGTCAAAATTCTGGTAAAATTTGCACGATTTGCACCGACGTTTTTTTTCGAAAAATTTGTGTTCAATTTCAGGACAATGGGTTACCAAATCTTTGGCATCCTGGTCTTGGCATGTCTCATCGGATCTACACTAGCTGGTAAGTCCTTACCCAAATTTTGCCTTGAAAACTACATCGGAATTCTATCAATTTCGTTGTTTGCTTTGAATGTTGCGAATTATTATATTTCATTGACCCCATGAGCTGATTGATTGCAAACTCAATAAAAATTTAATTTTTATTTATTTTTTAATTGCAAACGCGTACTGTCGTTAAGTTCACTGGAGTTAAGCACATTGGTCTGAGCCAGATGTTGGATGGGTGACCATTCACTATTTAAACCTCAAGAGAGGTGAAGGGATGCAAGTTTGGCGATCCCTTTGTTAACAATAGTTTTCGATACAAATTTATTTGTATAGATAATTTAAAAAATTTTACACATCATTTTTAATAATTATTAATATCATAAACATTCACAAGTATAACAAAGCAAATCGGTTACCTCTGTCCACCTCTCTTCAAAAACAAAAGTTGAATGACTCGGCAAACTTAGACATTTACGACGTTTTCCTGAAAGTCCTTTCTTATCCTTTCTTATTTTGCAGCCTGGACATTGGACAAGCCGTTTGAAGATGCCGTAAGGCCTGGTGTCACATTTTACTCTTCGAATTCTGTTAACACGAGGATCATGATGGAAGAGAACATGGAAGAAGATTCAATTATCGCTAAAATGAACTTCGATGGTATGCAATTAGTTGTGATTTGGAATTGAGATTTGGGTTTACTATTTAAACGACATGCAGATAAGAGCAAGCGTCCAGTGGTAAAGGGGCACAAATCACGTTTTTTTATTTACTCAGCTTGTTGATATCGCGTTGAAGGATGAGCGAAATAACTGAAAATAAATTCCTTTTTTCAATTTTTATATATAAGGTTCCATCAGTTTCATGTTGATGTGAGCTGAGTTTGATATTTTCGATGTGAGCCAAAGAAAAACGATGGTCGATGAATTTTGCATTCAAGGAATTGACACCCTTCAATTATTTGTAAAGTTATGAAGAAACTATACTGGTCGATGTTTTGAAAAACTTGATATTTAAAGATCGGTTTGAATTTGTTCTCTGAAAATGTCATGTCGATCAGATGTTTCGTATGACCGCAATCATACGATCAAAAATACAAGAAACAACACGAAAGAAACCAACAAACTATAACTAACAACAGGAGATATAATTCCTATTCAAAATACAGTAAAATTCAGAAGAAAAGCTTCGCGATAAAGAAGTGGTTTAGAGATTTTAAGGGTTTGAAAGTTTTTTTTTGTAATGGTTACTACTACTAGCTACTTGCTAATAACTACCTTCTATGTCGGAGTACTACACGTTGAAAATTATAGAAATAATGGAGAACTATAATGTTTAAAATATAGTAAAAGTATGCTCTCATCTCAGCCTTTTCGACAAATCATGATTAATTGTCTCAACTTCAAAATGAAAAAGCGAAATGAAAAAAAACTACAATTGACACACCCCGGTGGTTTTTCCGTCTGCCCCTGGTTCCATCGACAGATTTCGGTTTGCAGACGAAGGTGGCATGCTCCCTACACCAAACATCGAGAGCTTCACCGACCAAAAAGATAACTCGACGCTTGGGGCGCACGCGGAGAAGATCGACGGGGAATGGTTCCTGGTAATCGGTCTGCCGCAAGACTACGAGATCCCCTACCAGCGGAATTATGGGTTCTACTTCTTGACGGGTTCCCCGGACGCGGGACCGCTAGGACACCGCGTGGAACTGGCCGTAGAGAATCTCAACGACAACCCGCCGGTTACAATTCCCAAGGAAACTTCGTGCGTGATTGATGTACGTATGTCATCGATTGTAGATAATCATTTAAAAAGTCCTTAATTTATCAAGATTTATTAATTTTTATAAGAAGAATGTCGGAAGATCGACATGATAAAAATAACTGTGGGTTTTAGCACATGAAAAATTGTTTATTTATTTATTTATTTATTTTTTAAGTCAATTAATTCCCATGCTGTGGGATACAGCGGAATGTGTAGACTAATAATAATATAATAATTATTATTATTATTATAATTATAATAATTGTAGTACTAATTATAAGAATAGGAATAGGAATAATATTTATAATAATCAAAAACAAAATCATACAGACAGCAAAAATAATAGTAATAATATAATAATGATCATATTTTTTATAATACTAATAACAAAATAAATATAGTCTTTACATTTCTAACTTAGGATTTCTAAGAGCTAATTTAAATTCGTCTATGGTATAACATACATTTTTTACAAGGAATTTTTTTAATCTAGTCTTGAATTCATTTACATCTATTTCTTTTAGTTTCATGTCATGGGGGAGTAGATTAAATAAATATAACCCCGTTGATTTTACCTGGTTTTTGATTTGTGTTAATTTTTCTAGTGATAATTTAAAGTCCTTTTTATTCCTAGTACTATGATTATGTGTATGAGTTTGAAAATTATCTTGGTTATTTTTAATGAATACTAATAGCTTATAAATATATAAATTTGGCATCGTTAATGAATAAGCGTTCGAACTCATAATTTATGATATCCCGCATCTTTCCCATTTATATGTTTTTAAATGAAATTCCCAAAACGAGGAGAAAGATAATTTATAATGTCGAATGGACTTCATTTTTTTTTTTTTTTGTGAAGGGACGTTAAAAAACTGTTAGGTAAAATAATAGTTGACACTCCAGTGGAGGGCATGTATAAACTTTTAGCTCGCTTAACCAAAGCGATTCTGCATCATTTTTCTTGCAGGAAAACACGATTGTGACGAAAGAAGAAAGCAAATGCACATTTTCCGTGCTAGACAACGACGGTAGTGTTAATGAAGCGACCTTTACCGTTTCAAATCCTGTAAGTTTTCTTTTAAAAATATGTTGAAGAAATAATGTTAATGTTAAATGCTATGTTTAAGGGCCATGTGTAAGTATTATAAGTAAAAAGGTTTCGTTTGAAACACTGGTTATTAATTTTATTTGTCTACAGTTGTTCAGAATTGAGATGCTGAGAGTCTTGGACCCCAAGAACTCCGAAGTTGCGTTGGTCGTGGACTCGCCGGGACTTGACTTTGAGAAATTTTCCCTCCACATTCTAACCATCGTCGCTCTAGTAAGTATTGGCCGCGTTTTGGATACATCTACTATAGCAGTACCGATCCTATGTGCTTACCCCTTACATTTTGTTTCTTTTGTAGCAAATGTTTGCATTATTTTGGCTAGTATTTTGGTCCAACCCCTACTCCCGCAAGGCAAACTATGCCCAGAAGCCAAAAATATGCCCATAATACAAATCCCTATACAAAGGATACTTACTGATCGACAGGAAACATAGGATAGATACATACGTAGGACAATATACACACTGCTATGGACATGTCCATTCTCAATCTCAACATGAAATAAATTTCTTCCCTGCGTCGCGAAATTCTGCAGAATATTTTGGCAATAGACTAGCAAAATGATGCGCCGAGAATAAAAGTTAAGTGACTAAAAGCTTTGACTGTTCATTTGCAGGATGCAGCAGCAAACAATTTCACGACTTCTTATGTGGTGCAAGTTGGAGATTTACCGGACACACCTCCCGTGTGGAACTCTCCGATCGTTCCTCAAACCATCGTCGAGGAATCACCTGCAGTAAGTCTCACTTTACAACAAAGATGTGCTGATTATATAGTACTAGTACTACGATAGAGTTCGTTAACTATTTTGTTAGTAAACTCGTGGTCCAACTAATAAAACGCTACTTGAACTTGCCTTAGATCAAATTCAAAATTTCCCCTACAAATTTCTTCCTATTCCAAATTAATTGCCAGACAAAATATTTTCGTTTCTGTCATCATTGAATCATCATTGAATTTGTATCTCTTATATTATGTAAGATATCGTTTTGAAATAATTCATGTGTGTTAATCTTTTATAGACAATACAAGTATCGGCATCAGATGGCGATATTGGGACAAATGCCATAATTAATTATAAACTGGAATTTTCAGAGCCATGTGAGTAACTACTAGGGCTTCGCGAACCCTCATTGATGAGCGTAACGAGCGTAGCGAGTGAAGCGAAATCTTCAATTACACTTTACTGCTAAAAAAATCTCCAATGTTTTTTTTTTTTTTTTTTTTTTTTTGTTTTTTTTTGTGTTTGTTTTTTTGTGTGTTTGTTCGCGCTCTACAGGCCAAACGCCAAAACCGATTTTGATGAAAATTTCTGTGAACCTTCGTTTTCTCTGAACTTAGATCTGCCACGTTTTTGAAGCAATTCGGACGAGTAAATTTTATGTTATTAAGTTTTTACGAAATTTTTCAGTTTTTCCAAAACACGTTTTCCACTCTGGAGGCCAAATATCTGAATATAATTTGACGAAACTTTCAGGATATGTTGGCCCTCACGATTTAATGTTTGTGTAAAAATTTCATTGTTGTATGTTAAGCACTTTCCTTGAAAATTGCGCTTTAATGACGTTATTTTGCGATTTTTTAGCGTTTTTTCAGTTTTTTGCAACTAAAGCAACTTTATCTTGAACCGATGTTCACAAAATCTACTGCGTGCATTGAAAGTCGTAAGAAGAAGATATTGTGTTAATTTTAACCAAATCAATTGAATAGTTTTTCTGTAAATCGATTTTTACGTTTTGAAATATTCAAATAATTTCACGACGACTACATCATGATATTTTCAGGTAACGAATGTCATTGAGAAAGCTGCTAAATTATCACTGGACATTTTAAATTGATCATAAAAGCCTCTAGGCTATGCGGACACGCAATATAATCGCGTTGAGGGTGAGCGTAAATGTTACGCTCATCCACAACACGATTATATGAGTGTTCGCATAGCCTAGTTTTAATAGTAATTGATGAGCGTAACGAGCGTAGCGAGTGAAGCGAAATCTTCAATTACACTTTACTGCTAAAAAATCCGGATTGTTTTTTTTTGTTTTGTTTTGTTTTGTTTTTTTTTGTTTTTTTTGTGTTTGTTCGCGCTCAACAGGCCAAACGCCAAAACGGATTTTGATGAAAATTTCTGTGAACCTTCGTTTTCTCTGAACTTAGATCTGCCACGTTTTTGAAGCAAATCGGACGAGTAAATTTTAAGTTATTAAGTTTTTACGAAATTTTTCAGTTTTTCCAAAACACGTTTTCCACTCTAGAGGCCAAGGATCTGAATATAATTTGACGAAACTTTCCAGATATGTTAAACCCCACGATTTAATGTTTGTGTACAAATTTCATTGTTGTAAGTTTAGCGCTTTTTTTGAAAATGGCGCTTTTATGACGCTTTTTTAGCGTTTTTGCAGTTTTTTGCAACTTTAGCAACTTTATCTTCAACCGATCTTAACAAAATTTACTGTGCTCATTATAAATCGTACAAAGAAGATACTGTGTTAATTTCAAGCAAATCAATTGATTATTTTTTCTATAAATCGATTTTTAAGTTTTGAAATATTCAATATGTCATTGAGAAAGCTGCTAAATTAACGCCGAACATTTTAAATTGATCATAAAAGCCTCTAGGCTATGCGCACACGCTATATAATCGTGTTGTGGGTGAACGTAAGTATTACGCTCATCCACAACACGATTAAATGAGTGTTCGCATAGCCTAGTTAGTTATTATTGATCTGTTTTTGTACGTAACAGTCTGTACGTTCTACTGCTTACCAGTATTAGAACTCTTAGACTTAAATAATAAATAAATAGCGTAGTGAATGAGCGTTATTTTTAATTATCCTGATTTAAAATTATTTGGAGATTTTAGAGGCGAAAAAATAGCTAAACGAATAAAATCTGATTTACAATAAAAAATCCGCTCGCCCAAACTCTCACGATGTGTTGTGTTGTTTTTATGATTTCTCGTGTGTCTTAAATTCGTCAAGAGAGGTTAAGCCAAAATTGTGTTAGTGGGAAAAAACTGCCAAAAAAAAGAGCAGTTTTAAAGATTTATTATTGATTGATTTGATTGACTGATTGATTTAAGATTTGAATGGAAGTAAGTTATTAAATTTCTAAACATGCATTGTACTATAAGGTTTAACGTGGTTTAACGTATCTGGAAAGTCAAGTCAAAATACATAAAATAAACTGGCCTCTAAAGCAAGAAATGTGATTTGAAAAGACTGACAAATATCGTACAAACTCACTTATAAGAAAAATTGTCAATGCAATATGCTGAAAATAGTGCAGGGTCAAGTTGAGAGAAAAATAATGTATTTGGAAATTTTCGTCAAAATCAGCCACTCTAACAAAAGTTTAGTTCCTACCTTGGTCTGTTGAGCTCGAGCAGACACAAAAAAAAAACACAGGATTTTTTTTAGCAGAAAGTGTAGTAAGAAAATAAATTGGCGTCGGTTCTCTTTTAAATCAAAAATCTCATTTCGAATTTTTCCAAAATGATCAACTTACGATGGCGTTTCTAATTTTCAGCGGACGATCAATATTTCTCGATTGACGACACAGGACTCATCGCAGTGAAAGCGATTGACCGCGACATCCTGATCAACGACATATTCAGATTCACAGTGATTGCTTACGAGGAACTCGATATAGAATCGAAAATCACTGCAACTATGGTGGTGATCATTGAAGATATAAACGACAATGTCCCTGAGATTGCGGTGATTCTCCCAGAATTCGCCATTGAAGAAGGAAGCGCCCAACCTCTGGGTTTTGGGATCTCCGTTAAAGACCCTGACCTTGTAAGTCATTCAATAAACTTATTTTTTTACACAATACACTTAGCGATTTAAAAATTAATTAACGAATTTTGGAAATCCTGTGGTACGCACGACAGAAATAATTTCACATTCTTGGAGGTACAATCATTGTCTCTATGATATAGACAGATTTTTTTCTTTTGGTCCGAACAAAAATATTTGCGGCCCGTCATTTAATTCCTATCGACATTGAAAATTTCCCAAAAAGTTAAACAAAGCCTTACTCCATAAAGATTACACGAGTTTTCTCACTCAGTTGATCAATTTTGATAAAACATTGTTTCCTTCCTTCCAGGCGGAATTTGGCCAGTTTAACATTGAATTGATCGACGAGACTGGAAATAACTGGAATGAGAATTTCTTCTTGATACCGTCTGTTGGTTACCAATCGGCGCCAGTGACGATAGCCGTAAAGAATCCAGCAGCATTGGATTATGAGAACCCTCTGATGAGGAGGATGACTTTAACGGTGAGATCGCTTGATATGCAAAAGACATTCCAGCTTTTACTTTGAAGCAATAACAATTCGGTAGTTGGATCATTGTATTTTATTGTATTGTATTTATTTGCTTGTGACTTGCATAGAATATACATGAATGAGCTTCGTCAGGATGATAATAAAATCATACTCATAGTAATAGGGCACTTTTTTGATAATTTCAGTCTTCAAATCTATAATTTCCGTGGCAGATATAAAAATTATGGCGTTGAATACTGAAGTAATCCAGCTACTGACTTTCGATTTTTTCAAGTAAAGAGCTTCGATTGACGAATCTTGAATTAAGATTCCCTAGTTTTAGACGCTCATTTGCTCCATTTTTCCTGTTTATCCAAGAATAACGACCAAATGAGACAAAGTCCCATCTTTCAACAGGTTGTAGCAACCGAGCAGAAAGACGCTACCCGGACCACCAAAAAGGATATCACGATCACACTCATCGATATCAACGACGAGTTTCCGATTTTCGATGAGACCAGCTACCGAACGTCCCTTTTTGAAAACGCAGCGAAGGGTGACATAGTTATGACAGTCAGGGCAACGGACGCCGACTTCGAAGACGAAGTCACGTAAGTGTCTTTTGCGTGGAACCTTCAGTCAAAATATCACACAAGGTTGTAGAATATAGGAAACTCTACAGAAAATACATTGCATTTTTGAGCTGTTGACAGTACCCAATGCTTGTACTAGCGGTGACGAGATAAACGCAATTCAGCAAGAAGTTACTGTGACAGTTTTCTTTACAACAATCTTAAGTGTTCGGTTCTGTGTTCGGTTCTCCATATTTTTTGTTGTACTCCCTAGGCACTCGTTTACGTCCCAGGTGGAAATTTTGGCTATCAACCCCCTGACTGGGGTGATCACGGTGGCGGTCGACAAGGCGTTCGATTACGAGAGACAAACGAATCTGGTCGTGCAGATCACGGCTGAAGACAAGGCTGGCCACAAGACTTATGCACAGTTGAACATCGACATCGACGACGTCAACGATACGCCTCCAAACCTTGAGATGGTAAAGATTTACATCACAATCAAATTAAAACTAGAGCTTCGCAGATGCTTATCTGGATCGCGTTAATTTGAACATCGTTCAACGTTCAATAGGTCAGCCTGAAAATATTCAGTTGGAAGAAAATGGAAAAAATAAATAAAAAAGCAGCCTACAAAATTAGAATTTCCATTTTCCAGAGATATGAAAAATAGAAAAGTACATAGTCGTTATGGTCGTCATATTTCAATGGGCACATAGAAATTATAGTGAAAAAAAAAGTTTTGCCTCAATAGAGTAAGTAACGTGATTTAAAAAAATGGAAATTTTCATAAAAACTGATCTTTTAGGGGACCTTTTTTTTTGGAGATTTTTACTGTTTTCTAAAAACTCCACTAAAATCGGTTTCGTCCTTTAGAGCGCGAACAAATAAGAAAAACATTAGTGCAGCAAACACAGCAGAATTTGAATCGATATCTCCAGTGATTTGTTATTCGAAACCTTGAATTGTTGAAAACTTACGATTAGATGTTTTGAATTTTGTTGAATGTTGACATGTTTGGGGGTATTTGTCTAAATCCATCCCTTCTACAACGGCGTACTTGTAATGTGGTAATCGGCTTCCCCTGAAATGGCATATTTGCAACCTCTTGGGTGAGTCACCTGAAACAATGTGACAGGTATGCATTTCAAAACTTCACGCGACGTTTGCCTTTGATATTCGTGACTTGCGCTACGGGATGATGCAGCCTCCAACATTATGTGCAACCAACGCTTGAGATGACGTGTCAAATTGTAATTCAATTAAATGAAAACATTACTCGGGGGAAGCTTTCAAAGGTAACGATCTGTTAATGAAGAGTCTTCAGTGCAGCCATAGCAAGATTTCACTGGGCCGTCGCTTGTTTCTTGCACAAATCGCTGCAATATTGATTTTAAAATAATCACAAATCACTATAAATCAGTTAATTAATAAGCATAGATAAAGTTGGTGTAATTTGACATCCGTAGAAAGAATGCACGGCGAGCAGAGAATTTACCAAAACCCGCGAAAAAAGCTATGTTTTCCCGTTGAAATCGCCGTGAAATCATTCCAGCTTCTGCAGAGATCAGTAGGCGAGTGCCAATCGGAAAACTCCAAGAGCGCCTGTTCATGTGGAAGGAAAAGGGTCAGATCGTACTATTTGGTGGGTAGGACCTATAGGATCCATCTATTTGAATGGGAAATGACGGGAAAGCGATATCAGGATAGCCCCGGTTCGCACGTGGGAATGTTTAGCTTTTATGTGACTTCTGATGCTATTTTGACAGCCTACCGTGCCGTCACGTGTCGAAGAAAACACCGTCCCGGGGCCCTTGGCCGTCGTCATAACGGCGTCGGACGTAGACCACGACGCAGATTTGAAATTTGACATCGACTGGACTAAAAGTTATGCGACCAAACAGGGTGCTCGCGTGGCCGCAGCACTCTTTGAAGGGTAAGTCTATTGCTTAATGCCGAAAGCGGTTTTTATTCACTCTACACCAAGCGTAGTCAACATTTTGGAAGGCACGGGCCGGATCCAGAATTCCTGGACGCACAACCGGCCAGATGCATTTTTGGTGTAAATTTAAGTGTTCTTATTTTAAAGCTCTTTATTTTTGCATTACTATTTTGAATAGCGAGGCGTATTCCACTCCATTCGCCTGACAATTAATGTATATATACGTTAGTATGCTGAACTGACTACTTCCACCTTCTCAAACCATATTACTAGCAGCTTAAGTGAAACGACTGGATAAGGTATACACACTAAATGTTTAAGCGCTCAACTGACGAGTTTCAGTCACATCTACATAAGATATGAATTTTGTATCAAGTTTAGTCAGATGCCATTCTGAGAAGAAATGCTTCAAATATCACTGAATATTTTCAGACGGTTCAGAATAACAAAATGCAGACGATTGGCACGATGAACATCTTTATTTACTGTGAATAATATTTTTTAACCGGACCTTTAAACATGCACATATTTCGGGGGCTTACACGAGGGCTGTAAAGGATGGTCTCGCTGACCGGTATTTACCCGTGCCTGCACATAGTGAAAATGCGTTCAAATGCCAATGTTGAGAAGAACTTGGCAATGGGAATGCGAAACAGAGTAAATGGGGTCAAGCTAAAAAGTACGTGTCTATCGTATCGAGTAATTTTCCGAATGTATGTCCAGGAAAGATGTGGGAAATCACAGGAAAACGTCGTGAGATCACCGATCAATCCCTCGACTCGAAATACCGCCAGGATGCGCTTTAAAATTCAGCTCACAAATTTACAAGGAAAAATGACATGCATTTATATTATTATGGTACAATTATGGTATATATGGTACAAACCAATTTTTATAACTGTTTTTCCATTTTTTCAGTGGGATAGAAATCGGTACTACAAAGGCGGACCCGGAAAATCGCGGCTCAGCCACAGCCTCGCTGACGATAGCCAGAAACTTCCTAGACTACGAAGCGTTCGACAATCTCGCGCTGAGCATTGTGGTCGAAGATCTGATGACCCTTCCGGAATATCCCACGTCGCGTACCAAGTCAGGTGAGTGGACGAAAGCTTCAACTCCAATATTGGTGTCACAGCACAGAAGACCGGCACATACATGACGGATCATCAATCAGCGCCCAAATCCGAGAATTTTCAGCCCGCATAGTGTGCATCACCAGTTTGACGTTGACAGGTATGCGTTGTCGCGTAAACTCCGTTAGTCACGAGGATACAGTGGGTTGAAATCCGTCGCGTGTACAGGCACCACTTGAGACGAGGGGTTGTGGACATTATATTTAGAGATTTCTAAATAGAAAAATGGATTTTTTGCTCTGTTATGCTCTGTTTTGAACGATATGAGGTCCTTAAATGATCCAATTTCGACGTTTTGACCACGTGGCGATGTCACCTTCAGGACTCCTTTGAAAAAGGAGATGGACGCTAATTTGTTAGTCCCGATAATTCACCTGTTTCATCCAACCACAGCTCTAAACCACTTCGCTTAACCAAATAGACATCTGAACATAATCTGAACACATTGTGAATCAGTATGTATTATGTTTTAAGGTTTTAAGGATGATTTGTTAATTGCAGCCATCCTGTCGATCGAGATCGTGAATTTGAACGACAACAACCCGGCGTTCACTGTGGACTCTGTGGCTGCTAAGCGTTCGGTGATCGAGAACGCTATCACCTCGCAACTGATTGGATACGTAGTTGCCACAGACGCCGACGGACCGGACTTCAACGATGTCACCTATACCATCCGGTACGAACTCGGCAGCCATAACAGCACTGTCTGCTCAGCGCTTTGCAGTCCAGTATAAACACCAACATATAATACGAAATAAATTTGCGTTCACACTTATACTTATTTGTAACTGTATTGGTTAAAAACTTCAATATTAAAGTTGGTAGTTTAATGCTAGAAGATATGAGAGTGGTTAGTTTAACGCTAAGGCACTGTTCGAGTGTTTAATTTTGAGATTTGGAAATAGCCGAAGACTTACTCTAAACTTGCATCAAGTTAATGACATGTGGCTTTAAAAAAATGATGGATTATCTTCTACATCTTAGAGAAGACGTATCTTGGGTCTTATCATCTTTATCAAACTTTTAAAGAGGCTCTTATCCTGCTCTGTGGAGCTTTGGGTAACTTCGGTGCGCGAGTTTTGAAGGTCAACCCAAGGTCAATGAAATCAATGACGCTGGTAATCGGAAATGTTCCTCGATCATAGTTTGCTGTGAGGAGGATCTTACTGCATGGTGTGAATTCTTTTTAAGTCATAGAAATAATGCTCTGCATAAAAACCCAAATAGTTAATTTTTTTATTTTATTTTGCAATTTGGATTTTCACTTACTATCACATTGAAATTTTCTTAAATCTCTAAGACGACTGATTATTTGATTACACACTTTGACTCTCCACTATTTTACGCATTTATTTTAACTATTCTCAAAAAATAGTTTTTACGAAAATTTTCAGTTTTTCAAGTCACCTTTCTCTTTCTAGAGGCCCAACTATTTTATTATATATGACTAAAGTTCGCAGATTTGCCTCTTATAAAAAGATTGTCTAAAATATTCATAGTTTTTTATTTTATGTCATGTAATTTTCTAATAAAAAAACTGTTATGTTTTTTTTTTGCGTTTTTCCAGTTCTGTACAATTAATTAATTTATTTTAGACTACCTACAAATTCTTGGAGATCATTGTCAGGATCATTGAAATTCCGCTCACCCACACGAGTTTATAAGTGATGTTCGCGGAGCCTAGTAAAGTACATCAATCCCTAATCTGTGAGATTCGATTCCTATACAGGGGGCATTTAACTAGGTGCTCGATGGGTTCGATGGTTTCAATCGGTTCACCGACTAATGCTAACAATTACGAGGTGTGACTCATTCTGGATCCCATCCCTACGACAGTTGATAATCTGGGATGATTTTGTTCTATATAGGAAGGCGGACCCTATGCTGCCAGATTTCCTCGTGATGATTGATTCTCTGAATGGTGAGATGCGCGTGAACGTAAGCGAAATTGACTGCGATGATGTCTATGGAAATCAAATGAATTATTCCATAACAGCTTCAGACGGAGAACCGGCTAATGACGAAGTTCTCGAGGTACTTCTACGTTCATATACATTCTAACAACCATTCCGACTGAATCTATTATTATGATACCGGTGCTGTTCATGATGCATTTTATTGAAATACCCGTTTTAATAAATTTACAGATAACAATTGAAATCATCGATCAAAATGACCTTGAACCAGAAAGCAAGATTACAGATTATAACATCCAAGTGATGGAAAATTCTCCCGATGGTTTCCTGATAACCACTGTTCATGCTACGGATGATGACTTCTCAGGTAATTTGAAGAATTTTTTAAGAAAATTTAAGAAAATAAGTTCCAAAGTATCATACATAAAATAAATAGTAAAAATCACGGAATCGCGTCATTTCCTGAGGATATACATCAATAGCCTAACGACTCTCGTCTAGCGCCCGTATACAGCTCGAACACCATGGGATTATTCCTCGATTACAGTGAAGTTGTTGAGCTAGCTTCAAACCGATTATCCTCTACCCCGAACAGAATCAGGATTCAACAGTGATCTGGTCCATCATTCAACATCTGGCTCAGTGTAATGCTGCTAAACTAATGTCAAGTTATCAAGACTACTGAATACTTGACAAACCGAAGTTTCACTCACAAAAATGTATGAAAAAGCTGAATGGAATAAAGCAGAATAAAAAGCTTCGTTACTAATAATGATCAAAATTTATTGCATATTAAATAATATGCAAGTGGAGTGGTTTGATTTAAAGAAGATTTAGAGGAGAGACAAAGGAATTGGAAGAAGGTAGAATTAGAGAAATTGTGGGAAGATAAAGAAGCATGGAAAGCGTTAGTGGAAATGGAAGAAGAAGAAGAGAAGAGTGAAGAAGAGGAGGAAGTTATATCGACAGGCCTGGCCAGCCGGATGACTTTGAGAAGGCCTTAATTTGTGTTTTTTTTTGTACAAAAAATCACTGACCCTAACGGACGAATAAATTGATTATTATTATTATTAAATAATCAGCCACATTAATACAAATAATCATTATTTTCTCGTCCAAACAGTTTTTTAAATAATTAGGAGCTAGCTGCTAGATATTTAACGCTTATCACCACTTAAGAACACCATAATATTCCAGAAACTCACCCTGCCACCCCACTTAATGAAAGTTTTGCTTATACCAGAAGGTCGGAGACAGCATCGTATACCAACACCAACCCCCAACCTTGCTATAACATTTGATATCTCCTTTCAGTGCCGTTCCATACCATCAGCTACTTCATCGACGCTAAGGACAACCCCGTTCTGACCGAATTGTTTCACATGGACGAGGACACCGGCGCGTTGACGGTCGAAAAGAACGCCGTGCTCGATCGCGACCCTCCAGGCTTCGCTAGCTACGAGATACCAATCATTTTCAGGGACAACTACCGTCAGGGTAACTCAGGTAACTTCCTAGCGCAGAACTCGACAGCCTAACCCCTCACTCGGAATAGACCCAATAAACCACCATTTAGTGTCGATTTTAAAACTTTTTAAACGCTGGATTATTGTGAGAGTTCATTCTTAAGTCAAGGTAATGAAGCCAATCAAATACGATCCTTAGACAACATTAAATTCCTACAGGAGCGATAGTGTTCGGAAAATCGTCAGAGTTAAAACCTGATAACATTCAGTTTTAAGAAGACGTGGGAACAGTTTTCCCATTGAGTTTTTTCAGCGTTTCTATAGTATTGAGTAGTTAATACACCAGATATCGCCAGTTACTTAAGTTTAAATTGATTATTTTGAACTACCCAATTTATTTTGAGTTGGTACCCCTTGAAAGGTCGGATATTTTTCGATGTGATCTCTCGCTGAATGGCCTGTAGAATAGTAAATTTCACACAGCTACATTAGGATTGCACTTAAAGCCAATTGCACTAGCGGTTCTTCTGGCAAAAGACAGCTGCAGGTCTCAGTGCTTGAAGATTGAAACACGAGGGAATAACGACGCAGTGCCCACTGCCCACTGTTGTGTAAGTGATGCCTGGTGAATAGGCCAGTGGGTGGCACATGTTTTACATTGGACGGGAATCGAGGCAACCAAAGGAGAAGTAGCGAAGCCCCATCGCGGACTCCGTTCGGATCTAACAGTAGACGATATAGACACGTCGAATCGTACATCCGACATGAAATTCTAATTAAAAGTTTCTGAACAACTGCATTTGCACCTTTCCAACCTCACGATTGCTGAGAATGCACTAATTTAATGTGATATCGTTCATAAAACACAATATACTTGAGTGCAGAGGGCGGCCAGAACAAGTAAAATAAATTTGCAATGTGGATGATGGTTCTCACTAATCAGATTAGTATTTTTTAAAGTTTCCATCCAATTAACCACGGCGACTACTAAATACCGAGGACGCCGTTGGTTTGGACGAGCGGCTGCGATGGACGTGTATATCACAAATAACATGAATTTTGTCTACAGCTGTAAGTCTCCCGGGATTTGACAAAATAACCGTCACGCTTTTGGACGAAAACGACAACGCTCCTACGTTCCCCGAGGTGGGAGCCAACGATTGTACCACAGGGTGCCTTGCGTGCCCTCTAGAAAGCTTGGCTGCTGTAAGTGAGGGAGAAAAGAAATATCATACCGCATTTGCATCACTTTGGTAACTAGAAATAACTTAATAGGCTGTAAAAATATGGAAATTTTTCCAAGAAATCTGGCGATAAGACGCTGTGGTGAATCTGGCGGGGCGGGTTGAAGTTGATGTAAAAAACGTGCAACTGTCCTCATCTGCAAAGATACTCTTTTATTGGTCGACTGTCAGTTGACACTTGAGATGGAGCATTAGTGGCAAACAAATCCAATATCACGTAAGATCACGTAATTAGGTTTATTTTCAAAATCAAGGTTTCTAATGTATTCAAGTTTTCATCTCCAGAGTTCGAGAAATTGTAAAATGTCTTAATATAAAATAGGAATATAAATATTAGGAGAGGGATAATAATATGCCATAATAATGCTCGATTGTACAGCCTTATCAAGGGTAGCTGATAGGGACTTTGTAGAGCGACGGACTGAATTGGTAAACAGATAGAAAAAAAGGTTATTAAGAAAAAGATTGAGGGTGACTTGGCAAGCCTCCTGCGAATTGAGAAGCCTAAACATATTACATAAACTTAATTACCTGTTAATTTAGGTGGAAAGGGGGAAAAAAGTACTAATATAAATAATTGCTAAGTATCACTTAGCATCACTTTTCAGTCAGTTTTCAATAATTTCGCTTTCACTTCAATCAGATAAACTACCCATTTGCTTTATTGGACTATCTCATTAACTCAGGTCAGGAGTAATGTTATAAATATTCAGAAACTTTTTTTTTTGTTTTTTGGTTGAAGTTTATATCAGTAAGCAATTGTTGATGGGTTAGCTGAAGGTTTCGGGTTCGTATCCCGATTCGGTCGTGCATTTTTCCTGCTTAGCTGCTCCGCTACCATTGTAATTATTAAATAGATTGTAAGATCGACGCTAAAAGGATTTCGCAACTTGCTCCACCGCTTTATGAGACAATATATCACGCGTTTGCCAGAACGAGGAAATCATCACAATTGTGGCAACCGACATCGACGAAGGGATCAACGCCGAGATCAGCTACGAACTGCAATCAACCGACAAACTTCCCGGCGGATCGACGACGCCTACCCCGGCAAACCTGTTCGCCATCGACGCAACGACGGGAAAAATAACGCCCACCTCCAGCCTTTCGAATCTGTGGGGAGACTTCAACGTGGTATTATTCGTAAGTCGGCGCTGCCCTCATTCTCTGTTATTTTCACTGATAACTCCATTGTGCTCGGCTTGCATCAGCTTGAGACCGAAAATTCGAATCATTCTGACTTCTCAGGCCCCACATCTACATTTTAAAGTAACCTTGAACGATTAAATGCCAGGAAACGAAGACAGAATTTTTTAGGTTACACTCAGCATGCAATGTGGTTTAATACATTATTTAAAGATGAAAAATGTTGATATTTTTCATTTTTGCATACTTCAGTATTGAATTGTTGTATACAAGTTCTAAGAAATGTCTTGCACCGTTTCAATAACTTTTTTGAGCCATACAACTAGAGCTTTGCTGCCTATCTAGTATCTATGGAATACCTGCCTAATTAAATGTCTTTGGTGTAATAGCAAATGGTATTCTGCCCATGTGTACTCATCTGCGCTTAATAATAGTGAAACAAATTCCATACACCTTCCATATTCTCCATGTATATAAATCTAATGCATCCCTTAAACTTTATTGGACTTCCAGCAAAAATATTATAAAAAATTCTTGGTTTGAAGTCCAACGAATTCAATATCGGTACACAAAGGAGGCACCACGTGTTCTAGGCGGAGGACCACGGGCTTAAGCCACAAAGCAGCACCAAGACATACAAGATCTGCGTGCAAGACATCAACGACCACCTACCGGTGATCGCTTATCCAATCGCTACGGAGTCCATTCGTCTAAGAAAGGTAAATTCATATTCACATATAGATGTTTCGAGGTGTCGAAGATAAATTTACAAAAAAAATGTAATTTTCCAAAATTTTCCGACGCGGTAATATCTTCTTTTCTCATAAGCAAAAAATAATACCTATAATGATTAGACATGATTTGATCTTTTGCCTTGAAAACTAAAATTCGAGTTAAGATTTCGATTATTCATACTAAAACTCGCCTTAAAGCATATATAGCAATAATTAATCGCAAGGAAAGTGTACATAATTCCTGGCTTAAAAATCTCAATTTTAAAGAGTTTTTCTTTATTTATTTTGATATAAATCAGTCCAACTCTGACATCAATACTCTTTATCTTACAAAGGATACGGATATGCCGAAGTTGATACGATTCTCACACTGCTTTACTTGACAGGAGCAAGCGCTCAACGCGCCTTTGTTCGACGTCAACGACAATATGCTGAAGCTGTTCACAGCCACAGATGAGGATGCGGGAGACAATGGAGCCGTTACCTTCAAAATCACTGGCGATGGTAGGGAATTTAACACTTATACTTTAAGTGAATTTATTGATCACTAGCATTAGCGAGTGCTTTTAGATCTGGTGTGAATCTCCCAATGATATTATTGAAAATCAGGTGAAGGAGAAGACTTAAAATTACTTCTCGGCTTTTACTTGTGAGTTGCCATTTTATGCGGCCACGGCCAAACTGTGCCCAACCCTTGTTAAAGTTCGTCATCAGTGGGGTTTACTGGTTTTCAGTGGGGATGAAACATTAAATCTTGCAAATCATGGATTGGACTGATTGGACATCCGATATTTGTTTTGGTCTGGGAGAATAACTGTCTGGGGCTTCACTCAGCAATCCCAAATACAGACCAAAAGCCTACTCTTAAATTCTAAAAGTGTCATTTTGAAGCGATTACTATATTAAAATTATCTGACATCAATTATTTACGACCCCTTCTCTTCGCGATTGCAGCTTTCGCGATGGCGTATTTCACGGTGATAAACAACGATAATAATAATGGCGAGCTTCAGCTGCTATTGGAACTGCAGGATAAGACACCACCATTTCAGGTATAGTTGAATTCACGTAGAGTTGAACGTGAACATGCAATGCGATCTCAGAGCTACAGGTAGCGGTAACATCGAATCATAACCGCGTTTATCAAAAGTAAATATTCTGTTTGTTTTTTTTTCACTTTTGAGCAGGGATTAGGGTTCCGGTCCAGTGAACGATTCAAACGATTCGGGTTCCGGTTCTGGCTTAGGTTCCAAATACGAAACGGTTCGAAAGATTCTGGGTTCCGGTCGCAATCCCTGCGTCCGTTGTCAATAGGTGGAAAATGGTCATTCTAGATTTAATGAAGTGCAGGGCCACAGAGATTAGGATACCTGTCAACGTCAACGATTGCCAAAAAGGATCAGTGTTTAAGACCGAAACCAATGAATATTATTGAAACCCTAGGACGAAATGAAAACTAATGTTGTTTTTCGAAAGGCCACCAATAAAAAAATACCATCTAAATATAATCAAGGGGTCTGTGTGCCCTGTGGCGCGATCTAAGATGTTCTGACAATTTGATGTTGTGATCGTGAAGCTTGTAGTAACAGCGTCTGATGCCGGCACCCCTGCACCGCTCAGTGCGGAAGTGACAGTCAACGTTGTCGTCTTGACCGGCGAGGACGTCCCTCCGGAGTTCACAGGGAGTCGCACTTGGGACGTGGTGTTCGTGGGTACGTTTTCAACTTATCAGAAAGAGCCGCGAAATCAAATCACAAAATTAAAAATTAAAAAATATATGTTTCAGGTTTATCAGATTACCTATCTTTACCAAAGTTATATTTGACCATACAATCGGTATTATTCGTAATGGATGAAAAATGAATTCAAGAATAGACAAAATAATTGAGGCAGATTGTGTTGTACAGTCTTTTAATACCAATCAGTTATTTTGAAATTGAGAATGTATGAAATCTGAACTAGCCAAATAAAAACTAGAGGAACTAAAGTCGGGTGCTCATCTAGCAATTGGCGAAAATGAATAGCGTTTTTGCGACCTATTATATAGCACTCAGATAGCTTTACACTCTTTCATTTTCGCAGAAAACGACGACACACAGACAGAAAAAATGAACCAAGAAGCTGTAGATGAGAACAACGAATCCCTCGACCCTCTGGATCCAGCTTGGGATAAAATTTACTATTACATTATTGGTACGCGAGGAAAATCAAACTCGTCCATCTCATAACAAATCGGCTTTGCTTTCTCTTATACACGTTTACGCTTTTTATGAAAATCTGATTCCATTAATTCACAGACAATGGCAGCCCGGGCTTGGAGTACTTCGACCTCAACAAAGAGACGGGGGTGTTGTCGCTGAAACAGGCGTTAGACCGCGAGGAAATCCCCACGCACGAGTTCTTCATCTTAGCGACGAACCTGGCGTCGAAGCCCAACAACGTCGGGGCGGACGCTGAGAGCCTGTCACAGCTCGTGTTGAACGTGAAGGCCAGTAACTAACTGATTAACACCAGTGCCACTGGCTTACATTCCAAACTTCCACGTTATTTCGAATTGAAATCGAATTTCAGTTTTCTCTTAGGTGGGTGATGAAAATGACATGCCACCCAAATTCGACGCCGAACTCTTCCCTGGCGGGGTGTCTACAGGCGACAAGAATGGAAAATTGGTGCTTACAATTTCGGTAAGCAAATCATTTGTAATTTTTCGAAACCGTCTCGGAACCGACACAGCAACACTGATCCTAAGACGTTAAAAATGATTATTCTGTTCACTTAAGGCAGTAGATCCCGACGAAAATGATGAAGTTACCTACACAATTCTCCCAGAAACAATCGAAGCTGATCCAACATTGGAAAATATCAAAGACAACGCATTTATTTTGCACCCCACAAGGGGCGAATTGACGCTGAACTTCGACGTCGTTTCGACGATGTCCGGCTTCTTGACGTTTCAAGTCAAAGGCGTTGATACCCGTGAGTAATTCACGACGCTAAATGCATAATTACTAGGCAGAAATGCTTTAATTGGGCTGGAAAATCAACCGAATGCTTCAATCTTTCTAGTTGGCGACATCGAAGGGCACAGGGCGACCACCTCCGTCAAAGTATTTGTAATCGCCGACTCCAACAGAGTGATATTCACGTTTTTTAATAAAATTGAAGATGTGAACTCTCTTAAGCTTGAGGTATGTACATTTGTACACACAAAGTATACCGATAATGCGGTGATTTCCGTAACTAAATACGATATATTGGATTATACAAAGAGTAAATAACTTAAGGGCGAACGAAATAGGGAGAACAATAAAGGGAACTGAGCTGATAAAGTGAACTGATAAAGGAAAACTGGCTCTTTACCTTAGTGTGAATTTAATCCTAAATGCAAATACGCGTTGCATGGACGGTAGATGATTATTATTAGAAACATAATCGCAGCATAGCGTCACTAGATTCAGCGCCTTCTATGGTTACTCATAGTCCTGAATCTATCTCCATGGAGCCCAACAACTCAAATAAACTTAATATCAATTCCACAGTTGGTCGTCCGTATACCACAATTGGTTAGTGCAGTGTCCCGGATAGACAAAGATCCGGGTTCGAGTCCCGGTACGGATGCAAATTTTGGAATTGATATTTCATTTCTAATAATGGCTCTTTACCTAATCTTTCCATGCTATTTATATAATGAATGTATTTGAAGTCACACGTTTAGTGAAATTTTCAATGCAGTGTGTGGAAATTACGCCCTGACTTGTTTCTGGCGCAGATCATGGAAGTTATCACGAGGGTGATCGGGTTCGACAGCGCGATCGACGAGGTCGTCAAGTCGACAGATGCGGATGGAAATGTTATCGAAGAGCAAACGGAAGTGACGACACACTTCATCGACACACAGAACAACCAGCCGGTCGACAATGCTGAAATCACAGCGTAAGCCGCCATTGAATACGGTTTGAGTATTCAGTAATATTTTCGAGAATTCTTGTTAAAACCATACATTTAGAAAAATTGTCGTCTTGGGAATTGTTTGAAGAATATTAATTCTTAATTCCTGCTAAAATGTGCTCTGTTAGTATATAGTAAGTGATGACGTGACGAGCGATCTGAGCTTCGAGCAGGCTGGATGCAGCAGCAGCAGCTGACATGGATACTGGGTTGCGTAAAGTCAAAAACCGAACTCGCAAGCGGAGAGCGTTTTGAAACATATACAAATATCGTGATACAACTAGCCGAAGATTTGCTTTATTTCATAATTACCAGCTTACCAATTCTTTTTCCCTGCAATGTAAACTATCACATGATATTACTTAAGCTATGCTACAAAAACAATTTTAAATTAATCCTCAAGCCAAATTGATCGATCGTCGATGTGCGGACATCAAAGTAACAAGATAGTCTCACACCCGATAAGATTTGTTACATTGGCGCAAGGTCTCGCTTCTGACGATTGTTTAGTCCACTGATCGTATTACGTATTGATTGAGCATCGGCTCTGAGGATCTGTACATTGCGTCGGATTTCCTGTTCAAGCGACGGATAACACGCCGATTGGAAATGCGTCGCGCGTACACAGGTCCATGAAAAGAAAACAAATGGTCTTGTGGATTTTTCTATGTCATCCCCTGGCCTCAATCAGAACAGAGATGTGGCTCCGAGTTCATGCCCGCAATCATTTTTCGAAAGTACAAAAAAGATTAAAGATCAATTTCTTCTGTATTTCTACGCAAAGCTGTTATTTATAATGTACGCAGATATTTGCTGTTGGTAGATTTGTGGTTGATTGGTATAGAATGATTGGGTTGATGAGTATTGCGTTAAACCACACGGATTTCAATTACACTAATCGGAATGTATGGGCTGCAATGCCAGCAAGCGTACTCGGAAGGTAATGGTACCGTTGAACATCAGTGCTGTTTGGGGTTGGTTTAACACGTAATCGAACATAATACAAGACGCATTTTTGCGAACGACTACTTGCACTGCACAAAATCGTGTAGACAGAATTAGCGAAAAGTCAGGTCATTCATTTCAGTTTATTTTATAGCCACCTGATTTGTTTCAAGATCAAAGGCACGACACTTTAATGTCAACCTAATTATAAGATCATTATGTTATCGATAATTGGATCTCTTGTCTGCACACCGGAAAATTGTTCCAGAATTGTGAACAATCGCGATAAGTTCGTGGAGCTGAGGGCTGGCTTCTATCTCCTGGTGCCGCCACTCGAGCTGGCAGATTACAATTCGGGAAACGCGACTCCACCTCAAAGCTCCGAGGCTCTTCTGCGAATCATCCTAATTGCTGTCTCCGTCATCCTCGGCCTGCTTGTCATCATACTCTTCGCAGCTTTCTTCATTAAAACGAGAAGGTAAAATATTGTTATTTGCCAAATACCAGGTACAAGATTCAAAATCGAATCCCTTTAGACTACAGCGTCGAAGGTGGAGCTTATACCTGAGTAGGAAATATTACTAGCGGCCAAGATTTTGTTAACTTGGCACAAATTCAAATTTTTTCTGAATGATTCCGAGTGGAAATTCCATAAAAAAGTGTAGAACTATAGATATTAGATTGTGAAAAATTGCACATACATGAGGACTTAACAATCACTATTTCTTGTTCAGAAAAACATCTCATTAACTACTCTAAGAACTCTCTTTGGTGTAACGCATTTTTAACACTCATATCCGAGCCCAATATTTTGTTGGAAAAAAAATGAATCGCAGAATTCACATCACTGCTCAGAGCCTCAATAGCAATATCCTGGACCCACGCCACAACGATCTTGTCGCATCCTTGCACGCGTTTACCCACCTCCATTCTGCTGGAACAATGGCGCGATCCTGACTACACCTCTCTCGCTATTCAACCTTGAACCCGTGAACCGTGAACCGCTCCTCCTTGCAGCCTGAACCGTCGCCTGGAAGCGCTGTCCACCACCAAGTTCGGTTCGGTCGACTCCGGTCTGAATCGCGTCGGCATGAACGTGCCAGGCGCTAACAAGCGAGCTGTCGAGGGCTCGAACCCGGTATGGAACGAGGACATCGGGGCGTACGACAACATCAGGTATACAGCCAGTGCAGCCGTACATCAAATCGATGCTCTAGCATAACTAGGCGTCGTAGTGGGCTGAATGTTTTTCACGTTTGTTTTTTGTGGTCAAATGTGGTCAAATGCTGATGGTCTGAGAATATGGTTGTATGCAACCGTATATATGCGCGATTTATTTTCATCTATAACGCAGGAAGATGTCAGAGCAAGCATATGGCCTCTGTTTCCCAAATCTTACTTCCAAAAAATTGATCTCTGTGAAATTGTGGTATTATATTCCCGTAAATTCACGAACCGCCTTGTATTACTGATATTGGCTGACATCTATGCTTTTTAAACACATTTTATGTAGAGTATATAAAAGTATCTAACTGTCATCATTCGGCTTACGAGCTGAACGGTATAACAACCACCAGTTTCTTATTCTCGACGAAGAAGTATCCAGTTCGAATCTTAATGATGCCACTCCAAGTTCACGTAACAAAATCCACGATTTAACTCCCATTATGCCTGAGGAAATATATAGATACCTCTATAACTCAAATCTCGTCTCAACGCTAATAACCCGTGTTATATTTTCTCCTCTCGACAACCCCCGCTCTCCCTGCGCGCAGCCAAGCAAGCTACGACTCGGACCTGATCGGCGTCGAGGAAAACCCCGAGTTCAACGCGGCGTCGGCGCCGCCGGGCCACACGAACAACGGCTTCGACGCCTCCAGCGAGCGCCGGCCGAGCGTCAACCCCCTGCAGGACGCAGCAGGACGGCGACAGAGCATCAACCCGTTGAGCAACGGCGGTACCATGCAACGCAACGCGCTCTCCCACCAAGTCTCCATCGATAGCCAGGCCAGCGACGACAACGACGGTGGCGGCGGCGGCGTCGGTCACCAAGTGAACAGCAACTTCACGTTCGCCACGAAAGATGAGACCATTCCAGTCACCGAGCTGTGATCGGTGATGAGGTTCTCTTGTTATATTTATGAAAAAAGTTATTGTGTGTATTTTGTTGTTTAGGTCATGAGTTAAGAAATAGAAGTGTGAATTTATCGTGGATTTCTGTGTGCGTTGAAGAGAGAAGCAATATTGCTTCGAACGAGATAAATGAGCACGCTGTTGAATTGCGTTTCATGTTTTTTGGTCAAAATGTGTGTTCATTTAGTCTTTTGACTGCCATGTAGTATTCGTTATTAATTAAACGTTAAACATTTTATAACACATAGCTAGTATGATATTTAATGAAAAGCAGAAACCAGAGCTTTAATAAAAATAACTGCCCCAAGCAGATAAGACATCATATACCTAATATTATTTCACATTATAACCCACATTTCATGGAACGTTTTAGTTTCCAGATGAAATATATGGGAAAATATTGCATATCCCAAACAATATTGGGTAACGAACGCAGAGTGTAGTATTTATTCCTCGCGGCAGTTCACCACGAAGGCAAGCGCCCTTATAAGGCTTTTCATTAATTTTGTGTGGCTCCTAAGCAGATGTTTGAAGATAATAATTTCACTGCCATTTTGAATAACGAGGCACACCAAGTTATACGCTTACAAGGGGGGAATTCTGGTATTTTTTACATGAATGGTTCCTTCATTAAGAAGATGTGAGTTTGTGACCGGTCGAGCATGAGTGTGACGGCGACGCCGACGCAGCCACCGACGCCGACGCCAACGCCGACGCCGACGCCGACGCCGACGCCGACGAGCAAGCTCAGTGCTGCTCATGGCTGCAGAATCCAGCGTCGAGTTGTTCGTCGCTGTTCTCCGGGTCACGACGTGTGCCGACGGCGATTCGCGTCGCTTTCACGCAACCGTCTTGTCAAGTCGAAAGTGGAAATCGTTTTCTCGTCGGCATTTGTGAATCGAAGACATACGTTTGGCTGACGCTTGAATGTTGGAAAATAATGTTTTTTTGAAGGGAAGACTTGAGTTTTAGCACTTGAACAACTAGTCTTGAAGAGTTTTACGTAGATCAGTGATTTACTTTCGCCGAAGTTCTTGTGCTAATGAGAACGTGCGTTAAATAGATTTAAGTAAGAACTTTTTGATTGAAATATACCGACGTAAAGCGATGGCTTTCGAACAAGCTGTGCAATAGAATACTTTTGAAAAAAAGTCAACAAATCTGATTATAATGATCGTAAAAATTAAAATCGCTGGATTTGACACATATGCAGGCACTTTATAAATGCTTAATCCTTAAAACGAATTTACCTGTTGCGCTACAATATTTCGTTACAGTTAATTTTTTCCAGTCATAATTAAATTTAGAATTACGTCCATTGAATCCATTTCAGAGTGACATTATTTCCACCCCTTTGCGCGCTTATAAAAGCCGTCAGTACGGCCATTCCACACCGAGATTCTTCATAGAAGCTTTATATGAATTCTACGCTTTAGAATCTCAATGAAGCAAGAAATCGTTTCATTTTCCTCGTCGCCTGCCCACCGATTCTATTAGGAAAGTGCGAATTCACGCGCGACTAAATCCCGCGCAAAGACATGGAGCCCGAAGACGGAGTGCTCTACAACTGCACAGAGATGATCCTCCAGCAAGACTTCTTCGTCGCCCAGTACAGCAACACCTCCGTGTTCGATCTCAACCGCACCGCGCTCTACGTCCTGGTCGACTTCATCCTCGAAGATCTCAACCTGATCAAGAACTACGTGTTGAAACGCGAGCTGCGTCAGTTGTTCTCAGACTGCGTGTTTCCGCCGCTGAATCGCTACGACATGGTTTGGTGGCAGAAGCTGGTGTGGACCTCTGTGTTCGCAGTCATGCTCCTGGTCGCGACTGGTGGCAATACCATCGTCATGTGGATCGTGCTCGGTAAGTGATTGACAGGCGTGCGTGAATTGTGGCGAGAAAGCATTGTCGAGTATAGGACTAATATCATTTTTTCAGCACTAACGATAGATGTGCGCTGCATGGTATCAGGCCGCATGCTTCAGTGTTGATGACAAAAAGACTGCAGGAAATGTGTATGTAGGAAATGAATTGCATTAAAGTGATTAAAAAGTTAGTAGCCATGGTGAATGACGTGTTACCCCATTACGTATTTATTAGACTAATAAAAGCTATATGTGTTATGTGCTCTGAAATGAGTTATGGGCGACGGGAATAATAATGTAAAAACTTATTATTCAACGGTTTACAGATACACTTTTTTACCATTCTAAATTTCGTAATTTTTATACCTCGTATATAACTTTCGAACCATTCAACTGCAAAAAGATCTCCACATACCACAAGAATCTATCGAGTACTTTCACACAATATACCTGTCATATAAAATTTTCCAAAGTAACAAGAATTTGTAGGACGGAAAAAATTTATCTGAAATCTTTCTGAAACAAAGTACTATAACGAATTCCCAAATGCGAACTTGAACACGACACGTCCCTGCATCTCATATTTTATGACCAACGGCGAAGTATGATCGGGATTCTGAATCGAATCTTCAAGAACCATTTTACCAAGAAATGTTTGTACCATCAGGTCAGGTGGTGGAGCATCACAATTATCTAGTTAACCTCTCGGCTGCCGTTCTAAATACGCTATACGTTACGAATTCTGTTCACACCACAGCGTAACGTAGCTTACGCGCCAACCATGCCAAAGGTGTCCTAGAAACGTGGTATTATAATCCGTATAACTATGCAAAGTGTCGTCCCCTTCAATCGCCAGCCGGGGGTAGAAAATCAACAACCCAAAATTACACCAAAACTGTTCAAGTCCTTTATCATTTAAACTAAGCGTAGTGGCATCAACAACTGAAGCATTGATTGAATCCCGAATTAAAAAATAGCTCTGCGCGTCACTGTGGCGCGAATTGGTGAAAGATACCGAACGGATAAACATCGACGTGTATTTGACAAGATGAAAAGAGATGAAACATTTAGCACGCGTTCGTGCCGAGAATTGGAGAGCCTGTTGGCAAATGGATTTTATTAACGTTAATTGGAACCCTATATCAGTGTCCTATACGAGTAGCGAGTCGCTAGAACGTGTTTTTCTCTTTTGGGAATAATTCGATTCGAAATCGTATGCTCGTAGGCGTGAAAGTTTTGGTAATTGGTCTGTGATGAGCTTGTTGGGGAGTCATGGTCCATGGACAAGATATTGTTATGACGCGAAACCGAAACTCATGTGATAGGCCCCCGCACTGTTTAATTAATTATATAATTGATCTCCAAGGGATCATTAGATTATTATGGCACGCATGGAAAATATATAAGTGATGTTGACTGTGTCAGCAAATATCAATCGCAGTATATCAGTGGAATTATTTAACAGCCGATTTAATTTCTGCTCAGTTAACATTAGTTCTAGAACTAATCAACTCCGAGCCAGATGGAAGGCATTTCTATTTTTGTACTGCTGATTGCAATTAACGGTTTGTAGATTTTAACGAAATTGGAAATCGTGTCGAAAACGAATGTGCTTACTACTTATAGTTACTACATCAAGTCATAAATATATCAAGTTTGGAAAAACAAAATTGGCGTGAAAATTATAGTTGTGGAAAACAGAACAAACAACTTTCGGAGAAATCAAGTTTTCGCCGTGTCATCAAAAACTGTAAAGCTCTTCACGAGCGCGAGTTTTTCTAAAATGATCTGACAATGTTTTTTCAAGCATAAAACTTCAACCATTCTCAGTTTCCGTGTTTCACTAATTAACGCACACTGACAAACGAACACCAGCAATGGTCCACCGTCCTGTGGAAATGCAAATATCACCCCGAGGCAAACCCCACGGTCTGAATTGTAACATCGCATGCGCTCGTGTAGACCTTTACATTTTTTGATGACACGGCAAATACTTGATTTCTCGGTTGGTCATGGCACCTATCACTGATTTTCCGCAACTATTCTTTTCACGCCAATTTTGTTTTTCGACAATGCGTACACGCACATATCGACGGCGTTGCACTGGTTACACTGAAAAGTTGAACTGAAAGTTGTATTTGGAATGGAACAATAAATTTTCTTTTAGGCGAGTGCTTTTCGTTCAAATGTTATTTGCTGGTGTAATTGAGACTGATGCTAAAACATTGCCCGTTTGAAGATAATGGTTACAGAAAACAGTGTTGTGCTGCGGATACTTGAAGGAAGAAGAATATTGTAGGGCATTCTATCTTCTGCTCGGCAACTTGTTCACCCTAACAGCCGTAACGACGCCCTTGGAACGTTACGCACGGCGGCGAACGTTCGAGGTTTAAACGAACCCTAAGCTGTAAGATATGTTACCGCCAAAATCGGAATTGTCCCAGCGCGAGCAGAGGCGAGAGCCAGTGTTGTGTAGAATATCAACATGCCAAAACAGTTACGGCCATTAAGGGAGCTTTAACATGCTTTACTCTTATGGTTTTATTGAAAATAACTAATAAGTTTTCATTATACGTTGCTTCAGTCAAAAATAGTTTTAATTGACATTTCTCACAAAAATCTAAGCAAGTACATTAAAAAGAACTTAATAAAATATACCTACGTTCAGAAACTATTCCTGTGTTCTCTCGCGTTTAGCGAAATTTTAATTTTAAGTGCGGGGCTTTGAATTATAACCGAGCAAAAACTTTGTTTGCTGCAAACTTCGTCAATTAAATTTTCGTGAGTGCATAACGGTCAGGAGTTTTCCCGCAAAGCATTTTCATCGTCAACTTATGTCAAGCGGTAAGCTTTCGACGAAGCATCCAGCTAATCAAAGAACAAGCCCTTTCTGTCTGTACAATAACAGACCTCTATTAAAATCTCTCTTTTTTTTTCCTAGTCATTTTTCGAGCACACATAAGGGATCATATTTCTCTCGTTTAAAGTTGTCTACTGGGAGATATAGTTTTGATCTCATGCTCTAAATTGTAATGGGACTTCAACCTCTGACCGCCGTAATGCAGCACTACCTATATATACCACAGTCATAAACCCTATCTCTCATTTTTATTTTACTGCATAAGATATTCGAATTTAAAAAGACTAACTTAACGAACGCGCTTCATTCGAAAATTCACAAGAAATATAAAGAAAACGGGAATCTGAATGAATTCTAACCATTTCCTACATGAAAATTTTCACTTTCATCTCCATCTCTAAGACCGGCGAACGTTGGACGTCACATCGGCGAAACTGTTTGCGCATTTTCTCGCAATGCCTCGGGACTCCAGGGTGCACGCTACTCATTAGCCGAGAGGGATTCAGGGATGGAGGTAGGGGCAGCAGTGAATTATGTAGCTGCGCCATCTAACACGGCCAACGCGATGAGAAATGGAATACAGAATGAAGCTGATTACACTTCAACGGAAATGGATTGCAAAGTGAGGAGAGGAAAAAAGCGGGGTGGAAAATGGCTTTAAGGGTGACATATTGAATAGATAGCGGTGATTTGAGACACTCTTGGCTTTTTTTAATAGGATTAAACACCGATAGGATTTCCATAATATGTAAACATGCTGATAGGAAGGATTTAAGTTTAAACTAATCTGTGTTGTATAGTGCCTTCAAAGCTGCTGCTTCAAGTAACTTTCGCTTTTGCATTTACGTTTGGTGTGAGATGGTGGTAGTAAAGCACATAAACTATATTACAAAATGTTAAAATGTTTATCAAATGTTAGTGAAATTATGTTTTGCCAATCAGTTGGATGTCAATATTTTCCAAATGTGGTTTTTAACTTTGTATTACATATGACAAGGTGTCAAAAGCTTGAAAATAAATGTTAAATTATCTTAGCACCCCTCCCTCCCACTCCCTCCACACATCACACTCCGATAAATCTCCTACCCTTCACTCCCTATGTGTAAACTAACCCCTGTGGTGAGGGAACGGAATATGGCCAGACGCTAGGGAGAATGTCCAGCTGGCAGTAAATTTGTCTTTGTAGTTGCTACATTCGGTTAATTATCGGCAACATTAATCACCCGAACTGTTCCTATCTATAATGATGGTGCTTGCCACAGAGCTGTCACGAACATTGTCATCCGTTGGCATCCTTTGCTCTCCAGGAAGATGGACGCAGAAACTCTCCGGACACATCAAATCAAATTGATATTAATTTCAGTAAATTAGGGAGCAGCTTCGTTTCATCGATGCTGGAAATAACAATAATGTTTACTCAATAATATTCAATTGAAATTTTAATACGAGAGTAGTATATTTAACCACCATTATGCAAACAACGAAAATACCTTGAAGTGGAAATTCAATCATTGAAATTTCAATTTTCTACGTGATCGCTTCCGGAAATGATTTAAAAACCCCGCTATGATGTTTAAGCTCTTGATTGAAAACGTTAACAATAAATAGTGAATAAATTGAATTATGAGTTTAAAAAATGCACTATATATTCTTCTTATATGCATGGTTTCAGAAAATGCTCTACCAATTTTGAGGGGAAAATAAGAAAAGTTAAATAAAATAATCTAGTTAAAATAAAATAAATACAAATCTTTTTCAGGGATTGGGATCCAGTAAAAACGGTTCATTTCACACAACCTTTAATTTATCGAAAGAGTTTGACTCTCGTATTATCGTTTTTTATAGTTGTAAAGATGCAGATGTGTTTCACGACAAAACAAAAAGCATATTTTCAGATGATTTTCTTAAGTGGACCCGAAGAATATGTATGAAGAAAATTTAAGTTCGTTCGCCAAAGACGACCTCATAGAATCGATGTGAACGTTCAAATACCATTTCTTATTATTACCTGTGCAATTTGTACGTGCATTTTATCCGCGGCAATTTATAACTGTAATCTGAACAGAGTTTTAAACTAGGCGATGTATTCGTGGCAGCTGCTTGCCTTGCACATTGGGGCTGCCAAACCATCAGTTTGCTGAGAAATCTATTGCTGCAGAAATCATACCGAAGTTAGCGCATAGAGACGCTCCTGTCTGTTCTTCGCTACCTCCTTACGATGATCTGAGACGTGAACATCGCAAGGATTGAGTTTGTAACCTTTCTCCGAACACAAAGGCTTTGCAGAAAAGCACAGGCTGGGTTAAATGTCTTCCCACTTTTGCCATAATTGGCGTGCAGTTTAAATTAGGAGCAGTGAAATAGTTGAACCTTCAAAAGGTAATTGCATAGCGGTACGAATTATTCAAATACCAATACAATTTCAACGAATATTAAACTTTTATCATGCATTAAACTCATTTCAAAATGTTTCGTTAGCAAATAATGGTAGCTGACTGGCAACATGAATTTATTTTGCCAATTAAAGGCACTACTCATTTTCAACGTCACTTGTTGTGTTGTACACACAAGTGCTGGTGATGCTTTTATTTACCATTCCATAACAGCAGCCTCGATTTTATGTACCAAATATCTACATAAAATGTCCTGCAGTTTAGATATAAGAGTAGCAAAATAAATTATCCCTTCGAAAACAAATGATCTCAACTTTTACTATACTACTGTAACGATACTGTACACTTCACTGTATACTTGGTACTTGTGCATAGAGAAGGAATCGCTAACTTATTTTACTAAACAGAAAAATGTAGCCTCATATTCCAGCCAAGCGGATCTTACTCCTATCATGACACGATTTTCTGTGAAAACCGTAAAATTACAAACTTAACCTGTTTAGTATTTTTATTTCTAATAAACATATTAGCAAATAATAGCACAAGAGTTGTTCCGCAATATGAGCAACTATTTGAGGCTACTGTTGGTAGCGCCATTGGACTGCAATGAAAGACGACCGTGGTTTCTATAGACATAGAGGAACGCCGTTATCCACGCTGGTCGGCGGTATCTTTCTAAAATAAAGTGCGAGGTCACTACTTTGGTAGCAGCGGTGGGATGGTGAATTTTACTTTTAATGGCGCGATACACTCGTTGGAGGAAAGAAACTACAAATGATTCGTGAAAACATTGAATTGATATGGCTTAAAATAGTCAATAAAAATTAATTTTTCATAAAAAAATTTAAGTTCATTTCAATTGAACACACGGTGGCAGAAGGTCTAAAGGCTGGTTTGAACTAATATAAACACAACAATAATTTTTATTGACGATGTTTTTATTTGCAAAGTTTGTATGGCGAATAGTTTAGGTTCATGGCAAGGTAAAATATTCGAATCAATCTGCGAAACCACGCTTCATCTAAAAAGGAAGAACACGCACAAGCCACAAAACAAAAGAATATTGGAAAAGTCTAAGAGCAACGTATTCCACCATTTGAAAAATCTACTCGTTTCTGGGCGCAGTCGAACTTGTTTGAAACGGTAACGGCTTTAATTAAAAGGCTCTCCTCTTTTCAGCAGAGCTAAACGCGATGTCTAGGGAGCCATCAGGATGGTCTTGAATAACTTGCTTTTGCCGTGAAGCGAATCGAGGAGTTAACTTTTGCAAATTGTATTCTAAATAAAGAGCTCTCAGCAAGGCAGAAAATACGAAGGCCACTACTCCAGTCTTATTTAAAAAAGCTAACAGAGCACCATTATGCATCTAAGAATAAGTTGCATTCGGATTGTGTTTTTTTTATTTGTTTTTATGTTTAAATAATGCATCCTATCCGTTTTGAAGCTATACTACTGCTTATCTTGAGAAATTAAATATTCATTTCAAGTTACGGAGCAAATTATTAATTCTGCCAATATAAACGGGTGGAACGGCAGAGAAATCAGCTTTTTCTAGCAACTCCATTAATTGATCACTCTTCTGACATCACAGAGCAAACGCATTAGATTTTCCTTGTTCCTCGTTCCTGGCAAGCATTCTCGTCAGTTCATGCAATCACCAGAGTGAAAATTGAGAACATAAGAAACACCGGTGCCTTGTTTCATGTCCACTATGCTGTATCCATACGAATGAAAGTAAAAATTAAAAGACGTAATTTGTCCACAGGACAAAGTCCATTCAGCTAAATTGACATTCCTAGCTTTATGATGGCTGAAGTAAAGAAAGCCACTGTTAAATCTTAGCATATAATGATATGACGTTTCATTACACTGAAAAAATACCCTTTCGCATGACATAACATCGCATGGCATGCGTGCATATTTCCCCATGCAGATTTCTGAGTAAAAATTATGTGCATAAGAGTTAGGAGAAAAACAAACTTTAACGCAGTCAATGCATTGCGAAAATGATAACCATTATACTGTGTATTTACAAATATCTTATAATGCACTGCTTCTACATTTATAATTACTACATGAATATATAGGTTTCAGAAAGAAGCCGTTAAGTTATAAATAGACACGAGTGCGTGAACAACAGAGGTAGTGGTCCAAAGTTACAGAGATGCTACCATGAAGCCAACTTTCAGAATGTTTAATTACGCCAAATGTTGACTCCCGACATGAAAGCCATGAATTTAAGCTGAGTTTATGACTGTTTTGCGTAACTACAAAGCCAAATGAAATGGGATTCATGAGCCATTCATTTAAAACACAGACTTAGGCTTATATAATTGAGGTAGGTGCTATTTGAATTTGCGTAAGGTAAACTATTCAAATTTATTTGGGCTATATGAACCGCCAATGGGTACCCAATTAAGTGTTATTTTACATCCCACTGCATTACCAAAATATCAACCACTGCAGTAACTCAATAAATTTTGCAGAAATAAAATATGCAGGCGTAGGGACCACAGTGTAAAATAAAATGAATCCAGCTGAGTTTAATCTCCGCCGTTCTCACCAGAGTTCTTCCCGGCTAGATTACGGCAGAGTGGTATATTTGTGGGGTGCGGTACCGAAACGTGTTACGGCGATAGCGAAGTGCTACATCTGCTAAATACGTGGAGAGTAACGAGTCGGATATTATTTTCACAGGAATAACGGAATATAGAGAGTTTTTACTGATATCATACAACTCACATGCTATCATAGATTGGATCGTTCATTTTTACCCAAATAGTAAAAACAATATACACTTCTAGGTAACATTTCAATTTATTCCAATTCCGCGAGGCGGTTTCATTATGGTTTCTTTCTAGAACCTAGAAAAGAAGCTATAACCATTGTAATAATAATGATACGAACTGATCGCCCATTTCAAACTTTCATATAATCTGAGAGTTTCAACAGTATACAAAAAAGTTTGTAAATTATGCAGAATAAGTAGATATAAACTTTAAGGCAGCTTAACAAGTTGCATCATTAGATTACTTATTTACAAACTTATTTTCCCCAAATCTGCAAACTAGAAGTTGTACACAGCGTTATTACAAACCGTTTATACGCAAATAAATTAATTGCATGGAAATTAAAGCTAACAAAAAATAAACGTTTTAACTTTATTATTATCGAGAGCCTCTTCGCTGCGGAGAAAAACTAAAAATATTCGAACTAAAACCTACAAGTAACATAGTTCGAAGCCAAGCGAATACACAGGGGCACATTTTAGATAAGTTTTTCTTACTGACCGCGTTGCACGTTCCTTGCACTTTGCACACTGCACATTTCCCATCAGCGCAAATGGCACTTTCTGCCACTAAAACTTGAACCACTCAGACACCTCTATTCAAGGCAAACTTTGGTACCGGCATTGACAGAAAAGATAAAGAAATCCTTTTACTACCTAACAAGTGAAAACTAACGCGTAAAAAATGATCAAAGGCAAACAATGAGAAGGTACACAAAAGGTAATCATGATTTGTCACCAAGTTTCATCGACGAATAAATCAGCTTACTCACCGTGCCGACCAAGCTGATTGCATCAGTGTCAGCAAGGGAAAAATGAAATAAATCACCGCCCGTAATTCTCAGTAAATTGCAATGTGCTCCCAAAAAGATAGCGAGAATATGGCTTTTATAAACGGAAATTCATAGTGAATAAAATAGACGTTTTCCCAAAAAAAAAATAAAAGTACGATTTTTGTTAGCAAGGCTATAAATTTGACACAGCATGTTATAAAGCATTCAAATTACACGTATAAATTTGTATCATTGCCGATAAATCTATCCTTGGCTAGTAATAGCATTCTTGGACAAGTTTCACGGCGAGCAGAAAGTTTGTTGTGCTTGTGCAATCAACAATTCACGACAGCAAATCCCTCGGTGTTCATTTTGAAGATGCGTGTGACAAAAGAGAGCTGATATACAGCTATGGCTGATTCCGCTTTTCCATTGCGTCGTACAACGTGCTTGTCTGCTGTTAAAACTTTAAACGCATGGCTAGCTTATTATATTGTTAGCCAGAGTCTGTGAAACACGATATATCTGTTGAACCGGCGTTTGGAAGCCCTTTATAGTTTTCGGAAAGGTAGATCCGGAACCCGATTGCATTTGCACAGAAATTTTGAACAGTACTTAGAAAGTACAACTAAAAAAGCAGCTGATTTTAAAATATTTAAAATTATCTTCCGGTAAGAAAATATAAGAAAAAAAGTCAAATTTTTGAATTCTTAAAAGAGCAACTGATGATTTTTGGAACGACAAGCAGTCTGATGCATCAATGACATCGTTTTTGCACCACGGGATGCACTTAGAGTTGTAATGGGGGTAGTTGTAAGCTAGACGCAAATAATTAATGCATTCTTAACACGGTGTCACTTGGAGTCGGAAATGCACATTCAATGGGGTACGTTGAAGCGCGCGAGAAATGAGAGAAGTTGATGAGAGTAGTGGAGGTGCCACATTTGGTCTGCGGGCTGCATTTAGGATTAAAAATAAAATTGAAGTGCCTAATATCGGCATGAAGCCAAATAGGTACATCAGTGTCATTAAAAGACGTGTTAGGCAAGTTGAGTTGAGGAACGCGAAATTAAATGGTGTTGAGAGGTGAATTATGTTGATTTGCTACAAATTGCTCTGCGGTGTGAATTTAGGTGACAAAAAGATTAATAATGGAATTAATATTGTTATTTAGAAAGTGCAAATGATATCTCAGTAAATCTTTAAAACATATTACACCGATTTCGTCAGAACACGCGAAAAAATTGATGTTGAGAGTAAGCGATTTGAATGGAGGAGCCAGATTTGTTTTGAGGGCTGCGTCTCCAAGAATAGGTGTGCATGCAAAATACAATCGCAAGTTGCCGTCTAGGGTTGTATTCAGGGGTTCAGCATAACACGGAGAGCTGTTTGTGTTAATAGAACATAGATTTTGGTTTGCAGTGGCAACATTTCCCCATATTTAAACGTAATCCTAGTCTTTAAGTCTCGGCAATAGAGACACACTAACTGCAAAGATCAAAGTTTAACTGTTAACCTAAATAGCAAGTATAGATAGCTTGTCTATTGTAATACCTAGATTGAAACTAAAGCTAACACGACTATTATAATAATAAATAAATGTCATACAACTTCAAGTTCCATTTCTGATACAATCGCCCTTATAGAAAACAAACAACGTTGGAATAGGTTTTGATCCCTTCGCGCTTTGATACAACTTTATAGCACCCGGGATATGTAAGTTACAAGATTGAAGATTGTCGCTACCGAACGGAAACGCAATATTTCAAAGGGGAAAAAAAACACTCAAAGTTATCGACCGCAAATATTTCACATCACAAAATGTATATATAGCGTCACAGCGGCAGATCTAGTAGATGTGAAAAACAAAAAAAATTGCGGAAATTGCTATATTTCCCCATGCCACATTCATAGTAAGAGCTCACAATGCGTTCAAAGTTCAGGTTTTAAGTATTAAACTCTCATTTATCTCTCACCAGGGGATTTTCTGACAGTTATTCATCTACTGTTTGGATCTCTTGGTGCATTTATGAGCGTTAATTTCATCTATGCAACTCGCTGATAATAATCGACATACTTATGACACAAGGCTTTAATCTGAAATTCAAACGATGGCCAGAATGTGTACCCACCGGCCGCCGTCCTGAGAGCATGTAAGCTGTTGTGTAAGTGTATGATAATGGCAAAATTCGATGCAGGATCATAAACATAAGTGAGCTTAGATCATCACTAGATTTGCAAGTTCAAACTTTACTGTTGATGTTACGGTGAGATGCTCAAATAATGCGTATAAATTACGCACAAGAGATAGTACAGCTAAATAAAGCAAAACACATTTTTTTTTTACGATAGATAGAAATTTTCTAGATTTTGGCCCGAGTGTACCTCAATGATTGCGGGTAGTTTTAGGCCTCATCCTACTTAATTTCATACTACACACCTTGGAAATTTTCCAAGCTTTAGGTTGACTGCTTGCTAGGATCTTGGGGCATATTTTCCTTAACTCCTGCAGTCACCGAAGAGGAGGGAAACTTCGAAGGCACCGTGTATATTTTGCGAGAGCGCAAAGTTGTTGCCAAGGTCTCATCGTACTCAAAGCGTGCGACCTATCCCAAAAGACACGTTTCGATATTGGATATTTGCCGATGCAAATAGTTGGAATTGTTATTAGCTCTCACGGAGGGAAAAATCGCGCGAGGTATTATAAATGTTTCACAGTTTCGTTTTTAGCAGCGCGTCGCCCACACTTGTTTCATCCAACGGACAATCCAGTGAATGAGCGCAAACAAAATGACCGAGTTTTGCTTCTGCAAACACTGGCATCGATTTACTTTAAACATATTTTAACCAAAAATAGATAAAAAAAATAGTACGAATAATATTTCCAGTCACGTGACGGATATACATTTGTGACAACCCACAAAGCATGTCGCAGATGATTGCAACTTTTGAGCCACAAACATGTGTAACAGGAAGCGGAGAGTCTTTTCATCGCATTACTATCTTGAAGTTTAGACTAGAAATTTGCTTCGCTCCACCTATTCTGTCTGGATGTTCGATCAATCTAGCGGAAAGGTATTTTATACACACCGTAGAAAACCAGTGCAAAAATCAGGTCATCACATAGTTATGGTGAGTGCCGAAGTCCCCACTTTCATATAGTAAAATATTGCAAATCCCCAGCATATAAACTTTACGAAGGGGTAGGCAGATCAAGAACCATCAAACGCCTGGTGTCAGTGTTGTCCCTGGAGTTAGCCAGCAGCGAAAGAAATAAGTACTGTGCCATCTGCTCTTGAAAATATATCATCATACCCAGGACGGATCGGATCAAACGAATTCTTAGGAATAAATATATGTAAACTCAACCACTGGAAGAGATTTTAAAAATTATTTCAATTAATATAAGCCTATTTTTTCAGCGGATTCAGTTATGCGATTAACATGGACCAAAAAGTACGGTGTCGATAAATTTAACTCATTAGTGTGATGGCACCTTACTATATCAATTAAATTCTCTAAGTGTTCACGAAAACTTATGTTATTAATTTTCAAATTATACCTTAACTTCAGCTCAACTTTAGCTCATTAGTTTTCCTTCTCACTAGCTCTAATTCTATCGGGAATTTTTAATTAGAAGCGTTTCGTAAAACTGCAGCCAGTATCGACGATTGCTGTAAATAGGCCAATTAATGTGAAGATTTTAATTTTAAATTATCATTGTTTTGCTTGGTATCCTAAATAGCTCAGCTTTGCTTCGCTTCTAATTGCTAAATGCTGAAAAGATATAATCCGTAGCATATTTTCCATAATTTATTCATACAAGGATTTTCTATGAGTTTTTCTCATTATAGCGATGTGGGCAAACTACGGCGCGTGGGAAACCATTAATTAACTTTAATAATATACCAGGGTATTTTGGCAATCTTGACACTGCAGTTTTCTTAAAGTAAATTTAATCAGCTAGATGAAATTCTAGCGAGCTTACACTTCGACATAGTAGAAACGCGTCCCGATTCTCAAATCCACAGCTATACCATGCTATACAACTACTATTCCAACATCTCCCAAGTTTTATCGAGCCTAACCCACTTGTTTTACAATTCATCACACTTCTTTCGCTTGCTTTCACTGGGTATTATCACCGTACAAGTTGCTATGCAAACCAGATAAAATAGATCAGTTTTTTCCAGCCATTTTAGATACCCAACAAACATATCTCCGTGACACGTTTGGATCAGGAAACAGGATAAGGAATCGGGAGTTTCTCTCGACAACGAAATCGTGCAGGCGACGGAATTGGAAGTTGAAATGACACGGTGGAAGACGCAATGAATTCCGGAGCAGGCCACGTGCTTTTCAGCCACAAGTTGATCGAGTTGATACGAGAAAAAAAAAACTGGAACTAAAAAAAGTGCGGTAGCTCATTACACATTGAACATGTGGTGATACACGGTAATACCTTGCAATCATTCGTCTGATCGCGTTCGTAATCGGAACCGATGGTTCAGGAGCCAATTAATCTCTTCTCACTGATCGATTGAATTTAAATTATTTGTGAACAATGAATGTGGAACTGTTTTATGAACGTGAATTTATTTCTCGCGCTTTTTTTTTACCAAACCATCGACTCTTTTCTACTATCGATTCCGAAAATAAGTCTACGTTTAGACGATTAGATACGTTTACGGACGATTAGATACAACAAGAATATAATTACTAAATAATCGCAGTGCAATGTGAACTTACCGCAAAGTTTCCTAGAAATGATTGTATATTCAGATACGGAGATCACATGAATCGTGATGTAGTTAGATGTACAACATTGCAACCCTTGGGGGCATTGCTAATTATGATGGTTTGAGAAGACGGGATGCGGTCCTATGGCGATCAAAACGGACAAATACGTCGCGGTCCACTCGGTCTGGAACGCTTTCATATTTTATTTGTGCTATGTTCACGTTTCCGCCGATCTCCATCGAATGTGCAGCATCCATCGTTTCGCCGCAGGATGCTAAATGTTATCGCGTAAACTTGCAAGTTCCGAGGGTGGACCGCGCGGAGTTAGATATTTATTTGAATGCGACTAGATTCGGCTTTATTTGCTCGCAATAATTTACTTATTTGTAGAACAAGTTCATAAAATGCACTACGCATTCGGTAAAACTCAGTTTAGAATGATAACAAAAAATAGAAACGATACATTTCAGTAGCATAGTAGCAGGAATCTTTTTAAACAGCGTGATAAATGAAATTGATGGAATTTTCAAGTTTTCTGTGTAAAAAAATACATGTTTAAGCAACCAAAGACTAAACATAAGTATCATTATCTCGATAAATGTCACAACAGACACTTGTAAACGAATTCTACCGCAGTACATTCCGGCCCTTGTACCTCGACGCTCGTATTTCAGTTATAAAATTGTCGCTTTCACTGTGGTCCGTTAGGGCATTGAGATGAGGGAAAAATTTGTAAAATGCCATATCTTCATTGAGGAATAATAGTTTTAAATCTAATACCGAAAGCCAAGTGTAGAAACCACAATGGCGAATCAATGATGCGATATCCGTGGAGGTGCCACATTTGCTTTGCGGGCTGCGTTTAGGAGAGTGTACGAGAATACAAGATACACTCGGTGGTTTCCGTCTAGGAGTGTATTCAGGGGTTCAGCATAACACGAAGAACTGTTCATGTAACTAGAACAAGGTTTTTCAATTATTTCATATTCAAAAGTAATACCTATCTTTAAGTCTTTAACTGCGTCCCACGGGTATAGGGAAATGGAGGTGCAATAAAATGGACATAGAGGGATGTATAATTGGCTCATAGATTTAATATTTAAGAATTCAAAGTGGAATTTTTAAATTTATGTGGTGGTTTTGTATGAAAATAAAAAAAAATTACTGGTGTTTCTTTACCAGCTTGGACCAGGTTGAAGTAAGATGGTTTTGAAATTTGAATAGTTGTTGGGGTTTGAATAGAGAGACGGAATTTTCTGCCATCGCTGGCATCTAGCGAGCTCTTCGCTGAAAGCTAGCCAGATGCACCAGATGTAATATAGTTCTTGGTTTTCCCAACGCGATAACATCTTAGTGGTTTGATCAAGTTATTACAGCTAGAAGCATACGAATTTATTCAACCCAGGGAATTGAAGACCGCCCGCGATATTATGAATTGTTTACAAAATAAATAATATTTATAAGGAACTCAAATATTGTAATAATATTTCCTTGCAAACATACACGTCATGTATATCCGTACAGATATATCTGATGATCAAATCAACAGCAGTACCTATAGTCGCAGATGGGCTGTGACTTTTTTTTTCATTTCAACAATAACGATAAACGGAGCAAACAATCCCATATATCAACCCCGTTTTCCTCTCAAGGAGAATATTTAATAAAGAAAGTTGCATCAAGACGTGCCCACGTCAAGAATATCTAAGACAACAATAAAGTTTGCTTTTATTGTCCAAAAGTCCTGCTCTAATATAGATCTGTCTCAATCCATCAGGAGCAGCATGTTCCAGTGGAGGACAGATAAAGTGAACACAGGTGACGTGGTTAACGTTATATTATCATTCTAATTCCGCTGAAAGTATTTCCATTACTCGGGACTCGGGACTCGGTGGTTACTCGGGCTGCGGGCGCGGGGGCGCTTTTGACTGAACCGGGAAAATGGCAGCAACCAGGTGCGGGACAAAAGAAAAGCTTTTCTTATTGAAACGACCAGCACTATTATCATTCCTACCCATGGTACAAACTGCATACGTATACAAACAGTACAGCCATTGAACAGATAAAGTACTTACTCAAGCAAAAGAACAATTTTTATTGGGGTTTACAGGCTTTTTTATTTCAAATCATTTTTTCTGTATTTGAAAGTAACGTTGCATTCTTAAGAATCTGACGAAGTCCTTGTAAATGTTCTTGTAAATTTTTGTTGTGTTAGATAAACACGCCGTGCTTTGTTGAAGTTACATGCTATGCTGTACTTAATATCAATACTCATTTCAACGTCGGTATATTGACTTGCAAAACAAAGTAAACTTCAGTATCTTCCCTTCAAGTAGTACATTTCTCTGTTTGTGAATTCGTAAGACGGAGTGTCATATTTTTTAGTACTGTATTCTGTCGACATCATTTCTTGATGTATTTAATTAATTTCCTATGAGCTCGGCTGCAAAATGTCCATCTCAATTGTTTCGAAGTTAGGACTAGCTAGTCGCTGAAGGTTTCAGACCTCCAAAGAAGCGCCTTCGCCTCGTTCGTTACTTCGGACCATACTTTTTACAGAACCAGATTTGTAAAAAAAAAGTGCAAACTTTTTTTGGCACTGAATAAGGCATGCTACATTACTTAATCCTAGCGCCGGAGAGAAGTTGAGAACGAGTCGTCTTAAGACCAAACTGATGAGAAAGTTGCTTGCAGAGATGCTGATCGGATCGATAAATCAAGGATCGTGTATGTTTTGTGTGTCACTTTAGCTTTAGGTGGTACGGTGGTACGGCTTTCCACTGAGCTACAAAATGTACTTTATTTTTTTATTTAAAATTGTATACCTTCGCTAAAAGAGTTTCCCGTTCAAAAAGGATGGCTATCAAAGCAAAAGTTGCGATGAAATCTTTTCAAAACCGCGATCAAACATTCTCGTGCAGCGTACATATGCCACACACATAGAGCGAACGCTCACCTATCACCATCGGTGATCTATATGTAATAACCCGATAATCAAAGTGCACAAAGTGCACGGGAGTGCACTAGCCACTGTACACACTGTACACTGATAAGTGATTCACATGTTAGTACTTCGCATGAACATAATATAACGATCCCGACCCCAATCGCGTGGGGGATCGCAACCCGATACAAGCGCCTTCACCCCTACACCGCCTGCAACCGAACGAGAAGATGCACTTATGAGATGTGCAAGACATGAGCGCATCATCCGATTCTCTGTTGCCCCGACGGTGATTTATCGTGACAAACGAGGAGCTGGAGTCCCTGCGATGCTGTTTATTTTGCAACGCAGTTCGCCTGCCGCAATATACCCTTCGTAATTAAGTTATGCAAGTCAGAACGAGCGACGAGCTTCTGTCGTGAATCTGATATGAATTTAAAGAAAATGTCATACACATCCACTTCACTTTTTTTTTGTCCGCGCGTAAGAAAACAAGTCTCTTTTGTTGGAAAATAATGAGTTCTGCAGCCGCGTAATGAAATGTGATGAGAATTTTTAAGGAAAATTTGTTGAACTCCAGTAGAGGATACGTTATTCGAAAAAGCAGCCGTGTCTAGAGTTGCATGGCGGTGTACTCTCAGCTGGCACTGTGTGCTGTGAATGGATGACAAGGACCATCGAGTCGCGTAGAACAGCTGCGTTGGCGGACTCCGACATCGACGCCGACGCCGACATCGACGCCGACGCCGACGCCGACGCCGACGCCGACAACGTTAGCGCAACGCTTGTGCAAGTTATGCAGGCAATTGCCTTTTCTTAACATTCGCTTTTGTGCACCAGCCAAGTAAAAAACGTCATTTGCCCTTTTTGTTATCATGAACGCCTTTGTCGTTTCTGCGACGATATTATCTAGAGCAGAGCATTACACTGTCTTCGATTATATTGTAAGGCGCTGGTTAAAGAGATCATGGGTGACTGATAGTGTTGTGGGCGTTCATTCCTCGAGCACGCAATTAGTGTACTGTACGCTCTTACACAGGTCTGCATTGTTTGACTAATTGACGTTAGTACGCTGTCACCAAAGTGCTTAACACATACTGTACTCTCGTAGACAGGCGCTCCTACAGGCGGTTTCAATTCTCTGTAATCCCTATGAGAGTATCGACGACGTGGACGGGATTTCTCGTTTCTTACTGTCGCGAAAAGAAGGAGAAAAGTTTGTGGCGTGCTTTTCACCAAGCAGATATTCTCTTAAATCCTATTCTGACGAGACGCCTATTGGTTCCCATGGTTCGGACGACCCAATGCTAATACATTTTGCGACGGAGTCCATAACTGGAAGTGAATTTTTGCACTAAAGCGGCGACTTAATCTCAACCGGCTATTTCTACAGCACAGTGTAAACATTAAGTTTTTGGAGGGTTGGTTATGTACTCGTCGACTGTTTGCTTATCGTAAAGGTTGGAATGAGTGGACGGAAACTTGTAAATGTGAATGTTTGCCCGCTAATCGCGCTCGTGCGTCTGTTTGCAGCGCACCGCCGCATGAGGACCGTCACCAACTACTTCCTGGTCAATCTCAGCCTCACCGACCTGCTGATGGCGCTCCTCAACTGCATCTTCAACTTCATATTCATGCTCAACTCTGACTGGCCGTTTGGACCAATCTACTGCACTATCAACAACTTTGTTGCCAACGCAACGCTCGCGGCGAGCTCGTTTACGTTGATGGCCATTTCCATGGATAGGTAATTGAGACGTGATAAAACGCGAATAGGCATAATAAAATAGGAGTTACTTTGTCGATAGACACAAATACTGCCAAGAAAATAATTGGGTAGGTCTTTCCGTTTTACGCTCACTTTATTCGGACGTGAAGAGAGATAAGATTGGAAAGTTTTTTTTATCTTGTATGAAAAGAGCACGCAATCCAATGATTTTATTTTTCTCTAGATAAATTCAATCTATATAAGCTTATTCGTATACGGTGTCAGATCTCTTATTTCGGCACTACACTTTCGAAGAAGTTCGCAGAGGGTGAAATTCAACGTTGGCAGTGCTGTGTCTCACGTCCACCCGAATACAAGTAGAAACCACAAAAGAGTCACGAATATCAAATAATATCATGTATTTTTTTTAGATTTGAAAAGTAAAGATACCATTTCAAGGAAATGCGTACCTCCTCACTAAAGATATTCTCTCTCTATAAATGTTTTTCACTAGGAAACCTTCGACCACACCAGAATAACCACAGATTTCATTTCTAGCCCCCCCCCCCCCGGACCTTCATACAAAAATCACATAATTTACTAAATTTGTCGTTCCATAACAGAGAAACTCGCTTGTGAGTTGCGAGTTGAGACACAAACCACAGCCGAAATATTATATCTGAAGCTTATAGCGACATCCGAGCTGTCACAGTGATATTAAAGCTGACTCGTGAATGACGCCAATACAGTTCTTGTCCCATCAGCCTGACGATAAAATCGAATCAACCTGTCAACTTTGCTTTCCAAATATTGTCTTGTCGTCCATCAGCCCATGGTGGCCACTGAGCCATGCTTTTTTCACGACACATCATTTCATGAGATGGGTCCTCACTTGGACACACTCGACCATGGTTTGGGACATCTCTTACCTCAACGCAGCCTTCAGGAAAGAATGCCAAGCTAAAAGTGACAGGACATTATTCCTCACACAGAGAAAACGAATTAACTTTTTTGAACCACGTTGACAGAATTACAGCGCTACATGGTCTAAACATAGGTCAAAGGTACGATCTCAAAACTAGGTGCAATTCGCGGAAGCCCACTTGAAAGAGTAAAATAACATGCTTTGTTGGAATTAAATTTGCCAGGTATAACGAATACCTGTCGTGACATGAAATATGCATAGCAAACTCTGAACTTGTTGACAAACTCTGTTCCTAGTGACCGTACCACTAAGCTGGAAAATGCAATCAACATCTGTTTTCTAAACATAACCACAGAAAAGCAAGTCCAGCAAAAATTCAGAGATGAAAAATTACAAGCTTTTTATACGTGTAATTTTTAAATCCTGCGTGTGCGAGTCATTCTACGACTCGAATGACTGCTTCGATTACAAAGCACAAGTCAATTAGCAGACGATCAATTAACAACATTTCGACTCGACATTAGAATTGCAAATACATGGGTGATAATCACGCAATAAGTATCCTAATGCGATAGATTATTACGACACACAATTACGTAACTTTGATAACAGTTACGTACCAATTAATATCAAATTCTGCATCAATTCCGGCCCCAAAAGCAGAGATTCTAAAACAACGACGCTAAATTTGCAAAATTTTGGTTCGTTCCACTACCGCACAACATGTGACAGGACTGACGCTAAATTCCGGTGTATCATTGATCGGAAATGCGGTTAAGCTTATCTGGAGGTTGGTGGTATTCCCAGTCACACTATAGCAGTGGATGAGCAAACAACCGGGTTCTGGTGTGGGTCTAGGGTCTAGGGTCTAGGGTCTAGGGTCTAGGGTCTAGGGTCTAGGGTCTAAGGCTCAGGGCTGAAGGCCTAGGGTCTAGGGTATAGGGTATAGGGTATAGGGTATAGGGTATAGGGTATAGGGTATAGGGTATAGGGTATAGGGTATAGGGTATAGGGTATAGGGTATAGGGTATAGGATTTTCCAGCAGCTAGGAAAATTGTGCGTGGACAAAGGAATTTCGATTCATTATCCAGGTACACCCATTTTCCAGTGATAGCAGGTTGCTCGTGGAACGAATCCCACGCACCGGCACCAATGTAGTGACATTCAAAACCTCTCGTATAGATTAATGTAGGATGAAGGTCGCCAAGGGTTTAAATATGGTTTTGTAATGAACTTGAATGAGAAAACACGCCATATGGCCGCTGATTTATATCCGGATGGGGAAATGGTTTGAGGATTCAAATCTATAATTTCATTTATTACAGCTAGGTATGTATTTTTTATTAAACCTTCTTCGAGTTACTAAAATTTATAATCTTCCTTTCTGCAAGACTTTTTAATGCTTACTTAATTCTGTAAAAAATATTTTTACAAACCTATACAGTACTCAATACTTTCCAGTGGCAAAATGCCAATTAACGGGAAATAAAAAATCGAGAAATGTCCTCATTTTCTTGAGAAGCTTAAAATACGAGGTGAAATTCCACACAAAAGTTGTTTTGATCAAACCAGTTCCTCAAAGCCTTAATGGAAAAAAGTCACCGATTTTATTTTATTATTATTTTTTTTGTGTGTTTGTTCGCTCTCTACAGGCCAAACGCCTTTACCAATTTTGATCTAAATTTCTAAGAACCTTCGTTTTGCCACGTTTTTGAGGCAAATCGGACGGGTAAATTATTAAGTTTTTACAAAAATTTTCAGTTTTTCTCAAAATCGTTTTTCACTCTAGAAGCCAAGCAGCTGCATATAATTTGACGAAACTTTCTTGATTATGTTGAACCTCACGGTTTAATGTCTGCGTAAAAATTTCATTGTTGTATGTTTAGAACTCTTCTTAGGAATGGCGCCCTTATGACGTTTTTACTGCGCATTTTGAGGGTTTTTGCTGTTTTTTGCAACTATAATGCAACTTTATTTCCAACTGATGTTTAAAAATTTGATGTGTGTGATATACTGAATAGTTTTTCTTTAAATCGATTTTTTCGTACTAAAATCTTCGAATTATTTCACAAAGACTAAATCATTATATTTCTAGGTAACTAAAGTCATCGAGAAAGCTGCTAAATTAATGCCAAACATTTTTAATTGACCGTATAAGCCTCTACGCTATGCACATGCTCAATATAATTGTGTTGTGGATGAGCGTAAATATTACGCTCATTCACAGCCCAATTAATCTTTGCTTGTAAATTTTTTTGAAAAGTGGCCACATTTTTTCGATTTTTTAATCGCTGGAAAAGAAGATAACAGCCCTTTAGCTTGTTATGAGCCAAGAATGATGTCGACGATCGTGATACCAATGGTGGCAAGGGTGTGAAACCATGGATCCCTTTCATCTTGTTAATTGGAGATAAAAGCTCCGAAAATTTACAGTTGAGGATTTATTTGTTATTTCAGAGCAACGCAGCGAAGTGACTCATTTACTAATTACAATATTTTAATCTCTATAAATTAGAATTAAGCGAGCATTTCTTGAAAGATTCGTAGCACTTTCTATAAACCTTGGTTAATTAGAAAGGTTAACACTCGAATTCATATTATGTCTGGTTTTATTTAAATCAGGCACTTCTCAAGGGCTTTAGTTTATTACAAATGAGGTCAATGTCCTTAGTGCTTCAAGACAAACAGAACAGTGATTAGAGCAAAGGCATATTCCGAGTCATAAATTTCTTGTCTGAAAAACTATGCAATTCATTCAAACTGGAAAAGCGCATTTAGGTCGTATATGCAAGAAAATGATATGTAATTCACTTTTATTCTAACAATTAGTGACGCCAATTCACGATCAGGGAAAACCCGCGTTTTCTCTGGAAAGCCAGCGTCTGAAGAAAATATAATCATTTCTTATGAGCACTTTAAGTGAAAGAAACTATGCGCGTTTTTCATCACTCTAAAGCTAAAGCGTATATTATAGTCGCATGGTTACTGATTCGGATTATTCGTCTCCACCGCGCATTTCTATTAAGAACGCTATCATCTTAGCAGAATAGAAATTTATCTGCTTAAAAACTGCTTAACTTAAAATGTGAAAGTAGAACAAGAATGGTAGATTGTGAAATATTATAATGAATTAAATGCATTTTATTCCTTTCACTGGCTCGTAGGAGATAATGGCGGTGAATTTTCATTTCAAATATGAAGAAAGAGATGCAGTGTAGTATTTTTGTTGCCATCGAGAATTTAAGAGGCGGAATTAAACGTCTGCAACAGCTTTTTTTTTGTTCCAGTGCTTCTCGAGAAAATGTTCCGTGGAAAGTTGACACAAAGTTTGTAGAACAGTAAAATGGAACGGATAAAGTGCAGAGAGATCTGGGACAGAATATACCAATACGAGTCTTCTTTTGGGTTCATTATCTTTTTTATTTACCAAAATTGAACTCTTTTTGATGTCAGCATTGCTGCAATTTATTTATGAGCCACGGTGCCACTCCGCCATAGTCATTTATAAAAAGAACAACCTTGCCAAAAGCAATTCAATGAATTATTTCCTGCAGCCAAAACAAAACTCACTTTTCTACTGCTACATCGAATAAAAACGGTATCTCAACATTGAAATCAGACTCAGCATTGTACCCTAGTAGAGACGAGTTTACTAACAATTTGCTACTCTCGGTAAATGGACCATGCAGCAGGCTGGCTGTTTGTTTGATTCCAGATACATGGCGATAGTGCGCCCGCTGAAACACAGGATGTCACGGCGCCGAGCCAGGATCGCACTGATTGTTATTTGGACAGCGAGTTTCGTTCTCGCTCTGCCGTGCATCCTTTTCTCGACAACAATGACCAAGAGGTAAGCGGCAAACACGCGCTCATTTCAAAGACTCAAATGAGTACCACTCGTTAATTGCCAAAGTAGTTAGAACACATTTTCTATATCTACTTGTTCTGAAGAAAACGTTAGGATCCGCTCTAGCAGTGTTCATCGACGGATCTAAACTAACAAAACACACTCGTACGTAGCTCGTACGTTGCGCTAACAGAAACTAGACGTGGCAATTTGTAATTAATCTGGAAATAAATTACATTTTATTTATTGCTATGCTCTGTATGAAACCACGCGACGGGTGTATATATATATATATATATATGGTTGTTTTAATTGGATTTTTTTGTACTAAAATATATTCTCGTTTCTCTCTGCAGCTATCAAAACGGACAGACAACAATAATCTGCTACATGCTCTGGCCTGATGGACACTACCCGCTGTCCATGCTAGATTACTCGTGAGTACCAGCTTGAGGGAAAAGCACAGCGGGGATGATATGTTGACATTTCTTACACGTGTTCTCAGACTCGTCCGGCTTTATGGCTCGATACTAGATCCAGTGAGCCCGGTTTACCTTTATCGGGGCATCGTGACTCGCACGAGAAACCAATTCAGCTAGTTTCCTCGCACATCCGAGACAAAGCCGACCAACAAAAATACAGAGGTTCCAGTGGAATATTTTTTTTATAAATTCTCTTCCCGTCTGATTTTCTTGACTTGTTAAAAGAGACTCGTTTGGTGTAAAATTGAACCTCTGAGACAATGCTAGACCTTAAATATACACGGGTTACAGCGGAAAAATTATTTATAAACACCCTTCCCGTTTTCTTTTCTTTGCTCGTTAAAAGAGACTCGTTTGGTGTAAAATTAAACAACCGTTGTGCCCTGCCCAAAACTCCGCGTTTAATTTTCACGTTCCACACAAAGGTGCCCTTCGCGAGTCCAGTGTGCGATAGAAGTTCGATCTCCTTGCTAACTAATGTACTATATAGAACCCTTTACCTCAAATTCGGAAATAAGTGTTTCATTTTTTATTTGATTAACACCATGCAACGAAACGAGGGCGACACATTTGACACGGACTTCGAATTAGCATTTATACCGTTTCATTAACAGTTCAACTGTGACACATTTCAACGGAATGAACTGGGTTATCGAAATGCAATAATGATCACGGGGCTGCTCGGAGCAGTGGAAAGGGACCTAAATCACAATCAATGCAATCAGGAAATGCCACGGAACTAGGAGTAGCATCAGCAGCAGCAGTAGCGGAATTGCCGGAACGCTAAATACCAGCTTTATAGCGACAACGGTATGGTGGTGGGTGGGTGGGTGGGTGGTTGAATCGTTCTATCTTTATTAGGTTCCAAAGATAATAGAATCATATAAACTTGTTAAATCTTGCGGGGGCTAAGCTGAGATCGTGTACGATCCAACCGAAATCTTCGGGACTAGTAGCTCACAGTCAGAAAACTGGGTCAGACGATGTCAAAGACAGTATTGTCTGTCTGGATCAGAGTTATGGATGGATTCAATAAGGGGATTATCGTTTCTGCAATCCAAGTCTGGGTGCGATTGTTGGGTAATTGTTGGGCTAATGCACTATCTAGGACACATATAAACAGATTAACATAGGGGGTAGTTTATATTAGTGAAGCTATTAGTTGATGGGGTGCGCTGCTGAAGACTGGCGCAAGGAGTGCGAAGTGCGATGAATTATGTAATGATTACAAGCATTAGGTCCGTCAACAATGAGTAGCTGAGTGCAGCACTTTAAACTGCACTTTTTTGTCATTATTGCTTTTCAAAACGCAAGTTTTTTGTTTTGTTTGGGAAAGTTTCTCAAAGATTTAGTTAGACCGGGAGGCTGAATAAATAACCGTGGTTGTCGCCAGAGATAATTGAAAAAGTCTCCAAATTGCTTCTAGGATTCGTGACATGCAGATAAAATTAATTTCAGTATTCTCTGTGAGCCTGAAAATAGGGCAGGAATGAAATAGAACTGAAAACACATTTGCGTTGACTCTCTACATATAACACAATTAATTTCCATGTCCGTTTTTCAATTTTTTAGAGCAGTATCCGTGAAATGTGAAGACTTTGGATGAAGTCTAACATTTGAAATGCAAAATGTGGTTTAGTTTATCACTGAACACAAAGAGCGAAGCGAGTGAACCGAATTTTCAATTTGACTCACTGCTTAAATGTTTTTGTTTGTGTTTGGCTGAAAAACTAAAGTTCAAACGCAAAAATGAAGATTTCTGGGGGCCATCAAAATCTCTAAGCTGCTATGTTTTTCAAGCAAAGAAATCACTTTTTTTTTGTTCAAAGAGTATTTTTTTTACTCATTTCCCGGAAAAAACTTTTAAATATAATTTGACGAAAATCTCCAAATATTTTATTGCTCCTCTTGTCACATGACTGTAAGATTTCCATCGTTGTTTGTTCAGCACTTTATGACGCCATATTTTAGCAGTATTTGCAGTTTCACTAAAAGAACCTTCGAGATGTATAATCCTACAATAAGGTTTGAAAGCTTATTGAACAAATATTTTTGTATCGATTTTTACATTTCTTAAAAAAAAATCGACAAATTCTCGCCTAATTATCAACCAGCGTTATTCAAACAACGTCCATCCCCAACGTGACTAAATTGAGCGTTCACGAAACCCTGGTAGGCAAACATAATACGTTCAATGCTTAATTTCAATCAAAACCTACCTACCTACCTACCTAGCACCTAAGTAAAGTGAAATTAATTAACTTTTCCAAACTCCATCATATGTCCAGAGGTATGGTTGAATAAACTATGTGTTTATGATGCAAAGGGGATTCTTGTCAACAGAGCTGAGCGAGAAATGCAAATACCTCAATTTAACACATTTTTAACAGAGGGAAAAATTAATGCAATTTTTTTAATAGGCCATGGGGTGTGGAAAAAAAACTTATAGAATTTTGTCAACGCTCACCGTGATGAGAAGTATTCCTAACTCTCGTCCATAGTAGTAGAGCATATTTTCGTAAAGATGAATTGAACAGAAGGCAACGATTTTTAGCATGTAGCTGTCGCCAGGTGGAATTTTATCAGGTGGAAAAAATCCCTTTTCGATCCGGAGCGTCTCTGTGTTATCAAAGAAGCTGGCGGAACCGTAACCTAGTTTCTGCACAAAACTAATCTTAATCTTTCTAAACATACCGAATTTTATAGATGCAGGGGTTGCAACAGAAAACGTCACATGAAGCATAAATTTGCTACCTAGATGAATCGCGTTTCGATTAAAATGCTTTATAAAGTAGCATGCAGCTGTTCATTAATTAATAAAGTACTTGTGCATTTTCAACTGTAATAATTTAGCGTAGATTTAATTATGAATAAGTTTGAAACTAAAATATTTCATACAGTTATATTAAAGAAACGCGGTTCTGTTTACTCCATGATTCAAAAAAGAACTAGCTTACCAAATTACAGTGTTGGGTGCTGGAATTTTTTTGTTCGAAAATCAGAAACCCGCAAATTAATTTCAAAGAAAACTACAAACTTTGCTTCGACCGGATACCGACCTCGGCTCGATCTGCCCCGAATCCAGCCCGACGCCGATCCATTGTTTCGACCCGACCAGGCCCGAAATAATTGTCCAAAATTCACATCTGTCCGAAACTGCCCAAAAGCCCGAAGGTGTCCATGAGCCAGAATAATTCAGAAACTGTCCGAAACTGTCCTATGCGGCCTGAAAGAGCCAGAAATGACCCGCGAGCTGGAAACAGCGCGATGGGGCAAAACAAAAGTGAGGGAGATGACAGCTATCTTTCACATATTAGTTCAGTTCAGTAACTGAACATATATATTTCAGTAAAATATGACTGTTTGTTGCCTCAGCCTACCCTCCAAATTGTAAAACTTGAGAGGAAATCTTTATATCCACCAACAAAGATACCATAAAAGGATTTCGTCTGCGATTGTAGCTACTATTTAGAATGGGAAAATAATGTATCTTCGATAAGAAAGCCCGTCGCACGCACGTAAGATGATACTGAAATACTGACAGGGCCCGAAAACGCTGGGGCGTGTGCGGCCCGGGCCCTGGCCCTGCCCGGAGCCGTTCGGATTTTTCCGTCCAAAAAGGAAACAAATACAAATACTGATATTTCAAGTATTATTACTATCCTGGTTATTCAATTTCATAGTAGTAGCAGTACAGTTGCTCTTACATCGGCCTGGGCGGCACGAGATTAGATGTCAGTGATCTTCTAAAATGTTTCCAGAGGCTGAGTCCAGCATCAGCCAATTTGTCTCACATCAAAGCTAGCAAGAAAATATGTTCAATGCTTAAAATGTAACGCGAGCTGCATACATTTTCTTTTGTAAGTTGGATGGAATTGGAACATGATATCCAAAAGGGTAAACACCCTATTAGGGAGCTGGAGACTCCAATTTCTTTAGAAAAATCTTTAGAGGGTAGCCTTTAAAAAAATTAATACGAATATGAAAGTAAAGCTCTGCACATACACATTCAAATAGTTGCCGTCCGTTAATATAATAAGAAAGGTTTTTATCGTGCTCCATTGTGGTTGTGGTTGTGGTTAAGGGTGCACTATAATTCGATTTAATTTGGTTTGGTTATTATAGGTAGTTATAATAATCAAAGTCATACTTTTCAGAATTACGTTAAGAAACTTAAAATATTGACATAAAATAAATTTTATAGATACCTGTCTAGTGGAATTTTTCTCCTGTCACTTTATAATGTATAAAATAAAAAACCTCAACTGCAAGTCAACAACAAGTCAAAATTCACGACCAACGACATGTACTTTGTGCAAAATCATAGGGGAAACATCGAAATGTGATCGGTCACATACATAGATTAAAGAGCTTTATTTGTCAGCTCGCTTGTCGTAAACCAAGCTCAATTTACTGCCAGAGCAACGTCAGAAATAACTACATACTCGAGCCATGTTCACACTCAGGAGCCGAAAGTAAACAATATTGAGCCAGGAGTACGGGCAATACACCTATCTTTATGACCTCCTTGATAAAATGATGTCTGCAGACCTGCGAGGCAGTAAACATTTTAAAGCCAGAATAGGTGGAAAATAGCAACGCACCAACCGCCCTGTTTGACACAGATGCGTGCCTAATAAATAATCTGTTTCAGATACCTCCTTACATTGATAGTAACTAACAATTTTTCTACGGCTAAAGCAACCGCTACAAAATGCAACAGGGATTTTATTTTCCAGAGATAGCCATAAATCCACGTTAATTCAGTTCATCTGAGCCAGAATCAAAACCAAATTGTGTTTCGTGGAATAAGTCATTATTCAAATTTATTTTACTAACCTTTTAGGCCACACATGAATCAAATTTCCATGATCAAATTTAATTGAATTTACAATTGCTGTCAGAAATTTGAATTCCGTGCTCTGTTCCACAGCTACAACCTGGTCATCCTGGGCGTGACGTATGTGGTGCCGGTCACGGCGATGGCCGTTTGCTACTCGCTGATGGGGTGCGAGCTTTGGGGTAGTCGATCAATCGGCGAATTCACACAGCGGCAAATGGACTCGGTGAAATCGAAGAAAAAGGTAGGCTTAAAAGGCGAGAAACGTTAGAGCCAAGAGATGTCATGAGCATGACGTGTTTGTGGTACGTGGCTCGCAGGACGCGGTCCTCGTGAGATTGGTAATCCTGGCGGTGGCTGTGAATTATTTGCGTGGCTTATCCTGAGTGGGATTTTGTTAACTTGACCGAAAATCCTACGAATGTCAGTGGCCAAAGGCCGAATGGACGACCGTTTCAGCTTTTCATATATAGCCCTTGACTTTTCCCGAAATTTTTAGCACGTAATCTTTTCGTTCACTTCTCGGCTGGATCATTTCCGTGGCTTAATGAATTTTACACTAAAAAATTTACTTGCGTTGTCTCTTGTTTTGTGGGAGACCGATGGGCGGAGCCCTTCCCTAAGTGGCTCAACATATTTGAGTGGAAGTTAATGCAGATGAAAAAGAAATGTTTATTTCATGGTGGAACGTAAAGGGTCTTTGAAGCTTCGGTGTTTTGACTTGGTGTACGGCCGGTCATTTTCTTGACTCCAAAGTTTCGAATCTTTGTCAAAACATCGAATTGATTCCCAATTTATGTTTAGCAAACTCCTTGTCAATACTTGAGACATGCAGTGTTCCCCTTCCACTCGCGAACAAAGCTGGTATAATAAAATTCCATTTCCTTCAAAAAACATATTTTTTATTCTGTTAGCGCTAAGCTAATTCAAAGTCAACACATCTGCTTACTCTAGCGCCAGCGGTGTAATGAAAATAAGATTTATTTTCAGACTTTGTTTCATTGACACTGAAAAGCTGTTTCCACATCAATTCAAAAAGAAATTGACGCTGATATAACACGAGAAAAATGGAGCGTAACGTCAATGCGATTATAATTTATAACTGCTAGCGAGTTTCGAATAATTTCATCATAAATCAACGACGGGCTGCATTTCAGTAACTAACTGTCGGTTGGATTCGATGACAGACGTGTGACCTGATTATTATTATGCCCTACAACTTACAAGAAAATAATAGCTGCTACATAATGGCAAAACCAGTCGCGAAGAAAATGGAATAATGGAGAGAAGTGCGAAAGAATATTTTATGCAAGTATAAACACCATGTAAAGCACAAGAAAAGAATGTGATATCAAGTATTAACAAGACACGAGGAGAGCATGCTTCGTTCGGATCCATTGTTCTGCTTTATACTTACAAAATAAAAATAAATTTATAGGTCGACCTTTCTAGTAAAGTTGCCATCGCACATTCTTCAAGAAGCTGCCAACATATTGTACAGACTATACCTAGTTTCTTAAACATGACTTTAATTATGTTTCTTTTCTTGAAATTTGATAAACTTAAGCTGACAGGCAGCAGAACTATACAACAGACAACCTACAAAAATATCTGACGCGTACGTTACAGAAAGCCCCATGTTCTGGAGCATGGGCCGCTTGTTCAGTTGAATTGTAAGCCGTGTTTTCTATTGTCTGGAGATTTGATCTGCTTGCAGCGAGCGGCAGGTTTCCGTAGATTTCCGTTTCTCGCCACAGAAAATGCGTATTGAACGATCGTTTTCCTGGCCGCTTTCTGCGTTAGCTGCGGGTTGTGGCGTATAATCCTTATCAACGACCACCGGACCGTTTGCTTTCAGATATAATGTTGATTGTATTGCTACCCCTGTTTCACCATTGTGTGGCCACAAAAGCGTGTTACTTCAATGGGATAAAGCGACGTATGACGACGTTGTTAAAAAGAAACTACCACTAGAACTGTATCCAACATATCAAACCACCATTTCGTCATGGATTATTGTGTAGTTTCTTTTTATATTCATTTTGTGGTCAGCCATCGAATGTTAATTCACGATTAGTCAGCTTTGACAAAATTGTTATGGACATTACCTTTTTGTTTATCAGTATGTATCCGTAAAAAGTTGTTTTCCCAATAATAGCAGATTGGTTCACATCGAGTTGCCGAGTGAGTGAGTTATTTAATTTGTGGATTCGAGGATTACTTTATTTTATAGAATAGAGTTGTATTTCGAGCACGAACCACTGGAGTAAAAATCTCGCAGAAACGTGTTCTATTAGCTTCACAAAATGTTACTTATCAATTCGCAAGAGAGGTGCACACTTCCCATTCATTTTCCAGTCAGTAAAATGTATCCTCTCAGAAACTATGCTACCTGGTTTTTACCAGCAGGAATATGATCGAGATGGAAGTACCTACATTCCCTTTCTTGCACGACTTATTTCCAACAGTTTCAAACTAATAGAATGTGTTGGGCAAGTGAGACCATTTATCACTTGCAAATAAGGCCAGTGCGATGCAAATGTATGCAATCCACTTTCCGAGCTAACTCAATACTCCACGGGCTTGGCTTTCCGGCGAAAGGGGTTTATAGATAGCCGTCATCAATTTTCACTGAAGATTCACTTATCTCTTTCTTTGAGATGAATACAATCAGCTACGGGAACAATGGTTCCATTTCATTTCTAGCAAGATTTTGTATTAGGTATATTGTATTACTACCTACCCTATATTCATATTGAATTCCTTGGCCTTACTAACTGGATTATTATAGATAAGTCCTTAACCTCATTACTTGTGATCAAAAATTCGTCCAATTTCATGTAGATTGTGTTAAAGCGCAAGGGCTTTAAATTATATTTAGTCCAATTTTTAGGGAAATTATGATAATATGGAAGGAACAAAAATAAAATTTCGATATTCGAAATAGAACACGATTTCTTGCCGACTTAATAAATCACTGTTAGACCACGTGGATTGATTACTCCGTAGGCCTGTCATTTGAATAGCAATTATTGAGGTTCGCCAACGATTAATTATTTACATTCTTGGTATTGTCCATACTTACTAATGTGACATAATAGTATGTCATCATAATTCATAATTATGTCCTATAGGTACTTATACTCTGTAGATGACATCATATTTGTTTTGACATTTCAAGGTGGAATAATTCAATAGCCCATAATTTAAATACATTTCCAGTTTTACGCAAATCTGTCTGCTTTATCAATGATCTGAAAGATGCTCGAGAGCAAAAATCGCTCTACACAAAGTTCGCGTGATTTCTTTATGAGATTTCTAACCGATAAAAAATCAATTTCAGCTTCCTCTAGAGTAAAATTTAGATAATTACGCTGGTTTTGCAAACACGATGCCTTTTACTTATTTTATAGGTGGTACGCATGTTCGTAATCGTGGTCACCATCTTCGCCCTCTGCTGGCTTCCTTACCATGGTTACTTCATCTACGCCCACCACAACAGCGAGTTCGCAAGGAATGGTTACGTTCAGCACATGTACCTTGCGTTCTATTGGTTTGCTATGGCCAATACCATGGTCAACCCCATCATTTACTACTGGATGAATAACAGGTGAAGAAATAGTTAAACTCTAAATAGTTAAAAATAATGCCAATACTATACCCAAGCTAGAGAAGGCAACATACGTTGCAGCTTGCTGTGAGATAAAGTGTGGGTGTTGATAGATAGTGTTGGCATGTTTAGCTAAAGAATTTGTCGCACTGACATATTGTGACGAGATGGTTTTGACTCGCGACTCGAATCGGCTTCCAACCAAAGAGAAATATAGCTGTAGGTTACTCACTCACTCGCTGATGGCAAATTGCCCTTGCAGGAAGACATAAATCGATGAGACTGGCAGCAATGACAATTACAAGTTCATTTCACCCGCACTTTACCGCATCATTTATATACTAATTGAACTCCTTAACACAAAAAACCGCACACTTTAACTCATAGTCACATTGTCTCTGATTCATAGATATGTAATTTTTTGTATGTATTATTTTATGTATAAATTGCAGAGCGGAGAGAACTAATTGAGTAACCGACCTGCTTGCTTGAACTAAACCGTATTACTAACCTAAGTTATTGCCCCCCACTGGTCGTAGGTCAGGTCACCCTAGCGGTGAAAAAATGCATTGCACAGTCGTAACGGCCTAATATTACCGGAGGCTGAAAAATAATTTGAATCGCATAGGTACCTTTGACCACATTAAATAGACCTCACGAATAGAACGGAAACTAGTAAAGTAAAAAGATTTTAACCACAGATACGAGATTGAGGTTTGAAGCCGATTTTTAATGATAATTTTTAATGAAATATTTAAAAAATAGTTCCAAATTTCAGAGCAGTTGCACAAAACTGATAAATTGATAACCGCGTGAATTTTAAGTTTAAAATATGTGTTGAAAAGTATCATATTGTCTGGTTAGAGGCGTAGAGAAGTTTAAATATATTTATTTGTGTTTTGCAATTGTCTTCTTGGACTCAATTTCAATTTTTAATGTAAAAATATTTGGTTAAACGTAGAGGATAGCAGCTTACATGGATGGTTACGCACTGGAAAAAATAACGTCTTACGAGTTGAGGCAAATTATAAAAAATTCTACAAGGAAACTTCATAACCTGATATGGCTTCAGGCCATAGCCAGAATAAAAAGATTATTCAAATATTTATTCAAATCACACCAAGCATCCGTGAAAAAAACGGAAATTTAAAACCACCCCTCAATATTTCAACATACATATTTCATCGTACGGTTCTATACCACGTTTGTGGCTCTTTGTCCCCAGGTTCCGCGTTTATTTCCAGAAGATAATATGCCATTGCTGTTGGCTACGAAATAGGGAGGGCGATCCGGTAGAACTGGCACAAACCAAGCACCACAGTCACTCGGAGCTGGATCGTTCGCGTTCCACTCGCTGCAACAACAACTGTGCCGCTGGTGGGAGGAAATTTCACTTCGATTCGGGGTTATTTCACTAACACGAAATCGTGAAATGCCATTTCCAATTTGGTATTCTTTTCTGGGAACGGTTGTAGATTGCACGATGAAGCCGCAGTAGCAAAAATGCGACAAGTTCTCTGGTGATGAATATTGTGTGTGTGACGTGTGTAGAGATAAACGATATATTGTGGTAGCGGGTAAAATTATTGGTGAACGCAATTCTGCTTCGAAATGCGTGCGTTAGTAGGCTCAAACTCGCTCGAACGTGCTTTACAAATACAATTATACAGGTTCACTTTATCGTTTGGAATGTCATAGCTCTCTGACCTATTCATTTCTGTTAATTATTTATTTGGTTTGTTTTATTGTCAATGAACTTTGGATTTCAGAGAGAGAGACATTATGAATACTTTACTACATTTTAAAATGATATTTTTGATCCTGTTAGTGTTAATGATACGAAAATGTTGGCAAAACCAATCAAATGAACGATTTTTTGTGATTTTCATGGTGAAAACAATATTCCAGTGGTATTCGTGAAATCAAAAAAATCAAAAACATCATAATATACAAAAAAAATCCAGTCTGAACATGTTCTCAAGCAAACAGTCCACCCCAAATTCCGATGCATTTTCTTGCCATTCGTCGCCGCAATTACGGACGCTTCTTTTATCTCCAGACCTGACCCAAGGCGGACGCAACGGCGTTGCCCAATGACGGCGTCGCACGCTGGAGACGCCCGTTCGGCGTCGAGTGGAGAGCCGGCTTTCCGTTAAGCCGGGACCCGTCGAACTTGTCACACATCGAACCGACGAACAAGGCGACCTCGATGAACTTCCGCCTTCGAACGTTTCCCTCGCTCAGCTTGACACGCGATAGGGGTGCTATACTGGATCTTTGACTGAACGAGACCGAATGGAGAGCTTGACTGTACCTTAAACTTGACATCGAACATAAAGAGAGATTGAAGTGTTCAGGTATCTGACACTCATGGACTGTGATTTCACATGAAAATTATAAGCTATTTTACTTTAGCTATATTTCTTACAACTGATATTGACACTGAGTTTTCAGAAGCTATTGGAATGATTATTTTTGGAATGGCCTGAACATGGCCACTTATGGCCTGAATATATTTTGTAGCTAAGAATGAAGCATCTCCAGGCTTTTCGTTGAGAACAGTTGTTGAAATATCCTATAGTTAAACAATTTCTCTGTCGTTGATTTTCCTACGTAAGATATCTTACTTCATATAGATAAATAATTCATGTATTTACTTAAAGAATCTGATAAGAATTGCTGCCATGATAAGCAACAGTGTAATTAACTGTGATTAAATATATGAAGAGTAGGTTAAATTTTTCAAAATATATTTCTAGGTTTATCTAAATGTACATGTGAGCCGGTGTTTGTGTCATATTATGTCCTTTCAATCTGGAATTTAGCTTTTTTTTAAATCTTGAATTGAAACAAAAAAGCACTAATTACAATTTACCTATTCTTATGAAGACAATATGTAAGTGTTTAAATTAAATATATGTACAGCCAAATATATATATATATATATATATAAATAGATAAATATTAATAGGTATAGCCATATACATAGAACATACTTAAGTTTGTTTCACAAAGAAAAAATACTAGATAGTAGTAGCTGGGGCAATAATGTGAATTTTAAGTATCCTTGTGTAATCTGTAATGAAACTGATATCAATAATAAAGTTACTGATATTTGTAACAACAGCTGTTATGATGACACTCCTCAGTGCGGAAGTGGAAAAATAATGGAAAATATTAGAAGTGATTTTTCATGAAAAACTTAAAAGAATTCAGTAAAAGTTGTCGTAGTAGCAGTGGGAGTAGGTAATAAAGTTGAAACTAAAGATAATCTCAAATTGATTCCGTCAATTCTGAGATGGGGAAAAAAATACCATTAAAACGATAAATCGGTCTAAAGCTGAATATATTATTTAAAATAATTCTACTTCGCTCCAACCTTTATTCTTTCTATTCACAACGCAACACATCAGTAACGATACTAGTAGAAAACAACAAAAAAGTGGCAATCCATTTGTTTAATTCAGAAACATTTTGGCTGGATGCACAAAAAGAGATTGCAATTAAAAATCAACGATTTGCATAGGACAGGAAATAAATTGAAAAAGATCATCCAAAAGGACGCTATGAAACAAAAAAATCAGCTACCATGCTCGCATGGTTATGCAACGAGAGCATATTTAATGACCCATAAACTGCTAGCATAACGAGAAAAATAAACGACAATATCTTTCCGTGTTGGTACTTTCAGTAATTTTGCTGCATCTACAGTTGAAATAATAGAACCATGGTTGAATTCATACTTGAATATATTTGTATAGATAAGTATAGCCATTCCGAATGTTGGTCAGACGGACAAAATAATCTACGCTAGATTTGAATAGTGTTTTTTTTCAAGCTGATTAAAATTAAATGTAATTGAACCTATTTGAAATTATAACAATAAATGAACGAAAATTGAAAAGAATGAAAAACGAAACAGCAAGCATACCCGGCACCTCCACCACGAATCAAAGCTGTAAGCTGCACGCCGATCGATGAATCAACTCCACACTAGCTCGTAAAAAGATAATGCATGTTCATTGTTCTCTCTAAATAAAAGGACTGAAAATACCTATTTTATTATCTATTTCACAAGCAGTCTCTGCCTGTCATGCACATGGTGTGAATGCAATTGATTAAGATTATTTTCACACACCCAGTGATTTATTTAAGATAGCGAAACAGTCTGAGGAGGCATGTGACACGTAACTAATCTAAAATTGGCACGGATATTGCATCTCAACGATCATGTATTTTTTTTATAGATTAAGACGACTTATTTCTTCTTTTTCTACAGAAATTGACAATTATAGTGACATTGTTCGTGAGAATTCATATAGTTTAACATTTTGACACCAAGAGTATCTATCTCTTTTATATTCTGCACAGATTTAAGTACTTAGTTTATTTATATATTTCCGACACATGGGTACAACCATGGAGTAAAGAAGCCTTCCTTACTCTATGGTACAACACATAGGAACAATTTATATTGATGGATTTGGGAAATTTAGGAAGAACTTTAAAAATTTTAAAGTTTAAATCCTCATTTTCTAAACGAAATTGGTCGCAATTTTGAAAAAATAAAATGTATAACATTTAACACCATCAAAATATATATATAAATATATATACATAGATTAAATATACTTCATAGGCCATTTTTTAACCTTAAAGTTCACAAGTAAGAACATCCTCTGCACACCAATCGCTTAAATGTCTCATTTCCCCGCAGTTTCCTCGTTAAAAATGTCGCCATCGTATTCTGGTCATGCCTCGCCACTGGACGTGGTGAGCACCCCGTTTTGCATGCAAGCATCCACCCCTCCTGTGCTTCTCCCGTTGATCGATAGGTGTCTCACCTGGGTCTCCTGAGTTCGCACCTGCCATTGATACGAGGGTTGTTTATGACTCGCCCGATGACCTTGACGTTGAGGGTAACCCTGACCTACGGGGAACAAGAACAACAACGGAATTTTAATTCGAACTAACAATAGTTATGAACAATCTTGCGCGTCAAGGTATTTGAGTGTCACGACACAGTATCATTAAGTGCGAAAAGGTATTTTAATATGGCAACATAACATCCACTAAGTTTTGTTGAAATCAAAATAACAACTACAATTTATCTTAATACTACTACTACTACTGCACAATAATTGATAAGATATATTATCGAGATAGTTTGTTGAGAAAAGAAAATAGAAACGGGAAATGCACATGCTTCATCCATAGTTGAAAAGATCGTATTCTACACTCTCGTCTCCCATACGCTTCGTATGGTATGTTAAATATCAAATATGCACATGAAATAATAAAGTGTCCCAGGAGTTGAGGTCGTCATTAATATTGAATTGGGAAATACCTAGTGAATCACGATCAAACCCTGGATACCTAAGGTAAGTCAAGGCACGATTCTTTACACTGCAAGGTTTACTTTATAAAGGGCTGTGCCCAAAATGCAGCAGGGTACGCAACTAGGATGCCTTTTTTAGTCCGCTGGTTTTTAGATACGTCCGTTGTTACACTTTATAACACCTTGTACGAACAATGTCTAATCACCTGCCCTTATTCAACAATGCAATAATGATAACCAGATAGTGAATTTGGAAGCATCCATTATTGGACCAAAAAATCTTTGAAGAGAAAATATGCGTGTAATCGAAAAGCAACCGTATTCAATATCGTGCAAATTCAAAATCATCTTATTTTTTTCATCACGGTTGAGACTCTGCTTTCAGACATGGATTTGTCATGCTCGGCTTGCTCGGTATTAAATCCGTTGACCGATTGTAGCCATGAGGGTAACATAATTCATTGGTGCATATTAATCTGATTAACATCGAGACAGACGCTACGCAGTTCCTAGTACAATGTTCAATTATCCCGTGGAGAAATGTTACACCCTTGCTAATATGACCTGTACTGTGCATATTCAGCAAATTAATCCGCACTGCGCGGATTCATGTTACAGGCTTATGCCTTGAAAAAATATTTTCATTTCAAATAGAAATTTTCAATTAACTCGTAACTTGAAAGCCCAGCTGTAACGCTGAAACATTTACAACACTTTTGTTGGTAACAGATTCCATGAAATTAGATTAGATTAAACAATATGTACAAATTATGACTGCAGGGAACGGAAAACAAAGCCTTGATTTTCTGTTGTTGAGCTTCAATAATCAATGTTTATTCACAGAATCCAACGATGGCACTCATTTGCAAGGACTATGCAGAGATATAAATGACATTTAGTTACCGAAAGCGGAATTGTTGTATCTGGCTGATCTCGAGCGACCCAGTTCGGATTGTTGACTATGTGGCTTGGTATTTGTCAGCTCGAAGCTGCCCCTGTCTCTGGCAAGGAAACAAGCGCAGTGGCAAATAATCTGCTGGAAGTACTGACGGAACCTGCAATGCAATTGTGCAACTGTTATTTCAACATATTAAAAGCAACATATTTATATTGCGGATAGAAAAGAAGTAGGGCTTCGATTCAGTAAAAACCCTGAGTGTCAGGCCACTAACAAGAACCATATCATTTTCGAAATCAAATATGACCTGCAAAAAATTTAAAATCATAGAAACATGTCCATCATCAAGGCTCGTGTACCAGATAATAACAGGCAATGAAGCAAGACCTCTCAATTAAAAATAATTGCGAAGTAATTAAATAGATAAAATTAAAATTTGTCAACCTCTAACTGGGCAGACTTTAATATCCTGTTTACCAGGCCATGCCAAGTTATTTGTATGCATTATAGATCATGTCAAAGTGGTCGAAAGATGATTTGGACTGAATTTAATTGGGTAAACCTATCAATCATTTGATTGCATGTATAAGCACTCACGAGCCTTTGGCGTGACGCCATACATCAGCCAGTTCTAAATTTTAATTTTGATTCCATCATCCAAACCTGCCAATAATTAACTCAAATGATCGCTTGCCTGGTATTCATCCAGTAGTAAATGATGGGGTTGACCATGGTATTGGCCATAGCAAACCAATAGAACGCAAGGTACATGTGCTGGACGTAACCATTCCTTGCGAATTCGTTGTTATGATATGCGTAGATGAAGTAACCATGGTAAGGAAGCCAGCAGAGGGCGAAGATTGCCACCACAATTATAAACATGCGAACCACCTGCGAAAAAGAATGTCATCTAGGATAAAACAGTTGAGAAGAACCCATTTTTTTATGAATTGATGATTTCCAATCCAATGCTTCGCAAGTACCTCAATTGGGGATTATTTTGTAACGTTTCAATTAGCGAGACTAACTGCAAATTAAATCACTATAATACCATTGATCTCATCCTCAAGGACCCCAACGGATTTCACAAACGGGGAAGCTTATACGCATCCTTGGGATGGTATCGGCTTTTTTCAAGCTCAAAGCTATCGATCGATCACGAGAAGTTTACTTTTTATTAATACTGAGCACGGTGTAAAATCCTCGAAGAAGTGAAGGAAAATAGAATAGAAAATAACATAAAACGCTTATAATGTCGTTACCTACGGAATTTTCAAGTGATTCATCTGGGGCAGAGAGGTAAGATAGAACACACACGCCAGATGTGATACATGTGCAAGAAAATTGTGCATGGGTTTTTTGGGGTTTTCTGGTTTATTATCAGAGCTTTTTCGAGAAGCAAATCGGTGACGGACAACGGTGAAAGATGACGGACATATAATCCACGACGAGCGCATTCAGGACAAAAAGCTGAACGGTGGAAAATGATTGACTTCGTCTTTAGTACCATCGAGAAGTACATCGAGTCAGATGCTCCTTTTATTAAATCGTGCCATACTTATTCAGGTCCAAGGAAGTTGCATCAATTTCCGGTAGGATAGTCCATCGTTCATTGTCAGAAGCGTCTCGTAAAAGAGTCGATGAGTTTAATGTAGAACCGAGCGGAGAGACCATTTCAAATGAAAGCTTTATACAAGATTGCGACACTGTTTGACATTCTGCATGGAAATGCATCGAATGTACTGGGATTTGGGGACAGGGACGTTTTCAGTTTCAACTGATGCATGTGGTGACCTGAGAGATAGCTATGGTGTGAAAAACAGTAGGTATAATCGGGCGTAAAGCAAAGCCAGCGAATGGAATGTTCATTTTGAATGGAAGAAATTGAAGCTTTCAGCATGATTATGAGAAATAGGAAAATATGTAAATTATTTAATTAACATTATCTCCAGAAATGTGGCATAGAAATCGGCAAATCACCAAACGACCTACTCAAGTAGCCGATGTTCTTGTGTACAAATAAGTGTTAGCGTAGCCGGAAAAGGAACCAGTTATATATATTTTTTTCCATATGCATATAAAATAGAGCAGGAGGGCGATTGTTTAACTTTTTTCGAAGTGAGATGAGATGAGAGCGTTCATTTGTTCCATGAAAAAAATTGACAAAGTTGAGATCCCCATCTCATCAAATCTTTAAAAAAGTAACACAATCGTATTCCAGAAAGGATTGTCATCACGTATCACGCGGCATCGCAGCAGCTGGGTATCGTCAGTCGGCGATATTGACCGTTAATTCATAGCCTGCAGGCGCACTTAAAACTTTTCCTAGAAGTTTTATGTTCAAGTAATGTTTATTTCGCAATGATATTCAAATTTCCAACACGTAGGAAAACGAAAATTTCCACCCACGCGGTAACTACGCGAGTCAAAGTTCCACAGTCAAGTCCACAAGTTTTCTATAGAAGTAAGAAGACCGCACATTCTGGCATGTTATTAGAAAGTTGAACGCAACGAAAATAAAACGACTGCTTTTTTTACCTTTCTCTTCGATTTCACGGAATCCACTTGACGTTGTGTGAATTCACCGATTGATCGACTCCCCCAAAGCTCGCACCCCATCAGGGAGTAGCAGACAGCCATTGCCGTCACCGGCACTATGTACGTCACGCCCAGGATGACCAAGTTGTATCTAGATTAGAAAGTTGCTCCATTACACGTTATGACACCGTCGACAAGAAAGTAAATGCCGAATATCAATTCTGCCGGCATTGAGTGGAGGTGCCAGATTCAAGCTGAGATAAGAATAAGTTAAGTTTGCTCGTTTAATTTCCGGACTTTAGTTCAATTGTAGGTTTTCTTGGTGGGAATGGATCTTGAAACTCAACAAAGAGAATGACACATGTTGCGTTTCTCGTAATACCATCGATACAAAATACGGACATTTTTATTGAAAAAAAATCACATTCCTTTCCTGAGCAGACGGTGACCGAGTTTTGTAAAGAATATTACTTTTATTTTTAAGAAAAGTATCTCAGTAAACCACGATTATTAGACAACCGCCATGATATTAGACGATTGTGGATTAGTTTTATGTGCAGGTTTTGCCTTCAGATATTCCGTAAGAATCGTAAGAATATACGTGGTAGGGATAAAAATTTCAATTCCCATTTCCCAGCTATCAAGAACGGCATGCCAGATGAAAGTAAAAGTTTTACAGCTACAGAAAACATTATTGTCTCTCATTGCGACCTTTTCAAAAGTGCAAATGGGGTTTCAGTGAAGCAGATGAGTTTTTATTTTCTGCGGACAGACTTTTATTCCTGTTAAGTTATAACAACGAAAGAATGTTAACTTTCAGCCTCATTTATCTCATGGGGACAGAGTCTTATTTTCCAAGAGTCTAGAAGAGGTATGAGATCGCTAGAGAATTGTGAGATGGAATTCACCAACATTTACTTCTGTTATAAATTCATTAGGATTCATGTCTACTTTTCCTGCGTTTTAACGGTAAAAATAAAATTCAGGCACGTTTCAATTGCTTACGCAGTGTTCACTTTCATTGTTTCTAGAGGTTAAATATTAACTGGGATTCATTACGTTGGAAAAACAACAGGAGCATACTGGAGCTAGAAAAGTAAAACGGAATTATTTGTTTAAGCATTGACACACGTTCGTAGCAAGCCATTCAAGCGTGATAACTTTAGAAATAGCAGCATAAAAGTCGTGTTGTTTACAACCCTATCACTTCTTATAACTATATTCTCCAGAGATTAAATTGGTTGGAAGCTTTAATTAAAGCTTCAATAGTATGGCTGATTTAAGTAAGCATTTATAAAACCATCATTTTCCAGTAGCGATTCGTTTGCCAAGTCTTTCTGTAAAAACCACACCAATTTATATTTTATATATCACCTTGTCTTTCAAATACAGTTTTAAACTTTTAAATCTTGTAAACACTTAGAAAAGATTTATCTCAAGATTTCGAACAAATTCACAGTTCGCGAGGTTTATTTTCCTCTTATTGCCTTGCAAGTTGCAACACATCTATTTATCCAAACTGATGATTTTTTGAAATATAAATTGTTTGGTTTTCTCTTGCGCTCAACATTTCAACTACATGAAACGAGATATTTATTTGTATACTTGCACATAGTCCAGCATTGATATTGGATAATGTCCATCTGGCCACATCATGAAGCAAATCGTTGCAGTTTGCCCATTCTTGTAACTGAAATTAAACAAAGAGTATGTGTTTACCTACACAGAAAACAACAGTGTGGAAATCATGAAAATATGACATTTGATTTACATTGACAGTGAGACTCTTAATTTTATGCATGAAACATGCTCAAAGGACCCCAATTTCTATAGATTTCTATTTTAAAACTTTGTTTAAATTTACTGCAAGTACCAACTCGCAGTGGAGCTACAAAAATCAACATAACCCCTGTGGTTCTGAGCAAAATTATCGGTTAGTTCTGAAGCTATATCAATTTTTTGGACAATAAAATATATTTCAATATCAAACTGAATTAACCTTTGATGTGCCTCGATTTTGTTATTGTACTTTTTTCTTTGTTCAATAATTGTACTCGCCAAACAAGGAAAAATTAGATTCACAACGCGTTGTTTCTGACCTCCGAGGTTATTTGAATATGGGGTGAAAACGTTTTCCGATCGGGGATCGGTGACGAATGTGATCTACGACCCATTTTCATCCCTGCGCCGTCTTTTGGTTGCCAACACCCAACAGCGAAGTCAAATTCAGGCTAAAGTGCATAAAGCTTTGCCATGGAATCGCCCTCAAATCAAATTAATTGTTCAAAAATATTCCACAGCTGAGTGAGTAGGGTTTCCAATTTTTTTTTTGTTATTTTATACTCTAGATTTTTATTATTTTGCTTGACGGCGCAGTTCTCAGGATTAAACCAAACCTAAGTAATTAAAATGTAAATTGTGCTGATTAATTCATAACGTAATTGAATAGTAATACAACTAAGACCTGATATTCATCGAATTCTCACGAGGAGAGGTACAAGTTTTACGAACCAAGAGTCGTTTTGACGTGTGCATTGAAAAACAAACAATGTTTTTTCATTATGTAAATCATAATGTTCTGCTACCGATCACAAAATTGAACCACGGCTGCTCTTTACTCGAGTATTTCTAGCTCGGTGAATTTATTATGAAAACCCTCAAAGGCTATCGATCGCTAAATGGAGCATTGCTACTCTAACAATGTATCTGTTTGTTATTACTAAATATTTGCATGCAAAATATGAGCATGCACCTTTTCGTTTTGGTCGTTGAGAAGAGAATACATGGGAAAGCAAGCAGACAGCTTGCCAGCCAGATCATTATCAATGCAACCCTTGCTTTTCTTCTTGACATATGATGATGCAACGGACGGACGATTGCCATGTACCTGTAACAACAAGTCGGTTACCAGCCATTAGTCTGAAAGGCAACTTCATATTCACTCGATATTTATCACACCAATCAATACAATTTATAATATAACCTGTCCATTGAAATCGCCATGAGCGTGAAAACGCTTGCTGCGAGCGAGATATTGGCCACGAAGTTGTTGATTGTGCAGTAAATTGGCCCAAACGGCCAATCGGAGTTGAGCATGAATATGAAGTTAAAGATGCAGTTGAGAAGCGCCATCAACAGGTCCGATAGACTCAAGTTGACCAGGAAGTAGTTGGTGACTGTTCGCATTCGACGATGAGCTGCAAGCAGAAAGACAGGAAATTTGTTATTCTGTCGGCACATTCCTCGTCCCGCTTTTATGACATCGTAAAATCCCCTGTGCTTCAATACACCTTCGTGAGCTTTTCTCTTCTATTTCCGTAGCAAGTGGAAAAAGAAGAACAAGTACTATGTGTATTTTCCGAGCTGCTGCTGAGTTTTATTAGTAACCTTCTCAGGATGATATTGAATCAATCTAGATTATTATGTCAGACCATTATTCTTCTGTCGTCTTGTGGATTCAAGTTAATTTATATAAATAACTCCATATTAAAAAGCAATAATGGAGGTATGCTGCATGCCTGGTAAATTGTTCGAAATACTACTTACTAAAATAATACTTGTTTAATTCCAGACGAAACGAAAATTAATAGCTTTTAATTTTTTCATACAATTATATTTTTGGACAAAATCGTCTTTCGGAGAAAACCAATCTAAGTAGTAAGAAAATCTGTGTCTGAGTAATCGGTCCGGGTGAACGATAGATTTTCCCCTTTTTTCGCAATCAAGTGAGCCTGGAACAAATTAATCAGAAACTGTGTGCCACTCTTGCGTTTATTAATTCACAGAAGACCTTCAGCGTTTTATAAATTGATAGAATTCTCAAGATTCGCTCTTCTCCCCTTGTAGTATTTTTTCGATAGCCAAACGGCGGAAATTTAATACACGATGCAGGATATTTCATGACATGATTTTTCTCAGTTGAGTGAATTTGTAGCAAAGCGAGAGGCTCTTTTCTTTTGAAATTGCATTTGGGGAAATGGGGAAGATAGCGGCGCACATGCAGAACGATACAGATGTTTTTTTGTCTTCGGTTATAGGCGATTTGCATTTTTCACAGAGTTTAAATTGATACTGCATGCTTCAAGTAAACATTGATAATCGTTGTCATTATATTTTTCGTTTCGATTTTAAGAAACTGTCTCCCCTAAGATTTTCCATATTTAATTTAATGCACAGTTTGCCACCCTTAAGTTTTTACCAATTTAAATTAAGCAGTTGTTTTTTCATTGACTAACAAATGACAAAACAATTGATTGCACTTCATACTTTTCACAAAGTAAATCCATTTTCAGTGAGATTTATGAAGCCGTAACCAACAAAACGACGTGTTTTATCAGCGTGTCCCAGATTCTGAATCAGCAGCTAGTAAACTGTGCCTCGGTCGCGTAAATTAGACGCGCTAAAGTACCCCTTGCACAGGCTTTGGACTGGCGCTATTTATCACACAGCCGTAATTCCATATTCACACGATGCGGGAACCTCATGCAAACATTCGGTATCCTGGTTATATAGGCGGTAATTTTGAGGTGACCACAAAGCTTATTGAACACTTATCCTCGAGAACGGCATCGGGAATCTACTTCGGCGGTGATTTCACTAGGATTTTGGTCACCGCACTAGATTAGCATACGCGTTCTCTTGAGATTTTTGATTAAATTAAGTACATAACACCATCTCATAGACAGAGACTGAAAGAGATTATTCCTGTTCAATAATTATCTTCCGTAAATAATAGTCAATTAAAGCAAATGTATCAAAATATTATATTTCCAATAAATATACTGTGACAGCATGTGAATCATTGCATAAATAAGAAATCAATTTTCACTCCAATCTTAATTGAGTATGGTTTCAGATTATCACGGAAAATCCATGGAGTGATGATTGCAGACAAAAATTTCGCAGTAAAAGATTACGTTTTGTTTAATGCTTGGCTTGGTCAATTTAGTATTGCCAGTTTATCTAGTGCTGAAGCGCCACTACAAATTCTCATTATATTTTCAGCGACGCCTCTTTAATTGAGGTAAATAGTAGGTGAGATATTCTCATATTATTATAAGACATCGTTGAATGCAATTAAATAGCTGCTCACTAATTACTGTACCTCCTTTATGTTCGAAAGAAAGGGCACATATATAACACGATACTTTAAGGTGTAATGTTACTTTATTATGCATAATGAGTGTCAACCAACTCTATTCAGCGCTACGGTTAATTTCTAAATAGGTCAAGGACATACCTTACAATGTCATAATGCAATTATTTAGGAATTAATTCCGTTGGAACACAGAATAAAATACACCACTAACAATGTTTTGTAAGCCATACTTAAAGACGGAAGGAAGTGCTTTATAATTAGACTGTAGGTTTTTTCAATCAAAAGAATCTTTGAGAGAAGATGCAAATGGAAATCTGTTTTCTTATAATCCTTTACAGAAGTATCCTAGAGGAATTTGTAAAGTATCCGTATCAGCCTGTTTCTTCTCATAGTGCAGATCTGTTAGGAAGGCATGTAGGATAAAAAATTCTTAATGCTTCTCTGAATGGCAATTGGAGAAATGTTTGAGACGTGACACGAAAATGACATTGATTCAACAAGAAAAAATTTTAAAAGGCAAATATGTTTGAAAGGTACACACGATATAAGCAAATGCAATTTCAAACCACAATGATGCACAAGCGCAGGCAACAGCACTCAAGTGTAATAAAATATTATTCTTTTGTTAACTACCAGACCAACAAGCATTGAGGTCAAAATTGTCATCACCTTCATTTCATACTGCAACAGCTGCATGCGTTGCATATTCATCATGCAACTCAATGCAACTATAATCATTAAAGTTCAGTAAAGCAAAATCGCTACAGCAAAATCACCCAACTGCCCATACAGCAGGGCGTTCAACAGGACAACAGGACGAAAGCACGACAGCATTACAGTATAACAGCATTATAGCACAGCATTGCAACAGCACAACAGGAGAACGGCACAACAGCACTACCTAACGCTTACTCATTGGATGCTTTAACTAAGCCTTAAATATTCATCTAATTTTCTTAATATCTTCGTGTAAAAATGTAAGCTTGCTGTGAAAGTGGCTGGTGGATTTAATTAATTTTCCTTGATGCGCTGTTATTTTTCAAGTTGAAATGCCCGGCATGTAATTTTAACCGACAAGTATGGACGCCCTTAGATCCAACGTCAATGCTGCATGAATACATAATGTGAAATAAAAATGTTGAATATGTACTGTAACTATAATATGTATGGAAAGAAAAGGGTTAAAATAATTTTATAACTTTTTCTTTCTATAAAAAATGTTCACTTAACATTATTTTATAGAATAATATCTCTATTCGTACCCAGACTGTTTTAATATATTGAAAAAATAGCAATTGTGATGCCATGTCGTAAAATCTTTGGATTAACCCGCAGAAAAGTGCTGATTTGTGGCAGAAGGTAGTTCTACTGTAATACCTGTGCATCTAATGAAGAGGTATGGCATTGAATAGAATTAATAACTTCGTTTTCAGATTTCACGTGAAGTTGGCTTAAGAGCATGTGTGATCAATAATAATGACTTTTGAGCTTTCCCATTTCACATCCACTGGCTCGAGCTCAAACCTACCTACCACACTCTGGGATCAAGGGACCAGCATTGCTTTAATCTTCACATTTAAATCATTCTTACCGGTATTTGACATGACGTCTGCTTTTCGCAATTCCTCTGGCAAATATGATATGCTAAATCAAATAATAAATTCTTGCATTCCTTTCCATCACCATTTCCAACATAATTGACGTTTGAACCAATTTCATATTTGCATATTAAGGTTGTATGAAAAATTATGGCGAGTTAGTTAAACGAGGAAAAACTAGCAGGAGGGATGAAAAGTAAAACAAGGTAAACTGAATTCATTTCCTAGCGGCTATAGAACTTTTTATTAAAAGGGTATTTTTTTCAAAGATTGCAAACATGTATGAGATGGATATCGCCTGAAAAATGCAAACATGATAGCGTACGTTACATGCAATGCATTCGATTTCAAATTCAAATGTAAATCTCATTCATATTTCTGATTTCCCACTTCATCATACTCGGACTTGACTTACTTAAGGTTAAATCTAAGAACTTTCTCCCACGCAATTGCTAATTAAAAGTCCCTTGCGCAACACAAAGTATAATGACAACTACGTATTCTCAAAATCGAAATATACCGTTCAGCCCCTTCAGCTGAGGGAATTTTCCTTGAAAGCTAAAACGTCCAATTTCGTTGTGTACGCATATCTCATCAAATCTGACAGGCTCAGATAGAAATCACGGCTCAAGTTTTCCGCCCAAGTTTCCCGAATCACTTTTCCTTGTGCAGGCGCCGCGTCATTGTGTTTATGGAGGTAATTAATTATATTTTGAGTCGCAACCTACACACGAAAATATTCTGGGTTTTCCTGCTCTCGGAACGAACTACATTTTCCTCGCTAAGCTTTCCCATGGCCTCGGCGTGGGTGCCAGTTGTGAAAAAGTCTCACCGCGGGTATTACTATTTATGATTATAATTAGCGCGCATCATCTCAAGCCGGCTTTTGTTTGTGGTAAAACCACCGAAGTTGTTTGTAATTTATTTATTTTTTGTGATTGTACATGCCATAAAAAATAAAAATTCATATATAAAATATAAAATAGGCTTTGAAAATTGTCAGTAATTCATCTTAAAAAAATAATTATTGTACAATATTGTAGTTTTGCAATATATTATTTGTCTATGGTTTGGCGGAGTGTTTCAGAACCATGGAAAGATGGTTGTAAAGCTTGCGGTTCTGCTCTGATGTGATTGGCTTTTGGTCTTGAAAAGGACCTCTGTCAGAGCAGAACCGCAAGCTTTGCAACCATGTTTGTCTATATTTTATAAATAATTCGAAGTCAAATAGTCTTAAATATATTATTTAAAGGTTTTCCCGCTTGCTGTCAGGTCTTTTAACATTTCTGGAAGTCGGCTGTACAAGATCGGCTCCATGTAGTTAGTTCTCTTTCTTCCAATTCCAAGTCTGACTATGGAGTAAATGGTATTAAAAAAATACCTTTCCATTTGGTGAAAAGTTTGTTTGTATATTGTGTTACGGAGGAACCAACTTGTTTTGGTTATTTATTTCAGATGCAAATTTAAATTTCATATAACGTCGAAATTAAATGCCTTTGTGTTCTAAGTTTGAATCTTTTAAATTACTTCAACCCAGTTCCAACATTCTTCGTCAACATTATAAGTCATGAATTCACTCTCAAACCATATTCTAAGTCGCATCTTCATTCGTTCGTCTCATCATCTCGAATTCCGACACTCAATCCAACCGACCAACAATGGAATCCAGTCAATGAGTAGTTTGGATATTTCTGATCGCAATGTAGCCAGAAGAAGCGAACCTGAATTCCTTGACACAGGGCTATTTATTGAGAATATTTACATTTTTTTGGCTTGAAGTTGTTACCTATTGGTTTTCACCGAAAAAACGTACAACTAGAGTAAATAGACATATAGATTTGTGGCATTTTTTTCTGATATCTGTATAATTTGGTATGATCAATACTAAAATTACATAAAAATAATAGCATGCTCATTCCAAAAAAAATTGTTATTGTTTAAATATTGCTCCTCTTTGGCGACATTGACTTTAACACCTCAGCCCTTTGCAAGGTGAGTTATTTTGTTAAAATTTTGGCGTGGGCGCGAATTGCAAACACAAAAATAAATGTTGATCAATCCCGCCACTTACTTCAGAGCACGATGGCTCGTTGAAATATCACACAGTCTCTCGTGGTTTACCAGTTCCACCCACGCAGGGTTGCTTGTATTTTTGTAAACTTCATTTTCTGGGCAGTTCAACATTTTTCCTTGAACAACACCAGGAAAGTGATTTTCGACGAAAATTGTTGAGTGTTCTGGACGAAACTTTTCTTCTTCGGAATTAATTAGAGTCTCTTAATTACGCAGTTTCCAAGAAGTTAACAGTTCCAAATTTTTTCTGCCATCTCAACGTGCGTAAGTATAACAAAGTGTGTCCAATTCGAAAAATATTTCTACATTTAATTATGTCCCGAGACTTTTGCAAGCTGTCAAAATTATAAACACTCTTCAAATTATATTTTGTAAAATGAAACATACGTTTTAGTTTCTAAACGGAAAATGTTCGCGTATTGCTTAAATTTAAGTGCGGGTTTGAAGTGGCGCAAAAGTCAACATTGTTTGTGAAATAAATTATAGAAAAAGGTTCTAAAAAAAAAACTATCGAATATTTACTGCCCCATTGAACTGTCGACTGCACATTTATGATTTTTAAAACCATATAATATTATAAAATACATTTTATAGTACCTTTTTTCAACACACAATACCCTCCATTTCTGGAAAATATCGTTATATATCGAAGCACTTATAAAAAATGTTACCATCTTTAGAGAAGATCACTCATGGCTTCTAAAATGTTTTTATAACAAATAAGAATTGAACCATGGAGATTTTTAAATAAAGGTCACACTGGACAAGATGGTTGAAACACTTTCGGGAAACTCTTCTCAAGGAATGGGTACACACATGCGAGTGTATGGAAAATAGGTCAGCTAAGAAACCATGTCCCATTATTATTTTACGTTTCAATTTGGCCCCGTGACCTTATGAATAAATAATTAGAGCACAACAAATTATTTGTTTTTTAAATAAAAGATTAGCCTATAAAGTAAGAACCGATGTAGGATGCGAATCTTGTAACTTACGACAGAGCAGATGGCTCCGCATTGCAGTCACTCATAAAGCAATCCAATAACTTTACTTTTATTTTGGCAGTAGAACGTGGAAAAACCCACTGCGTGAATCGTAATGAAAAGTTACTAAAAAAAGGCACAGCTTTTCACAAGAAAATCTTTCCAACACATATACCGACGTGAGCACCAAGACAGATTTAGAAAACGTTTAATCAACTTTCCTAAAATTGGGAAAACGACTGATTTTATTACAAAAAACCTCCCAAATTTCAATCAAATTAAATTTCGAGATATTTTTAGAAGAGTTTCAACGTTCCTTACATACGTATATCTACGCATGCTTATTACTTAACTTCTTTACGAAGTTGATATGTGAAAAAATATGCAGAATGCGTGGGATCTTCTCCAAACATCTTTTTCAAATAAAAGCCTATCCGAAAATTTAAAATCACTTCTACAGCACTGAGGGAAAAAAAAAACTTGCTTCAGGGATGGCACCATTAATCTTCCATTTCAACCCAACAGTTTAGTGGCACAACATCTATATCCTCCGCGAGGCAAAAAGTAAAGCAATACTCCATCTTGATAATATCACACGACCAATATGGAGTACCTTTTAGAGCGTGAAACTTCGGCGTGGGCTTGCCCGAGCTGCCGCGGTGTTAATGCAGAGACCACATTCTATGTCGGTCACGTGATACATTGAGAGGAAAACTTGACGGGCTAACAGGACGGGTCTAGAAATAGCCCTGGATCGGGTCAGTCGCTGCGAATTCGGCGTGCCTTTTGGTTTAATCCCACGAGCACGCTCTAAAAATCGCGGTCCTTTGCGCGGGTAGCTGTGACCGGGAACCAGTCTCGTCCTGGAAGCTCGTGCTTGTTTGTACATGGCTCAGTCTGTTTTCTTTGAGCAAACACGGAGCCTGATTGCGCTAGTAAACATATTTCGTGACAACAAACTTCTTAGCCCATGTACGCATAGTAATATTTTCATCGCGATCGTCGGTTTATTTTATATAATGTTTTGTTAAATGTTTATTATAATGTCGAATGCAAATGCGTGCACTTAAGAGTTTAGATAATGGTTGTGTACTATTTCCCGCTGCCTTAATTACTTTCCTAACTTAGAAAATTACTTTGCACGCGTCTGGGGGTGTTTTCTTCCAGTATTCGCACTTACACACTCATCCCACAATGGGGGTAAAAGAACAATCGCGAAGCCCTCGTAATGGGAACTCAAAACATCTTTTAACAGCCATTCTTTGCGTTATAGTAGGTATATTTATATTATTTGACAGAGCTTTCATTTATCCAGCTGGAATATTATTTGCAGCAGTTTTACGATGAGATGAAAAGGCTTCAAAATGCTTTCTGGTGATTAAAACGTTGACGGGTACACCTCAAAGAAATAAGCACTTAGTACTTCGTATAGACGATAAGCATGTAATTAGGATCTTTTAGCAAAAAGGGTGTAAATAATTGAAACGCGTTTCTTCGTTATGAAAACAAAAGAAAAATGATACAATATGCTTCGGAATATGAACAGGACATCATAATTAGAGGCAAATCATCTCCAGACTTTTTAATCCGGCCACCATTAAATGCTTTTCCGTGAAAAATGTCCTTTCGATCGCCAGTGGGGGAAAGGGTCTCAGCTGACTCAGGGTAATGGACCCTTTCCTGGTAGATTCTAATTTCCGTATACATTAATTACACTTCGAAAATTCATGTCAGGGCAATTAAAAAATTGAAAGCTATTTCGCTTCTATTACTCGATAAAATTGCACGTGATCGTCTAAAAAAGTATTGGTCATGATAGCCAACTGTTCCTTATCAATTAAATTATTTTATTGAAATGGATACCATATTTGTATAATTTCAATTAATGTAATTGAAAATTTCACTGTTCACCAAGGCAATTCATTTAGTCTTGGAGCAAGCTTTTTCGTCACAAACAATGAACATCAATACAACAATGAAATCGAATCACGAAATGTACCAGGAACGAAATCAAGAACCAGTTGACTAATCGCCAACGCACCAAAGTTAATTCTACAAAGCATTTCCAAGAAGTTCATTCATTCACAAATATATGAGATCTCAGCAGCTCGAGCCAATCACTCAGTTATCCGCGAGAAATCGACGGTAGATAAACTACATCCTCCTTGCACCCGAGTTATCGAGTTTCTCTTTGAAATCTCCAGCTTCCAGTTTCCAGTCTCCAGTAGCCAACCGGGAAAGTGTTGCAGAAGACGCGCAGTAAATCTGGCTGGATTTGTGTAACCATTGAAAACGGTGACATATCAAGGACAAAAATCCAAAGAGGCGCGGAAAGAATTAAAAAAACAAACAAAGAATAAGGCGGGTGAATCAGATCCTGCTATTCCGACATCAATGTTGAATTGCATTGAGCTGCATTGAGCTGCATTTCTCACAGATAAATGAAATGGCAATAGGTGCTGCTTATTAAAACGTTGGGTGAAATAGAAGTGACCTAGAAGTGCAGAACGGCATAATATTCCTACTATAGCGGTCGCAATTTCAACCGCTGTTGATGAAATTTTACGTGATGTAGTATAAAACCCAAGTGGGAAATAAAGACCAGAGATGTTGATTAACTTATGAGAAACACTGTAACAAATAAAGAGACCGTCACTGTGTCTAATAGAAACGAGAAAGATATGTGTAAACCTTACTATACTGGCATAGCCGCACAGAAATCACACAAAGTGATTTATTTTATTTTATTGAAAGCTTCCGGTTTTGACCACTTGAATTTAGCTATTTGAATTAATGTGTATATATTTCAATTAACTTAACAATATAAACTACTGGCACTGTTTTAATTGTAACTCGACAGCCAGCAAAAAGTTTTGAATGAGTTTTAGTTCAATGAAACTGATTTTTTTCACCTCAACCCGATACTTTTCGCTTTTCGCTTTTCTGATACTTTTACTCTCTGCTCTTCTTCACAGAGGTCAAAGTTTAGACATTTAAGCAGAGTGGTTTACCTACGAGCGAATATATCTTCTATAAGTTAAACTTCGATTCAAATCCGGTGGGAATACGGTTGCCATTGGTTCCGAAGATCAACTTGAAGAAGCAACTCTGCCGCTACGAAACTCATTCAAATCTTTGCTCAAGTCTGTGATCACGTTTCATCAAAAGAAAAACAAGAGCCCTGCATGCGTTCACTTTCTGTTGTAGGCCTCATGAGCTAAAAGTAAACTACCGATATATTGAAAAAGTTTCGTTTGTGAAATTGAGATATCTGAGGCTTCTTTTCTGGCGTGTATTGCTCGCTTAAGAATACATATAGGAATTGGTATTCAATTGATTCTGTGTCAGATGTGTAAAAGCTGTACCACAAGATCGAATGGTTTAAAGGGATTTTTAGAAGAGAACAGCCAATGTAAGACAAAGTAACATGATCCAAAAAGAAATTTAAATTTTCATATTTTTTTCTTGTTTTAGTGTTTGCTCGTTCTATCACAGGCCAAGTTGTAGGTGTTAAGATTACTTTCGAAATTGCTCAAATATCGTTTTCAGAATACCTTCATAATACGTTTTCGGAATATCCGACCACAATAAAAGATAATACAAAAAAATGCATACCATGCATTTTTAACAAGTACGTCCTAAAATGTATAGAAATTAAAAATTTATATTCGAATTTGACTTGCAAACGCCAATTTTTCCGCAACTAATGAAAACTATCCGTGTTTATCACTATCACGTTGTTCATCACTCTCTACATTCCTCCGTCCAATCCTCTTTAGCCTCCTGTTAAATCCAATGACATTCTAACGTTGCTCCCACGAGTTCTCATAAAAGTTCCATGTCTAGCGTTTCGACTCTATTCAGATAAATGGTTTCGTAGGGACACGGGGCTAGACAGCTATGTGTCGGCTGCAGATCGTAGCCAAAGACGGTAACGCTGTATAACATTGTTACCTCCAGTCGAACAAGAGTTATTGTGCTGCGTCGCTCCTCTGAGCCTCGCGAAGCACGCTCAAGAAAAACCGCGAGACACGGGAAGAGGGTAGGCATCGAGAATTTTCTTTGTGAATACGTAAACCTAAGCTACCTTGCTTCTTCAAACATCTTAATATGAAAGCACCCTGAAGTTGATTTTTTTAAAGGGTATATTTTTCCCCACAGAAATTGTTGGTGACATGATATAATTTGAATTGATATGGCAATGTTATTTAAAAAATCCATGTGGTTCGTAAATTCCAGTAATATTGAAGCCTGAATTAAAGAATTATTATCTAAAAATTATTACTTCTCTTCCTTTCGGAGCTAAGAAAAGAAAAATTACGATGGTGGGAAAACGGGAATTAATTTTCGAAGTAAACCAATACTTATCACGGAATAACCTTCGTACCGTTTTTTTTGTGGTGAAAGGCATCCAGAAAATGAACGCCGCCAGTTGAAATTTAAACCAGAGAATGGCGAATAATTTCCTTACCAAGCCACTCGCAAAATCGAATCAAGAGGGTCCAGGAATGTTTTAGAATAATCCCTTCGAGAGAAGAGATGGCTTGGTGCTCAGAAATCGATCGCAGAACGATTTTTGGGAGTGAAGAAAAGTTTTCGGATTATCGTACTAGTAGATTTTCATACCCCAACCACGCCGCTGTGTGTACTTTGTCCCTTGAGCCGATTTCATTAGCTGCACCGAGCTCGCATGCAGCACGATTTACGGTGCAGATTCCGAGAAGCTGCAAAAGTTTGTGTCACTATGGACTCGTCTAAAATCTAAAGTCCGTACATTGGCGATCCCCGGTCTTAATATTATACGCTGCGATCGTGAAACAACAATGCTGATGCCAGGGAGATATTCCGGCTCCAGGACAAGACCGGATTTCGAAGAATCCGGTGTTTGCGTTTGATGTACATGGATCACCAGAGGTGCATGCCGTGTCGCCGTTCGCGATCCGGGAAACTCGAGTTTACCCACGTCCCACGTGATTCACATTTGGTGGTTGCTGCTATGTGAATTTGCTATCAATCGTTGCAGTTCGAGCTATTATAGGATCCAGAAGCTTCTTAATCCAGAATGTGACGCCACGATTCGCCCTCAGGGAGCCCTACCGAGACTCGAGGATACTAATTTGGGAATATATAGCCATGGGAAAGGAAAAACACGCTTACGGTATACATTAGAATAAATCAGAGCAAGCACCCATTCACTCGAGGTGCTTTTGTTAATACAAAATCACGATATTTTTTCCTTGATTTGCGATTTCATTAACATAGAGCTATTGAGTTGTGGGGGATTGTAGTGAGCAATACGTTGAGATTAATTAACATGTTGTATGGGCCGGTATCGAGCGCAGCTGAGAGGACGAAAGAAACTGGCAATTCTTGTCCGGCAGCAGTGACAAGCTCAAGCGAGGAAAACAATTTTGATCACATCAAGGATTGTGCTGAAAATGCTCAGGGCAAAGAAGTGGGTTAATCGAATCTAAAGACTTTGCCAGAAGGAATCTAGCTTTCTTGGACATCGAAAGAATTGCATTTTTTTCAGCTCTATGTGTTTGATAGCGAAAATATAGCACCTGGCACATGTTAAAAAATGCACTAACGCTGCTGGAGATAAAAGACAAGGCAATGCTATAAATTGATGGTAAATTACAATATAAAACACTTGAGCTATATTTTATATCCAACCTGCAATAACAAAAGTCTTTAAAAGTAAATGTGGATTCAGGAAAATTTAAGTTTGTTGCTATTATTTTTTTAACCTTTCTGCTGACGATAATGGCAAAGCAAAGCAAACTGTAGAAACATATCTCTTCGGCTATTAGATGTTATTCTACAGTCCAAACTTTTCCAATTTAATACCGGTGGTGTAATATTTATTTCAAGTCAATTCATTATTACATTCTTGTAAAACAGGAGGCGACACCAAGCCGCGCGCACGCAACAGCATTTCATCAACTCATCACGGCAGGCTGTCAAGAGAGGCAATAACACTGATCGCTGGACCACTTCAATATCGCCGGGCAAATGGCTTTTCCTGTCATCGACGAAAAATATATTTACTATTGTGAAATACACAAAAAAAATCGTACGGGACATACCCAGAAATGGCATACCTACCCCGCTTCACCACTCGAACAAATTACGATGGATATTGTTATGCGAACTTCATTCTATTTCATTCTGCCGTTGCGCAAACAAATTCAAATTCATACATGAATACAATAATTAGCCATTCCCTAGCTTGAACAGTATTAAACAAATAAGCTAATTAGGACATATTTGCATGACATATTCTCAACTTTCTCTTCCATTGCAAAATTTGATCTAAAAAGTATATTTCATTCATTAGAACGCCTAACGTTCATTTAACGAAACTCTTTAATTTAGTCTCAATGAGATGAGCATGCAATTAGATTCTGTTCATTGAGGCTGCGAAGCATGGGCTTAATTGCAAGAGAAGATCAGGCATGCAGTACGGTCAGGTGGGCAGATGGGACTTCAAAGGCAGTAGACAAGTCAGACAAGTCTATCACCGGAACTGGGGGTTGGGTTAGAACGGGGTTGGATTGTCCGTACTATTTAGTTTTGCTACATTTATTATCTGCTAGGTAAATCTGAACTAAATCAGGAGTGCATGAAACATACGGGCATATCCTGCTACGAGTAATATTTCTATCAAAAACCAAGTTGTTTCAAATGTCAAAACACAAAACTGCTTTGTTTTATCAAAACAAATAATAAACTCTGAGCTAGTTTTGTGTCCAGTTTAGGTCTATTCTGATTAATATTTTACAAAGAACTCTTAAACCATCTAATCCATCTAAAACCAATTAAAACCATCGAAGTTTTTGCAGAGCTGCAAACATTCGTAGGTGACCATAGTGACATGGAATGTCTCCACTTTTCACCCTACTTGATCTGTGATTTAGAAATGTGTTTGCGACTCGGAGGACTCGGCACCTCCACTTTCTAGCACGGCGCATTTTTCTCTCAGGCCCCCTCCTCTCCCATCAAACGCTCAACCACTGGAAATAAGAACCTACGTCACCGCCTAAGTACTAAGTAGACCCTAAGTAAAAAAATAGGTACTCACGTTAAAAAAAACATCTTTGCAATTCACGATATTGGAATTGTTCATTTTTTTAAACTTCATTCACTAATGCAACTAACGCAATCGCTACTATCAACAGAAGTGATCGGAAGAGAACAAAGAGTCGAGTGATTTACCTTCTATGCTCCTGACAGACATAATCGAATCACTAACGGGGATTCCATCCAATTGGGCCGCTGTTAATTGATTGAGCCAAAAAGCTTTGCAGAATGTCGGTCAAATCTGTTATCAGTGTAATTGGACACGTGGGAGCAGCGAACGCGACCCGATCGCGAGGCTTGAGTAAAATGCGCCCCACGTGTAAAGAGGCACGATGGGCTTTCACTGGCTACATTGCTGATTTCTGATTGGTTTTCGATTACACGTTCTCAAATTAAATTAGCTTAAAATTCTGCATCGTGCATTTCTTTGCCGTCGTCTTATTAGTTATAGTATAGCTTGTGCTATTTTCAATGCAGAACATTGGCAAAACTTTTGTGTTCGACAAACAAATACCTCTGCATGCGCATTTTTAACAAAGTGCGTTTTAATTTTTTATTTTCATGGCTTTGTGCTTCTTGAATAGAGAATACCGGCAGAGTTGTTTGAGTTCGCATATTTCCGCTCGAATTCTTGGGCTTTTTAAATGGTGGGGACGTAATGAGTTGCCGAGCTTTTCTGCAGGGGCGCAATGATTAGCACAATGCAAATGGCAAAGGCACATCAAACTATAGAAACGAGCGTACATAAAGAATTGACAAAATAACAAGCTCATTTAAAATTTCAACCATTCGACGCAAACATCTTGAATAGCAGGCTATTTGAAATAGCATATTTTTCAACCTATTGAAAAGTGCGGGATGATTTTGGGTGGATATATAATACACAATACCCTTCGTCACATTGTCATCACCCGAATAGAGGGTAGACGCATCGTTAGAAATACGTTCACGTAACCCGCCTAGCTACTCTCATGTAATATAATCTCGAAGGCGACGGGCTTGAATAAAAATGACAGAATTATAATATGATATAGAAACGCCTCAAATATCTCTCAAATAAACCCTTTTGAACCGCAGCCACATTCAAATCTACAAAATTATTACTAACAATAATTAATTAACATGTGCGAAGAGTAAATATTTACTGTTTGCTCTTAGGCATTAAACACATGAGGTAGTTGAAATTTGGGAAGAGCATTCTAACCTTTACTGAAATAAAGCTTACTTTCGACTTAATTACATTTAAATTCTGCCGTGTTGGATCAGTGTTGTCTGGGCGATGAAGAGGAAAGAAAGTGTTTCGACGTCGAATCTCGAACAGAGCTAATGTTCGCGACACAGTTTCTCATATTTCTGGCATCATTCCCTAGAGTATCATGTCGTCGCCTGCGAGCGGGCTTACTGCGGCATACGAATGCTTATCACAGAAAACACCCTACTGATACGCTAACGTAGATTCATAAGACAGCTGACAGTGCTGCGACGTCTTCGTCTGACATGTTCGAAATGGGGAAAAAAAACACCAATCTAGATAATTTATAAAAAGCAGAAAAACTAAAGGTTACACGTAACCGCCATTTGCGTGATTGTTATATCATTTGTAAGGGCGTTTTCATGTGGCATGGAGGTTCACGTCACATTCTAGAATTGAGAAAAAACTAGTCGATGTTACCATGATAAACCATCTGCAAAGGAGACGGGAGCGTCTTGGTGTCATGCTTATAAATCTAACTTAGTTTGAAAGTCGTGTGCGCGAAGTGCAAACTGGTATTGATGCCCAACAACTCAGCATGATATTCATGACAATTTATCTTCCCGTTTGATTTAACTGTGAGTCTCGTTTTCATATCTGCAAATCAATGACGAATATGTCATATGCAGGCAAGCATGGCAAGAGAAGTTTACATAACTAGCTTTCTCGCTGCGTCATAGGCGAGTCGTTAAAATTCGTCCAAAACCGTGAAAATGATCAAATCAGAAGTTCTGATAACATTGCTGAACCCCTTGGCTGAACCCACGTCAGAATATAAGGTATACCTGTTGAATTCTCCAGCACGGTTTTAGTATGCCTTCACAGTTCACATACAAGTACTAGCAGTATAATAAAGTTTCTACAAAAATTTGTATAATATTTTTGTAAGATTCCACTTTTTGGAATAAGCATTTCTATCAGCATGATAGATATAGGTCCACATAAAAATAAATATGGTCACCAGATTTTGTGGGACGTCCCACACCACAAACTTTAAATTAAATTGAACCCAAAACAAAAAAATAAGTGTGAAGACTTTGAAAAGCCAGTAATTAATAAAATGATTAAATGAGTTTCCTTTCATTTAAATTCTACTTTTTCTTGTAGATCTAGGGAGTCGGCTGGATTTCTTCTTTATACACTCTGTGATAGCTGACGTGGTGTAGAATTTCACAGAAGCTCCTATCAAAAAAAATGTTTCATGCATCATTTCAAAATGCTGAAAAAGTTTCCGCGTATGTCGCGTGAGTATGAAGTTAGGAAACGTATATCCGATTCGTTGAACAAGAGCCCTCCCGGTCGTTATATTTAACACAATTATTTTTGGATTTTGTGCATTATGGCCAGTTTAAGTTGCAAGCCGAAACGGCCCCTTTCTAACTTTTCCCAATGGCCTAGCTAAAAAACACAAGACATTAAGTCATCTCTGAATTTTTTTGCGTTCGCACTAAAAATGATGGAAATCAAAATCCCACAAATAAATTAATTTGAACTTTTAACTTAAACACCTACCATCTGTTACTCAAAGCTTTGGTAACACGTGCGATGCGGTGGATTTTAGAATAATGGCTCACATAATAGTGATAAGTATGTTTAAGTTTTGAACAAGCACACACGATAAAAATAAAGTGTCTAAGATGCAACAACATTTAGCCACCAAAACTGCCTCAATTGTGCCTACCGGCCCGCGCAAGAGCCAATGTTTATGACACCACTAAACTATCTATTCCCCTTTCCAATCTCACATCAGAAACCCTCTCAAACTTTACACAAACTTACCCTATCTAATAATTTCGTTAAAACAACTTCACGGACACAAAACTGACCATAGGCGTGGGGTGAAATACGTTAAAGCATCATCTAGTTTTCGCTTTACGCTTCGCACATTACGCTCTCCTAATTGACCCTGCGTAGAACCAACCAAAACGTATTATCGTCTTCGAGGAGAGTTATGATGAATTTATGTGCCGTTGAATAGAGATTGCTGGTGCTTATAGAATTTTGGCTAATTAAAATACAAAATATGAAAGCTTATAAAGGCATTCATTAGCCATATACCATTATCGAACGTTCAGGAAGGGTCTAAATATAAGTCGCAAAGAAATACACCAATTAATATAAATTGAAATAATATGGTTACCTAGCGCGTAACGTACACCTTTAATAATTTATACAAAGAACTTCTTGAGTTCACAACACAGTAAGCTCAAAGTCTAGTTTGGTAACTGAACACCAGAAGATAGGAAGCATAACATCAAAGAAACCAGCAATGGTACTTTATCTGGCAGAAACTGCTGAATTCCCCTATAGGTATACATAAAATCCCGCATACATAAATTTAAGCGTACGAAATCGAAACTAAACGCTGCCATTTTATTGGAGACGGACAATAAAATTGGTTTCCAATGAGGATACAATTCATTGTCCTCCATTGGGTGGAAATTTTCTGCGCAAATATGTTATCGTTCAGGATATCTGATGTTGGTCCTGGTACCGAATCTGACCCTGAAAGACTATCAATTATCCTGCGAACGTACTGAACTAACGCCACCTCTTTCTACGATATGGGATACTGCCCAATTCCACCAGGTGCACGGGGCTTAGATACAGGGATTTGGAACTACGCATTTCGGTGCGAAGCTATTCGTTTTGTGAGTGTTAGAATTACCCTACAAACAAGATGCAAGGGCGCATGCTATGCGAAAATTGGTGGATGTCATCGTGATCGTGGGATGAGGCTATGCGATTTGCAAATTGATGTTTAGGTAGGTGTGTCCGGAAAGAATTTCCAATTACACTGCTAATTGGTCTTGGAAAACAGAGAAAATCAAAATTTCAACAATGCTTTGGAAAGACCGACGGATCTGACGTTAAGTTTTAAACCACATTAGAAATTGAAATACACGAATAATTGAGGCAGGTACTCCGGTCTTGCAAAAAGCATTTTGCACAGATTAAGCTCCATCGTGAATAGTTCAAAAGTGTGTAGACTGTAGACATACTAATTATCCGAATTACCTAGAGTATTCGAGCAAAAAAAAGTTTTATGGTAAGTTTGAAATATTATAATGAGATCACTGGATGAGCGTAGAAAGCAAAATGAACGAAATTAAAACTTTAAAAAGTTTTATCTAGCAAAATTTAAAAGGGTACCTTACATTGCGGAAACCGAAAAACCATAACGCGCACTGTCTTGTCACACAAACGTCGCGTTGGCGACGTTCTAGTTTAACTAAACACTATGTGTATTACTTTTTTATTCTTGCTTGAAAACACGTGCGTGCTATGTGTGCCTGTGTTTTTTAGTCCTTGGACCCCACGTCTGCAAATTAAACGATCCGGGGTGAAGGTGTGTTTACGTGGAATTGGTCGCTACATTCGCTGGATGTAATTTATTTGAAGTGACTATCTGACCACCAATACGTTGTGTCACCCATTTCAATGTCCTCAAAGCGCAATGCTATATGAATGTGTGAACTTGATCGGCAAACCAAAATAATTTGACGCATTAGCGTAATTTAAATTTCAAGCTGTCGTAAAACAATTGGAGAAGGGTGCAAAATCAGGCGCAAGTTACCGTCCCCTTATTGCTGGTGTTATAAATTTATTCCTACCCGCATTCTAGATACATGCCTATGGAGCGTGGCCAATCAGAAACCTTTATTTAATTATGTTTCTCAGTATTGTCTTTTAACATGATAGTAAAATAGGTCTGTTTAATGGCGTACTGATTCTAATTCAGCTGCCAGGTTTGACTACCGATAAATTGAACGTATTTTATGGCGTACTATTCAAATTTCTTGTTTCAAGCGCTATTGCCCTTCCAACAGCCTGTTTCTATAATGAGACTTTTGAAACCTCTCCCGGATATCAAATACAATCTATCGAAGCAAAAAAGGAACTCATTGAATTTACGCCTAAATTGAATTTAGTTTCCTTCAAAAAAATAGTCACACTTTGGGGGATATTTCTCGTTTATTTCCAATTATCGATTAGGCAATTTTTTATAAAGTTTTTTCATAAGTCTAGAAGCTTGCGTAGGTAGGGAAATTAAGTGTGAACCCATGGAAGGACTTAGCGAACAAAGTTCGCTTTGTTCACTTTGCATTCTGATCAGTGATCTGATTTTATTTCCCAGTTGCTGCTGCGTACCCGTTACATTCCAACGGCAGGCTAGAAGCAGGAGGCGCATGGAATGGCTGTAATATGTTTGGACCACCGCCAGCAGACAAGCCACCCGATGCCGATGCCGACGCCGACGCCGACGCCGACGCCGACGCCGTCGCAGGGAGAGCTCGATCGGTCGGGGTGCAGTAATTTAGATTTACAACGCAAACTACACGCTGCACATACTGTTGGTGCGGTTTTAGTGTTTAGTTAGAGAATTTTAAGCGACGGACTTTTTTAAAGAGGAGACAATAATCCATTAAAAAAGAATTGCTTGGAATTTGAAGAGCCACCGAGTTTTCCACAGAATGGGACAAGCATTAAATAATATTTTGCGTTTAATTCGGCACTTTTAATTATTGTACTGACGATGTGTGTTACGTGGTTCTTATGAAATAAATAGCGCGGTGACGTATTGGGAATCAACCAAAGTTTTTATCTGTGATTAAAAAATAAATTTGCATTAAATTTATGGTCTAAAATATGGATCCTTTGTCACAAAAAGGCTGTTCTCTTTCCCTTGCAATTTGAAGAAAGATTCTCTGGTTGTTGAGTTTCAGCAAATAGAGTACTAAGGTAACTTACAGAATATCATCCAAATTACCTAATAAGATATTTGTTTGCTGTTTCTGACACACTCAGTTAGAGTTCAGGTAAATTAATAGGATCAAAAACAAAATTGAACGCTGTTCCAGATATAGGATTGAAGATCACTTTTATAAAATAAAATCGTGTTATTTCATACGAATTGCAACATTCCTTGAATCTTTTGAGGGTTTGAAATGTAGCTCTCAATTTACTCTATAAACCTCTGCATAATTTCGTCGGTCGAAGAGGCGAGTCTGTTGGAAAATATAGATAATTGAATAGTGAATACAGGTGGTGCGTCAATAAATGGCAGCTCTGCTACTAGAAAATGTTGTAAATCTAACATTTCGAACTGTGTGTGAGCGACAGCAACGTGATCGCAGACAAATTATAAACGAGAATTTTACTGAGCCTCATAAATTTCTCGCTTGGATGTATTTTAGTTTTATTTGTTGATACATAATAAGACAAGCTAAAGGTAATTGAATCTGAAATAATTTACAATTAAGAGCACTGACCCAGTTGCACAACAAACTTTGCGGGCTTAATGTTGTACAACGGACAGCAGATAAACAAGAAAAGAGCTTCGGGGAAGGAAATTTTAACGAAAGTTAACAGTGGCTAATGAAAATGCAGCTTCAATCTGATCCGAAGTGACGACAAATAAGTCTCAATGTTACAAAGAACAAAAAAAGTTTTTGAAATGTTTATTTCTTGGATGTTGATGTCTTTGCTAAGTCTAGTGACAATTTGTTTAAGTGCCAGTTTTGCGATAGAGGACTGATGGGAGATTTACAGCTGAGTTTTGAATGCCCAAAAAAATTAAAATGATGATTTCCCCTTATGCGAAAAATTTTGTGTGTCATCAGTTATTTTTTTAATTTGAAAAACAAAATTATCCCAATTAAAAGAAGATATAAAGTGTAGGAAAGGTGCGTGGGCAATGTGTGTAGGAGTAAGAACACAGTTATTATTTTAAGTCAATTAAAAAGAAGCAATCGTTACAAGTTTTGGAATAAAAAAAGATAAATGAACAAATTGGCACCGCCTGACTATAATTGAGGATCGTGGGCAGAAAAGAAGGCTTGTAGTGTCAGTTCAGGTTTGTCACGAATTTTAATTTTAATGCAGCTAGCAACATTCAATGCCTAGGAGCATAAATTTAAAATAGCTATATTTTGACGAGGCCTAGTAATATTCGGAAACCACAAACTCGTATTCTCTAACGCAATATTGCGCGATCTAAAAAGTATCATACAACTGCTTTGACGCACGTAATGAACCGGATCATAAGTCGTTTTGGCATTTGAACGATATTTTATTTTTCACTACAATTGGTGTCATATGTGGGATTTATTAACTACTACAATGGCGCCAGATGTGGGATGAAAAAGGACTCCGATTTTGGGTGTTTAGTATTTTGTTTGTAAATAAATACATTTTGAAAGATGGTAAGTCGCATAGGATTTTTCATGGATTCAGGTTTCAGATAGAGGAAATGTAATCTAAAGTTTTTGGAGTTATTTGAATCAATTTTACACATTGTTAATATTACCCATGCATGCTGTTCACGACCAATCAAGTCTCATGTTAGTTCATAATGACCCATGCGAAATTAGTTACCGACTGTTCGAATAGAAGGCATTGCCAAAAGTTGTTTGGATAGTTTGACAGGATGATAAATGTGACTTCAGTGACTTCATGTGCACCCAGCTCAAACATTTATCTAACTGCAAAATACCTGTATCTGCTGAACAATACTATGGTAAAATCTAGGGCAAAGTAATTTAATCTCAACAAGAAAGAAATACATTTATTTGTATGTAGTTACTATAGCTGTGTCAATAAGTGACACAAATTCGAATAAATTAACTTTTAAGTTTTAAAATTCTTTGATCGGTTGAAAGTTTGGTGCTAAAAATCGAGGGAATTCTTGCACAGCGTGATATATACAGTAAATATTGGCTCTTCAACGATGCGTGACTGGGATTATTGACAATTATTTAATAAAAGGAAGACTAGGTGACTTAACTACACCAAATATTCTGTGCCTACTTTACAATGAGTATCTGGATGCATCCGATCTTCTTGCATGAGCCAATTGATGTCATGATCAAACATTTGATTCGAATAATCTACTGTTTGGTGTCAAAGAGCGTAACGCCTCCTTAGATTGCTAACATGTCTAAGAAGACATTAACTCTCTCATTGTTCCTAACAATCCGAAAACAACTAGAACAATATACAGAATCACATTATACCAAAGCTGGAATATATAACGTGAATTAGACAGCTTGTAGGTATATTATATTATGAATGCATTATACGCTCAGTAGAGTGAAATATGACGTGCTTTCCAAAATCTCGATCTAAGCTTTATTGTTTGGTGTTGACGCCGGGCATTCCCACTGGTACTTGAAACTTACACAAAGATAGAATTAATTATGGTGGGAAATACGAGTTATCTCATTTTTGTACATCTATTTTACTATTTATAAAAATTAACAGTAGTATTTCGATTTCATACACTTATATACCTATACAGCCACATGTATTTAGTACTATGTTTAGTTAGTCCTATTCGTCCACAAATTTGATTAAATTTTCTGAGAACCTTCGAAGAGTATCCTTAAATTTGGATTCAATTCTATATTTTAAACGCAAATTCTAACTCGAATTGTCTCAAAAACGTAAATAAACGATATTATTCTCTAGAAACCATTTTCTATATACCTGCTATCACAATCCAATTAATTCCAGATAATAGTACTAAGCTATATAATAATCGATGGTGTACAGTATTGGATCTCATTGAAAACAAACTGTCGATTTCGTCGATAGCGCCGCTTAAAGTGCAGCTTCTGTTTTTTCTCAAATAAAAAGACTGACTTACAAGAGACGAACAATTGAATTAACTTCAAATTACATGGGTGAATTGGCAAAATCTAATGACTCCCATGATTGCAAACGGACTAGCATGGGTATTCCTGATTGTCTCACATCAAAGCAGCTCAATTAGTAGTCTAGTTTTCTTTTCGATCGCCAATCAACGAATTGGTAACCTGACTCTGAATGGAAAAATCATGGTATATAGATTACATGATTACTTGTTGTTATGCCAGAGGGACATCCATTCGAAATCGCACTGTTTTGCTCCGAAATGTTGATTCCGTTTAAAAATCAGAGAAATTGCGTGTGATTTAAAAAGCCATTACTTCTCTATTGCTTTTCGGAAACCTTACTGGCCGACGGTGACTACTATCGTTCAACAACATCGTTTCTGTATTTTTTGGGACTGCTTATACAAACTGAGGTCAATTTTAAATGCCTCATTGTAATTGTGACAAATGTTATTCCTGCGTTTGGCCACTTTGGGGCTCAACTCTCAGCTCAAAGCCCCCACATTATTCACTGTAATAGTTAGCAATGACATCGATGCTATTATCTAGGTAATTTATGATTGACAGTTCACAGAGGACATTGACCAAACATTGTCATTTTTTTCACGGATTTCTCAGACCCTGATCAGTGATCATACAAACTACAAATCACGTTTGGCCATTGACATGCGTGCCAACTAATTAATTATGTAATCAGAAGGTCGATCCAATTAATAGCAAATAATTGGAGTCGACAGAAATAAACAATTCGTGACGCCCTTCCGCGTACACCGCCAATATACGCCGATGGCAATAATTGGAATGTTAATATCTCAGGAATTGTTACTCGTATCGAGCATTGGCACACTCTCCGTTGTCAAGTTTTAGCACATTCCTGACATGAAGTTTAGATAGGAACGCTAATTACTTTCTACGTGCCATCAATATCATTATATTGAAATTTTACTGGTAATTACCGTTTGAACGAAAACAAGACTTAAAAACATGTGCATGATGTCTTCATCATGATCAGTGAAGTGAGAAAAGACTCTGAAATGGCTGTCTGTGAAATTATTTTAATTCCGTTGTTAAATTTAATTAAACATGACAAATTTATTTATCCAATATATATAATTAGAAGCTATAACCTTTATCCTAGGATTACTTTATAAATGTTCGTATTTAGACAATAGGCTATTTATATAAAACATCCTACATTTTCTCTCAGAAGCACTTCTATCCCTTCTCTCAGAGCACGATTCGATGCGTGATGGGGGTGGGTTTATGTCGCTTAAACGCCTACTCGTAAACTGGTGTATTATCTTCTGGCTGTTTACTGCCGAGTGCACAAACAAGGTGTGAATTAATTTCACAGGGAGCGTCGCAAGCAATCGATGGCCTGTAAGAAGGACTTGCGAACTACGGTACAGAGGGTGGTTTCAATTCGATGGTGTTCCACAGAAATAAAACTTGATGCTTAGCTGACACTGAATGCATGATGTCGGTAATACTCTTTATAAAAAAAAGTGTTTTTTCGTGTTGGTTCTAACCATTAGAAACGGAAGTATTAGCGGAGACGTACGAACAACAATATAAACCTATTATTCCATTTTGAATGACGTAATAAAAAATTCTCGACATATTTCTTAGTCTATCGCTTTGATAAAAAAAATGTATGAAAAGAAAATATTCAGAACTGTTTGAAAGTCCTGGCCGCACCGCAAAGAAATACAATAATCGGATTGCAATTTTCTTTGTTTTACGAATACAAAATAAATTTTTATGTACAATTCATTTGCAGACTTCAACATCATAAAATATGTGTTTCAAAATTTTAAACACCATTTATATGTATATGTTAAAATTTGGATTGATGGGCGTACGATTTTGATTTAAAAAAAAAAACTTTTATGGAAATGATTGAGCAAAGTTTCGAGAATCTAATGTGATATAAAAAAATATAATATATGGAGTGAAATTTGACGGGAAAGATGACACTCGAAGGTGAAGTTTCAATTCGTCATTGGCTATAGGAAAGTAACTTTATATTTCAGAGAGTTGATAGTCACGTATTTTCTCCCAGCGAAAAAAGTCTTCTGAATTTTAATTACCTTTTATATGGAATCACTGCAATAGCTTTTGCGCAAATTGGTCAATAACTATATAATTTTCTTGTTAATATTTGATAGTGATACAGCATGAAATGAAACCATTAAGCAAATATGCATCCCCGGATGATTAGCTCTGAGCTAAGCTCCGTGATATTGGCTATCACACGCGCGTGCCAAAATACACAGCCATCCCTTGCAACAGAGGACTGTTTTTGCCATTAGTTATACCTGAGCTGACCACAAGCCAAAAAACAGGTCGAATAGCGAATCAAACTTTAATGAAAACTTTTAATGAACAATTTACAATACGATTGCCTTTGCCGAGAGTTTCAACAATAGCATGAATTCTCATCAAATCAGGTTAGCCTTTGATCCACCGATTGAGCCATCTACAGTCCACGATTCTAAACATAGACATCAACATTTCTTGTGGGTATTATTTTAGTGAACGTTTTTCACTAACAAATATAATTTATTTTTATATTTTGAACTGGTGTTGACGAAAAATGGGAAAAATCTCCGAAAGGAAGGCGCACAGTCGTTTTTGAGAGACTAAATATTTTGAAGCATCCAAACGGACGAATTATAAAGAATTAAAAAAATGTGTCAACATAAGATTGTTTTTGTTTTTCAAGCAGATTAATTGTGTTAAGTTGTGTGAAACCTTATGATGGTCTAAATAGATTAAAGATTAGCAGGAGGAATATAAGAAAAATAACGAAGCCTTTAACATTGAAAATATGATCAACTAGGCTAATAAAACAAATACAAATACAAAAAATGTATCAAAACAATACGACCAAATTCCCGAAAATGCTGAATGTTACCCAGACAGACCCAAAATAAGCTCGGTACTCACCAAGTACAATCCACATGACAATGGCGTTCCCGGTCGTCGCTATCAACACCATAACGGAGAAAACCGAGGTCCATACAAGCTTCTGCCACCAAACCATGTCGTACTTCCGCAGCGGTGGGTAAACGCACTCGGAAAACATCTGCAGCAATTCGATTTGCAGCTGGGAATTCGTCGGCGATTTCAGATCGGTGACCATTTCGTCGACCAAGTAATCGAGCGCCGTGCGATTGAGGGTCCACACAGTAGTATTCATGTAGCCGTATTGCGTGGCGAAGAAGTCTTCGTTCAACATCATCTGCGTGCAATTGTACACGAGACCATCCTCTGGTTCTGCAATCTCGCCCATTGCAGAATGACACTTTACGCTGTCAATGTTTCAGAGTCGCGATTCGTGATTATCCGAAATGTCTGCTGTGACCCTCGTGAACTTGCAGCCGCCTTCTGGTTATGATGATGATTATCGGACGGCCGGCTTGTTCATAGGTTATGGGCGTAGCCTATCAACTGTCAAAGAAAATTCTACCTGTCAAAATGGACCGACCTTGGCGTGTGCTCACTTTCAAAATGTGAAAACTGAAATATTGAAATGAGATATCTTTGAATTCTTCGTGTTGCTTTCAATACGAACGCATAATACCTAGAGGTTACGAAAATACGCCTGTGTAACATTTCGGTAAATTATGCATGAATATGTCAGTTTCAATATGTTCAACGAGAGTCTCATTCAGCTATTAGTATAGTTTCGCAAATTATTCATAGGGAGGGATGCGTATAGCTGGCTGCGCTGACAGTTTATATCCTCGATATATGTTTTTTTGTTGTATAATAACCGAGTGCTGCTACCTTTGTGGATGATTTGAAGAGGTATACCTCGAACCGCATGCATACCACATCGCCAGAGATCCACCCTTCGTCGAAACGGCTATTCGTGGCTTTCAAACAAATGTAATCAAAAAGTTAGAAGTTTATGTATCCGCGCTCACTTTTTGCTGTGAAAAATGCATATTGCAACAGGTAGTTTGGATTACTAAATTGAATTAAAGTTTGAGCGGAAAAAGAGAAGAGCCAATGCACAGTTTAAAAGGAAAAATGACCTGGTCATTTGTACTTATAACACCCAATCGTGTTTGACAATCTAGATAAATAACGTTCAAATCATACACATTTTTACACGCGAATTTTAATTTAAGTTTTACGGTTCTTGGAGCTGAGTTAACGTGATTAAAATTCTGAAAATTATATATAAAAATACCTTACGACTACAACGAATGTAGTAACGCTTACCTAATTGCGAGCTGTTAATTATTAATCAACTCGTTAACAATTAACAAAGAGATGCTGCAATATTTAATTAGTTATCGTTCAACTGAAGTGAAAAGAAGCTGATGTATCTTTATCCATGCAAATGAACTAATTAATGGCTGTTAGTATCTATTAGTAAGGCCGACGGTGTCGGTAAAGAAGAGAGCGAGGCGGTCCGCGAAGGCGTCCTGCTAGCAAGAGAAGCGACGACCAACTCTTGCATTATACATACAAGGACTGTTCTGGGAAGGCGTCGGCGTCGGCGTCGGCGTCGGTGGCCACAGCGTCGGCGTCGGAGTCGGCGTCGACTTTGTCAAGAGTCGGTTCATGTTTGAGCAACTTTATGTGTCGGCTACACATCGGAGCAATTACAAAGAAGACTTATAGGCGTATGTATTTAAGTACGTGGGCGAACTGCGAAGTAAAATGTGTATGCATGTGAAGTATAGGTCGTAGGTCACTTTATTTGAAGAGTTTTGTAATAAGCGCCGTGAAGATGCATATTCAAAAGAACTTGCTCATAAAATGGTATTTATTGTTGCTTTCGAAGTGCGCAATAGTTCACATTTTCCAAAAAATTCCCGCCATCCAGAATTGAATGCATGAAGAATTTTTCCGTAGCTTATCGAGAGCGTCGCGATTGATTTCTTTCTCTCGTAGGAAAAGAAGTATCGATAATAAAGCCTTTTTTTATTAAACTTTGCTTCTTTCCTCTCATAAAGAGCAAACTTTTATTATATTTCATGCTGCAATATGAAGTGTTCCGCATCCGCTCCCTTGGAATTGTTTCATATTATCCTCCGTATAAAATTTTCCATTTTTCATTCTCAAAGTTCGATTTTAAAAATGCAAAATACGAACATAAAATATAAAATTCAAATTTTTCGTCAACACGTCTTTCTCGGATATTTTTTCTTTAATGAGTCGCTTTTTTGTTATTCGAATGAGATGTAGCTTTGGGCCAACTAAACAGTCCAAATCAAAGCTTGCCGAGTTTTCAAAATAGAGACGAATCGTAACGATTCATTCACGAAATCAAACTTGAACACTCCCGCCCGGCGGTGTCCTGTGGAACTCAGTCACCCTGTTGAGCCAGCCCCTGTTGAACACCCGACCCGCTCACGGCGCCACAAACCGACGCCACGACCCCTAAGCGAAGTGACGCGATGCGAGCGCCACATATTCGACTATTACGACGACTCCTGCATAAAGTTGCCGTTTCGGTGTCATCATTGGCATCGGCAATCGACAACTACGTGCATTTGCCATGAAGTAACTTGTACTTGCTTCTGAGAGCTCGTACATTATTGTTATCGAGCAATTTAATTTACAGCTCAACAATGGAGGCTGCACAGACTGGAATAAGGAAGTGAAAGGCGCTTTGATTGCTTTAATCAGGATCTATTCACAATTGGATGCTCAATTCAATCACTTTATAGACTTTAACAAACTAACTAATGAGAGCTACATTGTCTTTATTCCCAAATAAATTACAACAACTACGGATAAGTAATCAATATTGACATTTAGATTCGCTTGTTTTAGTGCTGGAAACACGGTGAAACATGTTTTGTGCAAAGACATCGATGGCACGGAGCGGAGGACACTTTTATTGAAGAGAGGTAAATTAGCTGCAAGAAAACCCGTTTATTTGTGTGTGTTTGAAATGCTGAATTGATTGCCGTTCGAAGCGAATGTGATTGTGTTGTTACCTGACGTCACGTTTCCCCATCGTAGCGATGAAACCATGACGTCAAGGGTTTCGAAGACTGAAAACGTTAAACAATATGTTGTTCCATTTTGAAAACCTATACAGTAATTTTGTTAGACAGGCATGTATATCTACACATCTAATGCAACTCAAGCCATCAACCCAACGACATGTCCACCAAATTTAAAACGCTTTAATGATTTTTCCTGAAGAGATTTGGAAACATTCTGGATACTGCTTCCTAGATCTGAAGAGAATGAAGAAGGAGGAAAGGAGAAATATGAGGCACGGTTTTTCAATCAGTCTATTAATTATAAGCGCCCGCCTACTTACGCGTTGTCAGTGTTCTGTGCGTAAGGGCGCCTATTAATTAATGCCCAAGTAATGACCGAGCCCAAGCCACGCTTTAGGTCGTCCAACCTGCCAGAAGCATCCCTCTTTGCAAGTCCATCTGATCGATTCCCGTCGCCTGCAAATGGAAGATTTGTACTCGGATTACATGACAGCGTTTTCCAGGAACGAAGCGTTTGACAGAAGAGCCGAGATAAATTTCCATATTTTTCCACCTTTTGCATCCAAGCGCTCGGTCTCCAAAGGAGCGTCAAGGTATTCCCTGCCAATCATTAAACCTGGAAGGGGACAAACGAAAGACTTCAATAAATTTGAAGACTTACTGACAGCCGGAAATTCGGAGGTAATGTGTAGCTCCGAAGATGGGTAAAATCGATCAACCACAAACAATCGAGAAAAGCTTTATTTGGAATACTTACTTTTGAATTTATTCATGCTGTTCCTTTTCCCAAGTGCAGACACTCCTCGCTGGTCTGAAACCAGATAGAGTGATGGTTAAATTGTGATTATTTAAATATCGACAAGTATTGATTGATAACATGATAAATCATCCTCACCTAATGTTCCGTCAGGACTCAGCGGAGGCGTTCGGTAAAAGTCTGTAAAGATAAAAAAAACCTTAACTTCACACATTTGAATGATTGAGAACGCTATCAGCAGATCATAATGAATTTAATTTGTTTGTGCATTGTCTGTGTGCAATTTCAATTTGGACTCATACATGCCTTTTTATCTAACAGTCCGTTAACGTTCGTTAAACATATAGTTGGAATACGTTGGCGTCATATTTATGCAAGGCAGTGCACAATATAATTTTATTTTTTATTGATAACAAGCTGATATCCTATAAAGTCCTATACAATTTATTGTAACACGTGATAAATACACTATAAATACACTATAAAACACGATTCGCACTTACAGATGAGTTTTGGACTCCGAATTTCTTCTTCCGCATCGTCAATATCACCAGCTTCTTCAGATTTTCCTCGCAACAAATCTGGAAGTAATTAGACAAGTCATGTGTTAATTGACGAGCGAAACAAGTGAAGTTAGCGAAGTGAATCTGCAATCTGACTCTCAAATTATTAAATTAAAAAGTCACGAAAGATTATTCCGTCCTTTAGGTGTGTTCGCGCTCTTAAGGCCAGACGTTTGAACCAATTTTTGATGAAAATTTCTGGGAACCATTGAATTGTCTAAACTCAGATCAGCCACGTAATTGCATAAATATTTTCTTGAAATCTCATTTTTATTTGCAATCACGATTCGCCTTCCAGATATTATGTAAACTCTTTTAACATGATATTCGTGTAAGAATTTCTTTACTCCTTTTGAAAACGATACTTTTATGATGCTTTCTTTGCGTTCATCTCGTTTTTACTGGTAAATACATTCTGGCTGACCTTTGTTGACATAAATTACAGAGTAGTGCATTCAAATTCTATAAAAAATATAAAGTTCCGTATTATGGTACCCTTTTGAAGAAAATTGGACCAATAGTTGTATTGGGTTTATTTTAAATCGACAATCGATTCACTTTTTTCTACTCATTTTTTCTTGCAGATTGTTCAATCGCCATCAAAATTAAGCTCATTCAAAACGCGAAAATGATAAGCGTTCGCAAATCCCCAGCAGAGGGCTAGGTATGCTGTTATTACCACGACAGCTTTCGAATGTACGTGACCGACCATCCACGGGTATTTGCAGATTTTCAAATATATAATCAAAATATTAATTTGATGTATGCTTTCTTTTTAAGCATTGGTAAAACATTTCAAAATTACCTTTATACATGTTGAAACCATCCCGAACTCCATGGACTCCTGGATTAAGGGATGACTGCCAAAGAAGTAGAGTTGTTGAAATCAGTACTAGACTGATTAATCCAGTCCCCATTTCTACACTTGTCTCTCACCTCTTACACTGGACTAACGATGGATTCATCAAATTTCCCGTATTTATGAGATTGTGTATCATGGATAAATTGAAAGATTTTCACTGCGTCGGCGTAGTCTGCCTTCTTGGGGACGTACACGTGAAATCTAAAGCCAATCCAGAACCGTCTTAAAATTCAATGCAAGTAATTAAACTGAGTTAGCCCACCTACAAGCTGTGATTTGAGTTGTGCACTTGACGGCTCCTGTTCAATCCAGATGTCACCAACTCTATCGTTTTTCATTCTCTTTTCAGCAAAAGTTACTTTATTTTATAAAACGTGTCCCTCTTATTTGTGCTAGATTGAGGTTTTTCATAATTTATTGTTATAACTATCCTTTGTTATCATTGTAATTTGCACAATCTTGACTTGGGTGGAAAAATAGATTCACTTTGGGTCGTTTATCCCAGTTTTCTTCCCGTGTTGTTGTCACTTATTGTGCGTATACTAGAAATGTTACATTTCTGAGAGGTCCTTTGTTTCTATATTTTGTTATTCTTTAATTATGTCATAAAATATCAAACTGCGTCATTATTTGAGAAATGCGCAGTGCCTTGGAAAGGAACCTTGAATCTTGTCTCTAGCAGACTTTTGTCAATACGCAATTCATTCTGTAGAATGAATATTGTGACAGCAACCCCGTGCGAAATGAGAACAGCTGAGAATACGAAAATATCAAACCATACCCTGGTATAACACAAAATTCTTTGTTTAAATAAAAGTGGAATCTCGAGTTGACAGAAGCATAATATCTAAGTTTCAGTCCATGGTCAGATAATGCAATGAAATTGTCTGCCCTAGGGGGCCTCATACAGGGTGTGGTGCACAGCACAGGCCAAGCTGATATCATGGGAAAATATGGAAATATTCATTTTAAAAACTGTCCCGAAGATTTATCCTAACTCGAAGCAAATAGGACTGCATCACTTTTGTGGAAACACTCGCTAAAAAAATTGTTTTATTACTTTCATCCTTAACAGATTCTAAAAACTTCATTTCTACCACGTCGCTTTTGCATTTCACATATCGCATTTCTCATTTCGCATTTGCTTTAAATAAGGTACCTATCCTTGTACGTATATAATGTACCCATTGGATTCTGCTAGATGATTACGTTTGCTTAAAGCAATGACAGCAGTCTATGGAATTTTGGTAATTCCTGACAGAATAATTTCAAAAATTGCCCGTAACTGCAACTGTAGGTCGACCCATCCGATTGACAGCAATCTTTGGATAAGTCCAAGTCTTGTTCACTATTGTAAGATAAATTTGTGCAACAAAAATTTCAAACATATAAACTAGCTGCAATAAAATAATGCTGAAAAAAATGCGAACACATTTTTTTTGGTATAAATGTTTATTATTAATAAAAAATTGGCTTCTCATTAGATGTACAATTTTCTGCATTGTTGCAGTCAATCACAAGAGAAATTGGCAGCCCTGAACGGTGAGCAACACAGAGCCTCACGAATACGTCCACTTGGTCGCTTGACGCTTAGATCATTTCCATACTGATTGTTAGTGTTACACCTACACGTCTTTACCCAAGTTCAAACAATCAAGATCAAGGTAAAAATACGTTTGTGGCTTAAAGTTTTGTAACAAAAGAATAAATTAAAGCCATCCTCGCTCAATTCTGTAGAAAATCAATGACAGGTTTTTGTTTGCATAATATGGTTTAGGCAGTGCATGTTATATATTTTTACATGGGTGTTCTTCAGAAAGCAAGGGTAATTTTCCAGGTTTCAGAGTTATTAGCAGAAGTAGGTGGTACAGATTAAAAGTAGTAATAGATCTGAACTATTACAATTTTCAATCCAGCTTAAAAATCCCACTCTAAGACTAAATGTCATTTAAATAACTATCTCCATGTTTTCGATATATTATTTCAATAAACTCAATGAAGACAATTTGCATTTCAATGCTCAATTAATGTCCTCAATGTTGACAATCGTTTCTTGTAGTTTCAAAATTCCATGTCTGCATTGCCAAACCTTAACACAAAGTTTCAGTAAAAACTTACACATACCACTTTAATATTTGGTACTTTCAATAGTAGTATGCATATGTACATGTTCGTTATAGACAGTTAGAAAGAGACAAAAGTATTTTAAGTTTGGCATGGTTTTCTAGACATGGTGTTATCTATAGGCCCTATTTTTTCCTCTAATAAATGTTATACATTCGGTATTTAAATGTTATTGTATTTTTTTGGGCGCTTAGGAGTTTCACTTTTCTACTTTCCAATAAGTACAAGCACATCTGGTGTTTTCATACATGAATTTGTGGAATGCAAAACAATTCCTTATCAACAGATATTAGTAAATTAATTTTTCAAAAGTAAATCCTACAATTTCAAATGAAAATTGAACTAATAAAATATTTCCAAACATCAATGGACCCTTTATGGAATGTCTAGCCACATTAAAAACAAAATTTTATGCTTAAAAGAAATTTAAGTCTTAAAAAATTATGAGCTGCCAGATTCATAAAATTATTACAATCACCTACGACCAGAATTTCATTTACCTTCTATTACAAAATAGCATTGTGTGTTCACCTGTAATGGGTTTACTTATAGCAAGGTGTACAAAATTTAGTGCTGGGTTTTGTATCATAGTTAAGTTGACCGCACTTAATACGGTGAATAGGTACAGTTATATTATATTATTATGTCTAGTCAGTTGTATGGATTATTAAATTGCTTCTTGAATTGTTTCTGGTAACTATTGCAGATACGTTATATCAGCACAGCACAACCAAACATTTGAGTAAAAAAAAATGTATTAAAAAAAACTTATATAGACCAAAATGAATAGCCATTCATTGCGAGACTTTAAACAATTAATTAAAATTCCAAAATCAGTTAATTAAAATTATTAGTAATAATAACAGAGGTAATATTACAATTCATTGTAACAGAATGTTCCCAGCTATCTTTGAAGATACATAATATTTTTACTAAGATTTATAACAAGAATTAGATTGATTTTTTACATTTCAGTAATGTTAGAAGAGGAGTATTATAACATACCCATTTGAATAATAATAAAAAGCAGGACGCTCAAAATTAAATGTGTGGGCAAGTGGGAAAGGGAAATGTTGTTCATCCTATTGGCTACACAACAATATTTGAGATGTTTTTAACAATAATAGTTAGATATTTAAATAGATATATTTAAATCATCTCCATTTGTTCATATGGCCAGTGAAAATAAATGCACACCACACATAAAATTCATATCACTTATTGCGCCCTGATCTGGTTGTTCCGTAAGTTGGCATAAATTACACGTACCTACCTAGTTTATTTACACCGAGTATAGAAAATAATTGCTTCAGCTGCACTTTAACGTTTTGCCGTCCACTCTTTTAAAAAAGTTGTTGTTAATCAATATCGTGTTTTTTTCGGCGACTTCACTGTGAAATGTCGTAGAAAGCAGCGTCACTATTGCGATCATTAAAATAAAAAATAAAATGTTTGAAACGTGTTTTCACGTTTTTTATTATAGTCTTTCAGTCCTATACGACTTGTAACTTCATGATACTAAAGTTATGATTGCGAGGGGCCCCACACTGATTAGAAAGATGACGGCAGAACAAAGCCACGAAAGGTTAAACCGACGTGTAAAAAGTGTCTTGTTCCTTGTTGTAGCGAACAAAAGTTGGTGTCTTCTGAGTTCTTCTGTTTGCTTCATCTTCCTGTATCATTGTTTGTCACTAGACGGCAGTGGGGGCCCGTAATTGTCAATGCCATTTCGCCTTCTGTGCAAAGATATCCGCTCGGAGGTTTTGGGCAAAGCATATTCCTAGGATCTGAAACACACAAGTAGATAATTACAACACGTTCTCAAATTGTCTTTGTTATTTTAATGAAATTTAAAACTAAATAACCCATGCAAGCAAGGGACAGTAGCAGTATCCAAAGAAGACAAATAATCAATGGAAATCTAAAGCTATCTATCCAAAAGAGCAATATTGAATGAATGACATGAATGTCATGACAAGTGAATGACAATTGCCATAAGAGTCTACTGCAGATTTACTACATGAAATATCTAGAACCAAAGTATTGGGTTTCACAGTTTGTTTAGTTTTGAAAAAATGAAATGGCTGAGTAAAATAATAATGTTCTTGGTTTGCAACAAACACTTACAGGAATCTAAATGCAAACTATTAAGAAAGTTTGAGTACACTAAGTGCAATGGTAATTATGTTCACCTTGATATCACTGAATATCCTCATAGAATGTGCCTACATACATAGTAAATATAATTGTTTGAGAATAAGTAGGAAAAACGCATTGCTAGCCGCTAAAAGACAGACCTGTAGGAATGCAGTCGCAACAGCGGCACCAGCGACAATGAGCAAATTCCGCTCGATCCACTCTTCGCCCGCCTGTACGCACCCTCGTTCGTGCACTATCTTGGCCACGTCGTATTGCTGTCAAACAACGCACTCATACTTAACCCTCGACTAGCAAACTTTGCCGAGCGCACGCCCCAGACTCCCGCACAGCAACGCCAACACCGATCCTATCTGCACCGTCAGAGTCGTAGAGTACATGCGGCATGCATTCCGAAAAACGGTAAGAAATAAAAAGCTTGGGAGTGTTACTCGCTTTTTGAAGTATTACACGTCAAGCCGCAATCATATCATCAAGGAACAATACCCTTTGGTTGATTTTGCGATTGCAGCTGCATGATTCCCAAACACACTGGTCACGAAAAATGAACTCAGTCTGCTTTGCGTTGCGACATAACGAACAACAGTTCCAAGCTTTCATCAATAAATCCATGCAATTCGGTATGTAACAAGAGACTACGAAGAGTGTTAGACACGATGCAGACAGATGCCATGCCCGAGCAAGTGTTACCTGCATCACAGCAACCGCTACCCCTACTCCTGCTACTGGGACAAGGTTAGCTTCCACCCACTCCTCCCCCGCACGCAAACAACCCCGCTCGAAGATGTTGCGTTCGCCGGGCTAAAGGGAAGCAAAACAATCCAACACCTTGACATGAGAACAGCAGGCCAAAATTTTAGGTGCATACTGCAGGTTAATCTAACGATTCCATTGTTGTCTTTATTGAGTACAGCCCCAAGTTCCTTAGTGTGATAAAAATGAGCAATACCCTTTCAAATTTAAATATAAATTTACATTTTAGGAGTACTCAACAGTACAAAGTTAGTCAATATATTGATAGATTTAGGAATTAACTCAGGAATCATGAGATTTTCTGTTACACACTGAATTCATTAGGTATTGTAATAAAAGAGCAGGTAAGTTATATAGGCACAGTAGGAATTATTTTTTTGATATTAATTAACATATTATAGGAGCACAAAGCCTTTCCAGCACAATCCCACAGCAACCATTCCATCTGGCTTTGTGAATCCTCCACCAGGCAAACACAGTACATTTTTGCACATAAAACCACCCCTCTGGTTTCAGAGCTTAAAACTATAATTCACCCTTTTAACACAAAAGTTGAATAGTTAGCAACATAAACTGCTCTATAACCAGGCATGTATGCATTTAATTATTTTACAGTGTTAGCAAGTTAATTTGGTCTATAAAATGTACAACCATCCTTGATCCCCAGGTTGATAGTCATACATTTTGATAGAGGAGAGTAACGACAACATTATTTAGCATATCGCCATTAAATGAACGAACAAAGCAGCAATGTCAGTCATAGAGAGACTGCTTGCTGAGAAAGCATACTGAGCAACTGGATTTGGCAATACTTAAATATTAATCTAGTTTTACTGTCCCAGTGCAGTTTAATGATCGCTATGACTTTTCAGATCTAATGAGAAAAGTTAATGAAATTTAATGTTTATACTTACGTATCCTGGTTTTCTAACATCATAGCCACATTGTTTGTTTTTTATTATTTCCTGAAAGAAATTAATTCAGAAATCTATTAGTTTCATGGGTCTTCTCTGATAAAATAAATTTGTTCACTAGTAATGCAACCAAACTCAACAGAAAAGAGGTTGCATGAATCACAAAATCTAAGTTTTTAGAAAACTTAAGACTTGGAGAATTAAAAATTGCCTGTGAAGTTTTTTCAAAATAAAAAAATTGTAAGCATACAACAAGTAATAACTTTTGTTTAAATTGCAAGTAAACATTAGGAAACACAACATTGTTTCACTCTAGAAATAACGTCCTATGGACCCAATGGAATTGTATAGAAAAGAGATGCATACATTAGGCTTCCTCTTGCAACAAGAGAACGGGACTCCGCAAGCCTCCCTGCTGCCAACATCACGCGACGAGCAGTTGAAGTAATTGTTTCGATCCCAGTCCTTGGGACCTTCGATGCCACAGCATTGCAACTGAAAGCAGGGAAAACATAAGCAGTTGCACTCGAAGGCCAGTGTCAGAATTGTTTGGTATAAAGCCAGCAAACGGCAGGAGAATAGATAGTTTGGAAATTTGGACAATCTACAGCTATTATACTATTTCTATAGTGGGTCAGAAGGTTTTCACAATAAAGGTTTGAACTGGAAATGTAAGTATGTTAGTGCATGTCTATTAATCAAACTATAAAGCTAGGTATCTGCATAAAAGTATCCTATTTGAGTCTTTAATTATTGAACAGAACAAATAAAATCTCGAGTGCAAAACACACTGTCAGTTAGCAGCGAAGTTTACAGTTGGAAACACAAAAGGACTCAAAAGGCTTTAGTACTGGGCAAAATATCTACCCAATAACTTTATAACAAGTGTATATTAGTATCATTAATTGTGTATGTGCATAGTAATACACACTTCAAAGACTGAATAGAATTTTGGTAAAAAAAAAAGTGACAGGTGATTGAAGTAAAATTTATGTTTTATGCCAATGCAATGATAATCCAGTTTTTAGTTGAATGCACAGATTTTCCAATTACCCAATCCTCTTGGATCCAGTCGATAAGGTTCTGCTGGTCGGGATCCTCTCTGTAGTGAATAATGAATGCTTGGAATCCCCCAGTCGCTTGGTTCTTTATCTGAAACATCAATTCATGGACGATATAGTTTTCTTTAATTTACCTAACAGCAAAATAAATCATTTTAATTGGAGTCTGGCCTCACAATGCCTTGAAAAATGCAGCGAATTTTGTTGGTAGACTAGAAATAAATTAGTTGGAGTTTCTGTTACCGAATACTGAAATGATATATCTTTCAGAGAAAATAAATCATTCTTAATTCCATCCGCCAGTTCTCCCACAGCTTCATTATCATCCTCATTGTGTATTTTTTAAATTGTCACAGCAAATTATTTATTGATCTCAGCCAGCCTTGACCGAAGCCAACTTTTAACAAAGAAGATGGTGTTTTTATTCAGCACACACTTCTCCCATTGCGAGGAAAGAAACTGCATAATTATCACTTACCCAGTCTTTGAAAATGAACCCGAGAATTCCAGCTGTCATCTCCAGCAGAAGGAGAATGGCGAGGAAGATGGCATACTGAAACCAATTATGAAGCACAAATTAATTGTAAGTTATGTGATTAATGATAGCGTATAAGTGTACCTTATTCCGTGACTAGATCACTATCACCATCATTAAAAGTTCACATCTAAATTACTATTTCAGCAAAATGAGAAAATTAATTATTTATTATATAAAGTGCCGACTGCATTACGGCGATCTACGTAAGTCTAATACTATATTACTACCATGCTAGAGTTATGTGAATGGATCCTATATTATAGGTACCTATGTCCGGTAAAAAAATATTAGAGAATATCAAATGTCATCTAAAAAGATTAAATTTGAGTCAAGGATGACCAAGATTTAAATTCTTCAGAAATGGTCAGAGCAAATAATAAATACGCTCCATGTTGCAAAACGTACTAATCCTGGAACGTGAATGTGTCCCGTGAAAATTAAACTCGAAACCACTCATTCCCATAATATCGTGGAAGTGAAGTGCAACTCGTCAGTTCAAGGACATTGGATCGACAACTTCTATGATTTCCCTGTGCATCTATCTGCATGTCGGGCTGATTTTCCACCTGCACTCACCGCCGCTAGGAGGCACGTGTTTTCGCGCAGTGCTCCTACACAGCCAGTGAAGCCGATGACGAATGTTAAAGTACCTGGAAACAAGCACACACACGTGTTAATTACTTAGCACCAGCAGACGTCGGGACGCCTCGCGTTCACCGACGACAGGGCGTCGGCCATACAAACATATTCCAAGTGCAACGACAGCTACTGACCTGACGCATTGAAATATACTTCAGGATATTAGGGTGGTTGCTTTTGCTATGACCGTATAGAGCATGTGAAAACCACGGCGCAAAAAAATAACATGACACTTTTTGCCAGTCAAAGGATTCTTTTAGGGCCGTTTATATAAAGGGTAGTTAGCTTCCCGGGCCTTCAGCTTTGTCGAAATTTTGAAAAGAAAACAATTCTGCATGGAAAAACTCGGCCCTTTACCGATGTCCACACCCAGGGCTAAAGGTCATAGTTTTTTGTGACAGGGAAAACACGCGTCCACGGCAATACCCAAAAGAGAAGAGGAGCCAGTTATTTTCTTTTTACCCCGTTTCATCTAGCGACGGGGACGTGCGGTGTTATTATTCTAGTTATGGGTCCACAATAACTGCAAGCAATAACAAGGCTGTGTGTTGACCATCCAACTTCACAGTCCAGTTGCAATGCATACGTCGCTTAGTTCACCGTTAATTACGCTGCACATTTTAATGCAAATATAACTAAATATATAAAATATATATATATATATATATACACCATGACTATTTATAGGTCACATTTACTAGAATAATATGTTCGCATTTCAGCTTATATGGATTCTGTATATCGGATGGTTTCAACTCATTTCGCTCTTGTTTGTTGTAGGCAGATTAGGGGACATGGAGCTGAACGGGAGTGGATGTTAACTCGTACAATATGTAATTTACTATTTTGTTTCAAATATATACACAAGAGAGCCAAAATGGGCGCAAAAAAAGAGAACCGCTGCGAGTTATCCAATGAGTTTCGTTATCAACCCGGCTATCAGCTTGCTACAGAACTCTAGAAAGCTATCGTCTACACAAAAGAAGGGCACTTAAATGAAATTATTACATACTGTGTACTTCGTGTACTTGCATTATGAGATGGAAGTGAGCAAAAGGGAACAAAGGAACCTCTGGATCGTTTGATCAGCTTGCAGACTCAGACTGTATTTATCATAGAAAATAGAAAAATATGAATATACGTTCCGAGTAAGTAAACGGAGTTTAGAACTCATTCTATACAGCTATTGTATGGATTTTTATAACTTCCTTTTAATGCGATAGAAAGAAAAGAACACGATTCGGGAAGAGAAGAGTAGTTATACGCGCGCGTTCATTTATAAGACCCAAAAAACGAAGAAAAGGAATGTGATTAAATAAAATGCTGAAATCATAATATAAAAATGTAAGCAGCAGCTGCTGTGTGATAAATGACACACCCACTAAATGTGTCATTGTCTTATCATGAAAAACGATTAGCTTTAAAAATACAGGATTAATTAAGAATATGGATCACAGTTCTTCAATATACACTGCATGAGAGACTATAGTAAGACATTAGTACCTACAAACTGCGTGCAAATGGCCAATAATACATAACTTATGGTGGGCTAGGGGTAGTATATATCAAGGCGCAGTTAGGCGCAGAAGTAAAAATGTAATTATTGAATGCCTGGCTGGCTTGCGGGCTGCCTACGAGCCAGGAGCAGCAGTCCTATCAAGCCGCGATTGGCAGCCTATCCGGCCTATATAGCGTGGCGCACGCCCGTTTTTAATAATTTCCCCGGCATTCGTGTTATTTCGAACTGATAAAACTGCACTGCACGAAACAGTGCAATTAATATTATTTATTATTAAACCAACGGCAAACGAATAGAAATGTTCATAACGTCCATATTGCAGCAAACAATGCGAAACGATGTACTTATAATGCAATTTAAATTTCGCAAAGTTTGGAAAGTGCACAACATAGGCATGGTATATATTCTTAAACACACGCTGTGGGAACAGATACTTATTTCTTATAGTATTTATTTCCATAATGGAGCTCGTGTGATTCGGAAGTACGTGCAAATTACTTACTAATTTCGGCAGAAAACGACTGAAGGGAATCAACTAGATGGAAAGCGGGTGAGAAAAGCAGGGAAAATGGCATCGGGAAAGATTGCTATTCTGCAATAAAAGTTGATTGCTAACGGGTGGGTAGCAGGGGTACGTCGGATGAAAAGGTGGTGGATTGAGGTATGGGGGGGGGGGGGGGTGTAGGGAAACCAATGAAAATAGAGTGCGTATACACTTGCGAGAGGGTAATAGAAAATCACTGAAAGGGTTATTTTATTGACAGGACCATCTATTATAAGTCAACTTTCAAACAGAAGTTAATGGAATTGTTGGCAGTTTGCACATTTCATTTTGTGGAACAAAAGCGCAAAAAGGTGCGAGCGACTAAGGCTGCCCTGAAAAGTGCTGTTTACGCAGAACGCAGATGCACGGTCATTTCGCATGGTATACATGACATAGTCATTGCTCTTGCGGTATGTTGTTTGAATGAAGATTCACCCCTTACTGAATATTAAAATAAGATGATTAATTGAATAAACAACACGGTTATCACACGATTGCGATAACATGCCAAAAAACACACATAACATATGCAATGAGAATTCCTTGGCAAACAAGATTTTGAAAGGGTGGACTTAGTGGAACGTGGAACACTCTGTTCATTAATCTCAATTTTGAAAACCATGCGAACCAACGGATAAAGATAGCCTGGCCCGATTTTATCCCAAAGTTTTAAATACACAAAGGGCTCAAAAATGCCCGTTAAAGCCTGAATGTATGAGAAACGTATGAAGCCCAAGATCCACGCATGCCAGAAGAAGCCCAAAAATTCGCATGAAGAATTACGGACTAGCCCGGCCCGGCCCGTTGCCCGATATGAAAAGAAATGAAAACCTGTCCGACCGGGACTCTTTGAATCTTTAGGTTTTTTCCCAAACCTCTATAGTATATATGGTATCTAGTATGTACCAACACACCACCTACACCTACGCACACCCGACAGATTTATTTGCATCATTTTACCAGTAGACGTCGAAATGATTACTTTTTCATTTCATTTTTCTCATGCCCGCATGATATATTAGATATAGATGTACATTCAATTCCATGATACTACCCCCAAGCCACAGTAAAACGTATTTTTATCGGATACTTTCTATCAAGCACTCTTATATGTAAATACATATTGACGCACCCAACAAAACCTGTCTATATTGCCACTCACATTTTCATGTTGACAATTTTTTTTTCTTCAAAGCCCTTAGATCGCGACAGGATGCCACAGAAATCCCCTGTTTACATTTGCAACATTTATACAACTGCATGGACTGTCAACCATGATCCATTTATATATTCAAATCATTTTCTATTTATACTCGTGATTTAATTCGATTTGAACTGCGATGTGAGGGTGAATCATTGATCAGTGTTTCGTCCACTGCAACCCTAACAGCATCACAGTCGAGCGTGATCGCTGCGTCGAACATGCTTGTATCAGTGCTAAGTGTTCCAAGCCATGCGCGTACGAGATTAAAGCTGACACGAGCACGGTGCGTATAGCCCACACTAACACTATCCATGGCTAATTGCTGAATAAAGCTAGATTATCAAGCATGCCAAGCGAATTAAACTGGAAGCCCGCGCACTTTGCATTGATTCGTTTATAGCATCTGCATATAGGCTCGATGTAGGTATATTGGCACGGCCGGTGCTACTACCACCGTGCTGTACGCTATACCAGCTATGCCGTACCGTCGTTCTGGTATTAGATACTATGTATAGCTGAGTTTACAAAGTCTAATTCGGCTTTGAAACGGCGTCTCGCGGGCCTCGTGGCGAAACGAATCATCCCTCTGTTTAATTCCCGGCGGTTCCTCACGCCCTCCCCCTGGCCACCTCCACCTCCAGCTCCAGCTCGAGTTCTCCCGTCGGCTCCCGAAGCCCGTACCTCCGTGTGCCACCGGTCCATTCTCTCCCACCAGCATCGCTCTCTTCGCTAACTTTATTGGCGTTTTTATGTGGCTCGTTCGCGCGATACAAAAGCCGATCTAATGTTTTTTTATTCGGTCAAAAGAGAAACAGCAGACTTGCTTTTTTGTTTCTGCAGCCACTTTTTTAATGTTTTAACCATTTCTCTCGATTTTTGTTGTGCACTGCCAATTTAAGAGTGCTATGCATGAATCGTCGCATAGAATTTTCCGGCGGTTTTATGAACTACGAGGTCTCAACAGCCAAGACTAGCAGCGTTCTAGGTTTGAAAAAAAGGTCGATCATTTACGGTCCGGCGACTGTGTTTAATTACCCTTCCATTGTCATCGAATGATTTGGGTCTCGAGGATGAGTTGTTATCTCATCTATCTGGGAATAACCTGTTTGGACGAAATTAATGGGAGTAATCATTCGAAGGATGCCGTTTTCGACAAGCATCGACTCAATTCAATACGATTCAATATGACTTATGATGAGCAAACTTATAAAATCGGAAATGAATACAGGCACAGATAAAAATCATTTGCCAATAAGCATTTACCAAATGCTAATTTGGCACATTTTGGTGCAAACGCTGATAGTCCCTTCAATGAGACACCGCGTCCAAATTTTGGATATTTTAGTAAAAGAATAATAACACGATAAGAAATTGCCAAATATAATTTGCATAGTAACGAAAGAGAGTCAGTACATGCTCAGTATCTTAGTTTTCCGCTCTGTGGCAATATTTCCTCTTCTGCTGCTGGGCTGTAGGGGTATACAGAGTCTGGGGTAGCGTCTACAGGCAGTGATTGCTGCCGGGACCCCGAGCCAGTCCTGGGGCTCCGGTATAGGGATGTCTTTACACAAGTTTTTCAATATTTGACCCACAAATCAGGGCTCGAAGAATAAGTTTCAGATTTTTTCTCAGATCATTGTACTAGTCGCCTTCAGGGCCGAATTTGCAATGTCATAGCTAACTATATCCTCCAGATCAAAACTCAACTCCATGGTTACAACATATCAGTTTCATTCTGTTTTCCTTCCTAACTGGAAGATAACTATCTAACTGTAAATTGTAACACTCGCCCTTCGTCGAAAGTCGACAGTCGATTTTTGATGGAAATCTTATCCTGTTCCACGGTCCCCAGCACCGAAACTGACTATAGGACGGGCCCCATTCCAGTAAAAACTAGACGTAATTCATCCACATGGGCCCGAATATATTATTTGTGGATGAATATATCCATAAAGTTTCAAACTAAACATTACTCAAGCTGGATATAAACGCGAAGATTTGTTCCAAAATTTATATCGAGAAATTAATTTCTTCAAGATATGTCCCCTAACCAACCTATTTGTTTGGACCACCTTTTTATGGCAAAGCCACACATGATAAAAAAAAATGGGAAATCCTCACATCCGCACAGTTACGAAAATTATACAAAAATGTAATAATTATATTTTATTAATCAATAAAAAAAACATATATATACAAATGAATGTGGCGTACGGTCTTAGTGTGGGTGGGACTTTGAGACACAGACACAACTTCCCCTATACCGCACCCCACCGTTTTCGGGGTCTTCAAAAGTGTCATCGCCGCCGGGGCCTTATTCGAACCAGTCTGCCACTTTGTGATAGTGGCATGGACATGGATCTGCGATGGCTCGAGTCCACCAACTCGGGGAAGAGGCATAATATATATATATATATCGTAATAGATCGCAATTTTATCAACAAGGTGAAGTTTACACAGTTCAATATTATGTTATTTCTTAGCCGGTCTTCTGCTATAGTTCATGGAAGTAAATGAACAAAATCACTAAAAATGAGTTCTTGGATTAGTGAATTAGTTATTGATTTTTTTGTTGCCAATATGATTTCAACGGTATCCTTTTCTCTTCAACAGTCTTGATAACGCTAAATCTAACTAGATTTCAGATTTAAAATCCATATTCAATCCCAGCTCACAACCAACACCAAAGTTTACCAATGAAATATGTATTTCAACGCGCGATGCTCAGGTTCGTTTCCGCAGGCTTCTGATAGCCAGGGTTCTGTTATCACAGGGACAGATCTGAGAGCCGGGGCTATTAAGAGATATCCGTCGACTTAATGACACAGGTAGACGGAATATCGACGCTAGCGTTCCTATCACAATTATCGTGAACTACTGGCACATAATTTTTGCCAAAATCTATCGAAATATGCTGTTTACCGAGGTCTACGAAATTCGTTCTCATCGAGCCAATTTTAAAGATAATTAAATTCGGAAAAAAGGACCGAATTGTTGAAAGTGAGTAGATAGGCGCTTGCTTTTTAGATTTTGCGAAAAATTCTTGGGTTGCTGTCAATAAAATCGAGAAAATCACACATTTTTTAAAGTTAAAATTACGAGATGTTAACAAAAAAAAGTAAAAAACTGAAAAGCAAGCGCCCATCGAGACACTTTTGTGAACCATATTCCAAAAACCGTGTGGTTCTAAGACAAACGGTATGGAAATGAGAGCGAATATTGCGAAATCCGTCCGTCCATAGCACTCTTAATGGGCTGTTGTAATGCCATCTGATAAATTTGACGCAAATAACGCATTATAAATCGTTTGCTATGATTTGTATCAGGGGTGGTTCCTCGCGTTGTCTTCAGTGATACGTTTATTTCGGCGCAGGATATTTTTACATGGCGAACTAGAGTCGCTCCTTTTCGTCGAAATGCGAATAGATGGATGAAGTAGAGTGGTGAGAAGGGTCATGATTCGTCCCGGCGTGGGCCGCGCCGCGTGGTTGGGACCCGAGAGTCAAGGGTTTTTGACTTACCTATGAGTATGAGCACGAAGGCGGGATCTAATGCGATATTCGTGAGTTTGCTGAGGTTGTTGAACGTGTCTTTCTCGGTCCAGGCCCAGATACCCACCGCGAGGATGCCGAGCCCCAATAACTACAAACACACGAAACAGACGGAAAAGTTGAAAACAAATCGTTTGCCAAAATCCAATCTGGATCAGACGGGAAGGGTGCGGTAGATGATGGGAAGGAGGAGGGAGAAATGTCAAGTTGAAATGTCACAAGAAAGATGATGGCCCAGCTTTGAGATATGTAAATAGCACGAAGTATAGGAAGAAAAGTCTAATCGAGGAAAATGGAAATTGGGAATTGCTTATAAACGCGGCAACGTGCAACATGATGAGGAGAGTGAAACCAGAGAAATTTCACTGGTGTTAAACAAACGCCGCAGTGAAATTGAAAAACAACATAATGGATTTCCAGTAATTTATCTACTTATTTACAAAGCATTAACTGAAAGACTCTTTGCACGCACATGGCGTGCTTTGCCTACCAGATAGCTGATTGACAGCCTGCCACACAACCCGTTAATTGATAATACCGTATCGCGTTCAATCTCTGCGATGTTTAATTACAATCAGAAGCGATCGTCTCGTTCACAACACCATTTACTAAATTACAGCACATGCGTAAATAAACTTTGCCATCGGAGCGCCGTTGTCCCATGTTAACATTGAAACGTCGCACGAATCGTATCTAGGCCTGCTCTTCAATTAATTCTCATAGATCTTCGCCCTAGATTGACTTCATCCAAACCCATGTCGCCAGTCGCCAAGCTGCCCTCTGAACCTTGACAAAACAGCCCAGATGTGACCAGACCAGTTAATCTATTTAATACGTCATTTTCTCTAGCTAATACATCATAAACGACTATAGCAGGCAAGCTGTTGCATTTGCATCAATCTTGTATACACATCGAATATATTCCACGTGGAACATTAGGGTGGTGGGTTTTCTAGTCGATCCGAAACATTCATCAAAGTCAAACTATAGCAGTTCTTTTAAATCCACTTTGGGTTGCTTGATAAGAAAAGAGGTTTAAGCACCCTGTCCTGAAGACAGATCTATATTAAACTTTTCGAATCTTCCTTGGAAGTGGATAAAACGGCGCCAAGGTTCAATTACAGTCTGTAATTATTATAAAGGGTTATTTTTGTTCAAGCTAGCGCGTAGAAGGTGTCAACAAAGGGATGAAAGGTAGATTGCGCTCAGACGAGCTGGAAATCTGCATGGGTAATGCGATTGAAGTATATACGAAAACGGAACTAAAAGGAAAGTGATAGCGCTAGAGAGAAATGGAGTTGAGTTTATAGTAACGTTGATAAGGGCGAAAGAGGGTTGAAGCGGAAGATGAAAATGAGAGAGACATATCGGGCTAGATACAAAGAGGAGTGAGCAATAAATTAAGAGGAAGAACCCTAGCGAATGGGGGGTGGCGGTGGCGGCGGCGGTAAACGGAATAGGGAGGCGGGGGTGGAACTTTGGGGGTGGAAGGTTCAGTGAGGATCTGCTATACACAGTGTATATACAGCCACCTGGGTACGGATATATATATACAACGGTGAAAAGGGAGAAAACAACAACAAAAAAATACACTGGCACATCGGGAATGGATGGTATCCATGGTAACAAGAGATGTGGTCACTCACTTCCACAGCACTAAGCTCTCACACCCCTAAAAATAAACAGTAAAGTTTTCAACCTCTCCTCTAAGCAGCGAGTCTATTTACAGATCTCAAGAATATCACAGCCCCACTCAATGTACGCCGAAGCCAAAGTATTATACGACAGGAAATTACACTGACTTTATAGAGAAACTTTCGCAGAGTTGAAGGCCTATGCACTAACCCACCACCCGCCACCCCGCTACCCGAAGAGTGGGTAGTTCGGTGTGACGGGACATGCAGGCATGGGTTAGGTAACTTGGCCAAATGAACAATTTAGGACCTGGGTCTTAGGAAGGCAAGGTGACTGCGATAAAGGGCACCGCGTTCAACTGTTGAAGGTTGAAGGTATTAGATGAAAAGGCACGTCGCCGTAGCCGCGTGGAAAGCGCACACGTGACGTATTAAAATGGAAATGTTGGTCGCATAACACAGGCATAAGTCTATCGGTGATAAAAGTAAGAGTTTAAGAACTTCACGTGCGCGAAGGTCATTCAATGAATATTTTAATGTAAAGTCTGCGGTAATTTTCGCCCTTACATACAAAGCGCGCTTGCTTTCGAAGATTGTGGTACTGGGTCAATGGGAATGGGAATTGGAAACATTTTCTATATACGACACGACCAAATACCTAAGCTTATACTTCCCCAAATATCTTTCCTGATAAGCTGCTGTGGGAATCCCTTTCCAAACAAAAACAAAGTTTTACGCAAAGAAAACGAAAGAAAATGGGGAATAACCTAAAATGTGTGTGTACATTTATTTATATCACAGATAAGTACCTACATCCCCTCTCCCTATGCGGGGCGACTAGGGAGTAGAAATCGGTTCGTAGAGGCAAGCTTATGAATTAATGCATGACTAAATCGCCCTATCTCTGTATAGGAAAGACGGTGGAAATTTGCGTAAGGCAATTGAGAACACATTTTCAGGTAATGTTTCAAAGCACCTGCAATGAGAGCACCAGTATTATTAAAATAAATCAAAGCGAGGAGATACAAAATTAATTAATAATTTCCAAGGACCACGCTAGATGGTGGGCGCAGATTGTGTGGCCAGTGATTTTTTATGCTGGAGAGATGTTATAGTATATTTTTTTCAATTAGTATGGACTAAGAGTCGATTATTTCTAGGGTAACTGACATCTTTGTGTGAGTTATCACACAAACTTTCTGTGATAATTTTGTATTCATAATTATATTGATGTTTTACCATCAAAAGGGCCATTTTTCTTTGTAATTAAACTAATTTTACGCCATTAGTGCTCATAGCCTTGCCCGATATCTGCTCATGTAGAGATAGGAGACGGACTGTTAATTATCTTCATCTCATAGACGTGTGAGGATTTAATGATAATATTGACGTTTGGTTAGATTTGGTTAGATGGTTATGTTTTTGTTCGATTGGTTAGATTTAGTTAGATGTAGAATGGTTGGATGGTTGGATAATAAGTATATGTAAGCCATAAAGCGTTGTTTCTGTAAATTCCCGGACGCGTGCCATGGTTCATGAACGCAACTTTAGGACGGCAGAGGGGGCGGTTTGGTTGGTGGGTTGGTGGGTGGGTGGGTGGGTGGTAGATGGTTCGCTGGTGATACGTGAACATTGGCTCGCATGCTGCAAAGTGATTGTTTAGCACTGGCCAGGGTGATTAGTTTGGTGATTAAGTTCGTTATTTCTATTTTCAGGTAATATAACAAAATGATTGACTATCGATTATTTTGGTCGGTTCGTGTCATGTTCCAACGGTCCAGTAATTCTATTTGCTATCAAGCGTCCACAGAATTGGTATGGTGCTTTGGTGTACCCACTGTACAGTCCATGTTAGCTAAAGTGTAGGCTTTATGTCAGCACAGCGTGAAAGCTTCCAACAGATGCTGCTTGGGTATCCGATAATTTCACTGGAACCTATCATTTTATTCGCTGTTCGAAACTTCAGAGCATTTTTGACGATAGAAAATATTTTGCACGAAATTGGGGATTTTTTAATGAAATTTACCGGAAAACCATCCGAATTCAAGGGATTATAGTAATTTATCGTCGTAAATAGTCATGAAAATCGCACCCGAGGGATGAGATGTACAATGGGAAATAACCGAAATTTTTCACCAATACCGTACTTGTGAAGTAAATACAAAAAATGTATATAGTTAAAGTAAACACGTTATCGATGGAGCAAGCAAGCATCCTCGCAGCGCACAGACTGTATCCCGGTGGAGCCAGCATGCAGCTCTAAGCTGGGATCAGCCGGTCGGGCATCAGCGATCAGATCGCATCCCGGCTCCGCTGCCCCGATGTCGGGATGCTGTGATTTACCAGCTCGTTACGCGGTCTGCGCTGCTTTGCCTCGCCTGATTGGCTCGAACGTCCACCCCAAACGCCGCGCGTAATTCCCAGTAAACCGGCGAAACAAAGGGTTGGTTGACGCCAGCCCCTGCTTCACGCGCTTGCACCGCTCAATTCGCCGATAATCAATAATAATTAGCAATGAAAATGCGAGCCGAGATTAAAATGCTATCTCTGATGTGTGCAAAGTCATTAAAAGTTATTCGGCGAGGGTAGAGTTAGAAGGGGAGCGTGGTTTAGCAAATTAAAAGAAATAAACATCTATTTAGGTGTCAGCATTAATGCGATCAATGTGTCATTATGTCTTTTTAATTATGGTGTAAATCATCGTGGTGTTGAAATTGTGTGAGAGGGATTCTCGCAATTGGTTTGTGATCACACCGAAATGTCTCTGTTCTAGTTTCCCCCGACTGATAAAAATGTGGGTATGATGCGTACGCATTTTGATAGTTGAAAAGCGTGAGTTGTTTTAAAATTCAGTGCGGCCTTGTCACTCGCAACGCCGCCGCGTAGCGTTTTCACACGAAGGGTGCTTTGAGGTGAAAAATTCTGTCGCCGCCTGCACGACGGCAAACAGGGGATGCATGTTTGTTATTCAACTAGAAAAACAGGCTCACTAAGCACGTGTTTTAAGTTTATTTTAAATTCATTGGTGTGTGTGTGTGAGAGAGAGAGAGAGAGAGAGTGGTGGTAGCGGGGCTGCTAGGGGGTGGTGGGGGAGGCGTCGGAGGAAAAGCGAATTACGTCGGGGGGAAACTGAATTTTCTCTGAAGCAATATAAATTGTGTAAGCATGATTTATAAGTGCTAGAAACTGTTACAGTCGTAAAATATTGCTCAAAGTAAGCGACGTTTTTGTAAGAAAAAAACCGTCATTTTCAAAAAGCAATAGGTACACAATTGCCGTGCTGTGCATTCCTCGACTCAATTAAGATCCGACTTAGCGATACACAGGAAGAAAGTCATTTCAGGTGTTAATTAAGCGCATAATGCAGGTGGCATGACACACGACTCGAAAACCAACACATCGTAAATTATGAAATATGCTAAAAATTATGCGATTTGCCAGCATGATATTCAACAACTATAATCCGGCCAAGGTAGCCCGACATGGCTGGAAGGAATTGATGCTAGAATGGGTGAAACTGTTCCCTTTCTAGTCGACTGCACTGGGGGCGCACAGTCGAGTGAATCCCGACGCCTCCGCCGCGGAGACATCGCCGCCTTGTCTCGCAGAGCGAGAGACGTAGCTAAGACGTAGACGCACTGCTTCGACTCCCGAGACCAGTGAAAGGTAACGGACCACGATAATGCCAATAAAATGGCACAGTCTCATCGGCGTCCACAGCAACAGCATCTATGTCGTCACAAAGGTACCCACATTTCAGCGAGAACGCACATATCGAAGACGAAGAGAGCCGTCGTCGTCGTCGTCGTCGTCGTCGTCGTCGGTGTTGGAGGAAGTCGATTAATGGGAGAGCGAAACTATCGAGTGGATCCATCCGGAACGGGGTTATAATACTATCCTTCCGCACGGACGCTACTACTGGCGCCGCTGCAGACATCAAGTCGTCGTTCATTTACTACTCTCTACACTCTACACTCTACACTCTACCCGTTCTACCGTTTAACAGCCTTGCCACCACCTTCGTTAAGAAGGCCAGCGCAATTACAAGTTTCTTTTATTGCCACGGTCTTGCGACGCGCGAGACCGTGTAAAGTTTATATAGATTTGATATGATGAGATGATGATACTAGCGTTTATATGTGAATCGGATGGTGATTTAACACGGAACGTTATATATCTCAATTATAACTAAAAACGACTAACTTTTAACGGCGTAGCAGTAACTTAAGACATCGCTTCTTAACAATTCCATCAAAACGATAAAGTTCCGCTTCAGCCGGACGATGTGTTTTATTTTATTACCAGGCCATACTGCATCGTTATAATATGCACGACCAATGCCGAAAATGGCAAAATTATAACGATTGAAGCCTGCCGTTCGGTTGGCATAAACTCTTATTGTCTTAGCGCTGCGTTAAACGATTCAGATAGCAGACTACGTCGTGGCTCTTGTGTCTGAGGAGTCCGGATCAGGATCAGGATCAGGATCAGGATCAGGACCGGGGTTGTATGTGAAAACGAATGAACGATGCGTCTACGGACGACGCACTGTCCGATGAATTTCCGGGTCATCTCCGGGCAGGAACGGGCACCGGAAACAAGCCACAGTCACTCGCTTTATTTTACTTGCGCATGAAATACACGCGGCGCGTATTATTTTACAATTGCTGGCTACCTTCAGAATGTGCGGAAATGAGAATTGAAGGATGAACTGAAAGGAATTGCTCCGCACATCATTGTACTCGCTGGCGCTCGGTCAATTATCGTAATTGTTTTCTATCGTGTTTTGATTGTCCAAGGAGATTTGCGTGCGGTGCTGTTCGGTTGGTTTCAATGGAAGACTTTGAATTGATAATTGGAAAGATGGAGTGTGCTCGACGGTATAAAGATCCAAGATTGAACCTGAATGATAATGTTCAAATCGCTTTCCGATATTTCGGAGTTCTTTGCAAGACTGCGCTGAAATCGAAGCTAAACTCTTAACTTAAAAGTTAAGCTTGAATGTCGTTTAACAAACTTCGGAAACAAAGCGTCGATATTTGATTTGATAAGGATCGAGTAGTCAATGGTTGTAATTAACTATGAACAATGATAATTGACAACGGGTTAAAACTGCAACTTTAATTGATCGAGAGACGCGCCACTCACAATGGACTTTGAGTGGAAAATGGTGTTGATAAGGTGTTGCATTGCGTGGTCTTTGTGTATCCTCATGACAAGATTATCGATTTTCACCCAAGAAGGGAAATTTAAATATGACAGCCATTTAATCCAGTACGCCTGCGCTTCTTACTTCCAGACTATAATAAAGGCCTATGGCTTGATAGCTGCTAGACTGTTGCAAAATTTAATCAACTTGGAAATATTATATTATTCATTTTTTGGTTTTACTGGTTTTACGAAAAATTTGCATAATATCATACTTCAATCTTTATGTTTATTAATGAGATGAGGTACGATGAAATCTAAATAGGAGCATATCGCGATATGCCGCGAGAGCATTTACATATTCGCGTAAACCGCGGCTAAATTTAAAACCACAATTTTGATTGAGCAAAGTTGACTGGCAAAGAATGGAACGGACTCTTTTTTGAAACTGTTGTCCTCACATCCAGCACACCTTTAGAGTTACTTTAATATTTTAATAATGTTCGCACTGAGTTTATACTTGCTGCAGAAGAGTTGTTGAATCAAATTGCTTCCTATCAATTTTCTACAGACAAAATAGACCATTAGACTAACTTCTCAAGTCATTATAAATGCATTAAAGTGCACAAACGATTTCCGTAGTCGAGCGGAGAAGATCATTAAATTGAACATTAAGTATAAACACGTAGTAGTACATCATCGAATCCGAGCTCCTCTAAGTCGTTAAACATTTCGCACAACTTTCTTACATGCTTTTACACAAATGGAATATCGATTTGAAGCCCTGGTGGCGAAAGATAACTATATAAGCTTATTCGTATTCGTCAAATGCGCCCCACGGTTTGGGAGCTCCATGCCACTGGTTGGACTTTTTCTGGCCCGATTCCTGGCGTGAATCGGTCAACTCCTGGAATCTGATATGGCTAGAGTTGAGAGATGCGAGAGAGAACGCGCCACACCGCGGGTGACGAGGTAAAAAATATCAATTCGCATTGCTCGCTGTGTGCGAAAAACAATAAACGACGGGCTCAATTTGATGCGTTGCGTCAGAGCTGGGGCCGTGCACGGTTTTATGATCGAGAGAAATGCGCAAAATATATTACAGTCGTGTAGAATAGAAAGCATGGCAATTGATTCGATTTGACGGGAATAAAATACAGTCCGAAGTTTATTTTTAAGACTACAAATTGGAAGAAGCGTAAATTAAAAACTTTGTTTTTATTTTTAATATCTTAGAAGTGAACGGTGTTTTCGTTTGATATTATGTTCGTGCGTCATAAAATATACACTTTTAGTTAAAATTCCTTAAAAAGAGAGCAAGAAAGAGAGTCAACTTTAAGCTCGACAAATCATTCTCATCCGTAGCACGAGCTCTTCCAGCTTCCATAGCGTAGCAGGTGATTCAAACTTTTCGGGAATAACAAACTTAAGAAACTTTCTTGAATTGAAAGTCTCATTTTCTCATAATTTGTATACGTAAATTCGTAGCGCAACGACGCTGAAGAGGCATAAAAGAGCTCAACATGCTTCCGAAAAATGTACAAAGCGTTCGCTCCTCATGTAACTTGCTGTCTTTATGGAAAGAAAATCAAGAAAAACAAAGCAAACACGCGATGATGTTCACATTCCAATACCTCTCAGCGATATTAAGCAAGAATAGCACGCTCTGGATGAAAAACAAACCCTGTAGACAGGAGAAGAAAATAGCTGTCTGGAACTATATCCAAGCTATTCCAGTGACACGAGCCGAGACTTATAGTTTTCCATTCTCCGAGAACTGAGAAGCATAAGCTCAGTGAGTACATTCGGTAAGAAATCTCTGTGAGCATTGCGCGGTGGAGCAGCGATAACGGACTCGTATCGCGCAGCATCCTCGAAAACAGTATCCGCAATCTATACGGAAATACACGGCGAACTTCCTTGGCGAAGAAAAACAGATTTGATTAATTTTATGTTAAGATGGGTTATAACATAATACATGTCCTATACTCATCTAGATACATAGTGTTGTCTATTCATCTATTGTATGAGAATATACTATATGGCGATATAATGGTGCAATTAGCATTGATAAACCACATGTATTTGATTATTTGTAAGTTAAAAATAACTAATGCATGGTCCGGAAAGTATGAAATAGTGCGTTTTGGAAAACACATATAATTGTGCCCGAAGGCATAATTTAATTAAACCAATCATATGAACAATTCTAGCCATTGGCAGCTACCATGAGAGGGTGGGGGTCCGAAATCGAATGGTTGTTAACTCGCTTAGTTGGATCTAAAGCTCGTCATTAATTAATACGCTATCTGATTAAACAACCAACGTAGACATAGTGCTGTGTAGCACAACAGCATGGCGGATATTCCAATGGTTGTTTGTGCGTAAAAATTCGCCAGCGCGGCTGTTCTGTGTTTGATAGGAGCAGTGGACACAAATAGTTGATTAGCTTGTATATCTGCTGTTGCAGGCGCAAATTGTGTTAGAGCTACATTGATGCAATTTTGTCATTTCGATAACCATGTATAGCTGTGGCAAAAAATATGTGTGTATTTTTCAATGAAAAAAATTATTTTGCATATTGCGCTTCATGGCAAAGTAGAATAAAATGCCTACAATATACAGCTATGTATATTTGGAAAAGCATACATGGAAGTTTATTGCTCGGTAGAAAATAAAAATGGTCTGCATGGTAACAATCGAATTTTTCATTGGTTTTTCGTCGCATTTTTCTTGCACGCGCGTATTTTTTATGACATCATCGTGGCAAACTTGTGGTAGGCTTTTAGCCATCCAGATAGAGTGTTGCAGTGAGATGGGGTTAGAAGCGACTCACTCACAACGTGTTTGCAATGAAAAAGTTCGAGAGGAGATAGCCGATCGACGTTGTATATACACACGCCATGGTGAACGCAGGGAGGAAAAGAAAATTGTTTTAAGAGTGCTGATGATGAAAATCGCGTGGAAAGCGGGGCAGCGAGGCGGGGCGCGTGCAGTGCTACGCAGGAAAAGCGGCGACACGTGCAAGCGCAACAACAGCTTTCGCTAACAGGCTGAACGCTTAAAAAGCATGATGTTGGGAAAATAAAACAGCGGCGCTAATGTTATATGTCTCTCGGAAAGCAATTCTTTGGAAAACACTTTTCTATTCAACTATTCAACTTCCCCATAAGTCAATTTCCCAAGTTGCATGATAAAGAAACGTCGGGCTCACATCGTGTTGAAAAAACACTCGTTTTTCATTCGGTAAGAGACCTAATGTATAGGAGGAAATAATCACGCCCTGTTTTTTTTTAGGTTTGAGGTTTTTTCACGGTGGCGGCAGCCAGCAAGGGGATATGTTATCAAATAAAGATAGACAGTATCACGTTGGAAGTTTTCGGATCGAGAGAATAGGTGTTCATTAGGAAAGTTTGGCAGTCGGGCGCGTCACTAGTGAATCCAAGCCAAGTTCTCGAGGTAATTGAAATTATAAACTTGATTAATTAAGTTTAAAATAGTTGGTTACAAAATTCGGGGGCGGTTCTTTTTTAACAATCTACAATGCCTCTAAATTTGCGCCCATTATATAGAGTGTGAACAATAAACAGCGTGGATCCGCCATTTCGCGGCTAAGTTATATATTAGATTAAAACCCTGAAGTGCCTTGTTCAGAATAATTCACGCGGCCGCGAGTCAGCCGGTGTTAAATTAGAGATATCAACTAGATTAAAAGTAACTCTATTTCACAGTCGCCGAGTCACGTGGCCCGTTTTTACAACTCGCTCACTAAAAATTGGGGTATAGACTCATCTCATTTTTTGTGTGTCGCTCGGAGATTTATATTCGTCTCTTTCATAATGCGCACAGTAAATCAGAGATATGTAATTTTTCACCCAGCCATAGGACGGATCACGGAGCAAAGAAAATAATTTGCGCCACTATATTTAGCATGGGGGTTGGCTGTAGAAACATTACACATTACTTGTAGGTACTTACACATTAAAATGGATCCTTGTCACGAATTGCAAGGTGCTACTTTAGAAAGTCTATATCTTATCGACGAATCATGTGGATGTGATAGCATCATCTCAACGTGTTACTAAATTGCCTTTGCACTAGTTTGCCGATTTTCTTTTCCGTCTGCAATTTTTTCTGTTTTCTTTGTACTTCTAACAGATATATGGCGCGGCAGCCAGCGCTGATTGGAATTGTTGAGTTGCGTTGCGCGTGTACTTTATGTTGCCTTGTTGTGTACAGCTTAAACAACAGGTGCGTTCTATTGTCTTTAAATTGTATCTCACTTCGTTTCTCGTTTCTTGGCAATGCAGCAACTAGGGTGGCAGCCAGACAAATTTGTAAAGGCACACTGCCCTTCTATATTCATTTCAAATTAACATCTTTGTTCAGAACAGTAATAATCTTTCATGCAACGAGCCACATTTTTAAGCAGCGAGTCTGTCTTCTCGTTTTGAAACAAGAGATGCGTTTTACATAAACATATTTTGCATAAATAGATGGAAATACTGTTCGTACTATTTCCGTAATATATAAGGACAATTTATAATCAAAATGTTGCCGCTGACAACGAAACACTAAGAGCCAAAGTAAGTTCTATAAAACGTGTTCCACATTCATTCCTCGTGTGCACACTAAACATTTTTTTTCTTGATGCATCTTACTCCTTTTGCTTATTTTAGAAACGCTTTTGCTCGCCAGAATACTGATCTGTTTTTACACTATTTATTATTGTCGTATTAAAAACCCGCGTGGCTCAAATGAACAAATGAAACGGGGAACGAACGGTGCATTTATATGGCTTCAAACATAATTGCAATTCCCTTGGATAATATTTTTCCAGCATAATAACACATGCCTGTCTGAATATAATACAGCATACACACGGTTCCATGCACGTGCATGTGATCATACGTGGATTTGTTTACTTTGGCTTGATTGTAATTTCAATTCTGGGATTGCGAATTACGCGAAGTGTTCCTTTGTACCGGTTTGATCGGTCTTATTACAGTGTCCTTTGTTCCAAGCATTCACATTGTATGAAGCACACATGTGACAACCGAGACAAATCCACGAAAGCATTTGTCTTCGAGCTGTGTATGTATAAAACCCTCACACATTGGATGTGAACTTTAACCGCAACGCTGTTTGTGTTAACTGCAAAGAAAGTGTGCAGACTTCATGCTATATGGTATATAATTCTTGGAAGCATCTATATGAAAGTTTCTGTTTGTTACAAGTTTCCTACACGTCTCGTTTACATTTAGGACAATGCAGCACTTATTTCTTCAACTATATATCTGTTAGGAATCGGCTGCCGAGAGCTTGTTTCGGGAAACCAGGGGGAGAGAAAACGTATAAATAAAGATGGCGCTAGTTGGTACAACTTTTCCTCACGCCACGCTATAAACGAACAAACAATATTATAGGGGAGCGGATTTCGGTCATTAATCATTGAAAATGCACGTATCAACCATTATCCACGGCCACAATACGAGCACACACCAAAGCAGACGGTTACAGCCCTTACAAATGTTACATCTTTCTTCACTTCAGAGATGTTTTAAGAGAGATGATTCTGAAAATCAGAGTAAAGGTTGTGGAAAACCATACCACCACTCAGTTTAATTTCACATGTGATGAAAATAGTTTGCCAGCACAATTAATGTTAAATATCTGTACTGGGAAACTCTTATCGTTATCGCGCCATAAAAAGTTATATTGTTATTCAAATGTTACCCACTGGACAACGTAGTTAAACTTTATGACTAGTTGTTTTATGCTGCATTCATGTAACATTTGTTATAATTATATATTATTCCATTACTCAAGCCATGGCCACGTTGCATGTTGCTAAGCCAAGATATAATTAAAATCACTCATAAGATTTGAACACAAGGGGGGTTTGAAAGCAAACATCCCTTCAACAGTAATAAAAGTACATTTTCAGTGCTATACCTTCCGATGTTGTTTCAAGTTGATAAAATAATGTGCAGTTCTTTTGCGCTTATCACCGGGAGGTGAATGTGAAATGTTAAATCAATAGCTAGCAGCTACACGGTTATATCAAAGTAAAAATAGTGCGTCTCGTTTTCACAGCTGATTGTTCACCGTGCCGTCCTATGTTTGTTTTATTTTTAGACTATAACGTTCATGTTATTTTAGATGGGTGTTTGAACAAATTTAGTTAGATCACATTGGGCAAACACTCGCCGCGAAGGAGAAGGGACACGGGAATAATTCAGAATTGGTCGGGGACACAGGGAATCGGAATTAAGTCTGAAATTTGCACCAAACAATTGTCTGTCATGCCAGCCATTGTTGTGAATAAGCAGACCGTTTCCTGAAGACGCATTGTGAGAGCCGGAATGTGGAACTGAGAGCGGAGGAAGCAGTAAGAAACGGTGGCGAAGGCAGATTTGGACGAAGAAGGATTTCCTCTCGAAGCACTCGAGACTCAAGACCAGTCAGACTTGAACGAGATTCGAGTCAACCGCAAGAGTTTGTGGCGGCCCAGGTCTGTTTATGAATAAACCTTGTGATTTAAAGCTGAACCAGAGAACTTTTTCACGCTTCGAAATGTGTTTTTAAAGTTTCCCAACATAAATCCCTTTAGCTCGATGCCACGTAGCTTTGTTTAGTTGTATCACTTCAGCTCGGGAACTTTTTCCTCTCCGGGAACAGGATAAATGCACTTTGCACTCGAGCAAAAGAAACTGCCGCATTTTCCGAGACGTAGATTTTCACAGAAAAGAAATAGGAAAACGAATCAAACGCGCAAGTTTGTATTGGACGGAAAAATAAGCCATTTCATGCGCAGCCTTGACGCGGACGGATTTGCCAATTGGAATATGCCAACTGCCAAATGACGTTTTCTGTGTATTACGTGAAATGTGAAGAAATCATTTCGCCAAAAAGGTGAGACCCTTGAGTAAGACCATAGAAAATTGCATTGAATGGGTAACCAGGTTTGCCATTGACGCATCTAGGTTGTGGTGGGGGATGGATAGCAATTAGCGAGTTATTAGTTTGAATGATTCACGGCGTCTACTTTTCTATGTACTTTCAAACTAACATGCCTGCCCGCTTCAAACCGGCCATCAAGCGTTTGTGGGCATGACAGGCTCGGTCCTGTGTAAATTACTTCTCATTCTCAAGTTTCCATCATATAAGTGAGCTTCAATCTGCATATCACAAAGTAGGGACTGGGGACGCCATTCCATGCTTGTGTGCTCTCCGCATATTAAGGTGGATGGGGGGGGGGGGGGTGCAAATGTTTCTAAATGAATTTACCTTCAGCTATTAGGCCCTGTCACATATGCACGAGGCAGAGAACACACACACGACCATGCAACCCGGATAGTTTGTCTGCACTAGTGGGAAAGTTCTAGAATTAATTAGTGGGATATGTAGATTTTATGTATGGTCCCTCTAGGGTGAGGAAAATATTCGAAAAAATCTAAGATCTCTGATTACCGCAGGCATGCAGAACTCGCAAGACGTTATTTAAATGAGATGCTATTATTTAAAGCACACTTTAATGAATTCGTAGTTATTGAAGCAAATAATTTGATAATCTGGCAATGAAAGCTCAAGGCGGTTTTATGCAGTAGATATACAAATACAAAAGCATGTGTTGTGGGAACTCATCAGGACTGTAAATACATTTTCATGGTGTATATAGATTTTATCCAGCCGTCGGGTGGATGAATATTTCAACATTTAGCTTGATAGCAACGCGTTAAATCGTTGCATTGGATGCAGCTCATCACAAAGAAGGAAAACTTGCGTTGACGAAAGCGTTGCACATCTTGCGCGCACGACAACTAAAAGCAGCGAAATGCCAACGTTTCGAAAAGAACAGCGAGCAACGAGGTGCACCTCGCTTGAGACACGACCCGATCGCCACGTGCGTTTGCGATCCGCGACCGGCCCATCGTTCAGCCACGATGCGTCCCGAAATGATCTGCGATTATTTGCGATCCGAGTTGATCATCGGCGATACGGATCGCCGACATGCTCTCTCCGACTCGACCGCCGATACTTCGGTCTGCTCTTTGCGAGAAAGTTAACAAGTACGTGACCAAACATAGCAAACTTGTTCGGCGTTTAACCGTCCTATTTTTTACCGCCCAGAAAGTTTCCTTCGCCGCATGTAACGTTACGTTGACCATCGAAAATCGAACCGATGTTTTCCAACTTCATATACCGCCGTGCATGCGTTTGAAAACCGAAAAGCAACCGCCGTGCCGCCAACAACACCACCACGGTCTTGTGTTTACCCGCAGCGACCGTAGCCTGTGCATTTTGGGCTAGCCATAACGATTTCCACACTTTATAAAGTGGGTGTGTGTGGGGAGGATGGGGGGCCCTTGAATCATATTACTCTAATCCGGTGCTCAGAAGATTATGACCCCGCAACCAAACAGCCACAACACAGTAACGCGTTGCGCGGACTCGCGGCTTAAACAGAGGCGGTCCCAACACACATTCAAACACCCTCGTGGGGCGACCCAAGCTTCAGCGGAAATTACGATTTCATCCAATTCCGCTGAGTAAATAATTCACAAGTATATTTGAATATCGAACAAAACCGGCCATGTACCAATGGAGTGACGGACAAATATAGAAATGGTATGGACATTGTGATTATTAGGTTATTGATTCAGGTGCATGCGGACCCGTGTTATGTGATATCCTGATGAATTAAAGCAAAAATTTTAGTTTTTACTCATAAAATGCAAGAAAATAAAAAAATAACCCGTGTTTGTAACAGATTGATTTGACATTTTGGAAATAGAGGATCGTCTACGTCCGATCGAAATGTTGACTCAGTCGAGCACATATACGAACAAGCAATAATAAGCTCTTTTATATAACATGCATGGCAGAGCGGTATTTGAACGGGGAAAAACCAACAATACCCCGGTTGGCGATCTGCGGATATCGTTTAAATCCCGAAATCCATGCGTCATCTGATATTGGCAACAAAAACACAAGGATCGCTCGTAGCTTTCGATGGCAACACGCCGTCCAGGGTGCAGGGCAAGGAGATGCCCACGAAACGTTGTTCTGGCTCCTGGTCCTGTAGCCCCTGTGCCTGACGAGATAGCACAAGAGCACAAGCACAAGATAATATTCTAAAATGCAAGTTTTAGCGATGATAACTACAGCGAGATATCACTGGCGAGGCGCTAAGTATGATATCAGATTGAAGACAGATAACCTAGTGAATACGCGATCGTTTTAAAGGGAGTACCTAACACTATATGCAGCAGTAATGTATCTCATTTAGAAGATGAATACCGAACTGGAACGTTCAAAGGCAATTAAGTTTTAACGTTGCATCACATAAAACCTTTGCAAATAACAACGAGAAACAGCTATTTTACACGAAACAATCCCGCTTTTTTATTTTTCACATTAAAATTTTTATCATTTGTAGCGCACATGCGAATAGTTTTAATGTGTTCCAAACTACTTTTACATAAGCGTTGTTTGAAACTATCTGAAAGCTATTCTAGCCAACCTCATACTAAAAAAAAAAAAATAACGCTTATAAATCCAACGCAAGTATAGTTTACACACATATGGGTTGGCACCTGAATTGCGAACGTGCTAGGCTACAAGAATAGGCTCATCGCGCACGCGAGAGAGAGGAGAGAGATTGGTGATAAATGTTCGGCGCATATTAAATCTGCTCGGAGGCTGTGAAAGAACACCGGGAAATGATGTACTGCTGCGGATCGTTGCAGGCTCGCAGGCGCTATCGGACTTGAAGCCCGCCGAGTGGCTGGTTTAAAAGAAGGAAGTCATTTGCAATGCAGTAATGGAGGGGACCATTTTGATCGATTCCCACTTCCCAGTTGGGAGGCGGGAGTTGCGAGCTGGGAACTGGGAGCTGGGAACGGGGAGTTGGGACCACGATTCGACTTCCTTCTCTACCTGAAACCGGTAGTGCGCGATTTGGACACGGAATAGTGAGTGCTGCAATATGCAATTCCCGGACCGGTCGGTGCTGCAATCAAACACCAGCGGTGCCGTCGCAATCGGGTTCGCTGGGGTGGGTACGAGGCGCGGGTAGGGGTAGATGGGAAGGGGTTGATTGCATCCCACAAAGACAGCTGCATTTCAACGCGAAGTGCAACCTCCGCGTCCCGCAATTTTCAAGAGTAATTCAATTATTCGCGACCACTTTAATTTAGAAGATCGCGTTTCCGAGAGCAACGCGAGGGGAATTTGTTATTTACCATAAGTAGAGGGTTTATTATTTTAGTCATAAGTAGAGAGACCGCAAGTTTTGCAAATTTAGCTAATCTTCTTCAGGAAAGTTGGTTAATGTATGATCGTAGGTTGGGCTGAGAAGGGGTCGAGAGGGGAGTGAGGTGGTTGATTCAGAAACATTGAACTCGCTATGCGTTGATGGCGTGTAATGAAGAGTACCTTTTTTAAAAATGAGTTCCTTTTATGTTGGCCGAGCTCTCACAGTTAAAGTTCTACTGTAGCACGCTTGTGTATCGCAAGGGTATAAGGGTATAAGCATCAAAGGGATTTCCCATTGCGCAACGCCTATTCAGCCATGCAACCCTTTATGAATTGCGTTGCGTGAGTCGTGCGTGTACTACATTCCAGAAGTCTTAATAAAGATAAAGCGTCTTATAGATTCGGACCGAAGCGAATTAGACCACAGCTTTTCACTTCAAACTTATATTCATCATGAGATGGCATAAGAAGAGAAAGAAAACACAGTTGCTCCATGAAAGAAAAACTTTTTGCCGCAAGATAAAGTTACTATTCTGGTTTTTCTGCTTGTGCGCGTACAACGTCGCTATCCTTGGGAAAGAATTGATTAATTCAGAAGAGATACGAATCAGATTACATCGCGCTCCCCCCAAAAGTCGCCGCGACTTCCCTAGCAAGAAAAGAGTCGCCCTCGGACCTTAGTTAGCATTTTCGCCTTCTCCTTTTCAATCTATTCTCTCCCCTGGCGCTGACAAAATAGATATTCTATAGTGATATGAGATTTTCTTTGAATTTGATTGACCTTTCTCTGACGAGGGGTCAGGACCACCATCATACCACACACCCTACTCGACCCATGCGCCGCGGAAAATGATTGCTCAGTCCTTCCACATACGTGCTCAACATGCACAATAGGTAATCCTCAATGACCATCAAGAGCTCTTTGGAGATCGAAGTCGGCGTCGGCGTCGGCGTTGGCGTCGGCGTCGGCGTTGCGGCGTCGGGACGCTCGGCTGACAAAGCTAGCCAATTTACCGGGCGGCGCGTACGAAGTGCCCACTCGCTGCCGCGCGAAACGAACGTGGTGCGCAGCGAAAAGGTCTTGATTTGATTTTATTAGCCGTAAAGCGCGTGATACCGCGGCGCGCTCGAGACGTGGTCCACTCATCTGCGGCGGTCATCGGATGCTGCGCTGCGCAGTGCTGCGTATTGTGATGCAGCATGCAAGAAAAATGCCCGCGGGCGGCGAGGAAAATAGACGCGACGGGAAATGTCGAGGGTGTACCGCGTTGCTTAACGAACGTCAGCATCAGCTGATTAAATTACGTTTCGTATTATGATCGAAGCGGCATGAAGTTTGGAGTTTGGTTCACATAATATGTGAGGAGTGCTATCGAAGCTGGGAAACTTCTTTATTTTGGACACTATCGAAATGATATTGGGTTTTGTTGGCGCAACTATGTGTTACTCGTTTTGCTATCCCGATGGGTGAGATACGCTTGGGAAGATACGTTTTATTAAATTTTATTCTGTACACAGCTACATAATGCTTATTGTGAAAAATGTGCTTTTGTCTTCCAGTTCCATCAGTTTTATTATTGTCTTTTTTATATCATATATACATATATACATGTATAAAATATGAATAACTGTTCATAAAATATGAGCTCATAACATTGTGCACGACAGACAAGCAGACAGACGGAAGCTTTCAGAAAGCAGCTACTACAGCACAATACTGTTCTCATCGCTACTAGCATATAAGCAGAATTACTCTTTTCTTTTGTGCTTACGGGCGCCATTGTCACGAAAGTGTGCTGAGAAATAATTATATTCGCGTGTAAAGATAAGCGCCAGTGACACTCGTTCACCAGTCAGATTCCTCGCAATAACGTCAGAGCAACACACGCGGCGGGATTTAGGGCCAATACGTTCGGCAACGCTTGCAATTTGCCCCCAAAGTACTGAGTAATGGCCGCTTATAACGCAGAATAACAGTGACCGTGTATCCGCCTGCAGGTCAAAGGTGAAGTTGGGACATGTCCGAGCATTTAGGCACACAAGTTGGCTAGAGCTTTGCGAACTAAAGTTTGGGGTCTGCAGATTCGTTATCGGTCACATTGTAAGTCGAAAACGGGACAATAACGCCCGAATCGAAATTGGCCAATATAACTTCTGAATAACAGAACAAAATAGCTTGGCCCAGCTTGTTTTTAGCGTAGGGCATTTACAAAAGCAATTAACGGAGTATTTAGGAGGCAAGTAAGATAAAGGAAGGAAAGAAACGAAGGATCTAGCCGAGTAAAGGTCAAGATCATCTTTCTTAGGAAGCAGGTACGCCAAAACTTAATTAATTTTTCCTGTCGCCGGTTATGACGTTATACTTTACGATGAGCCTCCAAGGCTTCCTATGTGTTGCAAACTCGCAATTAACGTCTGTAATTATCAAAACATCTCACGACCTTTATCATATTACGAATACTTTTAATAATCTGCTTAATCAGATCGATGCGAGATAACGAGTCTCTTGTTAAATATACAATGTAGGTAAAGAGGTAGGATAAGGTATAAAATAAGGGTCCAGACAAGCCCCTTGAGTTTAACATCGTAGTGGGCTACGATCATTTCTAGCTGACGAAGACCTAAATGGCAACGGCTACATCGATGCTTGGTGGGAGTCTCTTGTCGTCGGCGTCGGCGTCCTTCCAAACCAGGCCAAGGATAGGTGTTGTCGCCGACGCAGTGACGTCGGAGGCGTCGGGGATCATAGGAATAATCGGGTGGGGGGTTGTTTTATTGTGCGGTCAACATCGGTCGGAACTGCGAGTGAAAATGTATTACGTCAATATATCGTAAAATAACTGATTAATTTGCCAATAAAATGAGGTTAGCTGTGGTTAATTGACATATAGTTAATTAAGTGTTGTTGGTTTATTTTACTAACGGCATGCAGCGGGCTGGATTGAATTTGACCGAAATTTAATATAACGAAATGGCAGTCATGTATACTCTGTTTCAGCTTGAAATATTATGCTATGTTTATTCATTTCGTACAGTTGAATGCAATGCCTGCAGGGGAGCTAATTTATAGTAATTATGGCAATCTTTCTCTGAGCCGGTCGCCGGTAAACTCGAGACGAAAAATGTACGGCTTCGTGACATTTCGAAGGCAAATCATAATAACGCATTTAAGATGTGACATTTGCGATTTTTTTTTCAAGTTCATATATATATATACAACCTCTCGTGGCTACAAATAGCCATTAAACAATATAATTATATAACACACGCAACGAGGGCATGTAGCTAAATCACTAAAATGTTGCCGTCGAGCTTTTCTTCGGAAACTCTGGCCACGCTGATGTGACGGCTTCTTCTTCCAGGAGAACGAAAATAGATGGATTTGAGGAAGGAAACTCCCCGAGGATAACATTTCGGGAAACATTTCAGATAATCTCCGGGAGGCCGCGCAGACTCCGAATGTGTCGTTCCGCACAACAGAACAGGAATTGAAATTTCTAAAGAACATGGGGCTGGCTCGTCGCGGTAAATGAGTCAACAAAATTAGGGGTAGCACTAAGTTTAAGTGCCCGGATGAGGGAAATGTAGCCGGTTCTTGAGGAAAACTCGCGTCGCGAGAAGACGTATATTACTTTATGCACGCCGAGACGGAGGGATGAAGTTTATTAATAAGTGTGTCCCACATGGGAGTTGTGGCGGTGGAAATACTTTAGATCGACCCAACGAAAGGCATTTCTATCTGTGGCTCGTTTTGTAATTGTTTGAGAATTTTGTCAACACTCAGAAAGTCCATTAAGAGATAACCAATCATTTAATTAACTGTCTCGCGTGGTTTACCCTCGTTTGACTTCTGCTATCTCAGCCTTCCACCGGCCAACGCCGAAATCCTTGCAATCTTACTTTTTTCACATCAATATTTGCAAGACGGGCAAATAGAATTACATCTTTCATAGAAAGGATGCAATTTGGCGAGAGAGAAAAACCGGTGGACTTTTATGTGTGCAAATTTAAGTGAATGAAAAATACACAAAGAAATATCTTGAGACACGATCTCCAGAAATCTAACCCTTAACTTGAAGATGCTTTGCCGCCATATTATCGACCTGCGTTCTGCGTATATCTGGCTCCATTCTCTAAATTCTAATAAAATTCAGTGTATGCAAAAAAAACGAAGAAAAAAAGGGAAAATATACAAGCAGCACACTCACACACAATAACAGTATAACCCTGCAGAATGAAAGGGTTTTAACGTCGTGCAGAGTAAGCATAGTTTCTGCTTGCTTGCCCCGAAAGTTTCTGCTTTCTTGACTGCTGCGTCTGTGCTGTGAATAAACTTTAGAAGAACGACACAGCTACAAACATATAAAACACGCAAGAAAGTGTAATATATTTGACTAGAGGGCTTAACTTTTCGCGTTGCCCTACATTAGTATAATATAGAATAGGGATCTTGAATGCCACAATAAAAGAGAAGTATACGTTTGGTATATTTGAATGCCATGTATTTTATACTTTCAGTTCCACCTGCATATGTGTGGCTCGTTTGCTTTCCAAGTCGCGTTCTGCTACTGCTAGTCAATGTGAGATGAGTTGGTGCCTGCGTTAAAACCGAAACAATCTGTTCACAGTATTCGTAGCGGAGTAGCTCGCTGACGGTGGAGTTGCTCGCAATGCCAGCCGAAGAATGGACACCAGAGTTCCGCCTCCGCCACCGCCGTCGCTCTACTTTCCCAACAACCCGGCAGCCGGGAAATTGCTACTTTTCCTTCGCTACCGCGACAGAACATTACAGGAAAACTCTCAACAGGTATCCAGAGGCGAAACCGAGCGCCAAAAACTAGCCAGACCCAGCCGCTTGTTGACAACTATTTAGTATGGATGAAATGCATGTTTTGGACTTCCGGTTACCTCGAGAAGCGAAGAGAAGCCGGCTTTTAATCGCTTCTGCTGTTGAATACGTAATGAGGTCACCCTATCACAATATTAGGTTAGGAAAAGAATTATTATTTGGATATTTTTATGCAAACTAGAACAATGAATAATTACCAACAACGGTGAGAGACGACGACGCCGTTGTTAAAATAATTACATCAAGTGAGAAAATGTGATTTATTCACACAACTAATATATAACGAATGAGAGAATACTTCGTTTTCATTTATTCGCCAGGGGTGTCGTAAATCAATGCTATAGCTTTTAAATAATCGTGTTGCCTGATTGGTCGAACGTCGAAGCGATCAAGGTCGCCGAGTTTCTTCCCGAGCCAATGGCAATCAAGCAGTAAGTACGTATTACCGTAAGCTCTTAAAAATAATGAAGCGAAGAGCTTTACAAAGAAGTCTCATTACACTTTTTACCCGTTTCTATATTGTAGAAAATAATGCTCCGCAATAAAAAATTAGTTCAGTTAATGTAAAGCTGTAATCTTCAAGACTAAAATAGTCACGAGCCCGAGTTTTCCCTTTTTTCCAGCAAGCCGGTGGAAATGTAAGCCGATTTCAGATCAGAGTTAAATTATTTGTAGAGTTTCCCGTCGAGCATGGGAGCTGAGTCGACTAGATTTCGATCTCTTTTTGCCGGCTTGGAGCCAACATGACGGCGTTCGGATCTCTGCTCGCCCGTAGACGCGACGCTGCAGCGGTGAAGCGTCCAAGTCGGCTGGCGTTATCCGGCGCAATGCTGGCGGAGCCCCGACGAAGCCCCGACGAAGCCCCGCGAAGCGCACAGCGGACACACGGGGTGGCAGACATCAATTGCCTGCCCGGCTACCTGCTGCCTTGGGTTAATAAAGCGTTTAGTCGCAGTTTCGCAAGCTCGACAGATTGGCCCCAGAAATTGGATCCGGATGAAAAAAGAAACGTCTATTAAGAGAGCTGTTGTCAGTAAATAATTATGAATTTTTTCGTCGTTCCCCTGTTTCTCGTTTCTTTTATAAAAATAAATAAGCGGGCGCGTTCAATTTTCTTTTGTCTCGCGGGATAATGTCACCGGGGACACTTTTACAAGCATTTTTGATAAGAAAAAGAACTTTTTCAAACTTCTAGTATGAGCTGAGAGCGCCGAATTAATATAACTTTGTTCAAATATTGGGTAAATACGTTAGCCGCGAGTAGCAACTTGCCGTGTTATTTTTTGCGAGTGTCTCTTCACATTCTACCGGGGAATATATATTCTCTCGTTGCTATAGTTTCCATGGAATAGAACATCACTCAATTAAACATGCCCCAATAAACAGCTGCTATATAAAACTCTGTGAATGGAGCTTTGTTTCGAGCTTTGTTTCAAGCTCTTCCTCAAGCAGGAACGCGAGCGAGCTGGGGCTGAAACGCTTGTTTCCTCTTCCTTTTATCCAGACAGCCGGTAATTGTCGTCGTCTTGACACGGTTTAGAACTAGAATAAGTCTACCTCCAAGATTAAAATTTGTACACATTGAAACAAGCGAAAGCACGAAGAGGTATACATAAAAAGAAACAAAAAAAAATCTGCAATATCAAACTAATTCACGAACGCGAGCTTTGCTACATTAATATGCATTGAAAACACAACGAAATCAGTTTACCAATACGCTTTCTGAATTTCAGATTCATATCACAATTGAAAACATGACATTAAACGTCAAAACGAAAGGCAATGCAGTAACGCGTCCACTACCCTTCCTCCATCCGTCACTTTTTGTATGAATTTGCAGTAAGGGGCTCGGTTTAACATATTATTACAAGGCCAGCTCGGAAACGTGAGGGTGTTTGACAACTAACCACGCAATTCGGCGGCGCCCTCCTTTCAAGTCTGTCTACGGCTGTCTGCAGAGCGTGTGATGCTATGCTGTGCAATGGCCATCCCCTGCTCTGTAGCATGCTTTACACCGGCAAAATATTCAAGCTGCTAGATGCTCTTTCTATAAATCATCCGGAAATATTATATGATGGGAGTGGGAGATTTGAGGAAACTGAATGATGAAGAACGAGTAGCCGCCTTCCGGCCGAGCATGCTGGCTGACAAGCTGCACAGCGTTGCACCCTTTGAATGGAAGGATTGGAAAGTACCGCGCGTAATTCCGTTCCTATCGTAATCCCACGATTGGAAATGTGGGGAGAAAAGTGGTTACGTGCATCGTCTCGTATGTTTACGTCGGGTCTTTTCGTAGCCATTCGTTTCGAAATAATACGCATTTTACGATGCGCTAAAAGATGGTTTATATACTTTTAAAATATTGTCTTATCTTTAACATTGAGTTTGTTCGCACTAATAAGTAATTACACATTTTATACGGGAGGTGATTTACTGTAAGTAGACCTCGCGCTGACTTTTAATGGAAATTTTACGATGTTTAGATTGTGCCCGAATATAATTAACGCCAGCAACGACGGAGTTTTGGGTAAACAAAGCTGGCTGGTCCTGGTCGTGGAAACTGCGAGCCGGCCGCAAACGCCTCGAACTTTTACCCGTTACTTTCAAAAAAGAATTATCATAGAGTGAAGCGATGAGAGTATAAAAGCTGTAAAACGTTTTGAAATATCTTTTAGGATAGCGCCAGATTGTGTATATGTTTGAAATTAATTTCAACTGAGTGCTCATAACTAAGGCATAATCAATTTATGGAAGGTAAGGAATATTAACAATTTAAATGGAATATAAATTGATACGTTTCGCCTAGCCGCAGACTCCAGCGATATACAGCGAGCGAATTATTAAGTTACATTCGGTTAACGCATTAGCAAACATCGGGGTCACCATTGGCTTTCGGTGGAATTTACTCTTATAGCTATGCTTATAGTCTATATTATTCAAATTGTTCCAGTTGCAAAAATAAGAGCTTTCACAGAGTTAGCTCTGGATATAACAACTTCCCATGTAGAAACTCTAAGTGTTCTCATTTTCCGAGACGATAAAATAAGATTGCCAAGAAAAGCGCAATCTATGGGTGCAGCTTGATGGCAGCTCACAGCTCGGTGTAGGTAGAAATAATGCAAACCTGGTTGCGCTGGGCGCGAATGAAACCCAGATCCAGATCGCAGATGACATCTGGATGCCGAATTCCTATTTGTGTCACGTTGGATTTGCACAGAAAATAAATTTAACTGGCAACAAAGGTAGGGACAGAAGATAAAACCTATATAACAATTCAGAAAATATATGTGACAGACGGTATTAAATTAGTATGTAAAATATTGAGAAGATGATGAACTAAATTTTTCATTTTCTTTCATGGGGATTGTGTGTTCTTTCAAAACGGCACCTCCACTAAGCAGCATAGAAAATAGTGACTAGCAGTGCAGCCAATGGACTATGAAGTAATTGGCAAGTTCTTGAGGAGCGAAATTCAGGATGCTTGTAACAAATTACCTGTCCGCTTTATCATTGAGACTTCCAGAAATTATTTATGTCCTTGTCATGTTAAAAACATGTGAAGCAGTGTAATATGTAACCAAGTGCCCAGCGGATTTGAGGCAAACGCCAGGTTTTAGTTATTGTCAGACAAAACATAATGCAATTATCTATAATTAGCTAAATCCCACAAAAGCAAGCAGGTATACATACACCAGCTATAATATGCCAGATGTTTCTCATCCATGAGCTGATGGTTGAATAACGACTCAACCATTAACATTGGCGAAATGGAAGCCAACATTATTTTATACATATATATTCACACTACCTAGTAATTACTTCGCGAAATGTTTATATGCCCCAGCAACACTAGCAGGATTTTACCTAGCCAGACACGCATGCGCTCGAACAGCGAGGCAGATCGTTCCAGCATCTCAACGGATCCTAATGCAGTCGAGCCGGGACAAGTCACACAAGAGTGTGCTTTATGATACGTCCATCGCGTTGCGCTAGTGGATGCCAGTCAAGCGTCGGAAACAGGGCGCCCGGCGTCCTTTTCTCGCCATTGTTCTAACACTGTCCCGAGCCCGACCAAGGAAACTCGAGGAAAACAGATTTGACAAGATAATCCATCTTGCTACTCATTCTGTTAGCCTGTTTACCATGGTATATGTAGCGTGGAGCGTATCAAGCCAACCAAGAGAGGGTTGGAATTATAGGGTCTGCATGTGTTATGTTATTAACATAATCAATGAAAGCTTAAGGCTCTGTTTTCAAGAGTGGACATGGATGGAAAGAGAAATTTGATATTTTGCATTTATCCCTTAAACGCATATCGTAATGTTTCGATCTGAGAACTTCTAATAACGACCGTTGGCCGTATTTTGATATCAGAAAGGTGACAGGAAGTAAAGAAAGACACCGCATGGAATTGAAACTCTGTTTACCCCTCCCCAATGTTATTGGGAGGAAATACGATATGCCTTCATATATTTTAAAATGGTGTCGTGTTCTGTTCTCGAATTAAACAATTCCGTGATCCCATGTAAGCATTTTCTTCGCAGAAAAGATCAAAGATGATAAATCTGTGACCATGCTGCAGAAGGGACGCAAATAGCTAACTATACGGTCAACGGGGTCCATGTTTTTAGAGATTTCCATAGAAAAGTTGATAATGACTGAACAAATAAAACCATCAGAGAACAAATCCATGTTTTGCACTCTAAACGCAATTCAAAATAGAGGCAGTAAATACGGATTGAGTACAGCAATTAGCTTGATACCTTTGATGTCAAGCAAAAATAAATCTAAAAATATATAAAAGCAGTTCCTGATTTTTACAGCAACTCAAACACAAAAATGATATACGCTATCCCCGAGCATCTAAACAGCTCTCCACGTCACAAATACATAAAAAAACATGCTTATTTGTTTACCTTCAGCTTGAGTAAATTGAGGTATTTTTCGATCTGTCCCGAGAGGCAAAGCATGCGAACTTTCATGCGATTCCCACTCATCAAAAGATCTTTACGACACGACAATTTTTCTTTGACAGAGCTTTTTTCCAAAGCTGGGCCGGTTGACTCATTAGTTGGTCGAGCTTTTGGCGTAGACGAGGTAATCAGCCTTATACATGCTTCAACCAGTAATTATTCGGTTAGCCAGCAGCCTGCTCCTAACAGCTCGTACAATGCATGAGACGAACGCAGGAAAAGCCGAAAAAGAGGGTTCTAGCGTCTAACGATAAGCCCATAAAACATGACAAAATTCCATCAACTCTCTTGACACTTTTTAATTAAACTAGAAATTATCTAATTTTCGGCATACAGCTTTTCATCCCAAAAATGTACGTTGTACAAGTAGTAAATGAAGAGGCAGGATCAAAAAACCGAGTCTAGTTCAGGATGGCACGGAGCCTGTGCGAGGGGGGCTGTGGCTGAGGATGGAAATAGGGACGAGAGGGCTTGTTTCAATTTGAACGGGGTATAAGGGTAGAGGATGGATGACGCACGATTACGGGAATATTTTAGTAGAAATTTGGAGACGTACCCAACAAATATGTATACTGGGAACGGAAACAAAGCGTGGATGCAAGAAAATTGCCAACATTGAACATACTTTTGAGACTAAGTGAGTGCTCGTGAATGCATGAAGTTTACTGGGAATTTGATGTGATCCATTTAATTATAAATTTGCGTTCGTTGTTTATTTATATAATATTGATTCAAGCTGAAACATCTAAATTTACATTTACAACAAAAGCATTTCGGCAAAATATTTTGGCAATATAATATCAAAACAAAATGCTAAACTAATATCTAACGCGCGCAGCGAAAACTGACATTTTCATTTAGCAAAGTAACATTCTACCTACAATTATAATACGTACAATGGGAAAACTGTTTGGAATTCCCCACTGAACCGAGCTGAACCCCGCTGCTTTTTGCACAATAAATACAATCCGTACACGGACGGCGCGCCATGCCGACTAAGCTCGGGGCAGGGATTAAGCCACGCTTTGCCCACCTACTGCAACTCGTGACAAAATATGACGATTCATGACGCTGCATGACGCTGCATGACGCCGCGGTGTTGCATCAATCCTCCGCGAACACCTCATGAATATTGCCAACCCGGTGTGATTTGATTCGACTAGAAAATACTCGCCGCTAATCTGTTTCAATGGCAACGTGATATTTCCTGCGAGCACGCCGCGAAACATGGAAATGTACTTCGCCAATGACCGCCGGGAATCGAGCACGCTGCTTTAAATTAAGCTTCGCGCCGGTTCTTCTTTTTGTTGGTACAAAAACCGAACCGGATCCTCGTATGTCATTACACGTCGTATTTAACTTTAATCAGCGTATTTCATACTGAAATTCCCTGAAAAAAGGGGACCGCGACATGACGGTAAACTCTGATTCTGAATCCTGTCAAAGAAGGTTTAGCGAAAAAAATGAGTGCTCTGAGTACACAAGATAATATGTTCCACCAGTTTTACAAAACTAATAAACTATTCGCAATCTCGTTTAGTAAACGCAATATGTATTTAACCCCTCGCTCGCTGTCCCACACCACGTCCAAATCATTTAGAACTTAGGTAAGTTCATAAGCCCTCCAGGAACCCAAAGTTCAATGGCTCTGCAAGGTAGCACTTGGCCAGTTAATATATTAATCATCTTTTGCCAATCTCTCGGCTAACATCTGGCCAATACGCCTTAAGCCAAAGACATTAGACGTTAGGCTTTGACTTCACAATGCGACAGGTCATCACCAACAAAAAAGTTAGTAAAATCAACCCCGATTACGACTGGCCACGCATACAAACTAACCCCGTTAATTGTCTGAAGTGAAAATATGGACTCTGGCTATAAAGATGTATTAATAATTACTGCGATACGCTCCGGCGTGCCGAGATTTGCATGCAACGTTCCGTTGACGTGACTCGAGAGACATGCGATTGGCTTAGAAGGCTGCGTAGACGCCTACGCCGACGCCGACGCCGACGCCAGGGTGGAGGGATGAAGGCCAGAAAGGGTGAGTTGGGTGCACTTGACGTGTACAAGGGGGAGATTTAGTGCTAAGTGAACTTATTTTAAGATGCAAGAGGGGAACAACAACATAACGAGCGGAATTTTCACCGCGGGAACGCAAACAAATTATTCGCCGCGCATTTATTCGAGAGAGGCGCGAGAAAAATGTGGTGAGGCCTTTATCCGATTCGAAGTGTAAGTGGTCGGTGTGGTTGAAAGGGATGATAAGTTGATTTTAGGTGTGGGTGTGTGTGTGAGTGGATCTATAACTAGGATAGGGATGATTGCTTAATAAATACGTTGTAATGATTGTTTGTGCAAGAAAATAACCTATCATTAGTAAGTCGGCACTAAAAGCGATACGATCTCGTGAGTAAATAAGATGCTTTAATGAAGGAGTGGCTCATCAAGAATTCTCTCTGTTTTATATAAACTCACAGTTGTAACTCGGGTTTGAATCACAGGAATGTCCGGTTTCATTAAGTGGATGCCTTCTCGTGCTTTGAGGCATTCGGTGAGACAATTGCGTTTACTTAAAAACAAATTGAATACGGACGCTCACGAACCGGATGCACCCCTGAAACGTCCCCGATTTTTTTTGTTGTGTGTTAAAAATGAGACGAGGGAATTCATGTTATAAAAATATAACCGGGATAAAGAACAAAGCTGTGACGCAAGCAAGACTGATGCTAATCATCCTAATGAATTTCCTCTCTCTCCGCATCTGGAGTCAATTTCCTAGATGTACACAATTGCCGTAATGCGTTGTCATTTATTGGACGTCTCGATCAATCTGTCGTTCGAAGTGGTTGTTCCCCTTCTGAATGGTTGTTACTTTATTTTCCCTGCGCGCATGAAAATCCTTGCAGTCTCCAAGAGAAGGAAAAAAGTGAAACAAGTCAAGTTTGCCTGCATCGAGTCACTCAACTTTGATATCCTCGACGCTCGATCTCGGAGAGTTTCCCAAATTGACTTGTAAGTGAGTGATAGCTCTGCGGTGCGCTCGTGTCGCCAGCGACGCTTATTGATTGTCTTCTTTCGGTTAAGTGCACTTTTGCCACGTCGCGTGAACTAATACGTTACGTTTCCTGGACGTTATTAAATGCGCGGCTGACAAGTCTAATAAATAAGTTTCAACACAGACCCTCGGCATCTCAGCTCGGACCTCAAGGCAGCGAGAATAAACTTATGTTAGCTATTACGAAAACGTATGACGACGCCCCAATTTTCACAGCTCCTCATCAACGAAGATGGGTGGCCAAGATACGTTTCCCTCTTTCAAAGACCTAATCTTAGACATTAACTATCCAGCTGTCGGGAAAACCAACGAACCACCCTTGCCGGCTGCCTGGCAAGCGCCTGTGCTGAACATATCACAGCTTTCGCTGGCTTGTGTAAAGTGAAAAACATAGTCCCTTTCTAACCCTTACAATTTGTCACTCCAGATTGGAGCCTCTTTCAACAATTCACAGAATTAACCCTTTCTAATTACTTGCGTCATTACGTTAGGGTTAAAAGACTGCTGGCTTGGGGAATGCTCGCTCGCGCACAATGTCAGCGTGTACACACGAGCATTGCATTGAACTTTGTTTAACTTTGTATAAATATTTTAGCGTTCCCAGGGCAACGGAAAAGGTACAGTGCTCAACTGAAGAAGATGAGACTTCCGCGGAGAAGACTTCCGCGAGGAGAATATAAAACAGTTTAATGATATTAAAAGGCATTTGATTGCATTTCGTGCGCAACAGCTTACAGCGCTTATGTTTAGAAAACTGTCTCATCTGGAACTTTAGCGTTCGAGTGCTGCTCGCTCCATGTGAATTTTACGGTTCGGAGAAGTTGGGGCCGTCGATGTGGATATCAAATGAGACCGAGGATCGTGTGATGGCTACCAGTGTGGTGTATTCGGTTGGTGGAAGTGCCGTGAGCGGTGGAGGTGCCGTGTCGGCCTGCTCTGCGGGCTGCGTTTAGGGGTTAGCGTCTAAAAATAGGAAATTAACGCTGTAACTTATCGGGAACAACATGGGTGGGGTTATTTAATGATAAGCGGTAAAACCATGATGGTGGAACAACATCTGTGAGCGAATAATTCTACTAACGTAGCCGGAACCGTGCGGTACTGAAAGGGTGAAATAGAATTCCGAAAAGCTGCTGGCCAGATGATAAGACATTTTCCCGGTGGTTCTGGGTCGGACAAGACACAAACGCGCGGTCTCCATTTTAGCGGCAAAGAATTAATGGGGGCTTCTGGAGAACGCCGACTTTCGAGGGGGTAGAGAATCCTAATGAAGGACAAAAAAGCGTGGGCCAGGTCATTAAGAACAATTTACAGCCTTGATTAAAATTCATTGTAGGCCTCAAACTTACATAACTTAAAACCAAGATAACGCATTTTTTTCCATCGCCGCTTTTCGTTTTTGTGTGTATGTGTGTGTTGTACAATAGAACCAAATGTCTGCGTATTCAACTCGAACGATCAATTACAATACTGCGGCGTCCATTGGCACAATTAATGCCCTTGTACATTACTGAAGGAAATGACGTCACTTATTTATGCCTAGATGACCGTGAAGTGCATGTATTTCAGCGCTGGTGGGTTCACGCGGCGTGCACTCACAGGCGTGACTTGCAATGACAGACTCGTGGCAATGAGCGATTGCTGGTTGCGTTTTACGTTTTGTCTCGAAGCCCCCGGGGCAGCGACCACCGAGTCACCAGCCGGTGAATAAGCAGTAGAAGTAGAAGTATTGGCCGACGAATATTTTAACATGACAACATAATGAAGCTGTAGGTATTGTAGCTTTTAAGATGTTGCTCGTGATGATTTTGTCCAACCTTCGACAAAGGTTTGGTTCAAGGGGCGTTTCTTAATTTTGGGCTACAGCTTTAGATTTATAATTCATAAGATTGTGTACGAAACTGAACGATCCATAGTTGCACTATCTCACTTCTGTCGTCCTCTTTTCTAAGTAAACGGGAAGACGAAACTAAATAACGGGCGTTAGTTGTGTTTTATTTTCTTTGTGTCTGTGCTGCAGAAACGAAGTCAAACACAATACCTTGCGTGGGAGAGGATAGATATTAAGTGTGGAGGCGGTGAATACCTGTAGATAGAAGTCTGCTCGAATAAGCCAGTGAGGGACTAGTTTTTCGATCACTCGTCGCAATTTTGCAGCGATAGTGCGCGCACGTTTTTTCAGCAGACGGTATGAATTATGCAGGATGAAATGCATTGTCCCTGTTCTTTAACGGAAATACTGATGTGCATTATTTCGAACTAATGTGTTATGGGCGATTAGCAATCCCTTGCTAACCTTCTACATTATGCAGTAATCATGGAGTTTTGTATCGGGGATGTTGCATTTTATATGTACTGAAACATTAACCACAAATTAAACGTGTGTCAATTCACGTCACCACATTTCTATTTTAGAGGAAAAAATGAAATCAATAACGGATTCTTTTAGTCTTCGAAGTACTCGAAAATTAATTTTTAATGAGATTTATTTGTACTGTGATGCAAGAGCTGTACAATACAAAACCATGAAGTAACCTTAGACTGAAGTACATCGAAAATTCCATAACGCCAAGAGTATAATTCTTCAGCCAGCAAATTGTTTAATAACAAACACTGAATCATTCCTAAAAATAAACTGGGTGTCGAGCGCGCTATGAAGTGCAGAATGCATGAGAAAAAATTAGATTCCATTATCAATTCGTCTTGTACGCTCTCGCAATTAGCCTAGCTGGGCACGAATGCATACCAACCAGCCGCTTGAATCTCAGGCATTCACAAAGAGTTTAACGCATCAATCGCCATCTTATATAATAACACGTAATTAAATTAATAGCATAAACGAGCTCGACTTGTAAATGTAATTCTTCCAACACTCTCAAAACCTTAACCCAATTTCGAACCAAGTGCAAAACACCGAAGAAACTCAACTTAAGAAATCGCGCATTCAACAAAAGCGAATTCGTTACGGTTCTGTTGTGTACCGAACAGTTCGACAAAGACATGACTGCGCACTATTTTTCTAGCGAGCGATATTTTGGCGGTCATTCGTTAACGATTTTAATTGTCATTGGAAAGTGAAAACTATATTCACCGGAGCAGGACGACGCGAAGACTTAATTAGGCATGCCGAGCGTTGTGGACTTTTAACCACAACCAGGAACCGATAGTCGGACAGGATAGCTCGTTCCCCATCGAAGCAAATCATTCGTCGTACTTGGCACCGGGCGCATCACGTGCACAGGGGTCACGTGCGCAGGGGTCACGTATACCGCACGCGGGGCTAAACTATTCATTCGACATTTTGCCATCGGTAATCACTAATCACCACAAAATGGCCTGTCTGGTGGCGTAGTGGCTGACGCTGTATGACAAAGCGGGAGCATGTCTACCTTATATATAAAAATCAAATAGCTGCGCAATAACTATTTACTGCTACAATCGAGTCGCTAATGGCCGTAGCTGTACCAATCACCATGTACATGTGATAACTGGGCGGTGACCACACTTTATAGTGAGACATTTTCATGTCTTCCTGTTTGCACCTAAAGGCATGAAGACAATAAGCTACACGTCAGCTGACCAACTTCCAACATCTAATAAACACGTTCATGCGGAACACAGTCTTGCATCCCCGAATTCAAGGGTATCATGCGAGTGCACGCTAGGCTGACAATCACAACAGAAAATGGAAAATGATCTGACATGTGACTACAATGCTTATAAGTTCATCGCTTGACCTATCTATTGAGCTATTGTGATCATTTGATGTATGATCATTTGTGATCACAGTTCAAGATCATCAATCATAGTACATATCTTGTTGTCTCGGTACCTATATTTTCTTTGAGGTCGTCATAAAACAAAAAGCTACCAGACGTGCTCAAATGCTATATAGCTATGTGTCTTGCGGGACTTCTGAGTCGCGCCAAGCACTTTCCATTCCCATACACCTCAAGACGCTGGCTGGCTGGCTGGCCATGACTGGATGCAGGAAGTGTGATGCTCACAATTTAGCAAAGAATCCGATATCGAATCGGGCTTTCATACATGACTCTTATAGAATCGCGCGAGCTGCTTCATGAGACGCTGCTGATTTTCCTGCTGAACGCAATACCGCCGATTTACGACATCTCAGCGGGCAAGAACCACAAACCGCTCAGTTACGTTTAATTTGATCATTTTGACGAACTCGTGGGGATCATTCAACCTTTATTAGATATTCTGTGAGGTTTCACTATCTTTATGATGTCGAATGCTGTAACAGTTAATAATGCATTGTTTTACTAATCTAATGCTCTCTCACGTATAGTGGGATAATAATTATAATAGTTTGTGAAGATACTACATAATTAAAATATGTGTAAAAAAAACAATCTTTGGAGTGTAATCAATGCGTGGCGATTTCCGTTTCGGATTCCAGATCCGTGGGACGGGTCATGACGTGGCGTCTCCGAACACAGAGTGTATCTATGTGCAATTAATCCCAAGAGCAACAGCATCCCTAGCGACCGGTGCATCGTAGGCAACGTCTATGCAACTTCTCTATGTGCAACGTGTACTAATTGGGAGACATGCAACTCTATCTATAAATAATTGTACGTCATGAGATAGGGATGAGGTAGGTGGTAGCAGTACGGGATGGGACGGGATGGGATAGGACACCATACAATCCTCGGAGACTCGGGGTTGAAGGGGAATGGTCCAGAGACATGACACAATTTGCAATATGAGCAGCCACGGCGAGGGAAGGAAGGCATCGGTCGTGAAACAAAGCTAACTATAGATTGTATGCGAGGGAGGGAGAGAGCTCACCATAGTAATTAATTAATTAACTATCTAATTAGTACGAGTGTCCCTTGGCTTTTTACAGTGGAACGTTGTTATCATACTTCTAAATCAGAAGTAATTTTCCAGGATGGGTAAGACGGGATGGAATTTATGATGATAAGAGGAAAATTCTTATGGGAGCATGCAATATAAATGAATTTCCATTATGCATAATGAAAATACAAAAATAATGAATGCTACTCCGTCTGAAATATTTCCAGAAGGTAGGTCAGTTCTATTTTTAATAGGTACACGATGGAAACTGCGTCATCCGCGTAGGTAATCTACAACTCCTAAGCGAGTCTCTAACTTTACAAAAAAAAAGTTTATTTCATAATTCATGCAAATTTCTTTGAGCACTGACTGAAAAGTAAGGATGCTAATTCGTCTGGCTGAAGCCGACATAGACGTGTGCCCCCTTCCTCCGCCTCCACCCCACACTCCCCACCCACCCATTCATGCACGCTCCACGCCCAACGAGTCCCACGACGAAGCTATTCAGAGAGAATAAGGTGACACTTAATTCGGCAATGCACTCCCAGAACACGAACATTCTCATTTAGCGGATGTTTTATTGCCCTTCAAGGAGACAAGATATACATTTTCGCCGTTATGAGTTACTAATAAGACTTGATCATCACATTCGCGTAGCAGTCTCGCCGAATGGAAGGGAAGACGCGTAGCTCATATATTCGATGATCTTATTTCGACCTCACATAAATCGATGACAGGCTCTAGCATGATTTTCATAGCCAATTAAGAGTTAGTCCAACACTCCTACAGAGAGCTATAGGGGAGGGTCGATTTTCCAACCCCCTGCCCATGCTAGCTCATGGGATAAGTAAATATAGACTCCACCGACGAACTTGGCATTAATTAAACTGGCAAGTTATTCAGAAAGTAGTTGCGGTACCCACTTTCTTGGAAGCCAAGAAGCTATGGAATAGAAGTTCGATTATTGTGCCGTCACTTTGGAATCAGGCATACATCCTACCTAGAGCGTTGTGTAGGTGTGTGTATGCAAATGACGTCTCTGGGATACGAAACAACAGCGTGTGCATGTGTGTGTGTGTATGTGTGTGTTGTAGACAGAACTATATAATGTAGGCTGACATCAGGGATACAGTGTTGGCGTATATTCGTCGTGAAACTTGCCAGGAAACCGTTCACTCGTGTAATAATACTGTGTGAATAGTGAATAATATCACAATAAACGCATGGTGAACTTAACTTCACCGCGCTCTCTGTTTATAATTCCATTCAAGTATAGCAGTCGCACAGAAATGTAATTCGAAATAATTATGTACATGTTTGTGTAAACCGACTCGCGGTCATGTAACCATACTCATACTCGTTCGTCTGGTCGTCACCTTTCAGCAGGAAAAGTATTTCCACTCTCCACAAGTTGATTTCTATTAACAAGCAATCAAAACTAAAAATTGTCGTTTCCCTCCCATTTAATATTTTCATGGGCCTAGCCATTTGAAAATGCACTCATTCGAAATGTTGATTTGATCATGCTACAATCCATTTCGATTAGAGCTTCCAATTTCTGCACCCCCAGCCTTGATTACAACACGCACGACTGACTTTTCCGACGTCTCGATTGAATGAAAAATCCGAAGCTAAACGTGACAATCAACATGGTGGCGCGAACCTACTGGCGTGACGTCAGCCGACCGACGAAAATGTGAAAATTAAGGGAACTTTAGATTTGCTTCTGACTGGAACTGATAACCGTCTTCGCCGATCGTTCAATCAACGTTATGGTAATCCAACACGAGGCAGAAAAAAAGGCAGGTATATAGAGCCAAAGAGTTCGTAATAGCCGCCTCGTTACTGGTAATGAGAAATCCTTTATCGAATCATGTCGGTCAATCAATCTTGGTTGCCAGCTCGGCTAATAAAAAAGTGGAAGCGTCTCGAAGCCGGCTCTGATTTTCCATCAGCCCAATCCACGCGGGTTTTTGCGGCAACACCGCGCGCGAATCCTGAATTCGCACACGTGGCCGTTTCTTTTGTGACGAAAATGCAGCTGATAAAATTGTTATGCAAAAAGCATAGTGCGCTTTGCTGAGACGTATGGAGGCACACTACTTCCTGATCGTGGCGTGACTCACACCTTTCGAAAAAACAAGTTTACACCTCTACCAGTGCACAACATGGTTGGCTAGATTCATTGTTGTGTCTAATGTCCACATCTTCTCCCATGTCTTGGATAGATTCTTTGCAAGGAAGCGCGAAGCGTGGTTCATTGGCCACGAGCGCGGAGTGCGAGAGAGTGCGAAGTGCCAGCAGCGGAAGCAATTACTGTAGCCAGCTAACAAACTCTGGTACACACACCGCTAAACAAGACACAGGCGCACACATACACGAATCTCTTCGCCGCGTACGTCCTACAGAAGGTCAAGACAATTTCACGTTTAACTTACGTTCACATTTAAAATGTTTGTTATTTTTTACATAATAATATGCAGGGAACATATTTACGGAGCCTGGTATTAAAGGAATTGGCCGCTGGCGCTAACACATCCAACTCGCAACCAACCTGTCCATGCGGCCCAACACTGTATAATCTTCCACACAAATCTAACCCGAGAGATGATAATATTTTTCCACAAAGGAAAAAATATGTGTGAAGGCGCTTCAATCTCGACGCTGCAAATTGCATATTTAAAACCCGACTATAAGTATATTTCCTTTTTATACTTTGACTTTGAGCGTGCTATTATTTGATTCTTCAAAGGGCTACGTGATTCTGAGGGAAAAGTTCACTTTGACATACGGCCACCTCATCAATTTTGCACACACAAAATATCTCTGGCGCGCGATCTTGATATCTTCTTCGTCAGTGTATATAAAAAGAAAAGAACTCGGCGTAGTCTTATTAACTATTTCCTAGGTTCGCTTCCGCAAAGAATTCCCATTGTATACGTGCAATGAAATGGCTCGCGGCGTCGACCCCCGATGTCAGTCCACCGCCCACCGCCCACCCACAACTACGACACCACCGTCAGCTCGTCAGTCCAAGCCATAGGTAGGTACTATAGGTGCAAACACTGGAAATATCGATCACAATGCATTTTACTAGCAACCTCGAAAACATTCCCCGTTCCTTCACGTCGTTTAATAATGTAATACCGGTAATACCATCAACAGACACGTGTGCGTCGGAAAATTCACGTGGGTAGCGACAATATCAGCCATCCGCGAAGTCGGCTACCAGACCGTTCGCTCCGTGGTGTTCGTCCGGGAAATCTTCTTTAGAAAATAAGCAACACGCAATGTGTGGGTATATATAGATGCGTGGAAATCTTTGTTCCGTGTTCGCAGGGGCAAGACATTGTCGTATATTTATGACACACTCACCTTTAGAACTTAGTGTGAGTGTGATGGCAATTTATGTGGGCCTATGTGCTTTCATAAAGGCGGTCGTGTTGCCCCATTGGCGAAGCAGACATAGCCGGAAGGTTGGTTAGTGCTCTGAGGTGTCTGGCATGTTGCGAAATTAACTGCAGCTGCACAAAGCAGATAATAACGTCGACGTAACGGTGAGCGAGTGGCGTCGCCAGTTTCGTGAGACTGCCGAAAACGCAGCACGAGCAATGCAACGAAACTAAATGCACGGCATCGCACGGAAATAATGAGATTTGTTTTCGAAGCGGCTTCGGCAGAGTGTTGTTCAGGAAGCCAGGAGGCGAACGTTTTTCGGTAAGTTCGTGCCCGTGCACTAGGCACGGTTGACATTTACTGATCGAACCACGATTTGATATGATATCGATATCATGCAATCGCGATTTGACACACCGCGTCTATTATTCCACTCTGTTTCACGATTTACTGCAAGCAAATTGGATGAGTTTTGTATACGGAAAATGAATTATTTAACTATGTGCTATGTATGCATTGAAACCCATTAATTTGAATAACGAACAGAATGAATTGCTATTGTTTTTATATAGAAGACATAATTGAAATGTACACAAAAACAGAGCGCCAGCTACAAAGAGATTGTGTGATCATTAATGCAAAATGCAATCACAGGCACGGTCCTTCAAACAACCGCTGTCATTCGTTGCATCTTTTATCAATTAGACTGTGAATCATTAAATAAACTGCTGGCGCCAACCAATTATTTCAACTCGCGAGTTGGAGTGCAGCACGTATATACTTTATCACCCGATCGCACGCCGTGAACTCCAACGGTGTCTGTCGAGTTATCTCTCAGCTCGAAACCTCAACTCTCAACGCGATCGGTGAAACCAACCCTTATAAGTTATAACTTGAAAGTTCACGGCCACCCCTCGATTGCACAACGATGCCGGTGTAGGACATGGCGACAGGTCGGCCGCACTGATTGCGCCACAGCAAGACACCATGCCCACATTGTTACCCCGACAGTTGCCCCCATCGGACGCGACCCACGACGCCACAGTTCCTGACCGCTGCCCCACATCCCCCCGCACCCCCCAGCACCGCCCGCACATTTCACAAAACCCAAACAACCATTTAAATCAAGAAATTGCATTTTATGGCGTCAACGCACGAATACTTTACACAGCCAGAGAAAAGGAACTAAACTATTGCACGCTCCGAACATGAAAGGAAAAAGAAAACTATATAGATCCTTACTTCTCGTGACCGTAAGTCATCGATCATTTGTTATATGTGTGCACACACATACACACGCACAGAGCTTCTCGATCGCCGCTCGACGCTTGCGAATTCGATGACGTCACCTAGAGGATATCCGTTTGGCGTCGCGACGCCGCCGACGCCGTCGTTAATCACCGGCTAACTACTGTGCAAACGCAGGTCGTATTGTGGCGATATTAATCGTCTGGATGTTGCTGCTGAGCGGGCAGCAATCGACTCTTTAGTGTCTTCATCAACGTGGCGCTGCTCGAGGCGGTAGGAGGTGCGACAACCTGCCACTTGTTTCGCTACCCGCAAAGATACTCGATGATTCAATGAGTTACGCTCGTCTTTATTGGGTACTTTTCGATGGGTTCTCTTAATTATGTTTTTTTTCATCGTTGTTAGGGACTTCTTTATGTGACTTTTTTATTATGTGGAAAATAGGTTTTTCAGATTTTCGGGGAGTAAAAAGCCGAAAAGGTCAGTCTACTTTCGAGGAAAAAAAAACATGTAAGAGCTAAAAACAAAATAAATTTTAATTAAAAATACTATTGGTCCATGTAATAGTATACCTCTCTAACCTCACATCTCACAATTAGGTTGATTACGCAATGTTTATAGCAGACCCTTCGGGATTTGTCGGGCTGAACGTTACACAATACATCATCAGGGGCACACAACTCTTCCGCAATTAACGATAAGAGAGTAATACAATAAATAATTGTTTTATCTGACGGACGCGGCGCGGGGGACGGGCCGAGGTAATACGCGAAGGGATGAGCCGCGCTGCCGGCTGCTCTGCACGGTGGTGCACGCTGGGATGCTGCGCCGAAAAGGCTTTCTCGTCGGCACATGAATAGCGGAGAGAATTACTCTCGCACGACTTGGAGCTGTCGCATGTATTTATCTGACAATTCACCGACGCGCGTCTGTCAAGGGAATGTGGTAACCCCCATCGTGGAAAATCCATTAATTTTTCAGCCATTATTTGAGCTGCGGCCTAGGCGCTGCAGCAGCGCTCAGGCTCTCATCTCATGCAGGATCTCATCCCGTCTGGCTGCGGCATGGGCATTGTAATGTGGCTTTGGGATGAAAAGGAAGGATCTGATATCAGCTAAGATATCAGATCACCGATTGCGTAAGGTGAGCACCATTATAGTTTCTGTACCGTGGATATTTTAGTAATTTTACCCGAATTAATTTGACTACTCGTGCAAAGGTCACATTAATCTTTGTACAAACTCTAAGCATTGCCCAAAGAGTGTTTTAGAAAATTGATATGTTTTTTAGTTGTTTTTGGACAGTAAGAGGAAAGCGGAAGAGTTTTATAGAGAATAATTTAGATAGATCTTGAACGATAGGACGAAAAAAATTAAGACCTATTTTGCAGTAGTACAAATTCATCTTAGTGAATCTTAGTGGCTGACCTCAAAGCAATGAAATCATCTCAAGGTCACGGTTTGCCAAGTACTTTACGGTCAGCAAAACGTATTTTAATTTTTAATTGGCATGGATCTGGTACAGTTGCGTTAGATGGTGCTTGCATAAATAAGTACCACTGCCTGCACCTTCTAAATGGTTAAATTAACAATGGCCACCACTGGCCGAATTAATTGTTAAATGTTGTGGCGAATTGAGCTAAGTATATGGTGCCTGGTAAGTGGTAACTCAAAAAAATCTTTGTAACTTAAAACTGGTGAGACAGTCTTTAGTAGAATGATCTAATGCTACTATATTCAGTTTAGAGCCGATGCTACGTTCATGTAGTATACACGGTTGTGCTGTGTCAACGATTTCTGGCCCTTAAAAACCTACCGAACTCCTGAAGATGACCACGCCATCGTCTTCAAACATCGAACCGGGCCCTTTTCAGAACCAAAAATCATTTCTCATCGTTCACAACCCTACATCAACAATTAAAGCGTCACCGATGCAACTATATATTTCCTCCCACAACACTCGAGAGCGCCACTTGGCCCGCCGGAGCGCAAACACCCTCGATATCACGTGACCCTTCACGCGACGCGCAATCAGCGAGCCTTTTTTTCGCAATTTATTTGGATAGCCGGGGCCGGTCGGCTTGGCAAGCAGGCGCAAGAGCGCGACGACCATCCAGCCAAGGGTAGCTAGTCGACTTTTTGGCAAATGTTCGCGCGGCTGGGTGCAGATTTCAGCAAGATCGGCCCAAATGTGGGTGACGTAGCAGGGCCGGCGGTAAGTAATAGTCTCGAGGCCCGACCGTCCCACAGATTCACATTTCTCTTCGTATAATCGGCGACCGGAGCGGCTTCCTACGCGTCCCTGCGACTGTGTCGCTGCTGCAGCCTCCGCATGGTGAGACCTATACGGCTGGACCAACGGGGCGGAGTGAAGCACACATCATTGCTGGCTTGTGACAGTGTGTGTATAACGGTTTTTTGTCGCTTTATTCGTTGCGACACCGCGGTAATGGGCGTCCGAGGAGATTTGTTTTTAGTTTCCGACACTATTTTATTTATATGGCAAAGAACTCTGATTCCACGGGCTGCAAATGGTGTTCATTTTTAAAACTATAAACGCGCGGAAATGATGGTGCGAAACATTGAATTAAATAAATAAATAGTTTGGCCGCGGGCATAAAGTCCAGTTAAAGTTTGTTTTAACTTCCGGTTAGGAAGAAAACAGAAGTTGCTGATTGAAATTGATACCGTGGATTTGTGTATTTTGTACGACGTCCATCGTATAAATAAACTTAAAAACTCATCTCCATTATTTCAACTGATTTCTGTAAACTAAATTAAATTTAACTGGAAATTGAGATCCGGCCCTTAGCATAAAGTGTTTGATGCAGCCTCAAGTTACAGCATGTCCCACGTGATGCGACAATTTTGCGTGCACAGTGATGTTTGCGTTGTCCTATTTTGTGGGAAACCGTGTGCTTGACAATGATAGGCGTGACAGAAATCGATGTGTCTCATCTGATGCGATGGTTAATGCAGGAGGTTGCGGTGTTGATCTGAATCTATGGTAGTGAGTGGTGTGGTACATCGGTCCGGTGGAAGCTGGAGATTGCGTATGAGTGCAGAGGCACACATGGTCCAGGGTTCTACGCTAGAAGGGACAGCAGCGCGACATCGACACGGTCGTCGGTTCGTGTCTGTGTGTTTGCATTAGATATTAGGTGGACCAATGACACGGGCTCGAGATGATAGACAAACAAACAGCGAGATTGCAGTTATTATTATGCGCTGATTTTATACGAGCTCTCTCTCTCTCTCACACTCTCTCTCACTCACTCTCACTCACTATGGTCAGAAATAAATTGAATAATGTCTTGCGCTTGCGTCATTATTGGTTCGAAACGAAGGACACTGTTACTAGCCTTGAAAGATGAAAGAATAGTGGAAAAGGGATCATCTAAAAATAAAATATACCTAGTCCCTAATTCAAAAGAATCAAACGATGTTTCTTCTTTTGATGCGACACGCTATTGTCTAATTATGATCATTCCTCGTTTGAACTTGATTGGCTTAATACTGATGTATTATGTATAATCCTAAATCTGTTGAGGTTGTATAATATATGTCGAAAATTAACTATTTTTAGGAAATTCATAATTTGATATTGCTCATTAAAGCAACTTTTTATGGTATGATTGTACCTATACATAAAGATATTGGCGAAAAGTTTGCCAACAAATCGACCTTTATTTGATAGGAAGCATACACGCAAACATTTAAAAGAACAAGAACAGCGTTTTGTTACACAGAGTTTCCACTCAATCAAAAAGAAAAACTCGCTTATTTCGATAAAAGAAATAACACAAATCACAGTGCGTGCAACACGTTTGTCGCTTTAAGAAAAAAACTTTGTATAGTTTGTAGTTTTGCAGTTGCAATGCCCAACACGGCGTGATGTGTCTCCGATTAAGCTATCGGACATCTCGGACTCGGTTCGGACGGCGGACTCGCCGATCCGACCGAGATCGTGGCAGCATGACGAAAATAATATCCCGACTCCAAATCCCACGTCACTAAAAGTTGGCCATTTCCAACGCCATTCCGTCATTATCTAACGATCTAACAAACACAGCGCATAAAACACATCAAATAAGAAGGTGCATAAAAATAAGATAAACCGAAAGAGATTCTCTCGTCTGAATCTAAAGGGGAAAGGATTATGTTTAATAAGGGTAGGTCTGACGAGATTCTACCACCGCATATCGTATTCTGAGTGTTTAGCATGTATAGCACTATACCTACACATTGTCTAATCCTGCTATGAACACAGAAAAAACGTCTACGCTTTTAGTGTGTGCAAGGAGAGAGCGTTTGACAGCGGATATGGGTGGCCGCCCATAAGCAGCCTTTCGTTTAGTGATTTGCACTGTAGCAAAGACCGGATCGCAACGGAATTTCAAACGTGATGGAGTGCGAAGGGAAATGTCCAGCATGGCGAATGTCCACCGGAGCACTAAACATTCGGATGCAGTCTGCGGCGTTGGAGTCGCGTGGTATTGGCATTCCCAGATATATATATATACTTGTGCATCGCAATCCGCCACAAGAATTCGATTAAAGTAGTTGCGTTTTTGACATGTTGCAGTCACCCGCAGTTGCAGCCATACCATCTTTTACAGTGGCTATGTATTCAGAACAGATGCATAATCGGGGATGAAGAAGTATAGCGGACGTTTCGTGGATATGTTGAGAATCATGTTTTTAAGTGGGTGCCTTGTTTGAAAGGGGTTGAGAAAACTATTTGTGGTTCCATCCAAAAAAATCTTATACCTTATTGACTTTTTTTTTGTAGGTCTACGGAAGATTTCGTTGCCTTACAACACCAGTGGGTAAAATTTAGAGTAGTAAAGAACTGATCATGACCGACTTTACGATCTCCGCTCTGCTATTGTATATGTTTGGTAATAAATAATAACTAATAACGCCAAAGTGGTTGCAGCAAAAAAGAATGCCTCGGGGCCCGTGCCAATTTCCATCCTCTCTCGACAAAACGGCAACTAATAATAATATGTCCTATCGCACTGGCCGACGGCAGCGAATGTATATCGTAACGTGCAAACGCCCACGATGTCGATGCAAAGTTTCGAACCATAACGCAGAATTGCCGCCAATTCAACTCCAATTTCATGTATGGTCCCATTTCAATTAAAGTGTGACCATGTTATATTATATTTCACGTACCATGGCATGGCGTTTGCAACGTCAGTTTGCCATTATGCCGTTGCATCTAAATGAAAATCTCGTGTCTGTGCCATTTGTGTACAAGAGGAACATGGGTGTTAGAATGTAGATAGATATCCGTATCCTCAGCTTGCAGCAATATGAAGATCAATGAGGCTGTTATATGAAATTCTGCGAATTTCATCATTATTGTATGCATGTTGAATTTCTCTTGGGGTTTTCGATCGTATCATGATCTAACCAAGTTGCCCGCCCATGGAACCATTTCACGGGAAAAGGGTCCTTTTGCGCATAAAAGCATGATTTATAAAACGTGGGCTGTAATCTCATAGCCAAATACGATACAATACAAACCAAACCAAAAAATCTAGCACCTCAAACACCAGAAGGTAATACAAGTGAATGGTATTTTCCCTTTTATCTGTACAATTCAGATTCGCCACAGATTTATTCATGGACTGTAATGTTTTATTGAAATAGTATATTATAATATAGCTTTTTTTGCATCAAGCTCGCTCAAAATTTAATGACGTGTATCGGATCACGTTACCATGGTGCAACGGTTGTATATTTCAGTTGTATCTCTGTTTTTCAGTTCGTAGTGCCATCAAAAAAGATTGGTTTTCAATATTTTTCCCGGAATTTCCCCGTGTTCGTGATCGTGTTTTGCGCACTGACGTCTTTATTTTCCCTGTCTTGCAATCGACTCCTTCACATCAAGTATCAACCACCTTTCAAAAAGTCAAACCCAACGCACCTAATGTTCGAAACATCCGGCACAGCTCTAGTAAAGTCTAGTTTTTTGTCACAACATGACCCTGCATGTTACAGCAAGCACAACATGATCGAATCAATATCAAAGTGTGGTACTGGTATCGAGCAAACTACCAGCACATGCTAAACGTTCCGACCGCAGTTTGCTTGTACAAGTCGACTATAGTTGAAGTTTCGTCTTCGGTTCAAACTCCGTCGACGTCATTATCCAATAGCGTCTGTCTCTCAAGCCTCAACGATAACGTGACTCGTTCTGTGGCTAGGTGAACAATGCATTGACTCATCAACGGGGTCATTCCACCTCAGACTGTAGAATCGAGTGGGTGCAATGAAATAGGAAAATCCATTCAATTCGGCACAGAGAATTCTATTAGATCATTCGCAGTGTGCACGTGCACAGTGCAGATTGGATGCACATTGTTGCAAAAAAGAATTAGTGTTTTGCTTGTTTGAAGAGAAGACAATTTGATTGGGACGAACGAAACCTTTGGAGAATGGATGCCGTCAATGGAACGATGCAAGCGTGGGAATCGCGAACGAATTGGGGATGCAATCAACTTGAGAACTAGGGCAAACGTGACAAAATCCACCCTTTGATTAACCTTATTCGGTATTTCAATCAAAATGTATGATAACTTGTGATGTAACTTTGGTGCTTCCAGATCAGAAGATATCTCTGACACAATTTACCGAATGGATCGTAAATCCAGCTCATCTTTAACTCGCGGATCGCATAACAATTTTAGCTACTTGTGAACTTAAAAGCACACCGCAGTCATATAGTTTCCTTTCCTTCTTAAACTTAAAAATGTTTCTATTAAAGTTTTCTAAACTCATTCCTACGGTTTTCAGTCGATATAATGATGAAAAGTTAACTTAAACTCCCGCCGGTCTGGCTTCTTGTAAATCCAAACATAACCACCAAGAAAAACTATAAACCAGCTACTACTAAAGTTCCATGCTCTGCACGAAGAAGTTGCTATATTATAAGGTATTCGAATCAGTGCAAGAAATTGGAAGCTGAAATGATAGCTCGTGGTTTCCTTATTAGGATTCATGGTCGTGTTACAAGTATGTCCCCTTCGGCGATATTTTAGGTTCGTTGGTACGATGGTACGACGAACGAAGCGGAGGTAAAAACGCGGAGCAGCGCAGAGCATTTCACAGAGCAAGACCATCTTCGAGCATTCTCCACATGGACCATGACTGCTGGAGCATGTAACTATCTGGGTGCGATTCCGTCGTCGCGACGCCTAGCTCGACATCTACACCACCCCTAGCCCGCGTGCTGGCGACACACGTGCCTACTTTATTACACCAATCAGAAAGAAGAGGAATAAGTCGGTATAAGCCTCGCATTACTAAGCTGGCTACATAGCTACTAGCTCCTAGCTTTTACTACTAAGATGTTAGTTTCCTTCAAGCATGCAATTCAGTGTGGCGTGTGAGCCGATTCGACGACAACCTACAGGAAAATAGGCCTGTTTTTATGAGAAAACGTATTTCTTTATGAGATTCTTCATCCTCTGCGAACTATATGCGTGTCGTGTCGTACATAAGAAGCCAATTTTCAAAATGGCAATCTAAACTCGCTGCGACTTTCGTTTCTTCGTTTTAATTCTCTCTTTCAGTAGATCTTATACAAAGGCACTAACTAAAATGAACTTGATAAAATCATCGCAAATTGCACATACACACCCATATACGTACAAGTAAGAAGTTGAGACGCAGAGAAGTGAGAAAAAAGCAAGACGCAGAAGTGTAGGAGGCGGGCAAAGCACTTAGCGGGGGACAAGGATGTGCAGCGCTGGCCGCTAGGAGCGAGGAGGAGCGAGCTAGAGCACCGACCGACGCCAATCTATCCGGATGGTCTCTGGGGGCAATGGAATGGACAAGTTTCTTTTGAGCCCTCCTCGGGCGGGCCCGCCAAATCCGGGGGTTCTTTCCCCAGTTTGATTGAATCTAGCGTTGACGTGTCTTCCGCAATTGGATGATGAAAGTAATGAGACCATTAGGCGCTGAAAATCGGTACCTAAAACGTCCAAGTCTACGTCCTTTCGTTCTCGAAAGGCGATCAAAGTCAGTTAAAAAGAAAATCACGACTGAGCTTTACGTCGCATCGCAAGGAAAATTGTGCGCAGTTGATGATTTTCACAGCTTGCACTGACGTATGGGTTGCGGACGATGGTGTTTTGTCATCAAGTATGCATGACAATTTTTTTCGTGGGACTACTTTCACAGATATGAGTAGGACCGAGCACTTGTATTAAAAAACAATTAACCATAAATGTGTGATATAGAGCATTCATGCGTTTATAATAATGGTCGTCCGTTTCAATGAATTCATGAAATGCTACCATACCATCAATTTTCTGCTTTCATCGGAGTGTAATATCAGTCATCAATCAAACCAATATGACCGAAACGATCGGGCATGACGAGAAGCCAAGGAAATCTTCGCGAGCAGAATTTCTATTTTATTGCCCGACCTTAATATAAAAATATGTCGATATCAAAAAGTAACGGCCATGTGGTAAAAGTAATCGGCAAATGCCGATTTTATTGGTATAGGATGCATGTAAAATTACATTTCTTTCCGTATAGCAAGTTGATAGCTGTACCGAATACAATTTTATTATTGTTACGCGGGGACTCGGCACTATAGCCACACGTCCCTAGGTAATAATACACTATCTCCGCCACTTTCGTCGGTAATCGCATGTGATGTGAACTGTATGCGCAAGCACAATTGATTACAGAACTTCAATTGCACCAGATGGAGAAACCATAACACAACATAAGAAAACGCGCTGGTTTCTTTCTGACATGTATAATGGACTCGTTCCTCGAGAAGAAATTGAAACTCACCAAAATCAATGAAGAATGGGCACCGAGGTAATACAAGTTGTTCGCTGCTACAATCTCATGGTATGCTAGGATGCGGCAGGTGAGGTAAGCACATTTATACCCTCGAATGAATTGATGAATGAATTCAAAGAATGAACGCAGCATAATTTATAAATTGAACATCAGACTCGAAGTGAATGATGACAGCGAGTGCCTTTGAAAATGTGAAGGATCTCGTAATGAAACTGCAAACTGCAAGTAGGCTCGACTGCTAATGAGCGAATGGCGTGGGCGGTTGTTTTCATGTCGTCGCTCAGACTATAGCAACAACATACTTTGCTTGACTGACTCACCATGCTTTCCCGAGAAGGTTTAGGTTGCACCTATAGCCGTCTCTGCTCACCAAGATCTGTGCATTTATAGGCTTGTGAGGCGTAAGAGCACCACGAGTCCATGTCTTGACCTGGATAATTTGACGTACCTAGCCCACGTTACACCAGAAGCATACGAGCCAGCTGCCCACGTAATGTCGCCTGCATCCAATGCGTAAGCCTTCACATGTGTGTGCATCACGCACTTTTTTGATCGTGATAGACACTCAATATTTAGTACTCCTAACAGTCACATTATTCGGATAAACGCCAGCACTTTAGCTGGTATAAGTGCAGCCACGAGATTGTAGAAGAAATTACAGACTATTTATAGGTGTAGGCACTAGAAAAATGTATATTATAATTGGAATTTAATGAATAAATTATAAACTGCAACATTAATTTCTTCTGTCCTGTTATAGAAGGATCAAGCCAAAGGCAGAGCTCGTGTCGATTTAGGCCAAACTGAGTCAACTTTAGATGAATTAAAAAGCCCATGCGATTTAAAATTCAATGCATTGCATCCTGTAACGGTGTGTTGCTATAGGTATATATATATATATATATTCCGGTTTTATACACCACCTGTAATTGCTCACAATTGACAAGTAATTCTATTGAGAACTTCACCTTCAGAGCTTAGCAAACTGAATCAACCGACCGTCTGCCCGCACCTAAGTATTTTATCAGTTAAATTCAATTCGCAAGTTATCACGAAGGCAGGTAATGCTGGTTCAGTCGCTATAGTAGGAGGTGCATTATTATCGTGGCATGTTGGTTTGAATGCTTCAGAAGCTACATGTATATATAAGGACACAGACACGCATCCATGAAGGCCTGGTCTGGAAGGGCAAAAGCACCGAATAAAAGGCCACCAACCTCTCCAATATGGGGAAAAAAGCATTCCTTTTCGTGTTGCGCCACCTTGTATAACCATGTTAAACAGGCCAACAATCGAAGACAACCATGGACGCTGCTAAACCACCCACGCAACTCTTACACACAAATTATTCTTCATGCGGAAATAACCTATTTGAAAATAATAACACGCGGGTTGGAACCAGGTTCTCAATATGGTGTAGCATATAAAATTGTAATTGACGATAAAAGTTAATTACTGTAGCCGTAGGTTTAGTGGATCCCTTGATATTTTCTTTTGTCTTCAAGAGAATTCTGCGACACCGCATTGACATTGGAGATTAAATTCGTAATCTACCCCTAAACAATGGGTATGATCCGACGCTTTAATACCGAACTTAGGTGTGTGTGTAACTACATGATTTGTTTAGGTCTATTGAGCCCATGATTCCTAATTAAGAATTTCTAATCGTACAGTGCATTCAGGTTTAATCTCATTCAATAATTAATTAATTTAGCCTATTAGCAAACTATGTGAGTAGATATTAAATAGATTGGTTCTGAATACTTATACCTCAGATTCCAGTATACTAAAGCGTAATCACATTCCATTGTGCTCCAAGATTACACTTACCCCTAATTGATATTTATGAATAGGGCTGAATCGTTCATTACGTGAGGGTGCACCATCAAGTCGGCTTATAAGTTATATCAAGCTGCTTATAGACGTATTTTTTTTTCAAGTAGATATAATTAGGTGTCTAGGTGGAGCTAGGCATAGGGATAGACAAGATTGAACGCATACCTGGGCGGTAGTTGATATTTGATTAGCCTTCCTTGAGAAGTTAAGACAAAGAATACCTACTCGCAAGGATTTAACATAATTACTAGAAAATAATATCATAATAGCTAGATCGTTATATTTTTTCAATTGTTTCAAGTGACATTCAAGTGTTTTAAGTTCAAGTTTGCCTGTTTCCATGGCAATCCGCTGTAATACGTGTTCCATTGTTGCGAGTTGTGTTCTGACATGAGTCATTGTACCGAAGAAGAACATCAGAAAACAACTTGGCTCAAGCAAACAACCTTTATAAATCCTTTTAAAACGTGTATCTAATCAAACAGAAGGCAATAAGGCGCATGACATTCAAAAATTTATAAATATCAAAAATCAACTTACCCAAAACATCACGTTAAATCCAAAAATGACATACTTCAAACAGCAACTAACTTCACTTGTATCTCTTCTATATTTCCGAACAGGCATTTTGCCCACATTTAGAAACAAGTGTTTTTTCTAAAAATTACTAAAAATCACAATCAGCTGTTCACTTTCACCATCGGTTGTTCTTCCATTGTCACTTTATTAGGCAGCTTCCTGCACCCACATTGTACACAATGCAGTAGGCTGCCAGCGATTGGAATGAGACCCTCACTTCATGTTGAAGCAGGGTTACTTTTGTCCTCGCTACTGCGCATGCCTTGATTACGTATACATACGTCAGATTCCTAACTGTGCAACACCAATCAATATTCAAAACATTCGTAGTTTGATGAAGATACTTATTTATAAGTGACTGAAATCATAGAAATCACAATTAGAGTTTGTTTTTAAGTTGAAATGTATTGGCATAGAGACATAATTGAGCTACGAATGGATAAAAGGTAGTCAGGTGTGCGCTACTTTTGTTGTGTTGGTTTTCTGTGTTTGAAATTATGGTTTCAGGTGGCTCACTCTAGGAGCAAAGTGGACATTTAACTGCTCAGCGGGACGGTGACCAAGGATGCAATTTTACCCGTGAATTTTTAACTATAGAATACCACAAATAATTAATTTTTTCCCAAATCTATCCACCAAAAATTGTATGATTCCAATAAAACTAAACGCAAGTAAGATAAAATCGTTCCTATTCCAAAAATAATGTGCCCTAAATTGGCATAAGCGATAGCAACACAATTATTTTCGGAAGGGAATGAGGTGCCTATTTTTCATCATTTCAATTTTCATAATTCAGATTCTGATTTTCGATTCCATTTTCCATCAGCTGTAAGTTCCGAGTGTTCCAATCGACCAAACAAATAACTTGGTTTCATCCGAATAAATTTACCCAGGAAATAAAATTCACTCCTGCAGTTGTTAATTTCAACAACTAAAAATATTTAAATTGTTTCAGTTTCCATTACACAAAAAATTATATACCATACTCCGTTCCAGCTTCAGCCATAACTGACTTGGAACTTAGCCAAGTATTTCATACATACATGGTCAACACAAAGCAGAGTTCCACACATAGGTCCGCAATGAAATGAGGAAATAGAAGGACCAAATACATATATCGTTTAAAATTTGTTAGCGGCAAAGGGTAAAAAAAAATGTGAAGTGATTTTCAACATTTTATTTTTAACTATGTACTAATATTGTATATTATTATTAACAGTAAACCTACAACGTGACCAGATGTTGACACCTTGATAACATGTATTAATTCAAAGCCCCACGTCTAGTTCGAGGCAGACGCAGACTTCTTTGCGTCCTCATCATCATCCTCTTCCTCTACTTCTTCCTCAACTACCTGTTTACCTCGGCTCACCTTCTTCACCTCATTTAGTATCTGGGCATACGGCAGCAGATCTAGCTTCAGCTTCTCAATCGACGGCGGCGACTTTACCAGGACTCTCGTAATAAATGGGGTGACCTCTGTTTTTACAGGCCTTAAACTGTTGATGTCTTTAAGAATGGCCAAGAAATTCTCTTCTAGCTGCTTGATACCCATGGTGAGCTGAAAAGAGGATAAATACTGCACATTACCATAGAAATTAAATTACTCTATCGCTTTGCTAAAAGCCAAATTAAGTAGCTTTCCTTACAAGCTATAGGAGGGAATACCTAAAATTCCCGTTCTTTTCACAAGGAGTTTTGCGGACATAGACTGGTAATGATGCATAGTTTTGGCAAAAGCCTTCTTGAGCAAGCCTCAAGCTAAGATGTGATGCTCTAATTTCCCCATTTTTTGCCTAACCTTTTCCTACTTAGGTAATAAATAAATAACAGAAAAGGCAGAGTAATTATATTTGTTGAAAAATGATTAAAATAATGAGTTTTGGGGGTGACACACATATCATGCTCCAAGACTGCTGAATATGAGATAACCTGCTAAATGGTTCATTTCTCTCCACAGAAACTGACATTTACATTTCCCTTAGGTTCACCCATTTCCTTCTGTGCATGTTAACCTTTGACCATGTAATGGTTATTGAAAACAGTTGCAAAGTTTGAACTAATAACTTCGCAAACAGTTTTATTTGATGCACTGGTATGTATGCGCAACCACTACTGGATGTTTTCTACCTGGAAAACTACCTGGTTTGTTTCCCAGTTTAAATCCGAATAACACAACAATCGTATGCTCACCGTGCCGATTGATGTCTCAACCCAACCAAAGTCAAGTTCAACATCGTCCTTTGCGCTAGTGAACTGAATTCCATTTCTGAACTTCGTAACCATTACGTCTATGTCTGAACCTAACGTGCCCATCTTAGCGTTTGGGAACTTTTTCTTCATCAACCCACGAACGGTGGCCAGATCTGGCAAAATGTTCGGATGAGCGATTACATGCTGATAATCCTGGATGGAGAGATTTCCAGTCTGAAATTGTTTCAAATAAATCAGTTATCTTTGAATCCCTGATGGTAAATAATGTATTATGTGAAAAGATGCCCGCCAAAGGGGAAAATACCTAAAGAAAGCTCAGTTCCTGTTTGACAACATAAACTATGTTGACATTACTTTGTTAAGATAGAGTTAAGTAATTCAGAGCAAAAAATTTTGTTAAATATTGAGAACATAATATGGGTCCTGCAGGAAAGTTTCTAATCCAAAATTGACCAAGAAAATAACTGTGAGGGCCAAAGCCATCTCATTGTTATTTCGATACTTATTAACCAGCCGAATACTTTTAAAAAAGAGCATGATATATTTAATTAAAAGGCTTTGTTGTATATAAAATCAATTCTTACTTGGATATCCTTGATAAGTTCTGGTCCCCCGGCCAATGTGGCACCAGCGGCAAGGGCCGATTTGTGATGATCCATGTCTTTTGAAAAGACTAAAATCGACCTATCTTCACCGTGTTCAAACGCATGTGGAACGGAGACCATTCGGGTGAAATTATCTATGAAACGATTCTTTTTCTCGGCTTGCATATCTAGTTCGATGCTGATGTTGACTGCCGCATCAGGTACGTTGTATATGGTGGGATGGTGAGTTTCTTGGTGGCATTGGATAGCTTCACTGAAGCTATATAAACGCCATTTGTAATATTTGGCAATCCAAACGTTGTCGGTTGAGACACTCTTCCAGCTGTCGTCTACTCTCTTCTTGGACAATGTAAGTTTCAACCTGAAATGTGAATTGTTTGTTGGCAAAAGCTTCAGTTTGTATAATGGCATATAATAGTTATATGATAACAACACCTTACTATGTGCATGAACTCAGTACAAGTGAAATGTCAATTTACCTATCTTTACCCCGAAGGTTATGGGGAATGAATCCTGTCTTTTTTTCCTCCACTTTGACCTTCTTCTTACGTGCTTTTTCCCGAGTGCCTTTCCTAGCTGCATAGTGCCGGGTTTGGATAACATCAAAAAGGTTTACAGATGTCCTAACAGATCCATTTCCAAGTCCGTAGAAGCTACTCAAGCAGTTAAGGACTCGACCTAAAATACAGAGAACAAAATTTAATTGAAACAGCAATTTTTTTAAATTTGTGCATGTTTGGTATTGATGATTGATTTAGGGAATTATAAAGAGGAATATTTCATGAACAAAAATTGGTAGGTAGGTTAAGAATATGTTGTAAATTTATTTGTTTGAATGAAACAAAGAGTTGTTCATGCTTTATAAAAATGAGAAAATAAAGAGAAGCAACCTATCAATCTATTATTTTAATTTATTAATGTGATATTTGGCAATCTTTAATTGAAGACACTTATATCCGTAGCTCCAACTTGTGATTGGTTTAGATTAGTTTCATTTCACATTAGAGCGCATCAAATGTTTTGCTCAACTGTCCCTAACAGTCAAAGCGACAAGAAAATATTGAAATTGCAGAGGCCGTAGGGTCTAGTCCATTCTGTATAGTGTACTATGTGAACTTGGAAAGAACAAGGGAGATTTCTTCACCTTTCTGCTTATGCAACTATCTGTTGCCGGGAAGTACAAAAATACTGGAAAAACTACTAATGTGCATGTCAAAGATTCTGGCCAGTTGCTAATCTTTCAACAGTCAAAGAGAATATACTTTTCCGCCAAATATACTGTAATTAATTTTGTACATGGTCAGAGATCTGAAGCTAGTAGCAACAATAACCTAACTTAAATAATAAAAACCACCATAACAATTCTATGAAACACACTTTAAGTTCTAAACTAGCAAAAAGTCACAAGTCATTTATAAATAATGTTAAGATATATCCAAACCTCCGACGGCTAATGCCATTATTAAATAGATAGCAAATTAACGGAAATTATATGAATTAGCCGACCAAATTCTACAGCCTTCATGCCGTGCCGTTTCGTGACACCGGCGTGAACTTAGCAAACAGACGAAGCAAAATGTCACATACAAAAGACGCAGTGCTCGGTTAAGAATAAAAAAAAAGCACTTTTCTCAAAAAGCTTCATAATAATATATAACCGCTGCTCAAATTAACGCCAGGTTGTATATCTTTTGGGAAATTTATCTTATTTCTTAGGTTCAGATATTATCTCTTTTGGGTTAATTTTGTTGAGTTTTTGAATTTGTGGTTCCTCGCAACTCCAAACCATAAGCACCAATAATAAGCGCCCTCTTAATTTTTGAGAAATTTAGAAAACTAATACATTTTTCAATTTTCATAAATGCGCTTACATCTAATAGTATTAACCTATAAGTCATATTTATTCTGTTTGTCTGAATCTATCATTTTATGCAATTTTAAAGTTTTATTTCACAATTTTGAGTAAGCTAAGACTGCATCCATATGTTGATGCTGTAAGTTTCATAAGTGTATATATATATATATATATATATATATTATCTTTATTTCTTGTTTCCTTAAAAAAATACAGGGTCAAGTTTTCTTTTTTATCTAGGGCATCTCGGGTTGCTTTTTATCCGGCTTGCCAAGCCTGGCGATTCCCCGGTATCTTCTTCACTACAACTAAATTCGCTTCCTTCCCCATCATCACACTCTTCGTCCTTTTCTACCAGCGCATTCCATTCTTTTTCGTCTTCCCACAATTTCCCTCTGTCAACCTCCTCCCAACTCATCTTCCTTTCCTCCAAGTCTTCTTTTATCAAACCACTCCACCGTTCTCTTGGTCTTCCCACTCTTCTTTTCCTTTTTACTGCGTCTTCAAACTCTCTTCGTGGTATCCTCTCTTTATCCATTCTTTTTATTTGTCCAAACCACCGCAACCTTTCTCTTCCTAGCTTATACCCCAATCTTTCCAGTTCCAGCTCCTTCCGAATATTTTTACTTCTTAATCTGTCTATTTTGGTCACTCTTTTAATACTTCTTAAAAACTTCATCTCGGCAGCTTGAAGCTCTCTTTTTTCCTTAGTTCCGATTGTCCATGACACAGCCCCATATGTCAAAATTGGTATATAAAACATGTTGTACATAATTTTTTTGCAACATACTGGAAATTCTTCTTCCCATAATAACTTCCGCACCAATTGATAAAATATTTCTGCTTTCTTAATCCTTGCTTTAATTTCGTTTTCAATCTTTGCATTTTTTGTTATTATGCTTCCCAGGTACTTGAACTCCTCCGTCTCTCTTAACTCAATTCCATTCAATTTGATACATGTTCTGTCTTTCGGCGTTTTCTTTTCCATCATCAGTATTTCACTTTTTTCTTGGCTTATTTTCAGACCTATTTTCTCTGTTGCTTCATTCCATCGATTTATCTTTTCTTGAATTTCTTCTCATTTCTTCTCATTTTTTTTTCATAAGTGTAACTCAATTAAATAGTTCTGTAACTAGTTATATTATGAATAGACAGGTATTCCAAAGTTGTACTGAAAATAAAAATGGGTTTTTAGTTGGAAGTCTGGTAGTTTATTATTATTATTATAAGACAGTGAAAAATAACCCATCGGTCATCAAAAGATTCATTAACGTCGGGTGCAATCTCGGGGCTTATGAAGATGCATTCATGATGACCAGGAAAATTAGTAGCCAAATAATGATTTCCCTATTGATTTTTTTGCAGCACGCCACAGTCTGGGTTAGATTGCCCAGCCAGCTACCTTGAAAGAAGTATGGTGCATTAATTTGTGGATAAATCATTTTGATCTCAACTCAAAACGTGGTCCGTTTAAAAGCTAACTCATCGTTTTAAAAAGCTAGCACTGAATGTTCCCATGAGAACTCATCGAAAATGACATATGTGGATACTAATAATCTGACGAAAAATATATTTTGTTATAAGTAGAGAAAATAGATTTGATTCCAGCATAGTTTAGATGTGATGCTAACGAATCTACAGCCGAAGTCAATGGCCGATTAACGTCAATTAATAAACGATAATTAGTGACCAAGAAATGCTGGATCTTGTAGATTCAGAAGATGTAGTACAGATGTGCACGAACAAGTGCTGTTTTCATTCGCCCGTAATCCATCGAAGATTCCTGCCATTGAATTTGTTCTCCTGTTTTAATTATCTTGCAATGGAAAAATTGCGTCTAAAACTGACGACAAATGACGACAACCTGAACGGCATGGATCACCCCTAGAAGTTGATAAACTTACCGATGAGCAATGAATGACCGAAATTGATCCAGAAACACCAACCATGGACTATTATTATTGCTACTTGCTAGGTCTATGCATCAACATTTTTAAAAAGTAGCGCGGGATATATTTCAAAGGTAGCAGCAAAATGTTGCGTACACGTACATCAACCCATTTGTTTGAAAGGATGGTAAAGCCCTAAAAAATTCAGAGCACCTTTAAAAAAAGCGATTCAAAAACTGAATTTAAAATCCATTCATAATGAAATAAAAAGCCTTTATTTAAGCCACATTTATCTGTCACTGGGTTGTAAAGTCATACTGAACATAGATGGTACATACAATTTCAGGTGCTACACAGTGCTACTTTGCAGTGCTAACTTCACGCCGGTTTTCGTGACAGTTCCTGTTCTTAATTTAGAGGGCGCTGCAATCTACTGAGGCGACCTCTTTTTATACCCGAAAATTTTAATGGCGAAGTGGCGTATGTCAAAGTAGGTTTGTTTACTTGAAATTACAACGAATATTAACAGAATCAGACGTTTGTTTTGTTACTGAAAGGTAGATGAAGGTGTGTGATTTTCTCATATGTTTAAGCATGCTACTTAACTATATAATTCACTTCCAGGTTGACATTTGCATGATTAGAAAGCACAAACAGATTGCACAGTGAAGCATAGGGTCATTGGTTAAGCCTAAGCCCTATGTGGCTATTGGCTCAAGACCTAGATTAAAATTTGAACTTTTTTTGACATATAGGTGGGTAACAGGTGATTTTTTATCAGAAACTAATGCTGTAAGAAATAGTTTTTGTTATTGTTGGAAAATAAATCTTGTTATTTGCTTCTTTTTTGGTTGATCTGTCATGTTATTGTACCCAGAAATTCTTTGTTCATTATAGAAGATTTTATGCACTCTTTGCACTTTAGTATTCCAGGCAACCTGTTGTAAACAGTGCCAACATGACTGGCAATGTATTTCATTTCTTCATTATCAATTTATTATTAGATAGAATATGAAAGCAAATTCATTTAGCCAAGGTGTTCTCAAGTGAAAGCAGGGAGACAGTTTCACTTGTGTGGTGTGAAGGTAAACCGAGTTTTCCTTCGTTATTTGGTCCGTCATCTTGGCATAAAATGTGGTGGCTTTTTATGGTTTTTTGGATATCTATGTAGATTAAGAAAATTTCTCATGTTCTGTTTGTCAGTTGGCTAGGATTGATTTTTTTAAGAAGGCTTATGTATACTAAATGACAACATTACAAAATTTTACCTTTAGTACCTAGCTGATATCTTAAAACAGGAGCAAAGGTCATCCCTTATTCACCAAAGGCCATTTCTCATAACAGAACAAAGCGATGTTGTGCTCTTAATCACGAGTTACTTTTCGTAAATAACAAACAATGATGTAGGTAGTAGGTGTTTATATTTGTGCTTTTTGAGTTTTAAGATTATCCTAATTGATTATAAGTTCTAAAAGAGTACAGTTGTTGTCATATCATAGGGAGAAAGGTTTTTAGTTGACGGTGTGATGCAGAACCTAGCGTTAACAAGTTTTACATTTTTCTTTACAGGTTTTACCATGTCACGAAATCACAAAGATAAATATGAAAATGTCGTACAAAGGCGAACCCACGTTATCATGTCTAGCGAGGATGCGGCTGCTGGAAAAAAATCTCATTGGCCGGAATTGGAGATAACAGGAGCTGTCCGAACATTAAGTCCAAATTTGTGGCTACTTAAACACTTAACTTGCTTGTACCTGAACGACAACTGCCTTTCACGTTTGCCACCAGACATAGCAAGACTAGAACACTTACGTAGTCTAGACCTTTCAAGTAATAAGTTGCGCAGTCTACCAGCAGAAATCGGAGATCTCATTTACCTCAGGTAATTATGCTGATTGTATAAGCCAATAATTAAGTTTTCTAGAATTTTGAAAAGAACGTAGGTACAATAATTACATGATGTTTCCAAGTATTTCTCCTAACAATACAAAATCTACTACCTGATTCACTCATTTATTTTCTAATATTGTGAACTATGAAGTACCTATGTGTGATTGAATCACTGATTGATATTTTGAATTATTTGCTGCCCAGTGTTGACCCCACTTCATATATTCCCATGGGAAAAACGGATATCCATTGTGTTGAAAAATAAACAAAATTAAATAGCTGTCCTTGTCCAGCTTCTTTCGGCATTCAGGAATCCAAACTTGGGAGTCAATTTGTTCTGAACTGTACGGAAATTTTGGAAACATTAAACTTTGAGGCCATATCTTAAATGGTTGTAAGCATTCTTATATCATATTATATCATATGAATTAGAGCTGCTTATAGGTTGTCCATTAATTCAACAATCACAGTTCCTCCTACCTATTACTTTCTTTAGACTTATGTCTATTCGTAATCTTAGCACGCTAGTTTTTAGAAAAACTATTTCACTGGGTAATGAATGCTAAGTCGAGTTTAGACCCTCGAGTTTAATGGCACTCGAGTTTAGACGCTTGATAAAGCAGGCAGTATAGCTTTGCGAAGCGGGGAAAAGTTTGAGTTTTTGGGACTTGGCATTCATTACTACCCAGTTAAATAGTTTTTCTAAAAACAGTTCCTACCTACTTGACAATATTTCCCCATCTTGGTTACATAACTTATTTCCAGACGTTGTATTTAACACATTTTGGTTAGTTTCAGATTAACAATCTTGTTAATTGTTGTTGTTGGAACTTGGGACAGTTGTCAATGCTGCAGTAATTAACTCTGCTTTGATCATCCATTCCAGGGAGTTGTATTTGAACAACAATCTTCTACGTTTGCTGCCGTACGAACTCGGCAAGTTGTTTCAACTGCACGTGCTCGGCCTCCAAGGCAACCCTTTGACAAAGGAAGTGCTCTCGCTTTACGGGGAAGCCAACGGGACACACAAGCTGCTGACGTACATGCTGGATAATCTGCAAGGTAAGCTGGCTGCTTCCTATCTTGCTATCAGGAGTTGCGCTAAGTTAGGTGTTGGATGGGTGACCATCATGCACAAGATCAGTTTTGTTAGGGAGAGAAGTTGAGTATGACAACTTCACTCCCCTTGCTTATCAACCTCTCGAATTGGTGGAGGAATCCTGTTGTTTGAGTTGTACCGTCCTTCGGAAGGGACGTAAAGCCAGTGGTCCACATGGTTCTTTTCGACGGTAGTATGCTACGTGCCGTCACCGGGCTCCGCCTCCTCCCTTCTAGGCTAGGTTAGGTTCATCGTCACCCTCATCATCACCATTTCATTCACCGACGCCATTAGACCAGTGCCACAGGGCCAGTTGTCATAACAGTTTGTCGTAAAACACAAATAATCAATCAATCATTCAAGCTATCAGGAGATTTGCCCTGCTGTGGTGGATTACTGATGGAATATAAATGGGTGTTAAAATATGTGGCCTTTGTTGTTCGCCAATGGAACTATAGTTGCTTTCTTGGGATTCGATGTTTTATGCTAGCTTTCCAATTAAATTAGCAGATTCAAAGGGCATTTCTGGATATTTCTTGCTATGATAATAATAAGATATTTGGAGTTAACAGTCCCTTTAAACTTTTGTCTGATTGCCTTTCTACTGAGGGTTGGTATTTTTAACTTGATAGACCAAGCTTAAAAATGTAAAATAAATGAAGATGAGGAGTTGATGGTGGTCTTAAAGTTTGGGGAGCAGATGGCATTCAATCATAATAATTATAATGGTCCATGACAATAAAACAATAATAATTCATAATATTGACACAAGTTCACAGTGGACGAATAGGAAAAATATGGGCGCAGGCTGTTGCAGAGTACATGCTAGTATCGGTAGTTAAAAATTAATTAATTACTACAGCAAGAAAATCTTAATTTCTGAGATAACCAGTACATTTGCTGTGACAGGTCATGAATAGAATTACAACAATTTAATAATCAAACAACTTTTCGAGAAATCGGATTTCTCCAAAAACCAAATTTTGGATCAATATTTTAGTGAGCTTAAGTGAACCAAAATTGCAATTATTGCATTACAACGATTTTCCATGAAAAATTAACAAGCCCTTTTAGTTGCTACACTCACAGATAGGTGGCGGCTCATATCTATTTTCCATCTGTGAAAGTCAAAAACGGTCATATTCCGCGTTGGGACTTTCTTTCGACTGCTATTCTTGGAAAAGCAGAGTGTTCTCATATTTGATTGGCCAGATATGGGGTCAAAAAAGTATGGCAGCGGTGGGATTCGAACCCACGCCCTTTCGGACTGGTGCCTAAAACCAGCGCCTTAGACCACTCGGCCACGCTACCTTGAGCGAGCGGGGTCGATTTTACGCTGCAAGAGCTCTCGCCAACGTTGTGCGAATGAAAACATCGACCTCTTATCACCCCCCCTTCCCGCCATTACGCAGCGACTGCGTTATAAAATCGCATCGCTCTTCAAATATAGCGTTTCACGATACGGTACCCTTCGGAAGCAATTCGTCTAGACGACTTTTTCGACATATTATCACACTTTGTCCTAAAATTATCACTTTGTTATAGAAGATAGTAGCACTGAATGGTGGCTGAGACTATTTTTAAAATTTGATCTACTGCCAAATGCATCTTCGGCATTTATAAAGCAAAGTAGGTGGCTTGGTTATCAGTAAGGTCTGGGTCAGAAGGAGGGCGAACCGATTTCAATCGTGTGAAATGTGATTTATTTGCCAAGATAAAATCTAATGTTGACACTAAGGAGTGGATATCCACTTCGACACGACCTAAGCAGGGGCCATACCATACGGGCTGCATTTTTACTCTAGGACATACCAAAATAATAAAGCAATGTATTCCATAACGCAGTACGTGCCTTACTCTAGTTTCCCAATGTTGATATTATTTTTAATGTGACGCCTGCATCTGAGTGTTAGCACGCGAAATGAAGGTATCGCCGGCACAAAACTTCCCCTCTAAACGTGCGGCGTTGCGGATGGAAAGTGGGTCTAACGTTACATGAATAGGGTCAGTCAAGTTTGCAAGCTTTTTGACATTGAACGATCCCCAATTTAGCGCATTAGAAGAGAACTAGTTCTTGCAGAGTTCTCTAGTGCAGCAATGAAAAGTGAACCAGTCTTTACACTTCACAGCGCTGTGAATTTCATTATGTATACAATCTTCAATCGAGCTCAGTTTCCATCCTAGTCGGTGAGATTATTGTTCGTCATCAAGTTGTTACCCTGATTTGTTATCGCAAGAGAGAAGATGTTTACATTCGGGCTTGTCGTTCTTTTGACAAACCTGCATTTAAATATAAACACTTTCTGCGACAATTTGGCTTCTTCGAGATGATATTATTATGGTTATACAAAGTAGCTCGATTATCATGCTATGTAGATTTTACTCTGCATATATGAACAGTCGATTTCGATTTGATATCAAATTTTTTCCAACGTTTATTTTTCCGACAATGCAGACAAGAACTGCATTGAATATTTCCCTTCTGTGTTACTATCTGCTAATACACCCAAGTAAAACTATTAAAAGATAAAAACCGATGTCGTTTCCTATAAGGCAAAACCACTACGTTTCCTATCTGGTACATACAAAAATCCTTTATGCCAATTTATTACTTTTCAATCTACAGCCATCGGGACAAGTTTCTCTTCTGACACATAAAGAGAAGACGTATACTCACGCGGATTTGTTTCTTAAAGTGCCCCTGTCAGCTAGACGTTCGTTTCTACCGTCATCTTAATTCATCATCAAAAAAATGTCACGCTTGTAATGAGGGCGCGAACAATAAGTTCACGATCATCTGGCCAGACATGCCGACCAATGACAGAAAGCAACCTGGCTTTCCGGAGACCACACCCAGGTGCTATCTCGGCTGATTTAGAGAGATGTAAGATAGCCAGCAAGCGGCGAACTACGGGGATGAACGTGGCCAAATTTGGGTCGCAAGGGAGACCAAGATACTCGATAGATAGTATTGAAATTAATAAGCCAGCTGTGACACTCAAAATTTAGACTTTGGTTTTCAGTACCTATACGCATAAACCCTGTATACAAGAATTGCACCCTCCCCCTGCTCCATAAGGAAATATTCGCCGTTATACTTGTGCCCGAATATTTGAGTGCTGATTCAATTGTTGATACACATTTGTAAAAATCGTGCTAAATTATAGAAGATCTCTTTTATTTTATTTTACTGGACGCTGTAATTTCGGTCCTGACAGGACCTGCCTATCTGCATGATAAAATGTATGCGGTTACAACTTCAAACATATCCCTCTCCCGCGAAAAATATAACCACTCCACAAAATGGCCACAATAATAGGCAAATAGCATCCCAGTTCCCCACTCTCCCCAATACCAACGCTCTCTAAACCCCGAGCGAAGGTGGCCTGACCGGGATGCGAACACGAACCTCCAGCGGCGGTGCTCATAAACCACGTGCCACCATCTGACACCCGGCGTAAGCCGCGATTATAGATATTATCAGCGACGCGGAGAGAGAGAGAGGGAGATAGATGAGAGATGGGCTCCATGCAAGCTCCGTCGTCGGGGTGTGGGGGGTGGGTTAAGCGTAGGAGGCGGATAATTATCGACTATCGGTCGCTATCGACGCTTGAAATCGTGTCCTGATTCGTGCTGTTAACGATCTTAGGAGCTGATTGCTGCATAAGTAGCTGATCGGAATTGATCAGCGCGAACTTTGGACTTTTTGCTCGGTTTTTCATCGCAAAACAGTGATCGCTGCAGGTTTAATTAATTGTCTTTTGTGTGGGGGCCATGGCTGGAGACATTTCGTTCTATGTACGGAATGATACCTATCGTCATGCATGCGACTCGTGCATTATGCATTAATGCATTATGCGATGTAAGGACATCTTTTTTATTCTTCCAAACCCTTACATTCAGACCCATGTGTCCTCTATGTGCTGTTACATGCAGAACTGCACATTCCATGTCTGCACAAAAATGGTTATTAACAAGTTGTTTTGCACACCTTCGTGAGCTGAGGATTAATATTATACATTTCAGGATCGCCACATTGTTCTGTACGTCTGACAATGTATTTAATTCAAACAACGTGCATGCAGCATTTAAATAAAAATAACAATATTAAAATACCTCGTGGTCTGGCCGGTTTATGCTCGGCTATATGAAGGTATACTTACGACATTTTTTCGTATGGCGAGTGGGTACGTACGGGATTATAAATTACTGAAGGTAACTATAATAATTGTATTAGCTGCCCACGCGATAGGTGTAACCCCGATTGTTTTTGATCGGATTATGCAGATTGTTTTTCTCTTCCGAAGAGTGAAGCCGGTTGGGTTCGGGCCGGCAGGTGACACCTAATGGCGATCGCTGGCGCTCGTAAATTATCGTACGGGATTCAAGTTATCAAGGAATGGCTCTGTATCGGATCTGGGTATCGGTGCTCTAGGGGCAGTTATTATTCTTAGCACATGCCGCCGATTAATGACCACCAGAGTTGCGAGTTGGAAGGGGGGATATAAACCCCGTTTGACTTGTGGAGGGATTGACCCAGGATTTTCTATGAAGGTACTGGATAAATCTGCAGTTATTTTTCTCACGTGATGAAATTACTGATAGGGGACCTTTCCTACCCTTCGGGAACGTGAGAGGTAAATTGTCAGAAAAGTATCCTTCATAGTAAATTTGCATGTGTTTAATTTTTGATTTTTGATTGAATATTTTATTGATCTATAGTCGCAGCTTCTCTCGGTAAAATATGACCGTAGTATATACTATAGATATAATTTTAAAATTGTAAAATATTAATTTCTTTTTACCATAGGCATAGTCATTAGTACAGAAAATAACATCTTGGAGGAGATAGTGAGCAAAATCACGTTTTGACGTAAATATCTTGGAAAACGTTTCTTCGCTCTCACTTTTTCTCGTATGTGTTTTTCAGTTGCGATTTGCGTGTCGGTCAAGTCTGAGCCAATACTTTTTCGCACACTCCCATGATTCCTGCGAGTGTGTTTGGGTGTGTGTGTGTGTGGCATTTGTATTTCAGTTAATAGTTCTACCAGTCTTGTTTTTTTGATAAGTGTAATAAGGACATTGATTTACGATATGATACCACCCAGGTAATCAACGCGGTATTGAACGTGCAAATGAATTGCCGCGATATCGTGAGAAAATACATACTTGACTCAAGTCCTAAGCCGCTAAGTAAGAAACTATTTTCAAATTTCGACTTGTGTGAGTTTTTAAGTAGGTACCTACTGCTTCTGATACACCTATAATTTCAAGCAATATTTTAGCACAGTTGTTTGCACCATATAATTGTAATTCGTGTTGGTAGTCGCTTGCCTACGAGGCATGTGTTTTAAATTTTGTGAGATCCGTTTATTTCAAATTTCGATTCAAGGGTGATTATTTGTATCCGGGTCCGAGTTCTTCAAACAAGTCATGAATTCTGAGAGCTGATTATTCTGAGTCAGCGCTTATTATACAGCATTTGATTATAGCCAAATTATGTGGCATTTTGGCAAATGATGCTATTTATAAGTATAGACAGATCGTTCTGTGTAGGAAGGTGGAGGGCATGTGGAGAGAAGCGTTCATTGATTTTTGGCATTGGTTACGGTGTATGTAATTAGTCAGTTGCTAATTGTAAAAAAAATATATATTAATTAAAAAACCATGCATAATCTGTTTGAAAATACACTTGTGTGTTTTTGCATGGTTAATCAAATGGTTCATGTTTCGACAACAGTTAAGCGTGCTGTGCTGGTTGCACCTCGTTGCAGGGCATTTCATGTACCAAATATTATGTATACAGAAGTTAAGCACCATTAGTTATCTGGAGTGGGTGACCATACGGATGTTTCCAGAACTACCCTAGGGGATGAGTGATTCGACATAAGCGAAAATAAAAGACGTATTAAAAAAATTGATTAGGAAAAATTCTCATAGCGTAACAGAATTGTTCTATACAATATGTTAATTTATTTCCATAGATCAGGTCATTCTTAAAAAATGGCTGCCATCTACATAATAATAAAACGAACTCCGAATGACTCGATTTAAAAATATCAAAATTAAACACTATGAAAAGTGCCTAAACGCTTTAATTCCAACTCGCATAGCTTCTAGCATTTTTTTAGTTTTTTTACCAATAAAATCCGAAATAAAAATTAATATGTGCCCGCAAATTCATTTCGTATTGTGTTGGTATTGACTCTTATCGCTGAGCGGATAGACTTATTAAAAAAAGAAAAAAAAAGTAATAATATTAATTAAATTGTATTGACCTTGAAAGATCTAATAGTGAAGTTCAAGTTCAGGCGATCCTTGAATCGCGCGATGCAAAAATATGGAAGTCGTCTCCTGAAATGAGTGTGATTTTACAAATTACAATCGCACGTCGCATCTCAACTGTAAACACGTGATGCATGCGTCCAAAATGACGGCGGCGTCCGATGCGTCACCGCGTCGGCGCCGGCTAATCACAGCAATTACGGGCATCCGATTACAGCTTCGCACCTCGCATTATCAACGGCGATAGGCGTTTCAGATTGCGCGCATCGGGACTCTAGACCAGCTATACCACAATAATTTAGTCAGCGGTGTTTTGTCATTTGTCATGCGCGTTCGCAAGCGTGTTCTATTTTGTAATTTACATGCTGTTGTGACTAATTATTAGCTTGAACTTGAGAACAATTACCGAGGCGGTGTTTGTTTTTTTAAGATGATTCGCAAAGTGTTGTGATTCATCTTGGACCGACGACGTGCGATTGCGCTGCAAATGCGAGTTGGATCCATTTTTATCTCGGGTGTAAATAATCAACAAATGACTTTAATTTTGAATCAGAATTTTAGCTTTTTATTTGTTGGAATAATATGGCGGTGGAAATCTTTTTGCTTTTGTTCAAAGCTGTCGTTTTATTATATTTATAATAGTTGTACACGGAAAAGTACGAAGCTCTCTCTCAAAATTTAGCCTAAAGGTTCGTTCAAAAGCTTTGACAAATAAATTGTATGAATGCAGGCTGAATTCGACTTATTTTTGGCGCCTGTGGGTCTATTTTCAGCGTAGTTTAGCATACTCAAGAAATTGAATTTGCCGAATCAAATGAAAGATTTTTTCAGATCCTTCTTGTTGAGGTCCAGTTATATTTCACCCCCACACCTGCGAAACAATCAATAGAGTCTTACCCCCCCCCGAAATTAATTATTTCACACAGGTTCGGGTATGTGCTCGATTTCGGAATGTCTTCAACGTCAGCTTCCTATATTTACCCTCCCAAACGGTACGTGGGTTCACTTTGCAGGCCGTGATAAATATGCAGTACATGCAGTACATGCAGCACATGGCCATTCGCCGGAGTTGATGACACCTAAAAATGTCTGGGGGGCCCAAGTCTGGGGTCTGGCAATGATAGGGATGACCTCTGTTCTAACTTCTTGACTGTGCATTCGTTTTAGAGCTGAGTCGTGTTGAGGTGTTGTTGTTGTTGATTATGTCCCCGTGTATGCTCAAATGGCAAGGATTACTTCGTGACGAGAAAATTTTGCATTATCTGACGTGTACTGTTTTGCTGAAACGTTCTCCCAAGAGTAATTAATTTCCATAAGAAACTGAATTACTTTGGCTGTCGCTGTGTTTTTTTTTACTCCTTTAAGGCCATTTGTAAATACTCTCGAGTAATACTTTTGGTAATTTAGATTCTGGCGTGGACACGAAATGTAGTATTTCTTCAACATGTCGTGCAGTATTCGTTTCATGGCTTCAATTACCTACCTCTGCACTTGCAGCTAATTGTCAGATTGTTAACGAAGCTGTGAAAGAGGTTAGATAACTTCCATCGCAACTGTAAAATCAAATTACCATCGGTCTTTCGACGCGACCATGGCCCAGCTCGATATTATTTTCGTCCAATTCTCTAATTTGCCTAAGTGTAAACACACGAATCATGCAAATGATCCGCATAGCTTATAACCACCGCCAAAAACGCACGGCACCAGTGGCGGCGCCACTCGACCATTCTTTCCCCTTACACATCCCCAAAAGCCACCGCATGAACAGCTCGTCCGAAAGAACACGCACGGATCGCCACTGCGCCGTCATGAGATACATATTATAACTCCTACATGGGTGTGCCCGCAGAACCCATTCCTTTTTTTTTTTCGCAAAAACATTTCAGAGGCAGGCACGATTATCGCATTATGTCGGAAGATTTGTGCATACTGGATGCGGGCCAGAGGGTGCGCAATTATAATATTCCGTGTCATAGCCAGTGTCGGCGCAGAGCGCAGCAATGCGAGCATGGTCGCACCATGGTGGTCTTCGAAATTGTCTTTCGTGTGCCTGATGTAATGCCATGGCGACCTACAGTCGGTGCACGCTTAAGATTACCGGGGACGCTATGAGAGCGAGCGAGGTTAATTGGATGCATTTGAATCATGAATCCATGAATTATGATCGTATTATACACTGCTACCAGCTCTTTTTTTGCTGTTGCAGTTGCCAGAAATGGTTGTAGCTTGTCACAGTTGATGGAAGTGTTGAACCTAACCTATCGTTTTCCGAATTTACTTATATACCTACTGATTTTGTTTAGTCTGTTGCATTACTCTGAAATTTAAAACTATTTCTGCTTGATATTTCCTGGTTATCATACGATGATCCGATTAGTAAGACGAAATGAATATCATCTCCTCAAATGTCATGGCTTGCTCCCAGAGTGATTTAGCGCGCCGGATGCTGGATGCAGGGTTAAGTCGAGACCTACTCTAGCGTCTTCGAAGCCGGTCCAGCGCTCTGTGCTTTCGTGACTAATGGGCTGGGAACGTAATTATTTTTAATCATGCCGTAGAAATATATGAATTCGCCAGAATGTCGTTTTCTCAACTTTTCTTTAGCAAGAGTGATGCATTTTCTGCGTGGAAAATTATAAATCGTTTACTCACGAAACTCTTTTGTGGTCGCGGGGATCTTGATTCGTTAGCGCATAAAATCTCTTTGATGTCTGCATTGAATCGACTTTATACCTACTCGCACAAAAAAGTAAAAATTGGTTGCATAAATCTTCTCCATAAAGATCTCGAGTGAGTGAAAACTAACTCGGAGAGATTTGAAAAAGTCTCGAATACGCTTCTTTGAGAAGAATAGCATCATATATTCGCCAAAAAAAGGAAATCCAGTTTACCATCCGACGAACACAATTAAATTGCATTACCTCAATCTGCGCTACTCTCGAAAACCCATCCGTGCATGGCAAGCATTTGACATTAGGTCAACGCAAGACGCAGCAAGACAGCTGAAGTGCAGTCAGCCAAGTCACTCTCTGCTCTGCACGCTCCAGCCCCTCCACGAGCACCGTCCATAAACACCGGCCATTCTTTCGGACTGATTCGTTTAATAATATACCCAGCATATACCCACCATCCATTATGTGGGTGAATGGATCTAGGTATCTAGGAGAGATGCTAGTAATTTTTTGAAAGTGTATCACACCACAACGCCACAATTCGCGCGCGTAACGATCATTCCAAATATCACGGTACACAGAGATCCGGTTCTTGCACTTCCCACCGCCGTCGCTGCCGCCGCCGTCGTGCAGCCGCCGTATCCAAACCAATACCAGCACTCAGCATTCACCAGACGAACAAGTGGAGCTACTCGCAAATCTTCACCGCGATGGATGTAGTCGCAGTTGAATTCAGATTTGGGTTAGCAAAGCGCGCCGCGCGTCGCCGACGCCGCCGGTAGGGATAGCACGCTGCTGCTGCTGCTAGGACGACGACGACGACGACGGCGGCGGCGGCGGCGGCTGTGTGAATGGCGAGCGCGCGCGACTGGCGGGGATAGCAGGGGAAACGCGTGCTCGCGCGACGCCCGCCGCGTCCGACGAGACTCTGTGTCCGCTGGCCTCCGCCGATCGCCAGTCAGTTCTAAGGCAGCGGTGTCGACGAGTGCACCGTACCACGAGCACCGCACTCCACGCGCTCGCTCCGTCGGCCACACGTGATCGCGATCGCGAAGCGATGGACTTCTTGAACGGGACGCCGCGTGTCGCGCTTCCCAACGCTCCGGCACCGGGACAAGTGTAATCGCCTCGTGCCGCGCGACCTGACGAACAACTCGACTGGATCCAGGATTAATTCTGTGTTATTCCACGCGTGTGTGTGTGATCGTGTGTCGGTGAATTTTTCTCCCGACGGCTTATCGAAGTCCCTGCGGTTGTCAAGTGACGATGGGGTGAACATTCGCCGTCGATCTCGAGTCAAGTTTGACGGTTAGCTGCGAGGGGTGTGTCTGGCCGCTCGCGGCTGCGGCGGCACGATCGATTACTACAGGGCTTTTAATCAGTGCGCGATGAGCCCGGCCTCGCAAGGCAATTTGGAAGTCGAACGGTACATCGGGAGTTGTCTCATATCGGCACGTTCCAATAACAATAATAACAACAACTCGTCCAAAAGTTCGGCGCAGGGCAACGCGAACGGCAATCATCTCCACCAGCACCTTGCCAATTTCAAGAACAAGAAAGTGGACGGCGGCAGCGTCGGCAGCAGCAGCAGCAACAACAACAACAACAATAACGTGAACGCCAACAACGCCAACCTCCGAGGACCGGTCGGTCGGCTGCAACCGTCGCGGCCGCTGCTAGGATGCCCGCACCACGGATACGCGCCACCCGGATCCATGCTGGCGTGTGATTGCGCCGCGCGATATGGGTCACCGGGGCACAGCCCCCCCGGCGGTGGCGGCGGCGGCGGCTGGGCCGGCATGCCGCTCATATCGATGGCCACCAACGGGCGGCGGAACCGCAAGCCGGCGCCCAACGCGCCCCAGAGGAGTCACAACCGACCCTCGCCGCCCCCGCCGCCCCCAGCGACGTCGTCGTCGTGCATCAACGGCGACGGCGATCCCAACCTGAGGTCGCCGCTATCCCGACTAGCTATTCACACGCAAGGTGCACCACTCATCCTGTCAGGCCACTACAACGCGAGGAAGAACAACAACAGCAACAACAATGTGGGGGCCCGGGGTCCGGGACGCCAGTTCAAGGGCGAGCTGCCGGGACGCCGGTGCGTCGCCGACGTGGCCCGCGAAATGCGCGGCGGCGGCGGTGGCGTCGGCGTCGGCGTCGGTGTCGGTGTCGGCGTCGGCGTCGGCGTCGGCAGCAACAACACGCCGAACAGTGATTGTTTGAGCGTAGCGAGCGACGAGAGCTCGGGACACTCGGAAAACAGCTTGCCGCGCATCATAAAACCTCGCAAGCGACGCAAGAAAGACCGGAAGCCGGCCGGAGGGTCGCCGGGCGACGGCAACAACGCCGTCGAACCCGACGCCGGCGCCGAGCTGTCGGGCCTCGCGACGCTCAAGCCGTACGTGCCGTTGTGTCACGAGCTGTACGACGCCCACCGAGGCGCTGGTCGGCGACGCGACGACGACGCCGCGAGGAGGGTGGCCGCCGAGCATCGCGTGCAGAGGGTGGAGACGAACGCGAAGAGCCAGCACCGGCCCGTGGAGGACACGCGGGACTCGCACCGAGCGCTGGCCAACGTCGACAACGCCAACGCCGGCAACGTGAACGCCGGCCAGAACACGCTCTTCCCGCTGCCTTGCCAGCCGAGCTCGTGTCAGTGCCGCTATTGCGATCCCTCCGGACTCATCTGGGACGTCGACCAGCACTGCTATTCGCCGTTCCTGACGCCGTCGTCGATCGACCTGTCGTACCCGCTCTTCCTGACCCCGCCGCCGGAAGCCAAGTCGTTTGACTTCTTCAACACGGACTTCAAGGACACGTCGTCGACGGTAGCAGACGCCGACGCGAAGGAGGTGGTGCGACGCAGCTGGAGCGAGCCGTCGGCGTCGTCGTCGGCGTCGGCGTCGTGCAGTGATAACGAGGAGTCGCGCAGGGTGGCGCACGACTTCGGGGTGATCGGCGGCGGGCGAACTTGTGATAGCGGCGCGCGGGCGTCGCGGAAAGATGCGCCGCGACACCTGTCGACGTCGTCGGAGTCGTCGTCGCATTCGGCGCTCTCGCAGAATCTGGAGGTTTCGACGGAGATCGTGACCTCGTCGCTGAACGGGCATCGGGATCTCGAGATCAAGTTCTTCTCGTCGACGCCGCCGGGGGTGCTGGTGGACGTGGTCGGGGAGTTCAGTGGCTGTGAAAGTGTGGATTGGGGTAGTGCAGATCAGGGCCAGCAGGAGTTGTGGATCGGCTCGCAGCCAGTGAGTTCTGCGTTCGGCGAGGAGGCGGGAGGGCGCGCCAGTTTGGGGTGCAGTGTCTGGGGCAGTCCGGCGGGTGGCGATGACGACGGTGCGAGTCACCGATTCGGTGACTCGTCGTGGCCGGTGGCGGACACTTGGCAAGATGGTGACTCGACGGGTGACTCGAACTCGAAGGTTCTCAGCGAGGAAGTGAATCTGCTTTGTCTGCGTAACGCCGAAGAATGAATCTGGAACGCACCATGGTCTCGATTTCGGACTGAACTCTCGGAGTGAAGTACTGTGTTTTTGGCGGCTCGATGCAGTTTCAGTATTATCAAAATGTTTTGATATGAACTGGCAAACTCAGTTGTTTTGCCTATCTTCGAATTCTGAATAATATCAGTAGTAAATGCCTTAATATTTTACCTATCAGCACAGTCCAAGCGAGCGGCTTACGTTTATTTATATCGGTTGCCTTCCCGAACTACTTTGTCGGGATACATGTGGCAAACAGCCCTGCTTCATAACTGGCCGCTCGCCCGATTTTTGGGGGTGAGCGTCCATTCTCTAGGTGAATTGCTTCACGGCGAGATTATTTTCTCACACATCTGGGGTTTTTGGTTTTCGGTAGGGTGGTAGTCGTGTTTTCTTCCGTGGATTTTTATTTTCGAGAGACACTGGAAATTATCTACTTTTCTCATTTCTTGAGAATATCTCTTATTTCCATGTCGGAGTCGTTTTCAAGTTGAGTTGTGGTACCTGCGTGACTGTATGATCACATCACATTTAAATTGACAAATTTTATGAACCATTGGATGTACATATCTAATATTCATTTTTCGGATTTGCAATTTATTGTAATGCTATTCACCACATGTAATGCACACAGAACTCTTTTAATGGTTTTTACCTAATTAATTAATTAGGCGTTGATTACTTTTTGCAAATGGCTTAAGGGTTATTTTCGTAACCTTTTACATGGCTTACTGGACAGTTCCACCAACATTGCTTGACACGAACAGCCCTTCGATTGATCATGTCAACTTTTATCACTTACAAGATTTGTGTTGGTGAAATCGGCCATTAACGCTAATCCCGCTTTTAGGCTAGTAATTCGACAGCTCCTTAGCTGATCCTTATTAGACTCTCAGCCAATTTGTTCGCATTGTTTGCTGGCGTGCTTTGATAGTTTGAAAAGTTGATTGTTATTCGAATACATGAATCTAGTTTCATCCATCCATTTGAACGGATTATTTGTATGGGATCTTATGCTGCCTTTTTAAGGCCACCATTACTTAAGGCAACTTTAAAAAAATGGGACTGTGTTTTCCCAAAAGATTTAGATAATTGTTTGGTGTTTTTTTTCTACCGATCAAACCAGTCATAGATGTCAGAAATTGACCTCACATTTCTATGCAACTATCATTGGCGGATCTTTTTTGCGACGCTTGCGTATATTTATATAATTGATTTTTCATGCAAATCGCGCTGACTTGTATACCGTCATTATATAGTTACACTTTGATGCCTTGATTCAACACATGTAATAACGTCTGTTTTTTCCTGCATTTTCCTGCGAATATAATTACTTTTTCAAACTATATGTAAATTTCCATCCATTAATGCCCTCCATTTCCCAACGTTTCTATTCCTCCTCTCAGAACCAACCAGCTACACAATAGTCAAACCTACAGCAACATAACATTATATCATTTCGAGTTGCCTTTATGCTTCTCAAACAATGACATTTTTATATCTCCTACCACCTGATTTTTTTTACTACCTCTGAAATATATCACTTGTTTTACCGAGGCTGGTTCAGTCCAATTAACAGCTTGTTTATCGAACTTTGCTGCTGGAGAAAATGTGGTATAGATTAACTACCTGTATGGCTTAGCCGTATCGGCATCAGCTATTGTCGTTTGCCTTGATGGAAACCTCATGCAGACAGTGGATGGCAGCAAGAAGTCGAGTTGGCTCCCTGGCGACCCAGTTGTTACCAACCTGAGCCATGTGGCCGACTAGGACCGTTTGTGCACACGATCATATTATCACCGAGAACACCTTGCCAACGTGCACTACGAAATAGCAGCAGGGCACAAGACACAATGTCGATAAGGTTATGCTGGATTTGCGATGCTAATTTCATGTCTGTAGTAAAATAAAAGTCTGCCGTATATTTTGTTTCCAAAAGATGTATTTCTAATGTCTGAGAATCTCAATTCGAGATCTGAAGCAGTGAGCCGCTGTGATTAACAAACACGAGATACATCTCCGATAACAGCTGATGTGCCGGCATGATATAAACTTAATTTTCTGTAGCTTTTCTATGTATAAATGATAATGAAATTTACCATACATACATAAATACATTTTAAATACTTTATCCTGCTAAGACCATACTTTGCGCAGAACGCCGCTCCGTCTGGGCTAGTTCAAGATATAAACCTATCGCGTACCGCATTACGATGTTCATGCTACACATGCTAACATGCCTTGCATGCTGCCGCAAATGATCGCCCTTGCTCTCCATTCATTTAATTGAATGTTTAGACTTGCAGGCTGCTGCTCACAAAGTTAATTGCTATAGCTAGAGTACCGATGCCCGATGCTCTTGTAAATCGAAGATTACGACTAGTTTCTGCCATGTTATGCCAAGCTTAACAATGGATCCAGCTATACAAGCATGGAGTACATAGTACATACCAATTAATAATTGCACGGAGAAATGATCAAGATCATTGAGGGAAGAACGCGCCGCCGAGAGTTTACCAGGAAACCACGACATATTTAATTGCTACAGACCAGACATTCATTTATTTGTTACAGTTTTTTTCTCTTATACGCTCACAAAATCGCTTGTTAGCAATAGTCTTCATACCATCAATTATTATTATCATTATCATTATTATTATCATCTTTATCGTCGTCTTCGTCTTGGTCGTCGCTGCAGCTCCATTATGCTTTACGTCTTCGGCATATCAATATAGTTTTCCTGTTGGGCGGATTCCAATACTGCAAGCAGACAGAGCATCTTATTAGAAATTCGAGGCCATCTCGTATGTATGCATTTCATTAATCTGTGTCCTGTTGGGTTAAATGGGATGTGAGGCCCATGTATTATTTTCTTTTGATATGAAGGAAATTACCAAACGACTGGTAAAAAGTCGGATTGACCGGCGTTGAGATAGTTGTGCTTAACGCCTTCTGGGGGAAAGAGTGGCCCAAGAATGGGACGTCCGGGGCCTGGGTCCTTGGGCGAACACCTCAACAAGGCGCGACGGCTCGCTCCATGCTTCTTTGCTTCTATGCTTCTATGCTTCCACAATGCTTCTACCACGAGAATACAACTTTTCATTATAGTCAGACGCTAATGGTGGAGAACCTACATCATGACTATGTAGAATAGAGTTTTTCTGCCACCAATCGGAATATACTCTGAGAAAACGTGAAGTAGGTAGTAATTTATGTGTTTTTATTTCATTTCTCACCGTACTTGAAAAGTGCCTAATAAATCACCAGGTACGGTGACCAAAATAAAATAGAACGTGATGTTTTAATAAAAAATCGTCAGTGCAGGTATCTCTTACTCGACGTTTTTTTCTCTCGGGAAGTAATGATACGTTTCCCATCGACAAGACGCATGTGTCCCCAAGCAGCCTGATGCACACAAGATAATGCATTGCTTGCAGTGGCCTTGAGATTTATATTGACCCTTAAATCACTTTTAATCACTGTTTGTGTTAATGAGTTCATAAACTACTGTGTGTGACACATTATAAAATTTCAAATCACATGTATTACTCGGATTTCTTAGCGTGCTCCTTTCTGATAAATACCCGTAGAAACACATCGGGCGTTTAATTATTGTCTTTATTGTATCGTTACGGCGAGTTTCCCTGAAACTCACCGAGGGTGCGCCTCGCAAGCAAAACATGCACACTGCACTTTCATTTATCAATGCGAACATACCTTCACCTACACACATATACGCAAAAACAGCGCTCTGCTCGTAAATTCGTCCTCCATCGTCTGCGAAAATCTCTGGCTGGTCTATGGGAAGACAATCTCGAGATGTTGTACAGTGAGGGCAGCCTCGTCGTCCGTGGGATAATTCTTTATCTGCATCTCGTGCATTGTTGCACATGCACCAGTAAGTGATGATGCTTGGTCTCCTGGTCTCTTCGCCCTGCAGCGTCCTTCATATTCGTCCTGAGATGACGTAGCCTGCATGAAGGGAAAAAGCGTGACGCACAAATGGCTGGTATTACACCCACTATGTCACAAGAGATTCCTCGAACCTCGTCCTGAAACCGATTGACTGTCAGTTGTCACAATTAAAAAAAAATCGCGGGTGGGGGTAACAAGACCCCAGTAAAATTTGCCTGGACACTGTCAAAATGCGAAGGGCCTGAAGAAACGCGCTTAGATACATTGTGATTATTGAACAGTCGGTGCGCCATTGAGGAGTCTAGTCACCGTGTAAGATCACTATTAGAATTTGGTCACGTGCTGCATGCAGATATCCTTTATGCTAAGCGAGCCTCCTCTTTGTTTCGTGATTGTGTGGATAATAACAACGCATAATAACAGTATTTTTGGAGTTTTAGGACCCATTGCTAGCAGCTATTTGTGTTCTGACAAATTATTGCAATCTTTCCGTGCAAGGTAAAATGGCTGTCCTGTCACTGTCAGGTTAGCTCGTCCTTGCTTTCTGTCCAAGGATGCTCGTGTGATAATCGAATAGGTGATGTAACAGTAACACAGAACATAACAGTGCACTCCCATTACCCTTATCAATCACCTGACACCCACTTGACAGTCACTCCACTTTTATCTGAGACGGATGTCACCGAAATTGAGGTAAAAGTCAAAACTCTTGTAAGCTGTAGGCCATGAGAGAAACAAAAGATATAGGTTTATATTGAAATGCGCAGCCCCAGCGCTGAGAGAAACTTTGATTGATAAGTGATAAGTGATCAATTACTTTAATACGCCGTCATTTTCGTTGTATTAGCAATAGATCCGTTATCTGCGATTGGAATCGATTGTGTCCCGCTTTTGCAGACTTGCATGGCTTCTCGTTTGCGTATAGCCCCTTGCTGACAAAAGATTTGTTGTCTTGCATCGTGTCACAATCTTAAGAAGCCTACACTGCCGCTTGTATTCTTCGCGTCTACACTTTATAATTCGCGACACTGGTTTCTGAATTCTGAGTTGATACTCGCTTAGATATGATCTGATTTCATAGTTTGTAACGATATCAGCATGAATCTCTCGCAAAGAAGCTAATAAGAAATTTTCGTTTAGAACCAATGTAGAGTGTTTCCTAGTTTGAGAGCCAATCGAGGGCTCCTATGCGCACTACGGCGATTGCAACCTAGATATACGATTTGGGCAATATGCTAGCTGTGTGGTGTGATCGTATAGCCGTATACCGTGTGTGCGTTTCAAATCGCTGTGTCATTGGCAAAGCGGATCGCCATTCGGGCTGTTTGAACAGGTGCTTAAATATTGTATTCAGCCTTTTTTTTTAAACAATTCCGATTCGTAATCGTCGAACATGTCCGTCCATTCATCATTTTTATGATACGATTTTGAATGTCTTCTGCTTGGTAAACAAAACAAAAAACTCCGTTGAATGTGGACAATCGCAGGAGTTTTATTGTTATTCCTACCTTATCCATATTTCAATACATGCTGACTTGTTTTGCCTCGTAGTTGGAAAACCTTATAAAACATTTTCCAGCATTTTCATGTTCTTCGGTCGAGGACCTGAGCGAGTGCCTTTCGGCGTATACCACCGACGAATAAATGAATATCAACTGTAACATCGTGCTGGTCGGCGCGTAGACGTTCGTCGAATCGGCTAGTTAATTGATGGATAACTTAATCATTCCATCGATTTTACGACCATATTTGTCTTAAAGTGAGTCCAGTTGATGCCATTAGGTAGGCAAGTGGGTACTTGGCTGGCAGCGTCTTGCTCAGCCAGTGCAGCTTAGATAATACTGGCATTTGTCGGAAAATCCTTGAACCAAAGGTTGCGACCTATCCACGTCTATCTCCACAACGATGCACATTTGCATACTAGAAACTGCAGTTGTATGTCAATAAATTTGCTGCTAGAGCAACGCTTTTACTATTTCACTCGACTTTTATGGGGCGAAGCCAAAGGGGCTATGCACCTGACCAAGAGTTTCTTTTTGTAGCTAGTGCTTAGTCAACTTTAATTAAGCCTGCTGAACTTGTTGAGCTTTTATTACACCGCCTATTTAGAGCATTTCATTTGTGCAAGTTATAGCCTGGGGGTTGCGGGTTGAATGTTGTTGCACCTAACGTGTTTACTAGCTTTGGCCGTCGCGACTTTAAATCCCTAAAAACTTGACGTTTCATTCTTATTTATTTTTTAATTCAGTTAACAACATTTGTTTGAGGATATTCAGGAACCCCTAAAGTTACTTACAATTGTTGCACGAGCCTCAATATAATAATTCATTTTGGGGGGGAATGGCCCCTTGTCAGAGGGGTCGCGATCGTCACAGGTTGCCAAGGCGACGGCCGTGGCGTGTGGGAGAGATCGCGACAGATTTGAACCTGTTCTCGTCGCGCGTCGAGATCAGATTGGGGCCCTTGGCCTTCCTGCGCCGCTGCCACCAAAGTAACCCGATCCGTTCAGAGACACGACAGCAAAAAGACGCGGCGCTTCGCGCAGTCTTGGATAGAAATTGAAAGCCAATCTAATTTCTCGAGTGCGCCGGTCGGTTTCTTTGTCGTGTTCTATAGGACGTGGATGTGTATGTTGGCTAGCTATTTATGAAATACATACCCTGTTAATGGGACGCATTCACGGTCCATTGCGCAATGAAAACGACGGCTAAGATCGACGATGCACAGGAAGCGTCGCAGCGAAGATCACACCGCGAATTACGCCCTCCCAACGCCATCAATTTTGTATGATCCGCGTGCAATCTGTGTTTACGTGGACAAAAAGCGCGACGATTGGTCGCGAGGTGCGGAAAAAAGCGTCGCCTTCGCCAGTGTTTGTGTTGGTCGGCGGGTTGTCGGCGGGGTAGCTATTGTCCGCGTCGTCGCGGCCAATGTGAAGATTGGTCCAGATCTTTGGACGGCCGCCACGGCACGTATATGTGTAACAATTGCGCTGACAAAGAACACTGGGCACGTAGACGACGATTGAGGACGCGCCTCCCGATTACCTTCGAGAGTTGTTTTTCATTCAACATTGTGTCTCTTTCACTTTGTGCGAGCGCGATCGCTGCTCGGCCTATTATCTATGCTTCGATCATAATGGGAGAGTAAAAAAAAAAAACTTTGTACACCCGGACGGGTTCATTTCTCAAATCTATAAGATTTATAATATTATTCATGGAACATGTTTTTTTGTTTTGTTGTAATCTGCTTTTTTCTATCTGCGTTTTTTTTAGCTCATGAATGAAGATGAGGTGAATTTTGAAGGAGACGAAATATTTGACTTGCGTATGTGGGGTTTTTTAATCAAAACAAGTCAGTCGAACATTATTTTTGAAAGCTAATTCGTTTCGCTACTTGCAGCTGGCGAGAAGTGAGACGTCGTATTCGCAGCATGTGATGAAAATGTGAGAAACTAGACCTTCGTTAGCAGCGAATGAATTGCACTAAACCACTCATGATGTTAGATGCTGCCTAATTTTGATGCGATCGTTTCGAAATTTCAGTTTTCATGCTAACAGTACCAACATCCTATAGTGTGCTGCTTTTTACAAACTAAATAAAACATTATTTTGTTTGTGCTACAAGAAAAAAGTGAAAAGCTATCGGGTTCAAAACATCAACAACAATAGTTTTCCTGTACACATCATTGGCACTTTCTTCTGTGTTTTGGACGGCCGCGGTTGCGTTAGACTGGCACAGTTCTTTTTACTCGCCCTTTTCATGTTCAAATTTGAAATATTTTTAGTGAACACGATGAAAAGTGTATCATATTATGTTCTCTTAGCAATTACACGTTCAGCGGAGTGGTAAAAGCTTTATACAAATTACTAATATCATACCTCATGCTGACCGGATTTATGCTTATTCTGTGATCCGCAGAGATGATACAATTTACATCGGACATTCTTATTCTAAACAGCGAGCGGCGGTTCGTATACGTGAATAATTCTCGATTATCTGTCTTGACTCCCGTCGTGCACATATTATTTGAAATCAAATTGTACAAACGGCAGGCAAGCAGGCGGCAGGCATGGGCAGGCGCTATAGCTACTGTATTAGGTTGCTTTCTCCGCGGTGCTATCAACGATGGAAAATACATTTATCGGATTGTCGTCGCCACGCTTTCACCACGATATAGGAAATCATTTTCATCTTCCATCGTCTTTTTTTTTAATTTCTTCTCTATAATATCTTTAAACATTTTTTCTCGGTGAACATCTTGGCTTTGAGTGAAAGTCTACGCCTTTATTTAGTCTCAGTTTAGCCTTTAGCCCTTCTGAGATTTTAATAGCTTGTATATCGTCTGCACGGTTGTTGATTGCTAAAACACACATGAGCTCAATATAGCGTCAAGCAGTTGGTCTTAATTGCTAACGTTAAAATATTGCAAGGTGTCAGAATTAGTTGGCATAACCGAATATGTGGCCTAAATACTTTGAACACAACTTGGTCGCAACATTGTCCACGCTTTATACCTCTTACTATTTCAAAGTTAAAAGATGCATGTATTTTTTTCATTGGGGAAGTGCTCTTCTTTTTTATGAAGTTGGTGCCAGCATTATAAAGTGGAACTTGTTTAGAAAGCAATAGTGACGAACAATAGTGTCCTAGTTTACAGGCGGTATATGCAAGTAAATATATTTATTTTATTAATCAATGTCACTGTACTTTTCCCATTTTTATAATGCATTGCACATTGAAATATTTTCAAACAGTAAGTGATATTTTTACAACTTCGACTGTGACTAAATGAACAGAAATACACATTTTCCCTACAGCACTCATTTTGAATTAGCTAGTACGTAAACTTAGCAAAACACACTTGCGGAGGATAATTACTATTTATAATTACTAGCTTGCGGTAGTTAACTGCAATATTCCCAGCATTAACCAGGTGTTCATATGGGAGGGTCCGATGACAATGATAAATCCAGCATGGAGAAGTAATAGAGCTTGAAGTGGCCACCAACCAATCTTACTCTTAGCACAGCAGAGAGCATATCTTATGTTACAGCAGTAGCTGCTTGGTGCAGGATCGTTCCTGATGACTTGAACACCTTGGAATACCATTCTTTTTCTCGTACCACTGGAACTAATCGTATAATAGTTATATGCCCTTTCACCCATTCAGATAATTCTCGATAGCTAATTGTAACAAAGCTCGCTGGCGTTTATACACACCTCGTAAGTTGTTGCAAGTGAAAATCATGAAATCGTAACATGTTATCACAAGCCATAACTCGGGTCATTTAAACACCTATTTAATAACTCGTGATTTTTGAATGAGTTAGTATCTAATTTCTCATTGCCTAGGCGCATGGCCATGAGTTAATAAGAGTGTGAATCGCCCCATTGTTTTCTTCAAAGCCACCATAATTTTATTTCGTTTCTTCCTACTGTGTTTTTTTTTGTGTGCTATCTAATAAGTAAATTACGTATGGCAATGCTTTAAAGTACGTGCATACACCTTATTTGCATCCGCCAGTGTTTAAAACTTGGGCTCGAAACGTTTCCAGCGAGCTGCAATTTGCGAGGAAGTGTCCCATGACCAACTCCCAAGACAAGCGGTGCACGAGTGTATCACCACTTTGTCACCTTGTTCCATATCTTCTTAAGGCTACGAGCTACGGAACAACCCGAGTTGTTTATCGGTATTTTAAACAGTGTTTCTGTGCCCTCTCACACCCACACAACGCAAAACGGTCGCTTAGCCATATCTGTGATCAATCTTCGATAAATTGTCTCTAGCAGTTCGTTTTCTTGTTGCCTATGTACCATTGCCTTAATAAAACTCGACCCGACCCCTACTCCCTATTTGTAGACCAACTGCTTTATAAGTGCACATCGTGTCAATTTTTTCCATCTTTAATATCCGATGTTGGATGCATTGGAAAGTAGGAAACCGACACCCGAGGTTTCTCTAGGCTGGCACCCTTGTCGAGTATTGTGTTTGTCTAATGCACTGTGGAAGCTGTCGCTTTATCGGATGCCCATGGTGTTCCATCTTGTATAATATGAGAATTGTCCTACTTCCTCGTGCCTCGTGCCTTGTGAATGCCACAGATCTTCACCCGGTCTTCAGTTTTTTTCTAGTGATGCTTTTCTACATACTCACTGTACATATCCCTGACAATATCTAAAGGTATATACTACGTATAGGTAGTATAAACACCTATCCAATACATACAGCCGTAGCTATCTCGTACGATTCTAACGGTACACAAACCTACTTTTATATGCATGTGTCATGCATGTGTTGTATTTTGTATGCATGCGCTCAATGCAACTGGCGTGCTTGAGACTTGAGACGAGAGACAGGATCCTCCTTCTCGAGCGCTTGCCGGTTTACGAACTGGTATCGACTCTCCTCAGGGTTTCCTGTGGTCCACAACAACTTATCAACAAAAAGACAAGCCAAACAAATGATCAGACAAGAGTTCGAAGAAATTTCGTCCCTAATGCTTATAATCATTGGTTTTATGGCATTTTATCGGCTTTCTTTTATATTTGTTAGGCCCATACTTCCTCTTTGGATAAAAGGTGTGCTTGATAATTAGTTATATAAATAAAGTATTGTAGGCTAAGCGTATTGCGATTGCTGTACGATGTTTGCTATGATTTTGCCTCATAAGGGTCTTTTGCATTGTTTGATTTGAAATGACCGATACCCCAATATTGCCAATTATTTCTGCTTCCTTCGACTTAGTAGGTAATGCAATCAGCCTTGATGTATTAATTTGTATAATTACACGTTAAGTAGGTACATATCCTACTTGCAACTTGTACGGCGGTCGAATTAGAACGCCAAACCCGTGAACCAGCCTTTCGGAGATGATCGTTTATAGCCCACACATCACGTTATAAACAAGGGTCTTCCTTCTTTCTTCTTTTACTACAATCTAGAATTTCGCAACATAATTGCGCACTCTTTTCTGGATCACATGACAATAACGTGACGTTACCATTTCTAGATCCAACCAAAAAAAAAAATCCGATAAAATGATTACTTAAAATCTCGTGATTCACTTTTCATTTCACCATTTTACCAGAGTCTCGAATGCAAAACGTCGGGGTTCCGATGACACGATTCACTTGCGGAACAATCCGACGTCGTGTGCATCGCTGCATCTTACATCTCGCTGCATCTCGCAGGAAAACACATCTCGGTCTTAAAGACAGTTTAATGCAGATCGCTGCAGAGCTGGCCTGCAATCGATCCGGTAAATATCTCACGGCATCTCGTCGTGATCGTCGGCATTCGTTGGCATACACATACACAAGATGCCCCAGTTCGCGATGCCGGCGATACGAGCACGTCTGCTGTGCATTTCCATGATTTCATCCAGCATCAGTTAGATTAGTCTCGACGTGATGCACCTAAGCTACTCCGCCCAAAGCTCGCTTTGCGGCACGCACGCTCGCAACGGAGTGACACATTTGACAGACAGGGGAAACTGCAGCGCAACGAAAAGTGTATACAAAGTGTAATTAGACAACGACTAACATGACTACAATTAAAACTGCTGTTATGCAAAAGTGCACACTCCTTCCTTGGCAAAGAGAAACGATTTCGAGATAGCGACTGAGATTTCGTGATTTGATCCACGACGGTCAAAATCTAAAAAAAATATATTAACTTTGAGTAGCTCTTCCCTTTAGAATTTTGATATATCGTGTACACGATATCAGAATCTCCGTGGCGAGTTCTAAACGACCTTTTACACTTCACGGCCCACCAGACGTATACGATCATAATATGACAATGCAGTCGATGTTTCTAAGTGATTGTAAATGCGAGAAAGGATGTTTATCGTCACGGTATGTAAAGTACCCACTGACTTACTTGAACCGTACTTGAACTAAGTACCTAGTACCTACCTGTGCATATATTTGAAGATAGCCAGGCACTACATTATGCATTGTCGTCTTTGTGGTCGTCGTCGTCGTCTGCGGCGCGTAGGTAATAGGTATAGACAGAACAGGCGTATTTGTTCGTATGCAAGACCTGTCATTACATCGTGGAAAGTGGGTCATACTTTTGTAATTATTATATACCATCTGAACGAGGGAATTTTCATTTTCCATATGCCACACATATATAGGTACATTAAAGAGGTATACGCTGTGCTCACATGTAACCAGCATTGCCCGTGGTATGTACACAAGTAGACAATGATTTCCTTTTCTGATGCTAAACACAGTTCTAAGACAGAATGGAGAAATTGGGTTCACTACAAGTCGCGTGCGAGTGAATATCAAATGATAAATAAATTTGAAAGCGCGTTGTAAATAGTTGAGCTTGAGCTGAAAATTCTTATATGCCTAAAACTTGTTCCGTTGAAAAGCCCAAACTCACATCGCGGTCGAAATTTGTCCCAAATACGTGCAAAGCGTGCGTATGGCGCTCATTTCACTCGCTACACCTATATTCGTAGACAAAGTATAATTAATTTCGATCACACTGGACGTCAATTAATGTCGTCCACGGTTGCGCAAAAATGCATCAATAATTCTTTAACCGTTTTCACTTGTTACTATTCTTTCATAATAATTATATGGTAGCCAGTGTGTCATGTTGTCTTCAGCGAGACTCCGATGGGTGTGCAATTTGACTGCAGGCACCTTGCAAATAGCAGTGAGCCGGTGAGCAGACTGGGAGGTTTTATGTGGACACTCTGACCCCGACTCGGTCTGCACATTTGCAAGACAGATCGAGTCATTCGTTTAGCGTTGATCGCTGCAACGTCTTCAACGGCGTCTCGTACGGTTACTGTTCACTCTTTCCACTCTCAACCTTTCCAAGATTATTCCAATTAAGGAAGCTTTCTTGTGTAACTTCTCTTAACCAATTAATTATACTATACCCTGCATTTACAACATTGCTTTACAATAAAATTTTAATTAATTTTCTCACATCCAAGACCAAAGTGCAGCTAATATATAAAACAATTCGCGTTTTGCAATAAATGACAGGCATATTGCCGATTAGGCGAGATCAGTATTACAATGGGGTAGAAATAACGACCACTGTTATGTGCTGGTAAAACATTGAACGTGCCGCATATGGTGGTACTGACTGTTTGACTCGGAACGTCTTTCAACCTCGATGAAGCAATAATTGCAGTTGGCAGACATCTCGACAGTTAGACTTATGATTCGTCATCGATGGGAATTAAATTTTTTACGGTTCATCCATCCAAGAGGCATTCGGTCCCCATTTCGATCCGCTAAGTATCGTCTAATGAATTAGTAGATACCTCTTCGAAAAATAATTTTAACTGTCTTTTTTAGCATACTTAGCAAACGGATCTTGATTAGTTGGAACATTAAGAAAAAAACTTCTGCCACCTTGTACCTCGCGATGACCTCCACTATACCTGTCTTGATATACCTATATTTATATAGCTTGTGTTTCCCTGATGCGATACTTTTACATTAATGGGTGACATTATTGTTTTCTTTGTGACAATTACCAATTTAAGTGATGTTTGCAATAATGAAAGGCACACCATGTCAAAGTGTTGTATACGGGTGATTTTTCTCACGCGTTCTTTCATAACCTGCGGGCTCATTGTGGAATTGAACATTTTATTTTATATGTGCGACGAGCTTTGCAGATCTATTTGCGCGATTACATGGGAATATATTTTATTTATTTGTTTATTTATGGTTGTCTTACCCAATTGCATATCCAATTCGACCACCTGCAGTAAAACTTATATCCGTTTCTTTCTTTGTTTTTTATTACATTTGTTTTTGTTTGGGCCAGAAAGGAACTGCAAGCAAAAACTGCAAAAACGAAACTGCAGTGTGTTTTTAAGTAATCGGTCAAATGACATATTTTTGTGAATCGGTTTTCACAAAAACTTTCCTTGTTTTCCAATAGAATTCCTCGTTGCTGCGTTCGAGGACACAATTTCAGCGTTTTCGCCTATGAAAATCAATACCTTCATGACACCTATTTTTGTTTAGTCATTTTTTCGATAATCATCCCTAAATCGCATTCCTTCAGAACCAACGTCAGTTAAATTAGCAAAAAACCACCCAAATCCTTTAAATTAAACAAATTTTTCCTGTAAATCGCTTCCTACAAAAATTATCCTACTTTTTAGCACCAAATATCATTGGGATTTTTCAGTAATATCTAACGTGAAAAGTCTACCATCGATAATACAATAAAAACTTGTGAAGGATTCTCACGACAATTTTCTGGAATATGTTTATAGCGCCGACTCTCAATGCATAAAGTTTGTGGTTTGGTTACAGTGCTTTTATATTACCTACAACCAATTCTCATTATTGGTGTACTCTCACTGTCGATTACTTTAATTCTCTCATTTCAATTAGAGAATGGGGATTATTACTTAATTTACTGTTTCATTCTTAGGCTGACTAAATGATAGAGAGCATCGTCATGTTTAGCAAGAAGTTAATAACAACAGCTCAATGAACCCAATTGGTATTAATTATGTTCTTAATGATCGTAATGATCAGATATTATGCGTTGCAAATTTCTTCTCTGCACTACTCCGAAAGGAGTGCTCGTTTTCGTGTTTTAGAGATGGCTCGTGTGTGATTTATGCGCTGTTGAACGTGAAATCATCTTCACATGTGGAGGTATACACGCATTGGATAAGCAGTTAATAGTGGTTATTAGTTATTAGTTATTTCACATGGAAGCAAATGTCAAGACTGGGCCAAACTATCGCAAGCTTTCAGTCGCCAGCGCGTAAAAGTCACTGGTTACATAAATTATACATAGTGAAAATAAAATGTCACCAGTGTTTGAGGCTTGACTGGCGCTTGACGATAACGATTGAATATCGTTCCTAATTTTGGTGAGAATGTAGTATTCTACACATTTTATTTTACCTATTAGTCACCGCGACTCACGAGCATTTTACATATGGTAATTGAGCGTATTTTTATGCAACAGAAATTAACATCTTTGACAAAGAACTCGGTTCACGTTATTGATCACTATTCTCACATTTCCAAACATTTCTACTTAGGTGCTAACACATGTCGCTGAGGTTCGTGGAACACATTTACAAGTCGTTTAAATATTTATTTTTAGAAAATCGGGGCTTTTTTCCAGCGTTTGCATGAGAACGTATTTTTTTGCAATGATATATCTCTTCTCATTGTGTACAATTTTCACATATCATTTGCGAAAACGTAAAAATATCTTCGATCTCGCTAAAAACAATCCCCCACCACCGCTGCCACCATTGTAATGAGCCTGCACTTAACCAGTTCCTCTCGCATCGCCTCATTCGTTTTGGCAGCTCAACATAATATTATGGTCTTGAACCTTGTATACAATTCCTTGTTTTCATGCCAGAGATTTTCGCATGCGATTTGTCGCCGCTCGTTTTGGCGTGTGGGGGTGGGAAACACACGCAAAGTCTTTTTAGGGAAAACTGGGCGCCTGCCCCACGAACACGAGCCGCATGCTAAACGCTCGCCGGGCGTCGCGCAATCGACGGTACAACGAATCGGACCTGATATCACTCACACAGCCAGAACCTGAATTCGGTTTCAACTCGAATCCCTCCAGCGGCCCTGCGCGGCATTGTTAGTGGCGCGCTTCAAGCACGTCTGATTGTCGGTTGTCACTCACAAATCTGAAAACATGATGAGCTAGTAAACCTCCTACTGTTCACTTGGTACTTGAAAGTCAAACCGATTATAAGCTGCGGCCGGAAAATAAATCGTTCAGTCGTGAACTCGACGTGTATATTTATGTGGGCTGATGGCATGCGGTGATGATGTGCACTGGCGCTCATTAGTTGACGTCGAATAATTGCATTCCCACAATTAATTTGATCATATTTCGTCAGACGTTCACATGCAGGGCTCTTTATTTTAATTTTTTCGGTTTTATTATTGCAAGAACACTGATATTTGTATAGCAACACGCGTAACTGTTTGTAGCTAGGTGATGTGTGTATCAAACACAGTGGTGATTAGTGAAAGAAGCATTTTTAAGTTGTATATAACAGCCCCAGTTCTCATATTTCGTGATAATAATCTGAATTGTTAGCACTAATTTCGAGACTTCTGGTTTTTGTTGTTATCAATTAAACTGGAATACGGTGTGGTGTATAACAATTAAAGAGCGCAGTCATGTTCGTATAAGCTAGTCCCACGCAGAGCTCTCCGACAAGTAGAAAGTGGGGCGTGGGGATGCTGCCCAAGATGCTGCCCAAGAGCTGATCTTCGGTCGATGGCCTGGTCCAGACCAGCCCGCAACGCCCCGCCGCTGCACCGCACGGCAATCTGCACGATCGATAACTAATTAATCGATGCTCACCTCTTTTGGGGCGCAATTAGCTGGCATCTCTCTACACACATGGGACAGGAAGTAGCGTTGGATTCAGTTGAAATATGCAGATGTTTCATTCACAATCGTTCTTGGTACGCGTAAAGGTGGAGCTAAACGGCAGTACGAGCTGGGTTACTGCCCATTGGCAATGACATAACACTTAAAAGTTTAGGAGGATGATTTAGATAGAAATTAATTCAGTCTTGATCCGTACAAGGCATGGACTGAGCTGGCCTACGTTTTGTAGTTGTTGAGAGATAAGGACTTACTGGCTTGAAGCGCTTGACTTCTACGCACATGACTAGGAGGGTAAGCGTCTTCCATTCTTGGCTTCGTCCACACCATTTTCACGGCCTCCCAGCTTCCTTGGTCTTCTAGGCTCGAGCACACTAATCAATAAGTCCGTGTACATAATCTCCGCCTTCTTCAGAAGGTTTTTCAACGTGGTCCCATAAGCTGTTCCAATAATAGAACAAGTTGGTGATTTCAACGCCCGAAAATCCCACCTCCAGCTTGTTTCACGACCATTATCGTTCATCGAACCCTCATTTTCGGCGATTTCAATGATCCAGCGCAATTATAATTGCATCTTTATACTTTTGATTGGACTCTCATTACAATCATAACGTATTACCGGCACGCTTCATTTTTACAGAGGTTAAAAAGCCAATAAATCGCGCGTTATCCGCAATCCGATTATTTCTCGGAAGCACACACAATACTGTTGGCGTTGATTCTGTTGTTCGGTTGCATCAGGACGTGCAGAATGCAGCTCGCGGCAGCCGCGTATTGTCTTCGATTATCTTGAATTCTCTTAACCCACATTCTTGATTGACGGGAGCGTCGCTGCCGGCATGACTTCTGGGTATTGCCTGGCGACGGCGTAATCCGTGGGTTTCGGCCGGCCGGCTGGCCATTTGTGTGAACTTGTCGGTAACGCGGCACGTTGTAGAACTCACTACTCGTGCGCCACTGAGATAGCGAGTCTAGGACTATATAGGATCAAAAAATATGTTGTTTGAGCACTTAGGATCATTAGATGATTTCTAGAGGTTTGCTGTGCTATAAAATGCCGGTTCAGGACGTTTAATGTGGCCCACCTTGAGAATGCATTGTATAATCTAATGGAGAAACAAATTTTCCTCGTTTGGAATGGTATTTAGAATGTCCATCAATAGTATATGAAAATATGGTAGAATATAATGTCATAGGAATTGATTCCTGGAGAAGCCAGGAAGATTAACACGGTCCACCTCGCAAATCAAACTTTTTTAACTACTTGTATATATACCGCTTGCTTTTGATTTTGTCTGTGTAGTCAACAACTGTACACCTATATTCCTCCGTGCACATTTCTGATCCTGGATCCTGGCAAGCAGGACATCTCTCCGACGATCTCCGTCACTATTCGCGATGGGCGCAGCATCCTAGCTATCGCACGCGAGCACGTGACGTGCGAGGACTGCTCTTCCTGGCTAGATTATTGTCATCTCTATTTCTACGTAGGATGGAACCAGTATTATAGACTGAGACCTACGCAAGATTGAATCATTGAATGAAATACTAGAATCAATTAGCCAAGGAAGATATAAGAAGCCCAAAATGGCTAGAGATAAAACCTACATAATTACACGAAAGAAATTCATACTCGCTTGACGAATCGTCTGGTTGAAAGATATGTTATGCAGATTCTTCGGCGCGGAATTTTTACTGTTTTTTTTCGGTCTTGCCTCGGGGCTTGTCACTCAAAATCGTCTGGGAGTCTGTGGCCATTATTCGCCTGCGATCCTAATAATTAAACATTAAGAATTGCTTGCTCATGTGCACTCGATGCGCAACAAGAAAGCAAATTGCTGTTCTCTAGCGTCTTCTCGTGAAGTGAGCTTGTGTTCGATTTTTTTTCCAAAGCCTCGCACTCGAGTCAATCCTCATCGTCGTGCGTTTTCTAGACAAGAATTTTCATTGCTCGGGACGAAAACCTGATTCTGCGCTGTGCATTGAATATAATGTCCCGGCGTACTGGCGCATGTATTGCGCGTTGCGCGTTGCGAGTTGCGAGTGGCGACCGCGCCAGAGACATGTTTTTTTTCCACGCAGAACTTTCACTTGCGGATCCTGACTACGTCCGCAGCAGCAGCAGCAGCAGCAGCAGCAGCAGCAGCAGCAGCAGCAGCAGCAGCAGCAGCAGCAGCAGCAGCAGCAGCAGCAGCAGCAGCAGCAGCAGCAGCAGCAGCAGCAGCAGCAGCAGCAGCAGCAGCAGCAGCAGCAGCAGCAGCAGCAGCAGCAGCAGCAGCAGCAGCAGCAGCAGCAGCAGCAGCAGCAGCAGCAGCAGCAGCAGCAGCAGCAGCAGCAGCAGCAGCAGCAGCAGCAGCAGCAGCAGCAGCAGCAGCAGCAGCAGCAGCAGCAGCAGCAGCAGCAGCAGCAGCAGCAGCAGCAGCAGCAGCAGCAGCAGCAGCAGCAGCAGCAGCAGCAGCAGCAGCAGCAGCAGCAGCAGCAGCAGCAGCAGCAGCAGCAGCAGCAGCAGCAGCAGCAGCAGCAGCAGCAGCAGCAGCAGCAGCAGCAGCAGCAGCAGCAGCAGCAGCAGCAGCAGCAGCAGCAGCAGCAGCAGCAGCAGCAGCAGCAGCAGCAGCGGCAGCGGCAGCAGCAGCAGCGGCGCACTGTTCGAAGGAATCCCGTTGTCAAACGAGCCCACTAATTACTCGCTATCAACTATCAAGTCATACGGCTTTCAGATTATTCTTTGCAGAACTGTAAAAGTTGATCGAATTTCCATAAATTTCTATCATAAATGGTCGACTGTCTGGTAGATTGATGGCAAGAGAGTTCTGTACATGTTTTACTGGTGACTGAATCTCTGTAAATAAATGTTTGTCTGTCACTCTCTTTTTTCATTAAAAAAAAATATATATTATATATATATATACTATATGTTTGACTCCCCACCCATCGAGCTCAAGAAAGAAATTAACCGCTGGGAAAAATAACGAGCACAGAGTAACAAGTACAAGCCAACACGGATCCAATGGGAGACAGTGTCAACTTCAATGGATGATGATCATTAGCCTCTAACCTATTACCTCCGTGATTCGATGATCCAACGATTCAATGACTCCCAAGTCAGAATCCGAGCCGTCTAGAAGTAATTTTACTTGCGGTTTTGATTATACAGTTACGACGCGATTTAATCACCAGTGCGACGCTATTGTGAATACAATAGCAATACAATACAATGCAATATTTCTATTCATTACAGCAACAGTGATGTTCTGTTGTAAACATATCTAATTGTTTTATCATCATATCACCTGCTTAGAATATTTTTTACAGTTTTCAGTTCGAAAAGAAAACATGGTTGTGGGTGACCGTGAAAACTGTTGATACGGGAACGTTTTCGCGGTCAGATTTGCTCAACAACAATAACCATTGCATAGGCAAGATAAAAGTTAAGCAATATCCATCGCATGTACACAAAGATTATGTGGTACATCGTGCTTTTCCGACAGTCGCTTTTGTTCCACCAAATAATGTTCCGAGGCGAACACAAGTCTCTCGTCTCAACTCTTGTTTGCTCAGCGTTATACGGCCGTAACACGCGTTCGATTTCGATCGATCCAAGGTAAATGTTCGCATCGCACAAGGTCTTTGCCATTAATTGGGTTATGCCTTGGGAGCAGATTTGCAAGACACAGCCTCTCGCGCATAATCAAGACCGCTGGCCATGGGTGCCGCTTTTCTATAGCGCTGTTCTTTCTTTTTTTCAGAACACTTTGTAGTTTGTACGACAAGACAAATTTGACGCGCGTGTTAATTGTATCAGATTTTCATCGAAATCGCATCGTATTACCTAAATCAAATTTAACTAAATATGGTTGCTAATCAAATACGTAACAGGTTACTCTATAAGGACAGTCTAAGAAAGTTCGATGCTTTGATATCCATACCATCAGTAGCAGATGTTGACGCGTGCAAGTCTTCATTTTACAAACAAAATTATAATAGTCTAAAAGATACCAGTTTTACAGAGTAGGTCATCGTCTGTGTGTTGAATATATGTATCCAAATTGCCAGGCTATAAGTTGCAGAAGACAATGCCAGTCGAACGATGTGGCTCGTCTGGAAAATATATATGCTGGCTGCTACAGCAGCCTGTTTGTCTAAAGACGTGTGTGAGAATATTCTGAAATGCGTGCATGTGGCTTGTTCACCTGCAGACAGGCCATTGCATGCATATCCTCGTTTCGTAAGCCGCCGCCGCCGCTGTGGGCTATAAGGGAAACATTATTATACAATTCGCTAATGGTATTATTATGATACGGCGATCCAGTACTAAAGTGCTAAGTACACGTCTATAAAATACCGTCTTATACGGTCTTACTAAAGGTCTTACTTCATATTTAGCAGTTATTATCGTCTGACCTGACCTCGTGAGAATTATAACTCGGTTTAATAGAAGAACAATGCATCATCTTGATTTTTGGTTAGAACGTTTTCAGGTACACGTGCCTGTTTGCTCCGTTCTTTACGAATTGAACGTATTTAGTGAATTAATCTAGACAATAAAAAGTCTCGAGTGTGTTAGTTGTATATAGTTCATGGTGCACACAAGATTTAAAAGCTCGGAGGTAGTAAACACTAATTTGAAGCTGAAAATAGCTCATCTGTTTATCATTTTCATCGTTTACGGCTCACGATCTATGAAGTCAATATTTAAATTGTCTTAATACCTAATTTATGTCTGCTATTTTACTCAGCGATAGAGTACTCGAAGTATTTGGGTCCATGAACAAAGCCCGCTATGGGCAATGGGTACACGCTTGAGCAAGTAATTTTGGAAAGCTCAAGACAAATCCTTTGATTTTTGATCGATAGATCGATCATTTTATAATAAACATTTTTTTCCGTAAATTTCGCATTCAAAATTACTTCGAATGCGTGATGAAAGTGTTCCTAATAAGTAAGATTTCATTTCCTTTGTACCTATTCTGAAATGTAAGCAATAGCTGTTATTGGTCCGCTTTCGGGATGCAATAAATTCTGGTCAATTGTTGGGGGGTTCGACTCCGCGGGTGCATGGATAAATCAAGCGATCGACACAATAGTGTTTGTAGGTATTATGGCACTCTGATTCGTTTCCGTTTGATTAGAAATCTGGAAATTCCAGTTGAAAACCAAATTCTATAATTACTTTCAACGTGGTTCTACGTGTGATTGGTCCCGGCTGCTCTCGAATTTCCAACCGGCACCCGCAACGGCGCTTAGGCCAATTAATTCCGAGCCAATTTACTGCGTGGCCCGAAATGTAAAACAGTCAACTTGTTGTTAGGCACAAATTGCAAAACAAGTTTTAATAATGCACTTTGCTGAGGTATACAGTCTGTAAAATCTTTACAGATTATGAACAATCAATTGGTCCAGCTGTTCGTTCACTTTCAGAGTCAATTACATGATTGGCATATAGCTGGTTCCGGTCTGGGAATCTGCTTGTTACTTTGCTGTTTGCTGTTTGCTGTTTGTTGATCGCATTATACATCGAGCTGAGCAAACGTGAACCGCCTTCATGCACCAAAAATATAACACTGAAAAAGCAGCAATAACTATTAGCTCCAACTCGCGAGCTATTAATCAAAACTGTTCGTCCTTAATTTATTTTGCCATATGCCATTTAACATGATTTTTTGCCTAGTACGTGTGGATGATCTGTGGATAAATTCATTTAGTCGTATTCATTGCCCATTGGTAAACTACTTTCCTAACTACTTCCATGTCCATGCATAATTTATAATTTTAGATTGATGTACGTATAATCGTTTATTTAAACATTGCTGTCTTGCAAAGATGGGAAAGTGATTCGAAACCAGCCATTCGACTTTAGTTTACATGAAAAGTTCGCTATAATATCGATATTTTATTTTTTTGGCATTTTCTACCTTTAAACTTGATATACTAGTAGAAATAATAATTCTTTAGTCTCAGATCGAGTTTCTTGATGTTGAAGTCGACAACTCGTCCGTCATCCTCGACCTAAATGTCACCTGTTTTGTTAGATGAATCTCGCGTACCTATACACAGCAACTGCATCAGGAGATACCTCTCAAGGCAGAAAAAATGTTTTTATTGTTGAAGACTTTTATTTGATCAACTTCATACATTGTTGTAATAAAACAAGTTTTCATCCATTCTGTGCAAACTAATTACCATTGAATGCCGTTTCTTTGGAAAATGTTGCATTCATATTTCAATTACTTACGATATGCAAGCAGAGCTACTGTAAACGAAACGGTGTCTTTATTCTTCGTGTTATTCTTATATACACATCGAAGTATTTGCAAGTGATACCTTTTACACGAAATTTGTGTGCACATTTTACAATTGCCTAGCGTAGACGATATTTCTCTACAAAAAAGCACCCTCTCGGTACACTTATTGCCAAGTCATCGGATGAGTTCTTTTTTCTTCGTGATTGTTGTACGACTTTCCAACTCATTTTTATGGGACCACTTGTCAGAGCAAAAAGTCTGCTTTTTCGCCCTGCTATTTGCTGATCTTCGGCAAATACTCAGCAGACTTCCAACACGAATTGTTATTCTCATTGTGATGGATAATTCTGATCAGACCATAACAATCGTGGGAAGACATTAACCAAATCTGCATTCGAGACCATTTATCCATGGTGTATAGCCAGAACTCAGTAAAAACAGGATCTACAGACGTCACCATGGAAAACTCTACACTGTATCGATTGGAAATCAAGGAAAGAAAGCCATGCAGGAACAAGTGCATGGCGTTGCATGTGATTATCTGTCGCCATTGGAGTTTAGGAATTTATTTTCGTCTAGTAGTATTGAATTTGTCTCAGTGCACTAGTTTTTGTTACTTTTTGACAAAATGCAAACTGCGGCCTGGAAATTTTCAATCACTCCAAACACAGATTTGGTTTGGTTGTCTAGATGGAGATGTCTGAAAAAGTGAATCGCCCAAAAAGTATTTTATTTAGCTGACCACATAATTTTTTTCATTTCCCAACAGTAGTAAAGTGAGATCTGTTGCAGCAACACATAGAATGTCAGGCTCGCAAGTCTCGAGCCTTGCCGACTGAATATTGCGGTACTTGCGAATGTCCGCATGCTGTCGTGTCTAGAGACCTGCACTGTATCTGACAAGCCAACTTCCAAAGAAGCTCAGATCAGGTCTGACAACTATTACACTAAACCTATGCTCCTCTGTCCTCGCAGTCTTATCCTACCTTCTCTGTGTCGCTTGAATTCAACGAGTCTTTCTTTATTATTGAATAACAAACTTAATACTATCATCTTACACTGTCCACGCTTTGAAATAATTGTGATTTTATAGCCTTGAAAGCCCCATAATAATGGGCCATCCTTTTTACTACCATCTTTACCTCGATTGCCTCTTGAGTACAATAGGAGGAGTGCTGCTGATTTCTATGTCATAAACGTGTTGTATAGTTTTACAAAATGTTGATGAGGTAGCATCGCTAAAAGATCTGCCTTCTTGACTTTTCAACTTGCGAGTTTTTATTGCAGATCTTTGATATACCGACTCGTACGAGTTCTTCTATGGCCATGGGTCAAGGTGTTCAGTTCAAGTTGTGTGTGGATAAGATTTTTATAAAAAAACTGGAATTAATTTGTTTTTTGTCCATTGCAGGTAAGACCATCTTAAACATTTGCGGGGTTGTTGGGAGAGAAGGTGAGTAAGTCGACTTTACTTTGGGTTTCTGCTTTTAAACGGTTTGTTTTTTAAATTCCTGAACTCATGAATGCAATTTATTAAGTTTATCATTCGTTATATCCGCAGTTAACTATACATTTAATATTTTTTATGAGGGCATAAATTACTACGATATTAATCTCGTTTAAGAATTGCAATAAATCTACCTTTTTGCTAAAGAAGATCCTACATAATGAAACGGGCCTGAATTACAACCGTGTGAGTTGAATTGCCTATTCTAATAACCAAACCTACATCATATTATTTTATGAAGTAATTAACATGTTTGCTGACACAACGATTAGCCTCGGAGAGTGTGAGCTACATCTCAACGCAGTAGCTCGTGCCCCTATGCCCAAAATAAGTGACATTCGCAGCTCATTAGAACAACGTGACGGTCATTTGCACCATGGTCCATGACCCACGACTTTAAAGCGATGGATTTCGACACGCCTGGGTTAGAGGTCAGGACAAACAGACAATTTCAGCTCGTCTCTTTTTAGGTCGCGTGCCCGTTACAAGCGCACCGAAGAAAACGTTTTGTGGGCCACACGCCCCACCGTTTCTTTCGGGCTTAATAATTCGACTCGAATCTTGTTTGTTTTACGGTTGACAGTTCTTTGTCGCTGACGCGAATGCTAAACGATCGCAGTGTCGATTGAAGAATCGCGTGGCCGCAAGTCATTTGATAAGCACAGATCTGACATTTCTGCGCGATGAAATTAATTGGCGCGTGTGTACAATGTACAGCTGCCGGAATGATTAATTTCAAACAAGAACTACACAGCGTTCTCACTTTGTTTATATTATTTAGTAATCTCTCATCCATGTCATCCAAAATTATTAAACAAATCACGTGACATAAACAGGCACTCTAACATAGCCCTCGTGGCGGAAATTCAATCAAAATACTAATTATTTTCCTCTGCCAGTAACTAGTTTTCAAATTCATAACCACTTCACATATTTTTCCGATGGTACTATTTGACATAGAAACCAATATTCGAAGCGGATACACAGCCTACCGGCCAAACATGCGAGTGCGACCCGGCGCCTCCACCTCCAGCCAAAGCGACACCCACTCGGAGTGTAATTTCCCGGCTAACGTCGAGGGAGAAAGTGAGTGCAGCTAAGAATAGATTGGCGTCGTCTTGTGGCATCGCCGAGTGACCACTGGATGCAGTTAGCGATGCGGAGATGCCGCAACGGATCATTGACTGCAACAACACCAACAGCAAACCACTCGCTGCGCTTTGGCGAAGATGCATACACATAACCCGACGCAGCCAACGGCCGAGGTCCAGGGAAATCGGGGGATATTTCGGAGATTGGAAGTAGAGTACGTTTTTCGTAGCAGTCCTAGCCGTCACATTTCCTCTGTTGGTTTATGAGATGTTCCAACTTGTCCAACGATTGGAAAATGGATCGAATTTACTCGGTTAAATAATGACAGATCAAGTGTTAGAGGTTAGATGCATCCACTAATGCTTGAGTCACAATAAAACAGGTCTTGCGTCGTCGTTGGAGTGCGAGAAACCAATGTGTGAGATTTTTTTGATAGTCAATAGATTTGAAGTAAATCCCGATTTTTTCCGGGAGACATCCTCGGAAAACTCGTACCGTAGCTGCGCGGGTTCTGGGCTCACATAAACTCTGTGTTACGAGCTGAAATTAGAAGATTTAGTCAGTCAATCGGATTGTCACTGATACGTCTAGTTGCCTTCGAAAACGTTTCTAACTGCTGCGCTTTGATGCTTCATCTAACAATTGCCGTGAGACCAGCCGGCAATCAAATGGTTAGGGATCACCGCAAGTCACATCTATAATGGTCTCAGATCACCAGGTATTGCTGGATTACGCGAATGTAGTTGTTTAGGTACCTACTTTCGATTCAGCCTTGTGTTCGACGTACCTTTTCACGCTCAATTGGCATGTTAGGCAAATGTTTTGAATATTTTCGGTACGATTTTCAAGTGTTAGCTAATAATGAATCGTGTATACCCTTGATATTTCGATATGCTTAATATGGAATTCGTCCTCACGTTGGCTGTTTTGCATTACAAGGAGTACAAAGCGGAGTTATTTAACAGTAGTTTGGTGGTAGGCACTTTTACTCAGATAATTAAGTAAATTATAGCCTCATTGGCGTGAGTGCGAGTCTGACTTAATATTTACTTAAATCTCGAGAAAGCTCTTTGAGTTTGACATCTGTGTGAAAGTATAGTAATCATACGAGGAAGCTTTTAAACATGGGAATCGAGAGTGACAGTCACCCATCATCCCGGTTCCATAATATAGCAACCATTCGCGACCATCGCATACATCGCGTACATCGTCTACATGATGAATTCCTGCACTAAAAATAGGGGTCAGAAAATGATCTCACTCCTTGTGGCGTGGCGCCATGCCGCCCTCACTAGATCACCGCTGATACCGCGAGAGCTGTTCGCAATTTGCATACACTGACTATGGGATGCAGATTCCTAACAATGATTACTGTCCCTCCTAAGACTTCGCCAAGACTGTGAATACAAATTGCACGCATCGTTTTTATGACGACGATCATTTTGAAAAAAATATTACGTCATCGCGATCTAATTTATGAGATAACAATAAGAAAGCGTAATGATTTTCAAAATTTGTTTTTTTAGGTCGGTTTCATTCGTCTTTTGAGTTGGATAAAGTGAAGAGAATTGAGCGATGCATAGAAATCAAAACCCAAATCACCGATTTATATTCGCATTATTGGCCTTATCAATCTAATTGTCCGCCGAAATATTGGTGACAGCTATAACATTAGTAAATCGTCTCGCATTATGCCACAGTGTCTGTATTCTGCGGTCGAAACGCCGAATTTCGTTGCTGCAAACGGGCGGAACACGCCATTGTGTCGGAACTGGAGTAGTACTCATATAGTGAGGTATAGTGAGGTATAATTTGGACCGGCGTTGCACTTTGTCGACCAGATCATTTGCTACGCACGATTGTTACGCATGTTCGCGCCGCGTTCAAACGGCGTGGCTATTCCTGAGCAGCGCGCTCTGCAGAACGAAATCTCTCACGTATCACCACTTTGTTGCATTGCTAACCTACTTTACCCGAGTCGAACCGGCGATTCTGGTGTCTCTGCTGTCGTCTCTCTCTCTACTCCTTAGAGCAGACAACGGACAATTGTGATGCTGATGAGCAACCACGATAATCGATCTGTATAGCAAATCGGCGTGATTGGCCTAAATAAACTGGATATTTTGCCATAAATGCCTGCAATAATATGGTGACTTCGTGATCAGTTCTGTCAAAAAATTGTGGAAAGTGTGCCAGTTGGTGTTTGGAGAATTGCGTTATTTTTATTTGTTTGCTTTTTTATGCATGATATGCATACCTACCTTTAAATGTACCAATATAGTAAAACCACGTAAAACTATGGCAAAGTCTATGATACGAATAATATAAAAGGACGAGACTTCCAGCTTGCGACATATTTAACTTTAATAATTTTATGCTCTTTTGCAATGTCGTCTGTTTTAGGTAAAGGTTGCTACGTTAACATCCAAGCTGTATATAGCTACGAACTAAAAACCAATTATCATTACCACTCTAACGAACTCACACCTTATTTACAAAATAGATTTCTGCAATGTCTGTCTTTGAAACATGCGAACTTGAAATTTTCCTAATAAGCCCACATGGTTCCGTCTCGGTGTGGGCTTACTTACCTATCGACTTTCGGGACAGATCATCGGTTCTTTGGAGAAGTCAATACTCTGCATCCTACACGTTCGAATGCATGTGTGTGTGTGTATAAAACAAAATATCCAATGACTCGATTTGCTGCACTAGCTCGATGTATAAGGCAAAGAAGGTTTAGAGCAATTTCACTACAAAGACAACGATTTCAATCTTATTCTTATGTAACAAGCTGCAGCAGCCCAGCAACCTGTTTTCTTACGGACGACATGTGCATAAATTAACTGATTTCCTCATAGTTAAAATCAAATCTGTAGGATACCTGACTTGGATGTGGGCTGAAATACTATATGGACAGGTAAATGCTGATTGTTTGAGCCGCCGAACCAATTTATTATTAACGGCGATGGGTTTTTTTTTCAGTTCCTCTTCCTTTTGGTGTTTGTCTAATCATATTTTAAGATGCTCTGATTTCAACGTGAAGAGGCTATATACGTGAGGTAAACGAGGTACTTGCACCGCGGGCCATAACAGTACGACGATTTACTAAGGTAAACGTCAAATTGCATGCATAAGTAATATGGTTACTAGTAATTCCTATAACACATCATTTATCATATCATTTATTATAAAATGTATTTATATTTAAGCCTTTGCCAATATGATGCCGTCTTAGGCTATTATTTGAAATTCTTAAGTGCATTTCATATTATATTTCTTCGACACGTTCTATGTTCTTACCTCTCACACAAAACAGCACCTTCATGAAACATGAATTTTTCTAACGCGCCTAAACAATGCGTGAGTCGCGAGACAAAAAAGACAAATCGTGCTAGCTATACCTGAGACATAACTTATATTATAATCTGATCATATTATGTGATGATTGCTCTAGATTCTTGACGTATCTGCTACCGTATTTCGTGATGCCAGTCGAGCTGGTATCTGCGCTTATAGGGTGTCCCATTAGCAGGTCACAGGTCTTGGCGTTCGCGCTCACGCGCTTTATTAGCCAACATACAGCAAGCACGCGCGTTTAGCAATTAGCAAATAACTATAAACACAATACACTTGACACAAGAGTGCATGGCTGTCTGCATCGAATTGTTGCGTGCATTCTGCCGACTCCGAACAATGCTTTCGATAGAATTACATAATGTTGTATTCGACAATGCAAGTCAGCGGATTGTTTATTGATTGCTGGTTGGCTGGTTAGCTCAGTTATGTTTCTATCCAAGTATAAGGTGACAAAAAAACAATGGAATAAATAAATGGTCAACTTTCTTAGCGTCAACTCCTATGTGTGATAGATCAGTAGTGTGGTTTTGCGTAGACACCTCGGTAGACTTAATAACTTGCCTTATGCAATGTTGTAATTGAATATTTCTTTCTTTTTTTGCGGTGCACCTAATTCTTTCTTGCGTGCCCTGTGTGTGCTTGTGTCACATTCGAGCACGAGTATGCTTCGTAGCTTGCGATCCTGATGTTGCTGAAAAAAGTGAGTAATATATACAATTCTAAAGATTACTTCTTGTTGTCTTGTCGTACTGGATGGGTTTGGTAGGCGCTGGTGATGTCGATGCGGGAATCGACACTGACAAGGGATACATTCGTTGCGGGAGTGATAGTTTCTCTTAGGGCAACTGTGAAGTAAGAGAAAAGACTTTTTACGATTTATTACACATTTATTACGTAGCATACTTTATCGTTTATGGTTTTACAATTTTTGTGTGGTTCAGGCAATATATTTGAACCATTTTGAGGTTCAAATTCAATCGTTTGGAACGAAGATACATTAGCGAATCGTGCTTTACCTGTGTGTCGACCTACATAATTAAATTAATGCCTTTCAATTGAGTCATATCTTATGAAAAGTCACACACAAAAAGCATCGATATCTGTGCTGTGTGTATAGCGATTGTTAATAAACGCATTGTTATACTCGTAATGGATCGGGTATTGTGTATCCAGCGTCAATGCGAAGTTTGATGATGCGAGACAAAAGCCTACAGACTTTCACCTCGAGATTCCCCTCAGGAGGAATCCTGTACGGCTTGAGCTCTCCGCAACCTCCCAGTTGGTCCGATCGCGATTCATTCCCAATCAATGCAGTTATAAATACCCATTCAAGATTGCCGGAGAATCAATTTAAATCAATACACCGCCTGTCTTTGTTAACAACATTCTGCATGTAACGAGCTACCTACTCTCTCAAATATGAACAAACACATTTTTTTTGTTTATTATTTAGATTAATTGATTGATATGCCTGCATGATGGATTGGCGATCACAAAGTTTGTTTTAGGGAAAGTATTGCGTGGTACATTAATGTGAAACTCATTTTTTTGCTGTGTGTATAGCATTCACTTTCAAAATTGGGAATAAAAGAAGCTCAGGACAAGAGGAATGATCTGAATAAGTATTTCGTTAGCGTTTCATTTGCAAGTTTGAATAGTCAATTTTTTTTCTCGTCGATCGATCGAGAAATACCAATTGATCGGAAAGTACAAATCACACAACACAATCGATAAGTGATCGCATCAAAAACAGCGTGACAATCCCTCGACAACGACGATCGCCATCACCTTTCAATTTTCCGAACGGCGGATTGCGGAGATCTGCAGCTAACGTTCGGTGGTCGTCCCCGGGTATAGCAGAATGCATTCACGTGGACCTCGGATTCGCAATGCGATTCGATACGTCACCTTTACCAACGCGCCGACAATAAACTACCAAGTTTTTCAACAATCGGCTCTCTATTGTACCGAGCTTTTGTACCTGATTGCATCGCATCGCAACACATTCTTCTACGACGCTATAGATTCGGTTCCCAAAATTAACTCTCGAATCTGACCTCTGCGTGCGAACGTTACGCACATTGCCATCGATATATTGTTCGGCCATCAGAGTTGAGTCAGTCGTGTCGTTTGTCTACGTTGAAACCGTGAACAGTGCAATTAGTGCTGCACGCATTTCATGGGACATGATAGTGCACAGTAATAATCCACGGCAGCATACCTACACTCACGACGCGAGATATTATTAGGTGTATCAGCATTAGCATGTAGCAACAGCAAGGTCAGTTATGGACTTCACACTTAAGATGGACAATGGGATAAACAGTCATGACTTGTTAGATTTCATCAGTTTACTCGACAAGACGTGACGTGCCATTTGGTGTCAAACCGAGGCGTGCATTTTTCAGAAAATATATCTAGATTTCAGCCGTCAAAAATAATACTAATCAGAAAGCCAGCCATCAGATTCAACCCCAAGCTTTTTGTTTTTGTTTCGCATAATTGGAATGGCATTTCGTATAATTTATATAGCAGGGCAATTTTGCTCTTCTTATATCGTTCTTGTATCGTTCCAGAGGTTCTAGTTGGGGATTAATGTAACGTTTCGCCTCATCATGTGAGAATCAGTTGAATGTGCCATTGGCAAAATTGTCTTTACAATTGGCATAGCGAAACTACGTAAGATACACTACCGATGCTGTAGGTATCATTTTCTTCTCAGCCTTCACTTTCGTATGAAACCCCGCGGGATATAGATTATAATAATTGAGCAAATATTATTTTGACCACACTGGAGAAGTGATCCAATCATAACAACCAACATTGTTGAAAAGGTATATGTAGTGCTCTATTATATTCAATATGGTGGATATATACCGGCTCATACATTTTGTAAAGTCTTAATATAATCAAAATTTTATTTGCCAAAAGTACCACGCACGAATCACGATCTCTTACCGCTGTCCGTGTAATTGATACATATGGCAGATACTGCATTTATTGATTCATAGATATCAATTGTGAATTGGTGGTATTGAATCCTGCTTTGCTCCGTTATGATGACCGGCAGGGATTTTATCGTTGTTGGATGGACGCCTGATCCGTCATGTTTCGCGATAGTTAAGATATAGTAGGCAAGGTATAGACTATCGCTATCAAGTTAGTAGTTTCTGGTAGATAGGTTTATAGAGTCATAGAACATGGTAGAACTGGAAAGGCAATGCGCCATACTCGCAGCAGCTTGTGCAAGCTTGTGTTTGAAGACAACCGTTGTGCATGTAGTTCGTCGCACACAGCGGTCTTCTCTGATAAACCAGAGAATACAATGCAATTCACTGATAGCAGCTCGTTGTGGCTTTCAGAAGTTTCCATAAGTTGATGGAAAGTAATGAGGGGAGAAACTGTTCGTGTTTCTTAGCTATAGCTGGTCGGTAGGCGTGTTGGGAATAGTCAACGTTGATATGAGATTCACAAATTTGAATGGGCGTCAACAGTTACTAGAACATAGAATTGGTTCGTACTTAAATTAATGTTCTGCTTCCTTTCATAAATAAATGTACTTTTTTATTTTTATCTCAAATCGAAAGAGTTTTCTGTTTTCCTATTGAACAGAAGTTATTTGCGATTTATTCATAGTCGGGGTGTTACTCGTTCACCTTAACAATTCTTTATCTATCTGAAACATGAAAATCGTGAATAAAATAATATTATTATGCCTGGTCGTTATTTCAATCGTTACAACTTCACATATATAGCATATTTCAATACGTAGTTTTACTAATTAGATTTGAAAGTGGAAATTCGTGCCCGAAGTATACCTACTCCCTGAAATGCACTATCGCATACTTCAACATTTTTTTGTCCATGCTCGAAATAATCTATACGCGATTTAGTTTACCTTTTGTAAGTTCAGTGGCCGAAGGCCCACGTTTTCCCTATTTGTTCATCCGTGACAACGATATCGTTGGGGTGATGCACTGACCGCTGGTCATCAGGCGGACATTGGTATACGTAATCCTTACACTCTATACAGGTATACACTACAGGTAAAACACTACCCATCCATTGCAGCCAGTCGACATAATACAAATAAAACGAATCCACTTCCTGCTGCTTTATCTTCGCCTGCTTTGCATATTCATGCGGCACATGCAATCATATTGATGCGCACCTATCGTGTATAGGTAATATCCCCGTACACAGCACTACACATGTGATTTATGCTGCATTAAACGCACGTGTTCGGGCTTCAAACGCGGAAAGCCGTGTTGACCGTTACAATTGAAGCTCCCATTTCCTTTTTAACGAACCCGTCATTATTCGGTCAGATTTAAATTTGAATTGGAGCCTTTTCGAAATTGGTATAAACATACGCGTGGGCATTGAGATGATTATCTGTGTCTCGCATGACTCTGGTCCAATTTACTTGCATGTTATTTTTTTTTAAATATAAATCATGAACTAGTTAAATCTACTTCATTAACAATAGCTTAAATAACAAGCTCGAGCTTCGCTCAACCTTGGTGCCCATAGGGCACAGGCATATGCGCATAGCGCAAACATATGCCCGTAGCGCAGACATATGCGCATAGCGCAAACATATGCACATAGCGCAAACGAAGTGTAGGTAAGTGTGTTGGTAAACAATAGATGCTTACTCAAGCTTACGCCCTTAAAAATACAGCCGCTCTGAGAAATATTTCTTCGTCCAATCACTATATACCTTGCTATCGTTACCAGTTTCTGTATTAGGGCCTACGGCCTACTACTACTTAGCGCAGCTGTTTAATTATAAATGCGGTAGTAGAGATCAGATACCATTTCCAACCGATTTCAGTCAAAATTCTATTATATAGGAAGACCTAATGTATAATTTGACAGGTTCTGTTCTAGATATTATTTCTAAGTATTTCAAACTCATTGGTTCAAGGAGGCAGAGGAAAAGTAAACAACATAATTGCCTGCTCATTTTCCCATTAATTAATTACTTATTTACTGGTTATTAAACTGTCGCAGCGCAATAGCAAATAATTAATCATTCAAAATTCTTCATTTGAATGTCAGAAACAATGATGAGTGTCAATTTCTATAACCTCAAGTTTTGACACGGCATGTTGCTACGATACGGAGCTCGGATCATCGCTTTACCTTCGCAATCACTGCCGTAAAGATACTTTACGCTGATGATGCTGCGCTAAAAATAAGAGAAGAGAAGAGAGGAAAACAGAATTCGTGAAACGAAAGGAAATTAGGAACGCTTTTTTAAATCATTGTTTCATGTTTAATTATCGTTGTATTTCGTATTTCGCACTGACAGCTCCTAATTTCCCGTTGTAATTTTGTCCCGATGCTCCTATCCAGTTGAGCCATGCTCTAGCCCTTGGTCCGCGGCAATGTTTAACTATTACCAACACATTTGTGACGATTAAGTGGTCTCACATAGCAGCACTACTTCATGTAATTGTACATTATTCCATCGCAAATCTCGAGGCAGTATTGGCGTTACCGCTAGTTGTCACTTCTATAATATTATACTGTAGGAAGCAGGTCGTAGGGTCAATGTTGATGGAAAGAAAAGGAACTACATGAACGCAAAAGCTAAAGACCGCTTAAAGCAGATGTTATTTCATCTTACGACCGCCGATTAATGTCAATACGCAGGAACTCTGTTCACCGTTACCGTAGATATCAATCCTCGTTGGCTTTCTGAACAGTACTTAGCGTAATTAATCGTGCAATTAGGATTTTAAAATATAAATAGCATTCAACTGAACAGCTGTTGACGCTGAATAAGTACAAAACGCATAGCTCAATTTCGTGACAATCTGGGGATTAACATAGATAAATGCAATTGTTATCTTTAATATTTTCAAGGTAGGTAGTTATAATTTTGCTAGTAATTTGACCGAACTTCAATAATTTGTTGTATTTTATTTATTTAATTCATCCTTCAAATTTGATGAATCACAATGAATCACACAAGATCAAGTGACTCCATGCTGATATAGACTTCGTTCAAGGTAAATTATTATAATATACTGACTAATTTTTATTATCTTCGAAATTGAAGGACACAGTTTGCTGTTTAATAAGGTCCTTGGGTTTGATGTTAAACATAACACTGTGTGAGCAATCTTGATGGCAGGCAGAGCTCAAGTTAGCCACAGCTATTGATGACTATATATAGTTCGTTTCCAGTTAGCCGTCATCAAACCTATTTTTTCACACAACCCCGAATATTTACTACCCCAAGAGTTGTCCGTCCATCAGGTGTGGGATGAGTGAATCCTCGATTGAACTCAACAAGCCTCAGCCTCGTCAACGGTAATTCCCCGCTAACCCCAAACGCCAATTTTTCCCACTTGAAATAATCGCACTGTATCCAAATATTGCGTGCCGTGTTCGATTACCAGCATGTGCTCTCATCATCAGAGAATCGAAAATTAGACACTATTCGCTACACATTCGTTGCATAAGACGAGGACCTAGACTATAATCAGTGTCACGTGGCTTCTTTCATCCGCGAAAAGGCGTGTTGCGTTTCGTAGTCGGTATACAAAAGAAAATTATCATTGCCAGAAGGGTTCTTGTTAAAGCAGTGCTCTTTGGTCACAATTAGCTGTTGACATAATGGAAGGTTGTCGGTGGTTGGGTGAAAATTTAATCGGCATGTTAACGAGGGATCTCTTGCGCCGATTGGTTCCTGCCAAGGTCAAGGGTGGGTCGACTTGGAGGAGGAAAATGAGGCACCCGTGCTAGCGAGTCCGCAGTGGACAGGGCCTGGTTAGAACACAAAGTGGTGTATAGATTCGCACAATTTTCCTGCAATTTTCCTGGAAACACGATCGAACAGAGGTCGAAGAGAAAAGTGAACAAATATCCATACAATATTCCATATTTATATCTCCGTCCGGTGAGAGGTCTTATAACAATTGTTGTTGCAATGGAAAATAATGTTCCCCAGATGATTTTCAATTCGGATGATGATTAAGGAAAACGGCCCTCAATCTTCGTCGGTCATTACCAGTCAGTCGGGCAAGCTGACGTGAAATTGACAGCGCACAAAGGAAGATCATGTCTTGTTATGACAGTTTTCTCGATTGTATCTCGCGAGGCTAAGATCGCACGCTAGAGAATTTAGATTCGCTCGCGTGATTTTACGACGGTCCATTTTCAATATTCAAAAAGTGTGTGAGACGGGTTGAGTTTCCTGACGGTTCTGCCCGGCATAACCTGGCTTTTACGTTATAATTGTGCATCTTCTTTCGGTGATTTTATGCATGAATAAACAAGTGAGTCTGCTGAGACAACGGTGGTTTATTTTTACTGTTAAATTACAAAACGCTGCAACGATATTCAGCGCTGCTGATTCACTATGCCTACTACAAGTACAACTATAAAATGCTGTGGGTACTACTTGTAACTAACTATGTACACATCTACCACTACGTTTGCTCCGATACGAAAAATTTAGCCGAGATAACTATAGTAGTGTAATATGCCCCTAGTGTTACTGTTACCTATACGACGTCTAGAGCAATACAGTACTACGTATACCTATACGTTTTTTCATCAGTCTCGGATATGGTAGCATGTAATTATAATGGTCGGTATATCACGTAATTAACCGTCAGACGATGATTGGGATCTTCACAGTCGAGTAACCAAATATAGCCAAGTGATCTCCAGCCTCGAATCATTCGATACGAAACTTTCTTACTAGTTAGTATATTATATTCTCATTGAACACGAACGTATCTACTTTTAACAAATCATTATATTCGTAAAACTAGTAGATTATTGTAGCTAAGCAGATTTATCTAATAATTAGGTACGATGACTTGAACTAGCCATATTACACTATTCATCACCGGCGTCTATAGAAAGTATGGACCTCTTTATTTATTACTATCATTATTAGCACTTCCTAATTTTTTCTAAGAATCGCGATGAATTGCCTTAAGTGAAAATGTAAAACCGGAAAATTTTGGATACACGTAGAATCAGAAACACCTTTCTCGTGCACTCGATCAGGCCGTATACCTAATTAAGTAAAGACGTGTGTTATTATTAAATTTGTCATGTACCAGCTAAGCTCAGCATCCAAACGATGAGACGGCATTAATAGTTGCAATTTCCTCCGAATGAGTAGGCCAAACAAATTTCCTCTTTTTAATATGCTTGGAGAAGAGAACACTGACACCGAGTCGTGGTTTCTCAAGAAGGGAAGGGAATAAAGTAGGAGGCGACCGCAGTGTGAATTCGCTGCATCCGCAACTCGGGGAGATTGGTTTGTTTGCTATCACCATTGTGAGGCAACACAAATTTACCACGGGCCTTTCTTAAGCCCAGTTTTGTGAATATGGCCCTGGGGATGAGAAGGGAAGGGGATGATTTTGTAGAAGTATGAGTTTAAATATTTGTGCCAATTTGAAAATCGGTTAAATGTTACGGGATGATCCAGAGAACATATTTTCTAGGCGATTCTGAATTATGAAATATCTTCGGATTCAGATTATACCCATAAAAATCACATTAAGAAGCACTAATTTCAAATCGCACCCACCAGGCACCAACGAGCACGTCACGCCGCACGCGAGAAGAGTTGCCAGTAAACGACAGTCACATCTAGATCTACCACTCCTACATAAATGAGATCAGAATAACCGTCATTTCCAAAGCTGACAAATCACCGCACACACACACAGCCAACCGAAATCACAACTAACAGAAATCTGTCAAGTCATCAACCGTGTCATGCGTTTCGACTATTTATAATCGTGATGTTTAATTGCGCTCATTGTCCCTCAGACACGAGTCATGATCAACATCAATTAGCTAGACAATAGGCGCGGATAGATCTCAGCGTCGCGATCACGTGTCTGTGCTCTGCTGTCTGCAGCGCGGGTGATGTCAGCTGTTCGGAAGACCGGCCGAGGAGGTAGTACTCCGCTTCTTGCCATGGTACTGGCCTAGGCATCGGGAGTCGCGCGAGACCTAACGGTACTTAAACCTCTGCCCTGATTTACTTAGCGTTGACCTACTATAGCGCGGTGGAGAACACGGCGAGAAGACGGACGCGGAGGATGGATTGCTAAAGGGCATAAACATCTCGTGTAGCTGATCAGGAGAGCGCGGCGTAGAGAGAGAGTGGCCGACTGGTGGCGTGGACGCCATGTTTTCTGCTAAAGAGTGACTGACAAAGGAAGTGTTTGGTGACATTCGTGTTTTTGGCAACTACTTTCGGAGGCCTTTTTTTCGGGGGGATCCGGTTTAGTAATTTTTACTTATTTATAAATCTACATCAGAATCTTTATCTAAAAAAGAGAATAATTGAAAAGAGATCATGGGAAACACTGTAAATCAATTCTGAGATCGTTCTCACTTCTCCGTTTCTGTGTGCCATTATGGCACAGAAATGATAGGCGCGGTAAATTATAGTCCAAACATGCAGTTTTACTAGCTAAACATCTTAAATACACACTGACACTGTATTTACGACTACCTACCAAAAATATTCAAAATAACACTTAGTGTTATTCATTACTAATATCATGGCTGCACCAGCCAAACATATGCTCCAGCTCATGTCCAGTTAAAACCACCCTCAGAACACTTGCCCGGGAAATAAGCTTATAGCGTTTCTTTCACCAATTTCTCCCTGGTTCGAACTTCCCCTCGAGCCTCCATTCCTCATGGCTAGCGACCAGCACCCCGTTCACCACTCTCAACTACCCGGGTCTCCTACCAGGTGCATCTGTGACCGGCTGGAGCAGGCTGGGTCGCTGGGACCTCCAAGGCGAGAGAGTGGAGCTAACGGGACCGGTCCGCCATACAACCTAATGCAAGCACACATGCAAGCACACATGCAACTGCAAACGAGGGAGGCATGTGTTGATGATGAGTCCGCGATAGCGTTCACCACACAGCGATGCAACTTATGCAATGAATTGATCGAGAGAGAGGCAACCGGTTAGGTCTTTTAGATCTCGCTCCCAATGAGTTTCTGGGTTGTGTTGCTGGGTTGTTTCTGTGATTGTCGGGTATGGTGTGTATCCCGTGTGCTTTGTTTCATGGTGGACCAGTTAAACTGAGTGTTTCGGAGTTGATGTTATAGCTGGTATTCTGAGAAAGTGATCAAAATCAAAGTCAAACTGTAGGTCAAACCTGGATATGACATAAATAGGCTCTCAGGCTTCTAAGCCATTTAATGCGTTGGGGGATGAAAGACCCACAAAAGAAAGGTAGAAAATATTTGCAAATTATTCACGATGCACCTATTATTTCGCGCTTGTTAGGTACCAGCTAGTTCGTATAAAGAGAGTGCCCAAATGAGGTCTGATTAATAGCGCACTGCAAGCGGATGAATTACTGTACAATGAACAGTATGCAGATGAGTGACGATAGGTATTAGGTAAGACATCGGGTTAATTGGCTCAGCTCTTCATTTGATGGCGTTCACGTTTGAGCGGTTGCTTCGAATTCTGCTAATCTTCCGTCGCATTGGAAGACTGGAAGACTGGAAGTAGCGGTGACCAGGACAACTCGCCTGAAACGGTTTTTTTTACTTCAATTCGCTCTTTTTCAATCCGATCTTAAGACTGTAATTAATTTCAATTACAATTCTGTAAAAAAATGTCAACGAAGGACACCGATTGTCATGGCCGTTGTTGTAAAAAATCTTCATGGCTATCCGTCAAATGATTGCTCCTATTTTTGGGTATTTTTCTTATTATGTGTATCTTATCTCGCATGTAATGATTGTAATTTGCATTGCGTTGTTCATATGTAAGGTAAAATCCGGTTAGAATGACACACCAACACCATGAGTTCTCACTAGTTGCCTTTTTTCAGCCATATTTAGCAAACATTTACTAGCACTTGCATTTTCTCCGCAACTTCTAAATATATATTTTTTTTGTATTTTGTGTTACAAACTTAAGTGCAACCTATATTTTCCCAAATTTTACCGCGAAAGGTGTTTGCATAATTGCCTGCTCACCTGTCAACATAGGATGTTGCGACAAGCAATACAGCTCCAACACGACAGTCGCCACTCTGTCCGTTGTTACTTGTTAACTGCTACCAAGTGGAAAATCTCGTATAATAACCGTGTCAAACCGTGTCGACGATTGGTACTTTGGTGAGAGTTGCATATCATTACGCCCGGTTATCTGGTTAATGTATCAATAGCCGGAAGTTGAATCTAGTAATATTGGGCGAGAGGAAATGCATTGCCGGCCAGGAGGTGGGGTGGGGAGGTTCATCAGCCTCCCTTGGCCCCAAAGCACGTGGCCCACATCACCTACAAACTCTCCCCACGCCCACGCCCACCGCAATCTCTTTTTATCACCGTCTTGCTGGCAGACGCGACCTACTGCCTTACTGACATCGCTATGCACTCGCTACTTTATCTCAGCCGCACGATCTGTTTTGGGAGATGCACTAAATGTCGCTGGGTATGTTGACTGACTCCGTTTGCATAAAGGTAAATATTGATGATTGATGTCGCGTGGATCGCGAGTGTAACACACATACCGCTCATTGTGAGCGAGTATCTACATCTGGAATAACCTACATTGGCGGCCGCGGCGGCGGTGGCTACCTTGAATTGTATCTGTGTAAGCTGGGAATTATGATAGCAAATCCTACAATTACGAACACTTATAAGCAAATTAATTTCATACATTTTGGTGCTTTAAATGTGTGCATTTACGTATTTAAGTGGCCAATTTGAAAAAAGATAATGCCATGCGAGTAATTAAGATTTCTGTTCGCTGAGAAGTTGTTCGTACATCAAGATGGAGCCCAATTTTCTCGTCTCGAGAACAAGCATGCATTGTATAGAACTGACGCGCGAGATTAAATGTCCATTTTGTCTTTCTATTTCACTTTTTCGCTTTACAGACTTGTTCACACCCATCTGCGCGCCTTGCATTTTCTGATCGCTTCTGAATGACTGAATTCGTCTTCGCATTTCTTCGCTTGTCTGGCTACTTGCGGGTCGCGATATCAAGTTGCTTGGTGGCTGGCGATTTTGATTAGCCTCTCATTGTTAAATGAGGCATGATACGCATAAAAAGATCCAGACTCTCCGTTCCCCGTAGACTGAGGTGTCAAACTTCGAGAGGTGATCCGATTGTCGAGTGCACAGCTTGAGTGTCACCCATACCTGCACATTACAATGGTGTGAAGCGGAGGTAAACGCAAGCGAACCTAATCTGCATCTATGTGTGTATGTGGCTGTCAGTATCTAGTCACATCACATCTCAAGCCATCTGACACTATGCTAGGTTGTAATTGTATATAGTGGGGAGTGTTGGTAATTTGAAAAAGAATGGAGGTGGGCAAGTCAAGACGTGTGAGTTTCAATTGTGGGTGGATCGATAAGGTCACATCTTCTGATAAAATGAACTTGGCCAGTCGGGTCTGGTACTCTGTGATCCCCTTGATTGGACAGGCGTGTGGTTTTTGGTCATCTTAGCGTGTAGCCACCAACTATAGTGGGTTGTGTGTGTGAGTATACGCGACGCCGGGAAATGGTTTGTTGGGCCCCGGGCCCCGGGCCTGGCTGCTTTCCGTGGCGTCTTGAGCGTGAGACGCTTGACGAGGCAGGTTAGGGCGTCGTGCGTTTACCTGGCAAAATAACGTCAATCAAGCCAAAAACACAATCCGAATAAAATACCAGTGAGGTTGATTTGTAAAACGCCTAATACCGAACATTCTGTGAATGGAAAAGTGATTTCACGTTTTCAGAAAAACTATATGACTGAGTAAGCTAAGTCTCAAACTCAAACTATTCCCGACGTTTCGCAAAGCTGTGCTGCCTGCTTTATCAATTGGGTCTACACTCGAGTGCCTATTAGCAACAAATCGAAACAAACCCATTTTATATTCCACCCATTTTATATTCCACCCATTTTATCTTATATATGAGAAGACACTTTACAGAGTTTTGCCCCTGCGATATGTTCCGTTATTCGGAATCTAGGACCGAGGACCTAACTCCAACCCGATAAGCCCAATTTCATCATGTCTACACACTTCTCTTCCTAACGAGCACACCATCCGATGTATCCGATGTATCTTCGACGTATCCACTTCAATATCTTGGCAATGATCTGAAATAGTTGCGGTTAAACAAATAAGGCGTTGCACGTTGAAATTAATATCGGTTTTCTTCCAGAGAGACGCCTGACATGCTTGCAAGTTGAAACAATTCCAGTAAATTATATGGTCAGGTGGTCTAGCCAATAGCCCCGACTATAACCACCCACTACGTTCATTAACATGCACTGGCATACCAATATGATAATAATGCAATTTGCAATGCAGGCTGCATTACTATTTAAAAAAATATATACTCTCTGATATCCATGGATGATTGTCCATTATAGGAGACTTTCGATCTCGCTTACTGATTTTAATTAAGTTTCCACAAGCGTAACCTTCTCACAAGTCTAGGAAACGGAGCTAATTTTACCCTTCGGTCGTTAATTTAAATCGTGATTTGATTCATCGACGGCAGATAGTACACGTCGTAACTCGTATAGCTCTCATATATACTCACCAACAACCGTTTAAACGCGTAAGACATGATGAGATTTCCCATTGCTTTGTACTTGATTATGTGAACTATTTGTAGGTTAACTATACTGAACGCTATAACAATTATCGCGTAATCTCGACTGACCGCTCACGATTTAATTTGCACATTATTGTTCTGCTTGACTTGGGATGTGGTCCACCCAAAATTAAATGGATATGTAAAGCGTGGAACTTTTCGATCAATTGTTTTTATTTTTTACGATTGTGTATGATAACTACACTCGTGTGCAATCCTTATACGACTACGTCATGCGTGTATTCGGGGTGAGATATCGTTAAAAAGAGGTGGTTAATTGCTGGGAGTCTAATTGTTTTCTCCAGATGTTGAGCGGGTGGATTGAATGAAATAGTATAGAATTATAATTTCTTGGGCGAATATTGACACACCCTTGTACAGATGATTACGAATTACGAATCACAACAATGTTGTGGATACCGGAGGAAGGTGATGGCCATCTGAACAATAATCCTTAATAAAACTTACGCCGCTCATGCTCCGTGTGTACGACACGGCGCACGCGAATAATTCTATTGTATTTGTAACTGCAGTACCTGACAATTGCATGCGATGCATTGCATTCGTAATGTCGGCGCTGCACGTAAGACTTAGACATTCCGTTCGCTGCGACCTTATCTTCGCCAGATGCACTTTATCATCGAGCAGCGCGGCCTTAAAACGACAGCCAATTGTATCTCATGCCGCCATGAAATGATATTTTATGATTAATGATTTTGCACTTTTTCCATTCAAGTTGCAAATGATTTATTAAGCCCATTAGCTTCGTCGATTTCCATTGGATCTTGATGCTAATAAGTACCGACGACTGTCTTCTTGACGTCAAAGTTTAGCGACGGATATCTTTTTTAGTGAATATGGATCTCGCCTAAATTCTCATCTTATTCTGTTGGAGTTTTGAAGTGAAAGACAAACGGCACTCTTTGTTACTCAAATCGCCATGCAGATCACAGGCGAGGACATTTGTGTGACTACAATGAGGATGACAAGCGGAGGCGTTGCTCTGACTCCATGACCTCACCGAAATAAGATACATCGCCATCGTTGTGACTGGCCAGGCCTCCTACAAGTTTGGCACTGTTTGGTTGTTTATACAAAACATCCGACGCTCTGGTGGTCAGGGATATACTACGCAACTACGCACTCTAAACTCAAGAGGTTGAATATTTGGATGTGAATCGTAATTATGTGTTATTGAAAATTTTGGGCGTTGGATGTTATGTTGCGCTCTGGAATGTTTTTTTATTCTATCGAAATCGGCCGTAAATTCGGTAACAATAGACCATTATTCAATGTCACCACGGTGTTCTTTGGTCCAGATTTGGTGGTTGACATTGTTTGGAGATTTAGTCGTTTTTTTTTACTTTCTGCTTGGGTCTTCCGTGTACCTTTTTTTCACGATTTGTGACTACAAAGCTGTTCATTTGTACAAAGTACTTCGTCCTGACTTCTGGCGATGGTGGTGGTGGCGATGGTGAAAAGGTGGTATGGTCATTAAGTATAAAGACCATCGGTCTGAATAACTCGCCTGTTGTTCGCCGATTCACCAAGTTTTTCAAGAGCTCGCGATTTATTGCTAACTAAACGCATGTTTAACACCTTTGCAAATCATAACACTTCTCTTTGAAAGGCGGAACGAAGTATATTTACCCCCAAGTCGATAACCGACTGGATTCAACGGTCACGAACCTCGCCGCTGTATGTTTTACGATTTAAAAAGAAATACGCATTCAATAATTGATGAGCGTAACGAGCGTAGCGAGTGAAGCGAAATCTTCAATTACACTTTACTGCTAAAAAAATCCGGAATGTTTTTTTTTTTGTTTGTTTTTTTTTTTGTTTTTTTGTTTTTTTGTGTGTTTGTTCGCACGATTCCGGCCAAACGCCAAAACGGATTTTGATGAAAATTTCGGTGGACCTTCGTTTTCTCTGAACTTAGATCTGCCACGTTTTTGAAGCAATTCGGACGAGTAAATTTTATGTTATTAAGTTTTTACGAAATTTTTCAGTTTTTCCAAAACACGTTTTCCACTCTAGAGGCCAAGGATCTCAATATAATTTGACGAAACTTTCCAGATATGTTGGCCCCCACGATTCAATGTTTGTGTACAAATTTTATTGTTGTATATTTAGCGCTTTTCTTGAAAATAGCGCTTTTATGACGCTTTTTTAGCGATTTTGCAGTTTTTTCCAACTAAATCAACTTTATCTTCAACCGATTTTGACAAAATTTACTGCGTGCATTATAAATCGTAAAAAGAAGATACTGTGTTAATTTCAAGCAAATAAATTGAATAGTTTTTCTTTAAATCGATTTTTACGTTTTGAAATATTCAATGTCATTGAGAAAGTTGCTAAATTAACGCCGAACATTTAAAATTGATCATAAAAGCCTCTAGGCTATGCGTACACGCAATATAATTGCGTTGTGGGTGAGCGTAAAAATTACGCTCATCCACAACACGATTATATGAGTGTTCGCATAGCCTAGTATATTAATACCTCCTTACGTCATTGGTTTGGTATTGGCATCCTGAGGTATAGGTACACACACAGTCACGTAGAAGCAATTAAAAAATTACATATATATTTCATGACTTCATGTTGAAAAGGGGGTTTTGGTTCATTGGTTCTGAAGTCACATTTAATTTACGTTCACTATATACCATATAATTGTTTCGAGAAAATGCTTACGAACATTTAATTATCTTAATTAAATACCTGCCTCTTTGATCTTGATCCAGTTTTCAACTAGCCTCAAAGTAATTGAATATATAGTTTAATTTATTATTATAGCTTTTAGCTATAGGTATAGTATTACATGTATTCCCATAGCGACTTATGACTAGTTGGAGTCACAGATCACTCTCGAATCTATCATTTCGCAATGGGTAACATTATTTGTGAATAAGCTTCATGATTCAAAGTGTATATTGATTAGATCTGGCGATTTAGCATTGCAAATCGCGCTGAAAGACGTTGAAGGGTGTTTGTCACTCTGTCCTTCGAGTTGTCGGCTAGATTCGTTGATCCCGGCTGTTGGGTGCTTCGGTCCCTCTGTGCAAGTCTCCGTATCACGCCATCTCATCGAATCTCCGCGATTAGACGTCTAGAACACTGCTGAATGCTGATGATTGAGACACTGAGTTTTATTCGCTGAGAGTATGGCTATATAAAGTCGGTGTGCATCGCACACTTTTATTTCCCTCCGATTATCTCACCTGGCGCGCAAAAGTCACGATGACTACGAAATATCTTATCCGATTTTTATTTTTACCTCACTTCTTTTCAATTTGAACATCCGGAAATGAGGTTAAATCGTTTTATTCTTTGAACTTGGAAACAGCGAACGCGAGAGGCAAGGGTCAAAACGATTTCGTTAATCAGTTTGACTTTGAGAGTTGAAAATTATAGCCGCTTTATTTATATATTCGCTAGCGACGTCAACACAGTCAGGCGAATTGCCGAGTAATTCAAAGACTCGATTTAGACTTGAGACAACACGTGAGCGCGAATCCGTCTCGAATCCGACTCCATTCGTTCTACATGAACGCTCGTGCATTGTTTGCCGTGAAAATTAGCCCAGTTACCAATTCGTATCCATGCCAACTTATTGTACACTCATTGCGTAGATTTGTAATTTATACTAATTTTTCAGAGATAATTAAACTGTATTGAAGTCTGGTCACTTTTACCTATTACTTCCGAAAATAACCTCACATTATTCAGAAAAAATCACTGTGTCTCTGTATTCATACGTGACTACGGTGTTACATTGCAACGCTTACGTTTTGAGTGACTCGCTGCATTTATACATGCTCACCTATACCTTACTACATATGTAATAAAGATGTATAGACACAAGGCTCGAGGCATGGTCATGATAGCCATAAGTCTCGTAAAACAATCACCGATGAACTATAAACTACGAAAGTTATTGACACTGTCTTAAAAAACCCAACTGGGGTTAGAGAACTAGAGACATGAACGTGCCAACGTACTCACATAAGCTCTTGATGCGCAATTACAATCATATTATTTAACACATCATACGTTGCAGCCTGTTTCTCGTATCGCACAATTGCGCATGCTTTATAATGATGCATTCATCAGCTTTTAATGTATGCATTAACAAACAATACGCCTCGCAATGAGTACAATCTTCAATTGGGAGACAACAAAATAATTGGCTGTGACATAATAATGAAATCTCCACGTCTCCTTAAGGAGAGAACCGTATTTTATCACCACCACAAGGTGGCAAGTTCTCTGACCTGACTCATGGTCGTCATGATGAATTTAATACAATTCTATGCGTGGAGAGATTAAATAATTAAAATGCAAGAAACTTCTAGCTGTGGTTAATTTAGTTGTTGTGCCACATGAATAATGTAACACGTTTGTTACATTTGACGTCGAGCTTTCTGTGTGTATACTCTGCAGTATAGTTATTACAAACGCTGCTCCGTGGTCCCTACCTACCTTATAGAGTGTTGTGTGTTGGCTACACCGACCTTCAATCTACCCTTCACACATGCGTACCTCGAATTGTCATTAGAATAAGTACAAGTTCTGATCGAATGTGTTTGTGTGCGTCCACATCGTATAGCAACAAACAATGGACGATAGTCTCGTTAATCTTATGGGTAACATCCTCCCTCGTCTCGACTTCTCAACGACCAGACTAGATCCACGAATTCGACCGGAAAATTAATACTCGGGTTGGTCTGGTTCATGCATATTTATAACGTTATTTTATTAATTACCCCTCCTGATTTAAAGCAGTGATACGGCAACGAAACTTGATTTTTTACTACGGGATCAAAACAATTAAACTGCAATTAAATAATTTAAATTGTGCTCCGCATGCTGTATTTGTGTGCAGCGATGCAGGGAAAATGGCTTGGTGATAATCGCGTCCTGCTCTGCCCTTCGTTACGTGGAGCACTGTGATGTTTATGAAGCGAGCACCCGAGCATAGGTGCGTCAGGCTGCGTGTATTGCAGCGAGTGTTGTTCATTAGGGCAGTAGTCCTGCTGTAACACTTCAACCATGAATTCAATGTAACACAGAAGCAGGCTCCGTGGAAGTTTTGCTTTCTCACAGTCAAAATTACAGTCGACGCAGAGGGTAAAGTATATGTTACATTTAATATCCGTGGAAAATAATAGATTGAAAGAGTCTTTGTGACAATTTACAGATACCTAGTTATAAACCTAAAATGACATCAAACATTTGCTTATTTTCTCCCTGTTTTCTTGGGAATTGGAGAGGGCCAATTACACAATTCAGAGATTCTCAAAAAGTCAAAAATAAGTCTCTCTAACTTTAGAGTGGAGTAAAATAAGTGATCGTTAGCAAGGGTTGATTGTACATTTTAGGCGAACGCGCCATCTTTTGTGCTTAAAATCAGATTTTCAAGGTCAATTGTGGAGGTGCCGCGTATTCGGCCGTTCAAGGCCAGCTTTGGAGGTGCCGCGCCCGGCGCAAGACGTTGTTCGTGGAGGTGCCACCGGTGTCCTTATGATTATCTTGAAGCCGCTCATCATCCTTCTTTATCCACTGCCGTCATCATCATTAAGTGTTGGGCTTGGAGGTATAATCGTTAATCACCTCTGAGGAAAGGAACAGAAAGATAGTGATGGCATAATATTAAGTCGCTCTTCCTTATTCCTGCAATTTCCTTACTATCTCATGTTGAGGAGGTAAAGAAAAAAACATCATTACCTTCGCGTCTTCGTAAGTCGGATGGTTTCGCAAGTAATTCAAGAATACCTTGTGCCAATTAATAACAGTATCACATTTTGAATGATACACATGCCCGACACCGCGGCAATTTGTAATCGGTTTCTTTGTGTCGATCCGCTGACAATTCGCATCGTGTGAACTACAATTTACAATCAAATTAAATTAGTTCAGCCGCAGCTTAAGGATGGTAATAAGCTTTTCTAAGCTGAGATAAGAAACCCCCGTGATGATGGACGATCAATAATCCCTCCGACGTCCAAGGGCGACATCGAATACGAGTCTGACTGTTCTGACCGCCGCCAGTAACAAGAAAAAAATAAGTGAACTAAGTAAAAAGCAAGCGGAGTTTTCCACGCGCTGAGGAGCGCTAATCACAAAATGGTTACATGACGTAATTATGACTCCTTCAGTTGTAATAACCTTGGCAATGAGACGACAGCCGTCGCAAAAAAAATCCAAGAAATATAAAGATATTTTTTCAACACTTTTTCTTTATTTGAAATGCATGCATTGAGTGTGAGTGAATGATGCTAGCAGCCATATTCGGGCCTAGGAAAGACCACAACACGACACTCCCACTACAGCCGACCGTCTCTGACTGGTATCTACGCCTAGCGATGGCTAAAACAATATTGTTTCAAGTGTTTTCTCGCGGCTCGCGGCTAGCATGAGGTCGCCTCTTATTGATAATTTATGCCAGGTTAAGTTATACTCGTATTGTTGTCTTGGCCTTACTTAACACTTGCCGCATTGAGCTGATATGTCGCCCACACTCCGAGTCAAGTGTTTCACTTGTTAATCCCGCCATGATGGCCGGCCATCTACATGACCATACGTATGGTAATAACGTTATAATGTACGATTTCCGAGTGCAACATTAATCAGTGAAATTGATTGTGCACGATTTTCTATTTTCCTTGAAGAGAACAGGTCGCTAGTTGACCATGGTAACGAGACGGTGGGCTGTGTTACTCAGAAGGTCCATGGTTTTATACAGGCTACCGGCTAGATCTTTTTTGAGGTTTACACACGGGTTTTCTTAAATATAGGTTCACGGTGATTACTTAGATTGTTTGTCTACAGTTTGCCGTCAGAGCACGATCACCTTATTAGTTATTATGATCTTTCTTTCATGTTCTTCACGTGAGATCTCGCTAAATGGACAAATATCAGAAAGTAGTAACTAGATAACTTTTATAAAGTAGCTTTTCAATATCCCCGTCCTTTTTTTTTAGATTTTTTATCTTCCGTGCGCTTCAAGGATTAGTCCGTCTTATTCGATTTGTTCGCAAACGATCTAGCGATATCTACTATTATAAACTATAAGAGTGAAGCGCTGGGTGAAGATACACGTCCCTCCGCCATGTAGGTGTCAGATCGTAAGAAGCTGGTGGCAGTAAATGTATGCGCCACGCACGTTGGCATTTTGCGGCGGTGATTTGAACGCGCGGCGCCGTTGCCGTTGCCGCCGCTGCTAGTGAAAGTGAACTCTCTGGAGCTGTATCATGATGGCTGCATCTTCCGCGGCGTCCCTGCGCCGAGCGACCAGCGTAAGCTGCTCGAATCGCTCCCATGGCTCGACGTCGACTGTGTTTCGATTGGCACGATTCGCTCGCCGTATAGATATAAACTGATACAATTACAAGCTGCGATTACCTGCGTTTCTCAACATAATGCTAGAAAATAGAACATTAGATAGAATATGATTACAGATGAAATTGAATCCGTTTCCTTTCGTAATGATCAACGTGAATTATGAAATCTCGTGAGAACTTAATACGGGCGCGCGCGTGTTAACTGTTGGCTGCAATCATGGTAATCGCGAATCTAGATCATCAGAGTAAAGACGGTGGCATTTTTTTCTGTGCCGCAAAGACAGTTCGTGTGACGGCACCTTTCGATGCAATTGCAAATGATTTTTGATCGGACGTGATTCCAGACACCGAAATTGAATCGCCGATCGACTGGGTCCAACAGTCGTGAGCGCCGCCATGGTCAGGGATCATGAACGTAACCACATCCCTCTGCAGTCTCTCGACGAGTAATTTCTGCAATTGACTAGAAAGTGACGCCCTTTTATAACTCAATTGCATGCAATAATTCAACCGCCTTTCCCATCCCAACGCGTGGAATAATCCAGTTCCAATCTACGCTAGACTCGCGAGACGTTGGTATGCCGACTCTGTTAAAATGGGCTCGGCAATTTCAACTCGTCTTTACCATCTCCTCCCTAGTGTCTCATTGTATTTCTTCATCACTTCGCCATTCTTTTCTTTGCTCTAAGGCGTCGCCATTCGGACTCATTTGCGCTTTGGCAGGTGTCGTTTGTTTCTGCACCTCACAATGACGACGTCCTTTTCAGTTTCGAATAAGCAAATGATTTCCATTTTCCACGACAAAATAGACACGATCGCGACGTTGTCCACTTGTCACTGGGTGGAGTCCCATGTTTATCGCATCAGTATCTCGTTAGGAATATAATATTATCATCGCTCGTTATACCTGACATAACCGTGGCGCATGTTACAGGTGACGTGGGTTACTAGTGCAGTGAGTGGCATCAGAGTTGTCACCATACAAAATATCTCTTCACAGATCATACCAATCGCAATTCTTCTCTTTGAATTCGGTGGCTCTATAATTTTCAGAGCATCGACTTTGCATATTTGTGTTCTGGACGCCACTGATGCAATTCCCATGCTACCCCTGCTACCAAAGCCATCGTGCATGTCGTAACATCTCAGAAGTAACGAACACTAGTCACTCATACTATGGCGAACGTGGGAGATTTGGTACAAGAAGTACTCTCGTTTCTTGCCAAGGATAACTGCATGGTCAATGGTTTTGATACACTACGCCACGAGGCTGTTGTAGTAAAACGCATGGGAAATGTAGATAAAGATTCTTTTGGTGCCTAATTGGTTGTAGCTGGCTTGCTCATTTGCCACTTCGAGCAACCAGCGTGCGTCAATTTTTGTTTATTTCTTCTTGTTAATAAATAATTGAATCGCTACCTCCTGCGGCGAACACAATCTTTGTTTAATTCAATGGATAATTCCATATTAAAAGTTAAAATTATAAAATCTTTTTTTTTCATGGTCAATTCATATATTTCTGACCGCTTATAATATCCGTATACCTGCAGGCTCATACCACCGAGGGCCAAATAATGAATTGAACTATCGTGCAGCTTTTTTTTCATTGAATACTTGAGCAGAGCTCGTATTTCTTGCTTTCGGCCACTATATGCACACGTGCAAAAGTGCAAATTCCACCACTTGCAAACTGGCTAACTATTGCCGAAAATGTCTGCATGGCACTCTGGGCGAGTGGGTACACCTCCCATGCACACACCTGTCTAATTATCGCGAGCCATTCACATTACACCTCCGATTCAACCTTGACTTTGACATTGTGCATGGTATCCCGCATTATGTCACTCGGTTCTTGGTACGAGTACGCATATAGCTGCCATCGCCTGTGCGAAGTGAAAACCATGTTGTTCAGTATTGGATCATAGAAGCATCAATCACTGTATATCGAGAACGTTAAAAGTCCATATTGAAAAGATTCACAGCCTACATCCGCTATTTTACCACCTTGAAGGTACATGGCCGAACATTTGATTCGAGAGCATAACAAAGCCATCATTGGTGTTGTTTTCATCTCAAAAATCGCAAGTAAGTTGTGAACAAATCGGAATGGCATTATTAAACATTTCATTTCATTTCGTTTGCTGACAATTCGCGACGCGCTTTATGACGGGACTGTGTCTTTTGCATGGAGATATGGTCTGCCTAGGCGGCTGTGATGTACCAACTACCAATCAACCGAGGTTGAGTGTAGGTGCTGACGCTAATAATTTGTGACGCAATTTTCCGCAACCTTGCCCTTGTCCGCAGAGGAAAGGTGAAATTGAAGGTTGGCTCTTGGTGTAACATCAACTATGATACTAGAAACTCAATAAAAATATGTTTTTTATGTGATTTCGCGCGTGTTGTGTGGTAGGTCGAGGTATTTTCATTTTATTTTTCGCTTGTGTGCGGATTATCACTTTATCCAGTGTTCAGTACGAGTTGTTAAATAGGTAGCCAGCGTGCATTGACTTTTAACCATGTTTGATTTAATGAGCACGACTTGCTCGATACACTTACAACTAGGTTCGTTTTGGGAGCACTAACGTGAGAATTAAGATCGTGAAAATTATTCGTACTAATATTTTTTGTACTAAATTGTTCTTGTGCTTTATTACGTGTTCCACTTTTAGTCTACTTTGCTTAATGCAACATCTAAAATGCATTCAATTCCATTCGGTTGATCATTTTTTTCCTCAAGTAGAACGTATGAAATTAATGATTGTGTTTCATTAGTGAAGTCATATTTCACACCATTGGCCAACTTGGTCACCGGAGCTTTATGCAGACTCAGTTTACTGTCTTTTTTTGCGAGTTAAAAATAAATTCCTGTTTTAAGGATCCCATTTTCACTCGCAATACCTCCTCTAATTGGTCAAGTTTGCTTATAATTAATACCTCGGCGCAAGCAAATACAACCATATTTTATTGCTGATAATCTAATAAATCCATTCTTTTATTTGAGACCGCCGAAGAATTATCTCTAGTTAGCAGGAGAGTGCTAACTTAAAGCGGCATGCCTTTCGCATCGCGTTCAGCTCAAAAACACTTTCGCACTTTTCTTGGCATTCAAGTTCGGCGCGACCTATCACATCGGTCTGGCGAGTAAAAATGGATTAACCGCAAGCATATTTTTTTCTGCAAACTTAAAAATGATATGGTTCTTAACGTTTATTTGGGGCTAATTACGTCGACGAAGGTTAAGTCAAAAACCGCTCTGAGACGTGGATCTAGGTGCAGACCGTGGTCCGGAGACGTGTACATCTTTGTCTAAAGGCAACTAACCAAAGATAACCTCGAAAAGTCGCGGTTTTTGCATTCAGACAACGATTCGGGCCCATTGGTGGGTTCGCTCGTTACACGCTCCACGCTTATTTCTCTTGGTGGTTTAATTTTCAAGCAGATTGCAGTTCAAAGTAGCTTTACAGATTCTAAGAGGTGGATTTACATGAAGTCGCTGCCTTACACAAGGCATTGAAAGTGTATATCTGGAACAGTAGAACAAATAATTGTCTCTCACATTTAAATACCATTGTCTGATTTTAATTTTTCCTTAACCTGGATGAGAAATATCTTGACGTGACACGATTCTGTTTTAGATGCCACAATAGTCTGATGCTCAGGTGTGAGACCGATGATCTTAAACCCATGGCGCCATCGCTGTCGACGAAAAACTACGTTTTCAATGGTTTTCAATGTAAACTCGTGTAAAAAGAACATCCGTATTTAAAATCTAACCTCGAAATAGTCCATCCAAGCGAATCGCGATTTCGGCTACAAGGATTTATACAGAATATATAGCGTTGGTTGGTGAATATCTGGACCGATCCGACGACTGGAGCTGGATGCTGGAATGCTGGATCGATATGAGCGCATGTGGACTCCGTTAATGCCGCAAATGCCGCGTAGATTCGTGTGATATTCCAACAATATCGTGCCAGAGCTTATTGAAAATCGTGATTCTAGACATGTTCTATCAATAAAATCCATGTGTCGGTACTAATGAAAGATTGAAGTTTCATCAAACTGCTTGGTAGGTTAATTAAAAGACGAATCTCATTATGTATACGCTTATACATAAGATATACGGAACCTGTTTATATAAACGCCCTACAAAGAATTTTTTTGTCGTGTGCATCATACCCGTGCAGTGTGTATGTTCCCAGTTTTCTCCCCAAAGAATATAAAGTTGTCTTCGAAGTTGTCCGACGTTCTTACTATGGTAGTACTGAATTTTATATTATATAGCCGTTCTTTCTGGCGAGAAAATATTAGTCTTTGCGACGAGGTTAGACTTGAAATGTCTTGAGATCCAATAATAAAAGTAGTTTAGCGCTGTGTTAATCAGTTTCCATGTGTTGGCGACTCATTGCGCGTCGTTGTCTTCGTCATGACTCCTGCAGATGGGAAGTGAGTTGCACTGTGTGAGTTATAGTCGGTATTAGCAGCAGCATCAGCTTGATTCACTTTCTGCGTCTTGTTATTTCCGATTAGCGACCAGGTGGTGCTTACTGCCGTTGCTAGCAAATCCACAACAAAAACTATTATATCGCCTCGCGGTTGTACGAACGTCGGTTTCCATTCAACTTTACCGAGACCACAGGCTGAATTATTAACTTCATATTAATTACCATGATGATGTATCAGCTTTCTGTAAGGTTGTCTTCGATAGAACGTTATAGTAATTGTGTTAATTTTAAGAAAATCATGCATTTGATGCTGATGTTTCGCTATGGGGGAGAGTTTTTTTTTTATATGCCTTTTCAGATGTATAATGGAAAGTTTGTAGACATCAAATTTATGACAATATGATGTTCTTCCCTAATTATTATAGTGTATTGTCAATTGTGTGAAACGTCAAAGAGACAATCGAAACCCCAAATCCAACAAAAAAGGATTGCGGGGTACACTTAAAAATACAGCCCGTAAACAGGAATATTTCGGAGCCCCATTCCTCCTTTTAATTGCAACTCCCATAAATATTGTCCACCTTGAATCTTTCAAACATTATCGATTAACGTTTCACGTATATAACGCAGCACACGAATAGCCAAAGCGCGTTCATGTTCGAAGACACCGCCTAATTATAGACCTTCTAGTTATCACGACTAATTAGATCATCGTTTCGATCTGCACACCCAGAACATAGCCGAGAGCAGGTGGTGAAACTCGCTCGCTACGCCCGATCACACCCGCGACGAGGAGGCAGACAACGAGATTCATATCAGAGCTCGCCCTTTGCCATCGTTTGCGTTCAAACTTCCAAGTGCTGGGTTTCGGGGTCAGCCCTCGGGTCAGGGCGCCCGGCCAATGCGTGCACATTGCGATTCCGTGGCAAGACCACGACTCCGACGTCCCCGCCGCGGCTTGATGCTGCACAGGCCGACATTTCGAAACTCCTATACCTACACTCTAGTTGTACGCGGTCTTACGTATCCCTGTTACCTTTCACCCGTGCTCTTTGTCTTCGTTTCGTATCCACAACGCGCAATTATTAGGTGCTTTTCTCCCGAAATCATGTACTATTCTTGGTATAGGTGGCAAGGACTGTGGCATTTTGTGGCAATGTCTTAAATAATTCCTTGCCTTTGGGCTTGTCGTGCATTGGACTCTCCTGACCACAACATTAGAACTGGTGGTGGACGAGAAATTACTGCTAGTTAGATTTTGTTGCCAATCTGGCGCGGTTCTTAGCTGGAATTGCCAAAATAACTAGGCTAAAAATTACAATGTGCAGATTTGTGTTCAGGTTCCATTCGATATCTCACATATTTATCCAAAAAAAAACATGAAAAGCTACCCATAATAGTTAACAAATATTATAAGCACATTTCGATTGAGTAAGAAATGGCGTAACACTCAATACATCCAGTGTGCAAAACACCTAAATCTCTGGGTAGGGATGCAAATGGCTGTTCTGTAACGTAGACGTCCTAATTCAATCAATCACTTAGAAATTTACATATAGTAGTACCACCCTAGAGTCAATTTATTTTCGCGTCACTCATGGATCTCTTACAACTTGCGAGTAATGGAAGTAAAACATCTTGATTGTTGATCGAGCGTTCTCTTTGTTCTTCAACGTAGAATGTAGATGTTGCTTCTGAGCCTTATTTGGGGCAGGCACCAGCAACAAGACTTAATAATAAATTACAGTATGTAAATAGTCGAGTGTTCGTCTCCATCTCTGTTGTAGATTTGAATAAAAGCTACAGTTTACTTATCTATTTACTTTTGATTTTTTTCATTTGTAAAACAACGCTGTCCATAACAAGAAGATGAGCCAAATGATCATGGTCATTCATTTGTAACACGTGGCTTTATTATTATTCGGAAAAAGGAACGGCAAGGACTTTCCATGAAATCTTATGGCTAGAAGTCCAATATATTTTCGAAGATATGGCACTTGGTCAGCAAATTCAATCCTGTTGAATAATGGTCTGTAACCTTTTGGTTGGCCATTATTGCTTGTCTAAATTTGATGTCTCAATTAATTAGACTCGTAATCTAACGACGAGATATCATCTCAAATATCCATTCTTCACACTCCTGAGTGCTTTCGTGGGACCATTCTTCAAACAATTCGTGGAATACGAAAATTAATAACGAACTTGAATAAAACGGCCTTGTATTGGGCACACCTTTTACGCCGCCAAGTTTCTTATACTACATTTGGACTTCACAGATCAAATTTCTTCGCCTTGCTACTCAAACAGTTCTTGGTTTCTAAGCGCTAACGCCATGTCTGCGTCTTGAATCTGCACTGCGCGTAGATGCAATCACACAGTCCAATTGACACAACAGGCTGCGCGAGCGAGCCTTGATCAATAGATTGCGAATGTCAAATATGGCATCGACATCCAAATCAAGCTTCATTCACCAAGCAAACTGCACAATCTAGGTCGACTATTGAATTTCGTGTCACTCGCACATGTACGATCCATACTTTGTTGGTCCATTAGCAAGAGCCAAAAGGCTCGAAACAAACTCTATATATAGTTGCGATAATTTCACACTTTTTCCTTGGGATGAAAAAGAATGGCATCACCGTGCGATTGCGATCATTATCAGCATTATCTTTCGATGCATTGTGGAGCGGTATTTGGCTTATTCCTTGACATTTGACTTTAGTAACAACTTTCAATGAAGCAGCTAGCTGCACTGTTTAGTCCCGACTCCGTGGGGCCACACCTCTGCCCATCGCGCCCCGGGGAGGCAAGCGGGGGTGGCACCACACATCGCATCCACTCTCCGTGGCTATGAGGCACTCGGGCAATCTGCGAGGACGTAAGGGCGTGAGAATCGCTGCCTTGGTATACTGGTCACGACCGAACACTCTGCACATGTTTAATTTCGACAACAATTGCGAATTAGAATGTGATTGAACGAGAGAAGATTTATTATTATAACGAATGGAACGGAACGATATAGATTTCCATTGCATTACACATAGGTACAACAACTTCTTTGTTGCACCTCATAACATTGCATAATATTTCAATGGCGTTTATCTGAATGAATGGCTTCGGCACTTAGAGATCATTCATCAATCTTCCAATCCCGATTTGGTCTATGGCTTAGTTAGTCAATAACAGGCGAATTAACATTGGTAGACTTATTTTGGGCAGCTCTGGGCCCATCACGGTCCATCCATCACATCGTCAAGTGGCGAACGGCCAGATACCGACGACGCTTCATCATAACACGTTCACCGTGTGTTCGAAATCAAATGCGCGTCGCTCTATGCTAATTACTTCGCGAGTTTGCCATATACGGCATGCCAATTTATCTAGGCAGCCGTATGTACTTTCACCTACCACGCTCTCTGTACGCTCCGCTCGGCCGATCTGTATGCAGACAATGCAGGATTACTTTGTCATTATTAAACTCCATTAAATAAGCTAGTCGACAATTCCGAGAACGGCAGCGGCGACTTGCTCGCGGGATGCAGAAAGATGGTGGACCGTCTTATCTCGTCGCGGCGCGCGGATCATTTTTATTACATCTCAATGAGTTATTAAAGGTGCTGACCAATCAGGAGTCGACGTTCTGGGCGTCTTGGCGGCTGTCGTTGTGCCTTGTCACGTTAGCACAATGACGCCGCCAATATCGGGAGAGCCAGCACCTCTTTGATTGACTATTATTTACACTCCTTATTTGGTACAAAATATTTTTCGCTTTAACAAGTCCTATATCAATAAATTTTTATTATCAGTTGCCCCCGGACAGCCGGTTGATGAGCGCTTCACCCTCGAAAGGTGTTTGATAAATATCGTATTTTATTAATTAATTGGGGTTTCGTCGAGGTCTTCTAATTGTGCACGCACACGGCAGTTTCACCAAATACCTCCTAGCGTGGCTATAACTCAGCGATTCGTTTAACGGCCCTTATATCTGAACCTACATTTTTATTTCGTTTAATTTCGTAATGGCATCTTGATATCGTTGATCCATTATACGCGCTAACAGTTTTATTTGTCTCTTGTTCACAGTGACCGCTACCAACCCTCCTCAAAGGCCATGGATTCCTCTCACCAGACCCAACAGGTCAAGACCGACATGTGAGTATAATTCTCTCAACACATCTTGCTGCTTGCTCTTACTGCTCTTACTAGATTTACCTACCTCGTGATGATAGGCCTTCTTATTACCAACAACTTACCATTCTTGACGTTGATTGCGCGCGGCTTATGGCACAATCGCCGAGGGTTTTGGCAGACGTTTATGCCTCACTGGGTGGGTGGATGGCTTGCAGAATTCCATGGTAATTAATTCCGAGCCTGCACCCGACTAGCTCTACAAGGGCGGGTGGGTGTATTCACCGGTTAAACTGGTGGTTAAACATGGTTTAACAGTGGCGTACAAATTTACTTACTATATGTTTCTCAGACACACACACACCATCTATAATGCCTTGGGAGAGTATCAATAGATTTGATCTGCTCTATTTAAAAAACATTTTCAATTTTGGATCTTTGATCTTGGCGGATAATCAGTTCTAAAACTGTTTAAAGATAAAGATAATTTTGAAGAGAGATCACGATAATTTGGAGAAAATTTTGTCGAGGTATCCAGTATCAGATCAGCACTTTGGGACTTTGGTGCGCAAATGACCTCATCCAATTTGAGAGAGATAGATCCACATTTAACGGGCAAAATGTACCCGGTTCTTCTGTTTAATTTATGCTTTGCGTGCGGCTGAAATTCCTCGGTAACACTCTGCAGAGGAACTTGAACTTGGATGAAAGACATCAATCTTTCTCAGCTCTTGCCATCGGAACTTGATGAACGCCTCGTGAGGCCGTTTTAGTTGTTTTTTCGCATCAGTTTTTCCAACTATTTGCACACGTCTCTCGAGTGACTGCTTCATCTATCTTTGCTTGCGTCTTGTTGTTAGACACTACAGCTGCAGCTTATTGTACGACTGCTTGAAACATTCACTTGAACACCCAAGACTCACCAAGACCATTATTACCAAGACGCTCATTTCAGCGAACTTTGTTTACTGGGCGATAATGACTTCGGCACATTTGCCTCGATAGCAATAAGCTTCATTTCGCATCGCCACTTCCATTTCACCTGCGCTTGCATACTTGGTCACCTCTAGGTACAGATCCACACCGATGCCACTAGAAAAACCGCTCAAATTCGCTATCAAATTACTTAAATTGATCTAGTTACCATGAGACAGACCTTGTTTAGTTGATTCATGTTAAACCGAGTATAGCCGCAGGATGCTTACCACTTTTCCGATCTTGTTTTTTGGAGATAAATTATGGGTTTTTTTATTGTTAAACGCTATCAATTAACCAGTCGAAAGTACCGCTGTTTTAGCGCGTTAATTACAGGTCCAGAGATCGCTGTGTGACTCGTAAACGCTGGTCCATTTCTTTAACCTGCCGACCTGCACAACTTGGTGTGTTTGCGTGCGTGTGCTTTACCCAGGCAACTTGCTAGACCCAGTGGCGGCGTCTTCCAGGAACCACGCCTGCCAGACCCAGTGGCGACGTCTTGTCACGTGGGGCTCCCTCACCACGTGGACGAGTAGAGATAGATGATAGAACTAGATCAACTTAACCGTCATTAAAGATTCGGGCGTGTTTGGGGCTCGTCAGAGGCAGTTAGGGCTGGCGAGAAAACAATGATCTCACAACTTTGTCAAATACATGTATTTATTAACATGGCGACAGTTGCCATCTTTCAAATTTGATGATAAATCGCTCTGATTTTCAGTTCGATCTAATAGCGACATCACAGTCAGATGCGCTAAATGAGATAAAATTGAAAATCAGTGATGTTTCCGCCCGTCTGCATGCGCTCTGTGCAGCTGTGCCAAGTGCAGTGGCTGTTGGCTAGTATAGTGATAGCGCTAGCTTGCAGCGATCTGTGCATGCCAATTGTGTCAATTCCCGGCCTGATTCGACGTGTCTCTCCTCTCTTGTTCCAGGTATTTTTACAGTCATGTGCTACAACGTGCTCTGCGACAAGTACGCCACGCGACAAATGTACGGCTACTGCCCGAGTTGGGCGCTAGAATGGGAGTATAGGAAAAAAGGAATTCTCGACGAAATTAGACATTACGCAGCCGACATAATTAGCTTACAAGAAGTGGAGACGAGTCAGTTTTACCATTACTTTCTGCCCGAGTTGAAGAGGGACGGGTACGACGGCATTTTCTCGCCCAAGTCGCGGGCGAAGACGATGGCGGAGAACGACAGAAAATACGTCGACGGGTGCGCCATCTTTTTTCGCACAGCAAAGTAAGTTGAACCAATTTAACTCGGTAATTTGCGTTCGTTTTGCGCGTGGGTCTGTGCATCTGGTCACGATTCAAACCATATTCGGAGTCGCATCTTATTATTTTTGCCCGCGCTGAAAACGTAAAAACGTCCACTTTGTAGTTATCGAGGAATGCTCGTCGCTCGGATATTCCCCCGTGCCGTGTCTTCTTCCAGCACGCAAATCTGCTTTTCCAACTCTCATCTGACGTAATTGAAAACTGTTTTATTGCTGTGATTGATATTGATGCTGCCATCATGCATATACGCTGCAGCAATGGATTTCACGATCGCGAGAAAAAAATCGGAGAGTGATAGACCATCGATAAACCATGGCCAATAATAGATTTGCTAGATCGATTCGCGCATATTGTTACACGACTTATTGTGCTGTCACTTCCAATGACGTACTTTGTTATTCAAACGTCAAAAGAAACAATTATTTGTTAAAAAGCTGATAAACTTGACCTCCCACATAGACTTCCTCCAGTTGTGTCAATAACCGATATCAGTCCATTGTCGAGTCTGACTCATCCGTCACGGAAATATGTGTAAAATGAAACGGTGGTTATTTATACATCAATCATTGGTTACTAATATTGCTGCTACTTGACATGATAATGAAAGGTTTCTGTTGTAATGTTCTGTTAATAATCTTCAGCGTTTAGGCCGTTAAAGCACTGAAAATATCTTCGTTGGATGCTGCATTAAAGACTTTTAAGAAGTTCTACCTTTTCTCGTGGTCGCCGAACACCGAAGAAAAAATTAATATCATCGATATTACTCTCTTTAAAAGCCAAACTTAATCGCGATATTTAATCAGAAAGCTTTTGTATCGATGATTTTCTTATGCGCCATTGATCCGGGGATATGAAAAATTATAGAAAAGTCTGTGAATGACGTAAATGCCGTGCAGGGATCGCATTCCAAGATTGACCAAGAGTAACCTCACCACAATCATCGCAGATGTGCCAACCACGTCATTAGAAGTCATCAACACCAAACACGCGATTATAATTCATTATTCAATAATGTACTTAATTAATACCCAACTACCTTTAATCAATCATGGATACATGTGTGAACCTCTCAACCAAAATGGCGTCCGCATCTCAACTTTGCCCCCCACACGATCCGACGGAAACACGTCCAGGGGTCGTGACACGTGACATTCGGATGGTCCACGTGCGTTGCGCCATCCGCTCGATGGTCGATACCATGCGTACCTATCGCTCGCTGCGCGCAGACAGACGCAGCGGATGAGCGGATAACTCACGCGCAGCGTGTACCCATCGCACGCGTGGGCGGGTTGCAGCAACGCGTGCGTCCACGTGTGCACGCGTGTGCGTGTGCACCGGCGAGGAGCGTACGCACGAGTGCAGTGGCGGTGTGACCATGTGTTGCTTCGGGGAGACAGTGGCGTGGGGATGGTTGTGGGCATTGATTGGTGGTCGATTGTGAGACGTGAGAGTGGAGAGTGGAATAAGTAATAAGTCGTCTAGTGTTCTGGCCGAAATCTTACATAAAAAAATAAGATTGTTACTTCAAATTCTAACAATCAGTGTGCTGCTGTAAATCTTATTTCACTGGTGCAGTTCAAAAAGGTGTTTATTTTCTAGAATTTCAATTTTCCCGCTCAAAACATGGTGTGATTTGTGTCCTGCCGGGCACCTATTCACCAACTTTTCTACTTTTAACTCACGGAATTGGGTGAATTTTGGCTTTTATTTCCTACTTTTGGAAACAAACGCCGAAATTTTCTCACTTCCACAGAATTAGGAACTAAAAAGTTAATAAATAGTGACTCAGGACTCGTATTTACGAAGCAATGCTATCATAACCAACGGAGTTACATTTCTCAGCCGATCATATCGTGCAAAGGTAGCATAATCATTACTCTTTTTATTGAAGGCTAGAATGAATGGTTGCATTTTAATGCATTTTATTAGCAGTCACCTCGGTGATAGCAAGTTAACCCCTAGAGTTCAGATATTTCCTCTTAGTGACTCGTAGTGCCCGCTACTTGCCACATGAAAAATCACTGGAAATCCTTGATGCGTATATCATTATCAACTACCAACATATCAAACATATCAACATTAGGAATTAAGCTCGTGTCTCATTCCAATGATTCGGTAAAATTGTCGGGGCAATCCTCCACTGCGACACCTGATGGTCCGCTGACGACGTGTGGGTGGCCCGGGGAGGGCAGCCACACGAACATGCTCGGTGTACGGAGAGTCGTCTCGTCCCTGACACTCGTCACGTGTCCAGCAGGCCCGGCTGTCAGCCTATTCGAGAATTCAGTTGGTTATCGGCGACGAGCCGGGCTACGTACTAAACACCCCGTGGCCAACGAACAAGCTGCGTAGCGCGCGAGTGTGAATCTTAATTGGGTTTTTTGTTTTTGGTATAGGTGTTGTTACAAGCAGCGAGTGCCAATAACACGGGCTGAGTTCATTTCTCTGAAGATGTTTAATGACACTACGTGACTGGAAGGAATATCTTTTTTTTTGTTGCAGATTTCCACAAAAATGTGTAATACACTTACACAAAGAGTTGTAATCTCGGTTTATGAGATGTATAATGTTAGTTTATGTTTTAATTGATGCATTCATAAAGATTTCTCATGTGTTTGTCATGACTGAGTCATAATGCAGCGTTATTACACACTATATATATATATCGATTTCTTTCATTGAAAATAAATTAAATAGAAAACAGAGACTGTAAAAACAACCCTTCATTTTGATCTGTTGAGTGGATTGTTGCGGCTGGCATAAAGTTGTCTGTTTGTTATTGCTGTAGTACATTCATCGCTTTGCATTGCAAATGATTTACTTACTTCGAGTTATTTGCGGTTGGTGTTATTGACATTGCGGTATCACCGTATCAATCGAGATCATAAGAAGCGGGTAAAAATGTTCGCGAGCTCTTGCGGGATATCACCTTCGCAACGAATCGAAAGATGCGAGATGCTGCTCCAATCTCCATGTACCTACACGAGACAGCCGCGGAGTGTACGCATCCGGGAACCTGTGGAAATGAATTGTTCCACGTACCATAATATCACATTCATGAGTTATGCTTTGTTCGGGGAAACGCCGGCAATATTTCGCCAGCAACGCTGGGGCACTTATCACCGAGAGCTGCTCCCCTCCTGCGATGGCTGATGGATGCACTTCTGCATCGTGCTGCTAGTGCCTCAACCAAGCCTGTATGCGCACCGGGAAATTGACGACTACCTATAATTTCACTCGCGATACCTCTGCCGTGCCATTATGATAGAAAATCAAATTCGCCTTGGGCACTTTGGCAAAACGTTCCGCGTTTTTAAGCATCTATTTGCAACAATTTTTTCATAGCGATTATCTCGGCGTTTGATTTTTATTTTTGCAATCTATAACAGGATAATTCCATTAGCGAGCGTTTGGCGCGAGGGCAGTGATCGGTTTCAGTAGCGAGAAATGTTCGTATTCGTGTCGGTAGTATTATATCCGATGTGTTGATAAAATGTCTTGTCCGTTTGGCACTTGAGTAAATGCATTCGACTAAATATCGATTCAATTTCCGTGGTTATGCAATTAATATGTGTACCGAGTATATGGAGGGACGGCCCTCGATGAATTCCTACGATGGCTTGAAGAAATTGTTTGATTAGCATATGAACGCGGAGAATCCCAGCTCCACGGATCGTGCAGCGTGAAACTATGATGTGCAGACCGGTGTTTATTGGGAATATTAAACCGATTTGGTGAAAGTACATTAATATATAAGGAAATATAAATTTAATTCTATGAAATATGTGTAACGGTGCCATCGCAATGAAGTGTAGATGATTCGTATAGCCTGGTTTGGTTCCGTGATACAAATCCATTTGACGATGACGCTTGAAAAATGCTATGAGCGATCAGATTTGAATAACACGAAGCCAGCGTGCCGCGAGCTTGAAACAGCTAGCGCCAAATTGCGTGTTATATGGAGGAAAACTACCATCCCATCGTACAAGCCTTTCGGTAATGGTGGTGGTAAACACTTCAATCAAGTATTGGCTATTGGGAAATAAATTCGATTAGCTACACTCGTGTGTACTGAGGGCACTTAGCATATTGGCTGCATATACATAAAATATCGCTTCTGTGAGCGTGCGTATTGCACTCCCAAGTCAAGTCAAATCTGAATGCGGCTGGCAGGCTTTATAGATAATTTGGCCCGCTATTTTATGCTGAATTTAGTAACGCCTACATGTAGTTTACTGATTGCAAACGGGGAAATCAAATCGGTGAAGCGACATGCTAAAATTCCGACAGCCCGGTGAAACAAGTTGATTGTATCATAATTGAGGTAGCCAATTGTTAGACAATGGGTATTGAAACGATGTGGGTGCGACGACGGTGGAGTGGACAATGCGCCCATCGGCAATCGGCGTACATCAACGCTAGGTCCGATCGGGTTTGCTGGAAAATAAATATAAAGCTAGCCAATGAAATATATGTACCAACTTTTTTGTCTTCTTCAATGATGGGGTCACCGCCACCCCAATTTCGGGTGTGTCCTAGCTTATTAACGGAACAATGCGTTTGAATGCGTTCCGATTGTTATTTTATCTGTATGGTATGCGTTAGTTTGGTTTTATCATAGTGCCTTCTTTGAGAGGTGGTTCGTGCACCCCGCCCTGGCTAGTGATTTTAATTTGAAACTATGAAGTCAGTGAGAAGATTCGTGCCTTTTATTTCAGATTAATAACAGTAAAATTTACTGTTCACACTATTTTACAGTGTTTACCGAGTCGCTGTTTTTTTCTCTGATATGGTTTCATTATTTTGCGTTCAGATTTAATTTGCTCGTGAGGCAAAGTCAGACAAAGTCAGGCAAAGTTTTTTTTTTTTCTAAATTAACCATTAGTTTCTTCGCGGGATGACAAATATACTATCCTTGGTGGCCCCACGCCGACTGACCACAGGAACAATCCTGCCAAATATGAAGTGCATTCATCAACGTAGCTCCGTTTAATCGGCACCATATCGCATAGCTCAATCAAGGTCCACCACGAGCAAAGCCTGGCCACGCCACTCCCAGTAATCAATCTATTGCAGAGCCAGAAGATCGATCGGAACCTGTAGTCTTAAGGACTCAAGACGCTGCACATACATGATTTGTTTGCTTGTGAATTCCATCGTGTAAATCGAATCGAGGGTCATCATCATTCTTGCACGCTCGTGATATGTAGCAGCTTCACTTGAAGTCGTATAAATGGTGACATGACTTGACTTTTACTCGACTGTACGGCATAAATTTGATTTGAGCAATCCACATCGATTTTTATTTTTCATATTTTCCTTGGTGGCTTTCAGTTGCTTTTGTTACTGGAAATAGGCTTCGATCTGCAAATTTTTCCGACATCACTGCAAAACAATCAACCTAGTATTTTTCGCAATAACATTTAATTATTTCCCACTGCGCTTTTTGCTGATGCACTCTATCTAATTGCCCAAACCGCAACTAATGCTAATACCGAGCTCTTTGTAGGATATTCGTATCAATTCTTATTAGCTCTGAATCATACCACATTCCATATAATTGTTTTGATATGTTAGCTTTCCACGCATCGAACCTCGCAAGGCTGCAATCTTCAATGTGGCACTTTTCCCGTGCAATGTAGTTGTAGGTACCGTTGCGTCCTGACACTGCCCAGGCCGTAATTTCCTTGACAGTACGAGCCTGTACTTACATTTTGGTCTCTACGCTGACATAAAGGTATCGCTTTGTTGGGAAACGTGACCCGATCAGATCACTGGACCTCACTCAATGCCACCTCCGATCACGCCGCCCGCTTCACAGCTGCAATGTCTTGTCTTGTGTCAACTGTCAAGGACCCTGATGTCAGGCCCAGATGAAGACCGGCTCGGATAGCATGGCGTCATTCATTGCTCGTCGCTTTTTGATTGTCGAGGAATGGTTGGTGTGCGCAAACCCGGAGTTCCTGATCTGTTTTGACACCGAATTATTGATGTTCGTGTTTGACGGAAGGATGTGAGAAAAATGTAAATGCAAATGAATTCAGAGTTCAAATAGCCATACAGTAAATCTGGTGGCAAGCTCACAGCAGATTAACTGAATGTTGAGCGAACATACCACACACTCAGATGCGTTACCGTTCCCAAATTAAGTTTCCGTTTGGTTGTCAGCTTCCCTCCTCCATCCAGAGAGTCTCTGCACACTTGCCAACACAAAAATCACAAAACATAATTAATTTTTCAAGACTCGTGTCTTTTCCTAATCGAAGTTGGTTTTAGAAAATTTAATCGGGTAAATACTTGGTTATAGCACAGGTTATAGGTTATAGGATACTCGGTTAGGTGGTTCACCTAACAAATTTATGGCATCGTTGTTTCTCTGAGCTATGTCATTTTCATTCCATTTTTGGTTCCGGGTGTCGCCTCATCACCCCTTGCTCCGCCCCTATCTCTCAAATTTCACTCGATTCACTTGAAATTAACCCTGTTTGTTTGGTTACAGGTTCCAGCTAATAAAAGAGCACCTCGTGGAATTCAACCAACTGGCAATGCTAAACGCGGAGGGTTCGGACAACATGCTGAATCGGGTGATGCCGAAAGACAACATCGGCCTAGCAGCTCTTTTGAAGACCAAAGAAGCTGCTTGGGACAATGGTGAGTCGCTATTAATTGCAGACAAGACCTACCTTGGACATGGGAAGACAATCTAGGCTACTTATTAGAAATCTCGTGTACGTTCTGTTCTGTACCGTTTGTCCGAATCATAAAACCGTGGCCGTTCTTGTCGTATGGCCATGGCCAACGATCCGTAGGGCCATATTATATAGGTCAAAGAGGCTCGTCTTCCCTGGGAGTAGGATTTCATTTTAAACGAAATTGGAGCCCATGAACACTAACACAGTACCTATACCAAGATAGCAAAATAAAGACCCTACGGCTCGCCACGTGCAATTCGGTAGCGATAATAATTAATAAGTAAAAAGTTGACTATGAAAGTCAGCTGTCGTTCGTTCTTCGTGTGTGATATGTCTATTGTCTACGTTTTGTTGCGATTCGCAATACTGTTTGGCCGGCGAGTTGTCTTCGCCCACGCCAAGGCACGTAGCGAACATGCTCGAGTAAAATGCGGCATGACAACGGCATACCAACATCCGTCTTCTTTCGATGCCCGCCGGGTATGTCAGTGATCCTAAACTGACTTCTCGGCGTGGGTGGCGAGAAGTTTTCGAGATCTAGCTGCTCGCCCTGTCAGCCTCCAGGTGGAATCACGTTATCGATCAGTGTAAATCGATACCCAAGGTGCCTTATTAAGTTATTTAGGGACAAATTCGTTTTGCACTCGAAATAACAAGGCGGCTTCGCTCAGGCCCGAATAAATTGTTATTTTAATCTAGCGTGTCTCAAAAAGCTCGCCCCTCAGACTCCGAAGTGGATTTCTTCTTTCATTTTTCGTATCTTCTACGTTTGTTTACACCATCATAATTGATGTTATCATTTTATCATGCCTTCCCTTTGATAGAAATTTCAATGATACCGAACGTCAAACCTATAGTCAAACAGCACCAAAAGAGGAAGGATGATTTGGCGCAAAAATTTGTTGTTTGCTATGAATGATTTCTTCGAAGTTCGAACACATGAAGGAGGGAAACTGACAGTGCCATGTGGATTTTAGGTTGATTAGTTTCACTATTAGCTACTAGAGCGCGCTAACAGACGCACAGCTAGTTGGATTTAGAAGTTGAGTTGAACAGCTGTTCTCGCATTATCAGGCTGATTATATTCGATTCGCTGTAATTTGAGTTTCGAAGCCGACGAAAGTTTTGTAAAAGTTATTTAAAATACTCGGGACCTCAATTGGTGTTGATCAACGAAAACCTATAATGTCTGGATATTTGGATACTGTTGATCCACCGGAACAACAAGAAAATTACTGGGGAAACAGTCGTCAGTTTGACACATCGAGCCAACAAAATTTCGGTGATCCACACCAACTTAATTTTCAGTCATTCGATCAGCATTCTGGCTGGATGAATCAACACGGAGTAGAAGTACCGAGACATCGAACTGTTGATGCAAATGCCTCGCATGCATCATTCCTCGATCCACCTCCAAGGCATTATAGCGAAAATATGTACACGGACACTACTGCTACATTTAACCAAGGGCTAGGCGAAGCAGCCCAAAATTTCACCGCTCAGACCTTTGAAGACGATGAACCACCCCTTTTGGAAGAGCTTGGCATCAATCCGGAACGTATAATTGAAAAGACGATTGCGGCGCTAAATCCGTTTCATGGCCAAAGCCCGGTTGACGATGTCAACTTCTTGCTGCATGATGCAGATTTAGCGGGTCCTCTTGTATTTTGTCTGGCTCTTGGAAGCTGTCTTTTGTTTGGAGGAAAAGTGCACTTTGGATACATTTATGGACTGGCATTGACGTGTTGTCTTATGATGTATGGTTTGCTAACAATGATGACCAACAGTACTAGCTCAACGGTCACAATGATGTCTGTTGCTTCGATTCTCGGCTATTGCATTCTGCCTATCGTGGGGCTGTCTGCAATAGGGGTGTTCATTTCCCTACGTGGATTGCTGGGGATAGTGTTGACTCTCTTAGCTGTTACCTGGTGTAGTCTGTCTTCATCTCGCCTTTTTGTTACAATGTTGACAGAATCGGAACAGAGACTTTTGATAGCATATCCATGTGCTCTTCTCTACACTGCATTTGCACTTATTGCTATTTTTTAGCAAGCTTCTGATTCACTTATTAAATTTTTGCTTTCAGTTTTTTTTTTGTGTATTAAAAAATATAATTTCCAACATGGTAGCTATTGCAGAGTTTCTGCCATTTATATCGAAGTTGTTTTTGTATTTCTACATGCAGAATAAAATCTGTGGAACTGAGGCAATTTTATTGTCATTAATTAGGAATATATTTCTGCTCAAACTGTGTTGCTCTTAAAAAGTAAATAAAGTTACTCTGTCGGAACAAACAAGATGTTATTCGAGTATATTAATTGGATGAATGGATGATAACAACAGGATGCTTAGCAGATTAAAACTTGTGTCCTACTTTAAGGTAACTAGTCAAATAATATTTGGCCAAAAAACTCTTATTCGTTGCTGCCCGGTAACATGTTTTTAGTTACTTATTTGCATCTCGATCAACAGGCCTTCCCCCGGACCCGAGTCAAATCCACCAGCCGCTTCTGGTGTGCACCGCGCACATCCACTGGGACCCGGAATTCTGCGATGTAAAGCTGATCCAGACGATGATGCTGTCCAACGAACTGCGCAGTATCCTAGAAGACGCCAGTCACAGCTTCCGACCGGGCCACAAGCCTGAGGCGTCCGCGATACAGCTGCTGCTTTGCGGGGACTTCAACTCGCTCCCTGACTCGGGTAAGGGAGAGTTGGATGCATTGCACTGAAGATTTACATCTGAAGTTACTCTGTTCTCTGCAGTTTATTATTTCTCAGGAGTCATGGCTGTGATTAGTGCTGATATGGCAGTGTTTTTCAATTTGATCAATTTGAAGCTTGCTTGCTTTATATACATTTCTTACATGTTTTAATGGTTATTATGAACGTATCTCATAATAACCAACAGACACCAACAGACACTCCCCTGATTTCTTGTGCCTCACGGAACACTGGCTACCCGCCACTGACTCCACCTTTAACATACCCCACTACAATAAGGCAAGCATATTTCATCGTCTATCTTCCTCCCATGGCGGTGTCGCCATATTTGCTAAACCCCAACTCACCACCTCTCCACTAGATCTCAGTCTACACTCAACGGACAAAACACTGGAATGTACAGGCATTATTTGGACCACGCCCCAACGAAACACCCCAGCCGACATGATCATAGCAATCTATCGCTCCCCATCCGCCTGCACAAACTCCTTCCTATCCAAACTAGAAGACCTAATAATACACATCACCAAAATCCACCCCAAAGCTCACATCACCCTATGCGGTGATTTCAACATCAACTTACTTAACTCCAACCCACTAACCACAAAATTCCTAGACATCCTTCACTCCTACAACCTCCACGAAGCAATTCTCACTCCAACCCGCATCTCCACAACATCTTCCACGTTAATTGACAACATCTTTACATCACATCCCATCCACACCCTAAGGCGATCCACTTTCGAGAGCGGTTTCTCAGACCACCTAGCCCTCAAAATAGTTCTAACTCCCGGCAATTCCTCCCCTGCCAGACCTAATTATATTAAAAAACGCGTATTCTCCCAAAAGAATCGCGATCACTTCAAAACCCTACTCCAAACCGAAACGTGGACTGAGATGACTCTAACCACCGATATGGATAACATATACAATGCCTTTGCCACAAAACTAACGACTCACTTCCACACTGCCTTTCCCCTTCAAAAAGTAAAACTCAAACCACCAACCCCAAACAGCTGGATCACGCCCGAACTCCAAGCTACAGGGGATCACTTACGTGATTTGCATACGTACCTCACGATCTCTCCCAACCCACTCCTCAAACCACAGTACAAAGATCAACTGAAACAACACGTTGCAAACCTAAAGACCACAAAGAGAAACCACAATGACCAAGTAATAGCAAAATCCAAAAATAAATCCAAAGCCTCTTGGAACATCATAAAATCCTGCTCGAAACCTGCTTGCCTCCCCGAACAACCCAAACTCCTTATCAACAACGTCAATATATCAGACCCCCACATCCTGGCAGAGGAATTCAACAAATTCTTCGCCAAAGCAGGAAACGCCGCCGCGCCTATAAGCCCCGGCGCCAACCTCCCACCAGTCCTAGCCAAGTCACCCTCCAAGTCAATATTCCTTTTCCCTACATTTCCTGCAGAAATCTCCCTCGCAGCCCGCTTCCTCCAAAACAAACACTCCAGCGGACTAGACGAGTTCTCCGGATCCCTCACTGCCAGCAACATACACCTCCTAGCCGACCCTCTCACCCTCATCATCAATAGCTCTTTCACCTCCGGCATATTTCCCACCAAACTCAAACAGGCTCTCATCATCCCAATCCACAAGAAGGGAGAAAAGTCCAATATTGACAACTATAGGCCCATCTCTCTCCTCTCCACTATATCCAAACTCATCGAAAAAATCATGCTCTCCCGACTTCTTTCCTTCCTAAACTCCCAAAACATCCTTGCAGACTGCCAACATGGCTTCCAGAAGAATAAATCCACCATCACAGCCATCTTCCAATTCCTCTCCACCCTCCATACCGCACTTGACAAAGGCGATCAAGCACTAGGACTCTTCTACGATCTGAGTAAAGCCTTTGACACCATCAACCATTCCCTCCTCCTCTCCAAACTCCAATCGCAAGGAATCCGAGGAACCGCTAACAAGTGGATTGCCTCATTCCTCTCCGACCGCACCCAGGTTGTTCGCATCAACTCCTCAACCCCCGGCAACCCCCCTTTCCTATCTACCCCCCTCCCTATCAAACAAGGTGTACCGCAAGGCTCGGTGCTCTCCCCCCTCCTCTTCCTGCTCTACGTCAACGACCTCCCTCAACTCATAACCCAAGGCTCCCTTTTCCAATTTGCAGACGACACGACCCACCTCCTCACCATCCCAAAATCCCAACCTATGAGCTCCCTCACCCAAACTGCAAACTCCCAAACTAAAATCATCACATCATATTGCCTTGACAACCAACTAGCCCTCCAGCCAGCAAAGTCCACCTTCATCAACTTCCACTCCAAGGCAAACGCCCCCGACTACTCCCCCCTCATCCGAGTCAACAGCAGAGGTATTCCCAGTGCCCCCTCTTCAAAATTCCTTGGCATCTACATCACCCCAACCCTAGACTGGTCACTACATGTTCAAAAAACCCTTTCCAAAATCAAAACTACCTGCTTCCTCCTCCGTCGATTAAAAAAGATAGTAAACCTCCACACCGTCAAACTAGTTTACCACGCACACCTACACTCACACCTATCATATGGCCTCCTTTTCTGGGGCACCTCCACCCAAGCAAAAAGGATCTTCATTGCTCAAAAACAAGCGGTCCGTATCATCGCAGGAGCGCCCCGTCGTAAGACATGCAAACCACTCTTCATAACCCTCAAAATCCTCACCCTCACCTGTACCCTCATTCAAATCGCAAGTACCCTAGTTAGATCCCACCCCGACCTATTCCCATCTAACTCCTCCGTTCACTCCCACGCAACGAGGAATAGACAAGAAATCAGAGCCCTCCCCCACAAAACCACACTCTTCGAACAGAGCCCCCTATACCTCTGTACCAAAATCCACAAGCACCTTCCCGCCTTCATCAAGGACTCCCCTACCCGCAGCTATTTCGACACTAACCTACGTACTTTCCTTCTTAACAACCCCTTCTACTCCCTCGACGAATTCTTCCTATCTAGCACTGTGTAAACTGCCACCTGTAATTGTGTAATTATGTAAACATCTCAAAACAAAACCTATTATTATTACGACCATAGTTTACTTTTAACAATATTATATTATACTATTCATTTTACATACGTTACATATCATATTATCGCTTGCCTGACGTTGTTCACACCTGTATTCTGTACATGTCACGAACCAAAATAAAAAATACAATACAATACAATCTGCTTCACACAGGCTTTCTTCAATGTCCTTGTTTAATGTCATTTATCATTTACCCAATACTCAAAACAGAAAAACTGCATTTTAATATAGGTATTTTATATTGTGAACAAGATTTTATACTATTTTGCCAGTGGCAACTAGACTACCTAACATAGAGAAACATATTGAGTACATTAACTTGAAGAGTTGTAATAAATTGGTTGTTTGCAGGTGTGATTGAGTTCTTGACGTCTGGCCGCGTACCTGCTGATCACAAAGACTTCAAATCGCTCGTCTACAAGTCATCTCTTCAGAAGATTTCTGGCTGCGAGAAGCCCAACGAATTTACACATTCCTTCAAACTTGCATCGGCGTATAGCGAAGACATAATGCCCTTTACTAATTACACGTGAGATCATTGCCGCAGCATTTTGAATGACGCTATTATTCGATGCAGTCTTGGCAGATTTGTAACATGCATTGGATTTTTTTGCAGATTTGACTTCAAAGGCATAATAGATTACATATTTTACTCAAAGCAAAGTATGACACCGCTAGGGTTACTTGGACCACTAGCGGCGGAATGGCTGAGTGAAAACAAAATAGTGGGCTGTCCTCACCCCCATGTACCCTCAGGTATGTAATCCATAATTTTAAAATAGCATTCCATAAGAAATTTAGTTTTGACTGGAAAAATCAATGCATACACTGCAGAATTTACTCATTGGAAAGACTACTAGGTACCAGTTATTTTACTACGCCTATTTGCAGGTACAATGTCTAGATATGTGTGCTATCAAAAGAAATCAAAAATATTTTTTGGATTTTCCAGATCATTTTCCACTGTTAGTCGAGCTGGAGATGCTACCTACTGTACCTGCAGTTACAAACGGACTGATTGCACGAAGGTAGCAGTAACCCACCGTTCAGCGCAACAGCGATCCCCTTATTCGAAAGCGTCGGCCTGCTGTTCATGTCTTCGCGTGTATGTATACTACCATCGTCACTATCATCTGTAGGATCAATCGCAGTGTAGCAACGTCGTGGACCGTAGCCTCTCTTTTCTGCGCGACTTTTACAATCGATTCAATTAAAGGCAGGCTATGGTCCATTTCATTGTTTGCCGTTGATCTTAAGTGGAGCAATAATTTGCTTAGAGGTCGTTTTTATAAGATATTATATTACACAAACACAAACAGAAGTTTAAATCAAATGGATTGCAGGAGAGATGCATTGGAGAGCTGCTTTGAAGAGGTTTATATAAAATTTACTTTTGATTACGGATACATTTTGAATTATTAGCCCTTTTTCGAATAACTGCTGTTAAAGATTTAGTAAACCCATATTCTCAATCTAGACTTTAAGCACAGCTGTGAATACATGTTTCCACAGTTGAATGGCAAAAGTTTGTCTCCCTTTCTTTCCAAATGATGGTGCTAGCTAGTCGTTTATTTTGGATTGAAGACTGAGAGATTGCCGATCAGACTTGCAGCTAACATGCCGCTTGCATGCCATTTGCTTCAAATCTCGTCTCTTTATACCAAGGTTGCAAGGTTTTAAAACACTTAATTATATGCTGGTTAAGTGCATTTTAATTACTCTTTTTTCCTTAAACAAATCCCATAGATTTCGTGGAAAGGCATGATGATTTGTCTTTTTTTGCAACATAAAAATTGCAAAATTCAGCAAAAAAAAAGGCTGAGCCACCATCGATTGAATTGAATCGGAGATCCATAAAATGTATAGATTGATTACTAAGTTTACTATGTATCTTTAATTTGTATATTAACGTGGAATTTATTATTTAATAATTCCAAATCATGTGACGTGGATTTACTTTTGGTTTGGTTTTAGAGATTTTCATTGTAGTCCAGCAAATAATATATTTGATCAATTGTTTGATTGTAAATGGTTATTGATGACAATTATAACTAGATACATTTAATTATTAGCTACTAAAATAGCAATCTTGCACACATTGGTTGTAGCAAACTGGAGTGGTAGACTTAATTAATTATTCATTGATAATCTCGTTGACTTGTGTTATCATTGTCCGAAATCAAATTTTTAAAGGCCTGTGTAGTTTTTTATTGACCATGTCAATTTTCTATGAAGTAGATTTCAACTATGAATGATTTTTAATGGTTTTTGCTGGTTCTTCTAGACTTCTTAAAATATAATTTTCATTCTTATAATTGTGATCTTGCATTCAGATTGGTACCTTGTGAAGTCAGCAAAAACCTCAAGGTTGGGATACTCCATCTATGATTGATTTGTTTGTAACTAAGTTCTACGTTGCATGGGCCTTCTAATTTTTTGGGTATGTAGGTACAACTACGACGTACCTAGCTCTATGTTTAATGCTTGGCCCATGCATCATAGATCTAGAAAGTCTAAACCTAACAAAAGAGGGCACTAATGATTATTGAATTGATGAAACTCAGTTTCTCAAAATACCAACCTGTGATCTAATAACTATAAGTTACTGCACTTTTACTTTAATTTATAAAGTCTTACATGAAATGCACTTAGTTGACATAAATACCGTTTGGCATTTTTACATGCTAGTGATTCTTTTTAAGGATAGCAGTAGCGGTGATTATATTTCTTGAGTTATTTGTATCCTGTGGATACAAGCAGTACAGCCAGGCACTGTAATGTGGAAAAACACAAGTAGGAAAATATACTTAATTTTCTGAAACTGGCTAGTAGGCTGAGAAACTGAAATTTCTGATTTACTATTTTGATTCGAGAAACACATCCACGTTTACAATCTAGTTGTGAGTGTACTTTCTTTTAATCTTGGTAATGAATACAATATTTTATATATAATTGAATTGCAATACCGATAATACCATAAGTCCATCATGTACATGCTTATATTTTTATGGTTGAATGAATGATACTTGTAAAGTAACTAAATGAAGGACTACTATGAATCTAAATATTTTTTATTTTTGTTTTCATTATTTGCATGGAATTTCATGGTGAATAAACTTGCCCAATGAAGTAAGACATTGCTTGATTGCAATTGGCTCAATAGTAATAAAATGTTTCTGGTGTATTTCTGCTAGTTTTACTGAAATTGCCCGTGAGCACCAATTTTTTTCTAGTTTCAAATTTAATTTTCACATTATTTTGTGAAAAAGTAATCTAATTGGAATATGGCTCTGTATTTGCAGAGCCTTCACTTGTAGCCTGTGATCGATTTGGTGATGCTAAATCCAATTACTTCTTTCAACTTCTTTTAACTCTGCTTTTGGATTTGGCACATAACTGGGTCAAAAGAAAACTTTCCTGCCCTTATTTTTATGGATTGGTTGAGATTGGTGATCTTTTCTGATCTGTTTTTGCTTCATAGTCAATTGTATTTAGGTCTGATTGTCATTATCAGGCTTATTTTTGTTGTTGCTTTACAGTTCATGAACAAAAAGATTCTGCCAATCCAGAGTAAAAAGTATTTTTAATTAGATACATTTCCAAACTACTTGCGTAAAGACAACTTTCAGGTGATGCTTCAATGCCGGTAACCCATTAGCGTGTGGATTTAATGTCAATTTCATCGCATAACTTGTCCTGTATCAAGGGAGTGACGTCCATGAATTTGGTACAAACAGCCTAACTAAATTAAGTATAAGGGTATGTATAGTTAATACTTATTCACTATAGCTTTGTTCGTTTGAGTCGAGTTTTAATGCCCAGTTTTGATCAGAGTGAATAAAGTATACCGCATTGTTGAAAGAGGAGCATTACAGTCACGAAAAGCAAGAATGAGCCATGAAGTTCAACAAACGAACTGACTATACTTTTGTCAGCCACAAATTCATCCTGAGAGTACAAAAATTGGTGTATTGGTCCTGGCCCTGCACATTGTAAAATTAGGCTGGTGAATCATCTTGTAGTATACATTTCAAATCTGGAGTATTGACTAGAAATGACATGTTAGTTCATCAAATGTACATTTTTCCCAATTTACACTTTGCCATTGAGGATAGCAATTCATTTTAAAAGTAATTTTAAGCATATCATTGTAGTTACTTGTATTAGATCCATTGACATTCATGTACCCCAAGGTCTGTGCAGTAAAGTGTTGACCGGACTGTATTACTTCTATCTTTATTATTGTAGTGTCATCTGTGGGTTTATCTTATTTATGCAGGAGGAATTTTAAAAAATCAACAAGCATAGGAGCACTTAGTTGATATTTGATCTATATTCTATTATTTTATTTTATCACATATTTTACACATATTTAAAAATGACATCTTTTTTATCTGAAACAGTTTGTATTTCCAGTTTCACTGGACACTTTAACCATGATCCTAATAACTCTTCACAGTATCCAATCAGGAAGTACATTTTTCTAGTGCTTATTGCACGACGAACAATTCCAGCTATTCGGATTATGTTATGTTGTCGTTTTATTATAATTTCAGATGCAAAAAGACTGTGCCAAGTTCCTGTCATAAATCTTCTGATGAAAATATCTTCTACCGCAGTCTCGGCAGGTCTCAAACCACCCTCCAGGTTGGCTGAAAATTTTTGAGGTGATTATTTTGACGAAGTTTTCTGCTAACTAACAATAGTGAAACTCAATACTTGCTCATGTATCAGTCCATAACTTCCACTTCATTCCACTTACATAAATAGTGAGCATCAACATGAGATAATGTGAACAGAACTAAGCTTTAGCAATACCACTATTCGGCAACAATGTTATTGCATCAATATATAGAACGAGTAGGTACTTACAGGTATTCCATGAATTCCAAGCTTTTCTGTGAGCTATGAAATGTGGAGGATTAGCCATTTCATATGTGAGAGGTCGATCTCCTTTGGGTGTGATCTTGTACCGACCAGCTTGAACTTTATAACATGTCGCTGTAGCATGCAAAGACCTCTTTGACACCTCTTGAAGTGCAAACCCATTGATACATCGTTGCAAGAGAACCTGTATTTTTAAGCAACAGAAATGAGTAAAATGCGTAAAAATGAACAATTTTTTAAATATCATACTTTTATTAAGCAAGGGTATTGAAGCAATTGAAGCCTAAATTCGAAATAAATTGCAGGCAGGGTCTACCATAACCTCACTTTACTTTAAATATTCTTGTTTTAAATCAATTTCCTTACAATCTAAACTAAGTAATTAATGCAAATACCAAATACCAATTTATCATGAGGTCTGAAACACATACCGTTTTATTAATTACACTGAGATAACTAGCTCCAGCAGCCATGACGTTACTTTTCGATTCGAGCAGACCGGGAATCGAACGTGGACCCTCAAATTTCCACAGGCTTCCCAATTTGCAAATGGCACCGTGCGAGACTACTTGGCACGGAATGAACAGAGGAATCAAGGCAAAAGATAAAGCAAAAATGTATTATACAAAATAATCCAAATAGTGATTAATCTATTTAAATGACAATTATTGGAAATAGTAGTTCAATTCTCTTTCTTGATATTGATAAGCAAATGATTGAAGTAAATTATTGAAATGCAGATTACCTGAGATACATCGATAAAACTTTTAGTCCCACTTTTAACCCAGCACAAATTGTCAGGAAAATGTATTCGCACACTTCGTGCAGTAGCGGTCACCCATCCACAATTTTCAAGCACGGAGTTGCTTAACTCCAAAATGTTTTATTTTAATTACGGATAACGAGATGGGTACATCGTTGAAACTTTCAGGATCAATAGTCCTCAGTACCTACTACATGATGTACTATTTCACTTCTTTTGTCCCACCTCCAGAAGCCAGCCTTTTTCATTTTAACCATGGTAAATCATCTGTTTGGGATAGGTCCAAATGGACAATTAGGCCTCATCAAGACAACCAATGTCCCAGGGACAGTCCACAGTCCCTTGTGCAGACCGTCCACTCGGGACACTTGGAAGTCTCTGTCACCGTTGGCCGGGTCACTTCAAGGGAAACCTTTGGGTGGGGGCTTATCGCGATGGTCGGTCATACCTGTCATCGTGGCTTGTCAGAGCCGAGGACAGACCAAGAGCGGCTGTCGAGGCTGCAGGACTGTACGGGGTGTCGTTCGCGTAATCCGTTCTTGGACAAGATCGCTTCCTGGGGTTTCGATCTTTGGCGGCCAACTACGGCGAGTTCGAATCTCCCTGACAATGACGTGGCGGAGCTTTCATTAGCAGCCCAAGTCACTAAGGACTAAGGAGTGCCGGTCAGGGTTAGGTAGTAGTGGGTGGGGTAGGGCGGGTGGTGGGCGAATTACGAGTTTGAAAAGTCCTGGGGTAGGCTTTATAGCATAGTTTTAATCGTGAGGCTTATGCAGTCTTCGTCCAATAGAATAGTCTGCCAACATAGGAGGTAAAAGTGGTTTCATAATCCGCTTGTTTTCTGCGTTTCATGGCCATGATGTGAGTCCCAAGACTTGCTAACCTGTTAGCTGGGAAAACCGATCAGCGTCACTGATCAGCAAACTAATGGCTTTGATGCAGATGAAAGTTAGTTTAAAATTTACTCGGCAAAAACAGATTGTTTTGCATTAGCGTAGAGAGGTCACACAATGTTTTAATCTCTGATGTTTTTTGCAGATATCTCCAGCATCAGCTGAAAGCATTCAAGTGTGCAGGAGCCAGCTCGTCTAAGAAATGTGAGCACCCACTGCACAAGGGTGCTGTCGGTCAGTCGTCGGCCTTACGTGAGCCCTCACTGGGTTTTCATCTGCCTCATCAGCATCTGCTCGATTGTAGACCTGATCCCTCCCCAGAGCTTATCAGACCTCCTGATAGTGAAGAAGCCTTCGGTATTTTTTTTTATTCATTCGGTGCCATTTTCAACCCTAGATTTGTCATTTCTTGGAGGTAGTGCTGCGCAGATTTTGCACATATCAGATGGGCTGCAGCGTGAAAAAAGGGGAACATTTGCCGCACACAGCGCAGGTGTAGGTGCCAAGAATTAGCTCTTAGCCCTAACTTCGATTTGGCCGCGCTTCCTCCTACAAAATCAAAATTGCCGGCGTCAAGAGCCCGGCTTACTTTGGGCACTTACTGCATCATTAAGAAGGTCCTAATGACAATTGATCTTGAAAGTGACATTGAGTTGCCCATTACCGATATCCGTAAATCGATCAATTAAGTCCAATGCCTTAGGTATAGGCAACTCAACAAAAATCAAAATTTCCAGCTCCTAGAGCCCGGCTAGCTTTGGGCATCTACTGCATCATTAAGAAGGTCCTTATGACCATCGATCTTGAAAATTTAACGATGTACACGTTAAACACGTACACGAACTTTAATTTTTCCAGTAAGTAAATTAATTAATTTAAATGCTTTGGGGGTAGGCAATTCAATAAACTTGATAGTGGCTCACTTCTGGGGCTTGGTAAGCTTTTTTGGTTCATATAGCTCTTCTTGGCTCGTACTTTTGGTCTGACTTTTATTATTGGTAACCGTTTTAATAATATACATTGATGTACTCTGTTAAACACGTAGCATGTTGGTGTATTACATACTTGGATTGCTTTGTATTGTACATTCTCTTCTTTAACTTTTGCCTTGGTTCCTCTGTGCATTCCGTGCTATTCTGTGCCAATTTCACGGTGACGCGTGAGAGTTGTTATTGGTATTGTTTGATCATTTGGTGTTAAGAAAAATATCCGATAAAAGATAACTATAATTTTGGTGTGAATAGATTAACTATCATGTCAAACCCGTTGGTTCATTGTCAATTATGGATGGGTGGTGTGAGTATCTTTATTTGTTGACTATTTCGTAAATCACATCTCGGTGGTGGTTTGAGGTTATTCATACCATTTTTAGTAAGGCTATTATAGTTTGTCCTTTCGTTTTCTACTTTTATGATGATGGTGTTAATCTGTGTTTCTAGTTGGAACCGTATATGACCGAAAGCTTCGTCATGTCCGCATTTCAAAGAATGGATGAACACCCACAAAATGTGAAAGTTATGAGGAACAAGTTTTCCGGCGAACCTGCAGGATATTGTTTCGTCCACTTCGTTACCGATGAGGCAGCGCTAAATGCAATGCATAAACTGAGTGGAAAAATCATACCAAACTCACAACCCGTAAGTAGGGATCTATGTAATTAAAATAAGTACTACTATGTAATTTGTAAGTAGACTAGGGCTTCGCCGAACGCTACCTGTGGACGCGTTGTTGGATGAGCGTATTTCTTTGTATACCAGTATATAGTGTATATGGTATAGTGTATACCAGCCCAGATTTTGATCTTCCAAAGTTCATCAAATTTGATTCATAACTTTGGCATGTAAGCTAAGTAAAGGATTCTGGGAAGCGAAAAAATCCACACACGTCTTGATTCTTTTGCCGAATTCACTGCAACTTGGATTTGTACCAAGAGATTCAAAGATTCAAGCATTATTACAATTACCTCTGGTGAAAGCCGGTCGAATCCAGAGGCAATTAATTTTCGGCCAAGCAAAATCAGTACCTCTGTCAAACTTTGTCCAGCCTAGACGACAGATGGAGTTTTCGATAATTTTCATATAAAAACCATTTCAAATCGCAGGGAAACTGTTATAACAGTACATGTCACTATGGTCAACATATTTGTAACGTTTGTTGAAGAAAAAGCAAGGGTAATTACAGTTTATATATGCAAAACGGCAAAAAACTTGAAAATTTAATCGAAAAATACGATTAAAAAACGTATAAAAAACATATAAAACATATCTCTTGGTAAACCGGTATAGTGTATACGGTTTAAAAAGCCTATTCTGCAAATTTCATCAAAATCGGCTTGGTATTTTAGCCAGTAGAGTAAAAACAAACAGCGAAATGATGGCGAAAAATCTGCAAATTTTCGTGAATTTAGTTTTTTGAGAAAAGTTCTAAAGCTATCAAGCTGAAAAACGCAGGGGGTCTAAGTTCAGAACAAATTCAGGTACACTGAAAATTTCATCAAAATCGGACCAGCCGTTTGGACGGTAGAGCGCGAACAAACACACAAAAAAAACAAAAAAAAAAAACAAACACACGGACTTTTTTTCTACGGGTGGTCAAATTGAAGTCTTCGCTTCGCTCACTACGCTCATCCAATAAAGATAAACTAGCTAAAGGTCACATTTATTGTGATTATTGATCATGTCATGTGTCAATCTTTGTAGCACTAACATTGCATGGGTAGGTATTTAAATTCAATGACCTGTCTATTATTGTTTGCAATTTAAAGATTGAAAAAAAAAAGTTCACTGTAAAGAACAAATAGGGGCTCAACCAACATGAGTACCTACCTAAACAGAATTGTGTTGTTTAAAAGTGACTCATTTACAAAGAATCAGAAGCTGACATTTGTCCACTTCCTACAGCATTGAAGTTTATTTGCAGCCTGTAAGATTCAAACTGAATCATGCCAGCACAACTGGTCGGCCTCCGATCGAAAGAGAATTCTCTCTTTGGGTAGGTGATCTTACACCTGAAGTAGACGACTACAACCTTTACAGAACATTTGCCTCAAGATACCCATCTGTCAGAACAGCCAAAGGTATGCCTAGTATTTTATAATTCTACACACCAAAATAATAAAATCTCATATAAAATTGTTGTTGATAAGGGCTGGATACTTGCAAAATCACATTGTTGTTATGCTTCTTTTGATTTTGGTCTGTTCTCAGCCATACCCAATTTACCCAATTTTGTCCCCTATGTTGCACTTTCAAATTAAACATGCATTTTCACAAGGCTTCCCAGAAGGAACAAGAGACCGAATTTTAATACATTTTGTAACCCTGATTTGGGCCCTATTCATTGTTAGTTCTCTCCTTGGTAATGATGGTATTCTTTTTCAGTGATCCTAGACAACGTAGGCTTTAGTAAAGGCTACGGTTTCATCAGGTTTGCAGGAGAAGAGGAACAAAAGCAGTGTCTGCAAGCAATGAATGGATATAAGGGACTTGGAAGCAAACCACTTAAGATCAGCAATGCTGTACCAAAACCACACAGATTTGCTGGCAGCTCAAGGTAGTCATTGTACCTTTATCATTTGATGTGAAAGCATTCCATTTGATAGAAGTGGGCTCACAATGTTTGACCATCTCCTTCATCCATAATTTGAAATTGTTGAACCAGAGCTGATCAGAAATGAACAACTGGAGGGGGACTTTGTAAAAATAATAACTATGTGATATCATTAGTTATCACCCGTTTTCTTTCTGCTTATATTAAACAATACCACTGTCTTTCTAATATGTGGAAGTTTTTTTTTAAGGGTAGCAGAAGCAGTAAATTATATTTCATGAGTTCAACGCATACTATGATACCAAAACCCCGACGTGGTGGCCATGCATTTCAGCCCGACCTCTGGCGGCACGAGCAGCACGACGGCCCCCGCCCCCGCCCCCGCCGGCAACTACAACGCGGGGCAGCAGGACTACAGCCAGTACTACGACCCCAACTACTGGTCATCGTACTCAGGCTGGCAGAACGGCTACTACGATGGCGGCGCCGAGCCCGCCGCCAACGGCTACCAGATGAGCCAGGACTATGTGCAGGGACAGGCGTACGCTGAGAACGGGAACGCCAACGACGGTCTGGAGCTTGTCGGTGAGTCGGCCTGGCATTGAGCGAACTTCGCTGTGGGGAAGTGGGTGGCGGGCAGGGACATACAGCTCTGAGAGGCTGTGGTATTTTAAGCTTCAGTTTTGCACTCGGGCGATTTTGTTTGTCGATTTTGGGATCTCTGTTTGTGAGTTTGCTCTGTATCAAACTAATTTTAATGTAGGGAAGTTGGTTACTGGCTGGAATGGACCAAACACTCCAGAAATCTGTGTTATTTTGATGGCCGTGGGCAATTTTGTTTGCCAATTTTGATGTATCTCTAATCTCTTGGAGCCAGATTTTCTGTTTCTTAAATATAAAATCATTTTATGAAAAATTGCATATAACATGTAAGATGATACATTAGGCACGGTATCCATTAGATAGTAAGAATACATAATACCTCACAGGAATGATAGTAGTTGTACGCCAACGTGGACGAAACTTCGACATTCGTCAAGGTCCTTTTCTGGACCACAAACGCGTTCCATCTGAGCAAAACCGAACTCTCTCCATACATCCAACCACGGCTCTGGACCACTCCGCCTTACCATAGTAGTAGTAGTATTATGTGTCATGTTCTACATCCTATAGAATGCTCAGAACAACTTATAAATTTGTATTCAACTATCTTAATTTTTCAGACCACTACACACCTTTGGACGTCGACAAAATGAACAGGGAAGTTCTGGAACGAGATTACAACCTGTGGGACGCTCTTGAGAGCTCCAAATGGTTGCCCATCGAAGGAAGTGCTGCAAGTGTCGAAGTTAACTAGAGCACCACTCAAATTCCCATGTCTGTTCACATTGAAAAGATGACAGAACTTAAAAATCTATAGGTAAATTCTCTTTATGAATTGCAGTGAATTTGGCTATGGATGGATAAAAAATGATCTATGTATTTTAATGATCACTAAATATTGTGAATTAATATCATATTTCTAATTATAATTTTGCATATTTGATCTGTGTTTGTGAAATAAATTTCAATCTTAATTAACCAGAATTCCATGTAAACTCTACAATTGGCATAGTTCTTCACTGGACTTTTGGCACTGGTGTGATGTGTGTTAAGGGGAAAGGGGATGTAACCTGGGCTTGCTGCATGTAGAACTGCTGCCCTGATTTACGACACTAATGTTGTGACAGCAATATTCTATTTCAATCCTTTATCACTGGCTGTTTACAATCCTATTTTCGTTTTCAACTTAAAATCCTAAGGAAAAAATCCGTCCCAATAAAATAGGGAAATGGTTTGCAGAAGAAAATATAATATTATAGCATTTTTTCATTTATTACACACCATCAAATTAACAGTACTAACATGTACTTTGCCAAACATACAACTAAATTCTAATATAAATAACATCACATATTATGTTCATGCATTTACAGGCATCAATAATTCCATGGGTCATATCAAGTCATCTGGGGCCAGATATCAACAATAGTAGTTGTGGGGGAGAGGGGGGGGGGACATTGTTTTGTATCATTGGTTTCACTTTCAGCAGGTACCAAAGCGTTCATTCTACATTCTGCTTCTGTACCTACTACACCGACACGCACGTAATATTTTAAACTGCATCCTTACACTGTAAAAATGTGTATAAATTCAGTATACAATACAACAATGCATAATATGCGAGATTAACATTTTTATAATATTTTTATAAATTTATCCACAACAAAACATTCAACAAATTTACGTACATCAAATAACCTTGAACACATGGTCACCAATTTTTCAACATTTTAAATATTTTTATCGCCAGAAAATAACGGTTTTTATGGTGACTTCTGTGCAAGTCAGGCAGTGCAGCAACCGCAAGCTATACTACAATTCAACAGCGGTGAATTGTACACAAAAATATGTGCAATATGTCCGCATTACCTTCTTAGAATTATTATCATCCCAATTGACATACGTTCACTTCGGCACATCAGCACACGAAATGGCTGTGCTATACGAGGGACAACATCAAGACTATCTAAGGTAATCAGTCAATTTTCAGTTCACCATGCATTATGACGTTATAACGATATACGCTGGTGTTCGTGCATGCTGTTTCTGCAATTTACGCGTTTTAATTTTGCATTTTAACTCTATAATGTTTAGAAGAGTTCACTTAGCTTTAAGAATTTACGTATACGACAGCTAGGGTGTGGTAGCACAATTTTTACACAAAACTTCCAAAAGCAAATTTTACCATGTTAATATTCTATTACTCTGTATTTAGTCTGTCATTCTCTCAATGCACATAACGTAGTACCTATACGACTAACGAATAGCCATTCTCGGTAAGTTTTCTTTCATGCAATACAATTGATAATAATAGCTCGTTGTGGGAAACCCGGGGTTTGATATAGTGTATCTAGTGTAACAAGAATTGTTGGTTATTTATACCAATTAGCTTGACAGTCACAGTCAGTGAAATCTTTAAAATCTACCATTTAGTTTCAATGTCAAATACTGCAATAATATGTAACGTGTGGTGAAGTATGATTATTATATGTGTATTTCAACGCCCATAGCCGTCAAAATACTCCGTACATACCAAAAGGAGATACTACAGGCTATAAAATTCCTAACTTCTCAGTGGAAATTCTGGTCAATTTTTAACAACCAACATGACCAACAGAACACATGAATAATGTAGACAATTCAAAACATTATATCGATATACTATTCTCATTAACAAGTTCACCTTCACTTGTTGCAGTGAATCATTTTCGAGATGTTCAATAATCTACTATGTTCAATGATGTTGCGTCGAATTCGTGTTAGTGGGGGAACAGCTACGATTGATCAATCACGTGGCGACACAAACAAATCGAGAGGATCATCCCTAAAACCTGTAATGCAATACAATTGTGAAGTCTGATTAGTTTGGATTTTATTGTTTACTTTGCATTATTGAATAGGCAAATGGAGGTAAAATACAGGTGTACATTTACTTTTCGTAAGCGGACATGCCTTTTTTGTTCCTGCAATTCTCATGGAACTAAAATGTATTGGATATCCTTTTTTAGCTCCAATTTTAAAGCTTTAAAGAATTTAAATGATGTCAAATTAAAAATAACTATAATTTATTTAATTTTTAGAGGGGAGGTCAAAACATAGAATCAACCGCATCTGATATCTCACGAGGGTGAAAAAATTCTTAATGCTACAGAATGTATGGAACGCTTTTATTCACCTGAAAAGCGGCAACTGTGATTCCGACCGATATAAGGATGCCACTCTCGTGTTTGAACCAAGTCTCCAGCAAGACGTAACACCCCTAGAATCAATGACGAAACGTGACATTTGTGACATGTCATGTTGGCAGCATGTCATTCGATGTCATTCCATGGAAAAGCGGTGCAATCGTTTCTTCAAGGAGTTTGTCGATGGTGAAAATAATGTCCATAGTATAGCGACAGTGTAGAGAACAATGTCCTATGTCCGAGCTACAATATAATTTTATTTTTAAATATTCAGTTTATGACAGAAAATATCATAGCAATTATTACTATTATTAGAAACGAAATACCCATCGCAAGATTGTGTTTGTAACTGTGGAATGGATATTAAGTTAATTTGAGTGAAGATAGAAACGGGTCTAAGAATGAACATATGAATGCGCTGAAGCTATGTGACGCTTTCTACTCTCACACATCATACATGCATCAAGTATTTGCATTTAGCGTCGAAACAACACAAATGTTTCATCATGTTATGTAAATTAAGCCAATCTTTTATTGTAAGTTCAAATATTTCACATACGAAACATGAACTATTATTTACACTGCCAAATAAGACTAACAAACAGGTGGTTGCTGCATAGTGTATGCTATTCTATGCTATGCTAGCATAATACGATAATTTACCTGTGTGTGACGCGCTTGCTTATGCACTAGGACGTCCGTTGCCTGGCAAGCTGTCTTATCTTTCGGCTGAGGATGTTGCCATGGTTCCTCCACCTAAGCAGTGGATTACATTTAGAAAAACCTCATTTAGTCACCTCAGATGATACAAAAATTTTCCGATTGTGGGAGACCGGCTTAGCTAGAGTATAGTTAGTCGTAGTAAGGCTGAAATATGCCAATGCCGTTTTCTGACCTACTTCCTGAACGGAAGCAGGCCCTTGCAGCTACAATAAGTTAATTAAGTTAATTAATAACTATGACGGTCGTCTCCATTTTCATACGGATCAGATTTCTAGACCTTCACAAATGCGGTTAATCTCGAGTAAGTCTGAGAATGACTAATATATCCTACCCCGAAAGAAATTTCCGGCTGGATTTCCCTGGGTGATTTGATACTTTCAATTCGAAACTTCATTCCAGAGACAATTTAGAAGGGTGGCAGATCTGTAAGTTAGAACTTATCAGTTTTCCCTTCCGGTTTGTCTCTGTATGCAGACCACGGGAAGAGAAATACACATATAAAAAAACCAAACATTAAAGCAATTTGCTCTTCACACTTTTTATACTGTTTTTCTCTTCCATGTGAACAACTGATAATTTAATATTCTTAACCTCTCATACTTGCTTATCTAATTAACCTAATTTAAAGAGCCAATTAAAACATTTTGACGTAAATTAAGAGTTTACTTGCACATGACTGATCCAATTACGTTAGGTTCTCGTTCTCGCTCAGTTTACCCGAACGTGAGCTCAAAGCAATTTAATCTACTGCCATAGCTGCTGTGATTGGTTTTTATTCAGACGCCCGCTTCCCCTACATTTGGCTCGAATTAAAAACACAACTTTGTCAAGTGTTTTACTCACTGTTCCTCCAAAGACTCGCGAAACGACCGTAATTGGACTGCCTGCATTCGATGCCTGGAAAATTTAGTAGTCGATTTTTTGCAATGCTATTTTTTAAACAATTGACAATTAAAAAAAACATGTGCGTTTCATCTTCAACACTTCACTTCCAACAACACAAATAATTTACCCCTGAAAGTAGGACTAATTTTAATCAAGTTTTGCTAAGTTTCCGATCCCCAGCCGTATAAATATGTTACCTTAGAGCAGCAAGGATTCTCTGTTCAACCAAAAGTTCTAAGTTCTCAAAAGTCTGGGTCAGAATAGAGCCGATAACAAAACATATCAGTGGGCGTAGGAAGATAAATTGCATGCTAATGTCGATTTCACGTGAGCCGAAGGAGTTTGTCAGAAATAAAACTTTTGCAGTTTTTTTACCGGCCATTTCAAAAAGTTTTCACAAAAAAAACCCACAAAAGAAAATCTACATTCAATCAACTCGACACAAGTTGAAACGATTTGCAATCTCCTCAATTACTTTTTGAATGTTTTCAATTTTATAATATTCTAAACTTAATTCCAAAGACGATATAAATTTACTTTTCAACGCATCTTTTATGGGAATACATTTTTTTAAATAAATGTATTGCCATCCAAATGTTTACCATAGGGAGTTTATTAGTTTAGTCTAATAGTAGGAAAAGCGTGCACTGTTTATTATTAGGGACGCAATATCCATTCCAGCCTAACCTAACCCCCACCCAATACTCACCCTCGTCTCTCCAACACTCTCTCAGCACCCTATCCCTACCCTCGTCTCTCCAAAACTCTACTCTTTGAACCCTCCCTACTCTCAGCGAGTGCTCATATTCGCTGGTATCAGCGCTATACTTTGAATTTAAAAACTAGTTTCCAACAAATATATACGATTTCACCCCATGCGCATACAATTTTGGAATGGAAATTTCGTGCATGCAAAGAATAAAGACAGTTTAATTCGATCCACCACAGCGTGCAAAGTTGTTTGGGGGTTGCACCTAGCATGCGATTCTGTACTGTTTTCAAGCTGAGATCTCCACTTTTTTCAATGTTTTCTATGGAACAAATCAACACTCTCATCACTCTCATCTTATATCACATTGAAAAAAGTGACAGAATTGCATTTCTGTAGCCTAGAAGTGTCTAGATAAGACCAATGGTAAAGTGTCAAGAAAAGTAATAAGTACTGAGATGTAAATTTTATCAAAGTGATAAGTACTAAGATGTAAATTGTATCAAGTAAAGTGCTAACTAGTAAAGTGTATCATGTAAAGTGCTAAGTGGTAAAGTGTATCGCACCTCGACGCTGGAAGTGTTGGCAAGCACGCAACAGGTGAGGGGCACGTTCCGAGGCTCGTTGGACATAGCGCTGTCGTTCCACCACTTGGTGTGGAGGTAGTCGCGGTCGCTGAGCACCCCGCAGCAGTTGAACTGCGCCCCCCGCCCCCGCGGGCAACAAACATGCAAGCACATTAACATTACCCGTCAGCCACGGTGGACCGCCCAGCAATTCGGTTGCATTCGATCCTACGCCAGCTTGCATTGTTATTTATACGCGTATTTTGTTTTAATTTTACATGTTTTAATTTAAAAAATGGCCCCTCACCAATTTCACACGCCCCATCGTCATCAGCATACAATTTTGTGCTTGTGTTTATTTTTTTAGGAAGGATCACTAACATTACATGTTTTCCGCTGAAATGGGTTGTGGGCGGACAAATTTTATAATTGAGAACGACACAACGTAATGAAATTGCAGCTTGACATTTAAATCTCAAACATAAATATAAAAAGTTTTTTCCACAACTTCCGAGGGCTGTGGGCGGGCATTTTTCATGTGAATTAATCCAGAAATAGAAAGTCAATGTATCGCCAATTCAGAGTTGACACAGTTTGCTTCAATTGCTACCTGTTGATGTGTTATTACTGCGATCGCCACGTCACAGCCGCGTTCTAGTCGCTTTCCCCACCGGAAAATGTACATCAAACGCAAATTTTCCACCCCCCAGTCGCATATTCGCCGGTCACTCACCGTGAACTGCGCCACGTCGACCGACTGCGTGAACCCGTTGTTGTTGTTCGTGTCGTGCCCGTAGCGTGAAGTCAACTGGTCAGTGAGTCTCAGCTCCAACCCCGACAGATACTCCTCGCGATAGACGAGCGTGATGACAGACACGGACAGCTCGGAGCACAGCAGCACGAACAGGAACGAGAAGTACTGGAAAACAGAGCGAAGCGACGTCCGCGCGACGACCGTCATTTCCTTTGCACGCCACCGGTTGCCGTCGCTTGGTTACGTTTTCCTAAACGGGAAAATAGCATTCTCAGAACGAAGAGACGCGAAATCCGCCTATATTTATATTTTATACCATTATCTTGCCCCCCAGGGAAAGTCTAGCAAATAAAGTTTACGGGACCGTGGGTTTTTCTGCGCACACACAAACACACACCCACACACATACTCACTCTAGATGCTAGAAACTTATTTCGATCCGACTTATCCGGAAAGCTTTCACTCTGATGAAAGGGAACGAAAACTCAAAAACGGCCAGATTTCGCTCATATCTTTCCTGTTTGCTCTTCTGCTTTCAGTTGGGTGTGCGCTGGAGATTGTGAGTTTTCCGGGTGGTTGACGGTGGCGGGGGCGTTCGGGGGCAACCTACCCCTATGAGCATGCAGCGGCTCTCCTGTAGGGCGCCGCAGCAACCGACGAAGCCGACCAGCAGCACTACGCCGCCCAGCACGACCAGGACGTAGGCCAAGTAGTGCAGCAGGTCTCTGCCGACGCTGTACGTAGCGACGAGGTGGAACAGGTACGCCTTGGTGGGGTCGATGAAGATCCACACGCCCAGCCAGAGGATTATGCAGCCCGACAACTGGCGGTCAGGAGCGGAGGGGGTGAGTGTTATTAGTTTGCAAGTTTGATTGGTGACGGGACGGAAATGTGATGCGGTGTGGGGATTCGTGGGCAGCTTGTGGGGGTGGTTCTCGAGTATGGGTCGAGACCACCGAGACTGTAGCAGGTTCGATTTTTTCTTGTCAAATGTTTTTTTTCTTCGAAGGCAAAAGTTTGTAACCTAGTTGTTGTGTGCGCTGAAACATATTGTAAGTAACTGGATCGCTCTTACTTCATTGGCCTATCGTTCACGCTGCAGTTGGTAAAAGAAAATCAGAATAGCTGAATACGGAGAATGCGAGTACATATTTTCTGTGTATCATGGAAATATCATGCGGAACATGCGAATCAATTTTTAGCATCCGAGCATTCCTTGATGTCAGGGGCTGGTTGTTGGGGGTGATAAATGCGATTGCATTCCAAGCGGATCTCAGAATTCCGGACTGAGAATTTTATATGCTAAGCCAGCTTCCAAATCTAGGCTTCATGAAAATAAATATTTTTGGCGAACTGATAGAATTCTTTTGAGACATACCATTACGGTCTAAACTTTGTGTGATACTTGAGGTCGAGAATTTGCCGCAAAGGTCGCCGCTAAACGAAACTCAGACGCTTATTGCGCAATTTGGCTTGTTCGGTTGCCAAAATGTTAATTTGGAGTGTGATTTTTGTTCAACGATTGCAAAGACGAACGTTTGTCGGTGCTGACTTCTAAAACTCTTACGAAAATAATGGTACCTCGAAGTTTGAAAGGAACCAAAAACTTTGCTTGAAGTTTTCGTGCAGATTTCGTTGAAAACTGTGGATCTGTTTTTCCTGAGGGTTTTCCTCATGCCAGAGGTGGAGTTTTATACGAGAAACGCGCAGATTTGTCCCAAATGTTCCGCTCCAGATTATGCCAACCGATCCTCCGAGGAAATCTTTGATTGAGAATGTGAGGAAAATTCTTTAATTCATCACGACCTAAGCTATTTTCGCGTGATAGCGATCGCAGTAGAATTTAAAAAACATCTGTCGTCCGTTTGTCTTCAGCAGGTATTATTAAGGATTAGGGCGGATATTTTTGATCCTGACTCGAACATTCTCACCGGCATTTTCGAACTATTCAGCCTCTGCTATTGGATGATTTTTACTACCGTTTAATTATACGACAAACGAAGAAAATCCATAAGTACGCAAACACAAAAGAAACAAGAAGATGGCTTTAATGCAAATGAAATCCATTTGGTCAGCAACCTGGTCATCCCTATCCAACTACAATTTATTTTCTCCCCACCACTAAACAGAAGAAATCTCAGTGTTAGAGTGAGATATTTTCTGTGAGATTTTTCCTTTAAATCATTTCTCCGAATCCACAAATATCAAATCAATTATCTTTTTATACCAATGCCATTCTTATGTTTACTTGGAAATATTATAATAGGAGGGCTTATTTCTCATTTCGCAAAATCACGAATATATATAGATGGGGAATAATTGTGTCCGTGAAACAAAGGGCATGTGTGCTATAAAAAAAGACTTACCCAGAAGAGTAAATTAAACACGATGAGAATAGTCTTGGCGCATTTCACGCGGCACGTGACAGCCATGCCCTTGCGATCGTCCTCCGGTTGCTGGGCCGAGGCGTCCAGCTGCAAACAATCCGCGGGATTAACGTCTTCATCACTTGCATCTCACAACCGCAACTCAACTGCAACTCAAATGCAACTGGCAACTTGCAACTCACAACTACAACTTTAAACTTGCAACTGAAATGGGCATTTCGCCAATTTGCAATTCGTGACTTCTAACTTTCAGCTTGCAAATTGCAAATTGCAGCTTGCATAACGCAACTCTCACTTGTAACTCGCCACTCGGAACTCGCAACTCATCAAATTGCAAACAAATTGCAATCGGGTGGCCCACTGGTTATTCAATCAAGGACTGCTCAGTGTTGGGCTCTGTTTTGGGAGCCCTTGAAAACTTCAGCCCTTGAAAACCCTTCAGTGCCCAGATTTACAAAATATATCAAGTACGTAGTACATAACAGAGCGACTTTACCTAATGCCTCTTGTGAATCCAGGCAGGGATCAAAATCCACACAAAAGTCTGCTGAAAGGTCAGCTTGGTGAAAAATACCTATGCCATCACATATAGTGAAACTTTATCTTCAAAATACGTTGATAATAATTAAATTACTCCTATTTCCGTAGGTAATATATACGTCCGCTTGCAACGGGATTATTTTAGTGCTCGTGAAACCCATTTATATTTGGTTTTTAGCTTGAAAAGTAGCACAACAGCAAACAAAGCGTCTGTGAGTGAGACATGTGAATCAGTTTGCTTGTACTCCTAGACGCAACCCGCAGAGCATATCATGGCACTTCCACCGCGATGAGTCTTCTGTCGTCAGAATATCAAGTTATCAACAACAGAGCTCCGCGCTCGCGATGACATTTCAAGCTCGTTGTGAAAAGACACACTCTGGGAGAAGTACCGCTTACAGTTCAGCTCGAGTGACTTTGTGTAACCGTATTGTTGTGAAGCTGCTTTGCGTTACTTCATGGTGATGCGGGGATGGGGGTAACATGGCGTCTTGACGGTGTGAAATCAAGATAAATGCGGCCGCATTTATCATCTCAAGACTATAAAGTGTGTGTCTTCTACTCTGCTTGTAAGAATATCGCCAATGTGGCCACCATATCAAGTTTTTTCGCGTCATCAATTTTGGTGACAGAGGAAAGGAACTAAGTCGACTAATTAAATTAAATTGTTTCTACTAAGAGTTTTTTTTCCTCAAAAGTTTCTCCACGCGTCAAAAAACCTGTGTTCTAAATGGATTGATTTGGCAGAGTTAGCTGCTTGGTTGAAGAAGTGGCACACTGGAAGAAAAGAAACTAGGAGGCAATGAAGGAAATCATAGAAATAAATTCGGGAATCGCAAGAAATGGTTGAGCTCTTTTGTTGTTGGTGTTAACACTCACTTACCTGAGATTCTGGGTCAAAAGTATCGCAAAAGAAATAAAAATTCCTCCCAATTTCATTGTTTGCGGTTTCTGGGCGTATTTCTTCGATAAGTTTCAATAAATGTAAGCTTCTTTATCAGAATCAAGGAAACCAAACAAGATTGCGTTCGTTGAATGGAAATGAGTAGTGGAAAGCAATGCAAGTGTGATACAGCAGTATCTTCTTTTCCATGATTGTGGAAAAGTTTTCATGGTCCGACAACGATATGAATAGACGTGACATTTTTACGACTCTATAAGAGTTGCCTCCATTTTCCTTCGGGACCTGAACGAATAAAAACTACTCAGACATCATACGAATGAATGCCCTTTAAAATGCATTCTTATAACTTTGTAAATTACAGCATTTTACTGATGAGCACTGACTGAGCAGTCGTGGTGAATCGTTATCTATTTCCCCGTGATCAGGATATCTTTTTTGTACATTGACTTCTGGTATCAATTAACTTTTCATCATCAAGCGTTTGAAATCTCATCTCATGGCTGAATTTTGCTTCAGTTAGCTACCCTCGTGGATTTTAAAAAACTTACTTCCGTTTCACCAAAACCTTGACTTCGTAATTGGAGAATAAAGGAGAAAATTGAAGAATAGCGTCAATCACTGGGAGCTTCAAGCTTTTCTCTCGGTTCAAATATCCACAATCTGTTCAGGTGCTGAAAGAACCCATTCCCGCTCAATTTGGTTCACAAATCAAATGCATAGACTTTGCATTTTCCTGGCTGGTATCGAATTGTCCATCCAATCGAAAATAGGCCAGGCGGGGAGAGTTGACACAAAACGTAGGTACTGTCCTTTTCACTTACCATGGAGTTCGTTATATGAAATAATAGTTTCGAAACAAACAAGCAGCAAAACAATTCTCTATACGGTCCACTTTTCTTTATGGGGCGACGGACCAAAAGCAATTTTGGCTCTAGCATATTGATATCTATGACGATGAGGATAAAACACACGTGCTGCCCTCGAAATCGTACACCTCGAATGAAAAGATAATTGATATTTCTTTTTCCCGAAATACACATGTGCCATGTGGCTGGTATCTATTTTTTCTAAAAGGAATAAATGGCGAAAGGCTTTTCTATGTGCTTGGATTCGATATCGTACAAAAATTGACCAAAAGAGTATGCTACTAATTATGACTAAAAACTGGGTACTGGCTACTGGACCCGACCACCCCTAACAGTAAAAATATGGCGACACATCGCCCTTCTCGTTCGGTGTAATTTGTAGGTTTTGGTGGGCGTTCCCGTCAACCGAAGATTAATCCTCTGGAATCATTTGGTTTGAAAGGGATTAAACCCATGCATGTGAGAAAAAAGCTTTTCATGTTTCGTTCCTTTCATAATAATTAATTAATGGTACATGAAAGTATCATTTTTTCCGCGCCATATTTCCAGAAAAGTAATGAAGAGTGATTTTCCATCATTTCCTAGACGTGCTTGCTCGAGTTGCAAGCACAGTGTATACCCCGGCAGCTGACAAGTTCAGCCTCAGTTACGGAACTATCACACACAAAACTATCCTTAAACCCTATTCCATTCCTCAAACTATCGAAATTTATCGAGAGAAAAAACGGAATGACAACGACTAAGGGGATGACAGCGAAACCAACGAAACTATTGCACGAGCTTGTTGTTGTTTGCCAATGTATCTAGAAATTTTCGTAAAAAAAAAAATCTCTTTATTAATTTCTTATGACCCTTTCCAAGTCTTAGCACGTTAGTATTCAAAAAAACTATTTAACTGTGTTATTAATGCTATTAAACTTAAACTTTTCCGGACGTTTCGCATGCCTTATCAAGGGTCTCTAAACTCAAGTCAAGTCAAATAAAGTCTTCACTCACTTTTTCTATTCTTCGTTATATCCTACATACATGCAAAGCCTTTCCAAACCCACACAATACTTAGAATTTTATTTATATATACTTTCTCTCTGGATCAAATCTGTCATATACAACGCGATTATTATATATCAGCGTCCACAAAGCCCTCGCTTAAAGCCATCCCTAATAGGCAGCATACAATGAGTGCCTCTCAAAACCAGCAGACACGACATCTCGAATATTTTGAAAGTCGGCATCGCTTGACTTCGTGAGAACAGATTGCGGGGGATTTGTGGGCGCCTTCGGGTTTTCATCCGAGCATCGATCGAATCGGGCCGCGAGCCGAGATAGGATGGCAGCGGCACGGACAGTCGAAATCAAACACACGCAACTGCCTCTGCTGCGGCAGACATCTAGGCACCATTATGTGGACGGTATACACGGTGTGGACGGGGATGCAACAAGCTTGATGCACGTTTATTTGGGATATTAACCAGATTGCAAATCTCGAGATGCATTAGATTTCTAGATCTCGAGATGCACGTAGATTTCTAGATCTAGCTTGCATGTAGATGCACGGTAGATTTATCACTGATTCGAAGCTTCGGAAAGAAAATATAAATAGAAAATAGAAAATATTCAAATGTTTGTCAAGGACATACATTTCGCCTGGAAATTTCTTTCCTGATATCTGTAGCACATTTTTTATGAGATCTTAAAATGTTATGTATTATTTATAAGATAATCTATAAGAGTTTGAATTTGATATAATTTTTTTCCCCAAAATATTGTGACATACTTATATACGATATGCTATAAATAATGTATCGAAAGTGTTTCCATGCGTATGACAGTCCCCTCTGAGTGAGTGCTAGCTATATGTCAAGGCGTGGAAGTACGTTCGAGAGAAGTGTGAGTATCACTCTATTTTGCCTCCCCTTCAAAATTTAATATTCTTGAAGATATGTTACATTTTTCAATTTGCAAGATGCAATTTTTTGAGAATATTAAATTTTCGTTAATCTTGCATGACTCAATTTTTCTGCCAACGTCTTTCGACCACAGCTCATCCTTGTCTGATCTTTTCGAATGATGAACCAAAATACGGGTCTCGAATTGTTATTTATCGCACGCGATGACAATACTTGCATGATAAGCTAAAAAGTGTAAGATGGCCAGGGTTAATAATCAAGGGGTCCGCATGAATTAACGCTAACCGCTTGTATCTGCGCTGTGTTACAAATTGATGCCTACAGGAAATTAATTTTTAAGTGACTCAAGCTTTACCCGACAGATTTTGTAGCGCAAATTCAACCGAACTCCACTTACTTTTATTTACTAACTGAATAGACATGCATCAGTAAAATGCAAATAGCCATTGCATGTGAAAATGCTAAATATCATAATGTGTTTATTAGGGGATGAAAATTTTGATCCATAAACTTCATCATCGCTGTTTTAAAATGTTCTCTCCTTCACACTTTCAGTGGTCATTTAAGGGACGTTTGGGCATCCACGCCTTGATGGCGTGTAGCTCGAAGACCTGCCGCTGCATAGCGTCCAGCCAGGGGTAGTTGGCGCGCACAGCTTTGCCAGCTTCCCCCATGGTCACGTATCAAGTTCTCGTATATGTGCGCCGAATAAAAGTCCGACCAACTAAGCTGAGGACAGGCAAACCCGTGTGATACATCTTCATCTCACACTGACCCTCGAGGATCTAAACCAGAACGAGAACACTGGATATTGGAAGTAGGAATTGCACAAACCTTGCCATTCACGAAATATCCATCGTTATTTTTTTGCGATTTTCTCTAACATTGAGTAGAAATAAAACGGTTTCGTTGATAAATTCCGCCTTTCTCTTGGCTAGTTCCTCTCTGATTGTATTGCCACGGCAGGGCACCGACATTTCTTTGAAACCTGCAGTTAAAATTGCTTCTTATCATTTCCGTGATATATTCGGACAGCATTGTGTGTTGATATGTTTTGACGTACGAGGCCGGACGTCTGAGATGTTGTCAGCGACAGTGTCAATCTGCAAGGCTTCCCAGTCGGAGTCTCCTGCAGTCCTGCCACGTTGAACTGTTTTCCCAGGTAGCGACAGATCGCCACAGACTGGTGCACCTTCTTGCCATCCATTTCCGGCAAAGGCACCTTGCCGAACGGCGCAACTGCGAATCGAACCCAACTGCAAATCGCGTTTTATGCACGGCAAACATATTTATTTATTATTATTAGAAACGAAACGCGTCCGTTCAAAAATTTTGTCTATTCACGGAAACGAAGCCGGAATCTTTGCATTTGCAGTACAAGCACCACCAGCTGTTCTTTTGTTTTATATGAACTTTTCTATCGCGTTCTAATGAATTAGTATTCCATTTTTTTTTTTTTTTCGTTTCTTGCCAGTTTTTGTCGGAGATGATTGGCTATTTCCTGCTCATTTCAATACAAAATCCGGTTTTTTCTTAAGCTCGAACCGACTTGGTGGAAATTTTTGTATTTAGACGTTTTTCGATGTTGGATTATGGTACTCACTTACTTAAAGAAGGCCCCTTCTCAATGCAAAAATCTTCCCAATCCACTCGGAAGTACTACAACATGAAATATAGTGGTTCAGCTAAACCTCAGGTTTAAATTTATTTATAAGTCAGTTTGTATGTGAGTGGCATACTTCCGTACCGATTGGTACTGACTGCTACCTGCTACTCTAATGTGATGTCAACACCTTTTGTATAAATACACTTATCTGTGAAATTGTCAAGCTTCTGCAGTCAGATGGCGCTAAAAGATGACTCGCAAAGAACCGAGAGTGTATTTGCGAAGGTATTTCGCTGAAAATTATATCAGAAACCTGTGCGAAAACCTGCAAAGTGTTTGCGCTCTCAAGAGGTATTTTCGTGTCTCGAATTTCGCCCGAGAAAGCTCTGATAACATTAGCGCCGCTTGCTCTGGCATAGGTCAGAGCTTAAAGCGAAAGGGCAATACTGGCTTGAATTTTCGGAGACCCCATAACGAGCAATCTCGCTAATCTTTGGTTTAATGAGATCATTCGAGCCTGCGTTTATCTATACATACCGCTAGCATCATCATCAGTATGAGCATCATCATTTTCTTTCGGTAAACTATCTCACGATTTCACCCCCTTTGGGGAGTCCAACCAACGTTTCTTAAACAACTAAAGTTGTTGGTCTCACAATATTGACAGTTACGTACACGTTTACAGTGATGTGGTGGGGAGGCGTTTAAAATCATTTCTTGTAAGACATATACTTCGGTTAAATTATTAACCAAACGTAGATTTTATCCATGCTAACTTTAAAAATAAAATTATTTATTTTAAATTCAACAACAGTAGCACAATTTGGAGCAGTTAAAAACAGAGTGAGATTGAGACAAGATTCAGTCGCAGTCGTAAACCGTGCAGTCGTCGAATCCATCTGCAGACTTGAGAAATGCGTCAACGACAGATTGCGATGGCAGCCGTCGGAGGAATCTAGAATCATGCAATTTCACAACATTCAACATTTTTCGCATCAGTAATTATGTGCAGAAATCTCGCTGGGAAAACGGCTAGATATTGTTGTGATTTGTCACACGCCAATCATTCAATTCAAAACTACGTATCGTAATTGTGAATCGGAATTAATCTACCTTCTGGCAGTCTACCTTGTTTTTTGTTTTATTTACAGATGTCAAATAATCGAAAACAGCACAATATCCTGTTAATAAATGAGTGAACACGTTTTATACGCGCAATGAATTGAATTCAAGCAACTCGGTGCAACGAACAACACAGATTCCAGCTTTTTCTCGATGAATATCTTATCAATAATAATCAAAGTCAGCATCACGCACACACCCCGTTTGAATTATTCTAACACATTTACTAACCTAGCCGGCAAACAGTTTCCTCTCGCAGATTTTCTCATAGTCATATACACTTTTTGACCTTCTGGATAGAACGATAGATATAAATCATCCGAAAATAATTTAAAATCCCTCTGGACAAACTGGTAAGCCCTCAGTGACTTTAACCTTATTGTGTCAACGGTATTACATATAATGTCCAAGCTACCCTAGGTTTATTGTCGTAGGTGGGGGGGGGGGGGGGGGGGGAAAGGGGTGGATTATAGATCAAAGCCGAAGCCAACGATAATACCACGGAAAGCAGAGACTATTCGAGTTAAACTTTCAGATACGCCCTTGAAGGTCGTGTTACATTATCATTCCACCCACCCTCACCCCCATTTGTTAGTTTTGCAGTTTACCGTGTTTTCTTTGGTTAAATTAGAAATCCCAATTGCGAATAGGATCCTAATAGCCCCAAGCATTCCGCAGCAAACTCGCATGTCCTCCATGCAATTACCTCTCGGTGTCTGCATGTACCTTTCTGATAAACGAATCTGTCGTTGTAATTACCTGAAGATGTCATTAGCGTTGTTGTATCGCCCGGTTTGCTTTCCTAGCAGACAAGCAGCTTTTTGTAGACACTCTCCGTTAGCGACTGCTGTCCAAACACGCGACGTAGCATCGTCCATGTCGTCCTCGCTCGATTTGTAGTAATTGTTGAAGCCGTAGCTGGCTTGTGGCCTGCTCGCCCAGACGTGATTGACACTTGCTGTTTTGCACTTGCCGAACAGCGATTTCATCACGTTGAATGTGTAAACAAGGCCGGCTCCTGTGAAAGCCGGTTGGTGTGTGATCAGTTGAGGATTTTTTGTTTTTTTTATCACCAGGCAAGCGCTCGAAAATTAAATGTTTTTCAAATTGAGAAGGCCTTTAAGGTTGTTGTTGGATGACAAGCCAAACATACGCATACTTTTTTTCGTTAAATTTACAATTTTCATCCTAAATATAACCTCCTTAAATTTAAACACAGTTATAAAACAGTTTTCCGAGTATTTTTCTGCGAGAAGTTAGGAAATTGATCGCTTGCCTACCCGCACATATTTCAGCGATATTTTCTTCAAAAACAAATAAGCTCCAAGTGTTTGCAAGTGACTCTTTTAACAAGCAAGACGGCAGATCATTTTCAAGAGCCCTCGTACACCTCAATTCACAATAACTCCTTCAATTAGATCTTATCAGCTTTATCTGCCCTGTCTTCCAATACTAAGTCGGAAGTCCCATTCTCGAAACGGAACGCTCCACTTCGCTTAATAAAACCGATTCAAGGAAAGTGATATATATTTCCCGAACGAGGTACAAGAAAATGTCCCCGGTTCGCATCGCCACTCACCAATCATCCCCGCTAAAACGAGGCTCTCGCTGCCTTTGACGTGTGATTTGATCAGCTCCACGGCGTGCACCGCATATGCCTTGAGTTTCGCGTAGATCTCGGCCAGTTTCAGCTGTTGCGAGCCTGTCTCCAGCGAGGGAAACTGAGCCAGCTCGTGGAACGCCGGCGGGGGCGCGTGAAACACGGCAGAGCCCACGTAGCTCGGAGGTTTTCTCAAATCTTGGCCGGTCGCTGACAGTGACAGCGCTAATGTCATCACTGACGCGATTACCAAGCCTGGAAGCGGCGTGGGTTTTATTTGAATGGAAAGTGTGCGTGAACGACACAAAAATCGTTTTCTTTTCATGGAATAACAATGTTGTAACTCTGCATTGATAAGACTTACATTTTCCGAGTACAATGGAAATTTGTATTTCTATATAGCGAGTTTCTTTTTATTCCTAGTTCTGCTTTGAATAAGCACTTCACATATTAATAATGATGGAGGCGAAATTATAAACTCTGTGAGTTGGTACCGAGTGGATTCTAAGAACATCATCGTGTAATATTATTAATTAAGAATTATTAAGACTTATGTCTTACCTTTGGACAGTGGCATTTTGCAGAGAGTGTTGTCGTCGTGCCTCTTCAAACGAACAGTGCAGAAGTGAATCGAAATCGAATTAACCTTTAGCTCATAACCAGCACTCAATGTATCAACGCTAATCACGCTTTATGCTATTCCTGTAATTGTTGGTGATTAATGCATATTAACAGATATTAAACAGGTCGTCGTCTGATGCATGCGCCGCTCTTCCAACTAATGTTGGATCGCGTTAATTAATAATTAGCGTGATGCCTTGAGGGTCTTATCCTCAATATATTTCGAATCATGAAGTGGAAATTGTTTCTAAATCAAATTAAATTGTTGTCAGTCTGTCATTTTCCACGTCATTTCGGATGGGATTTGCGTAGCCTGTGATGTTTAAATAATAAGCCAGTCTGTCATTTTCAGTTCGGCATTATTTTGGGAAAGATTTTCTTGGCTTATGGTGTTAAAATAATAAGCTCGTTTGAATATACAGCATGCGTCAACAATAGCTATACCCTAAAAGCTTGAACGAACGCTTGAGCGAATAAATTCACCGCAAGCTAACAAAATGTGCCATTAATCAGCGAGCCCATGATCACATTAAGCTTGATAAATCTTCTTCTTCCAGTCGGCGTTCACCACCGCGAATGCAGATACTAATTGTGAGCACGAATACTTATTGTGATTTGTGACCTTAATTAAAATAACAAACTTATAATTGCAATAATCATTAGCTGTAGAATGTTGAACTTTGGTCTGTGGGCATAACCGCAACTTTTGAACTTGACTGAAGTAGGCCAGACAACTCCTGGTTTTGGGGAAGCTCGAACTCCACGTTCCACGCTCCACATTCCACGTTGGAATTCATAAGACCAAAATTAGTACCACTGGCTATTCAAGGGTCTACAGTCTACACAATACAGAAATCACCAATTCCAATGTGGAAAACAATTGTCCTCAGACCGTTATTCGCGAACAATATACATACAACATCTAATCATTATTCGTAACTCATATATTTGTATACCTATACGTATATACAAAATAATTAGTGCAGTCCCTCGCTATCTCCACTAATAACAATTCCATTTCTAAGCAGCAGCTTCAGCTTAAAGCTGAAATAATTTACGAAAATGCTTAAGTGCTTAAGTGAATAAAAATGATACTTACGGTTAGGCGGTTCACAACGGTTGACTTGATGAAGCAGACTTCTCGACTTTTAAATTAGCACGAGGTTTTTCTAACACCTGGGACACGGCGAGCTAACTAAATTATATTCCACATTTAATTGCGCTAACATTTAGCTGATATAAGCAAGGCTGTATTATCAGTCCCACAACAGAAAAGTTTTAACCGAATACTTTGACCGATGCCACTTACAGAAACAGGGAATCACAAAGAAAATTCGGATCTGTTAACGATTCAACTTATCAATAGCGTAAAAAAACTTGCGAATTGCTTTGTCTCGACTGAAGGGTGAGCTACTAAAATGTGCAAAAGCACACGAAGCAATAGAACGCTTCTGACCGAAAACAAGCACGTAAATATCTTGTTATTATCTCGATCTAATTCGCGAATCTGATGATCAGGCTGCTAACTAAGCTTGCTGCTCCGTTGCGACTCAGCGTTGAACTAGATATTTCCTAGCGTGCTCCCGATATTTATCCTTCCTCAAGGGACCCGTGTTCGAATCCTAGTGGAGCCCAGCGGCAAGCTTCCCAATCATTGCAGTATTCAGCAGCTTCCACGCGCTTTGGCCGAACATGGACCATGTTCACGCGACGCGAGCTTAGGTCGGGGCAGGCGCACTGGGGTGCAACTTTCCACCCCTAACGGGAAGCTGCGGCACTACGCGCGCCACGCTATTTCCAACAAGTTTTAATCCACTTTACGTGACAATTTATATATAGGATGGGAAAATGTCCTAAGATCTTCTATTGCGGCGGTGGCGTCGGTTATTATAGTTAAAAATCGATTATTTATTTTATAAATTGGTCTTCACATGCACAGTGATGGAATGTGGGTTTCGAGATAATATTTAGATTCTGTTTGGAGTAACGGCTGAATGGAAAACAACGCAGAATGGAAATTTATGACTGCGTTTACTTTATGCTCAATACTTTCATGGGCTATAAATTTTCCATGTTAAGCTTTATTAACTATAAATAGGATTAAGACATTTTTTGATACCAGTAACAATCAGTTTATATTTGAAAATATTAACGGTATTTTATTGGTAATTTTTTTTATACACATCGGGTTTCACATGGACTTGTTCTTTAAGAGTTCACTATTTTGTCGTAATAAAAATAAAGATCTCTGTAAATTGTTGTATAAAATCATTTCATTGTTCACAGTTCTAACTCACTTAAAAATAACTTAACGTAACATTCTTACAGATAAACTGTCCTTGCATTAGAGTACTTGCCGGCGACTTAATATCGAATCAATTTATACAAGCATTCTCGCAAATTCAACTCGAAGACAGCACAAACACACTGTCATAATATATTACAAAATACAATGCATATCAATTTATCTGTCACTGAATCACGGAGAGAACTTTTCATATATTTACATCAAGCTATAACTATAATTATATAAAATCGATTTTTGCGAGAGGTTTACGTTGGTTTCTTGACCAAGTAGAAAACTTTACTCGGCAAATCGTTGGCACTTCATAAAGTTCTGAGATATTTTACAAGAAGACAATGTAATATATTATATTTCCCATCATGGTCGAGTATTAATTGAGCTTATCTTCTATTTAAATGCGATCGCAAGTCTCCTCGAATGTATTATTTCTTAAGTTCGAACACAAACACAGTACGGCCGCTGAGATGAGTGAACCCTCACAATTCCCACATCACCTCCGCACTCCCGCAATACACACCGGGAGACACACACGTCGATAATTCATGATTAACGATCCACCGGGATTGATGAAGATTGATACGTGACAACCGCGCGTTGACTCGACAAGGGATGATCATTTCCACGCTTTCCCACCTACGTTTCCCTCATCCACGCGCCGCCATCCGCCGCTCTTCATCAGGGTCGACACGAACAGCCCTAAAGCTCGGTGGTCGTCTCGACCGGCGACCGATCGCCCAAATACGAGAACCCTAAGTGCGAGTAGTCCTTCTTCTCGCGGAACATCACATTCTCGTTGGTGGCACTCGAATTCATGTGCCCACCGTCCGGCTCGGACGCTCTTTGGTAGACGGGGTTCGAGACGGGCGTCAACGGGGACTCGTGGCCCAACATGTGGTTGAGGTCGTCGTTCCGCCGGTTGGTGTCGATCACACTCGACGCCCTCGCCGTCGTCGCCGCCTCCGAGCTCACAGGACTCTGTTGCCCGATGCTGTCCACATTGTCTTTCGTGATGTAGCTCACGTTGTCCATACTAAACGCGTGATTCTTATGACTGAAATCAAGCTGTAAATCATTATAGCTATCACTATCGTCTAACGGTACACTCATTTGCAGCACTTGAGTCTCGTACTCTTTCAAATTGTTCGGCTCGGCAAAAACAGGATCGTAGACTCGCGGCGCTTGGTACATCCGCTGCATCCGCTCCTTGTAGGAAGTGTACTTGGACCAGGAGATGCAGATGTAGATGATGCCGACGATCCCCAGGACTAGGATGATGCAAGCGATCACGATGAGCGCGTACGGGAAGACCTCCATCGTGACGGCGACCGCCTGGACGGTCTTCTTGACGACGAGCGGCTCGTGGATGTCAGTGGCCGTCGCGTGGATGTTGCCAGTGACGTCGGCAGTGATGTTCTTCACCGCCGACGAGTCCAGGATGGACCTGATGACGCGCGCGTTGGAGCGATCGAGGATCAACCCCGTCTGCGGATCGACGGCGTAGAACCAGACGTCGGTGCCGGACTGGTCGGTCACCAGAGTGTGGTTGTCGGTGGTCTTCAGCCTGGCGGCGACCTTCTCGATGCCGATTATCAGTCCCGAGTTGTCTTCGATGGCATTGGATACGTTGCGCTTCTGGATCTGGATGGCGGCGGGTTTGGCGTCTTTGATGACGAGGACCATGCGGTTGCGGTCTTCGATCAGGTTGATGATGACGGGCGCGCTCGCCGAGTTGGAGGCGTTAGACGCGTTGGAGGCCGGGTTGTCGCGGGCGAGCACGTTCAGGGTGAAGGGCAGCGTGTCTTGGGGGGTGTCTGCGAAGCCGTGTTTCGTCTTGATCACGCCCGAGGTGGGGTCGATGGTGAAGTACTCGGAGCTCGGAACGATCTGGTACTCGAGGCGGGAGAACTTGTCGCTGTCCTTGTCCACGGCCTGCAAACCATGGCAAATGTTGGAATCGTGCTCCAGTTCAGTAGATTGCGAGTTATTTTCGTGAACTCGATTGTTTTCCCATTTCGGGATTATTTCACATTTGTCGGGGAAATTTTGATTTAACAGGAGCATTAACAATCCCCTCGTATCCTTACTTTAGCCTTATAATCCCCAAATATTTAATGTATTAATTATTTTAATTATTGGATCGTTCCTTCTATCTACCTTATCATTCACATTCAGATATTTGAGGAATTTGTAACGTAGTTATTTTCTCTAATCCAATAGAGCGAAGAGTGGGATTCCAGTCAATTACATTTAAAAACTCCCATGGGATTCTTGATAGCGGGGAGGTGACGGACTCACCTTGACTTGCATCACAGTGGAGCCGATCTGAGAGAGAACGGGAATCGCGCCGAAATACTTGTTCTTGGCCAAGCGTTCCGTGAACACGAACTGTGGGGTGTTGTCGTTCACGTCCTTCACATGGACAGACACCTGAGACAGAACGATTATTCCAGTTAGGCAAGCTCACATTTCTTAGTCATGTTTCACTAGTTGTTTTTTTAATACTCGTAACTCACCGTCGTTGTAGCCTTGAGTGGATTCACCAATCCCGTGATCGAATCCAACTTGATTTTGATGACGTACTCTTCTGCAGTCTCGAAATCGAGACCGGCGGTCTTTAAGATCAGCTGGCAGTTTTTGTCTTCGGTAACATTAGCGAAAAACAGCCCTGGAAAAGATAATTCTGCGCTAGAACGCGGTTTTGGAATTGTTTGACATCATCTGCCCCGAGAAGAAAACTCAGATTTCGTTCCCATGGGCCAAACATTCCGCGTTGTTCGAGCCGCGCGAATTTCTTGGAATAACGGAGGGCTACGAATTATAATCAACAAACCGGCGGGTGCGCAATGTGAAATTAAATTAAAATTTTGTTGTAGAATGCATAAAACGGCTCCCCCTACCCCCGCAAACAACATTTTGCCGCCTACTCAACCAAAATTGTTTATTTTGTATGTTCAATCACGTTTAGAACACCCGGGTGCTTAAAATATTTTAAGCCCTTCATCTATACTGGGAATTAATGGAAACAAAATTTCATACGTCATTATATTCTATGAATGATTTCTTTGGTTTAATTTTGAAAGGTTGCTGTTACACAAAACACAATCACCTGGCTCTGAGGTATCCGTCCACTCACACGCAGTGAATTTAAACAAACATTGGCCGTAACATATTCGTTCGTTTCGTGGAAACGAAAATTCCAACCGCTGACCGGTTCCTCTATTTGGACGGGAACATTTCCAAAAGGGAATCAAGCATCATTTGAAAATTGAATATTAAACAAACAAATTTAAAATAATCACGAACATTTGCTTATATTATAATATAATATCTGCCCCACATGCAAATATATTTCTAAGTTTGTTCGATAACAATCGATCGATACTCTTTGCCTCTGAAAAGAGACCATCTGATGCCAACCACATCACCCTTAAGAAAAGCCTCAACAGTCTGTAACAAGACCTGCGTCTAAACAATCTAGTTTCCAAAAACGTGTCTCATTCTTACCGCCGCTGTTTCCCGAGACGATCGAGCACATGATGGGGATGACATCGGTGTGCGTGCGACTGTTGATGATTGTCAGCGTCTTGACGAGCGTGTTGGCCTTGGCATTTTCCGGCACGTCGACGCTGTAGGTGTCGTCGGCGAAGCCGAGGCCGACTTCCGGTGGGACGGTGGCCACGTGTCGCACGAACACCGGCACCGTGGTCAGCGACGAGAGCTGGGGTTCCCCAAGGTCGTACGCGCGGACCTCCAGCTGAAACACGAGCGGTGGGGTCGTGGCAATGTCATCACTTGTGATCACTTTCTTTAGACAAGGTGGTAGGTGACATAGAATTTGGTAAAGCGGCCAGAATCGAAGCTTGTTTTTGTTTTATTTGTAAATAATATTGAAATTGAGTCATACAAAATTGATGTTATTTTACCTAACTCTGTAACGGAGACCGCTGTCATATAACGCGTTGCAGCGTTTTACGTTGCACTCGACAGCTTTTAAAATATAACATCTCAGAATTCATACGACTTCACATGTTGCTGATCCAGGTGGCTGTGTTTGAACTCGTTGTAGGCAGCCAAAACACAGCGTTGAATTTTACCTCCCAAAACATCCCCCTGGTTAAAGTCTTGCGGGCTTTTGACAAACTTATAATTTTTTTATTAAAAAACTTCTTTACTAAATTTTCTCAAAAAAATGGCAGGTTTACTTTGGAATGTTTTGAATGTTTCGTGAAAATTTTACGTCGATTAATTTTTCTCTTGACCGGAATCGTACTTTAAAACAAGCAAACAAAAACATTGCGTTTTCTTTCACTCAAAACAAGTTAAAAATTGAAGTATTTAATATTGAAGTTTCGATCAGCAATTAAATCAGTAGGCCATCGGGGGTGAATTTAACGCACAGCACGATCCACCAGCTTCTTGTCACATTTATCACCACCCTCCGCTTTCGTCCCCCAAATAGAATCAGCATTGCACTCACCTCGTATTGGCTGCTTGCTTCTTTGCGTAGGTCGTTTCGCACTTGAATCATTCCCGTATCCGAATCGATTTGGAAATACGTGTTCGCTTTTCCTCGTCCAATCAGCTCGTAGCGCACCTAGATAACCATATTTCCATCAGTAATTGATACTCGGAAAAGCCTTGCAGTTGCAAATTGCGTCTTTTGCGGCATCTTGTTAATGCATCATAAAGGGAATTAATTACCTTGTTTCCGGGAGCTGTCCCATCGGAGTCAGTGGCAAGAAGGGTCGCCACCTTTGTTCCTATCGCGACGTCGTCATCAAGGGTGACAGGCTGTGGCGCCGACGTGAACACAGGAGGGATGTCGTTGCGATCCTGAAATATCACGTTGCATTTTCAGATAACGTCATATAACTTTTGAGCAACCAAGAAAATGAGTGCGTGTTTTATTTAAATATATGGCACCACTTTGAGACATGCGCAAATGCCTTCGATAAAGAAACCTACGCGAAAATATAAAGTTTGGAAAGTAACTATAATTGGAAACTGGCACCCTTTGTCCGTGCTGTCCAATAATCCGGTTGCAATTATTGGCCTGGATTGGGCGTGGGAAATTTCGGATAATCTAGGCCCGGTTAGGTTGCGATGCTATGCACACAGTATTTACCTCGACATTGATGATGACCCTCGTAGTTGATCCGGGGTTGGTGAGTGAGTTTTCGAGCGTGCCCACCACCAGGATATACTGGCTCTCTCGCTCGTAGTCCAACCCTCGCAGGGTGCGCACCACCCCTGTCTGGGGGTCGATCATGAATAGATCGGTGGGCCCTTGCTTGATCGTGTATGTGATCTTCTGGTTGGTGTCAGGATCGTCAGCCTGCGAAGAATACACAATGCAATCGCTGTCAGGTTGCTGGTCGCAAGGGCTAGGATGTTCTGCTAGCTGGCTTTGTTTACTTATGTGAACGCACCTGGTTCTTTACATCGAAAATATTGCATAAAAATACGCTTCTCATAACATTTTACGGAGTTCTTGTATTAATTAAGGGATGTTTTTTTATTCTGAATTTTCTATTATTGTTCGCTCGCCATCCATCGTCAAAGTATGATTTTATGCCAATTTTAATTAGTTTTACTCTGCAGTTTACTAATTTAGCACATTCATCTGTTCTCTTTTTCAAAATAAAGCGACTGCGCCTCAGCCTTTAAACGCCAAGTATGAAAATATATGAGATTTTCTCTCGACTAGTTGCTACCCGGTCATGGAGACAGGGTGCCGAGATCGTATCCTGCTTTGATTGCACTTTTTCCCACTGCGCCTTGTTTTAACTAAAATGAGGATCTTTGCAAATACTAATTTTCATCGAAAGGTGACAAGAAATGTGAGTATTTTACACGTAACATAAGAAATATGCAAACGTGCCCGTGCTTACTTGTAGCATCGATGCACAGCTCGGTTCTTCTTAGTAATTAATAAGCTTCATAGAGCGCTTCAAAATGTTTTCTTTTTATCTACAAGATCAAAGCGTACCTACGATATGGAGAACGTATGTGCCAAACCAACCTCGAATATTCCGTCGTTACCAATTGCTTCATATTGCCGATGAAGTGAAGTATCACAATTCCACAAATTACTGTTATATTGACGCAGGAATCTGGGAATTGTTAGAAATGCAACAAAATTGTGTTTCTTGCGTATTGTGCACTGGTGCCGCGCACATGGAAAAAATTGCAAATGGCACATAACAAACTAAATCAAAATGTAGAATCCCCCTCAAATTTCCTGGCTGCCATCGGTTTTCTACCTTCCTCCTACCTTCCTTCCCGAAACGCAACGTCTTCCAAATGATTCCCGATCATTGGACATTGACATTGGCCATTGGACCTTGGATTTTGTCCTTCAGAACCAATTTCCCATGCCGCGTAATGTTATGATGAGTCGCAGTGGAAATCCTCACCTTGACTTGCGTGACCAAGAAGTCTGGTACATTTTCCGGCACCTTCGCCTCGTAGCTGAGCAGGTGGAAAATGGGCAGCTCGTCGTCGACGTCGGTGACTTCGACTGTGACCGTCGCTGTCGCCAGGCGAGGGTCCGGGGCGCCGTCCTTAGCCGTCACCGTGAAACGGTATTCCTGCACAGGGCACAAATTGAACGGAAATCAATTTAAAATAGTACACTTTTCAAAACTGCGCAACTATTATGTGAGAATGAAAGGTTTTCACTCATACTGTAATAACGAGTACGGCAGGGGAATTGCAGACTTTTTAGTTATTTTTGTAGAGATTAAACGATTTGTGCTACGTGCCAAGCACACTCCAGTACTTGGTTAGATTTCCCAGTAAAATATTCAGAATACTGATTAATCAAAGTCATTTTTTTGCCCTGGAAGTTATGACGGAGAGAGATTCTTAAATCACACTCACCCGCTCCTTTTCGAAATCGAGCGCCAGTTTGGTCCTGATTTCGCCCGTCATGGCGTCCACTTGAAAGGGCACATCGTCAGGCAGCGAGTAGTAGATGACTGAGTTTTGACCCTCGTCGGCGTCGACGGCTTGCACGGCTCCAATTTTCTTGTTCGCTTCGCCCTCGCGCACCCGGAAAACGTAGGGTAAGCCGACGAACTCGGGGTTCTTGTCGTTGATGTCTGTCACTTTGATGTTGACAGTGGCTGTGCTTGACAGGCCACCGGTGTCCTCAGCTTTTATTAACTGTGAAATTGTTTTCATTTTAATTGTTTTCCTGAACGAAAGTTTTCCCTATGTTTTAAAACGTATGAAAAAATCAATTGAAACAAAATCCAAATGAGGTTTTCATTGTGTAAATTAATTGAATTTTGCAATATACGTATATAAATACAAAGGTTTGAAAATCACGTATAGGTAGATTCGCGCATTAGCTTCAAAATAGAATTATTATGTTTGTAATGAGTTTCCAGAAAATCCACACGTGTACGCCAAGAAAACGAGGTTATTATAATTGATTCACTCAGAATAATAATTGTTCTTTTGAATTCGACTCACCAGCTGGTATCTCGTTAGGTCTTCCCTGTCCAGTTTTCTAATCACACTAATCACTCCCGTTTTATCTCCGATGGCAAACTGACGTAGATCGTTGCCAGACATGATCGAATAAGTCACCGGATCGTTTTCAGGATCCACAGCCTAGAAAATAGTTTCAAATTTCAGCCTCCAGACAAGCCATCATTATCTGGATGTAATATACCTTTATCATTAATAATCTACATTTAAATTTAATACACAGACATGAGAAACCCATTAAATCAACCCCTGATTTGTCCGTCCAGACATGAATTGGTTTTCTTAATTGTCTAGCGGTATCCTACTCTGTTAGAGGTACATTATTTACGTACGTATATTGTAGCTACGGTCGAGTTTAAAGAAGCCCCTTCGCTGACTTGCACTTCGTAAACAGACTCTTGGAAGATTGGGCTCCTGGTATTCGGTCCAGGGACAACTGTCACCTCGACAATCGTCTGGCTGTATTTTCCTCCGTTGTCGCTTGCCTGCAAACAATCGCATGGTATGGTACTATTATCACAAAATTCAAGCTAGCATTTTAAACGTGATTTCCATTCTGTAGGGGGCCTTTTGGAGTTCAAATAAGAATTCAGTACGTATAATGTTTCAACGTGGGTGGGTTCTGTATTCTGGGCTTAGATAGAGGAATAGTTAATTAAAAAATGTATCGCTATTATACGACTGCCGATAAATTCAATAGCGCAGAAAGCACGGAATATCTAATTCATACTCTCTACTCTCTACTCCCCTTTCACGTGAGGAAAATGTGTTGGTGTGACGAACCTGAACGGTGATGCTGTATTGTTCACCCGCCGTCATCTTCCCTATTGTTGTGATCACACCGGTAGACGGATTTATTTTGAATTTTCCGCGCCCGTTATTCGAAACGTGGTAGATGCTGTAGGTGATGATGGCATTATCTCCAAGATCATCGTCAGTGGCTTCGACCTACGAAAATGAACGAACGAAATTTGTCATTGAAATTGGAATGAAATCAGTTTTCAGGCTTTGCATCCGATATTAAAATTGATTAAATCATGCTATAGACTCTCCTCTCTAGTAAAATTGCCGCCATTTATAATTTATATTACAACAACCCGTAAAACTAAATCCGCATGGCGCTACTTGAAAGTATATCAAAAACACTTAAAACAGTGCCTAAGCGCTTTATCGCACTTTCATACCTTGTAAGCATTTTATTAGCTACTTTGTTTTCACAGTTTTTAGCTAATGCAGTCCGAAAAAAGTTGTGAAATCAAAAAAAATTGTATTATTTTGGTGGTAATGTTGCCTTCTAGCGCTGAGCGGATAGGGTTATTTTTAAATTAAATAGAGTATAGGTATCCAGCTTTTGGATCCAGGCTCCTATCGAGTTTATCCAACATCAAACATGACGCATCGCTAAATTCTCAAACGCATTCGACCTCATGAAAATGCGTCCATCCGAAATGCTACCAGTCTCAACTGAAGCAGCAACTTCATTGGAAATCGTTGCAGCATGCTCGAGGTGCTTGTAATTATTGTTGGTTCATGCTTCGGTTGTCTCTAGTTAGCATAGACATCTCTCATCAGATGCGCGTCGGCGTCGGCGTCAGCGTCGGCGTCGAAGCGTGTGCTGTACTACCACGCACCTTGATTACTTGTTGTGCCCCGTCACCGGCCTGCACGGACAAGGGTGGAATCATCGGCAGCTTTGGGGCGTTGTCGTTCACGTCGTTTAGCGCCACGCTCAGCGAGAGGGGTGCACTGGCGGCGTTCCCGTTCTTCTCTCTGGCGACAACCTGTCGATTGCGAGAAGACATTTTTGTGAGAGCAGTTCTCGGGTAAATAATAAAGAGTAGTTAGCTTCTTGATAACGATGGCCGAGGTTTGACATGATTCTTATTTGACTTCTCCGAGCACTATTTTCCTTTCGAATGCGGTTTGTTAATTATTCTCACTGCTCTTTGCAGCTCTCATAAATAAATGATTTGAATAGCGAGCGGTCGCACAAGAATATTTGTGTTTTATTTCGGCTCTAATTAGAGTAAGTGTATGCACATTGCACACATAAGAAATCAAGATCATATTATTCTATGACCTGTTTTATGCGTCTTACCTGAAATCTGAATTTCCCCGGACTCGGTGGGTCTCTGTCCAAGTTCTCCTCGTTCACAGTCAGTATTCCGTTGTCGTCAATTTTGAAGAAGTTTGTCGTCAGTTCAAACGAGTAGCTCGGCTTCGGATCCTCAGGACCCTGGAAAAGCGTCAAGGAAAAGCCCATGTAATTACAATCACTCAATCGCATAATGTGTCGTGAATATTGTCACTAGCGGCGACCCAGTGACCGCGTTACTAGCGCACACAAGCGGCCGCAATCAAACGTGATTAGCACTTGATTAGCATTGGCTCACCAAATCCGCGTCGGTCACGCTGAGCTGGATCGGATTCCCTTTGGCATCGACCACTTTGGTCTCTCGAGGGGCGTTCTCGTCGGCGAACCCTTCGATCGACGTCGCTTTGATCACCGGTGGATTACTATCAACAGGTTTCACGTTGATGAACAATTTGGCGGTCGCAAATCGTCGCAGCTCGGACACTTCTTCGGCCTTGACGATGATCTCAAACTTTTTCGTCACTGACGTGTCGACGGATCGGATCTGACGCACTGCCCCTGTCTGTGGGTTTATCTCGAAGTAATCTTTGTATGACGACGGCATGCCGCTCAGGAAGCTGTACACAATCGCCGAGTTGATCGAGTCCATGTCCACGGCTTGCACTTTTTCCGGCGAAATGTTGAGAATTCCGGCGAGCTTGCCGCTTGACACCTAAAGGAAGATACAATCTTGTTGGTAAAATCATTCAGAATCATCAGATCGTTCGGTAGTAACTATAGGCGAGGCGAGCGCATTTGATGCGCTCTATGCGAGCCAGTTCGCAATTCAATCCGCAATGCCTTTTTCTTGTCACGTTATGTCTACGTGGTGTCATTTATTCGTTTGCCGCTGCTATTGATCGATGAAAACAGCATCACACTCAAAGACCAGATCTAATCGTACCCACGCCTTCCTTTTTCTGCCTTCAAAGACACCTATCTATATCATCTTTTTGCTTTTTGCGGCGCGTTCTACTCCATATAGAATGTTTTACCTTTGAGTTGCAGAATGCCATTAGTTACTAAGTATATTTAACGTACCGACGTCGTGTACTCGGGATTGATGCAGGCGCCGTCCAGGAGCATGCATCCTTGGTAGATGAACGAAGGGTCCTGGTCATCATCGTCCTTGATGTTCACCGTCAGAGTGGTGGTCGTCGAGAATTTCTCGGACGAGTTTCGCGCTCGATCCTGGAATGCGAGTGACACTTCGTCATTATACTTGCAGCAAAAAAAACACCTTAAACCAGAGAAATAATAATGCTGTTGTGCCAAATCGTATAACAATTTACTTTTAAGGATAGCGAGTGCCATTAGCGAGCTTTGACCAATTACGAGAATCTATCACCTCTGGCATGAAAATTGCCGTTTACTTATTGGCATATAACAACTACACAAGCAGATTTTTTGTTACTGATTTACTGTTTATAAAAGCACGAATTTGAAAATGGGCACATTTTTAATTTTAATTTTACCTTCATTAATGCAAAAAAATGGTTAAATGTGTATTTAGGCTTCAAATGAACCTTTCTTGCCAGGCAAGATCGTAGCTAGATTCGCGGGAACATGTTAGCTTAAAAGTAAAATAAGGAAGAACGAAACTAAAAAACGGAGCACGATAGAGGGATGTTTGAAGCGAACATGTTGAGTAACTTGCAGTAAAATGTGTTTGCGGCTGAGGGTACTGATGTGGACGTGCCGTTAACAATGGAGCGTACAAAATCACATGCGTTGAGCATGATTTCTGCATGATTAACTCCATAGCGCGGAATTAGAGCCATTGTTTCGGGCTGAGCACATGATGAAACCAATGATACATTCGTATACATTAATTTGTCGTGACAGTGCGTATTAAATTATCGACCCACTGCAAGGTATTTATTATTATATTGTCAATTTTTATATATTTTTTTCTCCTTAACTCAATTACTCTAGAAAATTGCTTGTCCTGCTCAGTATCAAGCCACATTTGATTAGTTATGTCCTTTTTATCAATTGGATTTCGACTTCAAGAGACATACGAATAAAGGAGTGGAAACTTTGGGTATTTGGTTCTGCTCTTTGTCCCAATGCAAGATAGATGTAATACACTGTGAGGCTGCCTCATTTTCGAAACTCCCCTATAGATTTTGTAGAAGTATACTTTTAAAGAGTACCAAGATAAAGAATGATAACACGAATTATTTTGAATCAAAGAGAAATAGACAAATTAAAAGAGTTGATTCTTTGTAATGCTGAAACAAATTACGACGAATATTTATATATGATTCTTCAAAATTTTACGACACGTATGCACCTGATATATATAATTAAATAGTGGTATTTATAAATTAAAACATTATTTTCCTTCTACAAACAAACGCTAGCACATGAAAACTCACTGGGTTTTCTGTCGAGGTATCCAGCGTTTTTACTTGAGTCGATGCACAAACAAGAATTGTTACCAGAGTCACAAGCAACGCGAGCATTTCTATGCGTTTTATCAACTGTCATAAACAATATGCACCAAGAAGTAAAAACATGGTTTCGATCATTTACTGCGAAACACAAACTGTAGCAACAACAGCGTCCGAATCGATTGTGGCGAAGCACGAAGACACAATTTCCGACGCTCCACAAAAGAGCAACTCCGACTAACTTTTACCCTAGTCTTGCCGACGCAATTTGCTACCATTGTGTTCAGTTTTGCGACTGCGACTCGGTGCTAGTCTGATAAGAGGTACCTCCTATCGCGTGTCAGGGCCACAATACCCGATTAGACCAGGTTAGCTCATACCTGTAGATATAGTTGCTTATTAAAAAAGCTTGTTAATTACTTGTTTGTCCACCCCTCTCATTAGTGCAGTGCACTATTTACATATAATATCTCTGATAACCACTCCTTATGTCGCAAATGTCACTGAGTTATGCGTCAGAATATATGCTATCAAGAATACTTAAAAATTATAAATAGTATTTTAATAGGCATGTATCACCTGGCTATAACTACAATCGTCAATCATATTTCTTGTACTGCGAAACATTTCGACCGTCCCCAAATCAATGAAAGAAAGTAAACTCATCTCCAGAGGAAACTCAAGTCGTGCTCAAATCATCTCCGTCTAAATTTGTCAAAATTTGGTTTGTTTCGACCGATATTCGTTATTTGCGCTGGTGACATTTTTTCCAGCTCTGCATCGTTAAAACCGCAGTCGAGGGATCTCATTTTCCCAAGACGACAACTCCTCATCCTAAGGATGATCTTATCGAGCTTAACGACCAAGTGCAAGGTCCTATGGCAGCGTCCATTACAAACTCCTTTGCTGGCTATAAGGGCCTTTCAAAACTATCTCTCGAACTGAAAGCAAATCGCAATTCGTTAGATGCGACAGAATCCGACCTTTACTTTCCTAGCGTCAAGCCACTGGCGTAGCGGAAACATACGCCTCCCCCGCAGCCAAACTGAGATGAAGGGCCATAGTATGAGTCTATTCATATTCATAATACACATATTCTCTTTAAAATGCAAATTCTTAGGGTTAAATAATTTCAAGAATGTCTCTAACTTTACTACAAAATTGTTATCAAAAGTAAATTTTGACAAAAAGGAAGCCCACGACTAAAAATGCTGAATAGGCATTCAAGGCGGAATAAAACCAAAATATTTTCCATTTCAGTACCTTGCCGCCTTAGTGGCGCTGACGATTCAGTCGCCAGCTCAACAATGCAAAGTCAGCAGAGTTTCCTATATAAGAATAGCAAGGTTTTTGTTCGAAGTGGCCGGTTGTATTAACTAAAATAGTTCAGCAACAATTGCATCCGATTGGTTGTCACCAATGTTGGATTGCACAACCAGACCTTTAGGTCTACATATTCCGCCAGATTCGCCACCGGCGCTTTGACGTCCGAGTTGCCTATATCCTACACCCCAGTAAGATACCCCAGCTTACCGCTGCGACGATGGTAACGAGGTACCGCTGCGTACGCTCGTAGTCGAGACTCCTGTTGACGGTGACCTGCCCCTGGTGCGGCAGGTTGATCGAGAAGAAACCGGCGCCGTCGGCGACGTTCACCCTGTCTCGTCCGACACCGTCGTCGGTGCCCAAGCCCATGCCGTCGCCGGCCACGATGAAGTACTCGACCAGGCCGTTCACTCCGGCGTCGGCGTCCCTCGCTAGCAGGTGTTGGAAGATCGTGGTCCCCACCGGCGTGAGCTGGAACATCGGTCGCGATTAGTTTCATTTGTATCGAGCGAAGAAAATTTTCATTTTGACTGAAAAGTCAATACAAAAAAAAAGTTAAACACAAAAATGTTCGCATTTACTTTTTCATTTTCAAAGATAATTTTTAAAGTTTTGTCAATAACCATTCATAGAGGTAAATCCAGTGGTATATGGAATTTCCAGTGTCGGTGTCGGTACCTACTGCAAAGACTTTCTCTGGTTTCACGGTTATCCTTGTAATCATCCCCTGTATAAAACGATGCGAAATATTTTGCTCATTAGAACGCGTTTATACAACGATTGTGAATGCCTAAGTATATTTGTTCCTACGATTGGCAATTATCTAGTTTTTTGATTGCATACTTTCGATATTCTTCAAAAGGCAAGAAATTCACAAATTTTCTTTTATTTCTGACATGCAATTCCAACGCTGCGCTGTGTTTGAAAACCTTCCTTTTTTCCTTTCTGTCCGAATGACGTCATTTGGTAAGGTTTCCATGGTTTCCTGAGAATTTATATGTCTATACCTGTGGGTGGGATAGCGAATCAAGAAAGCCCATTCTGTCCTAGTGACGTCAAAATCGTATTCAGCTCCAGTTCAAAGTATCGAAATTGATGACAAGAGCAATGAATTACTTCATAAAAAAAACACCTATTCAATAGAAGTAAAAGTGTCTCCGGAAGAATCGCTCATTGTGCATAGCGAATTAAGGATACTCTGAACTAAAGTTGAGAAGAAACTGACTTTTCAGGACTCAGGAGCGTCAGGTACTGATGGGAAATAACGATACATTCTGCCATTTGGTTCGAGATCCCAAAATTAGTCTCCGTGTCTTTATCATCCTTATACTTGATGCAGAACGCATCTGATGAGTAAGATTCGCGTCTGAGGTGTTTACTTCAATGGCCGGTACGCCACTGTTCAAGAAAATACCAGGATCATATTCCACCAATGTCCCATGGACAGTAGTTGGTTTTTGATCTTCGTCCCGGGTAACTTACTTATCCCTAACCCGATTAAGTTGTTATTTCGCTGTGAATGGATATATTCTTGAATATTATTATAAGATGGGATATACGCGATAGTCAGTTAGCTATAGTAATGGTGACAGAGGACCGCCACACAAGATGAATGTGGGACCACACGCGTGACATTTAAATGGTGTGTGCGACACAATTCACAGGGAGTTACTATAAAGGCGTTCATGGATGATAGGTGTTGACCTTTCGGCTTGATTTCACTGAAATTGCCTTCGGTTCATTGGATCAAAAAAAGCAGCCGCTATGTCGGTGAAGAAAGATGCTAGGATGCTGGTAGCGGTTTTGCCAGTGCTCGCAAACATGTTGCTTCTTATATAAGCACAGCGGTATAGAATTCCAATGTGGAATTCAGTGCCAATATTCATCTTTTTCCGATATAAATTATGATGATAAAGGCTTCGACCACCATCCATAAATATAGCATGTGGTTATACAAAACTTTATACCGAGCTTTCTTTGAATTTGCTTTTTTTATTTTATTTTTCAGTCAAATTGATTTGGAAAACTGGGAAAAGATCAAGACAGATTGGTGGGCATTTTTCTAAAAAATGGATTCATAATTCTATTGGAAGTGAACGCGAATAAAATATAAAAGAAATGTCATTCAGAATGGGTGGATGGATATTGAAAATCACTACAATGGCGAGCAAAACGTCGTAGGTGCACACCACAAATACTCGTGGCATTGTGAAAAATATAATTGAAAGATATGATATGATATTTGAACAGAAATGGGTAGTACCACGCTATTATTATACTCCTCAAACCGTCGGCTATTTATAACTATTTCAAATTCTGCAGTGAAATATTAAAAATGAATTGCATTTCCACTACTTCATCGTTTATAAGTGGTAAAATATTGCACTTATTTCTTGATAAAAACGGCTGCACTGAGATGGCTTTTTTAATCTATAAAATATTTTTCACTCTTCCATTATAAGTTTGAAGTGATACTGATCGGAAACAAACACGAACTAGTGCCCTATTCTAAAGACACGAACTGGTGCCCTATTCAAAACATATTTTGCTCTTACTCATAAAGTAGTCAACAAATTGCCTTCGAGGGAAACGTCTAGTAAAAAATAGCCCTATAAAGGGAATACTAAAGTCTAGAGTTAAAATAATGAATATAAGGTACAAGAAGTTTACAGAAAGAAATACGAGCAGTATCTACGAGGCGGCCATTGAACCTATATTTATTACATTTTCATCGTCTTTTGTATCAAATCATGATGATACCCGTGATGATCTGATCTGACTCTGAGTACCGACTTGGTACTGAGTGTGGCCAATGTTCCTTCGCCTTGGCTTACCAAGCGCAACCGACTCCTTCCCATGGAGGCAACGACACTGCGCTCCATGGCAAGCCAGCCAGCAAAGCCACAGAAACCGAACACCTTCATCTGCATGGTTTTACTTTCCTCAGCAATCGAAAACATTGCCCACATTGGATCGGTTATGTGGAGCACTTTTGATATGAAATTGCAATTGAACGCTTGGGTCTGTATTATCCAACCGAGTCTCTGACCTCGGCCCCATTTCTACGCGCTTGCTCACAAAAATCACTCATATTTGAGCAGATCATGCATGACGCTTGCCAAATTTGAATTTAATTGTCACGTCACAAGGTGCTAGTTCTTGGCGAGTCCTTTCTATTTACGGCAGTGCATTTAACATTTGCATGAAGTGGGATATGACAAATCAGGATGCACATAATGATAATACTCAGCATAAAGCTATGTGAAAATAAATATTAGAACAATGAACATGGGCATCATTATTGTCGGAGATGCAAGGCAGGTATTCGTGACTAACTTCACCGAACTTGTAACTTTTGTGCGTTTAGATGACACGACACGCAAGCGTGGAGCTCTGGTAAGATATTAAATATTCTGATCATTGTTGGTCATTTCATTCTATGCGTTCATTCATTCATTCTTCATTGTATTTGTCACATTGTCTGCGTCATGCCTTTTCCTTCTGATTTCTCATATGCTCTCAGGGTGTATTTTAAGACGAGATTTAATCAAGAAGATGAGAACTACTTTAAGTCAGTTCCATCTAAAAATATGAACTTGATATTCCCATTTGATGAAATATCTAATACCATGCCAATAACAAGTTTACTATGGACCTAATTCACGTGTTTCTAAGAAATTCAATTAGTCTAACCAAAAAACATTTTGCTGGCAAACGCAAAGGTATGAGCTTATCACATTTCTTGAGGATATCAAATTCTATCATATAAGTTCTGTTATGCGAGATTGGTTTGAATTGACAAAAATACCCTTGCATCACGGTTCTGATATAAGAAGTTATACCATCACCAAACTCTAGCCGAGTAAACCTCGCGCATTTTTTCAGTAACTGGATGTATATCAAGTCGATCATTCGACCGAGCATTTGACAGCATCGAGCAACGATGTATGCTGCACTAGAAAGTCTACAAATCTAAAAATTAGCATACAGTGTGCGAGGTGATCGTTGCTCGGTACAAAGCGCGTGATAGGTTATATTATGATGGCGGGTCCGCACATGCCTAGATCATATGACACAATACCCCGTTGCCACCCACTCACTCAGCCACCCATTAAGCCTTGATCCGACATCGCTTGTCTGTTGCATTTAATGTCCCAATCGCCTGCATCGGTGCATCGAAGATGAGAGCTTGCCGCGTCATCAAGTCGTGGATGGTGATAGAGGAATACAACCAATGGAAAATGGCCCGGAGTGCACCCGGAAATTGAGTTTATGTCAAGCGCGTAACGTTGCAGGAAATGACTGTTGGTCCCCGAGGTAGGTGTGCATCAAGTGTGTATAAAGCGACAGTGTCATGTTTGCTTTGTTATTATTCTGTTGAATCTATTACGCGTCTCAAAGATGCATTGCATCGCACCGCAAGTAACTGCTTGAATAGGCTCTTGGTAAACAAGCAAATTGTTTGCGATCTTGCTTGCTTTCGAACGATACACTGAGAATATTATGTCTGTGTATTTTGTTGCACATTTTTCGGAAGAGAAATTAATTATTCAATGTGACTGGGAATTAACATAACATACGGCCAAAGTCAAGCCATGCATGTGAAAAGCTTAAATTTTCGTCGAAAGTTGTCGATTGTGACGAAGAATATCATTCTTAAATAATTGACGAAAACACATTTTGTGTCTTCTTTTTAAGTTTCTTATTGGAGTATTACTGCTCTCTGTTAGTTTCAATGTGCTTGTTAAGTACACGAAGGTCGCCAGCGGCAAGATGAACCATCGGGTTCGCACTTTGTACATGTGCGCGGAAGTTCAGGCCAGGCTTTCAATGGCGTCGGGGGAGAAAAGAAGAAATTTCCCAAGTAACACCAAAGCTCGAGTCAAAGTTAGCCGGATGCGCTGCGCTGTCATGCACTAATAAGGTTTCCCTGTCTGCATAACAGGCAACAGCGAGCTGTTTGAACAAGATGCAATACAGAATGTACCCAGATGCTCGTCTGTGTGTACATCTAGTGATTCCCATGTTTGCCGCATCTCTTTTCGTTGTAGTGGTTGTTTTGAAAATGATTAGCTCAAGATAGATTGTTAGTAAGAATTTACCTGCTAAAAGTTAAGTTGAATATTTCCATATACGATAGTTTAGATGCACAGTAATTTAAATACTGCAACTGCAACTGTATGCTGAATTTTTTTTTAATTTTTTTACTGTCGAATGGAATAATATGAAAAATTCCTTCATTTTCTTAATCTCATTATAACAAATATCACATTGTTGCTACGCCTGGAGCTGTGAGTTCTTTGCGTTATGAAAACGTATCGGATATTTTAATAATAATGGCAGCATGGAAAATCATTACTCTCGTAAAGAAATAAAACTCTTCAAAATGAGATGCACATGCACAATCCTCATTACAGCTCAAAAAAACTCTGGCATGGCACATTTTACCATAGCAATTCCATTTTTCACCCTACAAAGTATCAGTCAGTCATAATCATACAAAGTATATAGTCATTACGCGACAGAGCACTCGGATGGAATGCCCTTATTGTTTCGACTTTCGGCTCTTCCTGATTATTCAAAACTCCCCTCAGCACTCAACGGCCAGCGGTCACTGGTCTGTGCGTCCGGTGAGAAGCCACCGGATATGCTTTACAGATCATTCGGGGCATCCACAGCCCAGATGAGCCAGCCAACTGCCATAGCCAGAGCGCAATCCTCTGCCAGAAGAAAGCCTTTCCAATGCCACTCTACCTTACAAAGCAGTGGGATTAGCCATGCTGGCGGGAGCCTTTTTAATGTCAGCGCGAGGGACATCGCACAGAACGAAACTAATTAGAAACAAACTCCTCCTCTATTTCGGAGTTTTAACGAGAAGTATTCTTCGTTAAAAACAAGTTAATTAGACGATTATCTGGCCTGCATGAAATTGACTTTAGTGCGCATGAGTTTTAATCGACATGTTCATCGCACTGAGTACTGCGAGCTAGCGTACTCTAATTTCAAGCTGTAGCCCGACGCGATCTGTGTACGTGGGTGAAGAGAAGGTATACTCCAGCAGCAGACAGAGCATGGATCCTACAGACCGGAATGAATGACGAGCGGAGGAAGGCGTGGGTAAGACCGTGGTATAAGACATTATGGGATGCCCTACAAAGATACAGCGTTTACGAAATGTCTGAAAAATGAATCGAGACAGAGGAAATTGAAAGCTTTTTAACAACGTGTTCGTTAGAGAATAATGAACGTTAGTATGATATTACATTCCCCCTTAGCTCTTCGCTGGAGATATTCCGAAGGGAGTTAAAAAAATAAAATCGTCGCCGTTATTTACCTCGGACACGGAAGTTTCGTACGGAGTGTTGACGAACTCTGGAGCATTGTCGTTGACGTCTGACACTCGGACGATGATGGGGATGGACCTCTTCTTGTTGCTCGTCTTCACGGTGCAAGTCAGCTGAAAAATAGACAAGTCGAATTAGGAAGGAGCTCCTTGGAAAGTAACGAGACATGTTCTTTTTTAGTCAAAGTTCTTATACAGAAAATATATTGTTATTAAGGTGGACCAAATAAGGGCGTTCATGACTACCTATATGCAAAGTGACTCACACCGGCATAAAGAGTCTGCAGCGATAAGCGATGTCTAGATTCCCATGGCTATAGACCGTTGGATGTACGTGGTTTTGGCTGGCATTAGAATTGACATGCGAATGGGTAAATTCCCCCTCGTTCGATTCGATTGTGTTGGCTTTGACAGCAACACATAGGTGGATCAGACGCTCACTATGGGATTCGTTCCAAGCTGCATGCAATCTAACGCTTGAATACGCGGAAATCAGCGATTTTCGTCGACAAAAGGGTGTGTAATTGCTGATGTCACGATCGGTAATGAGTAACCACGTGTTGATATTCGCGTAAATCGATTGATTTTGTGGGACGAAACTTTACTGTTGGAATTTCACGTGCAATTTCGCCGCAAATGACATCGGATGGCTTGCAGTGATCGCTTCACTTGCAGAGCTGATGGCTGTCAGCGGCAAGGGAACGACGAAAACTACATTAAAGATTAAAGTATCCTCTTGCGGTTCATCGCACAGCGTGGAGAAAAAAACCAATGGAAGCCAAATTGTTTTGAATAAAAATAGAAAAATATGTTAGGCTGAGTGAGTTGCTAGAAATCCAAACACCGAATATTAGAAGCAATCAAACAAAAAAAAAATGTTAGTATTTTAACATCAAATTTCGTTACATCCTTTCGTTTACTTACGCCTGGACGATGTTACTTTAATACTTACTTAAAAACATAATTATTACTAGAAACGAAATTTCCATTCGAAAATTAAATTGTAACTAGATTTACAGCTTGTTTTGATTCCACTTAGCTATATCATGTGTATTGTTTGCCCGCGGGATTGCTGGTCACCCGCAGCAAATATTTACCTGGAAGACAATATGCGATAGATTTTCCGCGTCTCTGTCAAGAGGCTGTAGCAGCTGCAGCTTCTTCCCGTTCAGAATGAACAGCGGGTTTCCCTTCGGGAAGACAAGATCTAGGATGATGTCGTTGAAGGGGTCGCCGACGACAGGCAGCTCGACGGGCATTGTTGGCTGATTGAGTTCTGTAAAAGAAAATGCGGTACCCGTCGGGTGAAATTACAGCGAATAAACATTGTACCAAGAAGATTTCCAATCATAATTTCCTCTGTGCAGGATGCATTTATGCTTTTTGCTTTTTGCTTTTTGCTGTACGGTTGTCTTCTAACATTTTTACAAAAATTAGAAATAGTCATTAGAAATAGTGCCATGTTTTAGTTTATTTTATGATTAAGCAATTTCAATCAAAAGTATTATTTGTTCTATTATTTTTCATATGATCATTGGAATTATAAGAATATTAGATCGAATGAGAATGAATAATTCATTCACATGTGGTTGAGAATTGAGGTTCAATGGGATTGAACGCGCATCTGGTCAGCTCGTTCGGTCGAGTTCAATATGCCATGGGCGCAACATCATTCCCGCGTCGCCCGTGATGCTATTTGGAAACTAGTTTTTTGGAATTTGCATGCATAAAATATAGGTAGTGTAGGTAGATACGCCAATTTCCGTTCGGTTTACACACTCACACACAATTACATGCATGGGAAGCTTGCGCGGGGCACGCGGAAGTCAGTCGCCCGCCGGAACTGTAGAGATAGTGCATGGAGATTTCAGTTTCACTGTGATTAACCACTCGGCCACGATATGTCGACGGGCGTTCAGTGAAACAAAAAAGTGTCATTTTCTCGACTTCCGCATTGCGTTTTCCACGATAAGGACTTTTTCATTTAGGGCTCTGTTTGTTTAGAGATAGAGGGAAGGTTCAGAGTTGAGACATCGATTGTTTGTTTCGTCGAGCAGAGTCGCAGACGCACGGCCTTTATTGGCGAACTGAGCTTTTCTCTGTGTAGAAATATTTTGCCGAAAATTCTTCTCGACTGGAGAGAAAAATGGGATATCTGCCTCAGAATTGGTTTGACCCAGAAAATAAAATCAATTATTAAAGGAAGTTATGCAGCATAGGGTATTTATTTTGGCAATAACTGTTTGTTCCGTGTTGTTATTCCAGTCTCATTTGAGAAGTTACATATGAACGAAAACGCGTTTTATAGCGTTTTATATATATGAGGAACTATTTTTATTCGGATTTTCGTTAGTTGCCGATACTTTTTTTCGAACACGTGGATGACACAACTCCAGGAAGACGTATTTTGCTGAATGAAGAAATCAACCAAGGAAATGGCAGCTCGAGCTCGGTGAAGTGAATTGCAAGTTTTCCAATGAAATGTGGAAACATGATAGGTATAGAGACGAAAAAAGGAATGCTTCTTATTTCTGGTTTTGACTTGTTGTCCAAGTAGGTATAGACATGGCCGGAAGGCAAATACAAGCTTTTCTACCTATACTATCGATTTCTCAGTTAACAAGAAACTTCAGAATAAGATTAAAAATCTTCCTAACATCTAGTTAAAGCGAAGAAAATATGAAGTTAATTGCAAACATCACTATATTTTATTATATTATATTTCTATTGTTTATTGTATAATTGAACATAAAATGTGCATTCTGTCATTGAGCACAGCACAGTATATAAGTTCCCCGAAATAAATCTACTGCAAAATTTCCAAAACAGCAATCTAAAATCGCATCGTTTCACTGAGCAGAGTCAGCCCTCGCGTACACTACGCGCCGCAATTGCCAATTGCAGTCCGATATATACTGCAACGCTGCAACGCTGCAACGAGCAAGTGCAACCACGATGATTGCCTGCTGAGATCAATGCTAAGCTAGCCGTGAGCCGATCATCGTCCGTAGCACAGCCCGGGGTGTGGTGTGTAAAAGGGTCACTCAACCACGAGTCCACATTCGCATGCACACGATGCCGAGATATCTGATGCTATAGTATGCATGCGCCGGCTAATACCGTTGCCGACGGCATGCAGAAGACACGCCACCAGAATCGGTCAATACGATGGCCTAAATTGTCTCTTGGCAAGTATGGCTAAGGTGATGCACATGCCGTGTGCTGGTGATACTGATGTGTTTTGGCACATTCCTTGTTTCCTGTCACCGTCGATCGCCTCGCGCTCGATCAACTTGATTACTTGTGCACAGCACACAGAAAGAAACGTTACGATTCACTTGCGTCCAAACCCCACGAGTTTATGAATGAAAAGCGTTACTTACGACTCCCATGGCTCTCCTCGATGTCCATGATGATGTTGTTCTGGCCTGTCTCGACTTCGCACAATCCTGCAACACGGAACAATGTTAAACTACGCGCCGTGCGAGTTACACGGAGTTGTGTGAGTTGTCGTCTCATTATTCTGGGGAAATGCGCGCGGTGATTTCCGCGTATAAGCGATGGGTTAGTGTCAACTTTGACGCTAGAAAACTGTGGGCAGATATTTAAATGAATGTGACATTTTTTGTGGCACGCGAACAAAATTGCACATTTTGGTTTGCTTGTTTAATTTAATAGTGTGAATTTAATTTATCAGTGAGCAACAAAAGGCTTGTCAAGCTCGAACACTATATTTTCATAATATATAAGATTACATCCAGAAATAATGCAGAAATTGTTTTCAAGGACCGGGCTTTACCAGTTTGGCCTTACGATCCCTAGAAAACGTGATTTGACAACGCTGAACTGATCACCCCAATTGTCAATAGGTAGATAGATATATAGAAAGATGAATTCGTTCTGTGTCTGCCAATTTAACAAGCCTTGTTCAAACAATAAAACAACCAAGACGGCAAAAAGATTAATTTTGGCGTATATGATTTAGTTGCTTAATAATAAAACATCGATACATTTTGAGAAAGCTCAACCGGATTTTATCAAACATCGAACGTTCACGCTCAATTAAGGAAACATAAATCAATTAAATCGTTTTAAAAATGGGTTCGCTACAGATAATCGCAGCCACTCTGAAAACACTTGTTATAATTTGTTACAATCCACAGTTGTACACAATAATAAATAATAATACACTCTCTCCTTTGCAATGTGTTGGGATGCTGGTCGATATGATCGGACATGAACAGTGAACGTTGAACATTCTAAATGCAGCAAGTGAATATCGCGGACTGTTCTCACGTGGTGTACAATTCGTTGCAGAGGCAGAGAGGGTGAAAGCTAGTACCCGTTGCCTATGCATCGAAAAATCTAATGCACGGAAATGCTATGCTATTCCTACTACCTTTTTGTCGATTTTTGTGAGAAAATATTTCAAGTGCACGTAATATTTTCGACACTTTCTCTGGGTATATACTATAAATATACGTCAATGCAGCGTCTGCATAGTCAGCGTTATTAATAATCACCGTTCATTGTAATTGTGTGCTAAGACCTAAAAATATCAAAACCAATTACTCAAGTCATATTCAATTTGATGGGAACTTTTATTTAGACACCTGTTACCGTGCTGCATGACTTTCTTTCCAGCCGAAATAACAGTACTGATGATTTGCCCAGCTAAGCATCGATATTTTCTCAAGGAAATGCTCTCTCTGAGTTACGTATCCATTTTCCTTTTTATCTTTCTTTCAAACTCGAACACATTACTAATTTACTCGATGTTAATGTTCCTCCGTCATGTTTTCCATGTCCTATTACAATACGCTATTAAACTCCTCCATACATTCACCTCCCTTGACACCGTATCACCTCCTGACGCTAACGATAATCTAGCTGTTAAGTACACAAACTGCACATCATGACGACGAGCTAGTACCATCATTTTACTCCTTCGTACGACGAGGCTATAAAAATAATACACGAATGGTTTCCCTGCTTTTCACAACATTTCGCGACGATTGCAAATTACCTGGTTTGGCGGCGGCTGTTGGCTGTTGCACAATTATGACTAGGAGGATGGTCCATAGCAGTTGCCATCGCAACGAGAAGTCCACGCTGGGCCCCCTCATTTTCACACCAACCGTCCAGCTGAAATCAAGTGAGTCGGCACGTTAGCACTGCAGTCGGCATTGTTTTGTGAAATTGTGCAATTACTAATTAGCATGCTAATAGTGTGATGCCATTCGGCTGGAATCGCTGCTGTCCGTCTCTTTTTATAGGACTGGATAATAACGTGGATTTAGGGCGAGGCGAGATGGCTGTGAATTATACGAACGTCGCGTTACGTTAGGGGTTATTTCATGACTATGTTTGAATGTAAATGGCTTGATGAGGATTAAAACAACCGCTTGTGATCTTCGAATAAAGCCCCATGGGCCACAGCTTCATCATCGGTGCGGTCTCTGTGTAGTTTATAGCATTATTTATTATCATTTGGTACTAAGGATTGTTGGTTAGCTCCTCGCTAGACTTTTGGGAAGTTGTGTCTTTAAGTTTGGTCCTTAATCAAATATACATCTTATTTAATTGGATAGATTCCAAATGGAATATAGTTATAATTTTGGAATTGGTTACACCATAGCCTTGGACTGACACGCTTCTAAAATCAATATTGAAAAATAAACACGAAAAACATTTGTAACTACAACTCAATAAATCTTCAGAGTCGTGTATTCTATGAGAAATCTTATATCTCCCATCGTTATAATATTACCAAGATGGGAACACCACGAAGATTCATTGCACTCTTTTTTTCCCATTGAGAGATTAACATTTCTAGATCATGTGTCTAATTAATTGATTGGTAACTTGTTAATTAATGTTTGGTCAACTGTTTGGCCGTACACGGTGGAACCTGTAAGTTGGGCGTAAACTTCAGGTCAAGATTGATTAGCTGTGTGGATAATCTAAATATTTAGAGTAAGGTGTGCATTTATATGTGTGTATCAATGGTGCTTAGCCCAAGAAACACATATTGTACAGCTTCCCAACTCTGGGCATGTCTTATGCTTCCTGGGATGATTAGTTGTTTCAGCTAATATTGAAATGGTAACATTTCTACCGCTCCCCACGGCGAAGCCTACTATAATGATTCCCAATTAGCATTGGGTTCTAATCACGATAGGTAGACCTACAAGGGCACCTCAGGTAGAGGATGCTGCCGTTTGGATGTTTTACAAATATTTTGTTCCTTACACTGATTATCACTAATTCGCAATAACAATATAGTTTCCATTAGTTTTTAATCAAATGAACGTGCGTTTAATTTAAAATTAGTATTAAACGTTAAATTAAATGTCGTTTGTAATATCAGCAGGTAAAGTTATTAATTACCGGTTGCATCCACTAACAATATACCTACCAAATATTTACCAATGCAAACATTTTCCATCGAAAGAGGCATGTGTACATTTCTCTTGCAAGTGTAACAAAGCAATTCGGTGTACTATGATTGTCAATTCACAGACTAACACATCGATAAAATTATCTGAAAATTCCAATCAAGCTCTCTCCTTCGCACTTGCCATTTGTATTCCTCGCCCCGACTCTCCGTGATCATTATGTCGGAATGCTATTCGAATCGGCTTGCAAATTTGCCCTTTGAGATCATTGTGAGGAGATTATCATTAAATAGCCGACTCTGAGCGAACTCCAACTGTGTGCTGCTCGCTGCTTGCTGTTTGCTGTTTGCTACACATTTGGTTCTGTCGAAAGCAAACGCCTACTCAGTCTCAGTCATCCGTTGTGGGTTTTGTTAATAGAAGTGGGGAACACCCATTTATGCGTTGAACCTGTTCGCTTGTTGCACGGCTCGTGGTATCGATATCGACGTTCACACGCTGCCACCCTGATCTTGCTCGTGAGCAACAAGGAAAAAATACGCGAGCGTAAAACCACAAACACCAAGAGCGCGATGCGAAATTTTGATGCGCAAAAAGTTTCGGTTTTACTGCAATGTTGCTTCGCATGGAGGGAAGATAGATGCTCCTGTTAATATGGTAGGGGAAACGTGATAAGTTGAAAGGCAGCGATAAATACGTACCTCGGGAACATTTAAAAAGTCCTCATATCTCAATTTTGGTTAAAAATGTTCTCTTCAAGTCGTGTGTGTAAGTGACTTGTCTTGTACCTCGAAAGACGAAACTAAATAAGTTTTATGTGAAGATAAGTTCGAACTCTAATGCATTGCGACCACACAAATCGTCTCGGAAATACAGCATCCAATAAAAGTAGCCTTCCTCAGCCTCGCTGATTGCATCCCAACTTGGAATAAAATCAATTGTTCAAGTTCAAAGTTTCCGATCTCTCAGACGAGTTACGAGCCCAACGGCGACCCTTTCAACAGATACACCAATTAACGACAAGAAAAGCACAAAAGATTCTCAACTCTCAAGTCAGATTACATTTTCATTCCAGCTACATAAAGCTGTAGCATAACTTTCAATGAGCAATGCCTTTATACGCTGCACTTGCACATGACAAAAACACTTCATGTCCAAAAACGTAATTACGAATAATTAATCATGTCGCTTGAAACGAGACTCGTCTGCGTCCGCGAGTCCGAGAGTGTATCGCATTGTGTTGCGGTGACTGGCGACTGGCGGGGAAGGCACCTGACCGCCCCCGGGGACAGTTGGCCCAGTTGGCAGCCGGTGCTTGGACCATCGGGAGCCGCGTCTGCCCCTGCCCCAGCCCCAGCGTCCAACGCCGGCCATCGAGGAAGGAAAGACTCTTCGCTATCGGAAGATAAGGAGGCCACTGGCCCCACGCGGCTTGCTTGCAACTCGCAACTCGCAGCTCGCAACTCGCATTCGACAATACAGACGAATCGCAAATAAGAGTAGGACTTGCACTCTCCCGGCAAAAACATGCTTAACTCGTCTTATTTATTGTCCTCCATAGCAAACCAGTTTCACTGTTTGAGGTAACTTAAGACCTATCGACGGCAAATGAATGCACCAATATTGCGATGGTTTCGTTTAAGTGTATGGTTTATAATCACCACGAACAAGTACTGTCGATTAGATCTGTTATGCGTCATGAATTTTTGTCGTGGAAATTGATAAGTCGATTAATTTCGTAATACCCTTCATCATGATTTTCTATCATACAGTTTGTAAGCAAGCTTGTTGATCGCTCAACAATTTTGATCTACTTTGTCTGCGCATGCTCCTGCGATTTACAGCTGAAGAGAATCTCATATTTCCTTCGTGAAACGTCATGATGGTTCGTTGAGTGATCTTCTCGTTCTGGTCACGATCTCGTTTCCCTCTCAACCCTGGAGCAGCATCTTCTCAATCTAGTTGCTATCTGTCACGCGATTTTTCTCTCCGCTTGTTTATATCTGCATCGAGCTTAGGCCTACGAGTACGACACAGGTACAAGGCGTTGGACTTTCGCAACACTCATTTCTAGAGACGCCCTAATGTAGCACTGATTTTTGTTAGATTTTTTTTGAAGTAGTACGTCGCAAAAATTATAAGAAGTGCAAGCTCATCTATAAACAGGTACTGAAAGCCTTCTGCATGAATAAACGATGGCTAAAATAGCTGTACGTTACGTTAGACACGTTTGTGCAGTAATAATAATTAATAAAGATGAGCAAGTCAGGTAATTATCGTTGAGATAAATTAGCCCGTGCATCTGAGAGGCGCTTTCATCGTTTGAAGTTATTTGCGCGTGCGCTCAAATGCGCGTACGATTAATTACTGTGTGATTGCCGGAATTAATCAACGCATCGTGTTAACAAATTATGCATATTTGAAATGTTGCTTCCTTGACGTCGTTATATCGCTCCAATTCAACAAGTGATTATCTGTTAGTCGTAACACATATCCATCGACTATCGTAAGACACCAGTTTGAATGCATTTCATGAGCTTTTTAATCTGATTAAATGTGTTGCGCCATGGAATCGTGGATTGAGCTTGCAAATAGTCGGTGCATATGTTGAAGCATTCGTTGAAGCATTCGTTGAAGCATTCGTTGAATCCTGCGTTGAATCCTGTGTTGAACAATGAGCTTGGTGAGAAGATCGAGTCGCTACCACCGCGCATTGATCTCTCCTCGCTCGCCTTCCTCTCACACCTTCGCTCACTCAATTGTCAGCAGACACAATGTTTTTGCTCGCATGAAATCCCCTATTATACAACCTCATACGACTCCTTTGTAATAAACTGCCAAATTACGGATATTGAATGAATTTCTTGTTAGCTTATGCGAGTGCTTGGGCATGGGTCTTGCCTACCTGTAAAATATCACATTATATTGTCAAGTGAATAAATCAATAATTGTCAAGAAGCGTACCCAACTTAAAACCACCGACTGCGTGCATCACCCTTTCTCACGGGGATTGCAAATGCGTGCGTCGAGCCCTTGACTCAAGGCACTTAGGCAGGCTCCCTAGGAGCAGGTCTGTGAGCCAGTGGGTGGCGATTGCCGGTGGAATCGAGTATCGCACCACGTGCATCGATCTCTCCTGGCGCGCTCGCCAAAACGCTGCCGCCACAACCAGCGTTCCTCGATCAATCATCCGACATTCGACGACCAGCCGTTTCCGTGTGTGTTTTTGCCAAACGTCGTTTACTCTCGGATTTTCATAGCCAATTTATTTTCAAATTTTACGCTACGGTGGAAAAACAAGGCGTGGTGAATCGGTGCGCTACCAAAGAAGGTAACTCTATAAACAAATTCGTCTCTCGCTATCTTTTTCATATATCTAAGGAATTCGATAATGGATGGGACATGACATTTTAATCAACAATAAATTATAACCTTAAAAAAGGTACATTTCTTGTTGTCATTTGCTACACTGGTCAGAGCTCTGCGGTGTGAGAAACGGATGCTGTGAAATACTTTACGATCTTTTACTACTACTACCTACTACTATACTCTACCTGTGAAGTGTCGGGAGTCCAAGAATGAACCGCCACACGTGGCAACAATGCCGTCGAAAGAGTCGTTATATAGTCGTTGTGGCCAGTAGGTGCGTCTGATCACGTTGGTTCGAGCTAGCAAGGCGGTGGCCAGGCAGCCCATTAGCGTTGGGTACAGTCGAAGGAGGAACGATCAAAACATCCATCGCGTGGCTTTGCGTTTGCGTCATCGTGTGCCAGAGAGCCGAGACCACGAGCTGTTAGCTTTACGCGCGGTGGTCGAAAAGAATGTCGGTTCTCTGTCAGTTGAAAGTTGAAACATTTGGTGCCGCATGCCGAAAGGTGTGCCAACGAGCAATGAAAAAAATCTCATACGATACGGAATGACTATCATTTAGACTCTTTATGATTTAAAGACAAATTTCTGTATAATTTCATAAACACACGCTCTGTGATTTGAATTAGATCTAACGAGGAGAAGAGTAGTAGCGTAGTACATTTCTTTAAAAAATATATCCTGTTTTTTTAATCTTGCGTGGTTCTTACCACTTATTCTATGCGAAGTCAGTGTGATTGATATATATTAAAGGAATCAAGGTGAATTTATTTTCCATAGAAGAAAAACTAATATGTTTCTCGAATAAAGTTTGCATAAATGAGCCACCTGTGAACACGATTTCATGAATGAATGTGCTAATATAGAAACACGTAATGAATAAAATATGTAATATTACAAGGTTTTCTCATTAGTTTCTGATTCAACACCCAGGCTTCACAACGTCATTACTTAACAAAAATCTAGAAAATGAGTAACTATAGACAATCCAGGACAGTCACAAATTATCTATACAGTCACTCATGTATATTTGATGTTGATAATTACAATCAAATAGCCTGGGGGTAAAAACAAGAAGCACACACGTGTTTATGTGGATATATAATTAAAATGTGACGTGTTATTCCCACTTTACACACAAACCCCATTTCGCTATGCTCGGTAAATCTCGGCAAATCTCGGCTATAGTGACACTTTGCAGGATAAGTGGCTTGCATCATTGCCATCACGTCACACTCACAGATCATCGTCACGGGGACGTTTCCCGCATGATGATGATGATGATGATGATGGTGGTGGTACGCTCTTGCAGCATCCAGGTACCTGTGTTGTGTATAGCAGCAGCTTGCTGGCGGGATTGTCCACGTGATAGGAATGTGGAAGCCAGAGGCAGGTGGAACTAACAGATTTTTAGCTTCTTCAGGATCTCGAGTCGCAGCATCGAACGCAACCTGTGATTACTCTGTTCCACTTTACCATACTTACCGAGCTCTGATCCTCACAGGTGTATTATTGTATGCCTACGCTTTACAGTGGCGTTGCTACGACCGAAGGGCCCCCGCGGAAGAAATTTTCAAGCCCTCCCTTCCCATTACGATGGAAAAGCAAAATGCTTGATCTACTAATCGGAGACTTTACCCAAGGGGTATAATTTCTGTAACTCTTTTCACCATTTAATGTCACACATTGGCTTCTCGGGTAGAATGGGTCGCACACAGTAAATCATTTATATCATCATAAAAATATAGATAAAAATATGTACCAAAATCAAATTCCTCGCCATCTCATGTTACGCCACTGATGCTAGCAGTAACAGACATTAAAAAAGTGGAACGGAATATTTTATAGGACTGATAGGACCAATAGGATTGTCCAACTTGTAAGATGTCAAAGAAAATATAACCCAACTTTTATTATGACACCTGTCATTATGAGGTCGTAAAATTTTATGTGTATATCTCTTTCTGCGAATGGATGGAAACGTAGGAAGGAGTTTAATTGTTCAAAGCAAGTGGATTAAAAATAATAGTAATGACGAAAAATCATTCAGTTGCGTCAGAACACGTTTTTGAAACAAGAATGATTAAATGAAGATCTGGTTTATTGGAAGTCTTTCTTGATATATATTTTGGCCACAAACCCGCTGATTTTAAATATAATTTAATTTAAAACTGAATACAACGCTGCAGTTGGGCTTCACGACGGACCTATTAATTTACATGTTAACTCTTTATTAGATAATAGTATCCTGATCATAAATATAGTTGATACAGTTATCAGCAGTATAGATAATAAAAATTTTGCTTCGCTTAGCGGTAGTTTCGTACTAATTAGTAATTTGTATATTCTGCATTTTTCTTGTGTTTTGTCGCTGATTTTGCTCAAACTGCTAAGAATTCATGCATATGTAGGATCTGGCTGGCCTGAAGTATCGATTCTTGGAAATTATAACATCGTCTCGCTGTAATTAATATTAAAATAATTAAAATCAACCTCACAGGCCAAAACTTTGAATGTATAGGGAGTTTAAACCATGGAAAATTGATTTAATTAGTCGACACGCCCACGAGTACCACCAGGTAGAACCGTGAAGTGAACATGAATGATTTTATAATATTATGCTCCTACCCACAAAATCGGAATTCCAACAACCTGAGGAACACAAGAAATCTCTGCGAAGTGGATACACAAATCAAAATCCACTTTCTACTCCAGAAATATAGTTCCGAGTGAATAACTGAATAATCGAGCGACTTCACATACCATTCACCGACATCACTTAGGTTCGGTACAGAAAGTTGCTGCAACTGCAACTGTTCAGACTCCGAGTTTCGGTTGAACCTAACAATCGTGACTTGCTTGCAGATAACCATACCATTATATAGATTACTCCGAATAAAATAAATGCATTCCGAAGATACTAAAATAAATTTAACATGCATTTCAGTTAGTATCTATAGTGTAAATTTGCCAATTCAACAGTCCAAGTAAATGAATGGACTGAAATAACCCTGTCTGTATAGTATTATCATTTATCACATTCCAATTGATTAATTTGAATTCAATGTTTGGCCTTTGAGACCAATACATTGCCAGGTGAATGTGAAACAAAAACCCCGATGTTGTTACACATTCGAACCAGATAACGAAGGTAACGAGTTCAATGCGCAATTATTATTTAATTGTGCCCCGTGCAATGTCCGATTTCAGCAAAACATGAATGTCATAATTGATTTCCTTCTTTCTCCGTTGCTTGCCATCGAATAATTGTCTGCAACTTCGTACAATCTAATACAGAAATGTTTCATTTAATTAGTGCAGATTTATTATGTCATTTCTGTCATAATTGCGAGGGCAGAAATTTTTCACGATAAACGCCTACACTTTGAACAGCTGCAGTGGAGGCCATGTGCCAAACAGGCCACTAACGATGAGGAGGTAGGTGGTTCATGCGTAAGTGAAGTTAACTGCTACTGACAACCTGCTGCGAACAAGAACAGGTCGATTTAGTAATTAGTATTATTATCAACGACTTTGATATTTTAGATAATTGAATATCACCTTTGATAATATTTATTGAACCATTAACAGATTTGCAGGATGAAAGCTTTCCCTTTATGATGCAAATTTACTGATTGGTAATAAAAAAAAGTGTTTAATGTTTGGTGATAAATGCCTTGGTCAAATAAAATCACATTGCCATAGGTGTACACCTCGGATTGCTTTTTATATCCAACTCGATTTAGTTTTATTACGGAAATGAGAGTATAGAAACTATAGAAGCCATTGCATTGTGGTCACCCACATTTGTATACATGTTGGCCGAGGGCAATTTTAATCAAAATACATCAAATATCATCACGGGCATACCTAAATATTCATACAATCAGAATATTTCACCAGTGTCACACCAAATTACAAATACCTATACTGCACCCATCCGCGAATCTCTGAATCTCGATTCTCGTTATAATTACTCGTGGTCATCACACGTTCAATCTATTGAGCTCTCCCGTGGCTTGTGTTATGCCAATCAGCCATCAATCTGCTTCGAATCCTCGCGAGAAAATGATCTCTGGTGCGATCGACGTGGCTTGACCGCCAATACCCATTGCGAGTCCGTAACTCACTGCTTGACTGCACATCTGCAGCATGCATTTAACACACATACCACAATCCGCACCGGCACAATTCGATGCGATGTATTGCAAAATGTGTCCGTAATCGTAATTATACGTTTCCACCGGCAATAAATTGTGGTTGCACGCTAATAATCATATAGATACATCACTCTGATGGGTATTATAAACCAAAGAGAAATTCCATATCATTACTTCCACCGAACGTGACAATATTTTAGAAGCAAAATACGATTTTTAAACACATTTCATATCCATACATCAGGATCGAGTGCCATAGATTTTACTTGTCGATTTAGTTGCCATGCTGCCGCCATGTTTCTTACGTCGACTTGAATGCAGTTGGTGCACGCTAGCAGTGCATTGAGCAACTGCAACGCTCTGCAAGTGCACGACACGAGCTGAGCTGAATGCATATGCAAATGTCGCCTCTCACTGCTTTGGGATAGGTCATAGATCTCAAGCGGAATTTTCAAAACAAGTTTCAGTTAGATCCCGAACTTGCCTTCGGGCGGGGAGAAGCTCATTTCTTGACACTTCCGGTAAATCTTCAGGATTTATTATTTTAAGCGCTTTCATCGCGCGTCAAGGAGAATGTTTAAAAATTGTTATTTTTATTCGTACGTTTTTTTTTCTTATTGAATCATCTTCTCCGACTGCAACTAACTCTTCGCTGTTTGTCTTTCAGGTGGGCGTCTATGATTAACCTCGCGAATCCATACAATCACCGGTTGATGGTAGGTACTTTACCTGTGTAACGGTGAAAACCCACGAGACGGTCTCGGTACGTAGCCGTGTAGCAAATCGCGAAGTGAGCCACCTCGTATACCGGCAACATCTTGACGAGGCCTGACACATATTCTGCTCACTTCCCGGTCTGCGTTTTAACGCGCTGCTAAAAATTACACCGTCGCTTATAATTTAAAAAACAAACAATGGCACAGTAATAATATGTTAATTGGCGGAAGCTGATCACTGTGCAACGCAATTTCTCACCGTGCCTTCGAACCTATTGCTTTCATTGGTTAATTGGATGCCTAAAGCATAGTTATTTTGAATTCGCTCTAGGTGTTTCATCCTACGTTATATTCGCAGTAGATGAAGTTCAAGTACTACAGGTATACCGAATGGACTTGCCAATAAAAACTGATTTTTTTGTGGTACTGAATACGAAAATTACTGTGAAGTACGAACAAAAGAACCGCATAATTGAGGGAACTTAGGGTAAAATTAAATATTTCGTGTAAAATTGCAAGTTCGCTCAGGTATGAATAATGGCGGATGTATATATTAATTACACATTAAGAATTATGGTGTTTATAGCACAAAACACGTGGTGAGGCGAATGATTCCGGTGTGCCTTCCAAATCGAGCGTTTAACAGCCATCGAGACGTTGTGTTGCAATGCATCATGCTTCGACGATCAAGTGTGCGAAATGAAGTAATATGTGCAATAGGTAGACACCACCAGATGTATCTGCTGTGTACTATACCTAAAGTAAAGAGTCATTGCACGACCATACTTATGATCGGAACGAAACGGTATTGTAAGGAACACGAAGAAAAGGGAGCCTTGTGTATGATTAGCTTTGTCCTTCCACATTGACTGGTGCAGCGGTACACATTATCAGCATCCCAGCGTTCGCCCAGGTTCGTCCAGGCGGTGTTTACTGGTATCGTGAAAACTTTTTTAATAAATTGAAAATTAAATTTGAATTAAATTAAAAAATTTCTGTGAGACACTTTTTTTTTTTAACGGATGAGTTGGCGCAATTTCAAACAAAATACGAACGCTCTACAATCCCGTTTCTTAAATTTACACCTTTTATTAAAAAATATTATTTTTAAGCACAGAAAAATAATATTCCTATTTTCATACGGAAGTAATCACTAAAAACCTCAAGGGAAGTTTTCCATCCTATAACTCAGCGGGATTTTCACATTTTCCACTTAACAATTTTTCAGCAATGCTGACAAAAAAGTCCTATACGAGCCAACACGGTATATTTTGTAGGCCACTGGACGGAAGGTATTCGCTGCCAGCCACAAAGAGATCACTTGACACGTGCTCTTGCCGTGCTCGTAGAGGGGGGGGGGGGGGGGGGGGTGGAGGGGGCAGGGGGCAAGACAATGAGTCCTCGGTACAGTATTTATTGGCACCTTGGGCCGGCGCCTTCCAGGGAAAGCTGAGAGCGAGATACAGTCAAGCCTGCCTAATTCAATTTCGATACCCGAGGATAGGCACAAGGCAAGCATTGCTGTTGGTCAGGAGAAACGGACGCGTATACCACATGTAGACCACATTATTTATATCGTGTCAGCATTTATCATTAGCCAGGGTTCATATTCGGTAACCTTAGCGCTATAAGGATGTGTAATTATGGTTTTTTACTCTTGCTTGGTAAAATCTTAGGCGTGATATTAATTCGGTTCTGCGCTAATGTATGATTGATTTAAAGAGCTGTGCTAGAATTTCAAGCAGGAAATATTTGCGAGGGGAGTCAAGGAAAATATTATGGTTTATTTATGTTCGTTGATTTTAGTACATGGTGCACTTACCACACGTACCGAAGTGGATAAATGTATTTTATTTACAATCAATCTCCATGTTTTTTTACCAGGAGTTTTTGAGTGAAATTAGTTTCGAACATGACGTGCCAATTTTAGAAAAAATGAAATTGAACCAAAGTTTGCTTCGCTGATCAAAAGTAAAATTGTGACTTGCTGTCACTTTAAAATTGGACAATTTTGGATGAAGGATCTATTAATAATACATCGACCTACTTCAGACAATAATTGCATTCATTTCTTTCGTGCCTCATAAAAACGTCTGTGACATTATTTTCTTGTCGTACTTTATTTGAATTCAAATTACTTTTAACGGTGCCAAAGGATTTTCCAGCACAATCAAATAGGTAAAAGCGATCCCCTGTTTCGTGAGCACTTCTGCTTCTTGATGGTGCACGCGGAGAAATACTGCACGCCGATTCACAGTCGATACTCATAATTTGTATGTTTAAGTCACGTTTTAAACAGCGTCTATTTATTTGAATGAAGGACATGATAATCTAACCTTGATTTGATTAACCAACGCCCAGTTCACTATATCAAAAGTTCGATCGATGGCAATCGATTCCATTCCCCCACGCCACGCATGTATTTCCCTTGAACTTTCAATCGGAAGACTTTCAACGATTAATTAAACAGCAATTAACATCTTAAAGTACGAAATGTTGTCTGCAAAGGGGAACAGTGTAAATTACCGAGAGCAATCGATGGTGCGCAACCCGGGCGAGTTCAATGCATACAGCATCTCAGTAAAAGTTTCGCTTTTTTCCAGTTGCTTGTTTTTTTTAGAAATCAACAAATCCATTGAAGGTATAATTGGAACCAATAAAATCGTAACCCATTGTGACAATCCTAAAAGGTAGTGACTGCAACATTTTCTTCGCTCGGGCGCAAATTGACTTTTGATCTTTATCATTTACCAGAAGCGAGTCAACGTAGAAAACAACTGTTGTTTTCACAGCATCATTCATCCGATGCTTTTGCAATGACTCTCTCTTTACTCCCCGAGATGTAAGCTGATTGGTAGATTCATCTACTGCATTTGGTACATTCATTGCTGTTCGCTAATTGGTAAAGAGTATCTGCTGTTTGTGGTTTCAATATTAAAACTGTTGCTCTCTGCTTGACTTGATGGCAGAATTTGTTTTCTAGGCATCATCTTACTTGAAATCCTAGTTTAGCTTTACGTTAAGCAACTCGTGTATTTCAGGATAGTCACCTAGCTTGTTTGGCCTGAAACACTCTAGCCAAACCGCACATTGAATTGCTAAATTAATCATAACAGGCCGCTCCTATGAGAGAAAATATCAATGTGTTGATCGGTATAACTCGAAGGTCCAAGACACAATATTATTGTCGCCGAGGATGTTGTTGGTCGTGCAGGGTGGTGGTGATTGGAGGAAAGAGGAGGGGATTGATGACAGCCAGAGACATCGACTGAATGATGCACTCGGTGGTGATGCGCATGTCTTCACCTTAAGGGCGTCGGAGCAAGCAGGGCGTCGTTCGAAGACGAATCGTCGACTTGATCGAAACATACAACCTACGCCCAACAAGTGCATTGTACGACATGGAAAAATAGAATTACTTACAATAAAATAAAGTATATAAAGATGAATCCCAGTGCATAAGCATGATTGGTAATGCATTTTGTGATTGTTATCCAAATTGGCTGAACGAATCTAGTTCATCTCATACAGAGCTTTGAGATAAATCAACATTTAAATGTGATGTCTCTACGTCACACCTGTAAGATGAAGCCGACAAAACAAATATTAAATTATAGTATTTAGCTTGCTAATTAAAATGATCAAGGCACTGCTAGTGCTGTTGTTCACATTCAATGTGAACCAGTCATCATAAGGATATAGACAAGAAGGTATAATTTGCATTAGGTGCAGTGCACAACCACGTGCAGCAATCTTGTGAATATCTTGAGTGTAAGTCGTGAGGTTCGCGTGATTCATTGATCGATCTTTGAATTAGTGATCTGATGGAGAGAACCTATTAAAACCAACGATACGCGTTTTAATATGCGTTCTAAAACAACCTCACAAAAATCAACGCTGGAAAATTTGTGTGATATAATAAACTAGGCTATGCGAACACTCATATAATCGTGTTGTGGATGAGCGTAATATTTACGCTCACCCTCAACGCAATTATATTGCGTGTGCGCATAGCCTAGAGGCTTTTATGATCAATTTAACATGTCCAGTAAGAATTAAGCAGTTTTCTCAATGACATTTGAATATTTCAAAACGTAAAAATCGATTTAAAGAAAAACTATTCAAATGATTTGGTTCAAATTAATATAGTATATTCTTTTTACGATTTATAATGTACACAGTAAATTTTGTGGACATCGCTTGAAGATAAAGTGGCTTAAGTTGCAAAAAACTGAAAAAACGCTAAAAAATCGTCATAAAAGCGCCATTTTCAAGAAAAGTGCTTAACATACAACAATGAAATTTTTACACAAACATTAAATCGTGAGGGTCAACATTTCCTGAAAGTTTCGTCAAATTATATTCAGATACTTGGCCTCTAGAGTGCAAAACGTGTTTTGGAAAAACTGAAAAATTTCGTAAAAACATAATAACACAAAATTTACTCGTCCGATTTGCTTCAAAAACGTGGCAGATCTAAGTTCAGAGAAAACGAAGGTCCTTGTAAATTTTCATCAAAATCCGTTTTGGCGTTTGGCCGGAATCGTGCGAACAAACACACAAAAAAACAAAAAAAAAAACACAAAAAAAAAAAAAAAACAAAAAAAAAAACATTCCGGATTTTTTTAGCAGTAAAGTGTAATTGAAGATTTCGCTTCACTCGCTACGCTCGTTACGCTCATCAATTAAACCCGGTGGTAGTAATTGACCAATAATTTGTCTGGAAGACTGGACTATGTCTTAGCAGCAATTAAAATCGTGTAACTGTAACAAGCTTCGAGACGGCTTGCAGCCAGCGGTGGCCTATATGCAGTCATGACGACTGAAACCATGGATGCAAACTTGCAGTGCAGCCTCCGGGATAGTGATCAGTGTTTCTTGCAAGCAGAGCTGCTAGCAACAACGTATATACGAGATAGATATAACTTGAAAATCAAGTTCAGATTTCTATAACGGCAGGACGGTGTGCTTAGCACTTCAAACTACTTGTATATTGCAGTAGAAGTCGCTGCTTTAAGATGAATTTTGCAGACAGTCGTATATGAGCACATGAGAGTTAACCAACGTATAAGATGACCACTACCACACATCTTACCGAGACTACCATATTCTCAACAGCCGCCATTTCATTTAACGATTGTTTTTGCATAGTCAATATATGAATTAGATTTATGGACGGAAATATTGTTTGCTTATCGCATATTGCAGTCAGCGAGTAAATTTGTTGTTAGCCTTCCGCGGATTCTACTGCTGATTTTCTTGTTAAAATTCTTGCCCTTAGCATGACAAACAAAATCAAATAAATTATCCGTTGCGTTCGCCACCGCCCTCGCAACATCAAGTTATCGAACGTTAAATATCATTTAAAATCCTACTCAAACGAATCAGGCGGCTAATTCAACAGTATATTCAAAAAATTGATAGCTGAAAAAGCATAAATAAGCTCGGGGCAACAGCCATGAATTCAAGCCGTTAACAGGTGATGATTTTTTACATCTTTATCGTCTTATCTTACTCAGCAGCCACACTCAGAGTGCAATGAAACTTGTTTCATCGCTGTGGAAAATCATAATTCATGCGGCTTCTATGGCGGTACATATTGGTGTGGTTCGGCAAAGCAGTGCTGAGGTGCAGGTATCAGTATCAATGTCCAAATGTGCGGTTTATTGGGCTCCCAGTCCCACGCAGTGCACCAAGGTGCAATCGAACGCCTTGGGAAGAAACTGGACGTGTGAGCAAAGAAATTGTCGGCTCTTAGCCATGCTTGATGTCGAAGAACGAATTTAAGCGGCTAGTATTGACTCGAGGTTTATGCCCAATGATGTTAGAGCAGATAAACTGTTGTTGCGGTTTCAAAATCACCTTGTCGGTTATTTCTCGATATATTATGATTCTGTATGGGTTGCATCAAATATAAGTATTCGCTTGAAAATTGCTATGTGACAGGATCAGTAAAAGCACATAATTTATTATGATAAAGTTTTGCTTTGCATTTTCTGATCGCTAGTTCCTTGCACAGCACATTCAACCAGGATGGATGATTATTTTGTCGGCACTAGCACTGGCAGGTACAGAACGCGAAGTAGGGTAGGTGTGTCGCTGACATGCGACAAGGTGACATAGCGATGACATCACGGCACCGACAACAATCACTTATTTCTGAACTGCACAAAAGGTGCGACAATCTAATGATACATTTCAGTGTCTTCAAGTTCTCGAGTCAGAGTTCCACTCATATATCGTTCCTCGCTTCTACAACCTACGTATTGCTCTTTGCATGACATTTCGTGACCGAGAAGATGAATCCTTCGTGATTCCTGGGAAAGGATGATTCTCTGCACTTCATTTTATCAAGGTATCATGGCCTTTCTAAAATAACTTTTTACGCAATTTGATTATCCTTAATAGTTGGCCTTTTTAAGTGGCCATTATCTTATTTTGAGGATATAAATTGGCGAGGCACTAATTATAAGTCACAATTGTGCTTGACAGTGGTAGCCCCGAGGTGGGAGTCATGTGTGTTGAGCAATTTTTTGCAACGCTTAATAAAGGCAGTGGAAAGGTGTCCGCAGAGGGCACTAAAGGTAACAAAATACTCGACTGCAAGGTTAGGCGCTCTGCATCCTTCGGGATCCCGGCTATGATTTGCAAATTTACCACAACCAAATATTTTTTTCTAGTGTTTTGTAGTTGCTTTGGCCCCGATTAATATGCTCCGCATCTTCTTCTATAGTTGCTTTACCATTCTCTACGTGAACACGAACAACAAAGCTTTCTTATGAAATGCCCGCAATATTTCGATTAGTGTTTATCTATTGCGCGATCGAAACCCAAAACCATATTTGATGCATTCCTGTTTAATTCGTCGTCGCACTTACGAACGCTTAATTATGATGTAACCAGTAACGCGTGCTCGGTAATGTGCACCTACTTCCATTGAAGGCAGTAATCGCGATACTTGTTCGCACGCCCCAATTATTCGCTGCAGACGGTATATATGAAGACAAAGAGAAAGGTAATTTATCAGACCATTTTGTTGTGGAATAGTTCTCAAGCGAGCAGTTTTTTTTAACTCGATTAGGTAATCTTCGGTGTGTAGATTTTCCGGTGAACGCAGCTTCCTCGGGACCATCGGGGCCATTTTATTCCCTGTTACGACAAGCAGTTTGACATTTCTGTTTGACACACAAAAACAGACAGGATTTTTTACATGCCATTGGAAAGTGCATGAGGGTCAGAATTGGGAAATTATACAGAGAACTGTGAATTGGTCTTCGTTCGTTCAGGAATTCAATATTTAAATTGTTATTTCATGTTTGAAGGGTCAAGTCTAGTTGTTATGTGCCCCAACTCTAGAGATATAAACATGCACGCATCATTTCCATAATATGCCCGCCTATCCTCGTACGAATTTCTATGAAATATGTTTCCCGGTAGAGTTCTTTGATCGACATTGATATTGGCAGGGCACTGGCAGGACCATAACAGACATAGAAGTACTCTTTGTATGCTTGTTTTCGCGTATTTCATCGCGTCAGTGCAATTTGAAGCATCTATCAATCCGCTCCGATGATGCATCCTCATTATTGTGCATGCTACTTTTATTTGCAACGAATTAGATATTTCCGTTCCACTCGTACGTCCATTGCAACTGTTGAGTTAATGATCTATTTTTTATTGATTCTATGAGAAGATAGCTGTTTGCACATTTTGCGAGCGGAATGCTCGCTAGCATAATTATTTCATTCTAATGAAAAACAACTTTATGCCGCGTAATAATAAATCTTCAGCTTTCTGATTGTCGGAGAATATCTGGGTGATTTTTAATACTTATTCGTCAGAAGAGTTTCCGGATCTGCGAGTTTATCAAGCAGGTTCCGTTTCCTCCTGTTACGGTATAGGTATATAGAAAGTGCCATCGTGGGTCGCTTTGGCACAAAACCCAGATTATTACAAAAATTATCCTCGAGTTGCGTATTGAATCGTGAAAATAGAGTGTATATTTCTTTGCAGAAATTTGTGGCTTAGCTCTCGACGATTATCGTTATTTGCACGTGCGGTTCATTTTAATTAAATATTTTGAATAGTTACCTTCTCGTGCAAAAACCGCGAATTGAAAATCATACAACTCATCTCTCGTTCCTCGCTGTCGCCAGAGTAAAACACTCAATGAATGGTAAAACCATCGCCGGGATTAAGTCAAATCTACGTCCATTATGAGATTATTATAACGCGCATGCAGTTTTGACGATGCCTCCCATGCCAGGGTAAACTCTCTAGTCTCTATACTATCCAATGATTGCCTTTTTAAAAACACCGATTTTACATGCAAAATTAATATAAATTACAGCCATAAGTTAAATGTTAAATATTCGTGATTTTTGTGAATGACTGAAAATGAAGTCAGTGCGAAAATTGCAATACACTGGCCCACCGCCCGAAATATGAAGATTACATACATTGTTGGTGACACTAATTGCTGCCTCTACCTACCATTCATACTCATGATCTCTGTAATGTCGCAAAATTCTTTTGAAATGCCTAAAATAATTACCAATGGCACGCGTCTATTGCATACACTTTGACCTTTGACGACTATACAAATCACGAAATCTCACAGAGCCAGAAGTTCTGCAGCATTCTAACGATCTTCCGCAAAAAGGACACATTTTTTTCGGTATGGCCTATATAGAAAGCCCTATACAAAACTAAAAAAAATTGTATATTTTTTTGTCCACTTTTCCCCAATTCCCATCGCGCTTCCTGAAATCCGACGCTTAGCACTAATTGGCCGTCATATCGTTAGTCCATTCCAAATTACACTCTATAACAGCGGGGGTGTTACAGGGGCGCAAGCTAATACTATACTGTCCCTGCTGGCGCTATCGCTGCATACATGCTGACATGCACCGGTGCACCACGCAATTCCGCGGATGCAGTCCACTCTACTGCACCGCCGGCTCTCTGGCGTCGGAAATTTAACACTCGACTCCGATAATTATGGCGACGCTTGCAAATTTGCAATAATGGCTCTCTCTGCACGCGTTGTTGCACTCGGATGCATCGGGCGACGCGACAGTCGAATGGTCCATCAAATGCACCCTTGCGCAACATGATATTACTTGTGCACTCGACACTATAGCAGCGCGTTAACCAGTCTGTTATGGGTTGAAATAAAATAATGTGCGTAATTTACCAATTTAGCAAAATTTTGTGCGGCCAGCGTGCTACGACAACTCGGACAGCGTTGTAAATGTTCTCTGAATTATGATTTAATCACGCTAATGATTTCCAGCGCAATAAAACATTTTGTGGTGGAATTCTGCAATGCATGTCAATAGTAAATTGGAACTATGATTGTACTGTTACTATAAGTGAAATTCCGAAGATGTTTCAATTTCAAATACGATGACCATGTGAAATTTTATGATATCGAATATTTTCAACTCTTCAAAAGAAGATTTTTTTCTGCGGATACAACAGAGACTGTATCATAAATTGAAATTGATTTTAAATATGCCAATAATCAAACAGTATATACCTGTTTTATTCTAGGTATTCCAAGAAATTTTAAAAATATGCACGTGGGGCCCAAAGCAGTATTCCAGTCATTTGGTCAGCGTCTGTCGAAGTGGGACGCCGTGATGCCGGCGATGCTACAAAAACAGTTAGAGCGCCGTGGCGAACGAAAAGCTGTCCGTGGCACACATTTCCTCGATGTTTCTGTTGCTGCTGCTGCCAGCTCGCTGCTTGCATTGCATCTTGAAGGCTCGAGCCATCGCGCCTTCCGACCACGTCTTCAGAACTGGCGATGGAAGCTCAGTCGTAGTCTTACAAAACTAGTCTTGCCGATGCAAACGAGGGCGCACCGTTAGGATCGCGCCCGTACGACACTTCGAGAGCCAAACACTCCGGCTGCACCTATTAGCTTCGTTAAAGCGTTTGAAAGATATTTCGCTGCACGAAGCACGAAAATTACATGATTATGCCGATTTGCTGGAGATAATCTCTATATTAATTGCAGTTTCAAGTAATTAACACGCGCCGCACTTGCGGCTGTTAGCTAAAAGTTTATAGTGTTGAAAATCGGTGCTCATTATTTCAATCTATTGCAGCTACTAACCGGAAAGTTATATTAATAGTTATTAGTTATAAAATATCGAATATTTGTAGCATAACTCTCTGCGATTGTAAAAGGTTATTTACGATTTATACTTTATAGGCTATTATTATCCCCCGCGGCAGCCCCATTTTCCGTTGATGTACTAGTTAAATCACAATGGCTCACCAATTTTCTTTCAAATTCGTCCGATATAGCAGTTAAAACCCTCATTTGTGTTCTCTGCTTTTTTACGGCTTTGCACTGCGGTCCAATAAAACCCACCAGAACCTTCATTCATACCGGATTCGTGATCTAGCCATCGATATCGACTTTGATTCAACCCTCTTAGTAGAACTCTACAGCCGAGACTTGCTATATGTTCACGCAAATAAGTGCCCGTATTTGAACAGGTGATGCAGCCAAGACGGCGCCCCAGCTCGCTGCCCACATGTCGCTCCAGCTCGTCCCTGGAGTTCAATAGCTGGGGGTGCTTGCATGCAACAGCGACGCTCGCTGGGACGTCATGGTCTCGCCGGGACAGGTGTTTAGCTACATTTTAAAGGTGCTTCGCCCAAGAAATGCAGGTAGTCCCACAGCCCCTGCTTGAGTCTGGCTGTGGTATTGTTATCTGTCATATACGATAGTTTTTCAGTGTTAACAAAATATTCGCGAAAAAATTCTACATATTGGTGACGTTTAATAACGTGTACGCAAATATTTTGTTCGTTAACGTACCTATTATTCAGATGTTAATCCCAAGAGAGCTCGAATGCATACTTTTATCACACGCGGTCAATCACTATAAGTGTAATTTTAATTTAACATCACTGTTTTTCTTTTCAGCACACGCATTGAACTACACAACTGTCTAACACCTAACTCCTCGTCACTGTGCCCAGGTAATCCAGCGGTTGGTAGAAGGTGGTTTCGCTGCTTGACGCTCTGGTCAGAGCTGCTGGCGTGTTCGACGCTAACTGCTGTGCGGCTGCCCGCGAAGGTAACACTTCTTCCTGATGGGATTATGGTCGGTCGGCACCACAGCTAGGCACCAGGTATACAGGTATCGGAACGCAGAAGACTGGTTGGGCGTTCAGGTGTTTGCTAAGCCTCGTAGCGCCACCTAACGGAAGCGACGGCAATGGCAACGTGCGAAGATATAGATAATCTTGCTACAGTTACCAAGTATGGTGTCTTGTGATTTTGTGACGGTGACGGTGTCGGAGGTGTTGACGGCCTGTTTCGTTCTGCAGGCCAAGCGACGAAACCGATTTTAACGAAAGCTTGAGAGCAACTTTAAAATCTTTCAACTCAGGCCCTCTAGTATTTTTAGCACATTCCATTCAAAATTACCTCAACAACCAGTTTTTAAGAAAATTTTTGGGTTTTTTGAAATCTCACTTCTCTCTTCTAGGGCAAAACGATTGAGACTTTACTTGATTGGGTCAGAATACCAACAGTGGCATTTGCACAGCCGATGCCCAATGCACATTTAAATACACTCTTACAGCTTTACAGCAATACAGCTTCCTCCCTTCTCGTATGTTATGTTTGGGGGTGTTGTCGTTCATTGTGTTGATAAATAACGGACTCGCAGGATGACGGTGGCTCTGCCGTAATTTGGCAATTTCCCATTGGTGTCTTCCACATTGTTCAGAGGTGTTGTAATTAAGCTTCGTGATTTAATTTTCGAAACTAAACGAATTAGAATTAAACGAGTGGATGAGAGCTGCGACTTCTGCGACTTTGGGAGTAAAGACGAAAGTAATGACCATTACAATTAAGAATGTGGTGCTCTCTATAGGTTCCACAGTTCGACAGCAATATTATTTTGAACATTAATTTTATTGTTTGTTCTTACCTATATATACTAACATGGCTGAATTTCCTTTGCGTCCAGCACTTCTTTTCAAAATATGTAACGATTACAGATTTCAAAATATAAAACATATTACAAATAATTCCTTCCGTGTATTTTATTCTAGCGCCCTCTGCCACTGCAAGAAAATCAATCTTATTCCAGGTATTATATTTTTATTATACCTATAAATCGCGTCTAGATTTAAAATACTCAACTTCAAATAAAATGTTCGTGGTGATATTTCTACAAAATACTTTCTTCCCCTTCTTTCATGGGTTTCTTCCATAACGTAGGAATTAGCACGTCCTACCTGATGCTAGGGCCAGACTCGTTTTAAAAGGCCCGTTTTGCTGCTCAGAAAAGAGGCCTTTCAGGGCCTGCTGACGTAAAGATACCTCATCCACTCCCTCTCCAGATATCCCGTACAAGATGGTTTGCTTGTAACGTCAATAATTTTGTTTTTCTCAAAGCTGCGTAGTTTGTGGACGAGAACGATAGATGATTTTAAAATTTTCATGCCCAACAGCGACACGGTAAGAAGTGAGTGATAAGTTTAAAAAAAACATTACTTAGTGCCATCGAATACATGGTCGAGCACAGAGCGTAGGTACGTGCCACTCTGAGAAACAAGGTTCGATTCTCGTAGTCTGCATCGTGTTTTATTTTATCTACCTTTATTCAGCCGAATGTTCTTCGGTGTTTCGGGCACCACAATGAGCCAAATAAAGAAAGCGACAGCAGCGAACCTGGCAGCCAGAATATAAGCAATGCGGTCTCTCGTAATAACGCTATAAAACTATCAAATTGATAGGTCAAATAAAAGAGATACCCGTCAAACATATAACAGACAGTGTGGTCCTATGGATGCGCGGTGGCCTACCAATGTCTGGACGGGACGATCTGGGTTCGAACCCTGGGACGGGCACGGCTTTTTGACATTGTCGCGCTCTTACATTGAACACTCAGACTTAGCTCTGATGAATTTGACTTGCACAGATGCGACGCTAGAAGCACCAGTCGCTTTTCAAAAAGTGTTCAAAGGCCACTAAGCGCAACGATATTGATGAGTGAAATGACCCATCAGTCGCGTGAGGCAGTGGGTAGCCCCACTAAGCTAGCGTCACGAGAGCGAGTTCCATTGAGTACGCTTTTTGAAACTTATAATTTCATTGCAGAAAAAAAAATTATATACAAGTCACAGAATAGTTCAAATTTTACTAACAGATGGCGCTGTCGACTTATTACTTGGGGTGTCACGTGACACTCGTGGTCGTTTGGAGCACACTTTTTGGTTAAGCTCAATGTAAAAGCCTAGGGTGTTAGGGTGGGGCGTTTAATTTTCCAGCAAAAATCCGGACCGAGGTCCGGACTTTTTGCTACTATCTAAATAAAAATGCAAAAAAGGAATCTTCATTTCTTACCCCGTGCAGTTTCGAACCTGGGACCTGGGACCTCTGGGATACCAGGCGAGGTTCTAAGCCACTCGGCTGATCAGCCAGTCAGATATACTATGATTTTTTTGGTATCTCAATTATCAGCAGCAGCCATCCTGCTACGACATAGGGAACAAATCTCTAAGCTACCCCACACGTGAGTACCAACGTACCACTATTGAGTAACGTGCATGATATGTTCACTCATGTTTCCCTAAAGGTCTTCACAATGGGAAAAAAGTTCTCATTTGTAAGTACCATGACAGGATTCGAACTTGGTACCTCTGGGCTTTGAGCCCAAGACATAGACCGCTCGGCTGAGGAGACGGTCGATCAATAGATTTTTTTTTTTTTTATATGAGTTACTCTTCATACTTTTTTACAAACTTTCCACGTTCTTAGCTCAATAATATTTTTTTAATGCAAGTTGCGAACAAGTTAAATGAGAACAGTCGATGAGTATACGATATTCGTGATCGTATATATTTAGGTTTTTTATTTGTTTAGAGTCAAACATTTATCAATTTGCTGTAATTCTTGCCAAATTTTTAATTATTTTATTTATGGAGGTATCCACTATTGCGGGCAAAATGTGTTTGTAAAGCACACTCAACACTGAAATATTAAGAACAATGGAAATATCAATCTATATTTAATTTCAATGTAAGCAATTTTTTTTGTCAAATTTATATCAAATAAGAGTTAGCATTTGTTTTCTGATATTGGGGCGGAAATAAGCACACAATTTTCTACCATTCCCACCGTGGTTCATAATATATTCGTTATCGTAGCAATATTAATATCACGATTCATATTTGGAGATACAGCCTTGCAGGTAATCGACGTTTCCCTGTGGGCCAGTCGACAATAAGAACAAATCAGGTGAAATTTAGCTCATTATTTTAATTTTAAATCAATTTTACCGGGCATGCACAATGGATGGTCATCGTTCCTTTTTAACATGCAAATTTAATTTTTAATGTCATCTCATATTTAGTAAATATGAAGAGCTGTTAGTAAAGAAATAAGAGACCGGCAAAATACTCAATAATTTGTCCAATTTGCATTAAGAATGTTAAAAGTATTATGATAGGGATGTGGTGTTACCTTTTTAATTTTTTGGAAACATAACATTTTATTTTAAATACTTCAATTAGGGAGAGTGAGGCCTACAGAGTCAAATATTAAACAATTATTCCCTAGGTACCTAAAGTTGTAACAGCAAGCCATGTTTTTTGTTGTTCCTTAATTTTAGAATGCCATTCCTGCCTCTCGGTAGGTAATAAAGATCTTCTCAATCGAGTTGACGTAGGCAGCGGTTCGCAGGTCCAAACCAAGATTGAACTTCATCGCAGTCTTCATGATTGCCTGTAGAGGAAAAAATATATATTTTTTTAATATACAAGTTCCACGGTACAAGTGTACTACCAGTTTGGAAAAAAAATTAATTAACTCTGCTAAATAACAAAGCTGAAAATAGGGAAATCATAACTCGAATTGCTCTACCTGGCATAAGCAACTGTGGGTATCATGATGTCATTTTGAAAGAATTTTTATTGAATGGAAAAGTTGTATTGTAACAACACAATACAATTCCTAAGTCACTTAGCCGTGACCATGAGTAATTAATTGAGTTATAGCTTACCCTTGCCGAGCGTTCCATGGTGTAGTCTAGACCAGAGTGAACAATGTCCTTTTCCGAGGCTCCAGAAATTCGCTTTTGGAAAGCTTCCGATGGGGTAACGGGGATTCGTCCACCGACGCGGCCAAATCTCCTCTCCAACGACTCTTGTACAGATTCTGTAAACAAACCGCACCCAAGCAGGTGTAAAAACATCATAAAAGAAACACACAAAAATATATGAAACCCATGTTTTTGATGAATGTAACGAGCGTAGCGAGTGAAGCGAAATCTCCAATTACACTTTACTACTAAAAAAAATCCGGAGTGTTTGTCTGGTTTTTTTTTTTTTTTTTGTGTGTGTTTGTTTGCGCTCTTCAGGCCAAACGCCAAAACGGATTTTGATAGAAATTTATGTGAACCTTTGTTTTCTCTGAACTTGGATCTGCCACGTTTTTGAAGCAATTTGGACGAGTAAATTTTATGTTATAAAGTTTTTACGAAATTTTTCAGTTTTTCCAAAACACGTTTTCCACTCTAGTGGCCATGTATCTGAATATAATTTGACGAAACTTTCCAGACATGTTGACCCTCAAGATTCAATGTTGGTGTAAGAATTTTGTTGTTGGATGTTTAGCGCTTTTCTTGATAATGGCGCTTTTATGACGTTTTTTGCGCTATTTTAGCGTTTTTGCAGTTTTAAGCAACTAATTCAACTTTATTTTCAACTGATGTTTACAAATTTTAATGTGTGCGTTGAAAACCATAGAACGAAGATGCTGTGTAATTTTGAAGCAAATCAGTGGAATAAATCTTCTTTAAATAAATTCTTACGTTTTAAATTTTTCGAGTAATATCACGACGACTAAATTTCGAATGTCATCAAGAAAGATGCTCAATTATCGCTGAACATTTAAAATTTGTTATACACGCCTCTAGGCTATGGGCGTACGCAATATAATCGCGCTGTAGGTGAGCGTAAATATTACGCTCATCCACAACACGATTATATAAGTGTTCGCATAACCTATAGTCTACTACAATATGTTTGTTTGTTTAAGACTTATGTTTGCATACTTGTTGTGTAAAAACAAAGAATCAAAGCCAGGAAATAAACTAATGTTTTGAAGCTAGAAGTTCCATTGAATGTTCCCAAAAAAATACTGAATTTGTGATGGCTTTTGCAGTAAGGTGCCAATTGTGTTCAAAGCTTCTCACTTCAGTTTCTTAAACTCAAGCAATTCTTCTCAAGTTAACTGTGGTTGAATTCTGACTGCCACCCAAACAGATTTCCATCCCAGAATTGATGAGTAAAAAGTAGGTCAAAAGGGAAAAGTCTCATAATGAAACATTAAACTCCTCAACTATATGCTTATGTCGTGTTAGCTGTCTTTTCCTTCCTCCATAATTAAGCTTGAATCAACCTTTATCAAAATGAACATTTAATCAAACATTGAATCAACATTAAAACTATGCATTCTTACCGAGAAGATGGTGATTCGACTCGCGCTCATACTTGAAGGTCAGCCTGCCGTAGGAGACATGGTTCAAGTTCTTCAGCCACTCGAAGAATGACACGGTCACACCACCAGCGTTGATATATAAGTCGGGGATGACAAGGATATTTCTGAAAGAAGGAGCAAATCAAATAAAACAGCAGCTTGAAGACTGGTTATGAGACTTAAGTGTATGAAAATTTACCCACAAATTGTAGTAGGTACTAATTGAAACTTATTAATAAAAATGCACTTCCAATCAGGCTATCGTGAAATTGACAAGATTTGATTTTATATAGGGACCTAGGAAAGAAGCAGCCTGATCAAACCGATTTTTGAAGGACTACCTACAAATGCAAAAGAAAATCAAAGGCAGGGATTTAAATAATCTGATTAAAATTTAAAGAACTGGACTTTTAAAATTACACTAATAGATAAAATAGAATAGAAACCCACAAAAAAATGGAAAACTGTGGTGATGTGACAGTTGTGTTCAATGCTAAAAACTAAATTTTATAAAGTGGGCAATGTTTAAGACACTAGAACTGCAAACAAAATGATATCTAGCCCCAGTGAATAGTGTTGGTACCAGTTCCTCAAAAAAACCATTCACCATGATGGGAGAACCAAGTAACAAGCGTACTCATCTACCTTTCGATGAGGATCTTGTCGGCGGCAGGGGTGGTGGGCCCGTTGGCGGCCTCGGCGATGATCTTGCACTGGAGTCGGTGTGCGTTGTCCTTGTTGATCACTTGCTCGACGGCGGCCGGAACGAAGATGTCGCACGGTTCGAACATCAGGTTCTCACCCTCGTACTTCTTCGCGCCCGGGAAGCCGACGATGCTTCCGGTGTCGTTGCGGTACTCCTCTAGAGCCTGGAAACAACACGTTAAGTACCTAAGCTCATTTGCTGCCTATCAACTAATTGAACTCTCAAAAAAAATGTGGTTTTTTTATGCAAACTTGTAAATTCTCTGCATCTCAGCATTGGGGGCAATAATCATTAGTTCATTATCTCTGCCACTTGTTTCCAAAAACTGCTAGACACTCTGATTGAAATTTGTATCAAAATGCAAAAATGCATTTTGTCCCTCACAGCTCAACTGCCTGTATTATCATTTTTTTTTTTGTACCTCGGTAAATAATTCACTTGAACACTGTGGTAACAATTTGTAGCTACAATTTATGCTTCATAGTTTAAAGAACACTTTGCTCTTCTAAAAGAGCAGTCAAACTTAAATCTTTATCTGATCAAAGATCATCAATCTGTCATTTTGACATAAATTCCACCCAAAACAATGGATTTTGACTACCTCAACATGTGATAATATCATATCGGCACAAAGCGGCAACAAGTTTAGACTTTACGTAGTAGCAACTAAGACTTCAACTGTCTGAGCAAATAAGAAGGTCAATGTGGGGGCTGACGTCGTCCATACCTTGGGGTCGATGCCGTCTGGGTTGTAGATCGAGCCGTCCCACTCGATGATGCCCGTGACGGTGGCGCCAGCACGGTGGAGGTAGCGCATGGTGTGGAGCCCGACATTACCAAAGCCCTGGATGATGACGGTCTTGCCGCCCCAGCCGGGGGTCGTGCCAATCATGCTCATGTAGTTCGCCTCCAGGATGAAGTTCTCGAGACCGTGGAAGACTCCGCGACCGGTGGCGGACACGCGACCGTGGATGCCTCCCTGTCCGACACGACCAGCTTGCGTTAGTGGAGAAGTTGTGGCGGTCGTTTATTGAGCGCTCACGGTTCAGTATTACATTTCCATTGATTTTTTTTCGAAAGTTAAAGTTTGGTACCAGAGTGGATATGGTTTTCAGTTGGAGTCAATTTAAACCTGCCATTTTAATATGCTACATGGACAACCAACTGTGGAATTGATATTAAGTTTATTAATACATTACGGTACGGATACAAATTTTGGAATCGATATTTCGTCACTAATAATCAATGTCTACTGTACATGCAAAGAGTATTTGCATTACGGCTTCAATTCACACTAATACAAGTGTACCCAACGTCATAATTAGGGTTATAGCCAAGTTGTTGGTGTGTGATTTCAGCATAGCGTCACTAGATTCAGAGCCTTCTAAGTCATTCATAGTCCTGGTTCTATCTTCATGGAACCCAACAACTTGAATAAACTTAAGATCAATTCCAAAGTTAGTTGTCCGCGTGGCATAATGGATAAGTGCAGTGCCCCGCACAGGCAAAGATCCGGGTTCAAATCCCAATTCCAAAATTTTGGAATTGATATTTTTTTAATGGTATTCAGTTGCTGTTGATATTGTCCATGTATCAACTTAGCTGCTTGTAAGAGGAATATGATATTACAGGGAAGTCACAGAGAATTACGTTTTTTCTCAAGATCAAGCATTGGCACAGCCATTGGTTTATGGCTTTGTCAGGCTAGATCAGTGCAGCGTGAAAGTAAATCAACTTTGCAAGTTACCCGTACCTGCTTGACAGGAGGAAATAAATTGCATTTGTTGTGGTAATTGTTGCGGTGTTGCGACCAGGGGCGGATCTAAGACTCAAAAGGCAGTCAGCAAACGTATCCAAGGGGCCCTCTTAGTTGGGTTGGTGTTGGTGTTGCGGGGGGGGGGGGGGATCTGTCACGCAAAATCTTTTAATATTGTTTAGTATTACTAGTTTTAATTTGAAAACATAAAATTTGTCGGACGAGGAAATTTTATTTATTTCATAATATTAAATGTTATATTTATTTAAATTTGTTGACTCACCCCATCTACTTGAATGTGGCACAGCGGCGGCTTTTTGCCTTGGCAAAGGTATCTATTAGCGACGAAAAGTCCAGCTTCCTGGCCTACTTGAAACAACGTCCGCACGAGGTGGAATTCTAACCCGAACTGACTGCATGGTTTTTTTATTTCTATGTGCGCAAAACTCGAGCAAATTTCCTAGTTCTACATTTGCCTCTTATATCAGATTCAGTAACTAGAAACAATTTCCACCCAATACCTCCCTAGTACTTCTTTCCACTGTCGCAACCCTTTGTCGGCGCTGACCGGCAAAGGGTATAGCGGCGCGACAAGCGAGTCGTCGGTACTCGGAGCACTAGATATGGATATTCTAGAGAATCTACGAATACACTCTTAGCCAATCTAACGTTACAATATTATGTAGTAGCTATTTGGGGCCCTAGTGGTTAGTCTCATATTTTTCGTAGTTATGTGTACGTGAAAATATTATATTATTAAGATATCAAATTTATTAACATTTATTTTCTTGTCGTAAAAAATATCGACGCACAAGCCGGGGCCCAGAGGGGCCCAGAAGGCAGGGGCCCAGTCAGCATTTGCTGAAATGCTGACCGTTAGATCCGCCCCTGGTTGCGACAACGGGAGACATACCTGGTTGATTGGCTTGCCGGTGACACAAGCGTGGGCGTTGATGTCCAAGTGTCCGATGGTCTTCGCGTAGGTGTCGGCAATCCACGACATCTCCCTCTCGCCGGTTCCCATGTCGGGGGCAGGCACGTCCACGCCGGGCCCTGGAATTCCAAGCAAGGATTGCAAACCACGATTCCCTTGTGCTAGTTCACATGTCAGGGGATCCTATTCAAATAAAAGTCAAGCTTATTTGAAAATATACTTTGGCATATGCCTCCATGCATACAGTACAGCATTTCGAGGAAAAAGCTATTAACCCCTGCCTAAAAGGATTCAATCATAGACATAAGTAATTTATTATCAGAAATAAAATAAAAATTGCTATTATGAACTCAAAATTTGCTGATTAATCCTTGAAGAAGAAGTTTTAGTCACAAATTTTGTACAAAATGCACGTGGGAACTAACAATTTTACCATTTTGTTCCAACTTAGAGTTGAGAGATAATCAACAGAAACAGAATATTACAGCATGTGGTAGGGCGTTTACATGTCATTTAGCTCAAATAACACTTCAACTCATAGTTAATGAAATGGTAAAACAGGTCCCTAGTCCTGGCCATGCACACTGTCAACAGAACTATCCGGAAACTCTCCACTTCGCATCCACCAGCATGCCATGCTGACCATGCTCTGCATACCAATGAATCCCTTCTTGGCCAGCTCGAGTGTGAATCTGCGGGTGATCTTCTCGAGCTCGTGCTCGCTGTATGTCTTGGGGTCGATCTTGAGGCCAGCCTTGCCGCCCCCGAAAGGCACGTCGACGCAAGCGCACTTGAACGTCATCAGCGCAGACAGAGCCTTGACCTCATCTCGCGATACGTCCATTGAGTAACGGATACCTGCAATCAGCCGGACACGGCGAACATGTGAACAACACCAACAGTTTAACACAGTTACCGTATACGCAGTCGAGACTTGCTGGTCGAGACAAAGGCGATGGCATGCCGCAGTGCATAGAGTTATCCTTATTGGCACGCGAGCACCCAATATCTATGACATTCATTTTTCGAAAATGTAAAAAGGACAGATTTGAAGATGAAAAGGTCCTATAGTGGGGGGTGGTGGTAGTCACCAAAGAGTGCTTTGCAGTTCAGGAACATTCAGTTGGCATTAAACCTGTACGTAATTTATTGATATTCATGGCATAATATGTTTATATACTTTCATATTATTGGTAATTGAAATTTTAATCGGCTCCGATCTGAGCTAAATATTAAACGAAGTGAACAGATCTCAAATGCCCCACTTTCAATTATACCCTCCCCCTCCCACTCGACCCGATCAACCCTTTGAAAATGTGGCACGAGGTCAACAACCGCACTCGACCGGATCAATAGCACAGCAACCCACCCCCGTAACCACTTTCGCATAAGGTATAATATGTTACATGTGTGTACGCCGACTCTTCAGAACAAAATGTGATAAGAAAGTTGTATGGAGCGCCAGAACAAGCAAAATAACCTGTGTGCTCTCAACGACATTGCTTTAGGTTAGGTACTATAGTTACTACCAACCAAAACCACTACCTACTACCATTATCTCAACCTTACTACATCATGCCACACATAATAAATTCCATTTTAGGCAGTCTGTCCTTATCAAAATTAATTATAAGGCCAAACATAACTTCACCGCGATAACACTATCAAGGTTTAATTATACTAGCTCGCGGTCTCCATGGGTGTCATGCCAATATCTATTATTCCGAAATCCTACCAACCAGATCGCACAGAATACTTGTTAGATTTGGCATTGAAATGTGCCAAAGGTTCGTAATTTGTGCGTGTATGTCGAAATACCTACGACATTTCTCAATTATAACCTCCTTACGTGCTATCAGCACTATCAGCATGTTCTAACTTTTAAAACGATTTTCAGATCATTGTAAATTGATAATAATAGAGGCTCGACTGTAGTTCTTCTCACTGTTTATCTCTGAAGAGTAGTTATAGGAGTAAGATGATAACATTTCTGCTCATCCAAAAATAAAAATTGTTTGAAGTGCAATTATGTCTTTGTCGAAGAAACAACCAAATAGCCAGTCATTATATGCAGATGATACGGCGTGCCGGCGGATCCCAAGTTGTTCACTGCTCAGTGCTCGGTCACAACTTCCATCCCACATCCCACATTGAAATTCAGGCTACACCTATCTAACAAAGACGGTAATAACTATGACGACGCGCTATGGATCTTGCAACTGCAAGACACCACTGGTTCTAGATTCTATAGATTCATCCATGTTCAACGAGGTAAAACTTCGTTATAATGGTAAGTGAAAATAAGTGCAGCATAAGCAACAAAGCACCACACTTAAATAACTTTCGTCCGGTTCGCTTGCATGGGTCACGGATCACCACAAATGGTATTTCCCTAATTTCGCTGGGCTGTCGCTGACGCTATTCTACTAGAGGCCCAGATTAGGCAAGCAAACGTGTGAAACATAAAATGCAAGCATAGTATCGAATCGATAATGTGCTAATTATTGTCCTGCAAGATGCTAAGTGAATTAAGACTGTATAATATATTTCATGGCTACCTATTTATATTTGCTACCTATTTATATTTGCTTTTCAAGCTTTACGAAAAACAAAATAAGTTCCTACGTAAATAGCGTCATCACGAATAAAATCACGAGGTTTTCAACCTGGTTTCAATGATTTCACTAACAAACGTTGGAGGTACTGCCTGGCAGTAAGTTATAAAAGATAACCTTGCTCCGCCTCGAGATGAGAATAGAATAGACTGCATGGAAAAACTGAGGAGAGGGTGGAGACGTTGCGAGACTAGTGACTAGACTCGACTAGTGAGACCATGTGAGACTGCTTAGTGGTTCGCCGCTGCCGACAAGGAAAACATTTGCCATGAGACACTATTGTTTGGCCTCTTTCCAGCCAGTAAAATGATCCGATTAAAAAACAGTACATCTGTGACCAGCGGGTATCCGAGCTATGCCGGCAACACACAGCTGGCACGTTTGATCAGTTCAATCATTTGCTATGCAATGTGCCATGCTGCCATGAATCATGAAGGTGAAATTGTAGTTAACCTGTCGTCAGGAACCAAAGTCTTCAATACTTTCAAGATTTTTAGCACAATGGTGTCTGGGGCAATCGATTTAACCAGTTATCAGGTTCAATGTGGTTCAATATCAGCTGCTTGTATTTTTTGAGGTCATAATATTGTAGGTAATAAAAATGGAGAGCAAGATGATTACGAAAAATATTTAATACAGTCTTCAAAGGTCAGTGATAAAGACAGAACTCTTGAAATTTAAATGCCAGATAAAAAAATTGGGTAGCATTATCTCTCAATAGCACTATCTATCACCTTACACATGACATAACTTAAAGATTACGAATTTAAAGGGGTTCAGAAATCACGTGTTAGCAAAAATATAGCACACCTTCGTAATGCCTTCGTTATGTTTAATAAAAAAAATTGTACGGCATGTATGCAAAATATATAGGTAGGTAGACGACGTCACTACTATTTTACGAACAATTGTCTTAATCGGTATTGTGTAAGTTACGTTTTCTCTGTAATTCAGTTTGGGAGCTTCAATTGCAGTATTTTTTGTCTTTCTAAAATAACAGGCAACCTTACACTATTTATCTTTTAAGACTCGTGTATTTTCTTCATCTTAGCTGAATATGTTTAAAAGCTATATGAAAACCTTACAACTGTATAAAGGCAGCTTTCCTGAAGCTACAACTAGCAATACTATCCCTAGCAAATAAAGGTCAAGTACCTAGATCTATGTAAATAAATACTGTTCACGCTGAACATACCTCCTTTGCATGGTGTCCTATGGGTGCTGTGCTGAGCTCGGTACCCGGTGATCATTTCGTAGTCACCGTTATCACGACGAACAGGAAACGCCACTTCGAGAATGTGATCGCAACCCTGCATCATCATCAAGATTCCCTTCACTTTCTTCTTGCGATCCTCCAATGACATCTTGCTCTTCTCTTTCAAATCGTCGACCAACTTATCCTCGACAACTTGACACGCGCGATGGAAAAAGTATTCCACCATGTCAAAGAATTTCGGACTCGCCGAAGTGGCCACATCTTGCAGCCTCTCGGGAATCTGATGGTCGGCGTAGGTGCGCGAGTTGGCGACTTGCAGGGCTGCAGGACAGGCCCGGAGGAATGCACTCACGTCAAGCTGAGAGGCGCAGTGCTTCAGAGGCACCGCGCTCTTAACTATCGATTTCAGTTGAAACATTGTGAACACTGTGTTGCAAAATATGTGTCTAGAGACACATACGACCTCACTGGTCGGTTTCTGTCTAGATACCGACTACCCCCCTATCTGAAACCCTCGAAAAACGAGCTCGTTCGAGCTTTTTTCACGCGACTGCTCCCGCCCTACACTGCACAACGACAGTAGAAGAAGGAAAGAGGTGCAGCTGGTAGAGGAGCTAAAATAGCTGCGAACTATCGGTCTCTTTGCGCATGACACCGCGCAAGTGACGTCACCACCAGTCGGTCAATAGATATGATGTCATCTGCCATTGGTCGGTTTGCCTTGGGTGATTATGCCGGCAAAAGATGAATGCCTGGCTCGGCCCACCTTTATATTATGCCCTCGATCGAGCAATTTTAATCAAAGCTCGTGATTATTTTTAGCAGATGTAGCACTTGATTCCTCAAGTCGACAACATCGTTTGATTACCGACCTACCTGGAGAGCCAATTGTATTTACTTTACCGACTTAACAACTCGTAGTCATGCCACTTGAAGAGTTATATCGCGCAAGTAACCGTATTTACCTTTCTTATCTGTGCTTAGCTCCGCAATTTATATATAGGTAGTAATATTTAAGCAACAAATTATAGCATGGTGGTGAAAGACGTAATATCATGGTAATATCGTATAATGTAATGTCACAAACAACTTATGTTGTCTCCAGTTCTGTAAATTGAAGTATCATTTAGCAATTTGATCACAAATATTATGTTGAGTATTTACGTGCAAAATTAATTTATAACGCAAGGAGGGCAAAAATTTGAAGAAGAGTATGGTAAAAGAGTTTGGTTGTTGAGAATAGTATTGGTTAAAATAAGAGCCACATATCATTTTCATTCTTGTTTGAAAGTGTAATAGTACAATAATTTTTGCAGAAATACATCTACAATGGAAAGTTATGTACAATATTGTAATACGGTAGGTATTGAAGTGAGACAGGTATGCTTGAATGCGCTGTATGTATGTAAAGGAAGACCCTAAACTTCTAACTAATCTGCATTCACTGACTGTTTTAATGTTAATGCATTGTATGGGGGCATTGGCCAAGGGTAGGTATTTAGCTTCAAATTGAAGTAAGTTTTCTTCTAAAAATGGCTAAAATGACATATATTTTAATGATTGATTTGATGGTACAACAGCAAAAAAATGCTGCTTCCTATTTTGTGAAGCCAAAAGCTGCTCTGGAAACATTACCTTTAAAGTTCTAACTCATCAGCTTGGTCCAAAAGTTGTTAACTTCTTCTATTATGTGGTAAAGTAAAAAAACAACTACCACACATTTGTTTAACATAACTGTATGTGACAAAGCTTTTATAATTCCACATAAATTGAACGAAAAATTCTGCACACACATTCCTACCAAACTTGAAACAAATCGAGTTTTATGTTAGCTACTAAAATAAGTGGACCCAAATTTGTGTATGCCAACAATCATATTTCTAATTTTGGCAGCCTGATATGTTAGTCATTCAGAATTTTTCGAAAAACAGAGCACAATTTCGGAAAAAATTATTATGTTCGGTTTTTGTAAATTATTGCTTACGTAAATAATGAGTTTTAGATAAGACAACTGTTAATGGTAATGTTTTGTGTAAGAAAAAGTCAGTTGCAAAAGTTTGTCTTAACATATCTCAGGTCCCAGACTGAACCTCAAAGGCACCAAATTAATAATAGGACAGTAAGACAAAATAAAATGTCGATAATCCATGCACATAACATGGACACAGCTTTAAAACGTCTGACACAAGTTGAGTTCTTCAATGTATTTAACTTTCCAGCAATCATTCAAGTTAGTTTTCATTTCCAAAATTGTGATTTGTTTTTTATAATTTTAATTGTTACATTTATGAAATGACTGTATTTCTGTCTGCCTGCAGGTAAAAAGTTGTTGGCACCAAGCTGCTCACCCAAGAACAATTTCTCCACAGCATTATTTACCAAGATCAAATATATTTTCTTTTTTAAATAACGGATAACATTATTTTTGTACTGTGCTTCTCTCGTTTCCCCAATGTACAAACACATACAGCGTAACAATTGTCCTACTGGCATTTGAAAATACTACCATAGTATGCCAAGAATACTGGAATACATTGGGAAGGGAAATACATACAGTTAGAATGTGTTTCTGTAATCGAAATAGTATGTCAAGACATTGTTCAACACGATAATCATCTGCGCACAGTGCTAGCAAGTACGTTAGATTATTGTTGTACGTAGATGAGCAATGCATAGAAGACTTACGATTTGGACAAGAATTATCTTCAAATTAAGTCATCAAACAGTGTCGATTTTGGTTGCAAACTCTGTCCAAATCGTAGACTTCGCTTTTCAACGTTTTTTTTTTACGTTTTTATTACAACAAAGTTTTTTATTAAAATAGTTTATTCTAAAGCTTCTGGATTTTCAAGTTTAAATTTCTTTTAGTCGGGTAATTTTGCCCAAATTTATAAAAGTCTGTATAAATTTTAATTTTCTTTACGTTTTTTTTTTCGATTAGTAATGCTCATCTACATACTTGAGATTGTGTGCACTTTCAGCTAATAATACTTATGTAAAGCCGTTAATACATATAGATTTATCGTAGACTTTATAAATGGATTCTTAATCAGTCATGCAGATTTTGCGGGCGTAGTGGATCTATGCGTGTCCCTAAATCATCAATATTACAGATTTGTTGTAAATTTATACATGTGTTTTTTGTTGACAACAGTTAAAATATATTATTACATTCCTAGACTCTATATACTGGCCGCCAATATTACTGTCTGCCAAATAATCTTTATTTACAATAAATACACATAGCCTATATAAGTATCTCTTCTCTTCTTTTCTTGCTTCAAATTTATATATATTTATATTTTACATATTAAATTAATGTCACTTCATTCTTCGTAATGGTGTTGCGGGAACTTCGATTTAGCAGAATCGTTGATTGACAAAGTTCACTTCACACCTGATGCATTGTCCATCCTATGTAGTCTTATAAAAACGTTCAAGAAAGATATAGATATTAGGTAGTAAGTAATTTGGCTCAATTTTTTATTATTTATGTATGCAGGTATCCATTAATATCACAAACTGCCAATTTGCTGTTTTTCTTACTTTTACATTCGTTTCTAGTTTCATTTACTAAATCGTTTGGTTCGAACATTCACCTAATTCGCACTCGTCAATTAGTGTCAGTAAGCCGTTAATTTTGGTCTGGGTATTTGAATCTAAACCGTTGTATGAAATGCTATGCTCCGCACAGTCTTGGTGGTAACTTCGTCGCACAACTATTATCAACACTTTGAAATTCACATTGTTTTTTTTTTTTGTTTTTTTCGGCGCAGATTCGATACAATTCCTCCACACCCAAGAAATTTGTATCTCTAATGATTTAAAGGAACGCTAAGGGTGTTTAAATATTTAAAATTGTCCGCAGTGTATTCGCGAATGTTCTTTCATCGGTGTTGGCGTGCGTAACATGCGACATTTTTTTTTTGTTTGTTTAGGAACGCTGGATTTTGTACAGTTTGAACGCAGTTACTTCAGTCCCAAAGACTTATTTCTCGCCAAACTCGTAGCAGGATAACTTAACAGGAACACTGCGGTGAATATTAGTGTGTCACCATTCTTCTCTTAGTAATCCGTCGTGGAAAAATTCGACGGTGCCGCGACCATCGAACGGGCTTGCTACGAACGAAAGGAACCATGTTTCGGTTGATGGGGCAGTTATTTGTACGCCGCCGCCGCCGGCAGCTGGGAGGCGAGTCACTCGAAGAGAGCGAGGATGTCGTCGCTGGTCGTGTTGCCCGGCGTTCCCGAGTTGCCGTTACTGCTACCGCCACTCGAAGGAGGTGTCGCCAGGTCGGGGGGGTCCAGGTAGGACAGCAGTTCCATCGGGTCGACCACGTTGTCGGGGAGAAGCTGCGGGGAAACGGATCACGTTGACATTTAGGTCTACACGGCGGGAGATGGAAAGATTAGGCGAGCGCGGTTAACTTGTCTGTTGCACGTAGCGCAGTAGGTGTGAATTGCTGTCACTTTGGAAGGTGCGGGCAATTGTTTAATCGAAAAATAGCCACTGGTGTTCTAATTTAAATACGTGTTCTATTTAGAGTTGCAGAGTATAATAATCTGAAAGTCAAAGGTGCTCTGCTTGGAGGGATTTAGCTTTATGTTCTTACTAGGCATTACACTTCAAATACTCTGGACGTAGTTTGGGCTCAACTACTGTATCTATCTGTAAAATTAGATTGTTAAAATTAGGTATTAGCTCATTATTGCTGTTTCATTTCAATGTGTTTAATTTATATTAGCTGTGAATATTTTAACCCACATTCACACGAAATATTCATTGCAGACAAGATTGCATCAACGTTTACCTCTAGCCACCACGCTAAACATGAGAGAAGAGAATAATAGAAGAGTACAAATCAATTCAACTCACATTGAGCCCCTCTTGCCCCTGGCCCTCGCCGTCGATCACGGCCGCCGGGTCGAAGTTGAGATCAGACGGTATGTCGGTGTCGGCTGACTGATTGTTCATGTTGTTCGAGTTGTTGTTGCTGCCGGGGCCGGAGCCGTTGCCGTCGCCGCCGGATGGCGGCACGCTCGGCGGACCGCTGTTGCCTCCGCCAGGCGTGTGCGCGCTGCCCGGGGTGCCGCCGGGGGTGTGCGGGGTGTGGGGGGTGTGGGGGGTGTGCGGCGTGTGTGGCATCTGCTCGTTCAGCGACTTCTCCATCGCGTTGAGCGGGTCCAGCGAGTTGACCGACTCGCTGAGGTGCGAGAGCGGCCCGCCGCCGCCCGAGTACTCGTTGCTGCCCGGGTTTGAGTTGCCACCGAAGTCGTACGAGTTTCCGCGGCCCATGCCGCCGGCGTTGTACGGCGGCGGGCCGTTGTTCATCATCGAGCCGCTCGCGATGCCTGCAACGAGTTTGCCGGGTGAGAATTGTTGGGGAATGGTACAATTGAAATGAATTTTTTATGAAGGTAGGTACTGTTTCTGAATTTTAATTTATTTTATTGTTGCATTCTTTATCCTTTTAATTTAGATGTTTCTTATTGGCTCAAATACCCCTATGCTCAATACTATTTTGGTCAAATAGAAGTTGCCAGCAATGAACCCAAACTCTTAACATTAACTGTTGACATGTGGGGATATTTTCCCTGGAAATAGTGTCTTTACTAATAGAAAGAGCACGACTTCTGATTTCTATATCTTTTACGGTACCCACAAAAATTCAAACGAATGGCGCAGTGTAGAAACACTTATGAGTAATGAGGCCTAGTAGCAGTGAAGGGTCCTGTAGTCAATATCAAAATCAATGGTCTTGTAACTTTCAGGACTTAAACTTTTAAAAGTAAAAACAGAGTCCACGAAAGGAATGCTAATACAACAATGTTGGCAGGTAGACTTACTGTTCATATCTGGGGGAATGTAGGGCGACATTGCTTGGTTCATATCCCAGTTGTTCATGGTAGGTAACGTCATGCTGCCAGGTGACATCGCTTTGCTTAGTCGCTTGGCGCCGCATGAATCGCTGTCATCTTCCGTCTGTCAATGTGAAATCAAATACTGACATAAGTCACCTTGAATTGCAGGTGCAAGCAAATTCACTTCCAAAGAGGAAACGGCCATGTGAATAGATTAAAGAACCCAAATTAAAAATTATGGTGTAAGTTTGGATTGATTTCTTCATGTTCCTAGTACATTGCGATTTGATTTTGCAAACAGGATACAACAAATCCAATAACAGGGATGGTCAAGATAATCCATCTCAATTGAATCTTTTGCAAACCACAAGACAATAAGACAAGCCGTGCATAGTGTTTTGTTCCGCACCTTGATGCCTTGGATGCTGCTCTTAGCAGGCTTCCAATTGGCAGACGAGTCGATCGTGACTTCCTCGACTTCTGAACTGTTGAGCGTGTTCAAGATTCCCCACATGTACTGGTCCACCTCTAGGCCCTCCAGCTGTGCAGGTTTGCTGCAATAAGAAACAGACATAAGAATAATGGTCTCCCAACATTTAGCACGATCAATTATAGCTATTAATAATGTCAATTTAGTGGTCAATAGTTTGGTTTCATTACTAGAAGTAATGCATATCTTTGCTTTAAGAACTATTGGTTATTGTGAGAGTGATAGATATTTGAGTCAGTTAGGAAAACAGGTTCTCAATTTGCAATTAAAATTCACAGACATCTGAGTCAATCCTTATTGTTAGACAAAATCTTCTCTACTTGCTAAGGCTTAAGATGTACAGTGATTTCAGTCGGTGATCCTTACTTGCAGACAGGACATCGCCACGAGCCTCGTTCGCAATTGAGTTGTAGGTACGACTCGAGATCGAAACACTGGATGTGTTTACAGTCGTGCCCTCTCGCTGGCAGAGTTATCCGCTTAAACGTTATTGGGCACTTGAGTGAGACCTGAAACAAAACAAAGGAAATGGGTTAGATCACTTAAATACAACACAAACTTAATTCATACTAGAACCATAGAAACCTTCCTAGAGCATTGGCATGCATATGGATATTGAGAAGACTAAAGTTAATTTGTAAATTAATAATGTGTATAAAATGGGCAGAGTAGGGTTTTTTAATTGCCTTGGACCATCTCATGGCTTTTGTTGTGAAGAATGAAGATAATTAAGGGTAACTCATATTTTTATACTCGAGCAGAAAGGTGACTGATGTCCTAGTTGCCCAAAATCAGACGCCTCATTTTAAAAATCTAATTTTTTAATACAACTGCAGCCTCTAAGACTAGTCTGCAAGTCATACAAGTCACACGCAAATCAACAAAAGCGATTACTAACTTTGAGAGCCGTTTGCTCGACAGCGTCTCGGTCAGCCGACAGTCCGCCCGACGACTGAGTGTTGCTGAAGTTCCGCTTTATCTTGGCGATGCAGTGGTCGGCCATGAGCAGCCGCTTGCGCAGCAGGCCTTGCAGCACGCTGCGCACGCTTGGCCTGTGCACGAGTTGCAGCACGAACAGGTGCGAGCAGCAGCAAGCCGACACTGTGATCTGTATCGTGTTGCGCCCCGGCTGGCACACTTCTTTCAGGTACAAGGGTTTGTGAGACGTCTTGTTCTCGCCTCGGTCGATGCTGAGCGGCGTCGCGTTCACGGAAACCTGCACATTTTCGAGCTTCGTGGTAATTATGGAAACTTGCACACGTGTCATGCATGTCGGGTTCTATAATAGTCGACATGCTCGAGGTGTTGGATGCTTGGTTTACGGGCAGCTATGTTTTTTGGCCTGGATGTTATGAATTACGACTGTGTTTGTGGGACTAAGATAGACTAACACTTTCTTATACAGAGTCCAAAATTAAGGATTTCCTGTGTAAGAGGCCAATTTTGATCGTTTTGCCAAATTAGAGGATAAATTCTGTAGAACATTTCTGCAATGTCCAAGAATTTCACATCAACATTTTAAGGAAATGCTGAGACTATGAAATGAACAATGCACGCAAGTTGTTTCGTCCGTACAAATCAGTTTTTAACGCCGGGTTACGAGTGAAATGGAGCAGGCAACACCAAGCTGCCCGTAAACGCAGCGCGAGCATGCATGGAGCAAACGGCGTCAAAGTGATCTCGCGGTCAGTACCTGCACGCTCGCTGGCCAGTTGGTGTTCATCTGACGGTCTTCGTGGTGGAAACACTTGAGCTGCAGCTCGAGGTCGGACCGCCACATGAGCGTCTGGTGAACGGTGGGTTTCAGCTGGAAGACGTGGTTGCTGACCGCCAGGTTATGCTCCAGTCGGAACGGGGGTAGGATGATGCCGTCCCGCACGGGGAACGTCAACCGGAGCTCATCATCCTCTGAAACGGGCAGAGTGTTAACATCGCAAGAAGAGGCACGACACTTTCTGTATAATACATTCAAAATTTGCTAAGTGAGAATTCCAATGAAACCATATTACTTTTACATATTATTTTCCTTATTATGCCAATTGGCATTCAAAACCGCTAAAAATTGATTGAATCGAGAAATCGTTGGACGACCTGAAGGTGGTCACAACATCAGGTCCTTTTTAGGAGCACAAGATTTTCAAAACAGAGCAAAACCACATACAGCTTTTCTATCCACCCACAGGTCTGAACCAATCAGCTAAACCTAAACCAAACATAACGATTCAACACTCACTCTGTATGGGTAACGGCGGTTTGAGTTCGTTGAAGTTAGGCTTGACGTCCGGGTTGGGACTGACATAAGGCGGCATGCTGCTTGCTGGCGTCAGCGGAGGTGTCGGGTTGCCCGGTATCGGGCTGTGCTGGTAGCTCATGTTGTTCCGCATGCTGTTCACGTCCTGCTGGAACTGGCTGCCGGCGCCGCCACCGCCGCCGCCGCCGCCGTAGCCGGGGCCCGTCGCGCCGCCATACTGCGGCGCCGACCCCTGGTGGTGGGTTTGGAACTGCGATCCGCCGCCGCCGCCGCCATTGTGGTGTCCGGCCATGCCGGCGGGCATCCCGCCGCCGCCGCCGCCGCCACCGCCGCCGGCGAAGTACTGGTGGCCGCCTTGCGAGCCGGTCGTGTAAGGCGGGGTGGTCTGTCGCATGGCCGATCCGCCGCGACCCCCGCCCGCGCCGGGCCCGGGCCCGAACGAGGGGGAGGGGCCCATCGACTGCTGGGCGGCGTACTGGGCCTGGAAGCTCGGACGGCCGTTTCCGTAGCCGCTCGGGTACTGGGGAAGAGGGAGAACCAGTTTCTTGTTTGTAACTTGAACCCGCTTGAGACATCCCGATAGTTCTGGCCACTATCCGAAAAATACTCATGATCCTCAACAAAAATAAAATGTTTATGCTCTTAAACCATTGAAATGTCATCAAATGTTCTCAGAAATTAATCCCCATGCAGTTAAATAGCTAAAGCTAAGGTTGATGTGAACAATTTTGAGCAATTATTGAGATAGTATTACATGTAATTATGCATATGTAAGCTTTGCATGTAACTATCGAGCTAGTGATTGTCGAATCGTGCCGGTGTTTACCTGGGGTTGTCCAGCAGGAGAGAAGCCGGGCTGCATGTTTGGTCCAGGCCCGGGGGTGGGGTAGCCTTGCTGCTGTTGCTGCTGCTGTTGTTGTTGCTGCTGCTGTTGCTGCTGCCGCTTCTGTGTCATGTGCATGGCAGGACTAGGGTAGGGGGCAAGCCGCCTAGGGTAGACCTGAGGTCCAGGGCCCTGAAATGAGTAACAGACATATAGTTTAGAACAGTGAACTTTTAAACATTGATTAAATATTTAGTTTCAAAGAATGCAGATTAGGCATTTTCTTCGTGGAGAGTTATTTGTCAACTCGATATAAACTAGTTTTGCATTAAATCATCTAGATGCTACCATCTTAAGTTGTTTTTCAGGCTTTTATAAACTTTTTTACTATGTTGTCTTGTGTCAACATGGCCACCTTCAGATATTATCAAGCTTTCCTAACAAGATATTGTAGCTGCTACCAATTTTTGGTTGTTTTGGAAAATTATCCCTACCATCCCACCAATCTCACCTGCATCCCCATCTTGTTCATGGGCATCGATCCAGGTCCCATCGTTCCAGGTCCCATCGACCCAGGTCCCATGGAGCCGGGCCCCATCGAGCCTGGTCCCATCGAGCTGGGCCCCATGCTGGTCATCATGTTGCCGTGCATGTTCGGGTTCTGGTTCATCATGCCCATGTTGGCCATCGAGTTCATGGGGCTCATGCCGTTCATGCCGTTGCCCATGCCGTTGCCCATGCCCATGCTGCCCATGGAGCTCATGTTGCCGTTGGGGTTGCCCATGCCCATCGGGTGGCTTCGCTGGCCGTACTGGCCGTACTGCTGAGATTGCATCCCGTGCTGCTGAGCATTCTGCATCTGGAAACGAGACGCGGCCGGTTAGCGGGTTGGTTTCGGAAGCAATCACGATTACAGCAGCTCGACAAATTGGTCCTCGCAATTTTTTTTGGCCAGCATAAAAAACCATCAGTAATTCATTGAATTTTGGACCATTCTGTCAAATAACTAGCCAACAGGCACCTCCTTTCTAGACGATTAAAAATCTCTTGAGAGCTATCGGTTTGCATAAAGCAAACAAAGATTTGTATCAACACTGTTGGGATAAGGTGATAATCCATGGCCTTTAAAAAATCGGCCTTCATTGAGATTGGCTCATAACAAGAGAAAAACCTTCTTTCTCTGCTAGATAAGATTAGTAAGACTTGGCAAATCATTTCAAAGATGCCATGACAATGTTCCACAACCTTGATGAAGATAGGTGACCAAAATGCACAAGCATTTTGCTATCATCTTTCGAAACTAAACATCTTCATAATCTATCTCATCAAAATAGAAATAATAAAAGAAAATCAAGCCAATAGCATCAATCTGTGTTAAAAATAAAAAAGGAAAATTGGGAATGACAACTTTTGTTATCATATTATCTGCTAATAATATTATCTTTGTGCTTAATTTGTGGCATTCGCACTTGCGAAAATAAATTTTGCAATATGAGAAACCTGTCGTGATGTGTGAAAAATTGGTTGGACCAGTTGGACCCAAAATTGAAAATGTGCAGTTGCTTTTTGCAATTATTTTACTGTTTACAGCCCAGTAAACAGTCAAATTTACAAGTCAAACAACTTCGACAAAGTATGTCACGCAGAATAAATGACATATTCATCCAGCGGGCAAGGACTAAGTCAATCACCTGATTAAACTGCGAGTTCATGTCCTGTCTCTCTTGCATCGCCACGACACTCGCCGTCGCTGTTGCCGTCGCCGTCGCCGCCGCAACCATCGCCGCCGCACTCAGCGCCGACGACGAGGGGTGGTATTGCCCTCCTCCGTTCTCGCCGTTCACCCCTTGGTTGCCCCCTGCGCCACCTCCCCCGGCGTTCATGCCCTGCACACCGCCGCCGGGCTGGGGGCCACCATACCCAGAACTGCGCGCCCGGCGTGGGAAAAACACGTGTTAAAAACTCTCACACACAGACATGGCACTGGCAGGCGGGCAGGCAGGCAGACGCTTGACGGGAAAAATCGGGGAATATTATGGGGGCCGGAATATTATGGGTGTACAATGCTCGTGGTGCTGCAATCGAGCGTCTGCCTTCTACAGCTAGTCAGTCTCTAGATAGGTAAACACTCTAGTAATAGCAAAAGGGTCGCATAGTAAACTTGACCCAGTTCTTTGATAGCTAAGGTAATATCAATTATTAAACATGTAACGATATGATGGTATTGATCATTGATCGCTTCCTTTGTATGTGTTTAGTTTCGTGAACAACGAGGTGGAAGGGTTATATTTTATTCAGGCTCGAAATGACCGATTGGATGTGGCCGTGGTGGGCGTCAAAATATTGGTCGTTTCACTCGCCGTTTGAGAAAATATTATTGAAACAAGTAGTAGAAAGGAGTAACTCATTTCGCGCTAAATTACTACATGGGAATGATATTCTGATGCCTCGCTATAGAATCCTAGAAAATTGTTTTCTGTGTTAGCGTCGCTAGGTCTCTACTCTCAGGGCGGTTTTACCTAGCTCCTGCCTGTCTTTAGATTGTCTTCTGTTGCTCCCCCAGAGTACCTCTACTGTACGACTCTACGCGACTCTTGGCGTCCACAATAAAATAGTCAATAGCTGCTGACACAACAGGCACTTTTCGGCTATATAAAGCAACAAGGCATCTCTACCCACCCCTAACTGACAATGCACGACGCGGAGCAAACCAGAACAGGGGAGACGAAACTACAAACAACTAGGACCATTCAACCCCAAATATCCCCTAAATATTTAAGCAATTGAATGTGATTTCTCTTCCCCCTCTAAAATTTTCTCTATGGTTTGCCCCTGCAGAGGTGAGTCGGTGGCGACGACCTTCCGCTATCCTGATTCCTGGCGGATGAGACTGTGAATGTTTGGCGACGAGGCATGCCTGGGAGCTTGATGGAAACCTGCATGTGTGAATGAGTAGGATGTGACGAGCTAGACGGTGGGCTGCCACCAACCCTTCAACGGTCGTGACTTCGAAATGATCATTCGTCAAATGCGAGTAAGATGTTTAGTCAAGCTAAACGAATACCGGAAGCCAAAAGCGGAATTGAAAAGCCTCATGAACCCACAATGATGATAGAATTAGAATCGAATTTTGATGGATCGTTCTGTAAGAGAATCAACTTTTTCGAAGCTACGACTGTCAAGCCTATTCGGTTCCGTCTGTCCTTTCACGTTACAACGAAAAAAATGGGTAACGCAAATATCCTCTCTATAGTTTTAGCGAAACGTAGGTACCCATCTGTCTACCACCATCATTTCCCATTGTCAACAGCATTTCTATAGGCTAACCGACGAGCACAAGCAGACCGGAGAGGTGATATTGGCAATTATCGGACTTACCCAGGCGGTACTCCTTGGCGATAGCCCGGCGCCCCGTACTGCGCGCCCTGCTTGTTCGGCTGGTTGTACCCCGTCGGTCCCACCGGTCCCGGGCCTCCCCCACCACCACCCGCCAGTGTGCCACCACTGCCGGCGAAGTTGTTGTGAGGACCCGACTGTGTAGAGGTGGTCACTCCCCAGACGGTGGTCACCACCGACAGCTGCTGTTGTTGAGGGCCGCCCCCTGGGGACCAGTCCCTAGAACACACACAAAACACACGGGTGTCACACGAGAATTTCGTTTGATGGTCGCGTTTGCGGCTGGGCTCGTGTCGACGACATCGCCAATGAGAGTGAGCGGCAGCGGAGATGGCCTTGCGGATGCGATGGGTCTGATTATATCGAAGTCTGCGCGACCGTGGCGTTGACTTGTGGGGAGATGGTTGTTTCGGTAGTCGGGCCGCCACGGGCACACGTGTGTTGCGTTGGGCACGTGAACGTCGCTCGTGTTCGATACACGATGGGAACGCAATGTCACTTCACTTAGGCGGAAAAATCGATGTCCTTGGCGGTAATAAGTTTTCTCGGTTGTTTGGTTGAAATTTTCTTTGAGTAGTCCCCATATTTTTCACAATACGCACAAAAAAGAAAAAAAAACGGAATTCGCACTTTTATCAACTAATGCTGAGAAAACGATAGCAACCATGCAGATGTAATTTGGCATTGTAACTACTTTCAGGCACTCTCGTACTTGGTTATCAAAATAAGACAAAAACTGAACTCAAAATTTTCCCAAAAAAAAATTAATTAAAATTAATTATGAATGATAAAAAGTGCGTCGAATCAGTGCTACACTTCCATCAAAGCTAACGAAATCCCTCTCTAAGATGACGAATTCCGAGCTAGCACTCGGCGTCCTAACTTCAGCCTGCTCTGTGTGTGCACAGCGGGCTGCGTCTCCGCGTTCGCAGGCGCTAGCTCGTCCCCGCGAAGACGACCGAAACATGCGACCTCGCGGCGTCTTGGAGGTTAGGCCACCGACCACAGGAAACCAGCTCGCCGCTTTTCACGCACACGCTTTTCCTTCACAAATCCATGCCATCCCTTTCTTTCATCCACCGACCTATCAATCATTTCGATACAACACACACTTGGCAACTATTGTTAATTGTCGTTCAACAAAAATTTTTGCACTATGATATTAAGCTGTCACTTCACTATTACACTCGTATCACCGCACGCAAGTTGTCTCGACGAATTATTCACTGAACTTGTATCCAAATCTGAGGGGATAAAATTGGGAAACACTGTGGGGCGTCCAAGGGTCACTGAGAAATAGTCTCATGTCCATCGTGGACCACCGTAAACACAAGTCGCTGGAACACACATGACACAGTCGAAACAACAAATAATATAATCCAAATTATTATTTGATTGTTATTCACTTCGTCGGTCTGTTACCAACACGGTCGATTATCCAGTTGATGGGTGAAGGTGGTCGATGAAGCACTTCACAGAAAAAACACTGCTCACTTGACACTGTAGTCACTTGATGGTTGAAGAACACGAAAACATCATTTCTTAGCAGACACTCCTGTGGAATTCTGAGGTGATCACGACGACACTTCAAAAAAAATCTCAACACATAGGTACCTGTCACTTGACAAATTACACGATTTAACACATGAATAAAATATACCAAAAATGAATTAACTACCTGTAGGAAGTATAGCCCAGCATTGAAACACGAACATATGAATTGTTTTTACTATTTTGATATAGGTTTTAGTTATAATCTGATTGCTGATAGCCGTCACTAACTCATTTCATCTAATGCTGGTTCACTCGGTAAGCCGTCGAGATCGACGCGTGCGATCTCCAAACGATTCAAGTTAAAACTGTCTGCTGTGCCAGCGGTGCTCGCTTGTGCTTGCTGCCGCCGCCGCCGCTGCTGTTGGAACGAACATTGAGCAGTCGGAACGGTGAGGAGTGGGGATGCCGGGCCGAGTGGTGGGGCAATGCACCGATCTGACCCGTTCCCCACCGACATTTCCCCTTTTTGCATTCCTCTTCTCCCGGCATCCGTGCAAGCGGCCGCTGAAATAACGTCGTCGCCGCACGGGCGAGATGTTCAGTAGAAAATAGCTTGCCCACACGTTGGCATTGAACGAATTACTTCGACAGAACGGATGGACGACGCTATTTTTGATCAACGACCTTTTTTTTATATCGGAAGCTGATTATTTTAATATCTTAGCGTGTGTGAGTATGTTATGAAACGCTTCTTCTCTAACGCCTGTTTTTTGATTTCCAATCTCAAGCTTTAAAATGATCAACAGAGTCCCGATATCACAATTTCAAAATAAAAGCGCATTCGATTTTATCCCGGCGCTACCCTATTATCCGTTCCCTTTCATACCCTCTTCCATTCTGAATGTCCACAATATTGGTTAGAGCTGTTACAAGGTTGCCACATATCCTCTTGCCCGTGCCCAGCCAGCGAACGAACCCCTATACGTGTGGGTGGAGCTTGATCATCCCTGTTCGTTCCCGAATCTGGATGGATTCACCGGTCGGCGTCGGCGTCGGCGTCGGCGTCGGCGTCGGCGTCCACGATCGCTTCGCCCGCGCTCGAGAATACCGACCCAGCCATTTCAGCACAAGCGTCGCGACGGCGGTGACGACCCTACAGACGGGCGACGTCGGCATGCGCTGCTTACGTCACAGATTATACAATTTACAACCTCTTTTTTTTCACGACGTCCACGGCGCCGACGCGCACATGCCTAATTGAGAGGCGCATTTTATAGAGCATATTTTTGTTGACGAAAAGTAAAGGGGATGTGCGCTTAAGGTTTTTTATCTGGCGGCATTTAATGTATGTATTTGATGATTTACAGCCAAGCGTCACCAAATTCTCTCATTGAAGGAAATCGCGATCGTCTGACAACATTCCAAGATCAACGGATCTGTACACATCAGATTGACAGCTATGTTATAGGCGATTCCATTATTTAGTTGAGATTTTTATCGATTGTCATTGGGAAGTTTCATTCAATTCGCAATTTAATTCTGATTCATCAAAATCTATGCGGTTGAAAATGAAAAATGCCCACGAGGCTTCAATTTAGTAATTAAAATTGTTTGGATTTCACTAATGCACTGACACACTCCCAGTTTCGTCAGAAAGTTTGAGCAAAGCAGCCCCCACCCCACCCCTACCACCCCCGTGCAAAAGATCCGACGGATTATGCGCAAAGGCAGGAAGCTGGCGATACAGCGATCGAGCGAATAAAGAATTTAATATCCTTCCATGGCCATTGACAGGGTGGAATGGTGGAACTGGAATGTTGGCCAAATCCTACCACACGCGGAATGGCGAAAGGTCAGGCGACAGCTTTTCTTTTTTCTTCAACTTGGCTGTTAGCGCTATCACTCGACAACGCTGCTGTCTGACATATGGAACACGGACGAGTGACTATTCGGCCTAAGTAGTAAAGGTCCGAAACAAGATGAAAAATATGTAGGAAGTGCTGCGGACTGCTAGCTGCCACGGTTGAGCCCAGAGAGGAAAGAAAAGAACAGTAATTCTGACTTCTGGGCGGATGGTGCAGATTTCTAGGTGCAAGAGATTGCGCTTGTACTTGCGTTGACTATCGCAGGAGGAGTGTACATTTGCGTTTGGATACATAATAAAGATTAAAGGAGCTAATCGACACTCTAGACTTGGAACAAGCTTAGCCCATTTCAATTGAGTCGTTTTACGTTAGTTGGTTCAACTTGACCAATATGACCGGCTACCTGCAACAACACAGTAGCGCGGTGTACTGACCTTCGTGATTCTACGATAATTGTTATCTACCCTGTACAACCGTAGAAATCCTTAATTTTATAAACTAGGTGCCCTGACAAGGTTAGACATTGTTATAGGTTATCTTTTGGTTTTTACTTTACCTGCAGTATGTCTCTTGAAAAATGTCCTCTACCAAATTTTCCAAATCCTTCGGGTTGAAATCTTCAAACATTGTGTCACTGCCGATTTCATGATCACTATTCCACATTTTCTAGCGTTATCAGCAGTAATCAGGCGGCACCATATTAAAAATGATTTAATCACCAATCGATAATCGCTATCAAACGGAACATTTCACACTCTCTGCACATCTGCAACAATTTTGTGTATACAATTAACAATGGCAGACGTCAACTGTCACTTCCCGTTGCCACTTACAACAACCGAATCACCATTTTGAATTTAAAACATGGACCAGCAAGTTGTACCGAAAGGTAAAAACACAGTTATATTGTTAAATTTGAACTTGTTAAACGACACATCTATTTAATTATCTCGACACCGCGCGGTACGTTCTGCACTGCAGTAAAACACCGACGAAACTAAATTATCGAATGCACTTTTCGTATAGTACTCCTTCACGCGCGACTGCTGCCTGCTTCTAGTGACTGTGTCACCACGGCGACGAACTAGCCTCGACTATTGCCTTGCTTGGCACACAAATATTGCGTCGGGCTTATCGCTACAAGCGAGGCATGAGATAAAGAAAAGTATATTATATGGGAAGCATGGAGGTTAGGGGAAATACTGTAGCACCGTTCGTTCTGTTGTGTTTCAACTCCAGCGGAACACAGACGGAGCCGAAATGCCAGTGGCGTCGCGGTGTGTATAAATTAGTTCACCTATTTGGTGAGTGTGCCGTTTGCTTGCATAAGAAGCAGCATACGCTAGGATAAACATTCGGTAGCATGCGTTTTATTTGGTATAATGTACACCAATGAATAAATCCGATCAGTATTCGTCGTGACGAAGTAATGCTAATCGCACCGAAAAATGCCTCTGGTTTCGCATATGAGTGCGTATAGGTTAGGTACTACCAATATAATGTGTATCAATTTCAACAGATATATGCACATTCCAAAGTATTGCAATTAAATTTGTAATTTTTTAGTCCTTGCCGCAGTCTGGATCATGAAATCGTTATTAAATATTTTAGTAATTCCATTTCTTCACAAATTGTATCATAATAATGTTTGGTATGTGTCAACGAATAGCAAACTTGCAGGGTTTCGATCGTAAAATGTGCACCTTCTAGATTCTTCAAGCATCTTATCGTTTTCCCTAATCGATGATTCAAGAAATTTTAAGTCATCGGGAGTTACGTCATGGGTATTTGTCCCGCCCGCATCAACCGTTGAAGCTCTTTTCCAACAAAACCCAAAATATCCTAATCCTGTGTTTTTAAAACCTTTCCAAACTGCAATCTCATGACTCTGCACGCACTTTGCCTCGGTCCACTTATTCCTCAGATATTGTGTGACGATGCCAAAATAAAAAGGTGGTAAACCCAAGAATAACTTGCAGTTACCAACATCGTCTGCATATCTTAGTACCTACTCCTAGTAAACAACAATACAAATTACAAGTCTATTATTGCTGACACTTATTAGCTTAAAATAACATGACCAGTGAGCACATGCATGATTGCACTTCTCAGGAAATTAGAAGGTTACTTTCATCCTTCAAGTACAAATAATTGCAGTGCTCCAAAGGAAAGAGTTACTTGTTCCTCTTCGTGAGGAAATCTGAAATTAGATTCTATAAATCAGGTAAAAACTAAAGCACACTCTCTTATTTGGATGATTGCTTCTATTGTACTAAATATTTCGGTATCGCATCATCCTTTTCTATATTTATCTATCAGCTAGTTAGCCGGTAGCTAGGTTGCAATGTCGCTGGCCTGCTGGCATGAAATTAACTGATAACGTGTATTGTGCGTCACACCAATCTACACACAAACACACACACTCCTCTACGCAATGGTGACACGTCAAAGGTGGGTCCATGTGCGTGAGATTACGAGATGAGAGCGAGAACAACTCCGCGGAACCTGCAGCAATACTGCATGCTCTCTATCCTGATTTTATAGGAGGAAATATTCGCTCGTGCATTTCCATATCCATGTTCAAATAAGCCTAGCAGTGTAATGCAAGGTTAAATTGAAGAAGGTTAGTCAATTTGTACTTTTATATAGTAGAAAAAAATTACAATCCATGCATTGAGCTGCGCATGCGGACGGCAACCTCAGTGACATTAACAATACTTCACACAACTCTTATCCAGCCCAACCTATCCAAAAATGAAAAAATCTTAGATCATTACATTTTACACTGCCATTTATCCGTGAAAGCTTCAGAGAATTGGTCAATATTCGCAAATGCATATTGTGAAATTGCTGTCAACGCGTCTACTATAGTTATAATATCTGTAGCATACAACTTCTATAAAGCCACCATGCTATACCACATCCTGTAGTTCAATAGATAAATTTTTTATTTTTATTTTCTTATAAGAGACATGCACTATAGTTTTGTGCGAGTAATTTAATTAGAAATGTCTGGCTATTTGCTGCCAACAGAATTCATCCCAAGCGTCCCAAAAACCCCTACACTCATCCCATGGTTACTAAAACACACATGTGTACTACAAAGTGAAGGTAGTCAGAGTGTATGTGTTGCTAATCTTAGACCGTCACTAACAAGCTAGAGAGAACCAGCGTCAACCTAGACATTCCTTCTACTAGAAGTGCATCGCGGTCGCAGACACCTTAGTTCTTCACTAGGTAATTAGGTACCTGTAACTCCTGCACATTAGCTGAATCTGCTCAAAGATATGCTCAAAAATCAAATAAAAACCGTGTCTGTAATTTACATATCATATAGCGATGCACCTCTTAAACAGGGCAAGATAAACGACAAAAACGTGTTCGAAATTCAACTTCCATGGCATCAGATAAAATATCAGGTAAATCAAACAATTTGTTGGTCTTTTAACTGCATTGGGGGTATTCGCTTGGGTTTCTTCCTCTCTCTTGTAGTGTCCGACTAGATTTGCACCGATGTTACCAAACCAGAAATTCCCAAAATACCCCCGAATTGGATACAAAGTACAAAAGAAATCATTTGCTGCAGCTTGAACAAAATAAGTGGCAATGAGTCACCCACCCTCGGCCGCCGCGCGTCTAGGTACGTAACATGTATGCAGTTTCTTTTCTCTATTTATAAAAACACTTTTCCTTTCTGCAGTATCATACCATCCGAAAATAAATGGAGCCCGCAAGAAGTTCGAACAAATATCTTTGGTGGCGGCTGGGTCTTGTACGGAGAATCTAACGATAATTATACACTCGATACATTCATTGGAAGAAGGATGCTATTGCTAAACCTAAAGGGTTGCGTACGCGAAAAATGCGGTTGGACGTGGTTAGACGCTGACTAGGGTGGCGCCCAACGAGCGAGCAATTACAATAGTCTCGAAGTCAGAGTCGAACAGCAAACGAAAATGAAACCGATCTGTCAACGCCGCAGTGTCAGTATACCCTCGTCTCGACTCGAATTTGTATTCGAAATTTGACTAAGTTCCAACCACCTTATTGAAATGTGTAGTATGTAAAATAGCGTGTAATATGCCTAGTGAGCCTAAACTTAGTTATGGTTTCATCATCTCGTTATATTTCTGTCGGATTTTACATGCAGTGATGCCGTCTTTTTTATATGTCTGCGCTGCGGTTTCTGCAGTGAGATCCCCTCCCAGCGCTATTTGTACCCCTAACTGCCAATCCAAACAAGACCAAAAATAACCGCCGAAACAAACCCACCTTCTTTCACACATTTCGATTTCTATTCCTGAAGAACATGTTATAGACTCTTTGCTATAACTAGCATGCTCTCGTTGACGTCAAAATTATTGTACACTTTAGATTATCGCACTTATGGATTGAACATTTCCTCGGGAAGTGTGCAGGCTAGTGTCAAGGAAGCATCTGAAGGTGATCGCTGATTAGCGACTGACTCGCTCCTCGGATCACTTCTAACTTTCTAAGCTGACAACTTGCATTGACAAAGGACACAATCGGACATGCATTATTGACAAGGGGTCACCCCCAAACAGGATGCTTTTAGGTATATTCCACAGCCAATAAATAATAGTTATATTATGCTTCATGTGTCTTTTTTAATAAACTATTCCAATTTTATAGGTTTCACTAAAACTATCAGTGTAAATTAAATCACAGCCCTACAGGGATATTCTTTGGCCTTCCATTCCACAGGATTATTTTTTCAATTTTTCAAATAGGAAGTTATATTCTAACGTTTCCTATTTCACGTGACTTGATAACATTTATTTAGTTATTATATCACACTCTTCCTTGATCTACTTTCAAGCAGGCTGAGATCTAGTTCCATTTACGGTCATGGGACTAGGTCATGTGGCATTAAACAATTCCTATATCCATTGCTGAACAGGAACTATGAGAATCTTTCAGTCAATATTTACGCATCAAATGGGGTGAAACAAGGAGTGTTCATCCAACTTTTTACTTGCCTTCTCTTGTAATGCTCAATTCCCTCCCACTGCTGGCTACGATTTGCAAGGGATGGTGTATTTCATGTTTATTTAAGAGGCGCAAATTTTTAGCGAAACAGATGAAATAATGATAATAATACAAAAAATGAAAAGTTTGTGAATGAGACCGAAAAATGGATTGCAGATAATCTGGGAAAACTTAAGGTGGAAAACTCATCAATACTGCTCTCATGGGTGCTCTGTGGAGCTCATCTTAGCAACACTAAATCTCAAAGTCAGGCCCATGATCTCTCGATGTACTATGAGATCATGACTTTCGATGTGCAGATCCCATTAAAAACGCTGAATATGAAAGGTATAAATATTTGCATGGCTGATAACAACGCAGGGACAGAGCTCGACAAAATTATGACCATACAAAATGGCTGTACATATACGTTAAAATTATATTGTACGTCTCTCTATCTATTAGGCAATTGTTTATTCACGTGTGTATGTGTGGTTGTTACATGTTATATGAAGATGATCCATTGTTCTAGTTCTGTTCCTATAATTCTAGTCAATACCAGCGATTGTTAGAATGAGAATGATAACACCAAGCGACATGGTAGCACGCGAGGGAACAGACTGAAACAGAATGTGTTCCAAGGCTGCAGAAAAGACGCGTAGGTAAATCAACGAGGTCTTCCTGATAAGAAAATTGCAAAATAAGCAAATTAGCACCGCGAGTATGTTTGGTACGATTATAAACTGATAATAACTACGTAGATATATAAATTTAAATTGGTGTATCCTCGTTAGCTAAAAATAGCTTTTTAAATGTGACAGTAATTCTTCTCTCCAGCTTCACCTGAACAGGCAACTTGGAGGTTTTCTTGGCTTGGCTCTGAAGTTTGACTGTATTGGATTAGGCATGAAACAAATTGTGTGATATACGTGTATTATAAGATAGGTATCTCCTAGTATACTATTTACAATGCTTATACCATGGGTATCTCCAACCTATGAACAATTAATTGTATCACATTGAAAATACGACGTTTTACTGACGTCAGGTGCCAAAGGTAACTGATTACGAGAGATCATCTGATGGCTTCGGATAAAATAAGGTAAATGCAGTTGCAAGACCACCTCCTTCAATGGCTACGCCATTTTCGGCAAAGTAAACTGTAAATTGGTCGTGGTTAATTGGAAATTTGCTGGGTAAATTAATAATTTATTGTTTGGATAGCAAAAATCAATGGTGTGTATATCTTACGTTAAATTTGGCGCTCTAACGTTCATGAAAAAATCAGTCTCATTATCAACAAATATACTCATCTTATCAAGGGTGGCTCTAGGGTGGAAAATAATTATGCAATTGTAAATAAGCGTTCGCTTATAAGAAAAATCATTTATTTAAAAATTAATAGTACGAAAATAACTTCTAAAACAAGAATATTATAGTACATATCTATGTTTGAAAATGTAAAATTAAGCAATTGCAAACAGTTCTTAAATCAGCGTGTAGTATCAACACGAATTATAAGTGTGATTGTTATCAATGTACTTTGGGAGCCGACATGGAGTCTAATCAGTAAGCGATCTCTTTACTATATTACAGGTATCGCTTGCATCTGGTGAGAGTTAATAATATCACAACCCAAGATCTGTAGCATACCCATAGTAAGCCCATTTAGCTGTGTGACAAGTGCCTTTGAGATGCAGATTCAGATCCAGAAGCAGCTGGGATTCGAAATGCTCATATCGAATGATTAAACGGGTGGGGTAATTTTCCTGAAACAAACGAGAGATATCTTGATCCTTGATAGCGAAGAAATGAAAAGCAACGTTGAATGTTGATACATGATGGCAAATTGTTCAAGAAGCAAACATCTTAGAAACAAATCGTTGTCGAAACTATAGGAGATTTATAGCACGTGTCTTGGTCAGGGTTAGATGCAGACAGCACGCGGCTAGCCCACAAGTTTTCGGGGGACCGAATGAACGCCAGCAGCACCACCCGGGGCAGCCTTCGAGAAATATTTCTATTCCCCATTCACTGGTGAAATTTGTCCAAGAATAAATATTTTTCGGCTGAGGAAGTTCGTCTGGCAGGTTCCTTGAGGGAAACGAACTATTTTCAGAAGCACTCTGTGCTCATTTATCTCCACTATTACTAGGCATTCAATTTTTCAAGATGAAATTCATCTCAGATCGGTCAGATGTACACGAGTATTTTGTGTCAGAATTTAGTCATTGAAGCCTCGTGTGAAATTTTTAATAACTGCGTACCGCTTAAATTATTGAGATGAATTTTTATCGGCACATTCCGAACAAAATAAAATAAATGCAGTCAACAAAGGAGAGAAATATTCAAGCGGCGTGTGTCGCCTCAATTAATTGTGGCATGGGTTTTATAGAGTCGATGTCTTCCAGACAAGCTCAAGCTCGACTCGATCTTACGAACCAAAATTTGACGACACGAGCAAAGATTAGTACACGATGACCTGCGAAATTCTTCGCAGACATCTTACAATCTGTTGACATAAAATATTGCACGTGCAGAAATATGCGAAGCATTTGAAAAACAATTTGAGATGCGTCCAATAAAAAAAATGTAATTTTAGCTTGTTTCACGGTGGTTCAAATCATCTGCATCCGCTCAAGCTCCAATGAAGTCCTTCATTGTCCTGTTAATGAGACACCCAAATGTATTCAAATTCCTTTTTCCCAAACGCCATTCAACTCGTCTCAGTGATTTTCAGTGATCCAAATAGTTAAATAATAGCATTGTCAAGACAGATATTCAGGATTTATTCAATTCAAAGTACTTTGCGTCTTCAATAAAACCACTTGTAGCGAGACTTTGTGTGCCTCTAATACGATTAAACCAAACACAGGAGCATCGTGCAGGCTCATGATAGAACAGTGTGAAGTGCCCAGGATATGAGGGGTACAAAGTATAAACCATAAACACTCGTGAGTCAAAATCCACCGCACACACATGCACATGCATCACCTCAACCCAGGCAGCCGCAGGATCCACGACAGACTCTCTTTGTTTCGTCGAAATTCATCTTCCTGGAATTGGGGACCACCACCAAATGCATGCGAAAGGCAAATTACCAAGAGGATGAGACTCAACACTCCTGCAACACTTGTGCACGCATGTTCAGTAATGGTGGGTGCCAGTTAATAGATTTATTGTGATCGGCATAAACGATTTTGTTTCTGCTCTCGCTATCCTGTTTATCGAGGTGACAGGCTCAGAGCGGCATTGAAATTTATTGAAATAACATGTATTGTGGGTATGAGTATATAATCTGATTGATATGCCAAGGTTATTGTCACCTTTGAGCAATTGTCAACTCCTCCATCACAAATGAATTTATAACTATATCTCAGCGTTACTATACGCTTTCTGTATGCATGGCTATGGTTGAACGAGAAGAAAATGCAGACGAAGCACACTTGCAAAATAATGCCTTGATAGTTGATACAAAATATAGAAGTAGCGCATTGTCCAACGCATTGAATTAACACGTCACGAATTGACCATGTGTCACTAAACAAATTGAATGCACATACTATCCTGATTACTGTACAATATGTGCTGAAAATGATTAAAATTAGCACCAAGCGGATGCCCAGCGGCGTTATACTTAGATGTGCTTTATTGGCGCTCAATATCATCTGGCCGTTGAGCGTTGACAAGCAGAGAATAGACATTCTGTGATTACAAAATCTCAGTTTCATTCCGAATGGTCAACGGGCAGGGGTATGTACAGCATCGTGATACAAGTGGGGATAAACGAAGTCGTACTTTGCGGCAGTAACTAATAATATCCACTTCCTGATCTGTGGCTAATAGCTATAAGCTAAAACGGTCATTGCTGAAATGTTCCTTGTGAATCGAGCGTGGCGGCGAACTAGAATAATATATTTGCTAGTCTCAATCACGCTTAGTTTATTTCGGTCGCCATGGGCCAACGGAGCAATCTCCTCGCTGTCCCCTCCAATCCCAACACCGACATCAACATACTCGCTGCCTGATTTTCCTATATTTTCCGTCCATATCTATTATGATCAGCAACTCAAAACACTTCTAAACAGATTGTCGAGATGCCAAACGATGACTAGTTAACTAATTGCCGTCATACTCATGCGAGCTGCAAGATTTGATCGAGATTACACATGCACAAAATGTATCTTTCGTGTTCCAACCCACAATAATAGGTGGAAGTGAAAATGATTTTTCAAATTTCACTTCGTGACCATTCAATAATGTTTGGCCAGAAGGTATCCGATTTCGTGGGTGTCGATTATGGAGCCATCATCAGATCGTTAAAAGCTTCAACCACACGTCAGCTAGCTAGCAAGAGCCATCGTGTTTAAGCACCTCAGGTAAGCGAGTTACCGAGACGTGAGAAATACCACGAGGGCGATGTTCGATGACCAAGAAATTGATGCTCTTCATCACTGTACTACTGGATGAAAAGTGATGTAGCCGGGCCGCGTGGTCTTGTCGCCGGCACCGGCACCGGTAGAGATGGAAGATGTTCGGCTCGATTTCGCTTGTGCTCGGGTGCACTCGCTCCGACGAGCAATCCGCCGCCGCCGCCGCCGCCGCCGCCGTCGCCGCCGCCGCCGCCGCCGCCTTGCTGGTGACTTCGAGTCAATAAGGTGCAATGTCCGCACGGTGGGCTCTCGGCTCTCTGGCTGTCCGCCAAGCCCCCCTTAATCTCGGCAGCCCCCCTCAGAGGCAACTAACCGCGATGTTGCCTTCCCAGTTCGCACAGCTTAGTCAACTACTGCTTGCTGTTAGTAAACCTATAACCACTTCATACTAAATTTATTAGTAACGCGCGAAGAAGACAGCAGTTTCTAGCCTGCCTTTGTCTGCAATCTCACTTCTTATAAAAGGCCATTTTGTTGGAAGAAAGGAATCTTAACAAGACTAAATAGACGCTAGATTGCTGTATTGATATGCGTCTGTGGTTGGAAAACATGCTGGACAGACACAATGAACATGCATTATTAAGTTATATTTCTTTTTATCGAAGCCAAAGGATCAATACAGATCTCCTCGTTGGCTTGTTTATTCACTACCACATGGCGCCATGCGGCACAAGGCTGTGGAAATGGCCGCGAAAATTTGACAACTTATAGCAGCCACGTGCCGTTTATTCGCACTTGAATTTGGCGCGAAAGGATGGAGGCGCCAGGCCTCTCCCACAGCGTTGGAATTTATTTATAAATATTTGCAGCCACCGGGGGTATATTGGCGGATGCTATTGAAGGCATGTTGTACAACAGATTCATATACCCTGTGTTCGCAGTCAACAATTGTTTTCAGGTTGCTATAACATTAATATGACGTGCGTGAGAGCTGGCGACAATTACTGCGTTGCATAAATACCGCTTCACGTCAACCAAATCGTTTGCATGAGATATGCGATCAGCATCTCCTTTCATCAGCTTGTCTCACATCGGTCAAAAGACAATTGGCATCTCCCAACGCATTTAACTCGAAAATTCTTAGGTCATGAGTTCGAATAATGTGAACTAAAAATGTATGAATTTCACAGATAGTGGTTTTCATTCCCATGCGAGCTAATAGCAGCGTTGATATCCAGAGGTCGACGTATCGGTGAATTTTGTTGCGGTGTACAGCGGAGCGCACTAGTGTAATGACACAGTAAATAGGAAGTTTTTATATACTGTCTTAACTCTGTTTAAAAGATATAGAAACGGTATATCGTAAGTCGAAGAATGTGTTAGTGTAAGAGAGAGCTGAGGTTAGGTGAGTGCACATTAGGATTGACTTTTGATGGAATGGAAGCAGGCGTGTTGTGCCGTTAGCTGGTACTCACTGCTCGACGCTGGTCGCGGCGGCGTTGGATCGTGGACGACGATGCCATGGCGTTGCTCTGCCTTCTGCATGCGAAACGGACCGCAACAAATTGAAGGGAACTTCGCCGGTTTAATACCCGGTGTCCTGTTATTGTTTATTAGTTTTATACAGATCTGTCGCGAAAGGATCAAAGACAAAAGAAAATAATATCATTCGGTACTAATTATCGTTTCAGTTCGGTCATAATTGGCCTACCATGAGAATCTCTTAGAGTGCCTAAGGTTTCGCTCTAGGAGCGAATGGTAAAAATTACAGTACAAATTAAGTTTTAACCGATCTAATAATTTTGTTAAGAATTGGAAACAATTTCGGAGGAGATAGTTATTTTTTTTTAACTGATACCATTTCAAAAGAAGCTGCTTTGTTGATATTTAAATTAATTCTAATTAAATTTAGTCATCCTTACACTATAATCAATCTGTTACGGTGAAAACATTCGTACAGCCACGCTCAGCAGAATCATTCGACGTCTCTATTTCAATTCAAAATGAACAGTTTTCCTCTATGATACAAGGTTTTTTAACCGTGCATTACAAATTAAATAGCAACGCCTCAAAGCCCAGAACTAAACCGAAATATTGCTTCCGTCGCGGCAACGGCGCCAAAAATATCGATATATTTTCATCTTCTCTTCTTGCCGTTCGAGCTCGCTAAATGCTATATTTAAAAACAATGCCACAGCATTTTGTTCACGGTTTATACAAGACCGTTTAGTTCCACTTTCATTGCTAGCTTAATTTCTGTCACATGACATCCAGCAATTGTCGCCACCTTGTGTCTGCTTGTCGCACGCACGCAGCTGAAATGCCTAATTCTTTGTTTAACTTTAACTAGCCATTTTATTAATCAGATCTCGATGCCGATACCGGTGACAAAAAGCATGAAGTGCAGCGTCAGCCAGAGACAGGTGGTGTTCAGTTTTCGGAAGACAGACTGTTGAGCTCGGACCTTTGCAGGTCCGAACTCTCTTTATAATAATATATGATTGTGGCCTCATTTAATAAGAATTATTACGTTACACAGGTGATGTTTAAATTTTAAATTCAAGTCGATCAGAAAATGGAGTGCTAATTCTCTATGCATGTATGTGTGTAAAAAAGTAAGCCCGGTAAAGGCCAATATGGGGGCAACTGCGGTGGTGTTTCTTTCGGCTCCATTGCGTGCTCCATGTCTTCACTTGTCTAGAGACGCATCTTCTGTCAATTCTCCAACAGATTTAAATTAAATAGAAATCGTTTAGAGCGCATAGAAATTGAACAATTCCCATACGCACCGTGGCACTAACAACTTTGATCCAATTCCAAAGAAGCAAAACTTTCCTGGCTTCGCTGTGCAGATGGCATCGTCTTCATAAAATTACACACAGATAGGTGTAGAGTTTTTTTCTCTCTTGTATCACGTGGAACTTCGAACTTGTAGGGGTGAAACATCTTTAGGAAGGTGCCCGGCTAGACAACTCCATAACACACTTCAAGTGGAATCCTTGCACCCAACCGTCTATATACGTCTCAGCCCGCGTAATAAATAGTTTTTCAAGCTATTTAGAGACGATATTTAGTAAAAGAAATCTGTTCAGACTAGTGATAAACATGGCCGCAGACGACGGAGAAGCCACATATGCTTAGAGCTGGAAGCAACCCTCACTGCTCACTGCTCACATCACAATCGGTTAAACGGGGGCGGATTGCCGACTCGGGCGCCCCCCCCCCCATCACTCTTAGAGGGTGCAAGGGCACCCTGGAATTCTATAAATCGCTGATGGATTCCTCAGTGAGATCTCAGCTGCCTAGATCTACATCTATAAATACAGATCACACTCACTATATACGAACACTAAGTTTAGCTTGTGGAAAATACATTTCGAAATCGTTACATATGGGTGGGTGGCGAACACATACCGTTCACATTGACATTCTTCAACCTAGCTGCCTGCTGACGAGTTTCTCTCTACGCAATGTAGACAGGTCAAGCATAAGTTTTACTCATAAACAAGTAGCGAGCTGGTGTGCGTATATATAGAGAGAGAAGCTGTTGGCTCTGATGAGATCTATCCTAGCTTTGCTACTATGGAAACCAAAACAAGCTCGGTGACTTTGTGGCAAGTAGAGTGCGATAAATAGCCGAGGATTAAATCAAAACTCAATCAATTTGCTACCGATTAGTGAAATAGCTTCAGCTTTAGTTGTGCTTCAACATTCCTCATCAATAAATGATTGTGATAAAAAAGTGATAACTTATATAGCAACAGCACGAGCGTTTAGCATTTTTTTCGAATTGAAAAGCCATTATGTCTCTCTGCAAAGATTTATTAGGCATTGATTTTAATCGATCACCATGGTGAATGACATTGTTTATTCTATAAATATACTAGGTTGATGTAACAGCATTATGGTTCACGGAAAACCCTCGGAAAAGCGATTAAAAATGACAACAAAAAACGAGGAAATATTATTTAATTTCCCCCCAAAAAAAACACGCATGCAAGGAGCCGGCGGCGGCGGCGGCAGCCCAGCCGTCGCGTGCGTAAAGGTCTTCCACTAATGCTGACGAAATAAATATTTTGTTTCCATGGTAACACTTGGTGGCGGTCGTGGGGTGGGTTATGCAAGGGGCTGAATATGGGGGGGGGGGGGGGGGTGGCATGTACAGGGGTGCGAAGGGGACGTCGTCGGCGATGTGGTGGAATCATCCACTTTGCCGTCTGTCTAATAATTGGATTCTCTAGGATCGGTCCTCGCCTTTTAACTTATCTATATCAAGGAAAACCTTGCTTTCTCTTATAAGGAATCAATCTATTGTATTGATTTTCAGGGTGGATGTCTGATCTACGGGCTGGTCATGTGATGTGATGTTAGTCTTTTTATTAAGGGTGGAGCAATTTTGTACGTCTATCGGCAGAGAGCACGGAAAAGTTAGGGGGCTTGTGGGTGGAGGAGATGGAGGTGGTCGTGGATTACTACAACTACAATCTCAGCGGGGGTTCAAGATATTGTGAGAACGTGGTCAAGCAATAGCGTTAAATATTGCACGGATTAGATGATTTCCTTGAACAATAATATCCAAATAATGTATCAAGTTGGATTTGGGTGACACATGTATGTAAAATAATTTCTCTTTTAAGTTTTAACGTTTAAATGTATTTTGCTCTTCTTGCTGAATCTGCTTTCCTGCTCAAAAGAAGAGAGGATGGCTCCGCTGCAGTTATCTTAACTAATTGATTCCCCATCAAATCCAATTACATATAATTAACTAAAACCTCTATTCAAACACAGAGTCTTCTAAGATCGTTCGATCAGTCACATAGAACTGCTACCAATTTCCTCACATCATCAGCAAACATCTCGCTCGAACTTTCCTTGCTCGCATCCAATGCGCTGCAGCAAAGCAACACAAAAAGAAAATCCGACAGTTGACTGCAACTGCAAGACTTTTGCCAACAGTGCAGCGCCATTTCAAACATCTGAACAAAAAAAACAAATGCACATACACACACACACATATTATTCCAGCCGGAAACTAGGTCACCTCCATATAATATTTGAGCACTTTTCTTCGATATTTTAATATCCTTACAACACGTTGATTGCTGCCATCGATTATTACGCGCTCTTTTGAGCAGTGTACCTCATTGCAATGCACCTCGTGCAATGTACCTGCTCGTGCAGTGTACCCTGCCCTGTTGGTGGGTGGTGCATGGTCTCAGATTGCCCCCACACGAACGGAGGCCCGGCTGGTTGCGAATACACGATTGCGATCAGCTGTCAAGTATGCTGACTCGCCGAGTGACATTATCACGTTGGTTGCCATGGGCAACGTCGATGCGTTCAAGGAATAAACACCGTACAAACATATTACCACAATCGGCGCCGGGCGTCGGGCGTCGGCGTCGGGCGTCGGCGTCGGCGTTCGGTTTAGTACGTGGAGCGTCGCGGAGCTACGTCACGCTCTACGTCGAAGCTAGAGGAAAATGTGTTTCGAGTCGCGGGGTCGGAGAGCGGAAAATGCTGATTGTAACCTAGATTTTCCCCCCGGACGGTCTCGTGACGTCTAGAGATATGCGCGTAGGATATACATTTAATGTGACGAACGGGTAGAGGCATGCAGATTTTCTGTTACAGATATTATGTTGTGGGCTAAAGAGGTTTATTCTAGTACAAAAAATAAAACACGTGTCGTTGAAGCGCATGTTTTTAGTCGGAATCGATTGTATTAGCATTCCCAGTAGCAAAGAGTAGCATCAGTGATTAATTCATATAGATACAAATTGGTTTTGAAAAAATCCAAAAAAACTCCTTTTTTAAGACCGATGTGTCTGTTCTTCTTCGACTCCAGGGAACCCCATGGAACCACCGAATGTTAAATTGAATGCTTAGCATACAATAAACCAGTTAAATATTTTTGTTGAAAACTCTAAATATCTTGAGTTGTCTTCCCGTGAGACACACGCGCTTCAAGTGTCGGTGTAGCAGCCCTCAATTCGAGCGCCGCGAGGAAGGGTTGAAAAGGGGGGTGGGGTAGGAGGCACTTGAAGTCCAATAAAGTCGCGCGGCTAGGTGAAGAAAGATGGAGGCAGGTAGGTGAGGAGAAGGTCGCTGCTGGGTCGCGCCGTGCCGCGCATCGATCAATCAACCCCTCGTTCGAGCGTCCAGCCCCCCCCCCCACCCCCCAACTACCCCCCGAAGCCCGCCAGCGCCGGCCGAGGGTCACTTTGATTACGCGTCACTCAATACATAGAAATTTCATTGAAAATCATACAACTCACGAAAGTAACTCGTAGGAGTGTTAATTTCAGAAGTATACGAGTATGTATCGTTTCTGATACCGATGTAATATCGTCGTATATACAAATGTCAAAACAAATTACAACAACAATTTCGTGTGACTTGTAAAATTGGTGTCGAATTTGCACGCAGACACCAAGAACATGGGTTGTAAAAGATAGCAATAACTTTAACCTGTAACACACTTCAGCCTAATTAAGTTGTTAAATTTACTAATCAAGGACACGATAACGCAATGTTATCATCATTCCAATTTCACCCCGATGCGCACGCACAATAATTGTACCTACGAGACACGACACAAGGTCATCGGAATACCTATTGAAAAGCTCGCGAATCGATCGAGAGACCATACCCACACCAGCCAGCAGTCCCCGTTTTATCACAAGGTTTCTCACGAGTGATGCAATTCGTAATGCACCTGAATGCATTACGATGCCGTTTCTCCGTCGCATGCAGCTTACACACGAGATCGGTTGTGCTCGGTGGCCATTTAACCTTCTCTACACCATGCGGTATGAAAATTCAATTAGCTAATCGGTAGCGCTGTGTACTTATACGAAAGTGTGGATGATGGGCATGATCCGCAGAGGTGCGAGGTGGAACAATGGAGGCGAGATAGCTGATAGCCGAGGCCGAGACAGTATCACAGTTGGTTATAGTGGCTAATAAAACGAGCACGTGCCACCTGGCATCACCGGGGCATGCCCCCCTTGAGGTAAGGTGGCCGGAATTAGGGTGGAGCATTATGTTTATCGTCACACGCTGGTCTAAGTACCCCGAAGGGCATAGAAGCCCTTAAAAACTGCATAATAGAATAGCGATTCGCTAGTGGTTTTCATTGGTTTCGGCATTAATTTAAGTTGCATTTGTGTGTAGGTACTGTGCAACTAATTGAAAGGAATTAGATACGTGTAATTGGATTATAACATACGGCGTCTCTTCAGCTACAAGGAAAGTACTAAGCGACAGTTTTATTGACTTTTTTCATGGCTCAGCGTTGAAATGAGAGCTGAGACAATTACCACAACTGTACATGCTATATAGCCCTCACAAATCACAATAATTGGGTGCAATGCAATTCTAATACGTGATGGTGGGGGGTGGCAGAGAACCTCGCAAGATGAAGCCTTCTCACTAAATAGGGGCTTATTATCCCACTGTAGACTGGTGTCTGTATACAAACACTGTACCATGGTCACCACCTTGTTTTGCATAGGTGCAGTGATTTGCAGACTAAGCGAGGTTTTCCAATGGCCGCCCTGGCCCACACCGATGCATGGATCATAAAGGACAAGAGGATGATGGCCATAATCATGAGTATGACAGTGACACCTATTAAAATAAGCATGTGTATTTTTTTTGCATTGCCATGTGCAAACGGAAACGACGTTTTACGTAATCTGTTAGGCCTTTTAAATCTGTCGATGATGTACAAATATAATTACGTTCAGGTTTTCAAGGTGGATACAGGAGTAAAATAATCATCGTACCGTGCAGACTTTTTATTAGAGTTTCCTACCTACCATTATCAGCGTTTTTAATTTATGTTCGTAGTGCATTATCGTATGGCAGCAAATGCAGCTTGCATTTGTGCCACGTGCTATGCCCATTGAAGTATAGCTGGAACCATAAGCAATATCATTGAGCGTCATTCTGCAGATAATCTGCATATTCAGCGCAGTGTTTGCTGCATACAAATGGCATATGTAGAGCCAATGCATGTGGAGTGCAACCGCACCGACACGTGGGTTTGCTGCCAGCCAAAGGAGGGTGTACTTTTAGGCTAATTAGCTTTAATTCAAGTTAAGTGAGCCTTGAGCGTTTGTGGATAACACTGAAACTCTACCGTAATGGGTAATAGTGTGATTTCCGTGGTTTGGCTCTGGTGGCTTTGCAATGGCACTGCAACAGTTATATTACCATCAAATTTCGGTTTGCGAATGGCATGTCACTTGTCAATATAAATAGATTGCATACCGGCCGTGGCACTTGGTGTCCGAGCCCATGAGTTGTCGGATGCGCTATATGGCACAGGTATCTTGTCAAGTGCTTGTTTCATCATGGTCTTGTCTGACGCCTTCGGTTGCTAGGAATCCTCGGAAGAGATGCATGGAAGACCGCGAGCTGGTAAATCATTGTATAGCTGGCCGCAGGTTGCCTGCATAATCTCTTGTGCAGCGCTGCGAGTGACGTACGGCTGCGCGCGTCGTGATATTGTTTCGAGATTCCTCCGAGATGTGCCCGGCGTGACCAAACCGGAGTTCTTCAGTTGTTGACCCCCAGCCATCAGCGGAGGTCAAGGGGTGCTCGATGCCGTGTGATGCCGGCCGTACTTTGTAATCATCCACATACCTAGACCTTGTGGGTCTAACGAACATCTTTTCACTGCGCAACATCGCGCGTTTATGGTATTGATATCCCACCTTCTTGATTAACGGATGAGTCTGCTCGAAGAATTTTGTCTAGAGCTTACGACTTTGGATAAGATTCATTCTTTCAACTATCCTAGAGTAAGATCTAGGTCCTATATGGAGAATCATCAGACGGAAAAAGTCACCTGCAAGTTGGTGGAAAAACAGAATCATGCCTTGACCTCGAGTGGAAAGATAATCATTTCCAGGACAAGACACTTACGTTTTGAGTCATATTTTTTTAGATGATCAAGCTTACGGTGATTCTGGATCATTGACAGAAACAGCAAGGATTGATTTATTATAATCAGCGATGGAGACAAAATATAATCATGATGTTTTCCGCTAAATAGTCAGAAATTTTCAATATACATACCCATTGAGAGTGAAAATGTTAACCGCCAAAAATCCCTTGATATGCTCACTATTCCCGAACCAATTTTCCACTTTGATAGCAATATAAATATAGGTATTGATTTGAGATGGCAGTGGGTCACTGGCATCCAGAAGAGCCCCTACGCACTTGTATCTGGAGCGATGATAACGCGTAATACGTCACGCACATTTACGACGCCGCGGCGTTACGTGCAAGGAAAGTGCGTCAGCGTCAGCGTTGGCGTCGGCGTCGGCGTCGGCGTCACATGGAACGTCATGCACGCGCCGGCGTCCCTTCGATGACGCCTGGACTCTGGTGACGCCATTTCTTACGCCCTCAAAGAATAAATATTAAATATCCAACAACGAAAAAATAAGAATGGAATTTCCGTTCCTCACCTTTCCGATGTTATAATAGACCGATTAGGGGGGCTGAGGGATCTTGACCTTGCTATGTCTTCACTCGGGAGTCTGGAGTCGTTTGACCTCACAAGAAGATTTTTTACACCGTCAAAGGTTTTGTTATGTACTATAGGCTTCTTCTTTTGAGCATTTTTTTAGACTGGTACCTATTGGTGGCTGCTTTATTAGTTCACACGACGAGCGGTTGATTTTCTTTAAACAAAAATGTTTTGCATCGTGGTTTTAAGCTAAATTTTGACTTTGGTAGGATTTGCGGTAGGACTGACACTTCCATGGTATTTTTCAACAAATAACTTAATTAATACCAGTTTGGTATTACCATGCTAATCGTGTGTCCGTATTAAGGGAGGCTTCCTCGGGTTGTAATTTGATCCATTGATCTAATAAGTAGCAAATTGCTCTCCTTAACAAAACAAGCGTTATAAAAAATCATGACTGGCCGCCAGAAAAAAATGTATAGCCAACAGGTTTTTAATCACTCTTGTTGACTTGAAGCGTTGTCGAATGGGTACATAAGGTGCTATAGACGCTGGGTAGTCATCAATGGGGCAAAGTCTTGTCAGTTATGCAAACTTTACCTCTTCAAACTTCAAAGTCTATAATCGAACAAAATGACGAGCAAACACTTACTTCACGTGGTCCCACAACTTACACACAGTTTAGGAAGTAATCTTCAATTCATTCATAAAATTTAGAGAAATCTTAATAAAATTGAGGTATAGGTACTGTATGTTCATCGATGATATCTAGAAATTAATAATAATCTAATCTTGATCCGAGTACGTGTAATTAATTCTCACACTTGATTGTTAGTAGCTATGTACACGTGTTTCTTTCAAAGGTAAATAAATATCACGTGTTGCGAACAATAATCTTAATCTGTTCTTAGACCATTATCTGCACGGGGATTTAATTATTACATACGTTTTACCTCATGAAATTTGATCCCAGACGTTATAATTGCAAACATATGATTTGATAGCAATTGTTTACATAAGAGCCATTAGCCTAAGAGCCTTCCAAAGCTCAATTATGTGTATTCTCCTTTCCACTTTTCATACAAGAAAGTTTTGCAAACGTTTCTGCACTCTCCTCGACTCCGCTCATCCTCCAACGCGGCTACAGGCACAGGACACATCTCTCAAACAACAAGGGAAATAAAGAAAAGTGACGACACCAAACAGCCTGTCGACACCACACCGCGACGGTGTGCAAAGTTCGCTCGTCATTCCTCCTGAGCAACCTCCTAAGCAACCTCCTGAACAACACGGGCCAGGAAATCTCGTAGCGGCCGGTCGCAATCGGACGTGTCTGACCGGTCAAACGATCGCACGTAGACTCCGAGTCCGTCACACAGAGATCATCACGAGAAGAATCTCCGCCGCGCTCAGCCAGAGCAGCGAGCTAACAACACACTCTCTCTCACACACACACACAGATACACACAAAACAAGTTCATCTCTTTGATCGTGGAAACATCTTCTCTTCATCGCGTCGCCGTCCTCTGGAGCTGCTGCTGACGCTGCGGCCGCGTCTTCGGCCAAGGCGAACGAAGGTCATTCAACAAGCATAAGCAAAGCGTAAGCTCAAGGTTCCGAACATAGCACCATGAGACGCTAGCTCGCTTAAACTCGACATAACTCGTGTGCTCATCGTTTTGTTTTATTTCTTGGTAAGACAGTTTTTTTTTCTCTTTATGTATTCCATTTCCATATATATATGTATTTTTTATAAAACTTTATTTATTTTTATTTTTTATTCATTTCCATCCTCTTTCGTGTCCTCCTCCTTCAACTGTTTCGCCTATCGATGCTTCCACGTTCCTCCTCAGAGTCGAGGGTAAGGTCCTTGCTTCAGGACACTCCGGGTCAGTAAAAACAAGCATCGGGGCATTACCAAAACGTGCAATCATGGCGTGTTCCGGTGGTACAATTTGTAACGCAAACATGTAATCTTAACAATTCACTTTTCATTGCACACCGTGGCTAGATGCCTGCACAGCGCAACGCTCCCGTAGACAGCGGTGTTCGGCTACCGCCGGCCGATAAATGGACAAACGAGTGTCAATAAGTGATACTCCATTATCGGCTCGTGTTACGACCTCAAATCAATCATTTTTTTGACACTTGAAAAGTCCGGGAAAGTCCGAGAATGTCGAGCATAAAACACGGATGAAAGTGCAGTTTTGCGCAGACGACACGGCCTTTTAAAAGCGTTCAATTTAACGACTTATTGCCCTACGTAAACGAGGTTTATTATAAATATACATTGCGTTCTTTAATTTCTGTAAATAATTCCTGAGCGGGGCTGTCGGTTTGTGCTCACAAAAAAATTAATATTTATTGCCACCAAGTAAATTCCACGCCAGAGAGAATTGCTAATTTCCACCAACCGGCTTTAATTGTCAACACTCTCTTCACGCGGGGCTGCATCACAATAAACCGTTTATCGTTGATTCGCTCAAAATTCAAGAAGTCCTTCAACTAACAAGGTGCGAATGTTTATTTTTTTTCTGAACGTGGCTTACGCTTGTGTGTAAAGGTATTAGCGTATTAGTTTCGTGGTTAAACAATCAAGAGGGGTGGAAATCTCGGCAGACGGCGGCGTACCGCGTGCAGCGAGGGCGAGAGCGCGAGGAGAAAATAAGAAGATCGACCCCACCCCCACGTCAGCCTCCTTTAGATGCTCCTTACTCCTTAGCTGCATTCCGCTCACAACCTGCTCACACCGAGCCGCCGCCGCCGCCGCCGCCGCCGCCGCCGCCGCCGCCGCCGCCTAACCAAGCAAGGTTGCCATTGTTGAAACACATATACACTTGATTCCATTCCAACTAATACTTCTTTATCTGAATAAACACCTCTCATACCCCGCTTATTGCTCGGAGATCCGGCTAGCCGCAGGATCATGCAGCATCCAGTAGTCTGGACCGATCTCTCATCTCTCTCTCCACCATCGACCTCACATCAGCTCGCAGCTTCCCCCACCCCGACGCCCCTCTGACTCCCCCCCTCCCCCCCCGCCCACACCCCTCCCCGGTCGCTGGCGGCACGGCATGCAACTCAATACTCGAGGCTAGTTTTCATGCCCGTCGTGGATCACCAAGGATCTATCATCTCCTCGCCATCAGACTCCATACGCTTTGACACTCTTTACTGATTCGGTCAGCCGAAGGCGACAAGGAATTGACATCGTCGCGCTGCTAATCACTTAATTAGACGTCTTGATGATCTTATCGCTCGCGTGTCATGAAACCACGTTCGACTCCCGGGATGCCCGAGCGCGAACGGCCGGTTACAAATGACTGGGAAAGCGGTGGAAATCTAGTACAGTGTATTGGCACCTCGTCAGCGGCAAAAATAAAAGAGCGACGTCTTACAAAGATAGTTTATTTGGTCGGAAACGTCCACGGCAAAGATTTGCTCTGCCAAAGAAATCTCCCTCGTCAGAAGCCACGTGACATTTTCCCCGACATATCCGTCAGCGCTGTCGTCGAAACCATGCGGCCAATGCGACGAAAGGAAAGCACGTAGCCACGGCAGCCTGACATCCGCCACTGCATAAATCTACTTGCCTGCTTGCATCCATAATCGTATTCCTCTTTCAGTTCTGTTATGAGGACTGTATCCTTTCTGTTGTTCTTGTTTGTCTCTGTGTTCTTTTCTCAAGACTGTGCGGAGACCTTCTTTCTCTGAATCTAGTAAAACAGACCCCTTCGCCCTTCGCCTTCCTTCCTCCGCGTCTGGCAGGCAGCAGCCTCTTGCTGGCTGCAAGGCGAGAGCATCGCCGCGCCGGCTTCGGCATCGGCACCCTCCTCTGATGCGGCAGCGGCAACGGTGATTGATGAAGAGTGTCGTAAGGGTGCGTTCAGTTTCCTGGCCTGCGCTGGCCTTGTGGGCTGCCAGGGACCGCAAGAGACTGCACATCACATCAGAACGAGGTTGAGATGGATAAGGGATGTGAAAAACAGGGTGGGAAAACGTCCCTTCGCCTTCGCATTGATGTAGACTCGATACAGTTGTGGGTCGAACGAAATATGAATGAAACTAACCGACGTTGTACATGCTGTCGGTGTCGATCGTATAACCGCAGGATGTGGCGCCGCGTTGGTATACCGACGAGGTGTACGAGTTGATTTTGCGGATGATATTATTCAAAACAATGCTCATCAATACGTGTTTCGTACGCCTTGAGTACACTAATCAGCAAATAATTACTATTATCAGTGTGGACAGCAATGCATGCAAATTGGGTGTTAAACATGAGCAATAAATTTACTGGTGGGGATAATCCGATTGGCATTGATTATTGATGGATAAGTTTTTCATTTTGGGATAATGATAATAGTTTTGTTATACGTTCGCCATTGTCGGTTTAAAGGCAAAAAATTGTTATTATAGTGACAGTTCATCCTTGATCGGCGTTGCGTAAATATCCAGTCCCCTGCGGCCTTGGCTTGATATTCGGGTCGTTTCGAACTGCGCGGGATGAGATTCTGAATCCAGACGACGAGAACTCACCGCTCAGAGGGAACAACAAATTCAGGTACCTACCTACCTACCCTACATAATTATATTTTCATAAAGGAAATGTTGGTTCTCGTCGATTGAAGATACAAACACCACGATGGAAAATTGAAACAAACATATAAATCGAGCTGCAAAATTGCGAGTGTATAAAAGACATCTCTATTATTTAATTTTATTTGAACCAGCATTTAATTATTTTAAAGCAGGAGATGATTTGATGAATGCCAACGTACTTCATGAAAATAACTATATGTTTCTGGTTTCTATAAACTTTTATTACGTGAGAAGAAGCAAATGGTGCGAATGAGCGGGTAGGATTGGCACATTATGCTTTTATGTCTCGGTTCTTCCGAAGACATGAGATGAGAGCATCTTATACTTTGACCACCGAGTTCCGCCGCCGAGAAAAGCGAGTTCCACGGCGAGTACAAGATCGCCGTATGCCGACTTGACGACAAGCTCAAGTCGAAGAACACGCTGGAAATCGCGCGAGTTTTCTCTTACGGCGCGCCTCCGTCAGCTGCAATTAGCAATTATTTACTCGAGTAACAAAAAAATATTCAATTATCGCAACATGCATTGCATTCCAAGAAACCTGGTGGTATGGTAAGGTATGGTATGGTAGGTAGGTAGGTATACATGGGTGGTCTTTGGAGCGATTTGTTCTTATCCATCATTTTATGTTTGCTCGTGCTCATCCAGAAAATTTTAAATTCACCAATCGGGATCCACAATTTGGTTCGGTGCAACGTATTTCGAGGGACTTGTTTCATATCTCGTGCACTTTTCGCCAAATGGTGGTCATGCATGTTCAAGATTCTACAGATAAACCGTGTTCAGATTCAATTCTGACCGGCAAGCGAACTGGTCCATGAACGCACGCACCAAAGTCAATAAATACAAGTTCCAAACTTCCCAAATTTTCCTCCTCATTTCCACTCGCCAGCTCAACAAAAAACGCAACAAATATCGAATCGAAAGTGCAGACTTCTGTTCAATAAGCATACCATCTAATCAAGATCCACGCAACAATGCCATTCAGTGGTCAGTGGCCACTGAGCGGATGTTTAAGAGGTTAAACTATTGTGATATCGACTGCTGAGGTCGTCGCAAGTCTCGGCTGCTGGGACACGGACACTGGGGAGTGGCCGACACGAAGGCCAACTGAAGATGGAGGAGGCACTGAGCACTGAGCACCGACCGAGTCTCCGAGCGGACTCGGACTCAGATCGGAGTCGTCTCCTTCGGCTGCGTCAGCCACCAAATAAAGTGCGGTGCGGTGCGCCGGGGCGGATGGTTGCTAGTCGCTACATGGTCGCTGCGCGCTCCGAGCTCCAAGCACCGCTGGGCGCTGACCAGCTCGTCTCTTCTATGGACATGGTGGCTCGTGACTCGTGTGTAGGTAGGCAAGCCGTCAACGAACCGACGGTGGAGGTCGGAAGAGTCGTCGTCGAAAGAGAGAAAGAGAGTATAGACAACAATACCATGGGACGAGAGGGGGATTTAAATATCTTAAACACCCACTCATAAGGCTCTACACACCTTAGCGTGAAGAGAGCGCGAGAGATCTATGGGATCGGTAGGGAATGTTAGAGAGAGAGAGAGAGAGATGGTTGGAGAGATGAGATTGGATTGGATGAACATGAGAAGAAAGAGAGTAACAAAATGACAAGCCACGTCGAAATAATATGTAACTAGGAGATAGACTATCATGGGTGGAATAACAATCGGCTATGTGTGGAATATAAAACCGTTAGGAGACAGTAAGAGCCTATATAATACAGCATCGAATCAGAAAAAATTGACGTGAAGTGATGATACAGATAAAGAATGTGCGAAAGATGTCTGCGCTTATGTTTTTGTTTCGTTTCTGAAGAATCAAAATGAACTTGGGCCCAGAATAGAATATTGTGATCCGAAGCAACAGATCCATTCAGTATCATCATGGCGATGCTGGAAAAAGACGTTCGATATCACTTCACACTGCACAGACTGACGACACGACCGACGACTGTGATAGTGAATATGGCAAATTCGAAACAACAACGAGGAAAATAAATTGTATACACACAAATGAACATTTTCTTTAAGCTTCACTTTCATTCTATGATTCTTGTAGGGTTCACAGTGTGCTGCCGCCCCCGCGCACAATGACAGTTGAAAACAAGATAAAGAATTGGAGAGTAAACATCTCGACGCCGACGTCGGCGTCGTCGTTGGCGTCGTAGGCGTCGCAGGCGTCGAGGAAGGATCACGACGCTGCGAGAGCGGCGACGAGTGTGCGACGCCGAAACGAGACGAGCTCACAACAGGAATGGGAATTAATGGACAGCAGGAGAGAATAGAAGTTGTAAAGAAAGTAAAATAAGAGGGATATCGAGCGAGAAAAGCTTCGAGGGTAAGATTTTAGGAGAGAGAAAAGAGAACTGGGGAGTGGTAACGTGATAGAAGGAGACGCGGCGAACGCTGCTGGTGCTATTCCTCTGGGAAGACATGAAGAGAAAACCAATAAGAAAGAATGCGAACGAACCAAGAAGTCTTCTGATCCGGTCCCTATATACTCTGTGCTGGGATATATGGTTCACTCTGCTCGCTTTTTCGCTAGCCCGAACGAAAACCTTGTCAGAGGAAGAAATAGTCCTCAATGTTAAAGAAATAATAGATGACCGCGAGGCTGTGCTTGCCGCTTCCATAGCTGCTACCACATTTTCTAAAGAGCATTTTTGCGGAATCTTTTTAACCCTATGTGAATACAAAATAATATCATACAATGGCATGGGCTAGATATGTATAGGCCTGTCCTGTTTACTCCATTTTCGTTGGCTTCCTTTGCAAATATATACCGTAAAGCTTAATCTGTGATCCATCAATATCTGGCATGGCGAAGGCGGGACATATGAACGAGATTTTGATTTTCCTGTTGTGACTTCTGAGTGATGATCGCCGATCGGCGAACACCTATCTGATTACCCGAAGCGACTTCAGTTCCTTAAAGCTGGTCAGGCCGCTCAAAATAAGCTTTCAGCAATCAGCTTCCTTCTGCGTCGCAAGTAAGCAGGTTGTCAGATATTATAGTGATTCTCTATCTCAGCCATTAACAAAATCCTCTGAAGTTGCTATTGACTATTTTCCGCTTCATTTGCAGCTAAAATGCCTGATTTTCCTGGAATGGCGGGAAAGTGAAAATGCTTAACCTTGTGAGGGCGAATCGTTTATCATGTTGACGGTCCGAACAAATTACGCTTGCGTTTCTTGCCAAACAGAAATGACTGCGCAATTCCGTATAGCCTGACCAGGATTATGCAGTTCCCATTTTCACGGAAAACTCATCCGACATCTACGAGCATCAACAGGACAAAAATTACGTCCATCTTCTAAGAAACGTGCGACGGACTTTGTCCTACGATCTTTGTGAATTGTTCATGCATTCTAAGAAATTATACACCGAGTCAAAGACCTTAAGTGTATGTCGTCGCCATCGAGTAATATGAATAGTTGATAAGCTACAATATTACTACATAAAACGCATGATTGTACTCTTCGATACAAACCATCATCATACCTCCATCATAAGTACTATAATAAGAGAGGGTGGGAAATAAAATTAACTTTGTACATCAGCGATTGGCTACTTTAGTTAAGTGACCATGATCGTGAATCAGTCACGGCTATTTCTCTGACTTGGCCAGCCAGGGATCTTGGCCGCTTTGAGTCGGCTCGTTCTTCGGATCTGAGGAGATAGCCGCGCGATGCCTGGGGGAATCAGGGAGCTGGAGCTGTGGATGCTGCGGCAGATCCGTGTGTGAACGAGCACGGCTAGGCAACAATCACGCCAACAATACACTGACGATGAGGATGGCAAAATGCTGCAGTGTGCCGCGGGAGTGGGAGATCGATGTTGAGAAAAGAAGAGTCGTGTGGTATGCACGATGCTGCAGCAAGTGTTTGAACTTGGGAGTTCACGGTATGGAAGAGCGAAAGAGTTGGTAACGATCATCATCAGTGAGAGATGTAGGGGTATAGAGAAACGTGGATTAGTATAATTATTTGCAGCAAAAGAGAGCCCCTCTAAGCTCTAACCACCTTTGTGTACATTACAGAGATTTCTGTTTAGATAAAAATCGAAAATTATTATTAGGAAAAATGTGTGGAGAAAGAAAATCAAGTTAATTTCGGCCCAAGATGATTTTCCTTCAGTGCATAGATGTGTACGTAAAAAGCACAGGACAGAAACACATAAACATGGAACATAATATAATTATGATTCTATTCATTCACCTGATCATCTCCATCGACCTGGCTGCACGATTGTGTGGACAAAGCATATTAGTACACAACAGGTCAACAACTCTGGACCCGAAGAGTTTTGCCGCTCGCAGAATCTATCTCATGTAAAGTGTTTAAGGCATTCATCTCCAGCAAAGAGGTGTTAAGTGTTGCCAGAGCAGTTTCAGCGTAAGAACCTGTATTGGACAGAGAGAATATGCTAACCAATACACCCCTTTACCCCCTTTGCCAATCGCTATAAGAGTGAGCGAGGAGGAGAGAGGCGCTGCAACGCCAGAGGCGCTACGCCCACATATTCAACAAACAATATGATTTGCAGGTCGTTACTCTAATAATTTTAGCTGTAATAAAGTGTCTCCTCCAGTCGATGCCATAGTGAAGTCAAGCAGTGTGTCTGCAGAGGCTCTTGGTAACTACATAACACACACTTTGCATCAAGTGCACCAGGTCATTACGTACGCATGTCATACACACAATATTGTACCTAAATTGGAGTTGCCATTCCTTTTGTGTTCACTTCAATTTGAGTAAAAATGCATCGATCTATAATAGCGATGTCTCAATCGCGAGCGATTGCGATGCCGATCGTGATCCAGTGCCGTACTAGATTTATATAATCAAACAACCTGATGTAATTAGCCAATTAGAACGCGAGGTAGCTGGCAGTTAAAGTTTAATAACTAATTACTAATTTGAAATGAAACCTTTAGTTATATTTATACTGATTATTAAAATTGGATTCAAGAAAGGTGTCTGCGAAAATGTCACGACGAGAATAAAAAAGCTCGTACATTTTTGTTCTCGGCGCTGGCACTTTTATGTCGCAAAAAAACTCATTGTAATGGACATGGGCTTGATAAAGCGTGCACATGTACGAGCTCATTATTAGCTAATGAGCAACGACGATGATTGGAACTAAACGCACATGACAGGTGGATGAAATCACGCACGTTCGCGTATCTGATTGGATCTCGCACCGCTTCTTTTCGCGGTCTTCAAGCAAAATTGACACATTATTAGCAATGTTGTACGTGACGAAAATACATCGCTTGAACATAAAAGAAGGGATTACATCTTTAGACCGGTTATACAGAAAGGTAAAATGCGTGTGTGATGTCTGCATGTGCTAACTAGTGGATGTGTATGAACCATAGGCGATAATCTACTCTTAAACATCCATTAGCTTTTGCCTGAGGTGATACAATCTTACACCAAACGTCACCATTAAACTTTTATTGGTATAGTTTTTTTTACGGGTTAGTGAATGAACTGTGCAAGCGGGGGGTGGCGGTGGTCGGGTGGGGTGTGGGGGGGGATGAGGGCACCCCTTGCGATACTTTTTTACGGGTAACATTTTGACCGGAGACGCTGAATGGTTATAGGGTTATACCCCTAGTTATACTATCCTGCGTGCACACGAATAAAAAGATCTAGACAAATAATCTGACTGCTAGCTACTTGTTGCTATTCTCTCGCTCTCCATTGGTAAGCTCTTGTGTTTTACTGGTTTGCAACTTAGCTCTGCCCAGCGAACAAAAACTGCAATAAAAAACCTGTTGACTTTGGACACACTTTAAGGTGCTTTGGATTTTCATGAATGTAATTTAATCTTTTCGCACTGGGTCCATTCTCTACAGCCTCGTATCAGTTAAAAACCAATATAAATCCAAATCGTCGTATATAAAACTTAGCGAGACAAATGATTACACCATCAACTGATTGGTACACGTGGGTGATAGCGTCAGTGGAAAAGGCTCACGCGACAGAGGGCAATTCGCGGTCCGATCTACACTCGGAGGAAATGATTTTGCATCCTAAAATACTAAAAAATACTACCCCTCTCATGAACACGCAATGTTTTTTTTTCTCACCAGTGACGTGAAGCTCGCCGCATAATGCTGGCTATAAATAATGGCACCAAAGAGTTCTTATTTGTGCCATTCAATAAAAAAATGTGTCCTGAAAATGAAACCCTGAAACCGTAAAAATGGACATCCAAACACTTGAAACAATGTACTTATGAGTCTACAACCATTCGTTTAGGATACATTAATTTGGTTATAATTCAATCGATGTTCTATCGAGCTATTTACAGCCCCACGTCTTGTCAAGCGAGAGTAAAAAGAAAAAAAAAACGTTCCTGGGAATTAAAGCAATCGAAGTGAAATTCTCCCATGGATTCGATCGCAGATCGCTCGCATATGGACTCGATGCAAGCAAAGTCTGCTGCTCTAGTAAACCATGTCTGGCATCACGCAGTCTTATATGACTCTTGAAATGTGTGAGTGTGAGTGTTCAGTAGACGACTTGTATCTGTGTCTGTGGCCACCCACTGTTGTAAACCACACATTGCTTGAACAAGTCTCCATTCGTCCCAAGTTCAACAGCAGCAGCAGCAGCAGCCAGCAGTCGGCAGACAACATTCTATTTTATTGTGTTTTTAAACCTTTTTAGTTCCAACAAGCACTGCAGAGGCACTGGCGATCACATACTGTCTTGTCTTATTTCAATGAAATCACTAAACCAGTTCTAAGCTTAGCGCATCCATAGTCAAAGACGTCGGTGCGTTTAATATCATATCCGCAGGTCCGCCATAAAATATAGGACTTGAATAAAAAATAATTAGGTGTCCAAACAGAATTACACAAATGACATTCAATGATAGGGTTGAAGTGTGTTATGGCGGTCTCTAAATTATTGTTATTGGACAAATGGAGCGGTAGCGGGCTAAATCATGTGTGTGCGTAGGAAGAAATGTTATATTTGACAACAAATTATAAGATATTCTTTCCTATTACAAACTTTCCAATACGATCAATAGCCAGGTTGATTTTATTTATGGATGGGCATTAATCAGGAATCGTCATCGAAAACGATTCATATGTGTTTACTCATCATAACGCTAAATGCTTTTGTTCCCAAAGTGCTAAAACGTTACGTAATAAGATCGCCAATACTTTCATAATCAGTAAATGAGTAACGATTTATCGGACGCTACGAAGGTGGATGGATATTCGTATGTAGGTCAAGGCGTCCCAATGAAATCCTATGCAGTTCACCCGGCAGTAAGGGCTCCGTTCAATAATGGGAATCATTGACTTTTTCTGTTTGTTGCTCAGAGAACTCAAAAAGTCCGTTATTCTATCAGCGGGCAGGTATGTCTATCTAAAATAGGATTCGACCTAAAAATCACCACGAAAATAAACAACACAGTTCGCGTTGGTTATAATCTTATTCTAGCGAGTTGTTGTGCAGGTAATTCTGCAAGCATGCGCTCGCAGCATACGAGGTTATTAAAAACATACGGGTTATATGTGACGCGGACAAGTAATTATAAATGCATCTACGTTAACAATTAAAGAATTAACCGAGCGCATGAGTCGATTAATGATGGTCTGGGGCTTGGTTATCAAAGGATATAAGGCACGTCAGCACTTGATAGCAGTATACTCCGTGCTAATATTGACATGGTGTCTCCCGACCACAAGACACGACCGTATCATTTAAGCTATTTTCCATTCAGTGACTCGTGATCAGTTGCATAGTAAAACCAAAAAACTTAGGAGTTAAAACGAAGCAACGTGTTTATCACGACCAATTACAACCCTCAATATTGAATAATCGCTCCGAATGTTTGAAGATTAAGACGATATTTTCGTTAATATATAAAATAGTTTTGATGAATACAAAACTTTGCCAGTTCATCGATCAAATGAAGGCCCATAACCTGCAAAATAGAGGCAAAATAACGCTCAAACGATGCATGGTTTCGCATGCGCTATGCGCGGCTCCAAAAAGCGTGGCGCATTCGCCTTGAGGTCCGATGGGGCGGATGAACCAGTCCGATCGGAGGCTCCTACCGCCCGTCCGAGATGCTGCGACGATGTGTTGCATTGCAGTTTCCAATCGGAAGGTCGGATGACCTTGACTTCGTGTGCCAACCGACGATCTTTTGTCAAGTTTGCGTATCGCCGTGTCTGCCTTAATGTCTAGCAATGCCCGAGGCCTGACTGACTTGACGTCTTTCTAACAAACCAAGCGGCAAAAAGATGGAGTAAAAACTTGGAAATAACAGCCATAAGCGAAAGGTGTTCAGAAAACGTGCACAATGAAAATACGCGAATCACCTCTGGATTCGGCACAAGAGAGTCTGTCAAAATCCGCAACGCGAAATAGACCGCCTTCTTGTTTTGTGTTGCTATCTGATATTATGTTCTTCCAGTTCTAGCTATCATCATAGCACTTATAGCTGCATATAAATTAAGAGACATAATGACCTGCCACTCATGTTATGTCATACAGATATTGTAAATGACCTTCAAAATCAGGATCCTCGAGATCCATTTGTCCTGGAAAAGTCTAGAGTTTTGTCCTTGCATCCCGCACGAGTTAAAATAATTATCAGGCACTGTTAATGCGATGATAGTTTGCCTTAGAGCCAACTGGTCAAGCAGGCTTCTTAGAGGAGCCTATAATGGCCTAAACGACCACAAGATTCGAGCGCACAGCGATGCCACCCAATCCATAGCCAAGTAGGCTACTCGATGGAACTTGATTGAAAAAAAAGCAACACTCACACACACACACACGCACACATATATATAAACGCAGACACCACACGTGATTCTGGTGTTGCAACTTTCGATTGATCCTTGCAATACAGGTTTTGACTTTCGACTTCTTTTGGCATTGATTGCGTTAACAGACAAATACAACTTAAAGATGGTTCATTATCATTGTGTCTGGCTGGACTGCATCCACCCACGCGCATAGATGCAGTCGCCGGTCTTGACTGGACCAGAATGGCAAGATCTACCACTTGTCGGCTCAGCTCCTGCCCGCATCTAGGTAGGCCAGTGGCCAATACGTAAGTGCCATGAAGAAGGGCAATCCGATTTTACGCTCTCTTATATACATGTTGTAGTGTCTACGATTATTGCTCAGGTGGGTTTAATTTGTCTCCTTACCCGACTCTTCCACTGATTAGAATGACCTATTTTTTCAGTATCTATATAGCATGAAGTTTGTCAACACAAATTGGACAAACTGATAAAATAGAGAAAATGGCTTCCGAAAAAGTTCCGTTTTACATCAAACGTTTTCACCATTTTCTACTATTTAAAAACCAAAACACTCGTGTTTTCGAATGAAACTGAGCCTCACGTGCCTATTTTCAGAGTATATTCTTCTGATGACACGTGCATATGATATTTTATCTTTGCCCATGCTGGAATGCGTGTTATCCACAAGGGCTTTTTATGGAGGTGTGTGTATGTGTACCTACATGTTGGCGCTCGAAGATGATTGTTTTAGTGCAAAGATCTCGTTTTCTTGCGATCTCCAAGTTGGGCATGCGGGCAAAGTCATCGGAGAGACACAGTCATACGTCACAAACTCAGAGCGCGGCCTCTTTCACATTCTTCACTATTTCACTTTCACTTGTGTATTAGACACAGAACTAGACGAGTTAACTTTCTATGATGCTTGAGCTCCACCGTTTCCTTACCTAATGCTGCAACCTGCACAACAGCCTTGACATTACATAATTTTTTTTTAATTGTAAAAAGTTCACGCTCTTTTTCAGGCGAAAATTTGACGTTTTGTTAAAGCGCCAACCACTCAAAAAAGCGCACGCAATTTGCGACTTGTGATGAACTCAGCCTTGCGCACATGGGACTCGGGAGCCACACAGTGCGTTGCATTCGTAATTAACACGTGAACATTTAAATGCAATCAGTAGAGCAGAAGAGATTGTCAAGCCGCGTAAAGGCCATTTACTATGGCGTGTCAACGCGTGGTGACAATGCCTTCGACTGTCGAGTAAGAGGACACCGGTTGATGGTTTCAATCCCCACGCCTCGGCGCGAACCAAATGTAAACTTAGCACGAGGTCAGGGTCGCTAAAAAGTTGCACTCCGCCGCCGTCGTAGATATACACTCATATCGCAATATAATGATGACGAAGCAATCGAGTCAACATCAACAAAACACCTATGTGTGCACTCGTAGAGTGATTGCTTGCTGCGATAGGTATCGATTGTTATTTGGTTCATAGAACGCATTTATGTGCGAATTTGTAAGTAGCAATGGATCCGTGATGTCTGCTTCAGTTCAGACTTGTTTTCAGGGTTCAGAGTTTTTTTGAAAATCGCAAGGGATATCATAATAACCCTCGTAGTCTTGTATTTTTTGCAATCTGACATGCAAAATAAGATATGATAAGATGCTGTCGCTGAAGCTGGTGTCGTGGTTTGTTGTAGAGGGACTATCCGTTACTCTAGACGCGGTAATGGCGTGCGCACCTGCGCAAGTGAGTCAAGAAGAAGCGCTCTATTAAACGCTTCCAAACAGCGCGCAAAACACTTTTCACGTGCGTTTATCATCTGATATTTAACTCATTTTCTAAAAATGATCGAGACATTTTTTATTAATAAACGCACGCGTGTCCTGGGTTGACTCTTCTCTACCTGCAGTCAATCTAATTGTAATGAGTTATGCGCTGACCTATACTTTGGAGATCACTCGCTCGCTCGCAGGCACTCTGGAAAACGCATGCCATTACACGCTAATCTCTTTCACTTGTTGTGTCGAGTAATGATGATAGATAGATCGACCAGATTCTTCTAGCACACTCTTCATGTTTGACTGGAGGCCATTAATTGAATAATAACATCGTCCATGTGCGGGCTAATGCATGCTAGTTGAGACAAGCGTATTTCGGATAATTCAACTACGCGTGATAGTGACGATGGAGTAGTGTTCAAGTATAACTATCTTGAGTATCGAGTAACAAGTTATTTAAATATGATGAAGATGTACCCACATGCATGTAAGTGAATTCATATATACAATCTTATGTAAATAATTTAAGATGCCTATAGGAGAAGACGAAAATGTGGTAGGTAGCTATACTCGGAAGGTCTGCAGAATTAATATACGCCGTGAACAGTTTGCGTTATAATTCTGATTTCACGAATTACGGGAATTGGCTAACCCTTATTATCATTCGTGTGGGCATGTGTCATTTCTTCATTTTCACTGTGCTTGCCAACTGCCAAAGTAGATTTTTCTTAGATATTATAAGTGTTCTTCAAATCCATTCAATGCAGTCATATATTACTTTCTTCTGATTGACAAAAAAAAAATCCGAAGAATTCCGGAACGTCTCTAACATTTTCGATATGCACAATCCAAAAGGTGAAGTCTAAGAACTATGAGCTCGATTGGGTTTACAAGTCATGAAAAATTAGCAAATTCACACAAATGTGATATTTACTGCATTTCATCAGGGGAATCCGTGTTGGTAGCGAAAAATTCTTACATACATTCTCAGCTACCGACACAAAACAATTCATTTTTTAAAATAAGAGCACCAAGATTTTTTCCACATATGCAAAGCGCCGATCAAACATTACGATTATTCTTAGCGTCTGATATTCTAGCGAAAGAATGGTGGAAATTATAGCTTGGGTTGATGATTTTGGTGCTACAGACAAAAGCCATCAAGTAGCCAGCACCGGTGAAGCCAAGCTATAAATCTTTCATCTTTCAGTGTGCAATTAGCAGGTGATAATTGTCGATGTTTGATGAGCGGAAGCTTGGCACATGATGATATTTGTGTTGTGGTGGCATATCACTTGCTGATGAACATTAGTATGGACAAAAATTAGTCTCTCTAGACATCTTTCACGTCATACTTTGGCCACCTCTCGCGTCGGAATGAACATCGCCGTTTCTTCCTATGGATAGTTGACGAAGCGATTAGAGGAGTTCTCCATAAATATCATTCAAAATATAAATATCTATATGTTTTTGGCTAGTCCTTTTTTTCTGGATATCCGTGAAATTTAGATTTAGTCAGTGGCAAAAATGGGCTGCGCTATTTTGATGAGATTTTTAGATGGTTTACGAGCAATTTTCTTGAAATTTATGAGACGTTACGGTTTTCAGCAGTATGCCAAGCATGCAGGTTCAGTCATAGAAGCAAATATTATGAAATGCACAGAGTTGTCAGGTATTTTGTCCATTGATGAACTTACAGACTTGACAATATAAAATGACAAAGCAAACCTCTTTCGCTCTACCCTATCTTCTCTACTCTATGGCAATACAACAAGTGTTCAAATTTTGTGGGAACAGGCACTAGTCACAAGCTACGAAACCAACTCCAACGCATATAAAAATCGTTTATAAATTCGTTGATGACGTTCACTTCTTATAAGAAATGGTGGCAGGCAGATGACCAGGCCATTCACTGAACAATCTAGGAATAGGACCAGATCTACTAGATACACCCAACGAAAAAATTATTTCTTAAATGTAATATGCATAATTTACTTTGCTTTTGAAAGCGTGTAATTTGCTTTCAAGCTTTGTCTTGAAGGGGTCGATCCATTTTTTGTTCTCCGATATGCACATGAAAACAAAACAAAATTTCCCTTATATAACTTTGCTTAACCACATCACAGCTATTTTTTCTTCGCTAACAGGTGGAAATATGACCGCATCCACCTGCATGCATCTTAAATCTTGTAAAGCAAGAAGTTATTAAAAATAAGAATAAGGGTTCGCTCAATTCATATCTAATGTGCAGGAGGCTATTCAATCATAGGTTAGACATTGGAACATACAGAATGAGTCAAATTAGAAACAAAATATCTGTAACAAGCAAACTACTAAACGAATAGAAATATTTTCTCTCCTATAACATTGATCCACCGTGAAATTCTCGCATTCGCCGAAGCGTTTCCACAATTTTAATGACTGACAATTCCAAGCATCCCTTTTGGGTGCGGGCCATGGTCACTAGATGTGGGCAGCTCAACTCAGAATTAAAAATTATAATTTCTATACGCTCGCAGAAATATATGGGCATGGTCAAAACATTTAGCTGCAATTAATTTTATAGCTTCTTTCTTCCAGGCAAAGTCCACAAGACGTCCGCCGCTATAATAGTCGCCGCTCGCGACTACATCAAGGGCATCGTCTATATATACACGTCGAAGACAACAAGAGAAGTGTAAAGGAAATCAGGTGGGATGCCACTGCCGCCGCCGCCGCCGCCGCCGCCGCCGCCGCCCGGATTCTGTAATCTGTGTAGATGTGTGCTGTTTCATTTTCTATAAACTAACGAAACCCGTCCTCCAGCGTAGTCAGCTCCTATAACTATCTGTTATAGACGGTTCGGTCAGAGTCTAGCAACAAAAAAAGCCTCGTATAGCTGACCATGTAATCTAGTGTAGCTTACCACATCTGCGCCGTCAAAAGAACACAACGGGCGCTGGGCAGACAGCACCACATCATAGTGACCACCGCGCTCCACAGCGCCTAGCCAGAAGTAAGGACAACGGCGGCGGCGGCTGCGGAGGCAGCGGAGGCGGCGGCGGCGGCGGCGGCGGCGGCGGCGGCGGCGGCCGAACGCCATAACAGATCCACGCTCAATTTACTTTTATTTTACTAACTTTGCCGGCTTGTAATTTTGAATTCCAAGATGTTTCATCATCAGAATGGATCTAATGTCAGTAACGTCGATTGCAACAAATTTAACGCAATTAAGCCCACATTCATATGGACAGATATACACAGCATCTAGCATCAAGTACGGTGGTTCAACATGCATGCGAGAATTAGTTAAACCTACTTGGCGCCATTGGTGGGTTTTATAAGTGGACCCTCGAAATATATGATCCTCCCCTCCTTGCATAATTTAGATCGCTTGTCTTTATATAGTATGAGATTTTCAAACAGTGTGACTGGTTTCTTCTGACTGCGCACACCCAAATACAATTGCTCATTTGCACACTACTCTTTCCATGCAGTGGAACGTATCATTCTCATCAAATTAAATAAATAATGATCTGTGAAAATTATGTGTTTCGAATCTCGGTAGAAACGTTTGTCATATTCATTTCATTTCCACAAAAGAGCGAAGCCTCCTCGAGAACGGCATCGCTTTGCCTTGAGCCTCCTTTCAAATACACCCGAAAATTGCATTATAATAATTGGTTTCCGGTGTATTGTTGACCAGCGCTGCTTAGAGACCGTCCCAACGCCGCCACCGACGCGTTCAAACGCCGCGCCACTCGGTGTCGCGGCGTCGGCGTCGGCGTCGGCGTCGGCGTCGGCGTCGGCGTCGGCGTCCGCGTCGGGTCACCCACCGCGGGCAGCACAAATCGTCGCGACGCGATAGAATCGGCGCCCAATACTTTTCAAAAATCGATGCAATAAATTAAAAAGAAAACATCAAAACTCAGACTAAAATGTCAAACAAAGGGCGTTGCAAAATCATAAGCCAATTACCGTAGTCAGCAAAGCCAAAAAACGATCGAGAAAAGGTATAGGAGTGCAGATATAAATAAAACAGTTCGATGACAACGCTCGGCAATGGGCCCGTTGGCCTCCCGCTAGAAATGAACGGCCGGTCTGCACTCTGCAGCAGGAGGGAGCAAGACGGCGCGATGCAATAATCTAGAACAATGAAACGGAGAGATAGGATGCGCACCTGTCAACTGGCTTGTGCGCAAATGCAGGCAGCTACTGCCGGTGGTTCGACTGCCGCCGCCGCCGCCGCCGCCGCCGCCGCCGCCGCCGCCGCCGCCGCCGCCGCTGCTGGGGTTTTCGGGTCAATAAAGGCGGGAAAGCAGGCTTACGTATTGATCAGGTTGCAGGGTTGGTCTATCAGGGTCGGATCTGTGTGTTGGTTACAGCGTCGCTCTTCTCTCCGCACGGCGGCGGCGGCGTCGGCGTCGGCGTCGGCGTCGGCGTCGGCGTCGGCGTCGGCGTCGGCGTCGGCGTCGGCGTCGGCGCTAGCGGGGAGCGCGGCGACACAGTGGCCCGTATATCTTCCTAACAAGAGAACTGCCACGGTATGGCTTGCCGCGGGGCCAAGGGGAGGACAAAATAGGGGGTCGATTAGATGGGTATGCGCCACCAGAAAACACCGGCTGTAAACACCGGCTGCAGCTGCAGAGAGGCCGGTCGCGCGGCACACGCGCCCTCGCGCCTCCCGCGTGCCTTTCACACGAGATTTTCCTGGAGTGGAATTACCGCAATTCACTGATTGGATGCTTTATTTGCTGTGATTTTAAAAATGTATTTAAAAGCACCTACATCTCAGGACGTTAGACGACATTTAAAATATTGAAATGGCGAATATAGATATTGACGAACCTTTATCGTGATAATTATCTTACACATTATCTAAATTATCTTATTTAATTTTGAGAGCACCCTGAGTTTTGCGCTTCTTTCGAGGCGTTCGTCAGCACGCGTCACACCACGCGGCGGCGGCGGCGGCGGCGGCGGCGGCGGCGGCGGCGGCGGGGGCGGAATCGACACCCGGCCAGGCTAATCAACCTGCTAATGGGAAGTTTGTAATTGGGACAACCATGATCGAAACAGTTGCCTAACTATCTGGCGGCAGCCAAGTGTTTTACGTACTACTCCAGATCTAGATTCTCTCGGGGGTTTGGAAGGGACCGACCGGTGGGGTGGCGGAGAAACGCGCGAGAGGGGAATGAAACAGGGCGCGCGAGAGAGAGGGAGAGAGAGAGAGGGGGAGAGAGCGAGAGAGAGAGAGCAAGATTGCGCGAGAGCGAGAGCGCGTGTTGCGAGATTGCGCTTAAACATCCCCTAAATCAGCTTGATGCGTCGCGAATCGCGCTTGCGCCGATTGGGGCTCGCTCGCCTCGCGCAGATGCAACATTCTGGAAGAAAGCACGGAGCAGCGGGGGGAGGGGGGGCGGAGGGGAGGGTGGCGGAGGGTGGCAACGGGGAAATTTCCAGGGAATGAGGAGAGGGTGACAGGGGGGAAACATTCAAGGGGATGCCCCAGCTCATGGTGGAATATATATATATAATATATACAGGCCGCTATCCCTATGCCCGGCACACAGACCCCACAGACACACACACAAACACCAACTCACACACGCACACGACACATATTCATGATGGATTGACACTAGTGCACGTATAGCTTGGTGTAATTGGATGTGCTTTACGCGACGTGCTCGCTGGCATGGCTCGCTCGGGAAATGTGTGAGCTTAGCTTCCTATTACACTTAGACCGACGCCTGGCTTCGAGCGTCGCGCGTCGCCGCGGAGGGCCATGCGACGCCACGCAACGCAAAGCAAAGCAACGCTACGCAAAGCAACGTAACGCTACGCAACGCTACGCAACGCAAAGAAAAGCAACGTAACGCTACGCAACGCTACGCAAAGCAACGTTACGCTACACAACGATACGCAACGCAAAGCAACGCAACGCAAACCTAAGCTACGCAATCGTGGATTGAAACGCAACGCAAACGCAACGCAACGCAACGCTACGCACAGCAACGCAACGCTACGCACAGCAACGCATTGCAAACCTTATTTACGCAACTCTCGGGCAAATCATCCCTAACAAAGAAACGCAACGCAATTCGCACCGCAACGCGATACAAGGCAACGCGAAACAAAGCGACATAATATCTCTCCGAATGATCAGGTGGACGTGACACCTTGGAAGTGACACAAGCAGAAGGTAGCGCACGCATTAGCTGGACATCTGATTAACTGCGTCGATACCACTCTGTGTGTACGATTGTATCACGGGGTGATTTACATCTTTCATGTATACACTGTAATATATTGAACGATATCGTGTCAAATTTTCGCTTCGGCATTCGAAAATTAATCACAGCTTGGTAGTTTTGCTCTATACAAGAGCATGAAAAGTCTGTCCCCATTTTCCAGACACAATAAGTAAACTGGGAAGTGAAGGGGCTATGTACGGGGTGTGCTGTGTGTACGTGTGTGTACCACAGAATAAATATATCTAGGACACGAACTATATATATATTATATTATACCGTGGATGTGGACATGCATGGATTATGCGATATTCCCGATTGCAAATCCTGGCAAACATAGCTCTACTCTCTGTACCTATCCACGAGACTTGTTTCTGATTGACGTTTTCTTGTTCCATTTAGCACGCTGGACGTGTTAAATTGTTCCATACTTTGCATGCAGATATTTAATTCGGGATAGAAAATGTTAAAAGAGCGACGCGCATGCGAACAATCCCTCAAGACCCTCATAAAACGAGGAAGTTATACATCCCAGCCGAGTCCCCTCTCTCTTGGCGAAAATTTCGATCAAATTTCCCAATTATAAATCTAGCAAATATTAATATGAATAGTAATTGCAGCTTGCTGCTGGTGTGCACTTGGTGGGTATGTAGTTGGCATGGGGCGCCGTCGACGCGATCGACGCTGCTGCTGCTGCTGGTGCTGATGTAAATGCAGAGCCGGAAACTGATCTAATCGCATCCCATCCGAACCTCATTACGTAAAATAGAGCGCCGTGGCGTCGACGTACAGCCAGCCTTTCGTCGGCGACGACGTCGGTATCGCGTCTGAAATACCCCTAACCTCCGCCCCTCGACCCCCTGCCCCCGCCTCCACCGACCAGCAGCTCCCCGCAATCTCGAGTCGGGGAATTGTCGAGTGCAGTTAATAAAACTAGAAAGTATAGGATACGGACTTTCCTTAAATATAATTAAAAGTTTTACGCGAACGGTTGTCTTACATTGCAGCGCATAGCTGCATAAAATGTTCGCAATGCTTTGTATATTTGATGTTATAGTGAATCGATATCTGCGTCTGCCGTTTAGAATCCCCATGGTTTGACCGTTCGCAATTGACTCTCGAATCGGCGCTGATTAAAACAAGGTATTAATAATTCATAGGCCAGTTGACCTCTCCGTCAAGCCCGTTAGCCGTTAGAGATTTGCGAAATAAACAGCGAATAAATTTCAGCAGACGAACGACACGATCGACAATTGGACAGAATCTCCGGCACGACTCGCAGCTCTGCAGGCGTGGATTCGCTCCTCCAAAATGAGTCACAAGTGAATCAATTAGGCGCTCACTTGACAGTGCCGGATCTCCCTGTACACGCGATGACAGTCTGCTTATTCCTTCTCGCTCTCATCTCGCATCCTCTTAATCCACTCCCCACCCCAACCAGGCCCGCCGTACGCCCCAACCCCCCCACCCCCCACACACAAATCCATGATTGATGGTGATTTACTCGCCAAGTTTTGTGCATAATAGGCCAAGTCGTTTATCCCTCCTCTCGCCACCAAAGTGACCCTATTTTACATATTCTTTCTGATAATGTTTTTACATCCAAGTCAGCATTATAGAAAACCATCGTATAAGTGGTTTCGATTTGAATACACGGAAGTGCGCAGCGCACCGCCTTATTGTTCGCGAAGGCAGAGACTAGAGGCTCGTGCAATCCAGTGCAATGTTCCGATACGTGTTCCGTAATATTATAGCGCGTCGCCCGCGTTATTCTAACACTGCACGAGCCACGAGACCCTGGCTCTGTAAACGTCATAACAAAAATATCGCTCCACGATTCGAACACTTTGTTACAGTTTGTTGCATTAGCATAATATGATAACGCATCGTATTTACAAACCATTGAACCCACAATTAACCTTTCGGCGGCGGTGAAGGTGGCGGCGGCGGTGGCGGCGGTGGCAGGTCCGCTTTAGTGCCAAACGAAACACGCTCGGCAGTGCAGTGCGTGAATTGTCCCCGCCTATAGTGATTGCTGCTCGCACGAAAAAGTACTGTTTAGTAATCTTCATCGAGTCGAATGACTTCTCTGCGCGACTCGGTCATGCATTTGATAAACAATACGACTAGGACTTCTCTTCCCTTCTCTCGTACCTATTGTAGATCGCACAGGTCGATTACCTCTCTAATTAAATTTGCGGTGATCTTTCTGTCCATGCCGTTATTTGCATACGACCGCGCCACGCCGCGCCGCGTCGCCTAGCACGCCGCGGACTGCAGCCGGAGTCACAGACGCTCGACGACCACAAAACTATGGTCACAATTTTCCTCGCAACCAGAAACTCAGGCGTTTCCAGGATTCCTCATAATAGTCAGGACGAACCCTCTGCCAACTCCCAAACATCATTAAGGGAAACGAATCATAATATTGATCGCACACAGTCGAGCTATGACATTATTACGGTTCAACAACTGACAAATAATTTAGAGCCCCGAAATCACGAGCGGTCCACACCCTCCAATTCCTCCATTCTCGCATTTTTTCCCCCCCACCGCAGCCAAGGACATATCCTCGAGCGTTTTACATCCTGCACTGACACAAGGGGTTGTGATTTGCGAAGCGTGAAGAGCTCTCCTCTTGCACGTTGTACGCCGCCGCTCCCGCGCGCTATCGCCTTGTAGCAGGTGTTAATCAAGATGCGACAAGGGGGCTGAGCGCGCGAGCCGGGGGTGAAGACGCCGGCGCCGACGCCGACCCCGTGGCAGCAGCCACCCACTCTTCGGCGGGCGCAGGTTGTCTGCCCGCCCAGCCGCCCGCCCGCCCGCCCGCCCGCACGCATCAAGAGTTGAGTGACGCTAGCGACTAAGTCGTGACAAGTGCAAGAATGTGCGTCGCCCGTCCGCCCGCCGCCGCCGCCGCCCGCTCTGCCGGTGAACGGCCGCCGCAGACAACACCGGGAGACCATTGCGTGGATAACGCTGCGAAACAGTTCATTGAACCGGTCCCTGCACAGTGCACACCGCATCGGCACCGTGGCCCGCCGCCGCCGCCGCCGCCGCCGCCGCCGCCGCCGCCGCCGCCGGGGAGGCTGGGGAGGCTCAAGAGCGAGATCGCCACCTCCTAATCGTGGGCTTATGTCACGGTCCGACATAAGTCCGAGATTTTTATCACTGTTTGTTAGGGATGTCTTACAAGGAAAATTCGGAGGGTTAATTTGTACCTAATTACCATGAGAGTGATGAAATGACGAGCGTAGCAAATGAAATGCATCGAGTTTCAATGGCTTGGGCGTTGCCTATTTGATAAGCGAAATGCGCAATTGGATTTCATCTTCTTGGAACACTATGTATAGAATTTTCTACTAAAAGTCTAGAAATTATGGAGAAAAATGGATGAAAAAAATAATCGATGTCAATGTTTTAAGTTTTTAAAGGTTCTAATATCAGCTTCGTAAACAATTTAAATTGGTCTTTGTTGAGTTTTTCAAGCTTCTGAGCATCGACACCCGAGACTACTCTGAGTCAATCATTTTCGCATATCATGATACAAATTAAATTGTCTTTCGTAGACACATTAATAAAAACAATTAAGATTGCAATCAGTAAGCAGCACGCTCACACTAATTAGTGATGCATCCAATTAAATAAAACTATCATTTATTGAAACGGTTATCATCGCCAGTAATCTTTCTTCGCGTGATTTACGATTACAAGTTGCATGCGTGCAGTCTTCATATTGAAAAATTTTACGCCATCACACATCAATGGCATCACCTCTCGCCATGCCCCCGCAATAAAACCACGCTCGAAGGCATTTGATCACTTCCTACGCTGATCTGCTCGCATCGCCGTTTAATTGAAAACGAAAGAAAATGTCACCCCTAAATGACACCTTCTAGCCCATAACGCGTCGACCGGCTAGGGATATGAAATTCCTATTAAACATCGAGTGTTGATTGTGACTCGATGACGTGTGTGTCACGTGATTGTGCCCCAGCTCGGCGACCGCGGAGCCGACTAGCAAAGCACCCCCCCACCCCTCTATCTCCCCCCCCCACCCCGGTCATGGACCGACGCCGGGGAAGCGCCGGGACGCTGGCTTGACGATCTCATTTGCATCGAGATGAGTCTGTCACAACGGCCGACGTCCGACGCGCCCTAAACGTCCTCGACCCTCGATCGGGGGCGGAGGCGGGGGCGGAGGCGGGGGCGGGGGGCGGGAGGCGGGGTGAGAACACTCTGACGTCACCATTTCAAACTCGGGGGCATTGCAGGGGTATAATGGACGGCGATTTGCGCTGAGTTTGATTTGACAAGAATCTAATTGGTCTTCAGGTTTTGACGATTATGTGAAATTGCTGTAGTACCTCGGGATTCATGTTGTGGAAAACCGCATGATTGGATGATCAAATCTTTTAATCGAAGAAAGGCTATGTTCTAGATAAACAAGGAAATGTGTGTTGATCGAGCTGGCAGCGCACGTGGCTGGTGGCGGGGGGCTGGGGAAGAGAGGCGACACTGTTAACAGATCTCGGCATGCTCGTAGTAACAAAAAGTAGGTGATTTGAACGCGCGGAAGTGGCGTCAGTTTCGTGGTTGACGCTTGAAGCAGATCACCAATCAGCTGTTGCCCGTTAGCAGCGCCGAGTTTGACATCGCTTCTTATCACAGTCCCGTTTCGTTCACCACCAGCATGCTTCCATGAAATCCGAAAATTTAGGCCTCCTACTCTACTTGTTAATTCCATCGCGTGAAGGCACCGTCAAAATCTGTGGGAATTAGTCATTCAACTCGCATGAGAATCTGTAATGCCGATTACTTCCCTAAACCTGTAAAAGGATAAAAATATCATTGTTATAACGAAAGACAATAATAGGAAAAGAATGAACGTCAAACCATTCAACTGATCACACCCACAAATTATCATCTCAAATCTTACACAAGGGGCCATCTCCCATTACGTCAATCGAACATTTCCAAAGAACACCGACAATTCTTCACAATCGAAATGAATACATCAGACCTTGTCCTACAAGCAGACTGCCGGGATGAGCCAGCCGCCTAACAACGTGAATTGTCGATCGCCCGAGTGGCGAGCTTTCACCTGTAGCAATCTATTGTTGGTTTTGGCGATGGCTGTTCGTGTTTACACTAGACTCGGCGGAGGCGCCGCGTGGTGCGAACCGCAGCAAAGATCCGAAGCGTCGGCACTCGCCTCCTCGGCGGCTTCCTCTCGCTTCCGGTCCGCGAGCCGCGAAATGCACTCAGCCGCGGAGACACCTTCTCTGGCGACGCCGCGCGATTCCCCTGCATTCGTTTGCCGACCGCTTCTTCAATTACTATTTACTTTATACCGTAATGAGCAATTATAATACGAGATGGTTATCACGATGTCTCCAGTGGTAAATAGGTAACACTCGAATGACTCGTTTGCGGCGTTCTATCAAAGCGTGAATTCTATACGTGTTTGAATGGAATTTATTGTGTGGATTTTGTGTGAGTTCATTGAAATGAACGTGATAGGACCAGTAGATCCTGAAACGTTGCCTGACCTCAGGTAGGTTGACTTCCTTCGGGTTTCTGTATCGCGTACCTATCGCTAAACCTATGTATAAACTATGTGTATAGTGTACCGACAACGATTTAGAGATAATAGCGTGGCGATAAACTCGGTCTGATTTGTTTGATATCCAATAGCTGGACATATTTATATGGACATCAGTGTCGCGCACAATTCTAAACACATGAAAAAAAAATCAGATCAAAACTTTATCGAGGCCATAACACGTTCGCATCGCGCACGTATAAACCAGCCGCATGGCATGACCGCTAGATAAATTATATTTAGTCAATTCAATTGTTATACAAAGGCGAGCACATCACAATTAAACCGCGATGCCGTGCCATCGTGACGCCTCGATGTCAATTGAAATATGTTAATGATCCAGTTTTTTCCACACCCAACTCCGATGCGGAATCCGACGTCGATGTGCATGGATGTGCGATGACACTTGACGACCGTCAGTGATCTCCAGCGACCAGGATGCTCCATAACCTGGCGGCAATCGGACCATTGTGCGACACAAAAGCGCATTAACTGCGATGTGATGCTTCGATCACCGTACAACGATACGCAATTTAAGAGAGGAATTTTCGCCTATTACATATTTTTGTGTGAAATACTTTGTTAGTAAGATTGGAAATCATGTAACATTATATTGTCTAAAAAAATTATCAAATTTACTACGCAAGTTCACGAATAATCGTGAAAAACTTTTTAGTGAAATTGTATACACTAACATAAGTTTATTTCCCATTTCCTTATCCTCCAATTGTTCAATCCAGACGTCAAATGGCAGAGAATTGTTCTACTGGCGTCACAAACACTATATTTATGCAACAATCCAGGTAAACCCGTCACCACCGATATCTACGCGATAAAGTGTGATTATTGAGCGAGGCGAGCGTTATCAACCAGTACGTCGACATTTCATTATCGTACCTAACCGTGAAACACAGGTAGAGGTCACGCTTAGTTTTCAAATCACCGCTGCTGCCTAGCGTATTGATCTGGCATTCTATTCTACCCACATTTCTCTATTATTAGTCAAAAATTACAATTTATCTTATCTGCTTTCCACGTGTGTCATTTGGCGTTCGTATTAACATTGCTCGCACGCATTGCCTGGCATGTACCCTTGCACATTGGCGGGGGCGTCGCTGTCGCACGTTGCTAGCAGTGCAAGGACTGAACTTATCGACGTAACCCCTTCAATGGGGAGCTCAGGCAATCTGACGCGGTCTTCCTGCTGTTTTATCAACAATACGGCAAAAGCACAACCGTAGATAGGTGTTACCATTATAAGTTACACCGATTTCAGAAATGTTTGATTTTTATTTCTTATTGTCGAATATTTGCGTGAAATCATGTTTTTTGGAAGAAAAATAAATTGGGAAACTATCCAAGGTGTGAATGACATAATATTTGAGGAATATAATAAAACTCTGATCTGTTGTAACTGTGATCATTTACACATAGTTTTGAGTCATGGACTCGAATTCAATTTTCTCTCTCTTGCAGTTGCGTGTAATATGTCCGCTTTAAAATCAACAGTCTGCAATTGCAGGGAGATCATTTGATATTTCTCTCCCTTAAATGACCAAAACATTTTGGCCGATTCAGAGCAGATCGCATGATACGCCATGCCTAGCTACTGCTAAGTGACATGTCCATCGATCTATCTAGATGCTCGCTGATCAAACTAATCCGAACTGTGGTCATTGAAATGCATAACACCTCATGGATGTTGCCCCGGCTGCTGGTGCTACCGTGTGCACGGATTCGCACCGGAAAGTGGAAGCCTTGCCACACAAGTGTTGTCACGCCACGCTCGGTGCTCGGTGCTCGGTGCTCGGTGCTCGGTGCTCGGTGCTAACTTTCCGGCGTCCCTATGACCGGAATCGGATCCATCACAAACGCCAACAGGCAGCAAGCCAGCGCCAAGCAGGCGTAATCGCAAATGCATTCGGTCGAGCTCCGAACAGTGAACACCGCCGCTTCAAACGGCGCATCTTTCACGCACGTATGTCTGGCCACAACCAGCCAATCATTCGATGATCAGAATCCCAATGAAGTTCGAGTGTGTACGAAATATGGTCGTTCCTTGGTCATGCTACGGCACTTACATGGTAAGTGTGAAGTACTTTACCGTACAGAAAACTTGTAGTTGAATAGCTAATTAGCAATGCAACAAATCTAATAAAGGGTTATTATCATTTATAAACTAAGTTTGTAGTTTGGGAGTGTATAAAAGGTGTACCTATATTTCTCAGAGAAGTCTTAACCGTTCGTAGGGCGAACTTCATGACGATGCCGAAATGTAATGGAGGCTGTTTTGTTTTTCGCTTCTTCCAACTTCACATCAATGACGTGTGATGTAAACACGATCCTATCAGACGCCAAGTGTGGGGTTGAATTGTTTTCTTTTCCTTGTGTTTAGCTTGGGTGCACATTTTGACGAGTGCCGCCTTGAAATGAAGCGGATGGTATCCACTTGTCTGTTTGGTACATATTTGCTCACATGCTAATTGCACGCGGATCGTCCACTTACCATCGCGGCGGCTCCTCGTCGCTCGCTAAGACCAGCGGCCACAGCGGCTGCATGCGATGGTGCATCTCAGCTCAGAGATCTGCACGGTTCACGCATCCGAACGCACCTGGTGCAAAAAGAAGCGAGTTAGTAATTATGCCAGATGTGTGGAAAATGCTATTATAATAATTTAAAGCTCATCATGAGGATAATATAGGTGGCACAGTGTCAAATCACTTGCTAATTTGGGCGCAAGAGTGGCGATGTTTTTACAAGGTTTGAACATCCATTCAAGAAGGGGCGAGAGGTGTTTGAATTGAACCGTGTCAATAGTAAAGGTACATACAAAATTGAAAGAGTTCGTATTTGCAATTTTGCAATTGCAATTTTGCAAAAGAAAGTAAACACTTAAACGAATAAAATGCATGGGGAAACCGCGTGCAGAGTGAATAAAAATAGTGCGTGTGAGTTTGCCCTGAAACGATCGAACGCAATAACGTATAAAGTAGGCCAGATATTGAAAATCGCAAAAGAAATGTGCACGCCAGACGAATTACATACTAATAAATCGAAGATCTGTTAATCCTGTTTAACAGCAACCGCGATTGTATAGAGTTCAAGATATACAGTCGTTTTATTGGCATAGCGCAACTCTTCCTGTAAATTTGTAATGCTAGTCGAAAAGGTGTGCAATTACTTAGAGACGGAGAAGCAAAGTAAACTCTTGCTCCATGTTCCAGATTTCTCGAAAAAAGAATACCGGTAACGAATTAATGATAGCCTATCGATATCTGAATCATGATTCAGCAGCGAAGGAAAAAATCGTCTTACTTCAATAGAATCTTTTAATATTGTTATTACGCCGATGCAAAGTCTCACGACAATGCAATTGCCATGGATCATTTTAGCTATCTTAAAGAGTAATCAACTTTAAATAAACTAGACATATATACACAGAGAAGAAAATTGCAACCGAAGAAAAAAGAGTGTATACATAGGAAGTTAGCGGTCTCCAATCTCTCGTCATGATAATTTCGTTTCCTTATGTTATAGTGCTGTATAGTTAAATGCAACGGTGGACCTTTCGAAAGTACTATGTCTGTTTCCGTTTCACCAGGGGCATGGGGTGTCCACCAAACCGGGTGCTGTTGAAAAATTTCAGTATTGATAACGTAATTATGTTGCGGTTGCTGTTACAATTCACGTAATCAAATTCGTGTAGTCATGTCACTGTGATGTCACATACACATAATATGACATTGCGTAACGTGCGAGGGATTTTAACTAAAGTGTGCAGTTACTATCACAGACTGGAAATTGTCAATAATAGACATCAATTCAATTCATAAATGATTATGGAGTAAAAGCCGGGAAAATCTATTTTCTGCACTGTCCTAGATTTGAAAATAGACGTTTATAAACGAAGAAAATTACTTGCGCTTAGGTAACATCTGATATGAAAGCACGACTGCGCGGTTTGATTTGGCTTTTCGCGTATACCAACCCCCACAGATGGATTTTCACGGTAGATTGATTGATTTATTTCATTCGTTAGAATCAGTTATATTATATGTCAAATGCATGTTCACAAGAAAGGCCCATAATACTATTATGCATCTACAGATTTCTATTACATGATATTGTCTATTTACGACAAGACGAGTATGAAGAATGGCATGGACACTAACCTACCGTAACACAAAGTGCGAATGTCATTCCACGTAGAAGCATGTTGCAAGTTTCGGCATTTACGCACCAAATCATCTTGACAAAGTGTCATGTATGAAACTAATTAAGTTTGATGTTATAGGATCAACGCTGTAAAATTTTATTGGATATACGATAAGTGGTTATCTGATAGTTATAGCGCTTGTTTCTTTTCACGTTCGAAACTGCAGTGTTTATTAACCTGCTAATTTAGCGTTCTTCAAATCAATTGAGTCTCCTTTAGGTCTCCCACCGAATGAAGTACGATATTTTATAGGTGCTTCTAAATTTATTGAGAGCTATAAATAAAAAGAAAACACCCATTTGGAAGTTTTGGGGGTAAACGTCAGTGGCGCATATTCAGTTCACTATTCATTTGTTCAACGGCAAAAGAAAGAACGGTAGAAAATGACAGAACCCGTTACTGTGCTGTGAAACAAGGAAGTTATATATATACGTTTGCGATTCGACAGAGGAATAGGCGTAAAAATTATCTCTTGTAGTACGCAAGACTAATCTATTTGTTAAGGACGACTCAATCGTCTTTGCTATTCTTTGTGTTTTTTTTTGGGGGGGGGGGGGGGTGATACGTATCTGCATAAAATGATGTTATAAGATATAAATAATATTAATTCGCATTTATATGGCGAGTATTATTCCCTGAACAGCAATTGCTTGACCAAAAAGGTATATAAAGCGAGTGACCAAAAATTGGACACATAATGCCCATGTGTAAAGCAAACCATAGATTTGTTATGACAAACTTTGCGTTTACAAATTAGGAATACGCTTTGGAGCTAATACGTACTAAATTTATTTACAGAATCCACAAATTTTCACGTATTAATGTGGAATAAAATGTCTGCAAGAACTGTGTTGAAAGCTGCGGCTCCTGCTGGCACAACGATGGTGACAGGTCACATGAAGATGTAATAAGGCGTTGATTTTGTAAGATATTTATCGGATGATGTGCTAATTCGGATCGTTGGTTCCGCTTCTCCGTCGTCGAACTGCAAACTACAAGCAATGTCAACTGAGGTTCAACCAAGAAACGGTAATTTTATACCAGGCTTCTATTAAAAAGAGAGCTATCAGTAATCAAAGAGCGGCGATCAAGGAAGGAATTTGTCAATTCATATCCCATGTTGTTCGGTCCAAGAAAATCGTGCGAATCTATGCGTTCAAAGTTTGTGAGCGACTCCAAACCCTCACATACATTAATAACTTAACTCCAATATCTGTTTCCAAGAGTTCTACCGTGTAAATTTCTCTCAGCCGTTCGGCATCGAGTCGGTCACTCTCTGGCTACCAAGGCTTTCTGGTAATCACCGACGCCTGATGTCTTTACACTTGTCACAATTACTTGTCACAATTACTTGTCCCGAACGACGCTGATCGCGAATTGTAACTTGATGCACACTCTGTTGGACATTAAGTTTTTATTCAGCATTTGTTAATAAATACAATCAATACAAACGTACGTGTTTTATTTTCGTTCCAAGAAATGATACTAATTATAAATTGTCAACGTGTTGTAGGAAATGTATGGGGAAGATAAAACCAATACCGTTTTCGAAACGATTAGGGCATCTGAAGCGTTGACAGCAAAGGGTTGACCGATTGCACATGAACTGTAAACATTATTTCGACGACAAAACCAACTATTTATTATTTACGAATGCTTCCGTATGATTTCACTTTGACTCGTTCCCAGAAATGCCTCGATAATCAATACCGCTTCATAAGCCAGCTGAATATTGTTACAATCGAAAGAAATAGTAAAAGTAAACCTCCCTTGACTTGCTTCGAACACAAATTAATATTTCCCCATTTGTCTCACATCAGAAATAATTTATGATAGATCATGAACACACGACTATTTGTTAGGTGAAATTTGATGCCGTGTATATTCCTATGCATAAACATCTCACAATCTACCCATTACTTTCTTTCTTTCTTTATTGACAAATTAAATAGTAAAAGTAACATTTCGTTTAATTTGATTGGCTCTCCTCCCTCAATCACGTCTCCTTTCAGCTCGCAAGATGTATATAAATCCGATCCGATTCAACAAGTGTTCGCGGCGGGCCTGCGTTAATCGTGCAGTGTAGACTCATTGCGCTCCACCGTAGCTCCACTATACACTCTACTTTCACTCGAGGGGCGCCCTTCCATTCGACGACCTTTGCCCATTCATAGCGCACCGGCGTACAGCGCCATTCACTCAGTCATTATCGACACCGAACCGGAGTAGACAACGCGGACACCTGAGTTTACGAAAACATTTCATAATTTCTGACGTGCTAGCAGGATTATGGCTGGTAGCACGAAAAAGCGAGGGAGTTGTATGGGGAAAGAGTGAACTATGATCTTTTGAACTATGGAGGTTTATCTTCTTTCTATGGTTGACCGTCGTGAGCTTCTGCCTGGCACGCCAACTTTTCTGGAGCGAGGCCACCGCCACGGATGAGAAAAGTGGTGGTTATGTTGCTGCGGCTGTACTGACGTGGACGAAGAAGTGGCCGGGTCAAGTTGTCATGGGAAATCATGGGAGAAAGACAACCAGGAAGCCGGCGTGGGCGGTCACCAGCCGGTGGAATTCAACCAAGGACCTTCCGGTTACAAGTCAGGCAGATGACATGTCGCGAGATGGCCCCTATCCGTCGAAATCACCCAAAATACCACCAAAAATTACTTGTTTGCGTTGTGCTAAGGAAGTTGAAATTCAGAGAAGAGTCGAGGTACCAATTTTGTTGCGAGAGTACATTTTGAGCATCGATTACATGGCCTCTGGGATCATAATCTATCCGCGATAAAACCGGTACAAATGCGAATCGCGGTCTGACAGATTTATAAATGAAGGGGGGGGGGGATATAGTGAGAGCATTTGAACTGTGTTCGCTACAGTGAAAGAGAAGCGGAAACAATGTTTTATGCTTGGTACACGTCATAAAAGCATGAAGCAGCCACCAGACCTGGGTGCATGATCAAGCCATATCGGGATTAGGAGATCGAAATTCGACGCGGCTATACGTTCAGGCGCAACTCATATAATCATGCAAATTGCATAGATCTGAAAGAAATTCACGAGACTAGGTCCAATTCATTCACGACTAGATTTTAATTGCTGTACGTGTAATTAAAATATATTCCACACGGCACGGGCAGAATTCGACTGGCTGGAAAGTAAAATTCCATGCTCAGCCACAGACAGGATAACCAAAATTAATTTTTGCATTGAAATCGAAATGCAAGGCGAAGACGGTAACACGCAAATGTCGTTCATCAGCATACGCGTTTTTACACAAAAAAATTGAACGGAAAAACCGGCATAGGATAACTTTGCAACACACTCATGAATCACAAATTGGTTATGATGACCATGAATGTTCAAGGAATTTCGGTGATGTGAAATCAATAAGTCATTCGCAAAAGTTAGAAACAAAGGTTTCCCTGTCCTATCGGTATCACGCGGTAAGAAACCTGCGTTCTCTGCGTGTGACTGTCTTTATAGGAACATCATCTTCTTCCTGACATAAAGGACAGATAATCATGTTTGTTCCGGCGACCTCTGAGGCGCAAATTATTGCAAATATACCGACGTCACAGCAATACCCTTCCAAAGGATAATACATGGTTTGCTCAGATAATTGAACTAAGGTAATCAGTAATAAGACGTAATAACAACTATGGAACTTCGGAGACATCTTAGCAAAGAATAATATAATACTAATTTACTAATAAATTACGTATCACGACAGAAGAAATCATTTTTCCCACTGTCATCCTTATTAAGTTTTTTTATATAATACAATAATATATTTGATTTGTGGAGATAAACGTGATATGTAAATCACTTCTAGTTCTAGCGGAACAAAATGACAAAATAGACACAGTCAAAAGTCACTAATAATTCTGAAAATTAATCAGAAACATGTCTTTGAGATGCGAAACAGATTCATAGAAAGATGAGTGTTCGGAAATTACCTCTAATCTAGTGCGAAAGGTACGGCGGGTGAGCCACGCGTCCATACTACGTCCGCTACGGATATCGCTTTTTATTGGCGGTTAATGATGAATGTTCACGACAGACAGCATACGGCAGACCCACCACACGTCTATCTCTCTCTTTGCAAGGTGCTCATATGTGATGCACCGGTCCTTATTGGGTTAATAACGGACTGGCGAGCCTTCCAATTATCTGTCAGCTCTGCGTCCGAATCAAACTGCCTATAATGCACCAGACGTGTCGTGGTCTAATTCAGAGGGTCAATTTCTTTTGGGCGAGACGGTGGTGAAACTATATGCTTGTGGTATGAAAGTCAAATGCGATTGTGTTTTATATATCATATTCATACATTTGTTTCTTTATTCAAATTAGCAAAAACTCGAGACATAATCGCCTAAGTGATTGTGTTTAAGTGTGTCGACGACAGGAGCATCTAAACTAAAAGAAATCCCACTATCTTTTCACTTATTCTGAGTTAATCTTTGCAATGACATCTTATAAATAACCCCTTAAAAATCACTGCGGACACTTCACGTAAAGTATACATGATCGTCTCTAAAGATGTTAAATGGGCAGTTCATGAAAGTTATGCATACTTATCCTAAGTTATGTGTTGAGCACCCGGTGTGCCCAAACAATGGTGGGCGGTGGAGTAGGTGGCTCCTCTTGTCTGATAACTATTACTACACTCTATGCAGGACGCAATAAAAGATTAGACCACAACAGGGCACCGCTTTGCACATTATAGTTCACATTTTAAAACGAACACCTTGCTAAGTGCTTCTTCATTCACAGAGAATCGGTTGTAGATAAACTTATTTCTGGTCTGCAAAATTTAACTCAGTGACTTAAGACTCTAAATTGTGCTCCAAACTGCCTGGGGCATTTATATGATGGAAGCAGAGCATAATCTATAGTTGCAAATAACCTGATAAGCAAATATTATTGGAAATGCACACTGCATAAGTTTTTCTCAAAAAAAACAAACTTTTCTTTACTTTTCACAATAAGAGAGTGATAATTTGATTTACTCATGGCTCCTACTTCTACCATCTTCGGGTAGATAAACATCTCCTCTGACCACACGTATCCGCATCCGCGACTCCCTGGGTTGAGAGCGTATTTCCTTGGACTCTGCCCGTCGAGTTGGCGTGGTGCCTGCTGGAGTTTGTTACGCGGGGAAGGAGGGAGCCGCCGAGACATGATTGCAAGGTGCTCTACGCGGCAACAAGCTGCCTGTAAACACCTGCGTTGCAACGCCGGGTCGCTTGTAGTTCGTCGCTCGTGCCCATGTGCCGTCGACGACGCCGCCGCCGCCGTCGCCACCGCTGCCTCTGCTGCTGCCGCTGCTGCTGCTGCTGCCGCTGCTGCTGCCGCTACTGCCACCTGGGTAGTGATATCTCCACGCTACACACCTGGTTGACGTTCCCAGTCTGCCCATTGCCCAATGCCCATGTTCCCAACCGTCGGTGGTACGCGGAGTTTTCGTACGACGCAACCCCTTCACCTTCGCTCTTGATCTTGAACGTATGTCCATTCATTCGAAATATTCTCTCAATAAGTGAGAGGGCTTGTTTGTTCTTTGTACTTATTCATGAATGTGTAAACGGACTGATTTGACTTTGTGGTTGAATGTTTTGTTTAGGTGTTCGAGAGACGAGCAAATGCTTGTAAGCTTAGCAACAAGCGTGTCATGTTGGAGGTGTTTTCTGTAAGGCCCCTGAACTTGTTTTCAAGATCAAACGATGGAAATGTGATTTTAGGATTGATCTCAGCCAACCCTGGAATCTGACCTCCTCTCTGGTGGAAAAGTAGCTTCACGCCTTTAAAATCCTCAAAACGCATTCCTCTTCATACAATATCACCCCTCGGTTCAATAATTAAATTAAAAAATTCATCTCGTTAATCGAAAAATCATTTGAAATCCACGAGAACAGGGCCAAAACGAATAAAAGATTAGAAGGACCTTCTGAAAACATCACGAAATTAAATCCGTTTCAGAAATGTGCCCGAATTGTCAGAGCAGCCTTTCCTCTTCCCATTTCAGTGCTTGGACCCCTGTCCTATGCTCACCGGTCCTCTTCAATCATCATTCATCCGATTGCTGGCGAGTGACTCTTCATCAAATCTTCTCCACGCTTCGTTACGCCGCTGCTTCCCTCGCACTCCACGCCGCCATCGCCACTCGGCGTCTTTTGATAAACTCGAAAATCAGTTCCACTTCATAATAGTTGTTTCCACAAATTACAAAGTTTAGAGACGCGCCGAGATTTATTGCTTCTACTGAAAGGCAACATCAAACGAATGTTCAACAATTAATGTTTTTCACCACAACTGACTGAAAACAGTTGCTAATTATATTGCAAGAGAATATCGCTGTTTGGTACAACACAAAGATTTCGAAAGCCAATTCATCCTTTGAATAGTGGAGGTGCCATGTTTTTGTTCGCGCACGTGTTATCGAGCACGTGCACTTAAGAATTCCACCTTTCTACACATTTTACGAGCTACTAGAGAAGTCAATTTATCATCGAATTACCAGAGAATCATCATTGAATGAGATGTTTCGACGGCTGGCTGCCCTATCAAATGATTGGCATCTCGAAGCGATGAGTTGGCGAGGCCACGAGATCACGAGAGTGTGAACAGCAAGAAATCTTCTAGATCACGTTATTGGTGGTGTTGTTGAGAAAGGTCACGGCACTGTCGACATTGTTGTCGAGGCGGTCGAGGCGCCTCCGCTTGCTACCCCTTGGTTCGTATGGAGGGGTAGCAATCGGCCGGAGCTGAAAGAAGGTCGCTCCTCTTTCCTCGGGGGCGAATCACTGTCCCGAAGGAAGCATATAACTAAAGGAGGTCACAAATTCTTCGTTTCATTCTTCAGATCAAAGATTCTTGTGTCTAAGATGGTTCTAGCGGGCGATGGCACAGGACCCGAGCCGACCGAAGCCAGGTGTGTTTGGTAGATGTTGCAGCTGACAGCTAGAGTTGCTGCGAGGACAGCAGGATCGGCAGCGTTTCCTTTCCTTGGTTCCTTTCGACGTCTTTGTCCCAATCACTTGGAAGGTGCAGACCGATGGTGATAGACAGGTGAGGAGATGGTCGCTTGCTCTAATAGGCCCTACGTGTTCTGCTATGCTTTACCCTCCACCTTAGAGCTTCCACCTTCCCTCCACGGTACACGGTAACGTTACATGAAGCGGTTAATATAAAAAGTAAATGGAGAACTATCTGGCTGATCGTTCCAATTTCAACAAGCAAGATTAGTATCAGAATTCGTTAATAAATACAGAGATTTTGATCGGAGGTGCAACAATTATGAGGGCCAGTGCATAAATTTGCATACATGTGTAGGTAATGAACGAGATGGAGTAATTTTGATGGAAAAACATGTGTTTTTATCATATTTTGATATCATAGCTTTTCGGATATCATGGTAAGGCAAATTGAGATGTCATCGTACTAATTAGAAAAAAAGTCGCGACGATCGTGAGCAATATAAATGATACCTTATTCGTGGTTTATGTTCTTCTATATTTTATACACCGTGCTTTCATAATTCAATGAAATTGTGCAATAATAATAGTATACTGAACAGCGCTATGCTGGCTGTAACTAGTGACTGGCAGATTGTATTCGCACCAGTGACAAATTGAGTATCATGGCATAACATCTTGAGCAGTGCGATGAGTTATGGCTGTGATCACATACATAGAAACACCTGCACTAATTGAATATACAACAGTAAGCACGTATGCACTGGCAGTCTGTCGAAGTGTAAATACGCTGCCTACCTGTGGGAGACGTTTGCTACCGCCAGCGCAGCTAGTGGTGTGCAAGACGGGAATTAAACGCATTACTCAAATTGTTTTAGCGATTGCGTTACCGAAGTTTAGGAGAATCACAGTACTAGAACTTGCCGCTTTCGGGCGTTTACTTCAGAATCTAACTGAAATATCATTCGAGTAACTTTGAAATACGTTTCGAAACAAACGAACCGAAACAATTTCCACAAATAATCATAAATAAAAACATTTTCTTTCTGGTATACCATTCTTGTCATTCTGGCTCCAAAATGCCGTATTGCCAATTTGAATTTCTTCTATTCACTATAAGACGTAAGTTATTCTCAAAACAGAAATTCGTTCGTGTGCTCGTGTGTAAGTAAGCTGTGATGGCCAATTGGTTTCACTTGAATTGCGGGTGCAACATTTCACGCGAGGGTTGTACATGGGCTGTACTTTAACGGCGGCGGTGTGGTGTCAATTAGAGTGGTTTAGAGTGGTTCGACCACCTCGTGTGGCATGGCGTTGGGAGCAGCTCGTGCGCCCTTATACAATGTGCGCCCCTCAAAGCTGCCTGCATGGGATAACATTGTCCTGCCGGCGCGGTGTGTAGCCCCAGCGCTGTGACCAGTAAAAAGAGGGCAGAGAGAGGGCAAATTACAGAACAACCGTTGTCAATACAACAATCCCAATATTATAATACCTGAAACCCAAGAAGGAGAGAAAAAAGAGAAAAGCTTTCCACATTCCGTACTATATCACCCTCTTCCGCCCTCGCTCTATCTTCCCACACAAGACAATGTCTCAAAAACACCCTTACAAAACTGTTTAGACTTACCCTACTTTGTGCTAGAACTTACACTAGAAATAAAGCTCCTTCTGCAAGAGCTAAAACCAAAGGACAGAAAATTTTAGAGCCATGTTTTTGACTCTTCTAGTTATTTTTCTCAGACGCTGGAGCGTTCAAGCTATCAAAAATTGAAGGAAAATCAAAACATACATTTGAATGACTGCATGCTTTGTAAAAATGATCATTGAGCCATTTATTTTTACCACGTTACTCTAGGTCTAGCAAAAGCCCGCGAAACAAACTTTTATCTCAAAGAATTCGTAGGTAGTTCGGAAGTAATAAATCTCCTTTCCACAGGACAGGAGCCATAGTGATTTCAACAACAATTAAGTTTTCAATAGATGAAGAAATAGTTATTTAATCAACCGGTCTAAATAATCGTTTGTTAATTCAAATGATTCGAGTCCCATTTGGCTAATTGTAAAAACAGGTGCCAACACGGTGTCTGCTGGCTGGTCTGGGGGGCTGGGGCACGGTGCGCGAGCAAGGAGAGGAGAGGAGAGGCGAGGAGAGCATGAGCGATCGACGCGGAGTCGAGCTCGAGCCAAATGACCCCCTAATTGAGGAGTCATCACTTGGCTGGCTCTGGGCGCCCCCCACGCAGACAGCTTACAGTTTTAAACAAATACAATTGAATGGTTACAAAAGGCTGGTGAGTTTTGTAACACACCCGCGAAGAAGTGCACAATTAGTGTTGTCAGTTCAAATAAGGAAAGACATACATCACAATAATGATTGGTGAAAAGAAAATGCGTTCGTGGTTGGAGACGCGTAGCGACGACCGATGTACAGTGCCAGTATTTCTCGAGAGAAAATAGGGGGGTTTCTTGGTTTTTATTGGAATTAACTGCGACCGCTTAATCAAGCCAATCAATTCTATAGTTTTTACCCATTGAAATTTAGGAAAAATTGTTTTGATCAGCTCGAAACCTTGTCTTGATTGACAAATAAACCCTCAAGCGTTCATATTTTCACATGACCTCCGCGTGAAGTTTAAGCACTCTATTATAATATGATCTCTGGTGTCCCTAATTGTCATTAGTTTAATTAATTGTCCTAAATGACGTGGATTAAATTAATTAATGGATACTCCCATAGAGGTCTAACTCCACACATTATTAAGTAAAGTAACTGAAATTAAATGTGGTAACGTGATGAACAGGCGCGGTGGATGCGTGCGAGGTGAGCGTAATGCACGCGATCGCGGAGTTAGTGCTTTGTTTTATCATCAAAAAAGCAAAGCTTTCCTCAAACCAAAGCTGATACCTACGAAAACATGGAAATTGTCTGCTGCAGCCAATCAATTCGAAATCATGTGTGGAATACATCATTTGCAGCTTTACATGCCCAAGAAAATTTTTCTGTATTCGTTCACCATGATGATTTGAACAAACACTTAACTTCAGAATGATGTAACACAAAATATGTATGAAATTTAAGGAATTTTCTATCTAAATGTAAGGCAATCGTTTTCCGATATTCATAGAACAAAACCTACGCGCGATTCCTTTCCAAGGTGGCGAATCTCATTGGTCAAAACCGGACCTTATAGTTAAAGATGAAAGTATAACAGTATTCACGTATCGGCCGTTATTGCGTCTGAAAGGAAATTGCAATTACGGCGTCAGAACGATATTCTAAAGGAATAAGATGAGATGATATATTCGCCACGGATATCGCAATCCGCGATTCATAACAATCAAGTTTGACACGATCGATTAGTGCCTTCGGGGGCTTAACATTATTTCGAACGCCGATCAATAATGATCGATACTTATTAACCAGCCTCGCTGGAGGGGTGGACACCTTTCCGTTAATACCTAATCGCGAGCAATTTCTTTACACTGAATAAATGTATGAGCGGCTCTAAACAGTCTGAAGATGATTTACTGTAGGTCATACTTTGCAATCATGGCGTGGGACGGAACGTTGTTTATCAAATTATAATGTTTCTTTGGCGCACGCGAAAATATAAGTAACAGGTCAAAATTGTTTAAGAGTTTTGGTTTTTATAACGGCTGATAGCTAGTAAATTAATTCTAAATTCGAATGTAGCTACAACTCATCTATTGGGAAATATAATTAAATTTGTCAGAGTAAAAAACGTTGGTCGGGATATTTATAAATGATCCATACACCATAAAGATAGAGGTACCTTTCAAAATATATCTTCACTCATTTCAGATACCCGTTTCAATGGTTCCGTTATTCCGAAATCGAGACTTGAGAGACTTTATGCCACACGTAGAAACCTAGCCGTGTAATACGCTATCTCCATTACATCCTTCTAAACGGTATTAGTTTACAGGTAAGATGTACGTTTCGGATCAAGTAAGGCGACATGTTCAAGAATGTGGGAGCCATTTCAAGTTTGAGAGAACATTTTGGAAGACAATCGTGTCAATGTACGACAAGGATGACCCTGCATTTGCTGCCTAGCTTCTGTTTGTGCCCCTACCACAGGTTGGACAGCGAATGGTCACCCTTTTTGTTCGACAATTGATTTGTTGTTGTAGTTTTGTGATATTTTTGACAAAAATATAGGTAAAGCTTTACAGTGATTGACTGTGCTAAATTCGATTGGCAATGGACGAAAGGGTGAAAGGGTTCAGTGGGAAGGGTGTAATTCCTCTTGACATTCCATAGCAGGTCTCCTCTTTATGCTTCTTTCACATTTGTGCGGATGTGCGGACCCGAACTGTGAGACCATGTATTCAACGCAAAAATTATCACACCGCGGAATGGAGAAGAAATAAAAATGAAAATATTTAACATTCATCCAAAAAGGAAATATGATATTAATGGGTAATTACAGTGACGAATTTCTCTTACATGTACTGTTGGTTCTTTTTGTTACATATTGTTACATTTTTACCTATGTTTTCAACAATACCTGATCGTTTGGTGTGAAACTGATTGTAGGCGGCTGAATAATGTGTGTGAGAGTATTGGGACACAGTAAATTGATAATAGCTTGAAAAAAGCTCTCCCCGCCGAAACCCAGATTGCGAACAGCAATAACCGAGCGGATCGTTGCGCGATATTGTCACTTATCATTGACCACGTGCGCGGCAAACGTTTTAAACCAATAAAGCCAGCTGTAAATTTGCAGCACACTGCCCTGCATGTTATATAATATGATTAAAGTCATTACGGAAGTAATTCAATTTCACTGGTTTTGCATAGCTTTTATCAGAGAGGATTAACGCCGCGATATTGAGTTAGCTCCATCAGTATCACAATGCATTTACAAGCTTCTGATACAAAGCGCAAGGACCTAACCATAATACACCCAAGATGTTTTTAGTTGGGACAGGTCAAGACCATAGAGACCATAGAAGACCGGAATCGAACTCGGGTCTTCGATGTATGTGTTCTTGCCACTTTGTAAAACAGGCGAACCACAAAAATGTAAATAATTCACAAACTGGTTGTTTATGAACATAGAATACGTAAAAAGTTGGCTTGATCTTGTGGCTGAAAAGAATAGCTAGCAGCTCTCGCGAGTCGCGAGGCATTAGTATAAGACAAATCTTGACAAATTCTTCTTGTCCCAGCGAATTCATCAACTTGTTGACAGCATTGTTGTGTTTTCAAAGCCGTATTAACAGTATCTGAACTTTATCCGCATTTATCAAAGTCAACAGCATTTACAGCAGGAACAAGTTTTATTGTTTTGCTTTCAAAATATGTGCACAGTGTCATCTTCAAAAATCTCCATAAGAGAAACTTTCCCACAACTCTCATAAACCAAAGTTCCCCGCCAAACTCCTTGTAAATTAAGCAAACTGAAACTAACTATAACCTTACATCGACAAGGCATAAAACCTCTCGCGTCTTTCTTCATCTTTCACAAGACTGCAAGTGTAGGTCAGGACGAAAAAAGGCGGCGCGCTGCTGAGAATGATCGATGTCATCAGTTCATTAGCATGCTATCATCATTCACTTAGCGGTCGCGTACGACGCGCTGCTAGCGATTGGCTGCGACCGCTGGGGGAACTAGTTCGCGCGGAGCGCTACACGGCGTGCAGCGCATCGCGACGACCCTGCAGCCCGGCGCCGCCGCTGCCGCCGCCGTGGATCACTCCGCGGCGATGACGAGAGCTCGCTGGGTGAGAGCGCTCAGCGCTCACATGCTGTCGCCCGCTACGCGCTAAATGCAACGTCGCATACGAGCGCAAAGGGTGGACAAACGACGTGGCTGGCGTGGCGACGATTATATAATAGGGGCTTCTCGCTGGTCTCGAGCAGGGATTTGCTGGTTTCAGTTTTGTACGTTGTTAAATGGGTGGGAGTACAATGCGACGTATGGCTGAGTGGTGTGTGAGCGGGGAATTTTTCGGGGGGTTTTGTTTTAGATGCTTTTGGCCTTGTTGGATCGATAAAAGGTTTTGTCAAAATTTGGTGAAAAGGGGCTGAAGGTGAAAATACAACACTCTTTGTTCGGGAAAATGGATTGCCATGCATTTTCATGGACGAACGCTAATCCAATTACAAATACTGTCGAACAATTAGTATTTATTTTAGACTTCATCCGCTATATTTCACCATACGTATGATATCGCTTAGCTATTAAAATATAATAAAATATTGTTATTTCAAATTTCCTAATTTAGAGGCAGCCAAGCTATTTTCTTTAATAAACGTCCATAAACTACAAAATAAAAACATAACACCATAACCTCACATAACGAAATTCCAGCCTGATATAGTTATTTCACACATATGACTTTTACAGCCAATTAATTTATGATGCGATCACATGCTTCACGAAAACAAAGACCACGCACCACGCTATACAGATCAATTCGCCTCCACAAGCTCCCTCCAGATTTCTCTTGCACACAGCTCACTGTACATAGGTCGTCCACAACACCACGTGGCCGTCCTCGTCAGCAACGCAACGCAACGTAACGCAACGCAGCGTCACGACAACGCGCGCGCGTTGCGGGAGAAAAAAGCAGCAACTGCATGCCCGCAGCTGACTATACACCAATTACCAGCAGATATCCGCGTGCGACCGTCCACTCCTCTCCTTTGTATACAGTTTCGACTAGTTTAGTTTGTACACTCCTCGTGTATTGTTTTATTTGCGATAGATTGAGCGAGACTATCAATCGTATGGATGCTGCTCGCGCCGCCGCCGCCGCCGCCGCCGCCGCCGCCGCCGCCGCCGCCGCCGCCGCCGCCGGGGGCATTGATGAGAGCAATGAGGGTCTATGACCACGTCGGCTACAAGGCGAGAGCGGGGACCTCGTCTTGGAAGATGAAGGAGGCTCTGTTGGTGTGGGTCGCATCATGCGGTCAACCATGACGTCTTGCTGCCTGCCAGCCGAACTTCGCATCTACTCTCCCCCCCCCCCCCTATCGCGCCCCCTGCCCCGCTCTGTCCGCTGATCGAGATGAAGCAGCGGTGACGTCACGCCACGCACGTTTTGCCACGCATTTGGTGCAGCTCGTGTCGAGTGCATTCTGCTGGTGGTTGTTAATATCGTTGGTTTGGGGGAAATGCTGGCAATGAAGTCATCTCGGTCGAACCTGATTTTATTTTCGTGGTTCAATTGACCAGTGTTCCTCGTGCTAACAATGTGATCTCTGTTTAGCACTCAATGTTTTGAGGTTTGGGGTTTGTCATGAGACGAGTAAAAAGCTTGGCGTCGGGTCGTCTATGCGAGAGAAAATGGGAATTTATTATTTATTTTATCTATTGACAGCTAGGTCCGGTTCAATATACCGAAGATGATCGCTTCGCCGGTCCGTGATCAGACAAACAAGAGGACGGGCGCCGTTCTGGTTCCGCCAAATACACTGTGACGGGAAAATTTCTTATCTCCGGTTTAATTTTTTCTAGCCTATGCTTGGATTTCTCTAGAGGGGTTGCAAATGACCATGAGAAGAAAATTTCATTGTTGGTGGTGTAACCTTGATAATTTGTGGCGAATGAAGTGCCTGTTTTCCTAAGTATTGCACTCGGAAGGGAATTGTTATAAGCCAGCTGACGCTGTGTTCAAGATTCCGCGAGAAGTAAAGAATTTTGGGTCGTAGCTTTTTTGCAGCTGCATCCAAATTAATTCATCGATGGCAGCCAAATTCATCACGGTGATTTTCAAATGGGTGTTTATCATACTCTCATCTGACAGCCTTCAGTCTCAAATCTACTGCCAACACTACACCTTGACCAATAATCAGACAACTCATTTACAGAAGTCAGCTCATGACACCGGTCCGAGGCTCCATTTCAATGAACACGCGAGCATTCAGAGATGCTCTCAGCTATTTATGAAATGATATCTCTGGTTTAACGCTAGGCTCGCAGATAATTGGAATCGTGAGGTGACCAACCAAGAACAACGGCGAGCTGACAGACAGTTCGACCTCTCAACGGCCGGAGCCAGCATTTGCTCGCTCTCCGCAAAGCAGTGGCGTAGCTAGCTGGCAACTCGAAGGCAAGAGAACGATTTGTGCAACCCCGATGATTGGATACCAGCCGAAAATTTCCATAGCGGCGCGAAAATGTGCAATGCATAAAAAACAATCTGATGAGAAGAAAGAAAACATAGCGTTATACGAATATCATTCCAAAAGTATGCTGTCTTTATTCAGAAGAAGCAACCCTTAGCAAGAATTCTGAGAGGTGATACTTGAACCGAAACACGACGAAGAATTTGTATTACGAATGCCTCATGCCTTGTATTGATTGTGAAACTGATTGCGTACAAAAGTCTCGCTTGTGTGGGGGCGTGGGGCAGCCAATCAATCTCTCCCCGGTGGCCACAAATACCAAACAGAGACGTATACGCCGCTGGCCAGCCGAGCACGCTGGACACATACGAGACACCACGCCACGCGGGTTTAATGGCCTCGCAATCAGGGGTTGAGATCGAATCCAGCGGCGATCGTAACGCCAAACTTATGTCAGTGTAAGAGTACCTATGTCGAAGAAATCCGGTGGGTTGACGCGGCAGCGAGCGCGAGCGCGAGTGCGTGATCTAATTGTGATGCCCGAGGTGCTGAAGAATGACCGGAGGAGGCAGGAGGCCTCTGCGAATGCGACGAGCGTGAAACGAGTGGCGAAATTTAATCAGTTAGGTAGCACCAACGTGTGGTGGAAGGCCATTGCCGAAGGCACTTTGAATTCTCGATACTGATTTCTAGACTGTTTTATTTTATGACATGACTTCTATAATATTGGTACAGGTAACAGTTTTCTATCTGTTACTTTGTCCGTATGTAATACTTACTTGAATTTGATCAGTAATTGGGCTTCCAGATGGTTGTCAGCAAATATTAGTGGTGTATACAGTCATTTAAAACAATTATTTAAGGGCGCAAAAGATGATTAATTAGACGAAGGCTTTGCAAACTCTAAGCACGAATTTAAGAACCTGACAAATATTTTATGTTATATTCTACGTTAGACAGGAAGTAGGAACCACATTTTCAATGAATGCCTGATTTCAAAGACCGTTGCTTTTTTCTCGGTACTAGAAATGTAGCCTTCCTTTTACTCGCTCTCCTCGTTTCGTTCACTCAGGAGTCAGGTGCAGAAGCTTGATCTTCCAGCCACTGTTCGGGGATTATCTAAAAAGGGATGTTGTTCCGAATGGATCGAAGAGAACAATATCACTGCTGACAAATCGCAAGGTGTGTGTTTTTTCAAGCTCCGCTGACCGCCGTGCAAGGGAAGGGACAGCGATCGACTTGAAAGAGCGATATGATTATCTTCGACCGTTGATTGTGCATCAAATGACGAGAAAACATCTGCAAGTGGAGATGGAGTAGCTGCTCGCTGTTCTGCTTTGTGTGACACAACAGGTTATGAATTGTTTATTGCCAGCCGACGACGTGCGCTGCTCTAGATAAAATATGTTTCTAGGACAGCAGAGTGCATACATTAAAACACCACGCGTCCAATGATTGAGTCATGCACTTGGCCAACGCAGAAAATTTCATCAATCTTCTCGGGCTGAAATCAACCCCCCTCCCGCGGTTTTAAGGCCGAAGGGCGAAGCGCGCCACAACCCTTAACACGTCTCAGAAAACTCCATCAATCTTGAGGCACCAAAATAATTAGCAGATGATCGCTGATTACTTCCATCACTGATCATTTCAGTTAATCAAAGAGAAATCCCATTCGTTTGCTAAACGATTGGATGCTACGAAGTTTGCTGGGCAAAAAGGAAACACGATGATACGCACGGTCAAAGGTCACAAGAAGAATCGAGACGGCCCAATACGAAGAAAGTACAATGACGACCAAGAAGGGGCAGAAGAAAGTGTGGGAAGACAGAGAAGCGTTGAATGAGGTGGGTGGAATAGGCGAGAGTGGGTGCTAGACAGGGAAAAAGGATGTGAGTGATGTGCAGGCGAGAATGTTCCAGAGGCTGAGAGCGCGCAGGCAAGAGAGAGAGAGAGCGAGAGAGAGAGAGAGAGGGAGGGAGAGAGAGAGAGAGGGAGGGAGGGAGTAGAGAGAGGGCAAGAGAAGGAGCAGCGAATTGCAGTGGGTGGCGTGGCGCAGGGGGCTTGATAAGGTGGGTGGGTGGGTGGATTAAGGCAGTTTGTTGTTCGGACTGTTGTGTGGCGAATGGGTGGGTGGCTAGGTGGTGGACTGCGGAAAGGGTAGACGGGGTGGTGGCTGGGGGTGGTCGGGGGTGGACGGTGGGGAGGGAGGGAGGGTGGCATTGATCGTCTACGGAAGTCTCAGCTTGCTTTGCTCGGGCCATCTAGGATTGTGCCCTGTTGCCATAGTAACCACGTGAAAGTCAATCTAGAGAGAGGGATGAAAATGGAGGAAAGGGGTTTGTGTGGAGTCGGGAAAAGCACACACACACACACACACACACACGTACCCACCCACACACATACACACGCACACGGTGTGCAAGCGAGACCTGCTAGCAGTTGTTACTTGTTACTTCTTGTTACCCATCCTTCGGGTGCACTCGGCTGTTGTCGGGATGCTGCGAACCGAGAGGAATTACGGCGCGGGCCTCGTCACGCGGCGGCCGGGAAATTCCGTGGAAAGCGTCCGCGGGAAATCCACGTGGGACGGGGACTCGTTTTAATCACAATTCTTGAAAATTTCATTTTTACTCTGCGAGAACGATGGCGCGTGGGAGTGGGGGAGGATGGGGTGGAAATTTTCTGACCTAGGCAAGGTAATTTCTATAAAAGACTTCGGAAGAGTTTCGAAGTTTGCGTGTAAACTAAAAAATATCTCCACTTATGACCTTGGGTTGAAATAGTTTCGAGACTGTTGATCAAAATCAAAAAATGTATTTCCCAAATTGTGATACTGGTGAAATGATATTCGAGTCAACCCATGAAACAGCACTTTGGTGCAGGGTTAACTGACGTTGACCTAGAGGGGACTTGCCACTTGCCTCTTACACTCCTGGCCAAGCGTTTGATTTCTTTATTCTTATATAAATATCTATATAACTAGTATGTACCAATAAAGGAGACGAGGATTGCTCCTCTATGGCATAACGCCTAGAAAATTTCAAAGCAAGTAACCAAGTCAATTATCAACGGTAAAAAAAGAAGATACACACTTTTAAAATCGTTCCGCGCTTTCGGCTCAACTCGGTATAGCTCGACTTACTGATGCCGCTATATTAGACAGAGAGAAATGTATTCTAGTACGAGCTAAGATTGAAACGAAAGGCAGTAATGTATTCTTCATAGTCCTTCATAGTTCGAGACCTGAGTCAAATCAGGAAGTGACCTGTAATATAGCAGTATCCGACCTGACCCGACGAGACGCACTAGAAAGATCTATACCGTAATAAGTCATGATTGAATATCATTAGCATTGACACCTTTGCGCACGTGATTGTGATGGCTTACGGACACACGTGTACATAAAGCTGTCGAAGAGTCAACCTGATAGACGGGTAATCGCTTTGACAAGCAACTGCTACTGAGCTGTAAGTTGTAGTGAGTTGTAGTGAGCATGGTGAGCAGCGAGCAGCGAACAGCTATGATGTCGACTGATAGGATGGTTTTCAGTCGTTTCGTGCAACGGAAGGCACACGATGAAGCTTGATAATTATTAATCAACCAGTATATGAGATGTTCGATAATCAATTAAGTAAACGCATCAATTTCTTTTCGTGGATTTAGTTCTTGACTAGAGTGTAATGACTCATCCTTACATCACTTATATTGTCTTCAAATTTCAAAATGAAACCAGGAATCAGTCCATTTGCTGCGTTAAAGTTCCGAGTAGAAAATTGCTGCCTATACGAAACGCCATCAATAGTTCAATATGTGAACACAATTCAGATCACGAAGCGATCTCGAGTAACAGTACGCGGAGATTAGTGGAAAAATTAAGGGATTAGCGGATTTTCCGTGAAATTCACTGAAACAAAAAGATTTTTAACTTACTGACCCCGATACGCCTGACGAAACATAATTGTTTTTGCGACACAACGTTTGCTCCGCAAAGCACAACATGTTGTTTCAATTAAAACCAAGTTTACTCGAACGATTACTTCCCTTCTTCAGTAGTTTCGAAGATCGCGTTTGCTGCTGAACGACTACCAACTTCACTCCGATTATAAAACAAGAAATTAATTATTATTCTAATTACTAATGAGTTGTGGGCAGGCGCGGTTGCTTGTGCCATGGTCAGCCATCCGTTCCTGAGTCTACGAAAGAGATACGCACGGATGCATTAATGCTCAGAAATCACCCAAAAAGCTGCAGTTATTTTATCCAGAGCTTCATGGTTTAACCTATCTACCTATATGTACCTAGGCCGAGTTGGTACCATCTCAAAAACAAAGTGATAGTTAATCTTTCACTAGTTATAATATGACAGCTTTTCTTAGGGATCATTCTCTTTTCATTCTAAAGTTTCTCTGCACGGCATTGGGACAAATAATACTTGCAAATAAACTGTAAAATATATTCGAACTCATTTCAAGAAAAAAATCTGACATATTGGATTTTTATTTTTTTCAAATGTACGGACAGGTTGGCAGTAACTGCAATACAGTTCCAAATCGAAGTGGTAAAGGCTGTGCACTTATAAATATATAGGTTAAAAAGTACTCCACAAAAAACCAGAGCATACAAATACCACAAAACGTTTTGTCCGCCTTGCTTTTCGAGCTAATCTGAGGTTGTCAGCTGTCAAAGGTGTTTAGTATATACCCTCACCTTCCCTCACATTCATTTCGCTTCTTCCGTCCTATTTTGTCCTTTTTATTATCACTTTTTTATATGACCCCCGGTTGAAACTCGACTTTGTGTACCTTGTGTGTAGTGCGGAGAAACTATCGAGAGGCAAGGGTCCCTGGGTGTCGTGGTCTGTTTCTTGGCCTTCAGGTGTTGAGGATGAGCTAGCTGCGTTACAATGTCGGCACGCCAAAGGTGAGACGGAGGGAGATAAACTCGACGTCAGAAGACAAGGCGGAGACGCCGCCAAGGGAACCTTATAAATTATAACAAGTATTCTAGTTAATAAGATACCTGACTCCTTAATTTTTATAAGAAATGTGACTAAGTCATAAAACTGATCTAGAATAATCGCCTCAAAGGCAACATAACCTGGCATAACGCAAAGATGTAGAAAAAAGCGTGACTGAGCTTTTTTTCATTGCAATTTGCAGTACGAATACAGCGATGTATAATTTTGCTGCTGTGTCCAAAACGCATACCGCCATAGCGGATTGAAGACTGTCGGTAATTTTATTTCCAAGATAGCTGTTAGAAAAATCAAAGAGACCTCGAACGATCGCTGGCCGCAACTCGAAAACTCGAGCGCATTCATCTGACATCTACCCCTCACATGTCCGCGTATTTTTTTGTTTTGTCGTCGGTTTGGTTTGGGTACACATTCGTTTCATATCCGAGCCTAGTAGGTCGTCGGAGGAGGAGGAGGAGGCCGTTGAGAGACGAGTGCGATGCGATGTGTTTTTTGTGCTCACGGTGCATAGCGCTTCGAACGAGCGGTCTGGTCTCACTTTCTGTGTGTTCTTCCTTCCCCTGTTCGTACCCATTCCGTCTCCGTGCGAGGCCACGCATCAAAACTCACTCAACCTATGCCATCGCCATCCTCCGCTTCTCAGCCATTGATCTTGCTGCCTGGGTGCACTCTCGCAGCTAGCAGCTCCACGGACCAACACCGGCACGGTGATTCTCACGAGAGAAGCAAGAACGAAGCGTTGATTATATTATTTTTGCTTGTCTCTCATCGAGCTGTTAGCTGCTTGGCGTGACAAATGCATTCATATGCCATTTCCGCTGGACACTCACGGAAAATGGGGAAAATGTCGGGTAAATGTGGACTGGGAAATGCGTGGCACCCGCGCAGAACGGCTATCGATTGACGGATTCATACAAGTGGGATGTTGCATTTTTGAGATGACGTTTGAAAGATTTACAGTTGCATTATAGACCAGCCTTGGAAAGAAAATGAGTGAAATACTGTCGCGCTTGTTCCTTTGCACGTCTTCTGAATTCAGAAACATAAAATCCGCACTATTTCGCATCTTACCAACCGGGCTCTCGTTCAGAATTTACGTTTACCAATAACGTATCTCTGTCGAATGGCGATGCATTATTTCTGACGCTATAATCATTGCCCTGCGACGTATAATATTTAGCGGCCATTGCAAGCACATGGCCATGCTTGAACGAGCTAATTTCCCGTGGGCTCGAATCAGTTGTAATTGATCATTAGGCATTGCATTGATATTGCAACATGAGGTTGCTTATGAATAAGATCCCCATTTCCCTAAGGGTGTAATGCATATTACGAGTGGAGCTGAGCGTGCACATGCGATTTCAAGTACACTAATAAATGATTAAGATTTATAATGAGCGAATAATACGATGTTCTACAATTGTGTATCCAGTGAGCCTCCGAGCATTATCACTGTTCTTTTGCTCAATAAACGAGCCCTTCAACCAATCTGGTTGCGAGATGTATTCGGCAAAGCATGGTGCAAGGCGAAGAAGCTGCATAATATTATGTCTTCAATTCTGCTATTAGTTATTACATCAGTTCGTTGTGCGCCTAACAAAAAGAGTCCAAGGAACCCCTTTAAGCTAAACAACCCTTGCGTAAGAAGTCATTCAGGGCCAGATAAAAAAACCCTCTCCTTCGAGCATGCTGTTGCTGCATCATCGCTGGTTTTCATCTCTGCCTGTCAAACTTGTTTTTTTTCTAACAATGTTTGTCACATCTTCTGTGTCGGGAGGAAAACATAGTTATGACAAAATTAGTTGATATTTAACCTGGAATGTCAACAAGAGGTTAGTCAACAGCTTGCATGGAAGTCTTGCGTTAAAATCTCGTAGAAGAATAATATGTCTGCAAAATAAGATGCGAATGTGTAATGAAAATATACATGTTCATTGCATTCACAGTTTGCATGCTTGAAGGTGTGCATTACTAAACCAACTAAACTATTTCTCCCAAAATATGATACGATCAAAGAGTATGTTTCGGAAATCAAGGTCCGTGTTATTGTGCAAACTTTAATGGAGAACGGAAGCTGTCGAATCATGCTTGGTAGCTTTTGAAAATTGTGTTTAGTATGTATTAAATGTATATAATAAGGGTATTTCGTGCAAGTTTGGTTTAAAATTTCTCGAATACATTTTATTGCCAAAAGCCAATGCCAACAGACATGGAATTAAAGAAATGACCTTGTCCCTGACGATTTTCTTATAGAAAAAAACGTATTTTCGATGGACACAATTTACTAATCTCCAATACCGATAACGCCCATCCAATGAAGCAGCCGTGTTCAACGACCGACAATTGCAAACCGTACCCAAAGCAAACGAGCACTCGATCTCAAACTAACCTCACAAGATGCAAGTGCAACTACCTATCGAATGTTTTACTTCAAAATTTACAGTCTTTGCATGATTGAAGACAGCAGAGATGATTGAAAGTATCAGGCGCTCTCTCGAACTATAAACCGTGCCAAAAACTGAATGGAAGCCAATGTCCCTTCGCTCTTCCGGCTCTCCATAATAATCGACATCTCGCGCGCACTTCGCATGAGTGAACAATGAAACATCTTTCTCTCTCTTGAGAACCCAGAAGTCAGCCGCGTATGGCTGCCCGTGGATGCAGCTCCTCAAAGTCGTGGCTGAACCACGAAGAAGAAGAAAGTTGATAAGATTGCGAGCAGTTGGCTCGGCGTCGGTGGGGACGTACAGCGAGTAGCGACCGCGCGACGCCAGAGAAAGTGCCACTCTGTGCAAGGCAGTGGTTAGAGATAGTTCTGTCCTATTCCTATCCTAGGACAAGCAAGCCGTCTTCATAGTGTCCATGTTGTCTCGACTCACGGTGTGGGTGGGTGGGAGGGGGGGGGGGGGGGGGGGGGAGAAAGCGATCGAGATGAAGATGTCTCTGGATTGTCAAAACTCAAGACTGCCATCGAGATGAAGCTGCAGGCCTCGACCTGAGATCGAGTAAAAATGGGGAAGAAATTAGCTTTCTGATTTCTCGGTTGATGGAAAGTAAAGTTGCTTGCATGATTGATAAAAATAACAAAAATAATTTATAATATGCAACTAGAAATGAGTGTTGGATGCAGTAGAGATTTAGGTTTGATACGGACTGAAAGATCGTGGAATAGCAATTGGTTTCCATTAACATTGAAATCAAACTGCTTGAAAATTAATTCACCACAAGAGGCACAATCATTGTAGACTGTGCAATTAAATTAATATGACATGCTTATTATAAGATTCACGTCAAGTGTGGTTCTCTGTTTCTTGTAAAATATCATAAAATAAGTGAAGCTTATGAAGATAAAGTTAAAGATACACATCAAATAGTAATTAACTGTGGCGAAGGGAGGGGGGAAGTAATTAAACATTACGAGGTGTGAGGTGATAAATAAACATTTAATTAAAGGATTACGTCTCTTAATATGTACTCGTTATATGTAGGTGGAACTGTCTAGACAATTTTATATGCCATGAAGGTACGCATGAAGCAGGTTGTTAGGACTAAATGGATTAGGATGAACTGGTTCTACAAAATATTGATTTATTTCTAAATCTGCGTTTAATTGATAATCAAATGTTGTGATTTATAGAGCCTCTACGAAGTTTAGAAAACCGGATATAAATCTCGCTACCATCCACTTGATGAATGATATCGAGCATCTTCTTCTCCAATCTCCAGCACATGAATCCAGAATACGTTTTCAAAAAACGTATTGATGAAAATACCGAAAGGTAGAAGGAAAAAGATAGTCATAGCATTTTGGCATGCGAGCAATTCAACGCTTAATATAACATAAAAAAAACACGCACTTTTTTTTTTTTTTATTAATATTTGGAAATATAAACGAACCCTAATTTTTCGGCAGTATCGAAACCTAGGACTGAAACTTACAAAGCAAAGTACCTTGTCGTTTCATTATCAGATGGCATGTGCTAAGCTCTGACCCTAATTTGACACAAAAGTTCCAGGTAGCACAATTTCAACACCCCCAATCAACCCCTAAATTTACGTCCACGTATAACCTCGCGACATGGGCCACCGAAATAATTTACGATTGTTTTCAATTCTTCGCCTGAAATTAATTGATTTCAACCACGAAAGCCTAGCCCGTTTTACCTGGCAGTACTTGGGTAATTCGAATCATATCCAGCGCTCAACGACAACTTGAAATCAGTATCACGCTACGGTGCAACCGGTCGACTGCTATCATTATGTCATGTGCTAGCCTTCGGCTATATCCGGCTGTATCCGAGTCAATACTCAAGGTGATGCACACGCCAACATAATGCTGAACTCTAGCAATTAAACAAATGAAAATATTATTTTATAATGTAGACGGATAAATTAATTTAATTTAAAATACTTTGCAGGCATTGTGCTGTTACACAATGAGGGGTTAGCCAATATGCTCTAATTTGATTCTCTGGAATTGTAGCGGATCCTTTATCATTTTATTTACAAGTGAAAAGGTCATTCAGTTGGTGGTGTACCCGTGCATAATGGTACAGGTCGTGACCTATTTGCTCGGGGACCACCCGAGCATAATCAGTTCAATAATCTGCGAGGAAAATGTCTTAATTCAGTATGGCGTGCCAGAAAGTGTGGTTTCTTTACAACTCGAGAAATCTATTCTATTTGCAGAAAGCAATATTGATCAAGTCGGGTCGATCATTCGGTTCTCGCGCGACCAAGGTACTCTGGGGCGCCAAGCAAGAGGTCCACAGATACATTACCAAATAAAATAATCACATTTTCATTTTCCAGTCTTAAAAAAAAACAAAAATAAATGTAATGACGATGCTCAAAACCTCCCCTTCAAAAATTGTATCGCCGGATGTGGGTAAAATTACTCGGATGATTTTTATATTCGGTTAATTGAGTTCCGGACCTAATTGCATCTAATTATCCTTGATATCAGACATGTTCCACTTGAACAGTAACACGTAGACAGAGGTAACATCTTCAAATCATAACCAAGCGACAACACATCTGAGCTTGTTGGTAGGTGCCCACGACAGGAAATGAGTGTGTATTGGAAATGAGTCTTAGCGAGCACCCACCCTTCCTTTCATCAGATCAACGCTAATAAGCATTGGAATAATAGACCGAGACGACAGATTAAACGAATGAGTAAGAATTAAGGTCAGCTAATTGTGTTCACTGAGGTCATTTTAAAGCTAGTGGACTCTTGCAGCATTGTTGCCAGCGTTAGGTCCCCAAGCGGCAAACAGTAAGAGCCATTCAGTAACGCATCAATGAACGAGTATTACGAGGTTAGGAATTATTGTTCGGATTGTAATGATGACTATGTGGGCTGACGCCACTGACAATCGCACGTTGCTCTAGCGTACTTTTACATCATGGTACCTGTCCTTCTGGTAGCATCACACGAAACCAAGCAATTATTTGTGAGTTTGAGGGCGACAAGAGAATCAAACACCTGAAATATTGTTACTGATAACAACTTTGTAGTTATCAGAGATGGTGTTAGGAAAATCACATATTATGACAAAGGTAGGGGCATTTACTTAATATTTTCTAGATTTTTTTCCAAAATTACCTGAATCCTATATATTATTATGGTACTTAATTATACAGATCGTACCTTCAGGTTGTAAACCAAAACAACGATACGGAAATTAAAAATATTTCAAACAACCACATTATAGTATAGTACTTGGACCCCAACGTGATTTTTTATTATTATTAAAAGTCACTCAAAACGCAGACTCCGCTTTTCACGACGGGCAGGTGGTTTTATCAGAGAATTGAATCAGCTAAGCACAACTAATAGGGCTAAAGTTTCAGTAGGCAGGCATATAATACCCATCGAATAATGCACAAACCTGCAGCAGCAGCAGCAGCAGTAGCAGCGCATTTTTTACCTGGCAAATGATCAGTAAGAAAATAACAGCCAATTAAAAGCATTTTAATGGCAGGGGTTTAAAACGCAGTACAACCAGAACTAAGACCTTTGTTAATGCAGTTGACTTTTACGAAAACAAAGCAGTTATTATGATCGTGATAATCGCATTTACCTTTTTCACGGAAAAACACAGTCGTTGGAATACAGGGTGGAATAGAAATTATACGGCGCCTCTTTGCAACCAACCAATAGTGGATGTCGGCAGCGCCAAGCATTTTATTTCAAACAATAATAACATTTGAGTAAGCAATTATATTAATTAAAGGGTATGCATGTAATATGGTTCTATAAATTTTAGATACCAATCTTTTGTAGTAAATTATCGAATGTTTACATAGAAACGATGATTAAAAGCATATTTACAACGTAAATCACAACATGTCACCTACAATTCTAGAACACATGCTACCGGCAAGTAATGGTGACAAGTGGTATGACGTATTGATAAAAAAAAAAGTACCTAACATATCAAGCCAAGTGTGGTTGGCCACCCCTGGTCCAAGCTGCAGTCTAGCGTCTAGCTTGCATTTAAATGCATTTCAGGTGAACAGTGGCCCAGGCTGCAGGTGGGTCTCACACACACTCTCGTATGCAGTGCACTTTTCACTTAGGAAGGTAATTAAATAGGTTTTTTTGTGTGGCCGTCTGCGTCTGGGCCTTTCTGGTGCCGACACAAAATACTGCACCATTGATTCATTGAGTGGAATAAAACCAATCAATTGTCACGATGCATCTAATCCTGGCGCCTTGTTTTATATGAGACACTGCGATTTTAAAGTAATTTTGTCAAATAATCATTTTTTTCAGAGTACCTATAGAAACAATGTACAGTCAAAAGCAATGAATATAAATTTCAGTCCAATCTAATTTCTGTTTGGTCGTTTAATTAGCTTCCACTTCACTTTCATGTCTGAAAATCACTGTCTACATACCAATCTATTGAAATCAGCGCTTTACCGTCACAACAATCCACAACCCGTCGATTATGAACTCACAGATGCAAACAGTCAACGACTAATACCGGTCAAAAGAAAAAAAAAATGTCGAGGTTTGCCCGAAGAGTGAAAAAAATAAAAAAGTCGTTTTGTGCGCAACGTGTGCACATGCAGCAAATTCTCATTGTGATATTGAAAACCAGATACACGAGGGGAAGGCGCAACTCGTGTTAGAGCTTTCATATTGGGGTCCCACATTTGGAGGTTTCAAGAGCATTCAAATTATTATAAAACCAACCAGTATAAGGAGGCGTGCATTACGTCTAGATGAATGAACTCGATAGAAGCGCACAAAATAGTAGTTAAATAATGCGACACATTGAAAGCTTAGTGGTAGTTGGCGGCAGTATGTACTGGTAACTTCTTCGTTGTTGTGGCTTGCACGGGGGAAAAAAATTGAAAACACCGAGGAGAAATGTGTCATCCTTTACTGTTCAAGTATCTTTTCTATGTACCTTAATTTGCATTCTCCTCCTTCGCCTGCGTTTGAGTTTCTTTCCCGTATCTCGTTGTTGGGAAAAGGAAAATGAAACTTTTGAACTTAAAAGCACTGACCATATCCATCGATGAACACAGAAAAAAATTCGCTGTGGTGAATATCAAGAATTACAATACAGAGGTAGTGTAAAATATACTTTATGGAACCGTACAGCTTCCATGTTGTGGGGTGATGCGAACAAGATCGGTTGCAACTGGCCTCGATACAGCGCAAAAGGGCGCAAATAGCTCAGAGCAATGAGAATGCTTCACCTATTTGCGCCACAAGGATGAAACGCATTACATAAATACAATTTCCAGACAAGTCAAATTGCCAAGTGAAACTATCAACTTTCCCATGATCCTATGCTCGATATCATGATAACATGAAGATGAAATCCATCACCTATCTGATGCATACTTCACGTTTACATGCCATATTGTAATTTATAAGATGACATGAGGAAATAATAGATTTCATCACCCGTTTACCCTTGCAGCAATTTATTATTCTAAAAATGGCTGACAGAATTAACACACCAACACAACGATTACTGGCAAATTTCATGAACTATAAAAATGCTTTGGGAGAGATCTGTACTGATCTATGTGTCTTGCAGACGTCGTAGATATTGTGTTTTGTAAAATGTCAAGGCACTATGAAGTGTGGAGATCGAAAATGTTGTTGCGTAATGTGTGAGCAGCGCAGTGCAATTGTACGAATGTGTAAGTTACGCGAGAAGCTGTAAAAGTAACGAGGGCATGATACCCGAGTCTAATTGCATGTTAGAAGGTGTGCAGTCACTCAGGATCGGCCGCCATGCTCACCTCACCTCCAGGTTTAACCGTTTGCAAAAAACGATTTGATTTCATCAGCCTCTGCAAAGCTGAAAAATTTCTTAGGGATGAAGTCTTTTGAAAACTTGCCCCAATTAACTAATCATCTGCGGTTGAAAAGAACACAGTTGGACTATTAAATGCGACGACGACCAAGAACTTTTAAATTTTCAACATTTACATGATAAATATTGCTTCATATTTCCCTGTCATCTCACAAACTGAAAGGTGTCACTCTTTTTTAGCAACACCACACAATGATAAGTGACAGACAAACAACCATTAAAAATATGATATTTTACTTCCTACATAATTAAACACCAACTATCTTCCATATAAATTTTGTATGCCCACTATATCATAGCCACAATTATTTCTTTAAAAATTGACAAGTACTTCATTTGTCATGCATAAATTTGATGCGAATGCTTAGCTACAATCTCTACGATATAATTATTGCACTGGATTGAAGTGTTTATAAGGTCGTGTCTTGTCAGTCATTTGCAATATACGTACCCGTAATTATTACTATTGCCAGATCTAGGAAACTAAGGCAGGCATTTCTCAACTTCGTTCACGATCTTAGGCAAATTATAGCGCGGTTTCGATGCCGATGTTGGCATTATGCTAAGATGCGTGCAAAAGAGTGGGAGGTCCATCGGACGGACGGCTGGACAATAAGCCGTAGTCTGCACAGTTTTGCATTCTCTTGGTTTCACTCATTACCAAGCGAGCTGTACCTATTGGAACACACACTCACTGGTACATTCACTCGTACACTCGACGAGTTCAATATAATTATTGAGATTTGACCTGGAAATTTAAATTCTAGAATTGATTCCGCGAAAGCAACTAATAAAGAATAAAATATCAGAAGGTGAATTCATAGCCAGCTAAATTTTTATCATACGCAGGTACATTTTGATCAAAACAGTTTTATTGAGACTGTGGACAATCCAAAATTCTATTTCGGTAGACGTCCCGTTGAATGGTAGATAGGTGTTATACACAGTATACGCTTATACAAACCCAGCTCTAAATTCTATTGGGCAAGTAATTATAAGATCTTCCTCAAAGCACGCTCTCATTCCAAATTGAAGTGAGGTATTGTGGAAAAATTAGGAGAAAACTCGAAAAGTAGGTAAGTCAATTGCACAGCGTTTTAATTTTAAGCCCAGTGCAGCGTTATTCCGCCTACATTAATATAATAGTTGTAGGTTGACTACATTATGGACAAAATCAGTCCAAAGAATGTATTAAATTAAAATCGCTCTAAATTTGCAAACAGAGGGAAATTGCGAAATACATTTTGCGACTGTACGATTGAAAAATATTTTCGAGCCGGCAACCCTATTGACAACATCGATATTTACTACCAGATAATGAAACCCTTGGCTATCAGAGTTAACCAGCCCTCGTGATAAATCATCACGACCGGAAACGGAACCGAGTCTTGCTACCCACGGGCCAATCTAGTATTTATTTCATTGACCTTACCGGTTAAGAAGGATCAAACCACCATACAGTCACTTTATAAGACAGAGAAGATGCTCTCGTCTTTAATTCGGAAGCTTTTGATTAATGTTTGGCTACTCTGCCAGCCCGGGAACAGAGAACCACGGAGAATCGTCCAGCAAACTGATTTCTGAGAGATGGAACTGTTCCGAGTCGTTCGAGTCGTTCGTGTGTATAGGTGTGTAGGTGCACCAATTACTCCACCACGGACACCCACGTCTCACACGCAGTGCTGAATCGAACAGCAATGGCGCAATTTACCTACAAGTATTTTTGGTAATACAATGCGTTGTAAAGTAAAGCATTTTTTTTCCAGTGGTGCAATATCTTGTCGTTTATTACGGCTGTTGGCCGAGGATGCATCACTGAAAACTGAGCCTAAGACGAGTGAAAGTAATGATTGTTATGGTGCCCTTTCACGTTGGTATTGTTACACTTAAAAAATTGCATAATTGGTGTCGGAATTGGTGTACACTGTACAGTCTACAATAATTACACATTAAACAATCAATATGGTTCAGAGGATTAATATTATGAGTGAAAGCACGAAAGTATACGTGCGACTTCGAGTCACGTCTGATGTCATATTTTCAGCAGAATACTCACATTTTAATAGCTAATTTCTAACATTTGCAAACCTAAGTTTAGCTGTTCGTTAAAATTGCATTATCACAATTTTGGTAGGGTCGATTTTTCATTTTCATGCTTTTCTGTGAGAAAAATATCATGAAAGCTTCCCGTAGCCTTACAAAGTTAAATAATAACAGAGTGCTGTGACGCAATAATGTGTAGTATTAGAGACAGCCCCTACTATAGCAATTGTGATAAATAAGTTACAGATAATTGCTTGATTGGTAAATGCCTGGCTATGAAACCGCTTACCTACACCCCCAACACCTATAATAGTCGGCGACGAAATTCATACCTCAATCGATCCCGATTATTCAATGACTTCACCTTCTGCTTCTGCCGTGCGGTTGGCTCCGATGCGAATTTAGCAGTTAGCGGAATGGACCAGACAAAGTCATCTTTGAGTTACCGATCCCGACGCAATCTAGATAAACTTTTCCTCCCCATTTCGACTGCCTTTATAGCCGATTCGTCGGGAACAGATAAACACAGTTATCAGATCTCTGGCTGATTTCACGGATACTTGGCTTAATCGCATCCCAATAGTCAAGAGCCTAGTCAAATAACCAATAAGCCTTTGTAGCAAGCAAGGTATACACCTTAATAGTGTGTAGTTTAGCAGTTCGGTGGAGGAGATAACGTAAAGGTATGAGAAGTATGTTCATGTTGTTCCCGATCTCTCCAATTAGGCGATAGTACACACTATACAAGTGGTCCTTTTAGCCAATTTGTCCCCCATGCAAATAAATATTTAGGCAGATTAACTGATTGTTGGCTTAATTAATACTAACAACGTTCAAAATTGTAAGGGGACCATGATAATCAAGATAGTTCACTACAAAATCAATAAAAGAAGTGTCGTAATTCGAAAATTTTCAACCGATTTCCAGTAGAACGCTGTGCAACAACACTTAGGGAAACGTTGGTTTCTGTGGCTATTTCTATAACGATGCGTGGCTTCCAAAAACAAATTAGGGTTAACTCCGGTATCAACTGGCATCATTTCGTGCCAATATTCTTTGTGATCGGTTCTAAGTTGTGTTTGGATGTTAACAAATAGCAATGACACACTGGGTAGCATAGAAGCTATGGTACTAGACGCTAAGGGGAGGTTTGTCATACAATGAACCCCTTTAAAATATACTCATTCACCCCATCAGATTGAATCCCTCAATAATTTTCGAGTTGGTTAGGCGTTTGCAGCAGTAGGATCTTGCTTTGTGTTTCAGCTCTGCTGCTGCTGCTGCTGCTGCTGCTGCTGCTGCTGCTGCTGCTGCTGCTGCTGCTGCTGCTGCTGCTGCTGCTTGCATATAGCGAATAGCGAGCAACGTCCCAACATCCACACGTTGGACGCCCGGATGACGATTAAGGGGTGAGTGAGTCGGGTAGGGGGCAAGGGAGCTGATATCCTGCTGACATCATATCGTTGTGTGGAAATACAAGCGCATATATAAGAGGTCTCATCAGAATCAATCAATAAAGTGTGTAGCATGTTAATTGCGTTTGTACGCAACTATAATATACATGTTTCTTGTAAAATTTTGATCGAGATATTTATGAAAAATTCTGCGGTGAACCACACGGCGGTGGGGTATTTGTTCATTGATGCTTGGGGCCATGTTGGCTCTATAGGGATTCCTTTGGTATTCTGGTGTTACATCAAACAAAGCTACAAAAATGGCTTCATAAATAAACCCTTTTGTTACGCAACACTCCCTTTAAAGTTTTAATGTTATTTTTTAACACTCCAATTAAAATCAGCGCTTGTGTAACATTTCTGCGCCAATTAAACAGGCGCGTGCTGTCCGCATGTGCTCTCCGGTATCTTCCGCATTTGACCGATATTCAGAATTTCCTCCCGTAATGAGCCAGGGAAAGGCGCGCTTCGGATTTTGATTTTCAACTGACTCGAAGTACGAAATGTTATCAATTTCATCTTCAATTGATACTATACGACAGCATCGTGCTGTTTTTTCTGCATTTACCTGTCTGACAATGTCACTTTGTTCGTCGCGTTTACTCATACCAAAGGCCGAACTCCGGAGCACAGTTTCCGTTAACCCAAGTCAGATTATAATAGAGATCGCTAACCGATGACGCTCACAATACGCCCCTGTCAAACTATAAGGCTGAATATAGTTGGCGAATATTTCAACAGAGGTTAACAGAAAATAAAATAAAAGGTGGTTCGACAAAGCATGGTACGCGTGAGGACAAAAGATGACCCCCCTCATTTTCACTCAATAGAAGCTGGCTGCTTGTAACATAGCCAGAATCCACTCACATCGAATGATACGAATATCCCTATATATATATATATTTGAAAATGCAACGTTTCAGACGTTGTGGTACACTAAATACAAATCGTTGCCGACTTCCTTCCGGCATTGCAATTAAAGAAGCTCGCCGATGCCGGTGCTCTTTAAGGCACTTCCGGAAGAGTCTCCGAGGTTCTGGCCTGGAACGTCCTGTTGGAAGCGTGAGAACTCTAGACGTCACCAACCAACCGTCAAACAGAAGTCAGTCAGCCAAATTCGGCGGGCGTCTACGAAATCAGCAACCCTTCACTTTGCGCGGCTACATAATAATAATAAGAGTCACGTGCAATTGACACCGAGCTCGAGAGTTCGTCGGAATTCCTCGACCTCGCAGCAGCACACAATGTGTGACTTCCGTTTTTCTCCTCAAGTAGCGCTCGCGTTTTCCCACCAGAGGTCTTGAACACGACAGACAGCGAGAAAAAATGTGTGTACATTTTAGCCCATTCCTCGCGGTGCCAGCTCCACGCCAAGTTTCCAATTTATGGCTAGCACAAGGTAGCGCGTCAATTAGTTTATTTACCTTAATTATCTTTTGAACAACACCACATCATAAATATGTAAATACATTTACAAAAATAGAATATTTTCTCATGGGCTAAGCATTGTCCTGGAGAAGAGTTCCTTGTGATAATAATCTAGACGGAGGGCAGACTGAAGCGATCGCGTAATGTTGGCTTCGTGGTCTACAAGGACTACAGCAGACACACAGCACGAGGGAAGGATGTCGATGGGACGCCGGTAATGCAATGCTTGGGTGCTGTCCATGGGTGATATCCCTTGGCCGCCTCGCCTGGTGACCGCTGAAATCATGGGCTAGAACGATAGCACCATGGCGGGCAGCGAGCAGCGAGCAGCGGGCAGCTAACCAGCTAGCACGTGGTCATTTCATTGAGCACACTCGAAAGTTGTGCAACAAAACACCCAAACGGTCAGCCCACACATTCACGCCTGATTGGCCGCGCTCAAAGAGCGCCACATCAAATGCTGGATTCTCTTCCCGATTTACACGCTTGTACTTGCTCATTGTCCGCGAGCTAATGCGTAGGACTGGTCCACATCTCTGTGTGTTGGTCGCTACTGGGTTGGGTATTTAACCAACAAACGTAAAATTGTCTTTGAAATAACCAGCATATATTTGCTCGATTCATTTTAAATTATTATGTCAGACTTCCCATAACCACACAAGGTATTATTGTTAAATCGAAAAATTGGGGAAAAAATCCTGGCTTCGGAATCAGTGTCTATTGACAATAATTGATTTCCCGTCTAGGAAAAAAGACAAACAGTCATACACTCAAGTACTGTATTATAATATTCTAGTTTAACCAACACCCCAAAAGAGGATAGCCCAAGTGTCAGTTATCAACCAAAGACCACTATTTTACCCAAATAATAAGTTTCAATGACTGCTATACTATTATCCAGATCTGGCCCCGTTGTAAGTTGACATTGTAGTTAATCTGCGTCAATAACTACATGGTTTCGGATGAAACAGCTGGCCGGGTGCACACCGCACATGAGGTGGGGGAGGACGTGGGGTGTACGGAGGCGGGCAGGAGGGAGGGAGGCAGGCGGAGGGAGTTATACGGCCAGGGTGCCGAGGGAAGGGTGTATTTCACAGCTCAAACAAGCTTAGCCGGGGCTTCACTGTTCCCAACCACCCATCTGGTTAGCGGACACCGGGCATGGTGCACACATCACACAATCCTACTCGTCGCCAGCGCAGACCTCGTCTCGAGCCCACGTTTCAAAACGGAATTGATACTACACATTAGATACGGGACAAACGAGACACTCAAACATGGTTATTTGATGCAATTATGGCCTCCTAATGCCGGTTTTATTCGAGTAAACGTAAACTTGAAACGGAAAATTGGATTATGAACCTTTTCAAGTCAATGGAAAGTGTGCAATACAAGTGATTTTTAGCAAATTACATTGCCTCTAACCAACTTAAATTATTTTCTTATTTTGGTCAATATAAAATTTTCAAAGGCACTCTTCTCTTTAGAATAGTTACTCTCAAAAGTCTCAGCGCTGATTGTAATAGTTTCGGTTCACTATTTAAAAAAAACATATATTTTATTAACTTTGAAACAAAAAAGAGTTGATCGATTTTCCGGGCGTCTTGGACGACAGTTTTCGCCGCGTCGTCGTGAGCCGCGTCCGCGTCGTCGCCGACACACGCGCGTCGCGCACGCGCATTATACGCAAGTTTAAAAACTTAATTAGATTCGCGATGAAGCTGCATATGGACATTATTAATTAACACTTTGTGAACAAACGATGCGGTGAACTGGCAACCCTGTGTTCACAACAAATCAATGAAAACAGCGTCGGGCGCTAGGCGAGCGAGCGACAGCCAGTGGAACGGCCCCCCCGATCCCTCCCCCCGTGACCGTGTCTCCTACACGCCGATCCGACGCAACCCGCAATCCACGAGCATCGCCGGCAAGCGTCGGGCACCGCGGCCGCACGCCGCGGCAATGACAGCACCGGCGCCTCGACGTCAACACGTGGCGATCTTGGGGATCAGCAGCAGGTGTTGCCGATTGTTGGACGATCGACGCGTTCGGGTGCGGGCAAAAAAAGCGGCGGGACCGCGCGCCGCTTGCAAGTTATTAAGTGCTGGCGGGGTCGCTGCTTATTATTTTAATTGCGGTAGCATTAACATATCTTGGTCCTTGTGCGCGTATGAGTTGAAGCGTTTTTTTTTTTGGTGTATTGAAATAATATCCTCGTCCAATCTTCGATCAAACTATATTTCACGCACTTTTAAGTCGGTAATCTGAAATTTTTGTAAAACGAATTATGGCACGTCACTGAAAAGCTAACTTTGCTCGTTTACCCATTAAAAGGCCTATTAAGAGATTAACTAAACTTTCGCCTGTTATTATCTCAAGATATTAAACGTGATATCATTACTGCGTTAATCTGAGCGGGAACCTCTCGTGTTTTTTTCTCCCCCCCCCCCCCCCCCCCCCCCCACCACACCACTCTGCGGGCCACGAAAGGCTCCGTGACAGAGGAACCAGTGCTGGCATAAGCCGGGGGAGCTACCGTAAACCACATCGCTCTCAACACTGCTAAGTCAACTCCCTTCCCCTGTCCACCCGCCCGCCGCCGCCCAAAATTGCCCCTATCGCCCCCCTCCCTCCATCCCTCCCACCCCCCAACACTCCAACTAACACTCTTCTTTAATAATACAAACGTAATTAAAACTGAGCAGAGCGTTACTTTAAGCTGCGTGTCATTGTTTAAATTATCATGGCTATTTAGACGCTACCCGATAAATTAATAATGATGGCCGAAATCAATAGCGATGTGCTACCCTTTCAAAATTAAAAATGAATTTTTATGTTGATTATTTAACGGGACGTGGATAAAAAATATCTGCGAAATGCTGAAATCTGAAGCTTATGAATAATATCATGAAACATGGTTTTCTGCACGGTAAGTACGCTCGCAAGTTTTTTGCCCTGATTTCTTACCCGGCGCTATACGTGTAGGTAGGCTACTCAAAATTCTAGCCAGCTCCATTGTGGTTTAAATTTTAAATGCAACAAATACGGTATTCAACGTTAAAAACGAAAACGATGTTATGAAAACGAACGGGCGGACAGGCAGGCAGCTCACTCTATGGAGTGAAATATTGGCTAGCCAGCCGCACGGCCACGGGCACATGTCCACGGGATCAGAGGGCTGTTCGACGAACACAAAAGCCGAAAGCGCTTAGCTTGTTTTGCTTTTATCGCATAGTGGCAATCGAATGTCTTCATCGAACTAAGACAATACCGATTGCCTTATTTGCAGCCTCTTTGTTCGGCATGCAAGGAGGCGAATCAATCATGATTAATGTAATCACCAGATATGCGTTGATGTAGCTATAGCTCCTAAATCATGCCTGTATCATGTGCCCGCGAGTGCGACGACAAGCTAGTAGCGACATGCGAGATTGGAGAAGGGTGAACATGTCTTCCTCTTCTGCCAGCCTGCCTGCCTGCCTGCTTGCTTGCTTGCTTGCTTGCTGCCTGCTTTCCTGCTTGCTTGCCGCCCATCTTTGTCGGAGATTAGGTAATCAGCGCATTATACATGAAGGGCTAATGAACATTGCGTCGTGTCACACGTAGATCATACTTAGAAGATGAGGAGGAACGATCCCTGCCGAAATGAGATGTGTCATCTGAAGTGTGATGTCTATGAGCCTTAGAAAACTGCTGCAATTTAATTACTGCTAAATTTTTAATGAGGATTTCGAAATCACGTCGCAAGTTTTACTTTAATAGTTAGAGGCGATTCACGACTGGAGCGTTAGTCATTAGAGAAACCAAAATTCCTGGTGTGCCATTTTCATAAAAATAAATCAGTTTATCTCACAATCTGGAGAAGGGTACAGAAGAAACAGTTAGAAACCCAAATTGGCTGCTGATAATACACTCAGGGATGATATCCCGGCTTGCCGGCAGCAGCGACAGCGCGACCGAATGAGGCCACACAAAGCGACATAATTTGCTGTCCTTCTGATTGATATGATTGTGAGTATAAGGGGCGGCAGGGGGACACGCGGGGTCGCGGAGGAGGGAGGGATGCCCACTAGTGGCGCGACGAGAGAGCAGCGAGCGACGCGCGGGGGTGAGAGTGAGAGAGGAAGGAACCTACACCACCACCGCCGAGTTGGACATGATCGTCGAAGCACTGAAAGAAGGGATGACGCCTGAGTTCGCCAGCTCAAGTATCGATTCTAGCTCCCATAGTCCAAACCCAACAACAACCCCTTTGGGGATCGCCCCTTTCGCGTGACATACGTGCTGGGGCAGGCAGGCAGGCAGGCAGGCAGGCAGGCAGGCAGGCAGGCAGGCAGGCAAGCTACCCAACGGCGGCGGCGTCAGCGGCGGCGTCGGCGGCGTCGGCGGCGGCGGCATCGAGCGCCGTGACCTCACGCACCCCCTCTCAGCCCCCACGCCCCTAGCACCCTCCCTCCCCTTCCCACGGCCTCTCTCTCCCTCTCCCCCCCCCCTCCCCGGGCCACCCCTAGCGTGGCCCAAGCACCCCCATCCACCTACACGTTATACGTACCACGCTGGCAAGAAACACGAACCCATTTATAGCCGTGGCATCCAGTGACATTCCGTTAAAATTAGCAAAGGTCGTAGTTCGAGCCGCATGCAATTTTCGTCGATTCTCATGCCGCTTTGGTACGAAATGTTGCATGCGTGTAATTGTTTTTGTTACGCGAAATAATTCCTTCGTCTGTGTCTGTGTGTGTGTACGCTTGCGTCTAATGTGCAGTATCCATTCTGGCGAGGGAAGTCGCGGAAGTTGGTTTTGTGTTCGGATTACATAATTTTCCTCTCGTCTTTTGTTTCATTTACGAGGTGCAACCTTGGTGTAATTGGTTCAACTCATATCTGAGTTCTTAGGTTATAGAGTAGGATTCTGCCTGCAGGTTAACTCGGCCCTTACGGCTAAGTCTCAACTTCTTCAACTCCGAGCTGAGAGAAAACCCTAAATGAAAAAAGATGCAAAAGTACACTAGTTCCTATAATCCCACAAGAAAAGCTGTCTATACCGTGTATTAGAGGGAAACTTCCCTTGACCACTGAGAAACTGTGAAACTTAGAAATTGAGAAAGCATCCATGACCACAGCTCGTAATTTCAAGGTCGCCGATTGATCTTGGCTGCTGGCTGTTGTTATACGACCAGATACAACAGATTATAAATTTCCCAACCAATTATTGCCAGCGTAAAAGCGGGCTTTTGTGTCAAGAGCAGCGCAGCACACAGCACCCAGCACACCACGCGCTGGCAAACGAGAAGCTGCCAATTGAACGGACGAGGCCGAGCGCGACGCAGCATCGAGCGTCGCGGCGTCCTCTGGATTTCCCGGCAGCGTCGCCGCCGGCTCTCAGCCCGTCGCGCGCGCGGAGTGCGAGCCACAAGTTCACCCCATTTCCCCCGGCCGCGAGTCAGGGGGGGGGGGGGCAAGGGGGCAGAGCGTCCCCCAACAATGCTGCTCGAGGACGCCGAGGGGAGATTGTCTCCATGCGACGGTGTCACCAATAACACTTGCTCGGGAGGACGCCGAGAGCGCGGGGTTGATACTTGATAGGCGTTCATCAGGAGACGCGTCTAGGTGGATCTTTGCGCGCGGGTGTTTGTGAGTGTGTGTGTATGTATGTGTGAGGCGATATCGAATCTGAGATGCTGCGACCACGTTCTCGCTGACATCTCGCGTGGATGGAAACGACGGTGAAGAAAATTTTTAAGAGAAAATAAAATTATGCGCGGTCCGTCTTGCATACAAAAGAGCATTTTGCCAAGCGCAACGTGCTGATTTTACTAAAATGAACGGCGAAAGGCATCGTTGCGTCACCAGGAAATAATCTGCAGCGACAATTGGCGATAGCCAATATACATCGGAGACGAGCAGAGCTGTTCGAAAGTAATTTTGAAAATAATGGTTTCTTTGAGAGGATATTGCCAGTAAAGAGAATAAAACTGCGACAAGCGACAACAAGCAAATGCCAAACCACGCCCGTTGTCAACGGGGAGTCTTGTTGCGCACATGGTCACCCGTTTTCTCCCGGTGGTGACGCCACTGGCGAGGGCAGCTGAGCCAGTCACGTGGGTCGCTGGTCGTGCAACTTGGATGCAAGCACCAGGCCGGTAGCAGCGGCGTGGGGGAGGAGATACTCGGCTAGAGACAATACAAGCTCCACAAGCCGGTTTATAGTTCACGTCACAACAAATGAGAGTCTGAGCTTCTAAAGCAAGGGTTGCTTCTTGCTATATTCCACCACCAGGTGGTAACTGGTTAACAACCGGTTGTTGTTTGAAATTAACTACTAAAATAACGTTTTGTCATATACTTTAGTCGGGAGAAAAATTTTGGAAATTTTTCATCATAAGGAATCAGCATAAGGAAACTCGGTCATTATGGCGGGGGTCCGAGCCCGTCCGTCCTGCGGCACTGGACGGGCGTTATCTGGGCGCCGCGACGCCGTGCAGGGCTAAGAGACGCTGGCCGCAGGGCCAAGGTAAGGGCCCTGGGTGCTGAACGCAAGTACAAGAACGCTGGCTGCTTCGAACGCTGAATGCTAAACGTTGAACATTGAACGCTGAACGCTGAACGCTGTGCACCGAGCATGCAGCAGCTGCCAACGTGCGATGACACGGGGGCGCCGATCCCGCGGGGGTGGGGGCAGCTGGGGGAGGGTGGCAGCGGCCTGGCGTTGGAGGGGGGTGGCTGCAGGGGGTGGCCGGGGGGGGGGGGGTGGCAGATGACGACGCGGCGCGGCGGCCCGGGGGTGGATTAAGGGGCGAGCTGCAGGGGGAAGGGGGTGCGGAGCAGCGTGAAGTGTCGCGCGGAGGGCAAGACAACCCCGTGGGCTGGGGTGGGCTCCTGCAGTCATCGAGCCGCCAATTATTGCCGCCGGCCGCCGGGTTCGACGGGGCTGAAACGCCGCGCGTCGCCGATTTGCTGGCCGGGGAAGTGTTTGTGATTGCCAGGTTAGGGCTGCGTTGACCCAAGATTGTAATCGTTGTTGTCTTTAAGTATGATAGGGCATTAGCAAGCTGAATCAGAAGAACATATTTAATGACGAAAAGCTTTGTTCATAAATTGCATTTAGTTTTTCTCGGGAAACATTAAATGCAAATAAGCTTTGTTTGCTAAGTGCACTGAGATTTTTTTCCGTCGTGTTCTAGGCCAATTTGCGCAACTTGATTTTTCTTCGTATAATCTTTGTTTCCCCAGAGATAAGCAAAGACCCGGCACACACTGTATAAGATCTACTCTTCAAATCAGTCAATGACACGGAAAAGAGATTTTAACTCGGCGCCAATCGCCGGTCGATTCGAACTACAGCTCCATCTGTCTCGTTTTCTCGTTTATATAGAAAAATTACCCCTCATATCACATAATGTATACGAGATAAGCGAGGGGTTGTGTTGCCAATCAATGAGAATCCTCACCCACTCATTTTCCGCGACCCTCAACCCTCGGCCCACTGCCGCCACCCCCCCCCCCCCCATCCCCCTGCCCACGTCAAGCCAAAACACTTTTGTGTGTGTCTATGAAAGTAGATAATCTCTACGCCGAGTGGCCGATGCCAGCCACGTGGTCGAAATGACGTCACCCCCAGTGAGCCCAGCAGCCAGCTGGTCCGAGGAGCCGACCAGGCGTCGGCGTCGACGTCGCGACGCTTCACGTTCGACGGCAAAACGTCGGGACAAAACGCCGGCGCGATCGCACGTGAAAAACTTGCTCTAATTACTATCATCAATTAATCGGTTTATCTTTCAGTGTCACGCCAGGCGTGCCACAGGTAAATTCGTCCATTTATATGCCGCATTTTTTGTCTTTTTAAGTGGCGGTTAATTAACTCGATGTTCTTGCGTCTCAGTCGGATTGGAGACACGAGTTTATTTGAAAAACGTGGAAAATTTAGTTGACAAATAAATAAATATTTTTGCTAGCCAGGCGGCTGTGTATTTAGACATAAGTTAACAGCATTAAATTAAGTTAATTTCTGGTGGGCTTCACGAAAAAAAGGGGAAGTAACTCACAGAAATAAAATCGAAATCACGCAGGCATGTGTGAACGATATTAACCAGAACTATAAACGAACAATAAATGTCCATATAAACTATCAAACGCTAATTTTTTTATACGTAAATTAAGTCGTAAAATTCGGTTGTTGTGGCAATGTACACGTGAATTAGTGAGGGAGTTGCCTGTGTGGCTGCTGCTGCTGCTGCTGCTGCCACTGCCGCTGCTGCGGCTGCTTGCCGTCGTATAACATCTTGATAAGCGGCTATAACAAGAGACTTAAAAGTTAATTTGACGGTGTTTAAACGGCTATTCCATGGCTATCACTCGCTATGGCTACACTACGTGTCTGACTAAGTATTCCTCACTATGTCTGTCTAGCCGCAGACTGTAGTGTAGTGCAAGCACAAAGAGCTGAGACTTAAGTAAGAAGTCAGTGTGAAACAGATAATTTCAGCAAAGCACGCATAAAAATGTCAACCATGACAACACCTTCTGAACATCTCTGGTTTGATATCGTTCATATCACTGGAAACTTGGATTTAAGCTAATGATCACCATTGCTCAAAATTAATTTCCTTGGTTCTTGTCGCCTTTTGTCCTCGAGCCAGAACATCTAACGCGTGGTGTGGCGACCATTTGATGACGCATTAGGTATGGAGGCCATTCAGGCCATCCCTTGACTGAACCCGACTGTAGTGAGCATGGCTTCGAGGCGAAGACACGTGTAAAGAATGTTCAATTACTCGTCGCTTGAGCGCCGTGGCGCTGATTGTCTGTAATTACCCGATGGCTGGAGAGCGACGATGATTAAACCTCACTCCTTCCCTTGATAGATGATTTATTGCGTATTGCGCGCCGCCGACCGATTTTAACACGTTTCTTTACGTTTCCACATCGATTGTTACAGTCTCATGCACATCATTTTGCTTGGTGCGCTCACAGTCGCAAGACGAGTGTTTTTAATCAGGAACAATCATTCTATGTGTTCGGTACTAAAATGCTGAATTTGATTTGTCGACTTATTTCACAAAAATAAACGTCAACACGATATTTATCTTTTGATTTGGTTTCAAGCGATGATATCACGTTCTGATTCGATTTCCAGAGCATGCGTTTGACAGTCGCCAGATATCGACGATAATATATCTGAGAAAATAAAAGTAAAAGTATATTTTCGCTATATCTTAGACTAGACAATCCGATAAAAGAGTTATGCTAAAATAACCTTTTTATTAGAAAGCTATTTGCCTTGAGAACGCTAGTAAAAATGTTTGCATTGTACCCCCACAAACTTAAAAGCTAAACTTTTAAAGCTTCTTACGTCGCCAACTACCCCACCAATGTACGGTAGCGCCCGAGCCGCTAAATAGTACCACGAGACGAGTGTAAAAGAAGCTGATAAGCCAGAAACCTTTCGGGGAGCCACCGCGTATAAACCAGAGGCACAATCTACGTATTATATCGATATTACAACAGGCCAATAACATAGTTACCGTATCTCGGCGCAATGGGCGCGTGCTCTACGCTCCTCGAGCCTCCGCCATCTACACGAAGATAGCAAAGAAACCTGGATTTCTGTCTAGCGTCAATCGCTTATCTACCACCCCTATTATCAGCACATAGCTGTATGGTGTGTATGTCGGTGTATATATAGGTGTAGGTACTTCCTCCGCGATTACAACACCCCAAGGTTGCTATGGATACCACCCACTGACGTCACTTTCCCCTTTACCACCACCCGCAAGGCGACCAACTTTTCCGACCACGTATGGAAAACATACGTGGAAATATTGAAAGCTCGGCAAATGCGTGCAGAGGCCAGTAGCACGAGGCGGCAGTCTATGTGTCCGAGAGTGAGAGAGAGAAGGATGGAAATAATCGTGGTTTTTGGGGTACACAAACCCACACGAATGCAATACTAATTTTGTAGCCCTCATAAGAACGTGGAGAGACATGATAACTGTAGAAAGAGAAGTTTGTGGAGAGCTGGAGGGCTTCTAAAGATTGAGTTACTTTTATTTCCTTACCGAAAAATGTTTTAAAAGGATTTGATAAGAAAATCGGTGATGGTAAACTCCTAGTTAGACATGATGGCATGAATTGAAGCTGAGTATACACTACACAGATCTCCAGGGTCAATTCACAATTATTCAGGATGGAATATTGTGATTTATCACAGATGGCAATAGTAAGGCACGTACGAGTTTATTCTAGGTGATATATATTAAGAGTTTTCCAATGTTCGTAGGTAGAAAGATTTGGAAGAGAACAGATGCACGCAAATGATATCGTTTAAACTTGGATTAGAACGTATGAATTTTGCTGCGGCCGTTGGCGTTGGAGCTGTTGATCAGCAAACAGAAGATCTTGCACTTGCACTTCATTGTGCACCGTCTTATCTTTACGGTGTTGCGTGAGTACTATGGTTGTGGGGGGGGGGGGGGGGGGGGGGGGGTAGGAAACTGCGATCGCGCCTTCGAATAGTGCACCCGATTGTAGCACCGGTGCCTGAACGCCTCATCTCATTAAGACATCTTAAAACGCCACTCTGTTTGTGTCTTCCGGTTTAAGTAAAGCTTACTTATAGCTTTGTGCAAAGCTGGTAATGAAAATGTGGAATTCTCGAGAGGTAAAATGCGGCTAAATGATAAGCATTGTTCTCTTCGGTTGCTGCACTAAGCGAGAAAAAGGGCTCTCACGGTCTCACCGACTGCCAGTGGATAGTTCCTTCAGGTCTGTGTACGGCCGAATGCACCATTCCGATTTTTGGTAGGTGGTCAAAAACGTGGGCTTATTTCTGCCGATGAGAATATATTATGATGATTTTTGGGTACCATGGAATTGTTGAACCCATGAACGCTAATGAACTTGAATCGTATGCATCCACGATTCCCATAAGCTCATCATTTATTCGTCATGAATCTTGTAAGAAAAAAATCATACGTGACGTGGATTTTTAGCATTAACTAAAATTGAAACATAATAATAGCTATCAATGATTTATAGCTTTTGAGTCCATCACGATTCACGCATAGGTGGCTGCTCGAGTGGTTTCGTTGAATTCCCTCGTCTATGTACGACTTCGAGCATTTCTAGATCTTCATAAATCTAATTAACGTCATCGCTTCGCGACTTGTGCAAGAAAATTATCAGCTGTAAGTTTATATGAATGCAATACGGTGCACGTGCATTCGCGGAGATGCATTCAAAGATTGGTATACTTACACACACAAAAAGGCGCAATTCACGGTTTTAATTGCCTAGCTCAGATGATTTTTACCATGCCTTGCTGCGGAAAGCAATTTGTGGAAAATTCTTTACGTCTTGACATTTCAAGAGTAATTTCTAATTATTATCCAGGCTCGATACGTCTGTATAGTCTGAGATTTCAATGTGCTTTTCCTGTCAGTATTCACTTTAAAATATAGAAAAAAAATGTATACGAACTGGCAATTTACAATTGATTGGTTGGAAGTTATAGTTAAATTTTATTGGGTAGAGTTGTTTGATCGATCAAAAATAATCATATAAAAAAACAAGAAAGGAACACTTCTAAAACAGCAGCAAACAATTAACAAGACAAAACCCTATAGACTTCTATCTATAGTAGGGTCTAGTATCACTTCGAGTTGTGTATACTGAGACCATTATCGATTAACTGTCACCTTGCTCAGAGAGAAGTCTCTAGCGTTGGATTTCGCTCCGGTCTATAGTTTGAGTTGCCATTCTCGCCGTGTCGAGAGCCCCCCACCCCCCACCCTACTCGCGCTTGCCGCTTTTCCACGTTTCCAGGGTCCCGGGTCCCGGTCCCGAACCCAGTGTGTGTACACTTTGATGATAGCCTGAATGGAACGTGTACACTGTATTGTAAATAGTTCATATTAGCGGCAGAGAGCTGTTATGTGCCTCCTGCCATCAAAAGGCGAGGGTACTTAGAAAGATTGGTTGCGGTTTTACAAAGAGCAAAGAAATGAAAAGAGTTTATATCAAAGAATGCACAAGATAGCTACTTTTATTGATATTTTAATCTAAATAAAAATCCCGTTTCAATTAAAGGAAAGCATGCGTTCCATTATACTTCCGGTATATTGTGAATGAAAATGCATTGATTGCGAGCATATCAGTAAGAATGTCGTCGCAATACGGCGAACTTTAAGGATCATTAGAGTCGCCGACGTCGAAGAGGAGACGAGGAGAATGTTTGTTGTATAAGAAAAGCGAGTGGCGACATCTCAATCGTATCACAGTTAAAGAAAACGTCACCGGAGCGGAATTGAGTCAAGTCGCCGTCGCGACAGTTTGACAGGCAAGAGGCAGAGATTATCATCCTGTCATTTTCCGCGGCCAAGCTGCCATCACAGCGCTCCTGAACGGAGCTGAGTGACCTCTCTCTAAGTCGATTTTCCGACCTCTCGCATCGCTCCACCCAATTCCGTCGCTTCGCCAAAAGTCGGACGAGCTGGGAAAACCGTCTCTCTCTCTCTTGCTATATATATATATATGCGTCGCAGAGTATAATCAATTGTTTGTACTTTGTTAGATTTGTAGTACCTAGCATGTATGTACACTTGCCATTTCCCACACGAAAAGTGCACACACACACACACAAACAAACACATGCACACACACATTACATTGCATGCAAGCGCCGCGAGAATCCTTCAGATTTTACTCAACTTGATTAATTGCGCCTGGTCATCAAATAGAGATAGCACAGTTGTAATGTAAGAGACCAGATGCAATTTGTATCGCTGAAGCCTGCATGCTGTATCCATCAAGGCTAGTTCTATGAATAAATACTAGCCTTGTTAGTTGTTAAATAGTTTCCATCTAGTGTGGCATTCCGGCGCTATTTGAGAATCTTCGATACAACGCCCATGTGTGTTCAGAAACTAATCAAACAAGAACTATCATTTAAAGTCGTGCAGGAACTAAAACCATAATGTTAGTTAGAGGGCCGCTAAACAATAATTTACCACCATGCAATTACCATTTGGAGCGGATTCCAATTCTCCTGCGGCAATGGTATAATCGATGCACAAGGATGGATTATTGATCGAATCGCCCGCAATGTTTAATCCGGTTAAATAAAATCGCATAGCGATAGGAAAAATTGAAGAACAAGCTGTCTGTATAATAGCTTATACACAGTAACTGGCAGCGTCATTCGATATTCTAAAACCCTATATCGGTATAATATGTGGACGTGTGAATTACGTCTAACCGCCATATGGTTTGAAAAGTTTGAAGTCAGTCGCCTTGGGACAGTCCGGTAGCGAGTTAAGGCTCGAAAACTGACCATTGTTTTGCATCTGCACTTGTAAATATTTCATCGCGGCTTTATAGAAATCAATAGCGTAATTATTCGCACGCACACTCCATGTGGCGGGTAACGCGAGCGGCCAAGGATGCGGCTGGTTAGGAGCACGGTGCGTAGTGCGTATACACTGCAAGGCAAGCGCCGTCAGATCGGTCGAATGTCAAACTCGAACACCAACGCGAGCGAGCGGCTGGCGAAGGCGAAGAAAAAACCGACGGAAGTTACCCGGAGGTTAGAATTCCATTCGATGGCAGCAGCAGGCAGAGCCAGGCCTCGCCGATCAAATGCACCCATACACAAAATGTGTTCGACTTACTTTGTTCGCCAGTGGGACGACCAAGTATTTGGGCTACCTGGTCGGCGATGGCCGTGGCGGCAGTTTCAGCTCGATTTTTGACGTGCACAACAAAAAAATGTAACATACAAAACGGGGAAAAAAAAACTTTTCACGTTTAAAGTATAAAAATCTAGAATTTTCGGAACGAAGGCACGGGCTTGCTAATTGGAATATTGTGCGAATGTGCGGTACATGCCATAGGAATAAAAATCTTGGAACTGAGAAAAAAATGGTGAAAAACGGTCTGCTTGTGGCTGAAAATGGCATTTCCCTTCAGCCATAGCTGGCTCATATATAGCATACATGGCTTATCCCGGCCAGTATACGAATACGAGATCAAGATAACGCATTGCAAAAAAATACGCAGAGAGAAATTCGACAGAAAATTCACATTCAGAATTCAAATTTTAATTCAACCACCGTATGTAACGACTCGCACTCAAAATCGCGTCTCTCAATTATCGCGGACTGCTAAAACGCTGCTCCATTTTACGTGGGTATATACATATCTAGCGTAAGTCAGTTAGCTCGCTGTATATCTTTAAGAGATCCTAATTAGTCCATGTATACAAAAGTTTTGCGTAACTCAGTTACTCAGTGTGTGGAGGTGTATATAATCAACAGGTATAACCTTGTTGTAATTTATTCTCTTTAGGTATTCATCACGTACAGCTCCGCGTACGCTTAGCCTCAACAATATTGAGACAAATAAGGCAAAGTTTACTCGCACACACTCGTTCAGTTACACAGATATAGGCACGCATCGAGACGATCAAGTGATATTCACCAGTGTTTAGCATATTATCCTTTGATCCCGATACAGACGACGCTGATGGTGGGTGGCAGCAGGAGCCACCATCGACTCTAGGTGCACGTGAACGTTGTCTTAGCTCTCAAGGACTAATCTCTGTCTAATTAACATAATACTCTTTAATTGAGCTTAAAAAAGAGCGAAAAAAACTCGAGAACCATTCGTTGAACATTCGATCAGTTCTGCCGAGCTTTTCTAAGCATTCGTAATAGCGGTCTCTCAAGTATGGAGTCAATTTGTAGGTGTGTTTATATCTGTCGGCACATGCACATAAAAAGAGAACATAAAGTCAAGGGACTCGCAGGTATAGACAGGTCGATGTTGTGTTCGAAAAAATGATGCTGCGGCCTTTGTTTCCCTAAGATTCTCGTAGGAAGTTATGAAAATCATTATGAAATAATCGGGATTTCAAACCTCAACGGAAAGTTATAAATATTGACTATTTTATGACACAGCTCTTTAGACGACGACGGCGTGAAACAACGAGAAGAAAGAAAATCATCGTTATGTTGGGAAAGGAAGGAGCTGAAAGAGGGTTAAAAATTAAGATACCTTAAGAGAACTGGACCACCCACGCTTAGGGGCGTATCGCTGCTATGCCTTCACTTGTAACTGAAACAAAAAAGAAAATGTCTAAGAACAACGACGAATGGGTGCTAGAATGGATGACGCACATATTAATTGCTACAAGTGATGGGGCGTGTAAGATACGTCGAAAAGACATAGTTTCAATTAGGTCGCAGAGATATTGTTCAAAATTATTTATTAATGATCAAAAATTCAAAATCTAGGTGATAAATTGCACATACAAGTTAAATCAGCAAGTTCTCAAGCAAAGAGGTGACAAACGCATATGCACCCACAAGACATATAAGGACAGGGTATTAAATGCAACACCATAACCCAGATGAAACAGCAAAACATAACAATAAATCAATTGACGAAATAAAACGACATGTCGAGTTCCACATAACAATTTCATATCGATAGGTTTCTGTAACTGCTAGTGTAATATCTAATTGCACGCCAGTGTCTACTGCAAATGAAATGAGCGAGCTATATTAAAAAGAAAGCAATGTGTCTCTCCTAACATGTCCTTATTAGCGGCAAGGAGACTTCCATAAACGAGCTAGACTTTCCAATGTTAGCGCAAAATGACATAATATGACCCAAAGTGTTTACTTAGAGAGGGGAAATTGTGAACTGTTGGCTCAACGCAATCTGGAAACCTCTCATTATGCATTGATTCATTAATTTCATTTCATAACTGAATAAACTGCTGTACGTTTGACATAGATCCTAATTGTACAGCAGCAACAGCAGCAGCAGCAGCTTCAAAGATTTGATTTTCTTCATTTGGGACAAGGACAGAATGATGCACAGAGTTTGTCCATCATTTCTATTCGTAATGTCGCCGACAGATGAAACAAGAAGAGTATGCCTAAAATCTGCTGACTGTCAGATGCCGAGTGACAAGTTAGGGGGCGTGAAATGCTACCAACAGATGAAGGCTTGCGAGCTGCTGATGTATCAGATGACCGAAGCACATTACGGAGCGAATAATTACCAATTTGTCAGAAGCTTTTAGTGTAAAATAACTTGTTCGGTTCCTTTGTTCCTCCTACTCTACAATATGGGTTTGGTAAAATAATAAAACGAAAATTGAAATAAACTAATGTGGTAGACTGGTTGGCAAAAACCTTTTGCACTCTGGGAGTAATTTAATTAAATCAGTAGATAGGTAATAATATGAGAGGTCAGACCACGCTTAGAGCAATGACATGTCGTGGCATACATTAGCTTATTAAAATGAAAAAACGCAATAATATTGAAATGAGTTGTCCAAAGCTGTAGCAGTAGTTAGCGCTGGCGAATGTTAGAGCACCGGCGATTCGAAATAGCGCACATAACACCGCCGGGTCACATCGATGGCAAGAGACATTCAATTGCTGAGCACACTTTCACTGTGTCACATAAGTCATTGAAGGAGTGAAGTCCTCGGTTCTATCTCCGGTGGCCTTGTTTTTGAAACAATCCTTTTGTAGTAATCACGAAAGCAACTCTCAATTAACTGAAGATCAATTTCCAAAAATTTGCTTCTGGTGTCCATGAGATTGTGTCAGGGTCGGCGGTCGACTCGCGGTTGCAAGAGCTACACGCATTTCCCTGCTTTAGCTCCTCCTAGTTCATTGCGGTTTTTTCAATAAGTATTAGCAGAAAAGAGATTATTACCAAACGAAGTGCAATTGAATTCGTATAAAATAATCTCAAGAGCAAAGAAGCCATACATCAGTATACATTGTATCACATATATAAATACAAATTGCCTGGCATAGAAACCATTATACAGCACGATGTGCGCTACCTTAGAAAAATGACGAAACTCTTTTTGGTCGGCAGCATTTCATCATTTTCTGTCCTGTAAAGACCAAAAGGTGTTAACACAAAGTATGACCTATGGACATCTTTGAATTACAGTATACGATTTATAAGGCATTTGTTCTCGATTGTGACACTGAGAAACCCAAGAGAGCGATACGTGATTGTAACAAAGAATACGACGAAACACTCTTCCTATACCTTCACCATATACCTTTGCTAAGAAGGAAGCTAGCATTGTCGATTTTGGCCAGCTCTTCTGTGCGGTCTCTACTGCAGGAAACGCATTCATATGTTTCAATAATAAGTTTGATGTTGTTGAGAGGTAACTAACATGCGACGGAGTTATCATCACTCCCACGTCGTCCGCATACAGTGATAGACGGATGACACGTGGACATGTGGGCGTCAATACGCACACTCTCTGATGCGATTCGAAAATTGGTAAATCTGAAAGTTGTTTTCGAAAATAAAAGCGCCGCGTGTTCCGCTCCGTATAATTATAAATAAAATGGAGATAAAATCTCTGTTTTAGAATTCGCTGACAGATAGTGTCTCTAAATGCTACACGAATATGGTAAAATAGATTTACGCGTGAATTTAAAAATATATAACTATTAAAAAATTGGGTACGGATTTTTCATAGGACCTAGCAAACCACGCGACAATCAAGGCTCCTTAACATACACTTGGTTTTCAAACCGGTCAGTGTGCAAAAAAGAAAACCACATAATATCTGCAATTTCATTTCCCAAAAAACTCCCATATTACAAAAATCGGGTGACACCATTTCGCCAGACGTCTCATAAGCGAGTGCCACACATGCAAATGAAATTCGTGCAGCATAATGAGCGCTTTGCGATCCACCGTCCTCGATCGGGTCACGTTGGGGTCAGCCATTCGGGGGCAGCTCTACACCAGCTAGCAGGTCTCGGCTGGCACAGCAAGCAATCATTCGCTCGTCTAGCACAGCTAGGCCTCAGTGCCGCATGTAATAAACAACGATTACTGACGGACAGAGCAGAGCTTTAGATCGATGCCTGGTTGCGAAACGGCGATAGCGTGCGCTCTGCCAGCGACAGCGACAGCGACAGCAGCAGCGAGAGCGGCCGATAGACACGTTGGGACAAACACTCCACTGTTGCTGTCGCCTAGCTTTGCGTGATACGGATTCGCAGTCTGTTGTCACCGTCATTGACTCGTGGCCTGAGCGTAAGCGGCCGTCATAAATGCAACGCGATTAAATTGCAGCGCAGAATGGCGGAAATGGCAATTGAGCGCCGTGCTCTTGTAGCACAGCCCTTGCGCGTCCCCTTTTTAATTCGTTTATTACAGGTAACGATTTTCAAAGCTTAATTTGGGGTCGATTTTTGGTCACACCGCACACGATTTACTTCTATCAGAGAATAAATTGCGAATATATTTCCTATCCGTAACAAATTTGTTCATGTTGAATTAAGTTTAAAAGATGACACAATGTTAATAATGATTTGTGATAACAAAGTAATACGTGGTAATACGATATCAGTTTCCAATTGAAATTAAATGCTCAGAGGTGGTATGTATAAACATCACTCCACTGTTATCATGGAATTATCTAAACAAGGAAATTCGCTCCTGCAGATGTAACCTTTTGGCCATGCCACCCCTTTCATACTTGCCCCCAGCCGCGCCCACCTACGTGCCCTACGTGCACCTACGCGCCCTCCCCCGACCCTCCCACGTAGCCGAACAAACGCCCACGTGTGCTGCGTTGTTATCAAATTCACCAACAATCACAAACAATTGGAAATGTTTCTCCGTAACGCTGTGCACAGTTCTTGGTATGTATCTATTATAAAATCATTAATGATGTAAATGTGTGCACGTCCTTGATCAAAACAATGACAGTATATCAAACATACAACGTAGTACAAGTAGGAAACACATGCGTGTCTCCAAAAGTACAGAGGAAATATTATGATAACCGAAAATTTCGTGGCATTGTGCAAGTTCTTGGGATAAGCTTCTCCGTTTTCTCTGTTGTATTCTTTGCAATGTAATTATTAAATAGATTTACCGTTTCGATATCTAACACGAGACAAAGTCTATCTAGTCGTTATAAAATGACTGCAATTAAATGAGTTCCGTCTTCTCCTATTCCAGCTACGGAAAATTTTGAGGAAAGATGAAATCGCATTCTAGGAAAATGAGCGGAATCATAATGCATTGTACCTTTCTTAGAACGAACACCTAAATAGGTGCGGCTAAGCTATAGATGCTCATAAGGGTTGTTCTCTGACTCGAAGCTTTTCTTCAATATATAGCTTTTAGCAAACCCACCGAGTGCTTGATTTTCCGGCCAAGGTACGAGAAACCAAAGTTCTAGATGCGTCTAGCGAACAAACGAAAGCTCTGCTCGGAGTGACGGATTCGCCTGACATTAATGATGTGGTCTCGGTCAAATGTCCGAATGGCTAAACACACGAAGCACGCAAAACTGAGATCACTCGCTATGACTCGACAGATTTCTTAGACAAGTTAGTATCCTGGTAGGACGATCATGAACTAACTCCAACTAACTCTGGACGGGTGGAAATGAGGTAGTTGCAGTTGCAGTTGCACCAATCAAGTTGGGAAGGACGAGGAGTCTATTATTTTCTTTCAAATTTCCAAATCTCTTCTTCTAAGGGCTGAGGCGTTGAAATGGTTGATTCTAAATTCAATGCACCATGCAGTGACAGCTTATCATGCTTCTGTTTGTAAGCTAACTGGCGGTTCTCAATAATTAACTGGGGCCTTACCTAGCGCGGTCACAGTAGCACCGGTATTACTAACAATGAAATCATGTAGCACCGGTGCTAACTAATACCACCGTAGCACCGACCAGTAACCCCGACCTAGCGCGGCGGTTCTACGCTCGTGTTATGTAGCACCTTTTTCGGCGACTCTGACTTTATGTTAGGAGACACTTGATTGGTCGTATTGAATGAACGCGCTACGATTGGCTTAAAAATGACACCGAATTTGAAATAAATGCCCCAGCAAGCGGTGATTTTTGTGTGAAAATTACCGACAAAAGTTTTGACATATCGAGCGAAAAAGTCCAATTTTAATGAAAACTAGGGGCTCTGCCCCTGCGGCCTCCGGCCGCCAACCCCCCCCCCGGCGTGCTTTGGGGCTTCGCCCCAAAGCACCATCAGCTCGGGGCCGCATTGCAGGGGGCTTCGCCCCCTGTCGGTTTTACTTGTTTCTTGTGTTGATTTGTTTTTCGGTGATTGGTATTTTACCCTTCTGCCACGCTTACCCGTCACTTTGTGTTTACCTACATATTCACTTGTCAAGTACGAACTTATTGTTAATACTATTGATGGCTATATATTTTCATGACTCTGGTACACAGGCGTCAACCATCAGTTGTTGATCCAATATAAGCGAGTGGTGTGGTGTCGCCATAGCAAAACAAAACAAAATGCATATGCCCACCAAGGATTGTTTTATTGTTGTAATACCTCAACTTACAGACATTTACAATTTTAATTTTAATTTTAATTGCATGTCAGGCCTCCTTCACTTTCTCTGTCCCTGCTTGTGTTGTCCACCAATAGCCGGATGTTAGGCCTGGTTAATCAACACGGTCTTCACCACGGTCTGCCTTCACGGGCAAACGCGACGGTGTTGACATGCACAATCGTACGATGGTCTGTACGTTGTACACTTTGCGCTTGTGCCTTGTGCCTGGAGCCCCTCCCCGCTCCTGGCTGCTTGACAGACCTCCTTCGTTTACTCTGTCCCTGCTTGTGTTGTCCACCAATAGCCGGATGTTAGGCCTGGTTAATCAACACGGTCTTCACCACGGTCTGCCTTCACGGGCAAACGCGACGGTGTTGACATGCACAATCGTACGATGTTCTGTACATTGTGCAGTTGGCGCTTGTGCCTTGTGCCTGGAGCCCCTCCCCGCTCCTGGCTGCATGACAGACCTCCTTCGTTTACTCTGTCCCTGCTTGTGTTGTCCACCAATAGCCGGATGTTATGCCTGGTTAATCAACACGGTCTTCACCACGGTCTGCCTTCACGGGCAAACGCGACGGTGTTGACATGCACAATCGTACGATGGTCTGTACATTGTGCAGTTGGCGCTTGTGCCTTGTGCCTGGAGCCCCTCCCCGCTCCTGGCTGCATGACAGACCTCCTTCGTTTACTCTGTCCCTGCTTGTGTTGTCCACCAATAGCCGGATGTTATGCCTGGTTAATCAACACGGTCTTCACCACGGTCTGCCTTCACGGGCAAACGCGACGGTGTTGACATGCACAATCGTACGATGGTCTGTACGTTGTGCACTTTGCGCTTTGCCAGGAGCCCCTCCCCGCTCCCGGCTGCATGGCAGACCTCCTTCATTTTCTCTGTCCCTGCTTGTGTTGTTCACCAAAAGCCTGTTGGTAAGCCTGGTTTACCAACACTGTCCCCCGATGCGCAACTCTTTGCATAGAAGGCATATCCTTGTTGTTGTTCGTTTAGTCACTTTCGGTTTTGCTGTCGGATTTGTAGTTTCTCGATCGTGTATTGTTCTGGTTCGAGCGCGTGTTCCGGGAGCACGTTCTTGCAGAACATATCACTCAGCATCCTCAGGTCTTTGTGCATTGCCAGACACGCTTTTCCGTCTGGACTCGCGTATCCTTGTTGGTTTCTCGCATGGGAGTCAAACAGCCAGTATGTCCCATCGACCGTTCTGCCAATGGCCACCGACACAGACACCGCTGTTAGGATCCCGCAGGCAGCACCCGCGAGAAACGTGCTTAGTCCTGTGTGTAGGTCGGGCCAGGCGTTGTGGCGAGCGATGTTTTGCGGCCAGATCAGACCGGAAACAGCATTGTCGGCGTTTTGTTGTTTGTTGATCCAGGTGTTCACTCCCGCGACGGAGATGTGGTCGTGTAGTTCCTGTACCGTGAGGTATTGCTCGTCCCTTGGCAGATTTCGCGCACTGAGGGTGTACAGTGCATCGCCGGAATCGAGAATTCTGTCCAGTGTGTCTTTTTGCCATGTTGATGGACACTTGTTGTTTGCTAAGGCGATAGCGCAGGCAGCCATTGCCGTGCATTGCCTTCCTGCGTTGACAAACTTTCTGGCAGCATCCCCCTGGTGCCACGAACCACGCACGATTCTGATGTTCGATTCGTTCCAGTCGCTTGTGTCCATCTGTTCGTCGTCTTCGTTCAATGCTCCAGCATCTGCAACAGTTAGCTTGCTGAGTGTCCGCTCGATGCCCTCTTCGTCAGCCTCTCGTGGGTCACTTTGACGAACACCTTGCGAGGTAGGGGCCGCTGTTGACTTTTGCGGGGCATGGCTTTCTAGCACCTCTTTGTACACGATGTTCTTTGTAAAAGTGGTGTTGCATGACTTGATCAGCTTGCCCTGCGCCTCGTTGCTGGTGACTGCTAGGAACACTGAGTCGAGGGACCGAGCTCTTGACAGCGCCACGTAGAGCTGGCCGTGTCCGAACACGGGTTTTTCGAGATTCACGCCCACGCGTCTCAAAGACTGTCCCTGGGCCTTGTTAATCGTCATGGCAAAGGCCAGACGAATCGGGAATTGGCGCCTGATCATCGTGATCGGCAGGCCTGCGTCTGAGGGCGTGAGGTTCACTCGGCAGAGAAAAGTTCGGTTTCCTGCACATCGACCTCCGATGATCCGACAGTCGATCACGTGCTCGTAGAGTGCAACCACGCTTAGCCGAGTGCCGTTGCACAGGCCGGCTCGTACGTTCACGTTCCTCATGAGCATCACGACTGCGTGCACTTTCAGGCGCAGCTTGTGCGGCGGCATCCCGGACGGCGTCAGCGAGTTCAGGTACTCGACTGGATAGTCGGTGGTAAGAGCGTCGCCATCCTCGCCTTCGCCGACGTCCACTGAGTCAGCGCTGCAGTATTCGTGCACGTCGCCTTCGAGTCGCTCGAGAACAGTGTCGTTGATGTTTAACGACTCTGTGTTCTTCGGGCAGAGTATTGCGTGATCCTGCATCGCGGCCATCTCGGCAGCACTGATGCTCTTGCCGAAGACGGCGTCCATGACGCAGTCGACGACGCACTGGTCGGGCAGGGCGATAGTGTCTTCTGGCAGGTGGTGGTCGTTCTTTAGTTCGCCGTTTCCGACGCGCAGCAGCCACTCCACGAACTCGTCCTCTCCTTCGTTGGCGCGCATGTTCGCGCGCAGTTCGAGCGTGCGGAACAGGGCCCAATGTGTGCTGCGTTTAATGCACTGTTCGACGATGGTCGTTCGGTTGCCGTTGCGGACGACCGGAAGGCACTGGCGAAAGTCACCTCCAATGACGATCACCTTTCCGCCAAACGGTCGGTCATCGTTTGTCACGTCACGCAACGTGCGCTCGATCGCGTTCAGGGCCAGCACAGGCGCCATGGGCCCTTCGTCCAAGATGACCACCTTGGCCGCCCGCAGCGCAGCACCCTCGGCGGAGTTGGGCTTCACGCCGGACGTGCTGTTCTCCACGATCGGGACGGGCAGTCTGAATCGAGAATGGCAGGTCCTCCCACCCTTCAACAGCGTTGCAGCAATGCCAGTCCACGCGACGGCCACGGCTCGTTCGCCTCTGGCTCGCAGCGCGCTGATCAGGGTGTTGTAGAGGAAGGTCTTTCCACTGCCTCCCGGCCCGTCAAGGTAGAAACACCTCTGTTCGGACTTCGGGTCGTCGATTGCTGCCATCACCGTTTCGAATGCCACGCGCTGTCTATCGTTGAGCAGTTTCAAGTTTTCCTCGGCCTCTTCCCTTTCGGCGGCCCGATCGAACTGCTCGTCGACAGCAACGATGACCGGCAGTCGGGGCGCTGGCAAACCGAGTTCGATGTTCGTCAATCGGTGCAGGGCGAGTACGGACTGGATGGCGTTCAGTGCCATCTGTTCTGACTCGACGGGGTCGTGGTCACGGGCGAAGTCTTCGCAGAAATCTTCCTTGAAGCGCTCCCAGAGTGACAGCGGGCTAATCGGCTGGCAGAACGCGCAAATCACTGCAAACAGTTGCCGCAGTTCGTTTGGCATTTGCACTGCAACAGCCTCCTCGAGACACCTCTGCCACTCGTCGTCGTCCATGAGCAGGTTGCGCGCGATGGCAGCCTCCTTGAAGGTGCGGTACACAACGCCGTGGTGCGTGCACAGGTACTTGACTGTCTTCGCCGAGCCACAGTGCACCACGTTCAGGTGGCAGTCGTACTTCGAGCTCAAGTACTTGTTGTAAGGCACTATGTCCCGGTTGTCGACCACTTTTCCTGTCGGAGCCATGTACATCCGTCCGTTGTCTCTCCGGCGATAGACGGTGAAGCCCCCTTCGTTCACCACAGTCTCATCTGTGAACAGCTTGGGGAACTTCTTCTTGCATTGCCCGTCCTCCATGCACACCGAGCGTGGGTTCCGCACGCCGCACGGGCCGTGAATCATTGACGACACGATGGTCTTGTGTAGTCTCTCCTCGGTCACCGGGTCAGGCAACTCGGCGCAGATGAGTGCGTCGATCTGTTCTGGTGTGCGTATCTTGTCCTCGTAGCGCAGGATGACCAGGATGTGGGCGTGTGGTAGTCCTCTTTTCTGGAACTCGACCACGTGGAAGTGCGCCAGGGGCACGCCCATCACGTGCTTCGTCGTGATGTCGGCCATCAGTTCTTTGAGTTTCAGTTGAAAAACTCGTGCGGTGAGATCGGGTCGGTCCTCGGCCCTTTCATACGCCGCGAGGTTGTCCTGTATTTCTGGCCACTTCGGGTTGCACGTCATCGTCACGAAGAGATCTGGCTTGCCAAACTTTGTCACGATGCTCATTGCGTCTTGGTACAGTTGTTGGCAATGTCTGGGACTGCCAATGAAGCTGGATGGCAGTATCACCATTTTGCCCACGTCGTATCCCTGCCGCTCGGCCCTGTGCTCGATGTGGTCCATAAGGCCGCGATACAGCTCGGCACGCAGTGTTTTTTGATTCTTAATGATGAATTCTAGGCGGTTGCCCTCCACCTTGATGTACGCGTCCACCATGAACTGCTGCGTCAGCTTGCCGGCGTGCAGCACGGGGTTGAAGGCGCCTGCGCGCTCCTGGAGTCTGTAGCTGTAATACTCCATCAGCGTGATGACGTTGTGCGCGGATTGTTTGGTGTGCGGCATGTCTCTTTGGAAGCCGGCTTCACCACGTGGAAACAGCAGGGCGTAGCTCAGTGGGTCCGTGGATGGCGACAGGACGGACAGCTGTTCGAAGTAGCCGCTTCGCGTGTGGATGCGTATGTCACGGCCGAGCGTAGGCATTCCACCGTCTACGCTCTGGTACACCACAGCCACTTCGAGCGCTGTCGGGTGCTCGAAGGTTCGACGCTTGTCTTCGACGACGCGCAGCTCTACTCTCGTGTCTGGTCGACCCTCGGCCGTGGCACGGACGCGCTCCTCGGCCTCCACCTGCCCCAGGGTCTTGAGCCCTTGGGCGAAAGGGTTCAGTTCGCGAATCAGCGCGTCCAGCTCGTGCAGCAGGTCGGGCAGCAGCTTCGTGTTTTCGCGCCTGTCGACTCGATGTGTCTGCGCTTGCTCGGCGTCGAGGAAGTACAGGTGTGAGTAGAGCGGCTTCTCCACCCCTTGGCCCATGTGCCCGATCCTGTGCTGAATGTTTCCGTGAACACGGAAACAATACGTGCCGCGGCCCTTCGGTATATCGGTCTTGGCACCGACCGACGCGAAGGAGAGCGAACTGTTGTACGACCGGATGTTCTCACGGAAGTTCCTCGAGTGGTAGTGGCCTCCCGTGAGCAGTTCGAACATGAAGCCGGGGTACGGGAGCAGTGGCTCGAGCTTGACGTTTCCCCTGGAGCTGGTGTTGTTCGCGTTCTGCCTCTTCGGCACGATGGGTGGCTTCCTCCTCGGCGCGTTTGTTGGCTTCCGCTTCAGCTGCCGCCAGCCGGTCCCCTGCCTCGGCGTCGCGAAGTCGCCGCGCTCGTTCCCGCCGGGTAGCTAGACGCTCGGCATGGTCGGCTGCAGTCGCGTCCTCTCGCAGTGTCCGCTCGTATACGGCCGTCTTGGCCAGTCGCGCTGCCCGCTCTGGCTCGGTCTCTGTCTCCATGCGCTGTCGCTTGTAGCTTGCCGACTGGTCCAGCCGCTGGAGTCGCTGTTCATCGAGCTCATCCTCCCTGCGGCGGCGCTCTGCTTCGGCCCTCAGAGCCAGACGCTCGACTCGCTGTGCCTCGTTCTCAGTCTCCCTGCACTGGCGCTTGTAGCTCGCCGACTGGTCCAGCCGCTGGAGTCGCTGTTCCTCGAGCTCTTCCTCCCTGCGGCGGCGCTCTGCTTCGGCCCTTTGAGCCAGACGCTCGACTCGCTGTGCCTCGGTCTCGGTCTCCCTGCCCTTTCGCTTGCTGCTCGCCGACTGGTCCAGCCGCTGGAGGCGCTGTTCCTCGAGCTCTTCCTCCCTGCGGCGGCGCACTGTTTCGGCCCACTGAGCCAGACGCTCGACTCGCTGTGCCTCGGTCTCGGTCTCCCTGCACTGGCGCTTGTAGCTCGCCGACTGGGCCAGCCGCTGGAGTCGCTGATTTTCGGGCGCTTCCTCCCTGCGGTGGCGCACTGTTTCGGCCTTCACAGCCAGACGCTCGCCGCGCTGCGCCTCAGCCTCGGCTTCCCTGCGCTGGCGATCGAGGCCAGCCATTCGCGCGAGGCATGCACGGCGTTCGTCCGCGGACTCGGTCTCTCTGCGCAGTCGCGCCTGCTCTGCGACAACAGCGAGGCGCTGGCGGCGTTGTCTGTCTTGCTCGTCGTCCGGGCGCTGGCCACAGGCATTGTCCGGGCTCTGCTCGGGGTGCGCCTGGTGTACCGAGGCATAGTGTGTAAAAGAAAAAATAAAAGGGTTGACGCTCACCGATTCGGCCACGGGTCCTCCTTCGAGGGGGTCGACGTCGGGCTCGGCAAGGGGCGGCAAAGCGAGCGTTGCCGACGGCGCAGTGGCATTTCGCTCTCCTGCCGCTTGCTTGGCAGCTCGCTTGGCCCGTGCCCTGTCGGCCGCTGCCTTCTTCTTTTCTTCATTGCTCTTCCGCGTTTGATTGGCCTGGGTCAGGCGAGCACGTTTTTTTGGCGGCATCTGTAGTTGTATGATGTGTTTCCAGTATTTCAGTACAGCTGTATACTTTCTAATGGCCGAAACTCTATTTCAAACACTATCTTCCGAGTGGAAATGTCACGTAAAAACTCACAGTTAAACTTGTAGAAAATCTCGCAGAAACAAAGGCTGAAATAAATGAACTTCACAGTGCGATTAATTTTGTAACTATAGATACATTTAGTCAAGCATTGTTGCCAACCAATTGTTGCCTCCAGAGGCGCTGAATTTCTTCGAATTGTGTTTCGACATTTGGCGAATTTTATCATCGCTATGGAAATTACTTCGCACCTGTATTTTCCTAAATGCCTGCATTATTGCCTCCAGAGGCGATAAAATTATTATTCACATCCTCAGTAACGAAATAAAAGAAATAGAGAGCTTGTGGCTAGGTAGCAGCAGCAGTGAATGCAGCAGGATCTGCTTCACGCTCAGTCCTAGAAGTGAGTAACTTTACACACGAAGAAAATGTCACAGATGAATTGTTTAATCATTGAATTAACTTATAATAAAAATCAATATTATTTCTCATGTATGATGATGATTGATGAATGATAAAATGTCGACGATGTCCACCAAATTTCGTATCCCGCTGACAGGTAAAAGTCGAGTTTGGTATAGTTCAATTCAGCAGCAGCTGACGGAAATTTCACATAGTTTATTGCAACCCGATTTAGGCTACTGACAACTCGACGAATTATTTCGCTACAAGCAGTTTGCGAAACACCTTACAGCCCACCAACAGTCAATTGAAAGGACAAGTCTTGCCAAAAGTGACAGCTCGCGTGTCCGTAGGCACAGAAATGTTTTCTTCATTTTCACGCAACAAATCTTCTTCGAGCCGGTCCGAAACATAAGAAAATGTTCCTCTATCCACTCTGGTCCATGTGTAGAGATAGAAATCACTGACGTCCGTCACGCGTATAAAATCTTACACAAAATTGTTCACGAGATGAGAGCCGGCTGCTGATTGCAAAGAGCGCCATTTTTAATATTTTAGTCGTAGCACCGCGGTAGCACCACGGTAGCACTGCTCCCTAGTGGTATTACAGTAGCACCGAAAAACCAGGACCGATGTGCCGCGCTAAATCGGTGTTACAGTAATACCGCCTCGTAGCACCAAGGTTACAGTAGCACCGCCGTAATACCAACAAATTGACCGCGCTAGGTAAGGCCCCTGGGCGTTATTAAACGGACCGTAAGACAAATATAGCAATCTCTTGAGTAAATCTCCCAAGACGACTCCGGCGATGTCTTATACCTATAGGCACTACAAGAATTCAATTCGACCCGGGAGTAAACCTGATTTTTATATAGCTGGTTTGCCCAATAACGTTATTATTTTATTGTGAATTTTTATTATACTGACGAAACTGTTAAGATCTTTACTTGTAATTCATTGCCAATAGAATAGAAGGTAATCGTATCATAATGATAATGATAAAGATGGCTTAGATAAAACTAGGAGCTGTTTCAACAGTCGTTAATATCAACCGCTCTCTAGTTTTATACCCTTGCTCACAAACGGAAAAAAGGAGATGATCATGCTAAAATATTTCATATAAAAAAAAGAATAATAAAAACCTTTTGGTATGAAAAAATAATGGATTTCCAAAAGTTTTAGATATTTGTTATTTCGTTTCATTGTTAGTTCGCAGAAAACTATTCGATTAAATTTTAAACAGCTGGCAATATATTTTGTATGTCCAAGCAAGTTTGCATTAATAATACACCATATTTTAATTAGGTAAATTATTTCGTGCACCCTCTCAATTAACCGTTATTAAACACATTCCAAGCATAATTAATATCACAGAATGGTCACCAAAGGCCTCCATGCCTTCATGAGCCGCCTAGGCCTGTCCTAGAGACATTTCGCTGGCCGACTAGAGTTTTTCAAATATTAGCACATTCTATTTTTGAAATACATCGCATGCGACAATGACCAGAGAAATAATTTGAGTGCAATGATTTTTTTGCACATCAATGTGCACCGTAAGTATGTCCAATTACTATAGGGAATAATAAATTCCGCGTGTTGTGGATCATAGGTCAGAAAATCTACGGTTAAAGCGTGTAATCTTGTTCTTCGTACACCTTCTAATGCATGTTGCATGATTTATAGCAAGCAGTTTAGCGAGCTGACCAATATATAGGATTAAATTAAATTTATATACACAGATTATAGACAGGTCGAGTGTCAACAGCCAATAGATCATCATCAACATGTCAAATTTCAATTAGACCGAGAAGTCTGTTAGACTGTTCGACCAATGAGGCATTACTGTCCGTTAGTGTTATGCATCTTTGACTGACTGGACATCATTAACAGTTCAGTTTTCACTGTTCTGCCTTACAGCTTTATATTTCAATCGGTAAACCGACATGGATCTCCGAAAAGTACGTGTTGCGACTGCGAGTACCTTTGCCGTGTGCGTTCAACTATAGCTAGTAGTGCAAGCATCTTTTTTCACTTCATTCTTTCAATTTGCAAGACTTTGTTTCGGTTGAAGACATGTCCGCAGAGGTCGCTATCAGAGTGTGACCCATCCGGGACCTGCGTTTCGGACCAATCTTTTAATTAGTGCAAAATCGTTTCGTGAAAACGGACAGAAATTTCAATCTCGTTATTTTATTTGCATTTCTCGGTTGGTACCAGAAATTTCATTACGGATCACTCAAGAGTTGCTACCAGCCAAACCAATTTCACAACGTATTTTATATAAATAAAACAAAATTTTGTAAGGACAAATATAATAACATAAGTATATATTTATTTATAAAAATAAAATTCACATCCACTTAAAATGACGCCTTTGAAGTGGTTCGTTGTTTATGTCACAACACAACGTAATAACATGGTCCTCTAAAAAGGCGGCCGAAGACAAAATGACAATGCAATTATTAATTACATGTCCCGTCGTCATCTCCGCAATGAGGCTTGCGTGCGAGTAATTACTCATTACCCTAAGTCGTGTCAAGCTCGGCATCTCGCGCGTGTTTAGTGCTACTGCTACCTAGAGCTAGACCACGCCTGTGCTGCTAGAAACTACCCAGAGCGCCTAGCTAATAGATAAGACAATAGCTTCTGCTCCCAGCTATGGACTTTATAAGACGAGCAAATCAACCCGTTTGTCCATGTTCTATCGTGTTTTACAGGATGGCGCATCCAGGGGCTGATTGGAGACCCAGTTTCTCAACTCCAAGGCGAAGAATTAATCGGTCTTTTTAGCTGGAAAAAACGGTATCATGATTTCTAGCTGGATCCTTAACCGGAAAAGTCGGAAAAGGCGGAAAAGTGGGTGGAGTAGGGGGTGTTTAAGTAGAACAATTTTGAATTCGTGGAATGATTCTGCTGGTTTGAAGAGGTGCTTAATCAACTGGTGATGGCCTTGGGCCTTGGTTGCATTTCCGGCAACGCTAGCCGTTAAATCCACCCTTGGGCACAGCACGGCGTTAGAACAAGGCCTCTGGCAACATACTGGATGATATCCAGTTGCCGAAGTCAGGGGTTAGATTCGCACATCGGGGTCAAACGTTGGGGGTTAATTTGCTGTCAGTATCACCAATGACAACAGCCATTATATTGAAACTTCCCAGAGTGATGTCCCTGAATGTTTAGCATAGCATTAATTTTCGTCCAATGGGACACCGGCATTAGTTTTTATCAGACAATTAATGCCATTTGAAGGTTAAGCAGAAATTTTCGCGGTGTTTTTCTGCATGCTTTATTTCCACCCCAGATTGTAAATGCCACAGTATGATAAACAAAATCTAAACACATACATCGGTAAACGTACAGCATGCTTGCATATCAAATACAATTGTGTTACATACTTATCGTTTACAAATACCATATTTGCTAGCTGCTTGTCCATTTGCTACAATCTATAAAAACAATTAATATTTTATAATAGGCTTGCGAATTTACAAATCAGTTGCAAACGGGTGTTTTATTGACTAGAATAAACTCGTCACGAATTCAAAAAGCGTGCTACATGAATTCAATTAATTCATGCGATATAATGGGATTGGTTTGTGTATACTTTCAGCTGTAATTAACTGTGTGATGATGTTTTATTATCTCTAGATTAAATAATAAGCTCTCAATCTATCACTCGTCGGTGCACCGGCATCCTTGTGTATCCAGCATTGCTTTGTGCGATGATTAGTGCGCGATTAGCGCACTCTGCGGGGATTAATACCATGGGAAAGAGATGAAATGCAAGCGTATTCCAATTTGTCAACGCATACACACACAGACATGTTGAATGCTACACCAAAGTTAACCAATAAAGCGAGTATAGCGACACTGGTAAACATGAAACACTTACTACGTGCTTGTCCCCACAGACAGTGTTTGAAACGAGCATTTTGACACCCACTAGAGTGTCGATTTTTACGAAATATGTATACATGTCACAACATATATTTGCCATGAAAATTTTGAGTGATATTTCTGCTGACTAAGCGACATGAAAGGTGGCAACAGATACTTATTTAAATTCACGCACCGGCTCGACTCTGCCAAGATAATAATATTTCCGACGCGCAACCCGGCGAGGAATTCAAAACACGCCATGTAGCTCCCACCCCTGTAATCCAAATTGAGCCAAATTATCAATTTAAAAATTAGTATAAGAATGAGATTCACGGTATGCACCATGTGTAAATCAGACCGTCAGACCAGCCAGGAATATTCATGCAGCAGGGGAAACGCGCGCATCCAGCATTCTATTGGAGTGAATCCAAAAGATTTGTCGAAAGATTTGTTTTCTGGCACAAGATCTCACTTCAATTTTAAAATTAAACATCATTTCCTTTTATAATAATATTTTAAATTAACTTCGTCTCTGCCCACGTCAATGAAATTGCCAAACAAGGTGCTCGCATCTTTTAGCACTTGTTGTTTCGAAGTCAAACCTTACAGGTTATCAAGATAATCGAAACTATAAGGTTCCCTCTGGTCATCGTTCTCTATACCATGCAACGAAGAACTAACTACGATACAAGATCAGAATCGGATAGCATTTTATTTAAAACGGCTAAATAAATATTTAAACAAAATCTACTACACCTCGAGTACGTAAATAATTCCGCAAAGTGGGGACAATTTGTTAGCTCTATAATTACTCGGCGAGTCTTCAACCTCTGCGCTAGCAAGACCTAGAGCCGAGCGAATTGCTGCAATTTCGCTGCAACATCTCGCGAGTTTAAATATAAATTTGTATGCGTTTTTTCCCTCCCTTTGGATACGTATTTCTGTCGCCGCTAAATAGCTGTTTGGCGTTCACTCCGCTCGGCTCGTCACCGGGGCAATTGGTGCAATATTGTTTTTAGAAGGCTTGTGTTGATTGGCGTAGAAGTGCTGCAACAAACCGTCTCGACGCACCGCGCGACCAACCAGAACGCCGCGTGCTTCAGGTGTCAGCAGTCAGCAATCAGCAGTTCGCAGTCAGCATTCAGCAGTCAAATGTCAGATGTCAGCATTCAACAGTCATGTGTTAGCTTGCAGTAATATCAGCAGTCAGAAGTTTGCAACTAGCCGATAAGGAACCAGCCTACAGTAGCAGTCAGCAGTCAGCAGTCAGCAGTCAAGAGTCATAAGCTAGCGTGCTAGTCTTAAAATCAGCAGACAAGAAGATTGCCAGGTAACCGATAACGCTCCGGCAGACATTCAGCAGTCAGCAGTCAGGTGTAAGCAGCCATGATGTAAGCAGCCAAAGCAGCTTGGTATAGTCAGCAATAATTAGTCAGCAGTCAACAGTCAGATGTTACCACCCAGCCGTATAAGAAGTCAGAAGATATGATGAGAGTTAATCGTCAGCAATCAGGATTCAGCTTTCAGCATGGACGAACAGCAGCCGACGAAATTCACCCTTATTATCATCATCCCGTCAATCAAAGGGCAAAATATTGTAAATAAAAAACAAAACAATCTTATTTTTATTTTAATGAGGGGTTGGTGAGAGGGGTGGTCCATGTGATTTGTTCTTCATCAAACACTAAGTGCTACAGGAAAATTTCGGAATTATCTTCCTTTGCAAAGAAAATTTTTACTGCCCCTGTTTACCTGAAAAATATCCACGAATTTCTGAATGAAAACTAACCACTCGCAATTTTCAAGAACGCGCGCAGAAGACAGATCTTTGTCGTCTTTGTTCGCAAAGGCGTTTGTTTAGACATTGAAAGTAGAATGGAGACAAACACTAAAAGTAAAAGTACAGTGTGTTTTGTAGTGTGTATATGTATGTGTGTGTTTTGTGTTGGGTCGCCTCGGTGACTGGTGACACCGTGCCAACGAAAAATGAACATATGCCCTCAACAGCAGCAGCAACAGCAGCAGCAACCGCACAGCAGCCTGGTGTTCGTACTGCTCGCACCGACTACACCATAGGCAGTTTACATTTCATTTACGTAATAATGCAATTGCCTCGCTACGGTGCACACGAAAACAAGCCAGCTCCTGTTACAAGTTGTAGTGGTTTATGTAAATCATATTATTATCTCAAGCTCGGTTATGAATCTAATAGGCCACAAAACGCTTCGTGTGGCAAGCACGTATTTGTTATTTTTGGCTGTGATATTCTTGCTGGTGTAGCGAGTGACTGGCAAAGCGACGTCGACGCCGACAGCGACGCCGACGCCGACGCCGACGCCGACGCCGACGCCGACGCCGACGGTGGCAGCGATGTCGACGCATCCTCTTATTCGGCGTAAAGGTCTTAAAATAGGCGTCACATCTGCACGAAGACGAAGACTAAGACAGATCGCGGCGGGGAAAAGAAGCGTGCAATCACGCGTATGCTGTGCTACAATTTTACACCGACACTCCCGTCGGTCGGTGCCGCCGTTTGAAATTAGCGCGAATATTTAGCGGCACGACAGAAATATGGCAGATGAAAAATTTGTCTGGACACACTTTCGATTCGCCAAGTGTTTCGATAATGTTGGCGCGCATTTTTTGCAAGAGGTGTGCGCTGTGATTTTATGTTAACTAAAACTACGTGTAAGTTGACGTAGTCCAAAAGGCAACGTCCATAAAAGAATGGATGTGACTTTTCAATGACATTTTCATCGCTCTTAGATTATAGTGTCCTCCCCCCTCGTATAATAAAAACCGTGCTATCGGGGATTTAGTGTCCCTGTTCTCGAAAAAACAAATGCTAATGCCTATAACTTTGCTCCCTCCCAAAAGGTCGTTTTTTGAAATCACCAGAGTTTCCTATTTTTGGTAATAGGAAGGGGGTGGGTGAATGATCTAGCCAAGCAACGAGACTAAATTTAACTCGAAATTTCGGCGTGTTCGTACGGTCACAGAGAGACTTAAGGATTGCTAGAAACGGGAGTCATTGTGCAAGAATAATTTTCAGACCTCGTTCTCAATATCTTTAGTATACTATAAACCTAATTTTGCACCATCCAGGTTTCGAGACATAAACACATTTTGTATAATATTTTCGAACATTATACATTTCGCCTGCCAAACTCAACACGACCACGTGCCGTCTGCCGCTTTGCACCCGAGGATCTCACTTATAGGTATCATCTCCTGCATCCAGCAGCTGAGAGGATCATGCTAAGAAAATAACATAAAGAAACGAAATTATGAATTGACTCTAGGTACAAGATATACAAAGTCCAGCGTTTTCGATCTCTACATTCATAACAGAACTAGCAAATCCACCCCGATAGAGAAATTCTTAATCGCGGATCGGAAATCTAGGATCCACCAATAGCTGATCTGTATTCCCCGCACCCACTCACTCCGATTGCAAACCACCCACGCAATTTCAGGGAATCGAGCCAGACGAGCCCTGAAATCCGGATGACCTAACGTAGAGAATCTGCTGTTGACAGCTATCACGTCACTTTTACTCCTGTTTAATACCAGAAGAAAAAAAAATCATATATTGAATTACCATTGTTCAAGGCTGCATATATCCTATGTATAATAATAACAAAAAAGGTGAGGCTATATTCTATATGTATATACCTATTCGCGTAAAAAAGTCTAGAGAGTCAACCTTGTCTACAGCATGGGACGGACGACTATTTAGAATAGGCTACTGGTCCTATCAAGGTTGTCTAACAGGCAGGTAGGTATATCTTACACGTACACACATAACCCTTCTCTCCTCAGCGATACACTTCTTCTAATAGAAGCTGTTTTCAATACTGATTGTGATTGACAACTGCCACCCGGGACTGCCGAGAAGAAACATCAGTAAAACAAGATCTATATAAATCCGGTCTCAGCTCTTTGAATGAGCCGAAGTGGCAGAAGCGCCAAGTCTCGAATAGTGGTTAATCGTTCGTTACGCTGACAGGCAGCTTCGATTAAAATCATATCTTATTATTGTCAAGTCAACGCTGTGCGAAGATTCGCACTGTTGCTTGAAATGGCAATGGTTTTTTGTGTTCTGATCTTATTGTCATGTACACGTTATAGTGGTCACTTTAAGTGGCAGCATATCTAGGTATACACATGATGATGCAAGATAATTAACCACTGCGTATTGTGTATGGATGGAAAAACCTTTAGTCTTTTATTTCTCGAAAACTCATATACCCAGTTCCTTACAATTATTTACGTGCGTATTTGCCTTGAAGGAAAAAACTAATTATTTTCAAGAAATATGTATATCGGTTTTAGTGTCGACGATTTTCCTATTATCATATTATAAGTTTCCATGCTGATGAAATGTTGACACTCATCTTCTCTAGGTTGCATCAAAATGCATTGATCCCTGATCGCAATTGATCCTCTACGGTATTTCTTACTCATCAGCAATATTTCCAGAGGGCAACTTTTAGCGGAATCAATGAATAATTTAAAACCCTTACAAATATGAAGCAATAAACTGCAAAATTAGCTACATTCTCTTTGTTTAGAAATCAAGCACAGCATCGTAGAAATAACAAAGCAGAAAAATACTTGCAAGTGCTCTTGACAATGAAGAAAATTATTTAAAAGTAAAACCAATATTCACAGAAGTGAAATGCAAAGAAAATTCTAAATCTTCGCGACGAAAGAGAAAGGAGATTCTCACATTGGAAATAAACTAAAAAAAAAAACCCGCACACTCACCGAGATCATTTTCTCTCTACTTTCCAGGAGCGCCATAGCTATGCAGTGACAGTGTTTGACAGATGAGAGTAAAACGGTTTTTTCCTTTTTTGGGAACCAATACACCTGGCGTGCCGAGCCGAGACGGACGTCGCCCTTCCCGCTACCACCCCTCAAAGAACAGTGCATCCCTTCATCGCCGGCGAAAATGAAGCCCTATACGCGATGCAAGAGTGGATCATTCCGATCAATAATACCAAAGAGAGCTTTGCTGTTTGCATCTGTGAAACTAATCACATTGACACGACTGTTAAATGCAGCAAGTTTATGAGCACTTTCATGCGAATTTAAGCGTCGACGTCACGGTCTGTACTTCGTTGACGGTGGCATTATGATACACGAGATTCTCGTGACATAATATTTGCTCCGAAACGAGAAACAATGGCCGACACTGTTGTAAAATGTCATTTCGCACGAAATTCCGTGCAAACATGCCGGTAGCCACCGTGAACGTGAACCGCGTACCTGTTACAAAGTAGTATAGAAAGAGTAGAATAAAAGTACTAAGATGTCGCTCGAATCTTCACAGAAGGCACAATGCATAATAGTGCAAGGTTCCTCGATCACTATGCTTATCACGTGAAATTAGTATGATCGAGAGGCCGGGCGGCTGTGTTCATGTCCTCTCTCCCAGCACCAACCTTCACAGTTCACTTGGAAAGAAACAACATCCGCAAGCGCAACACAATTCGACGACGACGACAACACGAATCCGCCTATGAGCACGGCAGATCGCCGCATCATGCACCGGTGCCCATCCGCTGTGTATAGCACATAAATGGTATAAGCTTCGGTTAATAGCACCGACGACGCGACGTCGACACTCACATTTTCCACGTCACTCTCGTCTCCGATACGTCTTCAAAATTCCCCAACACGCGCGCGAATGCTATACGTCGAATCACTAAATTATCGATAAATAAGTCCGGATTTTAAATGAAATTCTTCCTCCAGAGTCATGGCTGCTGTAGAAATAAATGCGGGCGCCAACCAACGAAGCCGCGCTGTTGTTTGCGTCGATTTGCGGGGCACCAGTGCATAGATTGAATTCCGGCGCAAAGCGTCGCGTATAACCGCCGATATTTCACCTCAACAACACCGGGCGACGACGACGACGACGACGACGACGACGACGACGACGACGACGACGACGACGACGACGACGACGGCGACGGCGACGGCGACGGCGGCGACTTCGGCGGATATTTCATTGACCTCTCTGCGCCGAGCGTATAACCTAGGTCAGCAACACGACGTCATTCAAGCGAGAGTGCACTCCGGTCTGCGTGACCTTATTTTCCCACGAATATTGTCATTATATTCGCGTGCATATTGCGTGTGTGGGATGGACGAATTTGTGTCAGAGCTATTTTATTAGTGAATAATGACATGTGCGTTGTTGACGGTCACCTTTAGGAATGGACATCCACACGTTCACTGTCAGGCCAAGTGCAATTGCTCTTTAGTGCACGCGTGGAATAACAACGCAGCATTGCAGTTGTTAGCTAGTGCAGCAGCAGCCTTCAGATTAAGAAATAATTGTAGCTATAGACATTCACCAGAAAGACAATATGACCTTATTGTAAGCATCCAGTAGGATCCTAGCTGGACAACGTGTATGCTCCAATTACCATTGTTTCAATGGGATGGCCTCGAATCAAACATGACAAATGAGCTATCGGAACCAAAAACTGACGTGAAGTGCCAGCGGATGGCAGCGGTTATAATTTTCTCTCTTTTCCAGTGTTTGTACCAAGACATAATATCTTCTTTATGGTTGCACTGTTCCTGATTTTCAGGAAGAAAATTAAGATATTTGAAACAATCCACGGTGGATTGGTTTAGACAAGCAAATCATTTTTGGTATGACTTTATTGTGTATAACATAAACGTATAGCAAGCGTAATCCAAACACGAGGCATAATTTTCTAAAAACTAAGAATATGTTTTATTGCTCATTAAAGGAGGGGGAAGGGTGATTTGATATTACCACAATTATTGTACCTAGATCAAATGGGAAAGCAATGTACAAAAGTAAAGATTTGTTCTCGTTACTCGCTGCATTCTTGACGGTGCTGTCATCTATATGCTGTGTGACCACACTAACTACAACTATTCAACTATAAGAGGGATTTAGCAGGCTTGATACAGTTTTATGGCTTCTGACTCCTTTTCAACTTTAGGGCTATTGCTAACATCAAGAAAAATAAATAAAATAATGAAGCGTGTACGAGGAAAACTACGTTTAAAATCCAATTATTACGGATAAAGCGTAATTAAAGTCCGCAAAGAGGTGAGAAGGTGGCATTATCAACTGTAAATAACGGAAGTCGGGTCACCTAGCAGATAGATCGTCATGCTCTCATTAAATTCACAATTTCTTAGCGGCAGAAAAATGTGAATATTGCCGGCATCTCGAAGAGAATGCGACACGACAAACTATATAGAGAACACTACATTCCAGGTCTCACTAACTATGAGGATCCTAAAAGCAAAGATGTTTCTTTGTCACATGTATCCACTAAATCCTGTCTGCTAAACCGCCGGATCAAATGACTCGAGAGGACATTGCTGTATACTGAAAAATATATGTGACACTGGAGTTTGTGTTTAGAGATGCATTGCAATCATCACCGTGACGCAAGGCAAGTGGTAAGGAGGTCTTCATTTTGAGGGAGGGAAGGCTTGCACTTTGGGGGACATGCAGTGTAGCCAAGTATATTGAGTGGCTAGCTAAAGCGACGACAGAGGGTACGAGAGCAGGTCATACAACAGTACCATCTATCGCACTTTCTAAGCCAAGTTACGGCACAGACCAACAAAGACAAACTAACACAGGAAATACTCGAGTGTGATTCGTCTCTATGTAGATGAGTAGACGACGGTCATTATTGTAATGCAACCTATTAGGCGCTATTTTGAATGGCAAATCTCGAATGTAAATAGATCATACTGTGGCTTGAGTGATTGAGGAACAACGATGCTTGGTGCAGTTTTGAGCGAAGAGTGTTTTGTTGAGTTTTTTGCCTTGTTTTTCTGTGTTCGTGAGATGTTAAAGGATGTGGTAATTGGTAAACATTCTGTTAATCAAATGGAGTTGTAGTGTACTTACAGTACTGAGTAAACTGTAAAGTATACGCGACTCTCATCAAATTTTGGGGATTTTTCTGGAGTTAATCCCGAGGTTTATTTTCGGATTTTAATTATTTATTCATTCATTTGAAAGACATCTGTACACTTTTTGTTCGTTAACGATATAAATTACCAAATGTACTAAGCAATGAACTTTTTCGGGTAAAAATTACAGGAAATACACATTTTTGCGTACCTTTTCAAAGAATGTTGAAAAAAATGTTGAAAATCCCCAACTCCAAGCGAAACGCACGAGATTTGGCTAATTATGTAAAGGAGGTGGTCTTGAGTTGGGAGCTAATTCGACGAGATATTTTAAGTCGGTTCCTTCACGAAAAATTACGTGCCAATTACCGACAGTATTTATAAGCTAGCTGTTCCTAAAACCAAACCTTAACTATTTTTAGAAAAAATGGGACATAAATTTTCGTTCACTTGTTCCAAATCATTAATCACGCCCGTAAAATGGTGTCCCAGTCGGACTTCAAGTTATTAGTAAAATCTTAAAATATTTCTTGTATTGATAGGTAACAGATTGTTGATGTTATCCATTGCTAATACACCTTGCTCACACCCAACCACAGAAGTGACAGATTATTACTCTTGCACTTTATTTTTTCGACTACATCTTGTTTGTCCCCATAAGTGTTGTTTATGGTAAACATCTCTTTTCATTCTATAAGTTTCTAGACTTGGCAATGAATCATGTGGAGGCCACCATAATTGAGTGGGTTGTTAATACAGATCATCCCCAAATGAATCACGAAGATAAATGGCTAAAAGGCTTACAAAAATAAGTATTAAATGTGTTATTGAATTAAGGGTGGTCATAAATTCATTTAAGGCCAGAAGAGGATGAATTTATTGTTATGCTGTTTGTTTGGTAAAGCGCTCATTTGTAAATCTATCTCGTCGTGGACTCTATCGCAGCATTAGAAGCCAGCTCGTGCTGCTCAGCTTCTATACGCACGCACTCGACAAAACTTTACGATGGCGCATTATAAAACACATCGATTACGATAATTTAATTTGACGAGACAAGAAGTGTATCGCGACAGCGTAAACATTACCTCAATAGAACCGCTCGCCGGTTTCCAAACTGTCAAACTTTTCACAATATTGAATGTCCATCACGATTTCCTTCACAAAGAATCGTGCGCGCGCCTCCAAACGTCACTCAAGTATAATTATTCAGAAGCACATATTCGTGACGATGCTTCGGAATCCAACCTTCGGCGTGCACTTGAAAATAGTCCGTGAAAAGCCACTCGCCACTCGGTGCATACGTTCGCACCTTGCTAGTTGCTACCAGCTGGTTGCTATCGTTGCTCACCCCGTGCAGGGTCGAGCTGCCGTGCTCTGATTGGATGGAGCACGCACGTGCCAAGATGGCGGACACACCACGTGGCAGTCAAAATCGAGCGGTTCCGTTTCCTGCGCCAAAGCAGGCCCCCGCTGCGGGTCGCCCGTTGCCATGCCAACATGCTAAACTCTTTCGACAGTTTGAAGCGAATGAATTAAGATGTCAAGCATGTAAAGATAAATTTCTGGCTCACTATAATATATATATTGTTATTAAAAACGATAACCTGTTTTGCTGGGTTTTGATATATGGATAGCGAGCTACAAAACGTCTTATTAGTTGCAGCCTATCAACAACGCATTTCTAATTGACAGCTTATTAGCCCGTAACAAGCGGTCGGTGTTTGTTGTACAAAGTTTTCGTAGCTTTGAACACAGACTCGCCCATTTCCAGATGCCTAGACTAGCCGAGGAAATATAAATTCATTCCACGTAGTCGTACACGAAAATCGGTTGTAATTGCTGCGAATTTAAATATGATAATGATTAATTACAACGAAAAGTAATGTGTTCTGTCAAGTTCTTTCCAATCACGGAAAGATGGAACGGTGAGATGAGCGTCTTGTGAGGCCAAGACCCTTGTTTCCCAAGCACCAAGTTTAATCAGTCACTTACCAAAAAAGGTCCTAATTGTTAATAATCAGTAGAAGAATGTGGTAAGGCAGCTCCTGAGACGAGCTCTACCCACGTGACGCCACCAAATCCACCCTCATATCCGACGGAGACTTGAAACTTAAAGCTAAAAATGTCAACGCGTTCGACCCGGCACCTCCACCAAAGTATCGACCAACTCCGTGAGCGCTTCAAGCGTACACAATAATGTCAACAAATTGGAAATGACATGGTTTGAAATTGGCCTCCGTCGCCGGTCGATATACGCGGGGAGTGCGCGGGCCGGCGGGGGAGGAGCGGGGAGTGAAGTATTGAAAGAAGCTATTGAATGACAAGAAGAGAAAGGGTGTTCGCGAGGAAATCATCAAAGACGGTGGCGCGGCACAAAGCAAGCTGTAAGCGGCACTCCAATGAATGGAAAAGTTTGATGCCTGGAAAAGCGTTGCCACAACAGAAACTGAATCGAAACCGCTGGTGACGCCGCGTTCTACAACGAGGCGAAAGCTGAATACGCCAGCATGACGACAGAATATGCGGTTAATAATTCGGCTTTAGAGCTGTTTTAGCATTTTTCGCATTTTTAGACTGGCTTGGCTTAAGGACCAAAATCAGTATTTTCATTGTTTATTCAAGGTTGCTTCTCCGGACGATTTAAAATACTTGATCATTGTTGTAATTATGTCTGGTATTATCTGAATGCTGTATCAATTCCGAAATTAAATGCCATCGAAATCTTATTTATGCGTTCGCTTTATAAACGATTTTAAATGGCTTCATTGTGTTTAGATTTTCTTCGGTTAGTTACTGTCAAAGTAACTAATTTACCTAAATGGTTTTAAAGTTCAATTAGTTTATACTTCCATTAGTGTTAATGCTACATTATTCTAATCCGCCTCATGGCTAAATTACCGGGCTTATGGACTGTTCAAACCAAACTCTTATATTGACCTGAACGGGTTAACTTGCCCTAAACCCGATTACAAGACCACCCGAATGGGGGGTGAAATGAGCACCTTAAAGTGCTTTTATCAAAACACACGACCAGAAGGGGTGCAGGGTGGAGGCCTATTCGCCCATTCCCGTAGCACCCACCCGTAACTGCATTGGCACGCAAGAGCAAGTTAAAAACTTTTCAAATTTGCCCACAGATTTTAACCTCGTGGGCAATGATTTTCGTGAACCATTTTCGTGACAATGCCAGAACCATCTTATACATCCAATTTAACATTTGTTTACGTGTTCAATTATCTGAATTCATGCAGGTGAGGAATACCAATAATGTGGTGAAGTGATACGAACGGAAATACAATCATAATAGAGAAGTTATTCAAAAAATTATCCGTACATCTTAACATCACACAATGTTTATGCTGCGATCAAACCGTCAATTTACTTCCTGAAATGCGTGGAAATACCTTATAAAGAGCATAAACTTAAGTACCCTACACTCGGAAGCTTGAAGAACAATGAAGAGTTGATATTTAGTCAAACTTGAGACTCGACAATACGGACGTTATACCTACGTGTGTTTCAAAAGCGCGTGCTTTCGTAGCTCAATCAGCGAGATTAAAGCTAAGGCAGGCAAGGGCGGTCGGATGGATCGGCTCCACACCAGGGGCGGAACTAGGCGCCCGCAGGGCCCGCGGCCGCGGGCGGGCCCAGGCCCGTCTACGGCCGCGGGGGGCCCGTCGGTTTTCACTAAATCTGAAACGCTTTTACTCATTTTTGCGATACTTTCAGTGTTATTCACTCTTGTTTCACGCCAACTGCAGATTCAATGTGTGAGGCAGACTGGTCCAGTACGCGGGGGGGAGGTCAAATTTGGTACATGAAGGTTTCGCTTGATAAGGAGTAAAATATCAGAAAATACGAAAAACTACAGAAAAACACTGTCAATTACATTAGTAGGTATACGCAAGGGTCACTTATATGTGATTGAAAGTATCTTATAGGTACCTACTGAATTTTTATTTCCAGGAAAGGTCTATCCTGCTTATCATATTGCAAGATAAAACTTGGAAATTGTGGTTCACAGAAAATATCGAGCTGATTTTCCAAATCTGTCAATTTGAAATAGCTTTGCAATATGTTTAAAATTCTTGCTACAACGCATAGATTTGCTCTAAAAAATGTCAATAATTCAAAATTTTATCGGGGGCTGAAAAACCTGTCGCCTTTGGGAGAGGGGGGGGGGGGCTTTTTGTCCAAATCTGCGGGCGGGCCCGTGAATCGTTGTTCCGCCCCTGCTCCACACACCTCGAATTCACCCTACACTTACCACGACTTGTTTAAAACCAAGAGTCCAACTTATAACCATAATTATTTCCAGAAGCAAGTCTAAGTAAAATTTCATGCTTTTGAATCTTAATGTACTTCAAATTTCCTCACTAACTCTATAGGACGTGTCAATGATTAGTGATTGCCGCGAGCATTTGGCCCACCTGTCGTCAACCTCATCGAAAATCATTCGCCGATCAATCACTCTCCAATTTTATTGAACAGTTATCAAGATTCAAGAGTTCATTTCGCGTTAATCGTGCAATAAATGCCTAACAGGTATCACCGCATATCACCTTCCTATTGCAGCCTTCTGATCAATTGCCGTTGCCAACCAGTCAATTCATATCCCATCGACGGTACACCGCATGCGGCGATCCGTCTGAAGGTGTGCAAGCGACAAGGTGGCGAGAACAAAATGTAACTCTGCACTCTGCAGCCTCCCGCCAAGCTCGCTAATGCCGTGTCTAAGTCGCGCTGGTGGCTCGGAACTGTTGGTACTGATTGTGGAAGAAATATGAAGATGAGATGACAAGGCGACGGATGCTGTGCTGATGGTGAAGATGATGAATGCCACCTGCCACATTAGCTTACCTGTCAGTCTCACCGTCAGCAACAACATCACCTGTTGATGGTAGACTGGTGGATGTGCAACGCTTAAGAGGTGCCGCGCGCAAGTACTGTATAGACTAATTCGTAATTTTGTTCACGAGTAATGGCCAACGTAAACAAGGCAAGAAGCGATGATTATAATGGAAATAGTTGTAACATTTTTTAAATGACCGCTTAACGTTTGTGTGTGCGTTTAGCTGCAATGTGTGCTGCGATGTTGGGTAATTTTGTACACAAGAGTGCAGTGAAGTCCATTTACACAGATTTTTCACCGAGTATGTTCTCGACAATTTGGCAATCATGTTGTGAGGTGAGAGAAAAAAATGCATTGTTCACTTCGAAAATAACAGTGATATTAGCTTAATAAAATGAGGTGTTGACACAGAAATTACTCAGTCAGCTAAGCTACCTAATTCATACGGCTCTTAATCATCATTTAACTGGACAAAAATGATAAAAATATTTTCATAATTTTTCGGCCCATTAGGCCTGGCCTATGTTTCTCAATTCTTCGAGGTAATTACGCAAGTTTAACAAGCTCAAGCATTCCGACAAATCGTCACATGATCGTTACACTAAAATACACATCTTGTTGGCAAATGGTATTAAGACGGCGAGGCTGCCCGGACAGCGGCGTGCCCACCTGGCACGGACCTGTGGGCGATTAGCGCCAACTGAAAGCCGTACGAGAGTCCTGCGTATACAGACTCTGTGATCCTCAAAGCCTCCCTTAACAATCACTAAACACATCAAATTCACAGTTCCCAGTTAGTCGTCAGGCAGTAAAAATCATCATCATCATCATCATCGTTCATATCGGTTGCCACGAAGACAGAGCCAGTGGCGTCGTATTTTTGTGGCTATTAACCCAGAACACTTATTCAAAGAGAGCGGGGTCGCCACTGGACATCAAGAATGCCGCTCAAGTGCGTTCTAGATACACGGTCAATTGGTATAACACAGTGGGCGTCGTTATTTGTGCGTTTATTAGAGTATGCTGGCGACGCCGACGCCGCCGCCGACGCCGTCGCGACGCCACGGAACCACGACGCGGCGCAACCGCGCGTCGCAAAGCGGCGTCGCTGCCAGCGACGGCAATCGACCTCCAAGAAGATCATAACAAGCTATTAAATGCTCTGTGAATCAAGCGACACTGATGAAAATTATTAAGAGATTCATTCTAGCGTTCTCTAGAATAACGTTACGGCCCATTCATTTATTTAGGATCAATTTGAGAAACCACGCGCTTGTCTAGCAAATCGACGGATTGTGAACCTGCTCTCGCTTAAGGAAACTAAGGCGGAAACTGCTTTTCCTTGTTTACATTTGTTTTGAAACAAGATCGACCGCCTCGAAGGCAGTTTGAACTTTGAACGTATGGCTTTCACGTATCGAATAATCCGTCCAGTTTAGATTTCCTCTTGCGCACCCTTGTGCCATAATCGTAAAATTTTCATCACATATTCGAATTCAACGCGCGAAACGCGCCGACCTTTTTTTATTTCCACACGTGTCAACGGCTCAATCCGTGGTTGATTTGCAATCAATGCAAACGCAAGCAATCAGGGCCGGGCTGTATGCGCGCACGCTATCCGACTGCGTGGCGGCGGCGGTGGCGGCGACGACGGCGACGGCGGCGGCAGCGGCGACCCGTTCTTTTTGTTAACATAGATTATCCATTGTGGTGTAGTCTAAGCCTCCTCATGACTGTATCTGTCACCGATCCGCCGGCTCCCCGCGTGACGCGCTGCTCGCAGACCGTTCCTAGCCCAGAGTGGTTCTCTCTTCCCATTACTCTCCCGCTCCCCGCTCCCCGGCGCCCACCCCCTGCCGCCCCCCTCGGCGCCGCCATCCCGCCGCCCGTCTCCCTCGCTCCCGAATGAATAATCTGGCGACTAGCAGGAGCAACAGGAAGAGCGGCGCCTGCGCAGTGCCGGCACAACTGATTACGTAGCCGACGCTCGGCGTCGGGGTTTCTCTCCTTCTTGCCCGACGCCGACGCCGACGCCGACGCCGACGCCGACGCCGACGCCGACGCCGACGCCGACGCCGACGAGGAAATACCATTGTAAGGGGGTAAATACAGTGAGTATGAGCTAAGCGCAATAGGGAGGCATCCGCATTAGCGAAACACATAACATAGACTACCCCCTCGAACCCTCCCACACATTATTCTTTCTTGCCAAATTGCATCTCTCTTCATCTAAAACATATTTCCTTTATTTCATCTCTCTCGCAAACTTCTTGTTATTGCTTTATCCTTATCCTCAGCTAGATTCAACCCCTTTTGCGTCGGATTCTTGCGTGTCCCTGCGGCAGGGGTGGCAACTGGCAGGTTCAACGCTGCCGACAAAGTCGTGACGAATAGCGGATCACGTAAAGTGGGCCAATTAAAGCAGTCTAACGGCGAGCAGGGAAAACTTTTCTCCGTTTTGCGCGCAACAAAAAGAGCGCGCGGGGTTTGTTGGGAGCTGGCTGCAGCATCCATTGATCTCGCGCTGATCCCGTGACTCGCTTTTCCTACTTTGTCAAAGTCTAACGCGACGAGTGACGTCACCAATGTCACCATCGAGCCGAGATCTTTTTGCCACAAGCCAACGAAAGCTGCGCGTGCATTTCGGGATGAATCTGTCATTTCCATCGGCAGCTTCCTGCCTGCACGAATCGTCCGCTCGGAATGTTTCGACATCCCTGTTTTTGAGTGTGCTTATTCACATCTCCTCCCTATTCTCATCACATCTGCGCTCTCTTCTCCTCTTCCTCCTCCTCCCGATACAATAAATGCCACATCCTAGTCGCGTCTCGCTTGCACCTTCGCGTGGCCGCGTCTGCACTCTGCAAGCGAATCCGGAACCCCTCGTTTGGGTCAAGCTTTCCACCATTATGCCTCTCTCCCTGTCTCTCCCACGGAAGTGGCCGTGGCCGCCGCCACCGTCGCCGTCGGCGCTGTCTTCTCTGTCTGCTGCCAAGGAAAGGTAATGCAACCACCCCAAGAAGTTACATCTACATTTTCCTCGCTCGGTCGACCGAGTCGAAGCCGGCGCGGGTTTCTCCATCGCGTACCGCGAATTGCAGGCATGAGTTTCGTGATATGCAACCTTTTGTGTCTGATTCCGCTCGGCGCTTCAATCATCGGTAGGACGAGCTCCCGGGTCCCGACCCGATTGGCCATTTCATTCACTGACCGAAATCGCCAAGTAATTCCCGATGGAATTCCTCGTAACGTTCAAGAAATTTTAATCAGAAATAGAAATGCTTTAACTGCAAATGAACAATACTACACGCATATTGCGGTTACTTGATACGTGAAGAGGGAGCGAATTGTTTTGCTTCATTGTTCAAATATGCCTCTACGCAAGTCTAGCAAAAAAAGTGCTTGGCTCTGACATCAGGATTGAAGATTTATATCAAAAGTCACGTGATAATTATTTCCATCTTTGATAATAAATAAAGCTGTCAAGACCATAAGACTTGTTCTTCGTCCTTAACCCATCATCTCTTTCCTTTTCATCGCCGCATCGCTACTGTTGCATATGCTTTTATCAACCTCAACCCCCTTCTCTTCCTCCTCATTCGCGATCTCTGCGCTAACTTATCCACAAATAAAGCCGGTCCGCCGATTTCATCTTTGTCCTTTTATTGTCGACCGGCATGTGGTCATCCCTCTTCCACTTGAGCAGCATCCTTTGCAAGCACTTCTTCATTTGTTGACTTGGTGTGCACGACACCACACTTACTAATCAATACGTCACATTCGGCTAGGTTCGGCTCCGCTCGGCGTCGGCGTCGGCGTCGGCGTCGGTGGCGTCGGTGGCGTCGGCACAGGCGTCGGGTGTACGGGGGAACCGAAGCAACGCTCGCGGCCTCCTCGGAAGCATTCTCGTGTGTACAACTACAACCGTACCACCGGCACCAGTTCCCTCCCCCTCGTCCCACTCTCATTTCGCAAGATTCCCTACACCCCGTTTCATTTGGGAGTGTGCATTTCAATGGAGAAAATCTCGGTGGTTATAGCCTGCCGCCAATTCCTGTTAATATTCATATTGAACCGAACTTTGAAAAGACGTTGATATAATGTACTGCTCAACCATTATTAGTCTATTCAAGCTGCCTATTATGCGAAAGTCAAAGCATAAAATATAATCAATTACAAAACCATGATATGTAATTACATTTTCGCGCAGGTTTTGTCGAAAGTCTTCAGGGGTATTTAACATGGCAAAGAAATAGTCGAGAAAATAATTGGAAAGATACATAAACGTCGCATGAGTTGGCACGTTGAAAATGACAGACAATATGCTATCTAATGATGCGCCATTTTAATCAAACTATAAGCAGATGGACAGAAACCTCGCAGCAAACGCCAGCGTCATCCCATTGTCTACTGTCGTCTGAACGTACGAACCATGCGTGTTATAAACTCGATAAGTTATTTCTTCACCTTGCGCGCCGCGCTTTCTTAGTGTGACTCCATGTGAGTACTGGCCTCGAAGATCACACACCCACCTCGCCTTCGTATGATACGAGCTAACTAGTAACTAGACGTGGACACCGCAGCCGCTGCGCACGCAGCTAAACAGCATGCAGAGACAATGAACGAGATGCAAAGGAATGCATCTCCTCTGTGTCCTGCTGCTGCTGCTGTGGCTGCTGCGGCTGCTTAGCTACAGAGCATGCACTTATTATAAAATGCATTAACCTGCTAGCTCCTACCGCTGGCTATAGCTAGATGTGCGAGGAGAGGTGAGGTGTGTTGTGGAAAGGTGACTTATTTCGTCCAGAATCCAACACATCTCTGCCGCGCTCACAAGTTGGCTACGTAGCCACTTACACAGCGATAACTGCACTGCGATGCACACTGTTTATAGTGCAGATATATCTTATTGTGGCTGGGTCTCTTCTCCCCAGGCTCCATTACAGAAGTCTGCTGCATGATACTTCCAAGTCATTAGCCATCTATCTACTACTACAAAAAAGTGCTGGCTGGATGCAACGCCATTGTTTAGATCTCCGTCTATTGTCATATCTTGTGTCACTCACAGCAAGATGTAGAGGCCATTTCAACATGTTTTCTAACATACGCTTTAACTAACTCGACCTTTTGAGGCCCACGATTGCTTTTGATCCACGATTGCTGTGCATCAAACGAAATGCTGATCGGATTTTTTTATGCATTTGGACACCATCTTACTCAGTTGGACGATGCAATTTTTTTACATCTGCAGTCTAAGGACTGATCACACAGTACGATGGCTGGGGCTAAAATAGGCACTAAATCCGCTCTCCCATGTGGCTTGGTGGCAACTGATAGGATACTCTGTACAGTGATACTGCACTTCGAAATACAGGAATTTACCAAATATTAAACTATTTCCAGAATAAAGTAACAGCATTGCTCCCAAACACGGACATGGCTACTCTATCCAGAACATGTGATCCCTCCAGGACGTCCCAGGTGAACGCTGGCACCCTGGCGCCCTGGCGCCCTTACCCTGCGGATGTGACCGGGTGTGCACATTTTAGTATTCGAAACGCGTGAGAGCCATCAGCTTTTGCCCGCCTCCTAGCGCTGCTGTTTGCGGATCGATTCGCTGGATTCACAACCATGAGCGCTGCGAGATTGCGAGCTCGCCATCAGAGCGAAGAGGACACCGCCGAGCAAGATAGAGGCAGGAAGAGCGGAGACGGATAAAGAGCGCGCGAAACAGAACTACAGATGAGCAATGGTAGATGGCTCGGAAAGAGCGGTGGAGAAAACAAGACATCGATTCCTGGTCGGGAAACGGGAAGGAAAAACACGACTGAATTCCGCATGAACGTGGATGGGGGCGAGAGCACAATGAGAAATTGTTGGAGATGGTCAGAAACGAGGTGGCTGCCGAGTCTCGTCGCCAAATTCAATATAGTGATGCTCTATAATATTGTCACCGCTCTCTTTGTTGGCCGACTTCATTAAAACTGACGAGGAGCATTGAAAGAATAACGATGACAAAATCAATGGATTGGTGAAAAGAAACGTCGCATTCCGCACCTCCATACTCCGAAAAAAGGCCACTCGCTTGATTTTCTATTTTCGATTATACGAGGTGAGTACAGCATCACCCAGCATCAACAACAAGGGGGTGCAAAATACAATTGCAAATTGCCATGCAGCCAGCTTGCGTATGCCGTTTGCCAAGCGCTCTCTCTAATACGTTTAGATTTTCTTTTCGTTTCACTTCACCCGATTGGATTCTACTTGTTTTCTTCGACTGACACGCTAGCGCGGGTGTGAGATATAGTGGCTGCACTCGCTTCGCGAACAGCGCTCGGCCGTATCACCGTGTGCCGTATGCCGTACGCCGAACGCCGCACGGGGGCCGCGCGACGGGTGTAGTATTCGAAACGAAGAGCCAAGTGCGATAGAAAGTAGAGACCTGTGCTCAATTTCCGTTAGGTCCCTGGTAATGGCCGTCGCAGCTTCCCTGCAGCTCCCTGCTGCAGCCTCCCACAAGCTCCTCGCAGGCCGCAGCCCGGCCGGCTGGCTGCCGCGCCGAGATTGGATTCCGAGATGAGCTAGACACGACGACAGCCACGGAATGGGTGAACATCAACGCTTTCAATTTACGAACAAAGTACTGTCCCCCGGACTGAACCTTTATACGCGCGGGATACTTTAAAACTTCGATCGGGAAGGATTTTAATATAACTCACTTTGGAAATCAAGAGCCGTCAGCAAGTTTGCTGAAGTCGAATAGCATTACCATTCGTCGCCATTGAACGGTGTGGATAAATACGACAAAAGCTCACACAATTAATTAATGAGTAAAGACTCTCTACGTTTGATTTCACGTACAGAAAAAATAAAACCAAGTACACAAACCAATACGAAAATTCGTTAACGAACAGCGAACTATTTGCAGCGCGCGCTCGTCCGCGCGCCGAGGCGAGCTCGGGAGACCTCGGCCGCCTCACCGCGCTGTACCAATGCGCGGAGCTCGAATCACGGCACCTCCACGGCTGGCAGCAGCGTCAACCCCCGCGCGCACAAAGAAGCTCCCCTACGCAACGACGCAACGACGCACCAATACCTCCTTGTCAACCGGCGCAATTTATTTTAACTATACACACGATCTTCCTAATTCCAATTCAATTTCCCTCCTAACTAACGGTCTTGACTCCTTTTTGTCACCCGAGCGAGAGAGCTGATGATCTAAAATCTAGTGTGCGGTGCGTATGTGTGTGTGCGTGTGTGTGTGGAAACGTGTTAGCGTTAGTCTCGGCAGTAAGTATATTCCTCCCTTATTTCTCGGTCGCTTGGCCATTACATCTGTGCAGTGCACCGGCTAGTTTATGGAAGCGGCTAGACCCATTGTTGGATCCTGTTACACGGCGGCCGAGCGTGAATGCTCACGGCTGGTACACCCGCACAACGCTGAGCGCGACTTCTCACCAGAACACAGCTCGCAGACAGATTAATTACAATCAAACGACGATAAAAAGGGCAAGCGGCGGACGGGGATGCGTGCGATAGGTGGCCGGACTAACAGCTACTTTGCAGTTCAACGTGTCTAATTATAGCGAACGCAATTTGATATTGATATTTGCTTTTATCAATTTTTAATAGAGGACTCGGTGAAGATAAGTTACATAGCTTTACAAATTAAAAATGTGCTGTGAATGTAATACATCAAAACAGTTTCCGTGAACGTGATGGAGTTTTTATTCTAATATTGGGATAAGTTTATATAAGTTTTAATTAGAACGGGAGTGAATTGATTTACACGGATACAGCGTGTTAAATTTATATCATAATTATTTCACGCTGTCAGCATTATGATGCATTGATAACATTTAAAATTTAAAACTGAATTAATGACAGCATATTCCAACACCGATTGCATACCATCGTTATAATATAGGGCTCGCATCGCGATCATGGAAATGCAGCATGTAATTTGCTCTGCAGAATGTGTGAGGCATATAAACGCGCGATAAAAAGTTACACGCGGTAAGGTTATATAGTAACATGTTGCTGATATTCGATATCTCCAGATTTGAAGGGCCAGACCGGTTCATTGCAGACTTCTCAGTTCTAATCTTGACCGTGGCTATACCGGTTATTAAGCATACCGAAGTGTTGCATCTTTCACCAAGCTGGTAGCCGAATACATTGAACCGTTCGGTGCCGGGCTTACCGAAACACAAACATTACATTATTACGGCTGAATACTCTTACACACGATCTATATAAGAAGAAAGAAGACTTTTATGAGACAAACTTTTGCAAACTTTTTACAAGTGTAATTTCCAGACAACCTTGAATTGGTTGGCAGTAATGGTCGCTGGATCTAAGACTAAGGACTATAACGACTTAAGACTAAAGACTAAAGAGAGACGGTGGCTAACTTTGATAAATGTGTTGGCTTCGGATTGCAAGGAGAGAGGATCTCTCTGTTGGGTGTCCAAGCATACATTCACCACGTGCTGGCGATACGTTATTGCCGTCTCTCCAGCCACATACTGATGAGCGGGGACTTGGGAGCCAGCGGCTCTCCGCATCTCTGCAGCGCTGCTGTAGCCAGCATCACGTCGTCGATAGCTTCGCTTGTAAGCCGTCACTATCGATGGCTGGACGCTTACCGGGGACGAGAGCAGACAAACGAACTTGGAGGTTTTGCGGCGCGCGGTGCTTGCTGCCGGTGCTCGCTGCCGGTGCTCGCTGCCGGTGCTCGCTGCCGGTGCTTGCTCGTGTCATGTGGCGTGCTGCTGCCGCGGAATTGTCTGCGGCTACATTTATGTAAAAACGCTTCATGCTTCTTAGCACAAGTGTCTTTTGTATAGTTTATTCACTTCCTTTCGGTTTGTTACAATCGATTTAATTAGTTCAGTTTTTTTTCTTTACTCGAAAGGTAGCTTGTCGGCGTCAAAATCGGAGGCTTATTATTGGTAGCAGAACTTCAGTCCTCAAAACAGTGGTAACTATTTTGATAGAGGTACTTTTAGTGACATTATAGTGTCTGATTATATTTCAGGCTGCGTGTTTTCATCCAACCTATCGATAGCACCCGTTTTACGTGCCTTGCAAAAGAAAAACAGCGCAAATAAAATGCAAACTTTTTCTACTACAAATTGACTCAGTTTTTTCTAACGTTCATCAAGGGTTGTAAAATCTAGTAATAATAATAATAATAAAAATAATAATAATTTGTTTGTTTTTTAAACCTAGGTTTCATTACAATCATATACTAAGGTAGATATTAATTTTCAGTCGTATTGCAAGCAAGTTATCCACCGATTGATCGAGGATCTTCCGCAAATCTCCAATTAGAGTTCGATTAATTTTCAAAGGTCCATTCAGACAACATTAAACAGACGCATTAAAAAACCACACACGCATTCAATACGACAAGACAGACTTGAATATCACATAACGTCGGCCGAACGCATCGAGTATTGTCTGAAGCCTGAAGCCTGAAGCCTGAAGCCTGAAGCCTGAAGCCTGAAGCCTGAAGCCTGTGGTGATTTCACTCGCTCGCAAACGCATTGTTCTCCGCCGAGTGTCAACGAGCGATAAGTGGTGCATCTTTTTGCCGAGTGCACGTAGGCAAAGTGCACGTGATGAACTCACAGCTCTGAAGTCATTACGAAAGTATGCAGAATGCAATACATCGAATGCGATTCCTGCTACACACACACATGGCTGCTATTAAATCGCAGCTCATATATGCGATGCATTGCGGACGAAGCAGAGTTTATGTGTGGTAATTGGTATAAAAAGCAATCACTGACGCTATAAATTTGAAGACATAAGGGAAAAATCCTTCCCCCTGTTAAAGCTTGTGAAAAGTTGACCATATTGTATACACTTTTGGCACCCGAGCATTTGACCAAATAGGTATTAAGAGACTTTGGTCTCATTTAATCAGTTTGGTATCTTTAATCGTGGCAATTCGAACATAGCCTGATGTCAACACAATAAGATATCGTGATTCATGAAATAAATAGCGAGGGTGAAATATTTTGAAGGCGTAAAGCAACTAACGCAAGGCTAAGTCAGAACTTACTGTATACACAAGTAGCTTCACATTGGTTTCATACTCTCGCTCATTTGTAACCTTCGTAGGATCATCTTCACATTATATCTACGACGATGTAGACACCTCCTCGCAAGCAGTAGGGGCACAATTAGAGGACACACGAGTCGTCAGTCCAATCGGGACGGCAATAAAGGAATTGCGACTGATATGCGAAGCCATTGTTTGTTTGGATTGTGCGCGCCGCGAAAACTTCGCTCCCTGGAAAAGCGTTTGGGCGGAAGTGGCGGCGGCGGCGGCGGCGGCGGTGGTGGCGGCGGCGTGCGGTGTACGTGGACGGGATGTGGAGTTTAGCGCGCTCCGAACAGCGGCAACTGCGCCGAGACTTTTCCGATTTGCCGGAAAAGTTACGCTTCTCGGGAAAGCGATTTGACAACCGGCGAGTAGTCCTGATTTTTTTCTTCGCCCAACGGGAAAAGATCCGGAGCGAATGCCATACGTTATCGTGCGACGTTTTTCTGCTCCTTTCAGCTTCCATTTCCTTTCGCCATTTTATTGTTGGGATACGAATCAGCAATACATCAACTGCGTTTTATAAGTAAATATCCAGCGTTTGAATTAATGAAATGGAAAATTAATTTATTTTAAATTATTCTAAGCCACAGCAGCTCGTTAAAAACTTGCAAGTTATCTTTGTTTGCTCCATCCCAGATATTCTAAATTTGTGACGTCGTGGAACTACGAGTCGAGATATATATTCAATTTGACGCACAATTAACAGATGCCTCCATTAAATACAACTTTTTCAGCCACGCGCAGTAGAGTTTTCGAGAGAATTTGTTGGAGTTGAATAAAGTCCTGTGTATTTCGGAATATCAAACAGACCATCTTGGAGATTTCTAGACTAAGAAGTCGACAGATTTGTTTATTAAAGAGACTTGGCCAACTTCTAGAAGCTATCATTATCTACAGAGCCAGTAAATTACTGGTGGGTGCAGAGAGAATGTACGCGGCGGACAATTATTAACAGGCGACGTATCAGTTAGATCTTCAGCCAACTGCTCGCTGCCAAAGTAAATTTGAAATTTATCTCGATACAATTTGATGCAGAAACAAATACACAAAGTCGAGTGTGAAGAACACAGATTTACCGGCGTTTTTGTTTAATTTCTCTGCTCAGTAAAGAAAGTTTGTAAGTAGGTAAATAAAGTTATGTTTAGTCAAACTCGCATGCATTTTTTGACATGAAAAAAGGCCGTAGATTGGGCACCTTGAAATTATTTTGCAAGAAATTCAAAAACCAATGTGGCGCCAAGAATGATATCTCATTAAGAAGCGTCTTTAACTAATCACGTCACTGTACACATCATGGATAAATGAACGATAAATCCTTGATCAAACCGATTTTCTATTAGCAATACCGTAATACCCATGCTTTCTCTTATGAATTGAATAATGCATATATTTACCGCGCCCATGAGCTGCCACCCACAAGTATAAAGCGGAGTGCTCATTTTGTAGTTATAGTTGAATGATTGCGACAAAGTGCTAGTTCGGTTGCCTACTATATTGAACCATCATCATATAATCTGCAACAAGGAATATGACGTGTTTATGCTATGACGCTCGCGCTGCTAAGAAATGATCCTCTTAATGCCAAGTCCAAGATATTTTCAGCAAATCTCTGGGAAACATTAATAGTTAGAATTTTGTACAGAGTTTTCTGCATTGTCGGATGATATCGACAGTTATTATCATAGTTAAACATCTTAGTAATATCAGTTTCCACACGGAAAATCTTCGGAGACTTCGAAAGCCTTTCTAAGAACATCGAGATTTTCTCTATATATGTATATATATATTGTAAATATTATCCCATATTACATATTGTTCATATTGTTACATATTGGTACAGTACATATTGTTCTAAGGCTCAGTTTTTCAGAATGTGTAATTTGTGGCTACTGCGATGAAACCACCTTTAAGAGCCAGCTAAAGGCAGCTTAAAAGCCGAAAATGCAGAGGTCCACGCCATTACTTTTCCTGCCCCTAAATTTGATCCCAATATTTTTGAAAAAAAATCAGTGTGTAGAGGAAGAGTACTCCGACCCGCCTTGTAAACTTAAATTGAGATCGGATAGAAAATAAAACAACCAGAGCAGAAAGAAAAGTGGTGTTTTCGCTTAAAAAAACCCCACAAAAAGTCCCAAATTCAAGATTTATTTGTGAACAAAGTAAACGTCCGATCGACACGAGCCTTTACATCGCGGGTCAGAAATTTTTTCAACTATCCACTGATTTTTTTTCATAAATGTAAGGAACATTTTAGGGGCAGGGAAAAGTAACCACGTGGACCTCTGCACTACCAAAATTTTCCGTGTGAGAAAGCTAATCTTTCACGGATTAGACCTGGTGAAAAATAACTTCCAGTTTTACTGCCTCATTATCAGCATGAGCGATAAAAACACTCTTGGAGATTATGCTTGCACAACCCGACACATGGTTATATAAAAGTCAGTAAAAAGGTAAATCATACAATTCCGTGTTTCATATGGTTTTTTCGATATGACTGGATTCGTCTCTGCAATGTTGAAATGAAAAAATCGGATGAAAATTATCGATTTTTTCGGTAATATTCATTCGTTTTTACGTGAGTAAGATTAGAGCGGCTTAAAACATGACGCACTACAAATTCTTTTCCTTGATTGAAATGCGCCACAGAATCATCAATAAGTGCACTAGAACTTTGATTCAAAGTATCATACAATCTGCTGACAAAGATGAACCCAACCGTGTCATTAAAATCACGAAAATCGAGAAAAAGCACATTTTTTTAATTTTGATTATTAATCTTGGTTATGCAAGAGTCGCAGATTTGTGCCAGCGTTTTTAATCCGTGGCTTCTTATGATTACTGCCACAGATTATTATGATTTCCATTATCGTATCGGGTTACAACCATGTAGACTCTTAACTTCGTTATTATTGTCCTGATTAGACAAATAGAGTAACAAAAAAATGTATTGAAGGTCTAAATGGGAACATCGGTGGCTCCTGCTGAATTATAGTTCAAGGCCACGAAAGAAAGTACTCTCAAGCGTTATTATCCCATCGAAATCGTTTTGAAAAAAACCACCACTTGCATGTGACGAAAAATCGAGCTGAGTCAATCTGACGACCAATATCAAGACTCACTCAACATGCATAGAAAATCAGCTAAGAGCCATCAACCATCGTGCGTGTGCCATGGTTCACTTTGACACTCGCTTGATTGATAATTGCAAAATTGACTCGGCTAATCGCGGTTTACGACCCTAGTGCCTGGATTGTCTGAACGCTCCCCAACTTGCATCCAAGCAATCATCTCACCTGGCAGTTGCCAGTTAATTCGGCATCTCATTGTGCAGCGCGGACAAGCCTGCTGCGGTCTGAGCACCGAGCACCGAGCACCGAGCATTATCACTATAAGATTTTAATTGATCAATTATTTATGATAGCTTCCCATTATACACACACTTATTTACGGCTGCGAGTAAAATGGCACGGCTAAATGTTTGAGAGCCGCATTTAATTGTGACGGGCTGCTAGTGCTAATGACCGTGTTATATCGTTTGTTTGGACTCATAATTTAGTGCTAATCCCTTCATGTAATAAATATGTAAGAAATTAAAAGTTTCGTGTATAAAACAAGCGTATTTATAGCTAATTAATCAATCGATACGCATCCCACGCCTGATCAGTAATTTATGGCGAAGCAGTGGAAATATATTGCATATAAATACGTCGTGCGCTTTAAGATGAAGACACTTTTCCGCTGAGACCAGGAGCGACACACGTTGTCTGTTGTTTGACTAAATGTTCACGCTAGAGTGTCGGCCACTATTAATCTTACTTAGCATCAGGAAACTGTTAAGAAAATACTAAGCTGAAGAGGCAAATTACCAAAGAAAATATGTCACATGATTTTAACGTTGAACAATATGGAGTGCATCTACAAGAGGTGCGGATCTTCAGTCTACTAGGTTAAAGAAACTGAAAATTTAAGTACGATATACGATGTTGACCACATGAGATTGATGATATTGAAAATTATTCCCTAAATAGAGTCAGTAGATTTCAGTCTCTATCACATGGGATCAGCTCTTCATTTAGGCAAAAGACTTTATGAATCTTCATTTTTTTAAATCTTTCTGTCTAGATTATTTTCATTTTCAAATGAAAAAGTATAAATAGCTAAAGAATGATATATAATTATGATTTCTTGCTTCTATATCTTAAGTTCTGTCTGACGGGTAACATTTACAGATATAAATCAACGTTTAGCAGGATCATTCCACACAATCAAAAGGAATACAATTAAATAATTATCACTGCCACCTAATAAGGATCGGCAAGCTGTTCTGATACTCAGTGCACTCGCAAGCAACAGCTACGCGTGTTTATAATAAATGCGTTATTAATATAATTATGCGGTCAGGTAATTGGTATCGCTGTCCAGGGGGTCACTATAATGATTATGTTGTTATAATGAGATCCTCGTATATGATCTGTCATCGCAGGTAATGAACTGCCTGTTAAACAATACAGTGAATGTGGCAACTAATAGTTTACAATCGACTGACACGAACGAACGCACACCTCACCTATACATGCTTAATTTAGGGGTCGTTTTTCGCCTACAAATGCATGTTATAGTGTAGGGGTACGAAGGTAAACCATACAAGCATAAATCACGTTGTGTGTTTAAGAATGGCGAGAGTTTTACATGGAAACGATAATGGGTATAGTAGCTTTAAATTAAAACTATATTGAGATAGAATCAAAAAGCTGGTAAGTGGAGAGTGGCACACAACAGCTGTGTTCGCATCGAACTAACTCCATTCAAATTTTAAAATAACTTCAAAATAATTTGAATTAGAAGCACTCGTTGAAATGACAATTCTTTTTCAAATATTGTAAGTGACGGATTCACCGCAGTGAGGTTGCAAGGAACGGAAATTAATCAAGCGGAATGAAAAGGGAATCACATGAGACTCGCTGCATTCTAAACTCCCAAGCATAATATGTAACCAACCAGTAACTTTAGCCGGTCGCTGCAACTGTACTTCTAAAACCCTCCTCGCTGCCTGACTTTCTGGAACAGTCCGGTAATGAAACGTCGGACGTCGACGTCGTTTGATTTACCGACGCCGAACCGACGCTCGCAATCCCGCTGAATGCAGCGGCGTCGCTGTATATAACCAGCTATAGGTATACAGGGACTCCGCGCGTCTCGCCGCTAATATACAATGACAACGTATTGCCGAATGCACTTGCTTTGCTGCACATGCACTCTTGCCCCTGCAACTCTTTAACATTTTATGACGAGACGCTTCCACAAAGTGCACTGAATTACGAGTTACTTATTAGAAGTTTGGGTGATTCCGCGAGCTGGCCGAAGTCTGGAGGAATAATGGCCGACTGCTGCTGTATATGTACGAGCGCATACGACATACCACGTTTATTTGCTAGATTCTGTGATGTGAATGCTTATTTATGCGATAAAACTGTTAAGATATAGAACGAAAGAGGGATGAGATATACTTTGGCGACACGGTTCATACATTTTGAGAAAGGTTCATGCCACCAAAGAGCAGCAAACATTTCGACAATTTTTGTCTCGAAATATTTCAAGATATAGAAGTTCTTGACATGAAATCTTGTCTGGAATGGTTTGCTTAAAGTTTAAATTACCAAAAAAGTACTCACAAGTCAGAAGAGAAGAAACGATGCTCGGAAACCAGATTCAGCCTCCACTCTCCATTCTCCGGTCATCCACTCCGTTCAATATCTGTCAAATTAAAGAATAAAAAATCACTCCATCAATCGTGTTCAAAAAACGTAGCAAAATTTTACAGTGGCAGATAAAATTATTTCCACATATTATGTCAAGTTAGGACATCACAATAGGTGTTGGTATTTTCCATTCAGCCTCTCCGGTCGATCTCCATGCAATTCTCAACACCCCGATGACAACTGATCATGAGTTACGTCCAAACCTCCAAACACGACACAAACACGACACAAACACGACACAAAGTACACAAACCCAGTCAACATTCGTGTGAAAGTGCAGCAACCGAAGAAACCACAGAGACGCACATAAATCACGAAAACATGTGAAAATATGAGCTGATATTTGTGCCGAGTGGGAACTGGGAACCGGCGAAGGTGTTTTAGCAGTTCGTAAACAGTAGCCGATCTTCCCTCGGCCATCCATGACATGATTTATGTCTCGCAGGCAAATCAGTTCCGCTAGTCCCTAGGCCATCGTCTGCACTTTAACACACATGGACGCCGAGCAGGCACGAAGCGTGCCTCGCAAGATCGTAGACACCGTCGCCATCACCGAGCAATTAGTCAAATATCGCTCACTTTTTAATTGCAAATTGCGATTTAAAATAGATAATGACCGGGGCTCATTCTATTGGCCACAGGCGAGCCGTACGTTTCGGTGGTCAAAAATGTAAATTTTTGTTCACTGTTGCTGAAAAAAAAGCACGAGTTTTTTTTCGAGTGAAAATTCCTCCTTGAGTGCAAGGCTCAGGTGTATAGCGAGTCTAAGAGTGCAAGGTAGCGCATAAACCGTATCTGTACACTCGATATAATAAGGTGCACGTTCGAATTCGGAATTCACCGCGACTAATTCGCAAATTTCGTACGCTTCGTTTTGATCCCACGAATGTCAATTGATAGGAACAGAAAAACGTACCTACGCGCACTTCTCAAGTGTCGACTGTCTATACTCTGCATGAAAATAAATTACCCGTAGAAAATAAATTGAAAAAAAGAATCAGGAATGTATTAAAATCACAGGTCGAGCGAACATCTCAACGATAGCGCGACGTGGGCAAAGTATAACACAGAGATGTTATAGGCAAGCAATGCACTTTGTTATTCTAATAAAGATATCTTCTAAATTGAAGTTTGAAATAGAGTATGAAGCCGTCATTCTTGACCGAGATACGGCTGTTCGGTCCGTTTCGGTCACGGTCAGTTGCCTCAGCCAGACTAGACGGATGCATTTCAACTTTTCAAGAAAACATTTCGTTTATTAAATTTCAATTACAATTCATAGCTTTCAAGTTTAAACCACTAGAATACAATCATCGCCTCACCACACCGAGAGAACGGTTAAGGAGGACACGACAAATAGGTTAGGAAACACATTTCAATAAACATTTCAGTAGCAAACAGCAACGCCAAACTAAAAACAGCAAATAACCAAGTCTACCTTTCGACCGACGAATGATGAAACGCGCAAAAACGTTTCTCGTGTAGGTATATATTATAATATATTATTTTCAGGTAATACAAACGTGATTGGTAAGAGTCAAATGGACAAGAGACATGGAAACGAATGTATACCACATCCACGATCGCGTATATATAAACGAACGCGGCCTCGCTCTCATATTGCTAATATCTCAATCGCTTTCGTTGCTCCACAATACATCATGAACTGTCAGTCAGTTGGTAATACAAGAGTAACAACACCAATTGGTAACACCCTTACTTCCATCGACAGGCAACGATCTTGCTTGTATGCCACACAAGATGCGAAAATATTTTTTTAAGTACATAGAATGACACATATCGCAGTTGTTTGGTATTTCTTATGAGGTAATAGCCATCGGACATTTTGTACGGAGACGATCACGCGTAATAATTTCTCTAAGTCGTCATCGCACAGTCGTAAACAAATGGATCGAAGTCACGTCGCTTCTGCCATCCGATCAGGACTCAAGTCCATAAAAGTGAAGTAAAATAATTGATAAAACTTTAAGGTGTTAAGGTATATTCACGTCGTATATTCCTTGTCGTACAAGCTAAGCTAGCTCAAGTGCTAAGCATACTTGCATGTATGTATAGAGTAACCAACGTAAGACAATCGATGCGTAATAAAATCACAGACTGCACCAAGATGGTCACTGCATTTGCCCTCCAAACAGAAGACATTCCAATCATGTCCATCCTTCGAAGGCTTTCCTCTGCATCTAAGTCATCTCGATTGGGCACGTCGCTAACCTTGGCTCTGAGGTGCTCCTAGCATGATGATCTCAAGTCACCTTAGCTCATAAGACTAACTATTAGATCAGCGTTTTATATTGTTCTTCTGACCACATTTTTGATATGAAAGATCAGAGCGATTAAGTTCTCACCTACGAAAGAGACCTTGTCATTTGGCCCATTATATATAGTCACAACATTTGCATCAGACTATACGGTGCGAAATCAGATGATTTTCAACTAATAATCTATTGATCTGTGCTTTTTAAAATGCTGGTCGCGGATGTACTTTCTAGTGCTCCTTTCCAGTGATTGAAATTCCTCCCTCCAGATTCTGTGTGATTTCTCACACGCACATTCCTGGAAAAATTCCGTCGGGTTTTTCTTCGCGCGGCGTCACCAGAGAAGTGCGTGCGGCGATCGCAAGAGCGCGCGGAAATACGGACACCGAATTTTCCACATGAAAACAGTGCGTTTACACTCATTCACGCATCTTACCGCGGTCTCGGCCAAGCGCCGCGCACGGCTTGCTATGCAAATAATTGATTCGCAATTGGTTTGATAACGTCTCGGTCCAGCGGCCGCAACGAGGATACTAACAGGTAATCGCAATCTTCAAGCTTGTGCAAGAATTATACCTTAGTTTTGTTTCAAAGTGGATAACTGTAATATGTTACCACAGCCGCAAAAGAAACTCCTGTTATATGCATTATTATCTGCAGTTAACGTAAAAAAAAAGTTTGTTCTACGTATATTTGAGATCAGTTTAAAATGTTGTGAAGAGCTTCCTCACTTAATAGTGTACCTAGTATTTTGCATGATTATGCTGCCGCTTTTTCTACCAGTTAATGATATCGGACAAGAGTGTAGATGGTTAGAAAATCGTGACAGTGCCTGGCCTTTGATGACACCACCAAGGACACTTTGTTTGGAGAAAAGCGAAGAAAAACGCGGTGGACACGGTAAGGTGAATGGTCCGTCTCACGGTTGGAACACGTGTGGAGTCACGACCAAGCAATTAACGTGGTGCCATCAGTGGGTAACACGATTGTGTCCGTCGGCGCCCCCTGATATGCACCTCCGTCGTCAGCAGTCAGCGAGCCTAGCCACCCTTTTTTGCCCCGCCTAATGGGACGCCATTTGCGCGACTGATACATGCAAAATGTGGGATTGCTTTATACTGACAAATCGAGCAGATAGACCTGCAAAGCCAACATGGAACACCGATCATAATAAATCAATCGGCGACGCAATTCACTACAGTATTTTAACATTAAAAAATCAACTTTTCGCGATAGAATGCTGGACTCGTGTAATGTTTTGAAACACACATTTCTCTAGTGAGTGAAAACGTGTCATCCGAAGATAAAGCAGCATGTCTGTTAGGTTGATGATCGAAACGACCCGAGATCCAATCGCTGGTAAATTGAATTAGATCAACTAAGGCGCGTCATCGACGTTGTTCTTTCAGTTTATTGTTACCGACAATAAAAGAGATATTTCATAATATAATGGGTGTAAAAGTGGAGAGGAGAGGAGAGGAGAGGTGGGTAACAAAGGTAACGTATCACTTACGTATATAGTCGTGAAAATGATCGCTTTTATAAGAGCTCGCTTTTTTGGTATTGTTCGCCCCTTTTATCAGATTATAATAAAAGACAGGAAGTGATGTGATGTATGCGAACACATATAACTTTCAATCAGAATCAAGAGGTTAGATATTTAATCCAGTCTTGAAGAGACAAAAATCGTTTGATGGTTGATGAAAGGAGGTATGTGGAACGGTTTTTGTACATTCCCACATTTTTAATGATTCTTTGAGTTATTCTTAACGCTATTGATTCTTTATATTAAAGTTCAGTATATTTATAGTCCTTAGTTTCTTGTAGGATTATTATATTTGAGTGATATTCTGCGTTTAGTCTTTTGGGACTACACTGGTACAACTTCATATCCTTCGTTCTTCCTGTACACCTTTTCCACAGTGAAGCCGTAAAGTGTATCCAGCTTGCTAAAATTACCTCCGAACAAAACTGTTGTCACGTTCCGCATAAAAAAAAACACACGAGAAAACGACAAAACACAGATGCAATGCATGACATATGTGGATGAAGAGAAAGCTTGAAATATGCAACAGTAATTACATCACTAGAAAATAGTATGCAGAGAGTGAAACAGCTCTGGATTCATCGGTGCTTCAACACAATGCTGTCCTATGATTACTTTAACTCAGGGTTAAACTCGGATCCAAGAATAGTTTTTAACAACACTATAAAATGTTTAATTCTGGTTTATTATGGTCTTTCAAAGGTTCAAACATATGATAAAGATGATAATGGGATGTGTTTTATAACAAAGTAATTAATTATTTGCTAGATTAAGTCTTATGAAGTGACAGGTACAAACGACCCACCTCAACACGCATCAATGTGTTGAATAGAACACACAAGATGTCATTATCTTGCATGCACTGGTGATATTAACCAATCATTATTCATCAAACACTGAACAATTAAATACTGCCTCAGCCATGGAATAAACCTATCCCGACTGCTTCTGGGCACCTTTCGGTCGAATCAAATACCATGCGCCCCACAGCACACAACCTTCCGGAAGTAAATTTTATGACGAAGTTGAACCCTTCCGCCTCTAGACGCAGCCACACAAATTAAACCACCATAAAATTGAGCAAGAGTTGTTTAATGACAGAGCTACCATGCAGCTAGTAAGTCACATCCCGCTCCAAGTGCCCACAAAATCGTGAATCAATCCACATAACAACACTGCAAAGCCGCCGGGACGTATTTTCGGTATTAAAAGTCAACTCTGTGTCGGTTGATGGCTTTTGATAGAAGCCAGAAGCCACGGGTGATGTCATCCGAATCCCGATCCAGCGGCAGACGTCTATATGCACGTCGTAGATCGTCGTGTGTAGTATTTATAAACGGCACCGCGCGGCCGTTTGGTCCAAGCGGCGAGATTATTTAGGAACGCAATCAGAAGAGGAGGCTGCGACGGCGAGCCGGTACAGAGGGCCTCAAAGTCATTCTCTCGTGAAATTGCTTATATATCCTGCTATGTTGATATTGTGTGCGAGCTACACTTCCATGAAAATATGTTGTTATTATCATAGGTTTTTGGCACAGTTGTTGAGGAAATCTATCATAACTTTCGAAACGACGCTATTTTAGAACCGCGCATGGGCTGTCAGGTTCACCTCTATGCCGCGTCGAACATTAAACCAAAAATTATATTCTTGGTAAACTAAACTCAAGATTATTTCTCTGTTATATTTTAGCCAATGCACGTGCTTTTCTCGGCGACTTTCAAGACTCCGGAGAATTTTGTAACATGTGAGGGTGTAGCCAAAAGGTGTACAAAAGGAGGCCATACAAGACATCGTGTATAAATTTTCAATGAAATTGCAAAGGAAAGATCTCCTTTCGCAGATTTATCATTGTAATGTGAAAATATGCACAACATACTACATTCGTCCGGTACGGATGAAGTGTTGTGGGTGGTCACACTCCCCACACTCCCCCTCCCTATCCCACAACCCTCAACGAAAACCTACTGTTGGGAAATCGCTAGCTGGTCCAGTCAGAGACGCACGCTGCTTGGAATCGAGACGCATGGCGATGAAATCATGCAGCCTCTCTCAGCTTCTGGCGCGGAAAGAAATGCCAGAGCTCTCTAGCCGCAGACTTGCGCACTGGTGGCAGCATGAGCCGTCTCGGTTCACTGTCATTCAACACTGGATACATTGAAAAGCTCTTTGTAACTAGACTTATCTGCTAGACTGCTAGCATTAATTTCTTCTGCTCTTAAAATATCCCCACGTGTGACTGTTTTATTGCACATCAGCCTTCGATTAGTTTTCTACTCAAAACGCTCCTTTCGATCCTTTTAAGGTAGCTAATTGTCTTAATTGATGTTATCCGATTGTTTTCATCGCATCAAGCTTAGACTATAGTCAATATATCGAGATATTCTTTAGAATTGATTGACTGCACCCATAACAATAACTCCACCGAACCTCCTCCGACCATCCTCCATGTCTGCAGACGGGTCAGCAAGGTCACATCGATGATGAGAAAATCTATAATAATATAGCAACCCATCCCTCGCATTTCATTGACAAACAAGATTCTAATTCAATGAAAATTAATTAAAAAAAGTATATAATTGCTTTCCGAGACATAGGTGCACCGTAGGAAAACTCCGAGAAAATACACATGTTGCGATATAAATTAATATCGAAAGATCTTGCAGAATGAGATGTTAACATTTCAAACAAAATTATATTTGATTTATAAGAGATTATAATTTATCGAATAAATATGATAATTCCATAATCGATAGACTCCATGTTCGTGCTTTATTATTCAACTCAAAGGCCGGTTATTTAGTGGCGCCACGCCTGCGAGTGATAAACTAATCTCGTGCATTTGCTGCTTGCAAGTTGCAATCTTGCAATCCTTGAGATGGCCGGTCGGCTGATTGACTGGTTTGCTTATTGAATGAAACGGAAAGTAAATTATTGCGCGGCGAACGCCTATCCTCACCTATATCGACAGGAACTCGAATAAACGTAGATTGTGTTGAAAACTTGAATCAAGATAAACTTCAGCAATAAAAATATCTTGTAAGAAATTGTGCTCATGAGCTCAAACAAACTGCCGTTTGAGAGAGCAAAACGAACGCAATAACTTGAATAAATAATTACTCATATTTTAAAATTGTGCACTAATAAAATATGAATAAGTAGCATTCTCAGATACTTTCAAGCTATTTAAATGAAATATAACGCCGGAACGGTATGTTGTACGATTGAAAAAAACGATATTCCAGTCAAAAAATTATTAATAGCATCCGATACATAGCGTATCGAATACACAACAAGCCACTAAGCGCCACTAAAAATAGAGATCTATCCCTAGAGCCCAAGATTTGACAATCCATGGTGGTAAGAAGAACATACTGTTCAAATTCATCTGAGGCTGTTGATGATACGAGGCGAGATGAAACGCGGATGTCGTCACCCCGTCAAATAGGTCTCACGCGTGTCTCGCTCACAGGCCAGCACTCGTCTCATACCGTCCATCGACTATCACAAAACAACAACAACACGAAAAAAAAACAATAATAAAAAATATGATGTCGACTTGAAGAGAAATACCAAACAAGAAGGCCAATGAACTTGTACAGATCATGGCTTGAGTAGTACAAAGGAAACGAAGAAGATCTTCGATGACCGCGCCGGCGGAGGCATGGCAGGCAGCAGGCAGCAGCAGCAGTGGAGGTGATGAGAATCGAATTCCAGTCCCACCCACTGCTCCGGTCACCGGATGCCTGACTGACCGGCCGTCGGCCGGCGATTCACGCCGCTCAACGCTCATCTCCGATCTCCTCGACTTCCTTCTCAAGCACCGGCTCAACGAACTGGCCGTTGCATGATCCTCGTGGAGTGTTGCCGACATTGAGCACGTTGCAGTGTCGACAATCAGGTAGGATGGGAAATCATGTACAGTTTGCTTGTCTTTTGAGTATTTAGTGGCCTTTTGGAAGCTCTTGGTTGCTTTTGTAGCTTTTATTATGAGTCAAATGGTCAAACCGCGAGAAATAGTGGATGCTGGAAAGCAATGGTCTGTCACCAAACCCTGCACCTTCTGGAAAGTGGCTCTAAAGAGACCAAGAAATAATCGGCTTTTGATTTTTCAAACATTTTATAAAGTGTCGATTTGTTTGAGGCCAGTATTATCGGATGGATTGCGAAGAAATGGGAAAATTCTCAAGGCCATATCCAGGAAGCGATGCGAACAAGTGAAAAATTGCAACAGTCCGTCACTGCTGTGTTTTATTTATATTTAAAAAAAAAATGAAAATCAATAGACTGAATTCAGTTTTCAGAAAACATAGTGTCTCAAGAAAGTTAGGCTTACGTTTTGATCGCCTCCAAATTCCAAATTATCGGTTCTAATGTCTCTCAACATCTAATAAACGGACGTTTATCAATAATAAAAGGCCGAATACAAAAGGAAGTCCCTGCACACATGCAGACTGTATTGCGCCTCCGCTACCCTGCGCACTGCGCAGCTACCCTTGAAAAATAAAAGCTAAACTGAATTTTTAATGTCGTTGATCTCAAAGTCTGAGTCAATTCCCCCATCAGCGTTTCTAGACCATTACACCACGTAATTGTTAAATGTTTCACAAACATTTTATACGATCCGGCGCAGCATCATTTTCTAGATCGATGCAAACAGTTCTTGCCTACTTGCTATACTTGGTGCACCCTGCACACTAAACACCCTTGACTGGGCGAGGGGAAAGAGGTAGTAGCCATTCCGAGCACTCATGCCATGTTTACCCAAGTTACACAGTTTTCCAATTCTTTGGTTATAAGAAATAACCGGCTGTTAGGTCGAAACAGTTGTAAAGCGTCACAAATTGTGGGTTTAATCCGGTTAGAGTAAAAAAGTGGCACCTTCTTGGTTGTTGCATTGACATTATAACAACTGATAACAGTTTACTTTAAACGCTTATTGATAATGTTAAACTAAATGTTAACAGCTCAGCAATACAAATTCGAATTCCAAATATTTAAAGTGTGGTTTTACCAACTCCATTTAATTCCTAAACAAAATTTACCTGGATTAATTAAGATTCAAACCCGCTGGTTCTCGGTCTATTTAACAAGCAAACAACAAAGTCGCCACGACCAGCCCACTCCCAACCCTCCATAGCCCTCTCTCACTCTACGATAAACACCCGTTCACCTATGCTATTGTCTCGCCAGTCTGCGCAAATATCGCGTCGCCGACGCCGCATTGTTCCCCGTGCGACGCGTCCAGGTTAGTTCCTGTCGTCGCCACCGCCGCCGCCGCAGCGTGGCGTTGCTGACACTCGATAGGTCGCCCTGGCGCCCGAGATATTGTAATCAGAGCTCGCAACCGAGACACTCGGCGGGGTAATTAGAGAAATAGGGGTGGCCCCGGGGCTGACCAGGGCGGCCCGCACGGCGCACTTGCCAAAATGGTGCACGCATGGTGGTCTCATCGAGTTTCCTGTCGCGTCATGGGTGGCGACAGTGCTGGCGACGACGACGACGACGACTTGCTTGTTTGTTTGCAATTGTGCGTGGTCGCTTAGAACGAGTGGAGACAGGGTCCGTTCGTAACCATGTAAAGCGTGGAAACTTGTATCTGAGTATAGCTCAGTTAGTATAGAGCACTGTGCCGGAAAGCAAGGTGTCTCGGGTTCAGGTCACACATTCATCAGGTTTGTTTGTTTGACAATCGGTAAGAAATTTACAGTGGAGGAGTGTTGCCTGATGATGCTATGCCAGGTCTATTGTCTGAGGTACTGATGGACCTAGGTGCAAGTTTAGTGATCGGATACCGAAGTTATGATCTTTTAGAATTGCCTCAGTAGTCCATCTTGCCTCTCCGATTCCCAATTTCCCAACAACCTATTCCTCTCCTGACAAGCACTCTATAGGTGATGATAGACTGTAATCTTAACTAAAAAAAATCAGCTATTTGGTATCCAGGAAATCTATAGAATTAGCTTGGAGCCTCCCCATTATTTTGAGTACCTACTTTCCATTCATTACCTATAAATGAAAATACATAAGTATTTGTTGGGTAAGCTACATAAGGAAAGTAAATAGAAAATGCATTCACATCCTGACTACGGATACTTAATCCATATTGTCTCAACTACAGACAAACTAATCAAATATAATGTGATAACATTTTGTCTAACTGTAAAACTACGTGTTTTCTCCTAAAGATATTAGCTTCTACCGTTTTGGCCTTCTAGTTCTAGAACTTCCTAATCGTTCACTCTTTAGATTTTCGTAACAATAAGTTTGACCTACAAAGCATGCTCTCTGTGTACCTACGTGATTTCCTGCACGCCTCAGTATCTCTCGCGTACGCCGCTAGTTGCGCCAATAAGCGATTCTCCGCATTTCTGCGCTTAGACCATGGGAATAAATAAAAAATCGTAACTTTTTCTTAAAATCAACCCCTTTCCTGCTATTTTGTCAGGCAACCAAACACATCAAACGTAAAATTTGGGCGCCACAATTAAACACCACAATTTAGAGTCGTTTATAATCAACCAGAATGACCGCACGCATTCAAACCGACATGCAAAAACAAACAATGCCATTCCATACAAACATCCACACGAATGTCGGTTGCCCATGTGAATTTGTCACTGGCTCCGCCATATCTCTCCGCACATTTCTATCAACCGACACACAATAACTGGCGAACGGTGTGTGTATCATCTAGCACACATATATACAGAGTGTGACAATGAAAAGTCAGATTCGGCCACATTACTGATAGGGCAATGCGTTGGCAGTTTGAAAATTGCGGTGGCATTAATCAGGGTGTGTCGATGCGTGGTCTATTGCTGGCGTACAGGGGATGTATAGAGGGTGCAGATCCGACGGATAGATTACGAGTATGATGTGCGAATTGTGTGCACTTGATGCTGTGTTATATTATGACGGTCAGTGCGGAATGCAAATATGTGACACGCATGCATATGTGTACGGGATTGATTTGTTCTTCTGACGTTTTGATACACTGTCATAAATATTTATTCGTGGATAGGGTAGGACATTGGTGTATAGGTTAGGTTTGTAAGTCAAATTTTGGTGATAGGTCAGCTTGTCGAAATATGTGTTATGTGGGAATGGAGATATATCTTTTTATTATACACTATGTGTGCTTATTTGACGAAAACCGTGACGCGACAGATACTTGTCGATTCAGTGTAAAAGTAAAAGGGAATTATTATCATAAGATTGATTGTGAAAAAATTTCCAACTTTCATTGATGTCTTGAACTGGATATGAACTAAGTAGGGCAACACTTGTAGGGTGCATAGATGTTTTTTTCTTGAGAACCAATCTTCTGACTTACAGATCGCGATCTCTCAAGAAATGAACAAAAGTTGCATAGAATCGAATGATAGGGCCATTTAAGTTAAAAGCTTGAATAATCAACGGTCACTCATGTATTTGTTAAATAATCAAGAAATAAATTGATTTCCTCTCAAGTGGGAAGGTTGCTGAGATTTTCAAGTTTACAAGGGAAACCACTGGCCACACTAGAGGCTGAACATCGAGTTTTCTCCAGTGTTTTCACTCAAAAGCACACACAGTATCAAATGAAATGGCAAATTAACTTCAGTCGCTTTCAGACACTTTTTTCTTCTAAATTCTGACACACAGTTTCGAATTCCAGCTTAAATCTATTTTAAAACTACTTCTGAATCTATAAGGAGCATCCATTCCTAGCCGGAAAAAAGGAACATTGATAGTTTCAGTGTAGTATACTTTATAAATCCACTCATAAAAAGCATGCAGAAAACATTTCCATTGTACATAGTGACAGATCACAAAGTGCTGGTGGTCCCATTCTATTTTCTGTGCGGCTGACACGAGTATTAGCCACGCTTAGTTCAGATGAAACGAAGCTATCCATATAGCTGTTCTTTGTGTTAATGACATGGAAATCTCGTAGTCGTCCCCTCTTCATGTGGAGAACGACAACAAATCTCAGCGCTGAATACACAAGCGAATGCATCCTACTCACTATTTAGTATCGCATGGGATCGCAGGTCTTTCTTTGGCTTATAAAAATACAAAAGCTTTGTTTCGCTGTGTGCAAGAGTTTCAATGCAGAGCAAGAAAACGTGCAAAATTTCAATCGCTTCTTCTCGATTATTACGCCAAGTGCGGTATATTTCTAGGTTTGTGCAGGTAATTGGAATCTTTCATTAGTGCTGGAGGGATAGAAGCTTGCTGCAGCAAAGTTCAAGGAAAATACTGATTGGAAAAACTCTTGTTCTACCCTACTTAGGAAAGCACTCCAATTCAGAAATAAGTAGTGCCCAAGCGCGCGGCATAAGATCATTAAAATCAACGTATTATGTGCGTAATGAGCTTTAAGATGCACAGAAACCGACTACAAATTACCGATTAATATATGCAAGATTTGCAGTGTCTGCTTTACATGTGATAGCCACAGGCACCAATAAGAACACCTCATAAATTCTTGCGAAATGTTGGGAAATTAGTGAGTGAACATAAACCGACGATGCCGAGAAGTTGAGAACACATGCCAGTGCCTTTATTATAATCGTAATTGTGTATAAAAGCGTGTCAAATCCACTGAAGGTAGACTATAGATCATATCTGCATATCTCTGATACTATGTCAGCCACTCAATAAAATTTTTAAGAAAATGGAAAAATACGTGTCAAAAAACGTGTATAAATAATATATATATAAATATTATCTATAAGAAACATGCTTGACAAGCTCAGTACGATTGGCCCCTCTGGCTGTTTCTATTAACACTTTGTAGAAAATACAGTGTGCAAATCGCACAGCTAAACTCTGGTCCGTGTCGGAAATCTGTATTATAGTCTGGCACCTCCAACCATCAGCCGATGGTGTCGCAACCTCGCGATATGGATTCACCGGCGTTAATTTGCTATGCATGTCACGTGGTGTCGATTTGCAACCGCTCTGATCTGTGATCTGCGATCTGCGATCTGCGATCCGGGACTCGAGCCGAGAGCAAACAAGGGCTCATGCCCGGTGTCCGGTGCCCGTTCCGGATTACGACGGGTGCTTCGTGTGGTAGAGGGTGGTGAGAGGGGGGAGGGGTGTGGGAGGGTGGAAAACCGGCGACATACTGGATCGCTATATACGTGACGTACAGGGGTGGCCAGGCGTGATTACGCCACGCCAAGGGTTAGATCAGGCTTGAGCTGAGGCCCGTGTGGCCATATTCTCAGAGACCCACCCCTGTCTGTAATTAAATGACACCACACGAGGGTGATACCTAAGAAAGTTGCTGTACAGCGCGGCCATAGCAGCAATGCCCTTGACAGAATCGCGCAATACCAGCAAAAATAAACTTTAGACTATTTTTCACGAATAAGTCGCGATTTAAACGTTAATGTGGTCAGTTTCCGGGCAGCACCTTACTTGTAGGGTGCCTAGATTGTTGTTTTCTTGAGAACCAATCGACCAGAAGCTGGCCGAGGCTTGGCCATGGCCCAACCGGTTTCGGTAGACAGGTAAAGAAAGGCAACAGTTGTTTTGGGTGGAGGTGCCGGGTTTTGCCGTCGTCGGGCGCGAGGGGGAGTTTAATGGTTTTTTGGGAGGAATTTTTGTGTCGGGAAATGCCAAGCCAGAGGTGGCCCATGACGACCGCCGTTAGACGAGGTCAAAATTAAACTTTCCATGAAGGCGACGTCATAACTACACTAACGTTGTTAACGCAGTCCGTATAATAGAGAGAATAACGCTAAAAGCGATTTTGGGGATAAATCATAAGCAACCAGATGGCATCGGGTCGCGGGGAAGAGATCAGACCGATAAGGGTGGACTGTTTACGGATGAAGATGCAGGGTTTCGGCAGAAAAATTCCGGAGGAACGCCATGAGCAAGGGGAGGGAATATTGCGCACTTTTTATAGTTACATGTATCACGTCTAAGTGCACTGAGTAGGGGAGAAACGAACGCTCAAGGAGGGAATATCACTTTTAAAATGGGAAAATAAAGAGGAAGAAGTGTGTGTAATAGTATTTTGATGTTGGTTTGGGGGCGCAAAAGCGACGGGGTGAGAAGAAATTCCAGCGCGAATACATTTTCTTTGACTTGAGTTAACCGATACAGACGCATTGCTCGAAGAAAGCCTGCACAAAAACAAATGAACATCTTCAATATGTACTGCACTTTTAAACTGTTTCGAAAATTACATTTGTTTTACGAACAATTCGGTGGAGGTGCCGGGTCCAGCTTGAAAAAGCGGACGGCGCAAGCTGACGCGGTCGGCACCACGCGCGGAGGACCACGGATGAAATACCTCCAACTCTCTCGAGATGAATTCAAAAATAGTAAAACGTGAGGCCCAAAGAAAGATCATGTCCCGACTGAGTGATACGACGACGCTTTGGTGCGTATGTGCGTGAGGTGGTGGTAGTGGTTTGGGGTGAGGGGGAGGGGGGCTGGGCGCCCGGGGACTCGGGGGCGCGATATGTTTGCTGGTTTCCTGGGCCAGGGGTGACACCCACCATCCGCGACGTGAATTCCAAATTTCACACGCGAAGGAAGTAATGACGAAAACTAACGCGTTCAATGCTTCTGGCATGAACCGCTTTGCCTTGAAGCGCGCTTTGTGAATGTTATAAAGCGTTGGGTCTTTTTATCCATCTGCATCTGCACTGTAGGGTGTCATTTGATAGGTTGTTTGTTTCTAAGATTGTCGCCAATTTGACTCGGAGCAATATTCATATTCATAAGCGCTCATTCGTCACCGTCATGTCGCCGAATCTAAGCGAATGTCGGTTAATCAAGCGGGAAACTCGCACAGCAGCAACGTCCATGGCTTCTGGCAAACAGAGGTATTATCTGCAACATTGTATTTACCTACAATAATAATTAGCTAAATCCCAAACCCTGCCACCTGAATAATAGAGATGTATGTATGTGTGTGTGTGTGCGTGCGTATGGATGTTCGGTGTCAAAATGGATCACGTATTAGGTGACGAACAAAGTGCGGGGATGAATCGAAAATGCAACTGTTGTGGAGATGCTTGTGTGCACTCAGTCTCAATGCATGGACCACGAGGACTAGATGGTTGGTTAATCCTAGTGAAGCAGACCTCCTCAATGGCCACTGGCCAGTTATTTCTAAAGCTTTGCGTAAACAAGTATGTATGGTCCGAGTGTGAACAGATCATTGTTTATTGGAATGCAACTATCGGAAGGGATGAGCAGTAAAATTGCAGTTTACAGTGAACTTGCAGCGTGGTCATTACGGCGAGTACACACATAATATACACCGCCGCCGTGTACCATTTAAAAGCTTGATACGTGGAATTTAACACTGCAGCTTTAATGCTTAACAGACTCTACTAACAATTTAATTACTTAAGTCTAAAGCAATAAAGTGAACAGCGCGTGAAATTTTAATCATAGTTAGCACACTCAGTTGAAATCAGCGTATTTTCAATCGTGAGTATAAGTGACGGACAGGACGGGATGCGACAAATCTCGTAGATTTGTAACCACACGAAATGCTAAGTTACTTGCTTGGTTTCTGGGTAAGGATCGGGTGGGAAGGGTGGTATTTGCTCGCAGGCTTTTGTGGCTGAGTGTGCTTGCATTCAGGCGTCCACCAATTCCGCCAATTTTCACACCATACCAGCACAATGGAATTTAATTTTTTTCTATTTTATCAATCCAACGTCTGCTGACATTTCAGATATTCTAGATTCATAAGAAGTGGCATTGTATTCGCAACCATTCGTTATCTTGTCCGTCCAGCGTCCTAGACACCCTCTGCCGACATTGCGTCAAATCGCAACGCAATTCATGCCGGTCAAAGTTTCCCTCTCGCAGAAAACGCTCACTGCGTACTTTCAGTTGATTACCCCGAGTGGTTTATGTTTTCCACACACACACACACACACACATCCACGCATACCCGCACCCACCCACACAAACACACACACTAAGCCCACGGGGTGAATTATCCAAGTGCGACGCTGACGCCGACGCCGACGCCGCCGGCGTGCGATCTCAGTTGCTCTTTCCGCGCGCGCAAAATGATTTTTCCGTCTCTATTTGGCGCGGCGGCGCGCATTTTCCGCGCTTCAATAGAATAGCGTGGTGCGGTGTATCGTCTATAATCGTATCTGAGTCTCTAGATGATAAAGCTTTCTTGACAGAGAAACATACACGAAATAAAAGTTAAGCCTCAAAAAATGTTGATTTCAACGCCAATGTATTGAATCGTGTCAGGTACTCTTCCAAAAACATTTATTGCATTGGCAGTTCAAATACTAACGCATCCGCATTTCCTCCCCTTTTGACCGCCAAACGTTTGTACGTCGTTCACTACACCCTATATTGCTAACGTCGCATGTCTTAGATATTGTGTGTTCATCGTGTGCAAGCTCTTGCAATCCCCACGATTTTTAGCACTGGCCATTTCAGTGCCTCATAGAGAAACTGACAGTTTCTCCCTCAAAGCAAAAACACATGAATCAGTTCTGTGTTAGTCCAACCAAGTTTGAGTCCATATCGATAAAAATATTTAGCATTAACAGTTCGAGTATCTCTGAACTAGGTGTTCACATTTCATCCCCAAAAGCAACGCCATAGGGTGCAGTCCAACGCGTTAGTCCATCGTACACCACCCTAAACAACCCCTACAATATTTAGCATCGGTCGTACGAGTGTCTCACATCTGAATATCCACATTTCCTCCCTTCCAGCAGCAACATACAGGGATCATTGCTAGGCGTTAGTCCGCCGTACGCTATAGCCGCCACCACCGGCGTCGCGTGACGATGTCAGGTCGCGGGTTCGCTCCCCAGAGGCGTCCACCAGGATCGATTGCCTGTAACCCCCGTGTGTGGCGCCTCTGTCGCGTTCCACATTCATCCCTCTCTGGCGGCGCGGGGAGGGCCGCGACCGCGCGGGAGAGGCCAACTCCGAGGCCGCAGCCTCGTATCGCGATGTGCATGGCACAACGGGTCGATGTCAGAGAAGCAGTGCCGAGCATTCGCAACGACTAGCGAGCTGATTTGTGTAACGGACGCCACGATCTGGTTATATGGAGGATAAATGCTGGCTTATTGACCCTTACCTTATTGACACCATGCGAAATTGCCTATTGCGGGGTCAATAAGAGATTTAAAAAATTGTTTTCCTAGGAGATTTCCGCCCAAATTATTATCGTACATGGACCGGAGTTTTGAGTGTGCTTTAAACCATCCATACCACTAAACACCGGTGTTACTTAACTGTGGTGCTATCATGCTAATGTGGTGCTAATGTGCTTCCATATAGTAAATAAGGGTGCTGTTGGCTAAACCACCATGTAAGCATAAGCAACACTAGCCCCACCATAGCACCGAAATATAAGTGGTGAGAAGCATAAGGTAAGATAAAAAATATTTTTTCAGGGTGAATGCTTCTCATCTTGAACCTCGTCTTGAACCTTCAAGCAAAGAAATTGTAATCCAAGGATTGTCGCATTAGTACGTTTTTCCTTCCAAACCCCGATCTTTCGAGCATCTCTCATGCTATCAATGCTTTCTAATACCACCTCTCCTCGGGCCCCAGCTCCCCGGCGAAACCCCTATAAACTCCACAAAACCCGTAGCGAAACCAGAAGCATATTTCGTGCCAACTGGAGCCGGTGGCACGTGGGGAAGCGAACGGACGAACGGCGGCGGCGTCGGTGGCGACGGCGACGGCGACGGCATGGGTCCGTGTAGGGCTAATAATATACCGATTAGAGTGGAAGTGCCGTGATGACGGGAAAGGTGACACGGCCATCGCGGCACGGCGCCGCCGATTATTTTTCTTTGGCAAATAAAGTTTTCTATTTGCCAGAAGTATTAGACAGAAAATTACCCCTGGGTTTGAAACGCGCATATAGAATTCGCACTGGAAAACTTGCAGATGAACGCGACTAGAAAGTGAATTGTCCCCAACAAGGGATGGTTTTAATTATTATTTTTATATTTTCACATGCTGTCATTTTGTGTGATGTAACTACTTTCCACAATGAAAAAAAATGGGATTGATTCAGTACAGACTTGCAAATCGAACTTATAGTTGTCTAATTCAGAAAGTAGATTTAGAACAAGCAATTGCAACGAGAAGTACCGAGCACCGCACGAGAACGCAATATAGCCCGACCCCGTGATCCACTTGACGTTTCCGGTGATTTATGGATTCAACATGGCCACGGCGCACTGCAAGGAACGCGAAGAACGCGAAGATCGCAAAGAAACTAGCTGTTTTTCGAACGGCCACGTGTTTTCCTGGCTGCTGCCACCGCCTGCCTTGCTCGTCGCACATTGCGCGCCACTGTTTCCACGACGCAATTCACTCGTTCTTGTCCTAACAAACACCACAGGCCGCCGCGGCCGCCAAGTCGCCCTGCTGCTGACACAAATGCCTGCACCGAAATTAGCTCGCATTCACGCTTTTCGCGCATAGTAACGCTCTTAGCTTTGTGTAAATAAGCAAAATTCCGGGTGAAATGTGGATTGTATTATAGTGTTCTGTCTGGGACGTCTTGAAATGCGTGTCGGAAAATGACCTTGGCTGAGTTTTCTCCCCTAGTTCGGGAACTGGTCGCCGGCGTCAGCACTAACCGCGACTTGTCGATAGAATTTGATGTTGAATTTGAATTTGAATTTGATGATTAGAATTTGAATTTGATGTACAGGCACGGCCGCCAAGAGTTTATATTTGGGATTTCGGCTACATCAGTTACTCTGCTAGAATGGGAACAAATTAATTTCTTAATGCCTACTATCTGTAAAATCTTCCGCGGATTTTAAGATTTTGCCTTACTGCCACTGGTGTGGAAAATTCGCTGAAAACCACAAAAATAGGAACCACTTACCACAGAATAGCGGGAAGGGAAGGAGTTGAACAACGGTGCGTGCAGATTAATTGCTTGCCTTGCCAACTAGCACTGATAATTGATTCAGAAGCTGACCTCACGCGTATCGCATACGAGCTAAATAGTAATTTAGCAACTTTGTAGAAATAGAAACATGCGAATATAAGATAGACGAGTACGTTGGTTTGCGTGCAGATACACTTATTTTGGAGATACCATTGAAATATTCATACGTTTAATCAATTAGTGTAAGTGAGCTCGTAATTTCTTGTCTGTGAGAAGTTTTCAAATATTATCTAACCCCCCAAAAATTGAGTTCACAGGTTTGTTAAAAATGATTTGTTCCACGAGGTGTATATAAATAGAAGATAACTACAAAAAGAATCAAGCATGCGTTCAGAAAATAAATAATGAACGCATCCTCAATTACAAACCACTTTTGTAAGCATAATTGGCCTACGAAAAGGTAAATTAGAAGCAAATATAATCTTTCTCCATCCGAAGCAGCCATGGATACTGGCGTGTGCCTTCACTAGGGCCATTACTAACTCGAGGTATACCCCCGAATCAACAAGGCGACGCTGCAGTAAGGTCTGTGCTGTCTCCGGGGAAGAAAGTAGGTAATCAAAACATCTTCTGAACCCTGTGATTTTATTCCCAAAATCTCGCGGCATCATATTAGAATATGTTAATTTGTTTCATATTAAATAAGTGCATTGAATCTCTTTGCGCTCGGTGAGTTCTAATTATTGCTCGATTCCAGTTCACACAATTCACAAAACATGTCGGCCGCATCAAGGAATAAACGCAGAGTGAAGTAATCATTCATCTCGTCGGCCTAGGCATTATAATTTCTATTCTGATACTTCGTGTTCATAGAGAGATGTATTCGTTCAAATAGATCACACTCACTGTATGCAAAGATGCATTATTATAAATATAATCACCTCCATCCATACCGACGTTGCTTATATTTACGACAGGGGTTCTCTCGCTTGAACACAAGAGTGGATAATTATAAAATGGAATACAATGTCTCAAGTAATCCGAAGACTTTCTTGTGTGCAAAGCTTGAAAGTTTCGGATGTTTGGTTTGGACAGTCTCCTATAGCATCTACTGTATGTGTTTCACGTAGATACAGCCTTCGAAGTTAACGCATGATCGGCCAACCATACTATAGTTACGAGTTCATATTATTAGAACGCATACACCCTAGAACTATTAGCCGAGCAATCACATAATTAATACGAGCATGCACTAAGCCACTTGTACCGTCTTCGAATGCGGCCGTAACCATCATTTTTTCGCGATAAAACACATAAAAGTTATGATTCTCATGCCATTGCATCAGCGCTCACTGATCTTAGAGTCAAAGATTCAGTTAACAGAAAAAACAAATTTTCTAATTACGATCTAATTGGCAATTATATCGCTAAGAAAAAATCGTAAAAATAAATGGTCAGCAGCAAATCAACAGCAGCCTTCAGCCACCTCCATTTACTACTCTCAACAAAGAAGTTACCATTTTATGACTTTATACCACTATATGGATAACAATCGAAAAAAATCTAATCCGCATACCTCGTTACTCATACAGAAATCTAGCCGTCGGTACCAGAGAGACAGCGACTTGGAGCGTAAGGCGCTCAGTGACCAAGACAGAGATGTCTTCACATGTGCTGTCTTCCCAGTGCTTATACCTAGCTGCAAGCAGGGGTATAACCAGCGCCTGCCCATCTTCAAAACGTCAAAATTGTTTCGAGCCTCCGGCACTGCGAGCTGAGAGCGAGCTGGAGCCCGCCAAAGAGTGGTGTACCTCTATACGTGTATTGTGCGGTGAGGAGCGAACGTTTGACTTCCAGAAAGACAGACTTTATAGTGCCACGTCGCTCACGCTCACGCTCACGCTCTCTCTCTCACTCTCTCTCTCTCACACACTCTCTCTCTCTCTCTCTCTATTTCTCTCTCTCGCACACACTCTCACACACTCTCTCTCTCACTCTATCTTTTTATCTAATAAATCTAGCGCGTAAAAGCGACTATAAGAGGCGAACAAATATCTGTCGTGGTGCGAGGAATGTTGTAACAAGGAGTCCAAAAGAAGAAACTAGTTATGAGAAACATTACCGCACACACTATACAAGTTATTTTTTTCAATATCCATGGTTTACCGATGCATTCTTAAGGACACATATAAAATGAAGCTAATTCCCTAAAAGACAGCGGGGTTCTTAAGTCTATAAGCAACTTTATGAAGTTAAGCCACGTTGAAGTTCGTTAGCAAAATGCATTTTCTTCTCTCCCTCGAACATTCAAGACTCAGAGTGTTGACACCGAAACTGGGAACTACACCATATATAGTGCCTACTATTTGCATTTGTACGGTTTCATCTGGGTACTAGAAATTGTCGCCCGCCAAGTCTATTCGATGTTTAGATATTGCGAAAGTTCCAGGCTTGCCCTCCTAGCCCCCCAACGCCGCCACCCCCGTCATCCACCTCCAATGCGACTCACTCAGGCCGGGGAACGAATTTACTCCATCTCGCCTTTTCGTCGTGTGCGACGCCAGGCGCCTCCACCTCATCTCGACGCCAGATCCTCATTGCCATCTAGTCGAGATCTTCAGGCGATGCCATTTGTCTTATTGCCTATCGTGTGGACCTAGCCCATTGCATCTGAGAGCACATGATACTGGCTGGAGACGGGAGAGTGGACGTAACTCATGGACCGCCACCCCGTACATGGAGACCAGCAGTGTTGTCTTTGAAAAGTGTCGTTTTTCTGTTATACCAGAGCCTAATTAGAACAGAAAAATTAATAATGGAAAGCCAGACACCTGATATCTATGACTTAAATTTACCATATTCCGTATGGAGTTGCTAGTTTTTACTTTTACCATATTTTTAGCCACCGTATTTTGGGGTGGCTGGTCAGAATAAATTCTCACAAACGTAAAGCTTTTCTGCTAAGTAAAATGTAGCAAAATTCTCAGAGGCTTTGTTTTGCGTTGTGGCATATACCAATCGCTGATTAACGCTTATCCTAGAGATAGTAGGAAATTCACAGAGGAAAATCACAGAGGAACGTGTTTGAAGTTTCGTCAGAATTTAGATGTAACAAATGGTGTGGAAACATGGTGCTGTGACGTCTATTCTAGCTTGTCGGTAAAACATGGCGTGGACACAACACAAGTCTCTCTGTTCTGTAGCTGGACTTTAACTCTCGAACTCTCTTAACTCTCTTAACTCTCTTAACTCTCTAGCTATACAACCAGGACGGCCACAATTTGCACCAGGGCAAAACATCCACTTCCCTGGTTTCAAGACCGGATTCTGGCAAGATGCTTGTGTGAAATTGACTGCGTATTTTCGAGACCGCGACACAAACTATCGTGTCTCCATGTGTTTGGGTTGGGTTGGGGGCTTTTATGGCGGAAAGTTGGAAAATACTTGTATTGTGGGAAATGCTAAGACCTTCCAATGATTACTGTTGTGTGCGTCATGTTATCGTTGTTGCACGAACTTTAATAATGCACTTGAGTGTATTTATAAAAATGCAATTATTGAGTAATGAGATTGGTGTAATTTATATGCCAAGTATAGAAAATGAAATGAAAAACAAATGGAGTAATGTCTTTTCATCCGTTGATGTGTCTATTCTAGCCTAAAATGTACAATTTCGGCGAGGAAATCAGCAATCTTCATTATAACGTGTGATTTAAAGAGGAAGATATTTATTGGCAAAGAAAGTCTACAGAAAAAAGCTGCACGAGAATCTGAAGAAACGCGAAATAAAAGGTTCTCATAACCGGGTGGTCGTGAAAAAAAATTTATCAATAGGGTCTATATCATAATATAAATTCTGATATCAAAGATTTATTGCCGATCTTCTTTACACAGCTTATTCAACACGAAAAGAACTATTTTAACAGTATCTCGTTTTCGCTCAATGGTTCACGCTGTAACACTCTTTGGACGGAGTCGCAAGCTATTCTCGCGTATTATGATCGATGGTTATATCATTCAGGGAAACCCTCGGCGTACGCTCTTCCTTCGGCTCCAGACCATCCAGCAACTCCGGCAACCTGTGTCCGACTGCACCAAGCGCAGGCGAGCGCAGCTCCACAAAGAGGCACACAAAGAGTCCGCCGGAATCTCTCACAAAAATACGTTGCTATCCCCGCCGCCATGCATGGACTATATTTATGAGATCTAACAAAGTTGTCCACAAACAAAAATACAGACAAGGGTTGCTGCGAGGAGCGTCTCTTTTTGGGGTTGTCATCTAATTAATTCGCTATACGCTCCGTTTAATAATAGCAAAAACCCAACTCTGGGACATAATTTCATATGCTCTTGAAGCGAACGACTGGAGCTGGCCGTGGTCATTTTGGGGGTCCTGTGACAGACGAATAAGAATTCAAAGCGAGCGCATGCTCGCAGAGATTCAAGTGCTTTCTCGTGTTGGAGGAAGAACCCAGGAATATGGGGAAAAAAAGCCCGGCCTAACAAGAAAAAAAAAAAGACTTCGGAAAATAATACACCCATTGTACGAGAAAAAATTCAAATTTTTTGCGATGAATTTGCTTACGCCGTCGTCGTCCCCATATAAGACCCGCGACAAGATATGAGCTAAATGCAGCTAAACGCACTCAAAATTAAGATAACATGTAAAATAAACCAATAAAATCTCAATTAGTTACCCAAAAGAGCAGATAGGAATTTCCTGAAAGAATCACAAATTTAAGCTTTCGCCCACCCGCCGATATTCTACCCTAAACGATTACAAACAAACCGCCGAGAGTAATGGAAGCTGCGTTTGTACCAGCCGACACGATATGGTTCGACAATTAACACCAATGTCAATGCACAAAAGCACATAAAATATCCATCGTGTGGCGATCACACAATGTATATCTGCACTACCTCCATTGGCCAATTGCTTATGAATAAATTACAGCCATCTCCCAAATTTATATCAGTGACATTTTGCCCAGTTTGTCAATACTGTTGACAGAATATTTTGTGTGTTTCTACACGAAAATAAAATGAAGCTTTAAACTGTTCGACAGAAAAGCATTCTGTAACACTAAAAGACATTCGAATTGGAATTGCTCCCCTAAATGGGGGAGGGATATGGGCCCACAGGCAAGCGATTTTTCTAATTCATGGTCAGTTTGGTAGAAGTCGTCGTTTGTTTAGTTATTAAATAAGGCAAAATTTCAGTCATCATTCAATGTGTGCTAGAAGTTTTTGACCTGCCCATTTAAAAGCGTTAATCATGAGTCAGGCGAAGTCAATTGGTTACCTACTGCTGTTTACAACCTAAATTTAATTGCGTGGATGTAGAGAAGTAAAATAATGATTCAATGCATACAGTTCCTATTCAGTACAGGTATACCTCACTTATTTAGAATTGAGATGGGCAGTTACAATTCAAGAAATAAAATATGAACGAATAAACCACTACATGGAATGTGGATGAAAAGTCTCAGTTACGCTATTGAGACATTGCGCTTACCACTGTCCAGCTTTCAGTGGCGAAACTATCTATAAGAAAATATACGTAATTTCCTAAGAGTATTTAATTCAACTTTACCTTCATGTTTGTAAATCAAGATGGCAGCTTTGCCAGCTGGAATTCGAATTGCACGATGTCACCTCCGACAATGGACGCCATTACGGCTAAACTTTACTTAATTGTCTCTCCTCTAATTACTCGTTCCATACACCCCACTTCTTTGATTACAATTGTATCACTGATTCTTAATATCCAGTGAAACTTCACTTGCAAAGAACAGTAGAATCATGGGTTCAAATGCCACTACTACCTTTTGATTCGATGTCGTGGTGGAACTTTTACTATGCTAATCCAATCTAGCGAAAAACTTGTAATTCACAGATATTAACACTTGTATAACCAATAAAATATGCTCAAGTACACAAACGTACACAATTGAATTTAATTACACTTTGTTTGTGTGTCAAAACATTGGTTTTGAGCAGTTTTAGAGAACTTATTATATAGGGTTATTCAGAGCCGAACTACCTCCGTGCGCACTTCACTACGGACTGGCAATAGGTTCGAATTGGGCGTAATTTTGCTTGAACTATTATATGACATAAACAAACGTTGGTCGTTATTAAATTTGTAGGGCATCGGCAAGGGTATGGCAACAAGGTTGACCAAGCCAGAGACGGAGGTAAAAACATAACAAATACTTGATTCATCAGCCAGAATATCCTATATTTGATTTATTAGACTAGATTCTTTGTAACGTGTGTATCAAATATGGTTCCTATTAAAATAAATTGACGAAACAGCTTAGGGGTACTTAGCTGCGATTCTCAGCAAACACATAATTGCGTTCCCAAGTGCATGGCAGAATAATTAGCAACAAGCTAGTGCTAACGATTCGCGTCAGCGTGAGTGCAATCAGAGTGCAATCAGAGTGCAATCGGCTAGTGCAAGTGTGCAACTTTGTCAGCAGCTAAGTGCACAATACCTCTTGTTGTTTAAGCAAGCTTAAGGATAACTGATAAAGGACATCCTTTACCTTAGCTCCTCTCTAGAGTGTCGCGTCTCGAAATAGATGCTGCGAAGTGAAATGATGATTTTCAATGGTTATGAATTAGAAACCTTTTGTCGCTCATTTTTAGTAGAAAACGGAAATTTAGACTCTTAAAATAGAAGCTTATGTATTATTATGAAAATGAATGAAAATTATGTATTGTTAAATATTTTCGAGGTAGGTTTGTAGGTAGGTATGTATGTAAAAGCGCATTTTCTTTTCTTGAGTGAAAAATCTTTTCAAAGTTCAAACAATGTTTCGTCTATGAATGAAGTTTTGTAGCTATACAAAACTCACGAGAAATCATAATATCGACATCGGAATAGATACACATATAATAGATTTCCAGAATTGTGCACTGTTGGCGTTTGCATGTCGTTTTGGCGCTATCCTACCATCCTACTGCGTGAAAACTGAAAACACGGCTCGCAAAACAGAAAACTAGTCGCCTTACGTGTTTGACGAAGCAGAAAGTGCGGCGAGTGGTTACTATGCAGTTAGTGCGGCAGGAAAAGTTAACCCATCGCGCATCGCAGCTCTCCACGTGACGTGGATCGAGGAAGAAAGTTTCCATTGAAATATCAGCCACTTGAAGCCTGCGTGCCGACGCCGCTGATGATTGTGCGCTGAGAAACTAGAAAGTTTCCAGTTTCCATCCCCGTGACGTATTTCTATGACAACATGTTGATAGTTGGCGATAATTAACACGGGAATGATAGTTAGGGGATGGATAGTTTGGGTAGGACTAGTTCGGATGAGGATAGTTGGGTGTCCGTACATTTTCATAATTGGATAATCTCGAACAGGATGGATAATCCCGGACAGGGTTCTAATCCCGGTACGGATACAATATTTGGAATAGATCTTTAGTTTCTAATAATAAATACCTGCCGTAAATGCAACGAGTATTTGCATCCGGGTTCGAATCCCACTAATTATAGGTAGGACATTGCCACAAATTTTATATGAGAGTTCAACTTTGCAATTTTAACATTTTGACCATGAGATGTTTTAATGGATACAACCTGATGTAGATAATTATTATGATTGCTTGCGAAGTGATTTCTTGTCAACACAAGAACCAAAATCTAATTACTTAGTTCCGTCAGTGTTCGCGGGCTCTGCTGATGGATGCGAATTATTTAAGGGGTCCAAAATGTAAATAAGTTTCGAATCCATTTATCACAAAATACGGTTCGATTATTCTGTGAATTCTCTCGGCGGCCATTTCAAGCGCGTATTCCGTTCCACATAACTATATATGTATAGTGGCTTCATTCTCATGCAAGGGTAAATATTAAGGAGTCTTCACCCATCCTGCGTTACAAAACGGAGAAAAATCTGCCTCGATATCCCCCCCCCCTCCCACCACCCCTAAACCACCCCTGTCCCCATGACACGATCAGCTGACATCCGCCCGGCATCGCGAATACGGAAACACAAGATGGGAGTGCAAAGTCGAGCAGGGAAAAGCGGGAAAAGCGATCTAGGAATTTTCACCCGATTTCACCGCTGCTTTAATTTCGCGAAGAAAACTGCGTATATATATATTGTTGGATTTTGGATCGGAAAACTGAATAGAAGCTGGAGGAAATTGATAATCTACATCCACTTGCAAGGAGCTAATCATTATTGAGATGTGATAAATTTTATTTGACTGTGAATTTGTAAGCCTTTGGTGGAAGGTGGTTATTATTTTATTCTATATTTTGGTAGCTTTTATTAACAATTAGTTTATTTAATTACTTCCAACATGGAATTTTAGGAATAATTGCAATGAATTTGTGAGAATTCCATTCTAGATGGAATATGGTAGAGCTTGTGCAAGAAACTGTTATCACTGTCACCAACATTATTAACTATCACTTCCAAATAAATTAGGAAACTGTTAGGTACAAAACTAACAAGAAAGTTAATTTGAGTCGACAAAGACAACGGAGACAACGAGACCATGCGAAGATCGTATCGCTAAATTAAATTTCGAGTCAAACTTTGGCCGGGTATGCGTTGGCTCGGCTGCATTACGGGGTGTCTTCTATTACTTCTTTTGTTGACCGGCCTATCTTCCCACCATCAGCCATTTCCAGGGTGCCGCCGCCGCCGCCGCCGCCGCCGCCGCCGCCGCCGCCGCCGCCGCCGCGGCTCACGGGATCTGTATTCCCACTTCCCACTTTCCCACTCCCCGCTCCCCGCTCCCCACTCCCCCACGGCCCACGACTCCCTCATCACAATCCCCGTTTCGCTCCGCAGTTCGCCCTAAGCATCAACGTCTCGATCGACGGAAGGTTTTCTCTCCCACCGATAAATAAGTCATCTCGAGACACCCCGAGATTCCCGCTTAGATGACAATCGGATGGTCGAGACGCTGGCAGTGGTCGTCGCAAAAATACTGTTTAGTCTGCAAACTTGTCAGACGTAAGAGGAAAAGCGCGGAGCTCGTCAGCTGACTGGGTCAAACTTGAGGAATTGTTGTTTTCTTAAATGCTGTTGCCCGATTTTACGAGCTAACATTTAAATATCGAGGCTAGACGTTCGAAAGCAAATTTATAAGTTATTGATGACCGTTCCTCTAGGTTCCCGATCTAAGGAGCATTATAGCCATCGAGAATTTGATCGATATAGATAGCGGATTGAAGGGACTGCATTTTCGACGCCGCGTGTAGTCGAGCTTAGGAACTCATTCGGTGAGTGAAGATGAAGAGAGATAACAATAAACTCTCGGCAACTGAGAAAAGGGTGTAAGAAAAATGTGGATAGTGAGAGACAAGAAAAGCGTGCAAAAGTCATTATCCGGTGAGCAACTGAACGGAGAGGCGACAAAGAGAAGGCACGCCTGATGGAAACGAGCAACTATAGCCGAGGGAGAGAATTTGCCTGAAATTGCTAAAGAAAGAGAGGAAAGTAAGGAACGATTCAACAAGCAGGATAGAGACGGGAAAGAATGAAAACTTTTCCGTACTTATGCGATGTAACCTCATCCGGCAAACCAACCCATCATCATTTTGCGGGGAAGGGTGAACTTGTGGGGGGTGGGAGGGTGCTGACTTCATGACGACGGACTCGAAATCGGGAGCGTTGCTGTGGGTGGGCCCCTCGGGGTCGGGGGGCAGACGACGATACTAAATGGAGCCATGAGAAAGAGATACGCCCGGGGGTCTCGAGAACTCTGTGTGAAGATAACATGAATGTAATCAGCCATCAAGATGAGGTGATGCTGTGAATAAATTCATAACTTCTCTGAATCGGATGTGAGAATAAAGGAGGAGCTAAAGACCGTGGGAATTTTTTAAACAGTTGTATATAATGTTTACATATGATCTTTGCTATATCCTCCAAATCTAGGGAAATGTTTAACCTGGTCCAACAAAAAATCTAATTTTCTAATGATTAGGAAGACCCCACATAAATTTGTTATGTGTCTCTTCCATTTCCTTTTACAACTCAAGTGCACAACAAAGCAACCCCCCCCCCTCCATTTCCCTTTCATTTCTCAAGCTAAAAGAATTTCGTTCACTTATTCTCGTTAGTAGTAAAGTAACTCACTTTGTTTGATAGATTTACAAAAAGGCACCCTCCTTATGCGATCGATTATCTTACATAGCGATCCGACCGGGTTGAGGTTTAATGCAATATTGGTGCACAACAAGTCGGCGGCATGGATGGGGTGAGGCGGGGGCGCCGTTGGGGAAGGAGGGGTGTGGGTGGGCGCCGGCGCCTAGCAGAGAATGCGTCGCGGCGCCTTCCGCGACGGCGACACTGCGGCGACGGCGTCGGCGTCGGCGTCGGCGTTGGCGTCAGCGACGGCGTCGGTGCTTGTAAAGCGACGTCGGAAGGAGGACAGCACTGGACCTCACAGAATCAAGCTTCCGCTTTCGCTGCACCGAACAATTAACATGTGATTTTATAGCTCCTAATCCTAACAGACGCAATCATCTGAATGCTTCACGAATAACAAAAGGCAACAGACAGATCAGCCATTACATATGCGAATAACATAGCAATGGAAAAACATACAAACAGCTGGTTTTCCTTTTCCAGCATCGCACATTTGAACTTTGAGGGAACTGATTTTTGGACTTGACTTTCAAAGTATTACCATATTTATTTCAGGTCTCATCGACAACAGGTAGCCTTCTTTTCTTCAGACCTATAGAGAAGAAAAATACCTATCTGGATTTTCTACGAATTACACAGAGAAAATTTAGACAAGTTATGTCTCTTGCCAAAAATAAGACAGTGAAAAGTTGTTTATGCAACTGGTAGAACTAAATCGAATGAGTAACTGCACTATTTCAACTCCCACTCCTCATTTGCTCTTATCCCTTACGAAGCTAAATATTAATCTAAAAAGTGAGAAATTCACCATTCAGACTAAATGAAGCAACCTCTCATGCAGCCAACGCACTAAACAAACTGTATCAACCGACGATTATTCGCACTAGACTCTGCACAAATGCAACACACTAGAAATCATTCGTTATGACACTAGCCAATTACCTAACCTCATTGTTTGACCTCTTTTCCCCCGCCAACCGTTTCCATCAAGCCAGGCCATTGCGCGTGTAGTTTACCAGCCAGTGTCCACGCAGGGCCACGGCACAGGTCCACGGCACAGGTCCCCGCACAGGTCCAGCAGTCCGGCAGTCAACAAGGGAGGGATGATCTGCATTATAAAACACCACCACACGCTCTCGCAAATGAATGGCGCTTGACATGGCATCAAACTAATTTATTCATCAGTAAACGAGACCTGGAGATGACAGTCCGAGCGTATACCACTATATATATACACCCAACAGGTCCTATTTTGGTGGCGAATGACCGACGAAAGTCAGGGAAGCGTTGCGAATGTATAGGTATAACAAACCGATGAGAAATTTCTATATGGATCTCTCCACTCTTCAGGGTTCCATTTAGACATTAACATATGGCATGAGCACACATGAATACGCGTATCAATCATTTATGGTGTGTGTTTGCAGATCGATATGGCATTATTCACCGGCGTAGCAGCACGTAGATATGGTTGATAGGGTATTGGGTAGGTGAGGTAACTAGCTCCGTAGCGGCCGCAAGGGAATGGTAGGTATATAGTCTCGATTATACTAAACATCTCCCGCCAGTAATACCGCCCGTAACTTGGACATTTCACCAGCGTTTAGACAGACCGGAGTGAAAATCAATGATGATACGGTTACAATCACACACGCAGTCATGCAATTGAGAAAGAAATGAGAGATGAGAGCGTGAGACGCTGGGACGTTGAGATGAATGAGCAAAGAGTGGAGACTTGACGCAAGTTTTCAGCAAGCGGGCGCCCTCTAGGAGCAAAGAGTTGAGTTGATGACAGTGTTGGGTCAATTACTTTTGAAAAGTAATTTAATTACATTACCAATTACATGACTCTCAAAATAATTAAATTACATTACAAATTACCTAAAACCAAAAGTAATTCGTTACATTACTAATTACTTACTAAAAATACTCAATTACTTTTCAAATTACTTTTTTTTTTGTATTTTTGCATATCTCTGCATATCTCATACCCATAGCAATATTCGGTTCTTTGAGTAGTTTCGTGTTTTTTACTTTTTTAAGACAATTGCTGCCAAATAAAATGGTTTTCACGTCAAGCCCGTTCAGAAAATTTGCCCAAGCTCACCCCAGAGTTAATACGCGTAATCTGGCCATGGGAGCCTATTTAACGTGGGCCACCTCCACAATATCATCTAGGTTCTAAACAATCGTCTATTTCTGAATCAGACATGTTTGAAGCTGATCACTTGTCACTAGAGATGGGATTTTACGGTTTTCCGTTGGCCCAGCCCGACCTCGGCCCGACCAGTCCCGAATCCGGCCCGACCCGAAGCCCGACAGGCCCCCCAATTTTTTCGGCCCGATCCGGCCCGAAGTATTTTCCCAAAATTTACATCCGTCCGAAACTGTCCGAAGGCCCGAAGCTGTCCGAAACTGTCCGAAAGTCCGAAAATTTTCGAAGATCCGAAAATATGTACGATCCAAACATAAAGAAAATCTGACTCACTGTAGTAGAAGAGCTCATTCACAGCGCAGCAGGTGCAATAAATCCCGATTAGGCAGTTCTCCCTGTCTATTTTTGCTTCACATATCACATTATCACATTGAAAACTACACTAGCAGTGACTGCATCCCGGTCGGCTCTTGGGTGAATACTGAATTAACATCGCATAATATTTACGCATGGAGTGGAAGGCATTCGTAAGAGAGGCAAAATTAATTTTAAAAAACTTAAAACAAGATAACTCGTGACTAATTCTATTCTAATCTCCGAATCCGTCAAAATGCCGACCGGCTGGCTGGCACCAGCGAACTCGAGCATAGTCTGCAAATCTCATGTCGAAAATTCTTCGAACTCATGAAGGACCAAAGGCCTAAAGCCTCGCAAGGCTGCGTGAGATCGGTCTAACAAGCACATGGCATGGGAAAATTTTCACTATCGCTGTGATACAGATACAGACGTAGTACGGCTGTTCGGGAATTAGCTTCGACTGCAAAACGAGTGATAATATTATATACAGAAGCCAGCTGCGAGTAAAAAATATCGACTTGAAAGAAACATTACGGTTTGAGATATTGGACGGGAAAGGGAATTCCGAGTGCACGGGCCACTCCTCGACAACGCGACAGCCCGAACCATCTCCACATGTCACACTGCATGGAAGAAAATTTCACATGCCTCACCGCGTTAAAGCACGCAAGACTAAATCCCGGCAAACAGCAACAGCAAGGCGCTGGCCGGCCGGTGCGTGCTGGGGAGGAAGCGGACTTTGGGTGACATGTAGACGCCACATAGGAGAGCGGGAATTTAAATTATGCTAAAAATAGTTGCTTAATCCATCCATTGTTATAAAAATAATTTTAGGCAAGGCAAAATGTAAAGTAATTCGGGATTTTTATAACTTTTCAATTACATTACATAAAATAATGTAATTAAATTACATTACTAATTACCTTCTCTTAAATGTAATGCATTACATTACAAAGTACTGAAAAAAGTAATTCATTACAGTAATTCAATTACTTTTACTCAATTACTGCCCAACACTGGTTGATGATGAGAAACTGGCACCTCCACGTCCTGCTGATGACGCAGTAGGTACACATATTATTGTGTTGATGTTAAATAACGTGCCTATGGCAACGGAATAAATAAAATTCATAACTGCAGGTTCGCTTTTAATTATCAATTCGCATCAAAAGTGGTGGCGCACAACAAAAAAAAAATGTATATAAAAATCAGAGAGAATTTGTGATGCGTTATTTTAGCTCTAGTTTTGCAGTATACAAAAGATGACAAGCTTTACATGAAAAACTATTTTACTCTGTACAAACATCTCACAACAATGCGGTCATGGCAACGACTGCTGGAATTTTGTTGTTTTCATTTAGACAAGAACTAAGAGATGGTTTAAGTTGTGCAGAAAAGGAGGGGGGGGGGGTCTAACTTATGCTCTGTTTCAGTGCAAGTATGATGTGGTTAAGTTATACCATTTTAACACTAATAAGTCTCCAGCTTTGCATGCCACCCCTACACGCTGGGTTACTACCCTTGATAGAAACATGGATACATAAAGATAAGTTAGTCGCTAGTGTTGCAAATGCTATGCAAATTGCAGGGTCTGAACTCGAAAAGTATACAAAGCATCAAATTTTCCAAAAAAAACAACGACATTTGGGTATATGTTGGGCAGAAAGCAGTTGCGCTTCCCTACTCAAACCTGTCTTCTCAGTTGCTAATAGTAAATAACACATCAGGTTAGTTTTGATCAAAAAACGTTTTCAAAACACCTACATAGTTACTAATTTGGCCCGGACCTCACAAAGTTTGCACAAACCATGCATTACTCGCTTCAGCAGAAATCGCCTACATAATTCCAGAAACACAATCGCACCTATTCCCCAATCACCCTAAGCATCCCGACATGAAAAAAACCCACAAACATTTAACCTGCACGACGCATCTAAACCTCACCAGTAGCATGTTTTCATTGGCGTGTGTAACGCTTGTCTCCCCGAGGCTGCGCCCTGCCAACAGACCAACCCTATGCAAATGAGAATACAGCAGAGAACCAAATTAATGGTACCTCGTTAGCTGTGACACGGCGTCTGCGCGCTTTAGCATCTCCAGCTCTAGCGCCAACACAAGCGCCAGCATACTCTTCGGGACGATATTGTGCCTCTGCTTGATATTAAGTAAGGTGGTAGCTTGCAGCTTGCTAGTCGTCTCTCTGCGACGACACCCCCTCTTTTCACCCACCCTTAAGCTTTAAACCACTGCTTTTGCTTCTGGTAGATGAAGAGCCATGCCAAGTATATTTAACCCTTCTCTTCGTATCCCACTTCACACGGCTTAAGCAATGCTGCGCTGGAATCTAGAAGGGTAAACAACAGTATATCTCGGCATTATGCCATGCCAAAAGAGACGTGTGTACTGTGGATATAATATGTATATAGATATACGTGGACAAAACAATGATCTCAAGTTATTTAGCCATTTGTTTTCGAGTGTCATTCCGCTGCTTGCTCCCCGAATGAAATAATACCGACCCCAACTTAGCTTGGCGGGAATTTATCAAGTAATTTTATGTCTGGAAATTGTGCATCTTAAAATTCTCTAGCTCGAAACACTGAACGCCCCACCATGCATTAAGTCGATGCATTCTGGCCGGGTCGTATGGGTCTTCGGTAATTTTAAAGCATAGTGTAGGTATAAAAATACCGTGATAAAAATATCTGCAATAGATTGCCATTTAAAAAAGATAACACATACGAAACGAAAATGAAAAACAGCAATCCATCAATCAAAAAGGGAAATGGGAAAGATTGAATCTACATCCCTTCAATATCCGGTTCAGTATGCAGCTGCCGCGTTTCTGTGTAACAGAGGAAAATGACGTTTTGGCGGCTCGCGAACGAGCTAAAAGCGGATGCATTTTCTGCAACAGTTCGCTTGCCTGCGCCGCCCGTCAGCAACGTGACGACGGGTGTCGATGGGTGTCGATGGGTGTCGATGGGTGTCGATGGGTGTCGATGGGTGTCGGTGGGTGGCAAATGGGTGGCTGCGCCATGTTCTGTCGGTGCAGCGCTTACGCCGGGTGAATTGGGTGAAGGACACCCAAGCTATTTGCTAAGAATAGCCGCTTCATTTCCCCTCTAAACAGTGCTCATGTACACACACACACACACACACACACACACATAGACAGAGTCCTATTTAACCCGCGTCGAATCGGCTCGTGATTCGGCCTGTATTAACCACGACGTCATCGTTTGTAACGACTTCACGGTATGCAGTCCGAATGCAAGTGCGTATAATTGAGTGTGTTTTTGCCAGTAGATTAATGGCGGAGGGAAATTTTTAATTTACTGACCGGCCAATGGTGGTCGACCCAGAGACCATGAACATGATGAGCAATGTTCATTGCCCGTGGTGCGTTGAAAAACGTGACGAAAACTTTATGTCATCTACGTTATGAAATTATCGCCACCTTGATAGTAAATTTGCTACCTTGTTGTGTGAACCATGAACCAAACGAACGTATGTTAAATTTTTGTTGGTGCTTTGCAGGGAAACCTATCAAATTTCTCGTATTTTATTGTCTTCCTTTTTTGAAACAGTTTTCTTTGAAATTAGGGTTAACGAAAGCTTATAGAAATCAAAGTTTCGTTTAGAATTGTAGACGAGAGGTATACGCACATTTAAATAAATCTATGTATTACGATAAACAATAAAGCTCTTATTTTTTTTTGTAATTTCTATTCGTTACATGCTGCAATCTGTTCAACATACATCGTGTAATCACGTTTCAAAGCCAGTAAAGTATACACGTGCATTGTTCTATGTGCAAACCTGTGCAAATTACATTGAAACAATCTTCACTGAACTTCTGTCGCAAAGCGCGACAACATCTGTATCTGACGGTAATAACGTGTCACCTCTTCATGCACACACCACCAGCGACTCCGTATCTAACCCTAAAACGAAGACATGCAGTCTGTAGACGGAATATGTCAAGATGCACGCTCCAGACAATTCATTAAAGTGCGCAATGCAAACATACCTATGAATATCACAGATACCATCTTCGCATGAAATTATTAATCAAATAAACAGAGCGCTAATCTGAAGTCCTGTTAGAACAGGAGGCTGCCAGCCTGCCGACCATGCATAAATCTTAGCCCATGAATGCTGGCATACTGCTGTGTTCCATGGTCCGTAATGCGGTACGTTTATTCAGTGCGCCGTCCTTCTGTATAAAACAAAGGTTTCCATACGCAAGTTAAAATAAATACCGAAAGATTCGATATTGGTGTTGAGTGTAATAAATTATTAGCTAATAATGTAAATTGGTTAAGCGGCTTGGTTACTTAACTGTTTTGGAGATAACCGTTCCGGTAAAATTGTCTGGGTCTACCCATAAAAAAATGTGTTGAAGAAGCTATAAGAACTCGGGAAAACGAAACGCGTTATTGCGATTTATCCTTGGATAGTACTAATGCGTCTATTCGTACAGCAGCACCATACTCTCTTAGCGAAAGCAGAACACACTTAGAATTTCAGACAGTATCTCTTTACCCGATAAATTGTAACTTGAAGATCCGGTTCTCCCTCTCACTACGTAATTTGCTTCATTTTCTTAACTTTCTTAGCAGCGAGTGCACGGCGTTGCGCGCGTGGTGGTGGCTGATACGTTTCCAGATTCGAGCTGCTTAATTTCATTTTGACGGCGACGACAGTACCACCGTACCACCGTATACCACCGTGGTAGCTGGATATAGCAAGCACGGTGAGCGAGCGAGCGAGGCAGCGTCGAGCTTTTCACCAGAACTTTCCTCGGAGAGAAGACAAAGTTTAGCTGTCCTCTGCATCAAGATCCCAAGTTCCCGCCTTATTCGTGTTACGTTTTAGTATAGAGTAGAGCACAATTAGAAAATGAAATCTTACCCCTGTTTCTTATGGTTAAAGAAGTTTTGTTTCATCCAAGTGAACGATCGTATATGTTTTACCCATGGAAATCCAGGCTTTTCATAACAAATTAGCTTAATTAAAATGCACATAGTCATTATTAATTAATGGGTAACTATAGAGGTATACATGTACGTATAGGTTATACCTCTATTCACACACAAGGCATCGCGTTTGTGAGAGCACACTAATCTACTTGACAGAGTTAAGAGATTTACATGGTTTCAAAGTAAAGCTTTCAAATTATCGTGCATATGCGCAGCTATGTCCGTTTCACGAAAATCTGTAACCTTTTTTTGTTATCAAGCCGCACATGCCAACGCAAAAGATTTTCACGTGTAGAACAGTCGAACGGGGGGTGGGTTCTGTATGGGGTTGTGTTAAAACGGGGGCACGGCGCCATGGGCCGCTGTCGACAAACACACCAGCTTTTTGCATATTTTCCGCCGCTGCGCCTGGATGCCGAACCTTCCCTCCACGCAACGCTCGGCGGCGACCCCTCGTCAGATCGAACCGAAATGGCCACGGGGAAGACGACGCTAATTAATTACGCCACCGCGCTCTTTTATGGTGATGAATATTAGTTTTCGGCGCAGTCTACTCTATGTGGATGGTGTGTGCTAAGCAGACGACATTTTCCAACCAACGCGAACTTCATTTTCCTAAGAGCTCGTTCAAAACGGGATCAGGTTCGAAATTGTTACGCCCGGTCTGTTGTATTGATGATATTTCATCAAATTAGACGGAACTGAGAATTGCGCAATGCTTTTAACGTTGATGGCTCACTCCCATCGCATTGCATACGGCATAATTACACCTTTGCCATTTATACCCAACTCCAGCTTATGCTTTGACCAGGCATATCGGACTTTCACTCAGCACGGTATTCCGACGCAACCAACACATTTCAGATTTTCACACTTCGCAGATTCCGAATCGCAGAGCGCAAATCACTCCCGGTCTTCCGCGTGATCGATCTGCTATAAGCCCGGAAAAGTGAAAAGTCGTCTTCCACGCAGACATAACACTCGCGACAAACGGCAAAAACACAGACATATTCTATGCCGCGCGCCGCCGCCGCCGACAACAACAACAGTCGACACAAACACGCGGATAGCGAAAAACAAGTCCGTCAATCTCTGATAAAGTCGTCTCATTAGTTCGTTAAAACAGCTTAATGAGGTGGAATCGTTCGGCGGAAGTGCAGAGATCGAGGGGTGATGCTGCAGCAGGGGCCGCGGGGTCGTGGAGGGATGATGAAACCCGACGAAGGCTCGTGGATCCCTCGGTGCTCTGTCCAAGACGGGGCGAGATCGGCAGTAAGACGCGTGGCGGCCATGACACCCTGGCGTCGCGACGGTGATATTGGATTGCGACGCTTAGCTGATGGGGGGACAGTGGCGGCGCTGACGGGGCCGATGCAAGGAACGGGCTTTCCGAGGGTGGGGGGGATGGCCACGGACACGTGCAGAGCTGATTATCTCATCATTAACAGATAATTGCCGGATGGATGGATGGAGGGTTGTTACCTACTCAAGCCAAGAGTCGATGTTACAACTCTTTTTAACCCAGAAGAAGGGTCAAATAGCAGCATAGTTAACTTCAATTTCTTTCTAGAATTATCTCATTAGCCCTGGAGAAAAAATATTAAAAAATCGACCCTAAGTGGAAACAAACTAGATCCTACAATTAAACGCGGGGGTTTGTGAACTATGGTACAGTCTTCATAACAATTCCGATGCCCCTGTATGTATGTAAACTACCCCTAAGGAGCAACGAAAACCAAGGATAGCCACCCCTGAACTGGCATGTTGTGCACCGACCCGGCGCCACTGGCGGCCTTGGGTGCCTTGGCACAGCGGGGGGTGTCAGGGGGTGGCATGGGGTGGCCGGGGGGGGGGGGGGGTGATGATAGGGTGTTGTTAGCAGGCTCATGGCGCCGTCCGACATTCGACTAACGGAGGAAAAAAAAACACACACATCAACAACGATCTCTAATCTCGATGGCGAGGAAAACAAATTTGTTCGTGACGTCACAATTCTCGTATGTTTGGGATGTGGGTCTGGAGCTAGATCGTGCTTCGTGCAGCGAGGAGAAAAAAGATGAGAAATGTAATCACTGTTTGCTGGGAGCGCCGAGCAGCGGAGACAGTGAAAGGTAGAGGTTGCAGCCAGGCGACATACTACTCATAAACCACGTGGACTTCGGATCGACGCGGAAACTTTCTACTTTGCTGATGGTACGAAAAGTTGAGCAAATATCTATGGTAGTTTTGAAATTTGGTTTAAGTACGGCCATGTAGACGCGATGATGTTTATGGAGTCGGCAGGCAAAGCAATTGATAGAAACACTTCAAAGAGCAGCTGGTTACGGCACGCTGAGAGATTCGTGGACATAAAAGTGGTGATGCAAATTCACTTGTTGAATCTCGTAAATCGTAAGCAAACAGATTGGCGCAATTAATAAATGACAACCGCCAAAGTGTTCAGATGTTTCCAACGACTCGCGAACACCTTTAATAAAGCAAAAAACTTCACGGTGGAAACTCGAGCTCCGTTCTCCCAAAAGACACACGAAATCTTTCTCGCTTGACTCTATTGTAGAGCACAAGTTTCTAATGATTAATATAAAATTGTTGATACAATTTAACTTTTCAAACTCGGGGGGAGAAAAGGGGGGAGAAAAACTTGGGCGAACTCTTTGCTTTTAGTCTTTTGGGGAGTGCATAACTTCTTGCAAGTAAATTTTAAGTACAGGTGCGCCATATCCCGCTTTCTCTTCGCCAATGTCACCCTTCACCTAAGTCCTAAGGGTAGCTATATAACGTAAATGAAACTCCCTCATAGCATTATTAGAATATCATTTCCTCCAACCACTGCCATTTATATATAATGCAATACATAGGTATACTCAAATTTTAGCTCGCGAAAACACTTTCTAACTTTTCCTTGAAACCATTGCCAAAACGCCCTCAACTCGTGAATGGGTACCGCATTATTGCTAATGCCCTCATTTTCTCATCATAATAATATGATGCCAATTACCAACCACCCCAAAAGCAACATCTCCCCCACACGACCCAAAAACCCTCTGATTGAAACCAATACCAGTTGTTTTCCCCATCACATACTGATGCTGTGAAATGACATTCCACAAAACAAAGCTTTATACCGCTATAATCCTCCAACGCGAGCGGAAACTCATGGGAATGTTTTAAAATGTCATCAACCCTTCAAGAAGTAAACCATTTCAATTTCAATTTCCATTCCCAAAAACCCAAATTCCGTCCACAACATACCAGCAGCCACCCCCACGTAAACACCGCCCTCAACCCTTGATAACCATGAACCTGCGAAGCAACACCATTTGTATCCGTTACTCCCCAAAATATCGCGCGATTGCTGCGGCCATACATCTCTCATCCCAACCCCAGCCCCTCAGCCACCCGCACTCACGCCAATGAACGCCTGTTTCAATCGGCGCAGATAAATCGCGTTAGTTCCCATTCCCGCGGCACGGGAACTCACTTAGGGGCAGCACTGGTTCCTGATGACGCGCTAACACCCGTAAATAACAACCCGCCGCCGCTGCCGCCGCCGCCGCCGTATGGCACATGGGTTGCGGTGCCCCCGCCCCGTATCCACCCTCCTGGCCGCCCCCAGCCGCCCCTCAGACCCCGGCTAACCTCCGGGGCTGACACAGGGCACACACATTACTGGCATCGGGCGGCTAGATTGTCGCCAGTTGCAATCGTGGCAATTGCGTTGTGGTTCGCACGTTTGCTGTGGAGCGGTTGATGTGATGTCGATGTCTGAGGATTTTATACGACAAGGTTTGGGACATCAATTAGCCAAACTATTAACTTTTTTTTGTGAATGTGTCAAATAAACTAGCAAGGATCAACATGGCAGGTGGTTTGTCTTTGGTTTTGTAGATTTTAAACGTGATTTTTAATTTATAGTTTGTTTAAATACTAATTCTCATAAATATGAATAAGCGATTTAGTTTTCATACGACTTTGTAGGAAAACGCTGTCTTGAGCGTTGTAGTCGTTGGTTGCTGACTTGGCTACCAGGTGTTGTCGACCTTTTAAACCCTGAGAGGCAAGGGGGTCGGTGTACAAAAGACAGTGTGTAGACTTCTTGTTGTCATCGTTGCCGATAATTGGAAGCAACTGTCGTGGAATGCCAGCACGCCGTCGGCGACCCCGATGACACATGTGTCACCCGATGACATGCGATGTCGACCGATGACACGCGACCTCTGACAACACGCCACTTGCCATCTTTTTTCTTTGTGAAAATGACGTGAAAATTGTATGTCTCGCTGATGTGTTATACATGCACAAACATTCCGAACGTGTGTGAGTTTTGGAGCCACCCCGAAATTATTATTGTCGCTTGTTGCGTCCCAACGTGATCCCATAAATTCACAATATGTCACTAACTTACACCCAAAAAACAAATCCTAAAGGTGACAAGCAAAAGGTTGCGTCTGTTTCCTACCCAAAAAATAGATATGAAACTGGAATGTTGAAAGCTCAGCTTTCCTTTCCACTTCACTTTCCCGGTGTCTCGCAAAGCACAGCTTGCTGTATAGCACTCGAGAAATCATGCAGCATTGCGAAACGTGCGCTGGGATTATGAAACGACAAGGCAGTAACGGAAAGTTGTGATGAAAATGTGGGAAACCCTCAGCGAAATCTGGCGACAACGCGCTGGCATCGCAAACCTGGCGAACTAGCATGAAGTAAGCAAGCGCATCAACTGCAAAGATACTCTTTTATACCTATTATGTCTACTGTCAGTTGACATTTTGACATTGAGCATTGGTGCCAAATAAAGCCCCCTCAATAATACTTAAGATTACGTATTTTGTACTTATAAGTTTCAAGTTTTACCTAGATGGCTGGGTTGCTTTAAATGCCTCGCCGCTTAGGCGAAGCTGAATATTCTGTCGCCAGTTCAACAATGCTTTATCGGAAGCGTTTCCTATATTCGACAGTCTATTCAGATGTTTGCTGCTAGCAAACATTGTTCACCCAATCAATAGAGCGCCGTCCTGCGGTGACCAACCAGACAATCAAGGCGCGTTAATTTCCAGGCGCGAGCTCCGCACCAGGTGCAACCAAATTGCGGCAAAACGGGCGGACCGGCCGCCCGCCCGACCGGCTATTTTCGATTCACATATCCCCGGTCACGTGGCATTATATATGCCCGGCGAGCCCGCCTATAGCAGCCCACCCGCCCTCTGTGTATAGTAACAAAGTGCGATTTCCAGTTTCTTCTTCTCTCTTCAATGAACCGGTGGCGGCGGCGGCGGCAGCGGCGGCGACGGTGGGCGCAGACGCAAGTAATTATAAAACCACCGGCCAGTCCATTTATAATATCGCTCGAGAGTCAAGTGGCCGCGGCTAAGCGCCTAGCGCCGGCTCGCGGTCGCTTGTTCGCGCTGGACCACCCAAAGATCTACGATATACGATGCGTTTAGAAAATGAAACCGTGTTTTCAAGCAAAAACTCACGCACAATAAACAGATTACTGGGCGAAATGACGCGCGAATGGTGTCTAAATTTAAAAATCGTGGACGAGGATCTTTACATTGAGGGGTGACCAGTGAGCACGAAGCACAATATCAGATGATTGGAACTCGAACGCCCCCGTCTCTCTGTTAGCACCCCTGCGGCGTGCGACATTTACAGAAGGCAGCGGAATGATAGCAACGGTCGCAACCTCCTCTGATCGCTAACAGCATGCCAGGGCAAACTCAATCGACAACCTACGGGATCTCCCCTCGCTGGCAGACGTCGGGGAGATTGAAGTCGGCCGTCGAGGCAGCAAGATACACTGACGTCTCGTCTAACTATAGATACAAGAAGACAAGCCGTCTTCGAGTCCGAAAATGCGCCGGTATGGTAGCACCGGAACAAGCGACAGTGCTGCTACAGCGGCGAAATTAACTGGCGCAAGCTCAACGGAGAAAAAGTGAAGACAACATGGTGGGATCACGATTAGATCTAGTAAGCTGTGGTACGCGCCATCAGGAGCCTGTGGCGTAGGCAACCACTCAGTCGCCTTTGTTCTGTATTTTTCTGCATTCATCTACTTTCATGTCGGCTTCCATTTGAGGTTTCCCTTACGGATTCTAGTCGCCGATCAGAATAGCGTCGTTGGGCGTCCCTTTGTCGACGTCGACGCCGACGCCAAGGAAACCCACGTGTCTTCGTGCGGCGTGCAATGGCGACGCTGTTTGACGCCTTGACATCGCTATGATGTGGGGGGGGGGCATCGATTCCTTTGATTGGGGCTATAATGTTAAGAATCTAAGGTGTTAAGCAACACTAACCCTTAACAGAGTTCACAGTGAACAAAGCAAAAATGTTCGATGCGTTGCGAAAACTAAAGTTTTGCGCTATTTATCGCCGTCACCTTCATCACAGCCATCACTGACAAAGGTTCACGAGGCAATCATCTGATATTATTTTTCAAATGGTTTGGGTACCGCAGCAGGAGAGATAACAAAAAAAAAATCTGCCATGCAAAACCCGGCACCTCCACCACGAGGCGATCGATGTCCACTAGCGCTCGGCCACATCTGCAAGATGCGTGCCGCTCTTGATTAACTCTCTCGCATTAAGGGGGAAACTTTCGGTGCGCTCAGATGGCCACCATCGATAGCTGATCATCCTTTTACTGACAACTCGAATCTCCGTCGAAGATAGTTAGCTTGTCGGTTTCGCGTTAAATCAAGAGGAAATCAGTGGTATGACATAAAAAGAAATGTATTATACCCTCGACATATCCATCTCTTCGGTTACTGAAATAACCCAACAAGTCTTTAGTACGAAGCAACGCGGCGACGTCGGGGGTAGTTTACCGATGGAGCAAGGGTAGCTGTCAAGCAGAAGAGAAATCTCGGCGACGAGCTCAGCCGAAGAAACGGGGGTGTGGTGGGGGGCGGGGTGTGGGGGGTGGCGGAGGAGGAAGACGCAAACTCGGAACGAGAATGAACTCGGTGGAGAACGGGAGAGAAAAAAAGCGAAAGCAGATTCTGAAAATAACACTGGAAAATGCCGTGGCTCGGTCGGTAGATTGATGGCATTTTGCTGGGTAGACAAGAGCGGCAAGAAACTACTGGCGACGCCGACGCCGAAGCCGACGCCGACGTCGACGTCGCATCAGCGAGGGCGGGAAGGGGAGTGGGGAGACGTCTCAAATTTGCTCGGGTATCCCGACTAAGCCAGAGCGCTCAAACTGAAATGACCAAGAAATTATCGAATTGATCATCAGTTAATCTGTCGCTAATGACGATAAGAATATTGTTAGCACAATCTCTTGATCAGCTTGTGAGCAATGGCCCAAAGAGCGTCGAAAGTTTGCTGTGTCAATTAACGCGATAAACAGGTGAGTTTGGTGGGGAATTAAACATCTCTTCCCTGTTCCCTGTTCTTCCCGAACGTCGCCCGTGGCCGTCGCGTATAGTCTAAACAAACACAGCTCCAGACGTGTTGTTTTGTTTGTTTCTCGGCGTCGCCGCGCCCGCCGTGGCAGCGCCACCGACGCAGGAAGTCGGCGAGGACAAGAGGCATGGGGTGGAAAAAATAACCAATCAAGGGACAGGGAATCTGTCAAATACTATCTTAAATCTCGGGAGATAACTAAACGGTTTCGTCGCGCTGTCGTGCATTTCAACGCTCTGCTTCTCCTTCTGTCTTCTTCTTCTTCTTCTTCTTCTTGTTGCTTGTTTGTTTGTTTGTTTGTTTGTTTGTCTGCTGGCTGGCTTGAAAAAAAGTTAGATCGGCCGTTTCCAAATCACATAAAGCAGCAACGGAGGTGCGGAGAGAGACTGAATTTCCGAAAAATGTTTCATTAGCAAATCGACAAATCTAAAGAAATTCAAACAATTAGTTTGGTCTGCATTGTTGAAAATGAAATAGCATGCCTCATCCAAGTACTTAAATCATAGCAAGCTGTCAATCACGATATTTTTATTACTCAATCGATTGTCCTTGGTGAAAGCACTGGGAAGCCCAGAACACGTGAAGGAACCTTCCCTCACTTATATTGATCGTCCAACGAAACACGAGGTTCTTCCGGTTCCGTCTCCACTTCTTCACCTCATGTGTCCCTGGTATTTTGCATGCTCTCGTCCCCATTTGCATATTCGACCCCTGCGATCGGGGATGAAGAGAATAAGGGGCTGAAAATTGTCGTATAAGTCGACACACTATATACTAGATTAAGGATACAAATAAAGACGAATGACACTGAAAATCTATTTACACATCATTGTTTTGATGGGTCAGCTTGAGTTTCAGTGTAATTGCTCAACCATTTGTCAAGTAAGCAACAAGAAAAAAATATTTCTTATGTATGCACCTCAAATACATTGCCGCCCATGTGCTTTTATAGGTATATCTCATTGTGTAACAGGAAAGCACTAAATCCTGTGTACCTTTTGTGGGAGCGTTGAAGAATTGTGCGGAGAGAGAAATTCTTGTCCAGGCTCAAGTATTGATGAAAGTCCACCTCCTCCACGAAGGCACATTTATCCTTGCCGCGTGACTCCCAGCAGAGAGAACTCTCCGGAGAACACTCTCTACTTCCCTGCACATCTTCACTCTCTCAATGCCACTGTCTCTGTATTTCCTAAGGAAGAAGGAAGACTCTCTCGTTCACGCAGCCGAACTGAGTGTAGATAAAGTATAAAGAGAGGTTGAAATTGGCGAAACGGGGAGGAAAGAAGGTGGATGAAACACGGGGAGAAATAATCGGGACAAAATCTGGGGAGACGGAATTGTCCTGGATAACAAAGAAAAGTGGGGCGCTGATAAAGGTGGGGATTGGGAGAGTTATTTAGTTCCTGCCGAGTTGTTTCCGAATACATAGTTTCTGCGATCTATCATACAATCATCGATCGGAGCATACAAGCCTCGATAAAGAAAAATACGTTAAGCAGTAAAATACCTTCTCCTTCAAAAACGCTTATCGTACGTGTAAATATATAGCAGCTTTTACAAAAGATATTTTCAAGTCATAATTTTCACGATCAAAACAGTTTTCGGGGGGGACACGAAGATATCAACAAGTTTTTTTTCCTGGACGTTGAAAATCCTTCTTATGCCGCCCGCCGCGAGATGAGTCGACATCCCTTGTCAAATTTCGATCCATTCCCCGTCAGGCGAAACGGACCGAATGGCGAGTGGATTTATAAGCGAGGAACCGCGCGCCGATGTGCAGAATATGCAATGACGTATGCAGCGCGGCCAGGATCTGGCCAGGGATGCTGCGAGATGAATGCTGTAAAACACGTCTCGCTGTCGACTAGCAGATGAGATGACCACACGCGGAGGACGGGGAGCCAGCACGGCGCGCCGATTGGTCGAGCGAGGGCGAACCGGGTGAAAATCTTCTCTAGCAAAACTAATAAGAGTCTCGAGAATTGAAATCAAAAAAGAAAAAATAGGGCGAAACAAACTGGAGCAAACAAAACTCATCGAGTTTCTGCACAGGCAGAATTCGGATCGATCTTAGCGAGCAGGCAACCTCGCGACCTGAATATCGCAGCAGAAACTTGCCAAAGCTAACTTCAGTGGCATACTTAAAATACACAACCCCACCTAGTTGCCGCTGAGGGAGAGGTAGTGGGTAGGGAGGGTTAAAAACAAGCCGTGCGACATCGTATAGGTTGGGATCTGAGGGGGAGGCAAATATTAGCTGATCGTGTGGTTAAGTGTCATGAGCATCGATGCGGCATGGAAACACACTATATAATAGGTTAAGATGGGTGCAATTCGCATTATTATTAAATAGGTCGTGTCTTAGGTCACTCTCAGGTCACTCTTAGGTCAACGGAAGATGACTGCGTTATCGTTGCATGCACTCGAATGAGGACACACGGCATCGCGGAAAATAAAACAAGAAACAAAATGCAGTCTGGGAAACTGAAGGAAACTATAAAGCTTGACAGTTTGCGGCAAGAAAATCCACGCAAACAATAGAAAAACTCGGGTAAGTTTTCGCAATCCACTTCCTTGCTGCTCATCAGGAAATGTAAATAACTGTAATATAAAATGTATAATATGCAAATATTATAATTCTCCGCATATTCACGTCCTAAGCCCAACAACATCATGTTTTGCATTTTCCAAGACGCTACAAAAATAAAAGAAACTCTGAGTGCAAACTTCGGGTGCATATTTTCACCGTGGCATTTAACACCGTCCGAACAAAGGGCCCACGCCAAACGCGCGGTTGCCTGCCGGCCCGGCCACTGTCCAGCACAGCGCAAATTACCCTCCTATACCCTGATCAGTCTCTATCAGATCATACAAAGGAGAGCGTATATAGAACGACATGCCCCGGCCAAGCCAACCAAGTTGTTTTTCCGGTATACCTATGTACCGACAACATCCCCTCTTGCTCAGCTCTTCGCCACCCCATCGATCGGGCTGGCTGCTCGCCTAGCGGCGTCGCCGGCGTCGCCGAAGCGCCGAGCATCGACATCGACGCCGACGCCGACGCCGACGCCGACGCCGCCGCTGACGCCGCCGAGGTCCAACTCTACCGACTGCGGTGCGGTTACCGTATAAATCACGTAGCTGCTAAAATATTCAATCCAACGGCAAGCTTTTCGAGGGAAGAAAAAAAAAACAATCTGTCCCAGGTTCGTCCCCCACCCCGCGCCCTGCTCCCGGCACCGGCGTCCCTCTCCATCGGTCGAACTGATCGCGTCATCTCACTTCTCCGCGTAACACATCATTACTCTGTCTTCCACTCGCCGCTACCCCTATCGCGCCCTCTGCGCACGTCACTGGCTCGTAGACGAGCGCGAAACCAACCCCTCCTATTGGCCCCAACGGAGACTGCGCGTCCCCGAAATATTCGCTGCGTTCATGGAAGTGTCTGTGTGTGTGTGTGCGTATGTGTGCGTCGTATGTGTGTGTTTATAACACGCCAACAACGAAATTCATAACGATTTTCGTAGTATTCATAAGTTGATTTCTGGAGAATTTCAAACCAGCCAATGGGGGTTGGCTGGCGTCGGTAAGGATTCGCGGGTAAAACGTGGTTGAGTTACCGACAGAGCCGAGTGCGTCGTCGGTAAGGGTGGTTTGGGGCGGTGAGGGGTGGTAGGCGGGGTGGGGGGAGGAGGAGGCAAGGGGGCGCTGCGAGCCGTGGGTGGGAAGTAAATGCAGTAATCGAAACAGCATCCCTTACTCGCTCGCCTGGCGCGGGGCCGCGAGGGTGACGTAATGGGCTGCGGGCACCGCGGGCTCTCCCGGCTACACATCTCGTCACGTCGGCCAACCCGCAGAGACGCTGGCATTTTCCGTGTCTCATTTTCCGGCGCGTCAGCCCGCGAGATATAAGATGCAAATGCGGACGTAATTTAGAGACAATCTGTCTCTTGTTTAATTCTTTTGCCACGCTCTCCTATGCATAAATTGTACTAGAAGTCTTCGTAATAAATTTAGAAAAAAAAGCTCGGCTCATATTCAATATAGACTATCCTGCTACAAGTCTGATTTTTGCCTTTCCATGTAAATTTTAATGATCACTCCTTTCACCGAATGTATTATTAAGCTTTTCCTAGGACCTCTCTCCAGCATCCTTTCTGTCTAGCATTGGCACAATGTCGCCCACTATCCGTCCCAGCATCAACAATAGGCTTCAGACATGCGAAGAGAGTACAGAGGCAGAGCCAGAAGACCCCCCCCCCCCCACCCACACAGAAACGTCGTCTACTCCAAGAAGTCCAAGCCCACGCGTCTCGAGTTTATCGCCGGGTGAAAGTCTGGAGGTAGAGGAAGCAACCTTTCACCTTTCCCCACCCGCGCGTCCCACAGCCTCGCTGCTGCATATTATTCCCCACAACAGCGTAGGGCTCCGCGCGGGCACCGAGCGTACTTGCTACTCCTTGCTGCAGATAAATTAATTATACCCACCGAGCTATACTGCTCCCACAGCCGCCTTGCCGAGCAGACCTAGTTGCTTTCTGGTACTCTCAGGTAATTTGTTTCGGGAGTGAGGCGGGAAACGCGATTGCCTTTCTCCTTCATCCAGACCTTAACTAAGATAAGTTAAAACAGCAAGAAGCCCAGCAAGTTACTTTCTTAAGGTTTTACGGTTTCCAAAGTTCTCAGATAAAATTATATTTCGTGCATTATCATGATGCATTATACGGGCTGAAATTAGGTAACTCATAATAACTAATATACCTAGTCATCTTCCCCGAACGCGGATCGTGCCTTATTGGCGAATTTTCTTTCCAAGGAAAAGCACGCCATGTTTTCAATGTATGATAAGTAGAAGACTAATAATAGCGCAAGCAATTTGATGCGATTATATTTCTACCCGAAAATCACTCAATGAGTGAGTCAGAGGCAAGCAGCTGACATGCGGGCTGTGAGTGTGACGATGGTGGTTGGTGTTGGGGTCCAAAAGAAGCCACCCCAAAGCGTCGTGTAGTACTACATCTCCCCTGATATTATGGTATAGAGTACCACCACCACCACCGACTCCCCTCTCCCCCCTTTTTAGTCGAAAATATGGGAGACGTGTGACAGTCGTGGATTTCTGGACGTGGAATCCAAGCGAGACGCTCACAACAAACAAGATCTTCACAGATGCAGATAGATGGGCACAGATATGGTTTCTGAAGCCCGCAGGAAAAAAACAGCACTTTTCTTTTGGTTCTAACACTTTCTTGGGAGTGTTAGTCATGTAGCAACGCACAAAATAAACGCAAGAAAAAAAATCATAGTTTTCCCAATGTTATCCGTGCCAAACCTTGAGTAAAAAACACAATATGTTAACTAATATCGTGGTGGAGGTGCCGCATCCAGTTTCGCTTCACCGAACTGCTTTTATTTTGAAAATCAGATTCCCATAACCACATCTTATGACATCGATCCATTCAACGATAAACACACAAAGTTCAGTTCCACAGATTGATGTCCCTGAGTGTACGCGTCACACTGAGTACTCAATGACAGTGAGTAATAGTCGAATAATGAGTCAACCATTGATTTCATGATTTCATTTTTTTTCACGTATGATAAAAAGCAGCGCTGCCTATTGTTAAGCCCACCCTAAATGATGATGTACATACAGAAGGGGATATTGTGTGCACGATGCTGGGGGTTAGACAGAGGGTGTGAACCCTGAAGAGTGATGAAGACTGACTAGTCGAGTATTACGACCGGCAATATTCAATAAGCAAGCATGCAGCTAGACATGATGTTTGGAAGAGTATCGGCTACTTGATGCAGTGTGATCAATGTTGAGATTGACAGTCATGTCACCGCTTTATATGTGGCGGTAAGACAGAATAGACTGAGGTGTTATGATTTTGTGTCCTACTTCTTGAAGATCAGAACATGTTGTACAGTAAAAATCTGAGGCTAACAATGCTTGTTTTACTAGCCAGAGAATGAGATGATGACAAATTGAGAGCAATGCTTCGGGTGAGTTTTAGCGCAGGTGACATGAAAATACGGATAAAAAGTACAATTTCGTTGTTATATTCAGCGCGAAAAGAAGCAAGCATTTATCTGCGGGAAACACGGCGCACCAGTCATCACTCAGGATTGACTTTGGGTTCACTGCGTCCATTTCACAAACTAGCTTCAGTGACCAAAAGTGACCTAATTCCTGTAGATCAGTCTAGATCAACAGCTGCCCTTTGCAGATCACTTACTGCTCATTGAACAATTTAAAATCAAAGTACCTGCGGAAATGCTACTCAAAACTAGACAAAGATGGGAGTCATGAGCCATTGCACCATCACATATGCACAAACAGATGATCCTCAACTAAAACAAGGCATCGCTCACCTAGTCCAGTCAGTAAGCACGGCGTCAAAGCCCACGGTGTGACTTATTCGATCGGCTACCCCAGCTATACCATCAATTACTCACGGTATTGCAAACCGTACGTCCCCGCCAGATCATTACCACCCGAGTATCATGGCCATAATGCACAGTATCGCATAGCAAAGCAAGGTAGATTGAATTAGCACGCGAGAGTAACCCTCTATCTAGTATCTGGCTCTCCGGCGGCCAGGCTAGTATGTGTCCGTCTAGCTGCCAGCACGACAGCGCAACAAACACTGAACACATAAATCACATTACTTCGCCCCTGGTGGACACACCAACAATCATGCAATTAACTAAAACGCTAAGCACACAATGCTCGCCTCGGCTCGTCTCATCTCCGTAAGCCTCAGGCTGTGCAGATTGCGACTATAGATGCACACAGTGCATGGCATTTCCATGATGACATGCGGTGCGGCACGGGGTGATTGTTGCTCCCATAGCCCCAGGCATATACGATGCTAACCTGATTAGTTGTGTTATAACACATTAATTCGTATGCTAACAGGGTAGTTGTAGCTATAGGTGGTCTCTGGTGGCTGCAAGCGCACACAAAAGAGTTGATCTATCGACAGGAGGAATCGATGGCGTCCGCGTGACAATTTCAAAGGTGGTTTGCAATAAAGTTAACAAGGTGTTAAACCATGCTCTTTACTTTAATTATGATGTCGCCTATTTCGGTGTTGACTTGTTTGTTAACAATGATAAACGTATCAACAAATTGTGTGCATTTAATTTGAAGGAGATAGGAGATATCGCCTTATTTTATTCCTCCCGCATTTCTCTTGCGTACGTTTGGTCACGAAATTTTCGCCGGTGAAATGCAATAATGTCCAGTAGCTCTTAGCTAGCAGTCAAGGTAGCAGCATAGTGTTAGGATTTGGTAGCAGTGTCAATGCAGTTAGCTTTGTTGTGCATGAGATCTCCTGCCTCACCAAAAATAAACTCCGAAATAGGCACGAAACAAAATTCCCTGGCACACCACAAGCAGAACATATTGAAAAACCTCGAAAACCTTGAATCCCATTCCAGCTTAAAGAAAATGCCAACTAAAGCATCCCCCCTCCCCAACTCTTAGCGAACGAAAAGTACGTTCGGCAGACATAAACCCACGTTCTTTCAGCAGCACTGACCACACACCCAAAAAACAACCACGCGATATACTTCGCACAGAGCCACAATGCAGGGTCCTGTTCCCCGAACACCATCACGACAAATAAACGCCATTTTGGTCAGCACGAGTGCTTTAGTTGAAAGAGTCGACTGTATGCTCTTTCAGTTCACCCACGGTCTATAGAGCGACTTGGACGGCGTCGTCGGCGTCGCGTAAACACGGCGTTCCGAGCGCCAGGCGTCGCGACGTCCGCGTATGCAACATGTAGTAAGGTTCGACCACCGCACGAAAGCAACAGCTGGCAACACACTAGAGAGTGGCGACAAGCCGACAGGCATGCCAAAACATTATTGGAATGGTAATTTGTAATTAGGACGGGTGATTAGAGGGCGTTACGAGTGAAATTGTACGATACAGATGAATCAAAGTGATTGCCCCGTGCGGCTGTCGCAGCGCTCGGAAGGCGAACTTATTTGCGTCAATTTATTCGACGCCTGTCGCATATACCATGCGCGTTGATTCATTAGGAGTATAAATAGCGTTATCGTTGCTAGCTATTTGTGTTGGTGGCTATTACGATGATGTGTGTAAGGAAATTTAAAAACAGCTTTATATGTTAAGCAGTGATTAAATTTAGAAAATGTCGTGCCATAATTTATTTGGTGATTTATTGCAACGTTCCGTTCAGTTATGACGCTGAGGGTTTGCTTTACTTTAAAGTTTAAAGTAATTGACTATTTGCATCTGTAGCCGAAAGGATGCGCTGTATAATAAATCCCAAGAGTGACAATTAAAATATCAGTGCCGAACTGGATCGATTAAATCACAGCAATGAAATCATAAATACGCGCCACTTCGGCGGGCCAGCCAAATTGTGGAAACCTAAACATGTCTGCTAAACTGGGCGGTACCAAACAAAAAAACGAGGTAAATATTTTTACCAAGAAAGCGTCGACATTTATATACACAAGCTCAATATTAAATGTTGGCTTTCCGCCAGTAAGTTATCCCACATCGAAGGAGCTAGCTCTTAGCTAGCGATCCCGGGATCCCGGCGTCGGCGGCGGCGTCCATGCAACGAGCGCCGCCGACGCCGACGCCGACGCCGACGCCGACGCCGACCGGGGAAGAAAATGAAGAACGTGACTTGACACAGTAACTTGCAACTTCTCCGACACGAACAAGCGCCGCGGCAACTGGCAAAGCATCGCGTCGCTGAGAGACGGAAGAGAGACGCGACGTCGTCGCTATGACGACGCCATGCGACGACGCCCGCGACCGCGACGCCAGTGCGACAAAACTGGGCGCCGGCGTCTAACCAAACAAATCCCGTGTTGTTCATGCACGCGATATTTCCTTGCCGTCTATATCGACCCGGCGTCGGGGCCGAAATGGCCCGACTTGCAAATTTCACGTGCCGCGACTGTTTTGATTGATTGCGCGTTGAATCCCAGACGAAGTTTTTGAAGACGAGTTTTGCGGAGCCTGAGTTTTGCCTATATTTGAGCAGCTGAAACGCGCTAGGATTTTTTCTCTCCAATGGACCCGACCCGGCTTAATTATGGCGGGGGATAAAGGGTCAGTTACTTATTTTTTTAATTCTGAGCCTCAGTGCCGAAGTCTCGAATAATTTTGTCTAACTGTCCTGTAAAATTATTTATTTTTGTAGCGCTTGCCACGCACTATAACAACTGTCAAGGGTAGTGTCGGTACAAGGAAGGGTAGGGGTATGACATAAGTAACACTTTTGCGTATTTTGGTATCTTTCGAAGAAAGCCCGCGCCATATACATTTCCCCAGATGCATGCACAACGTTACGGCCTGTACGGCAAAGGCCGTACCCGAGTTGATTTTACACATTACAGGGGAAGTATATTTCTGCTTAATTTTTGTGCCGTATCAAAGTATTTACCATGATCACGCAATGCCTAAGCCCAGTTTTAGAATATTTCTGAAACTCTGGAAATGTAGTCCATTTCCATGAGCATTAGATCCAAACCCAGAAGCCGAGTTACTTTAAAGAACCGATCTTAAGCGACGTGGTAACAAGATGTCGGACTCATTTCGCAACAAATTGGCATCTCAAATCATCTAGAATCTCGCCTAGTGATACCTTGTCCGAGCTTTCGGCGCGGGTGATGCTGGATTGGCCGCTGTCCCAGCATCGAGGCCAGGATGAGCCCCACAGAACACGGCTATAGAGCCGTGCAGGCATTGTCCCAGGATCGAGTCGCTCCCCGATCCACCATCCGCGCACACCCGGGATTTTGAATAACTGTGTCGCCAGGCAAGCCGACCTTTAAAACAACAAAAACAAAAAACAAAACCAAAAATAATTAACAAATCCTGGCGACACAAATGCCACGCGTGAACATGTGCTAATTATGTACGTGATTCTATTATTATTAAATGGCAAGAGACAACGTTTTTTTTTTTTAATCTTGGCGTTCGAATTGGTTCGAAACTGAATAGGTATTGCGAATCGGAAATTCGAAATGCCTGGATTAAATTCTAAATGAGTGGCCAGTGATAAATTCGCATGCGTCAGCGGCGTATTTCTGTGGTAATGAGCAAGATTTTATTTGACTATTCCGCATGCCTTTAAAATAGGACTCGAAAAGAAGCCCCCGAAAAAAAAACTCCTAACGGATGAATGCCGCCTTCTTTTCCAGACATTCAGATTTTGCGACGAACTGAAATCACGACTTAAAAACAAACGATTTATTATAAACCGACTGTGATATTTTACCATGATATTTTTGTTAGTTTTTCTGTACGACATATTTAAATATAGCGACGCGAACGACCCTTCCCATGCCCACCCCAACTTATTCATCGTGAATAAATTTTAAATACGAAGACAGTAACTCATCTGCCAGCGCTACACACCTCAAACTATGTCAAAACTGTAAAGTTTGCCTTCTCCAACGCTAGCGCTCTGGCGCGGGAATGGAGGTCCTGACAAATCGATGCCGCACTGCGAGTGTGTGGACTACGGATGTGTGTGTGTGTGTGGTGTAAGGACCGAGTGTAAGGAAGAACCTCTTTGGACATACTGAAGTCCTGATACCCACACTGCAACACAGTGTGGGTGTGTGCTCCGATATGCATGCGTTCAACAGCAACGTGATTGATAATCCTGCTGGGGGGCTTGCGTTTAATATACATTCGGTGGCGGTAGCATTCGTGAGTCGGTCTGTGAACGCGACTGGTGCCTGGAAGCGATGACCGCAGGAAACGGAACGATTTTTTTTTTCTAGTTGCTTGATTATCAACTTAAAAATATTTATATTGTCGATTGGTGGCTGTCAGCAGTCAACAGAAGTGTCACGCTTATTGATAAGGGATTAACAGCACGGGACAATTCGACAAACTTAAATTGCTTTCGGTGGGGGTATGGTATATGAAAATTGTTTGATTTTTATATACCAGCCAACAGGCTCTCTAACCTTGCTCTACGGGCTTGTGTCATAATTGACAAAAATTCCAAGCCCCGAACCAATGTATTTTTATCATTTGAATCAATAAGGATTGCTTTGAGGTCATTTTGAGTGAACCTGGCCCTGCTTTAAATTTATAGCGTTAATTTAGAGTACGAGAAATGAGAATGTATAAATAGCTACAGTAAGATGTTTAGATTTTTGTAATCTGTAGATAGCCAACTACCTACTTTACTGCTAAAAATCTTTGCATTACGCCCAAAGGACGAATGCAACAGGTTTCATAACTATTTGCGTAAATTTGCGAGGAAATTGGAATGCCAAGCCGAGTGAATACAACTAAAAATATACCCAGAGGTGCAAAGCAACCCTCAAAGTCAATGAACTTTCTGAGTTATTACCTAAGGCAAAAGTTTTCTGAAGCAAAATCAAATATATTCGAGTAATCCATTGTGAAGCAACACGCGCTGAGCACGCACAAATTATCGACGTGGATGCCTTATTTTTAGCCCTTCCCAACACCGTCGTACTCTGTTCTATCCCCTGCAAAACATTGTCACCCTATTGCAGCCGTATGGGCGACGATTTTATGCATAATTGTATATCACGTGTTCTCATTCGATGAGGGTTTATGCCCCTATATAGATAGACACTTGATACAACTAGTCACCCCCCCAAGCCCAGCTAACTGTTTGAAATGCTACGCTGGCGTGTGAAGCGATAACCCTAGTTAACTATGATTATTGCACACCTATTGCTTCTTGGGATTCAGTCACAATTTTAGGGCGCTCTAAAATAGAGCATAAATCGGAACCTACCGGTTTTTGAGGTTCTTGACATACATCGGGCAAAATAATGTATGTGTAGGCCTAGATCATTTATCCAGGCTGACAAAGCGTATGCGTATATATAGACATAAATGACACAACTGTTAATAAGTTCAATTAATGTTGATAATGAATCGCGCAAATTCAAGTGATTATTAAAAACGCGCCGTACTTTGTTCGATAGTTGAGGACGGCACGGAAATCCAAGATGCCCGCCGTTATGTCGACTCGGTGTCGTTCATGGTACAAGTAGCGCCATCAAGTAGCCAAATTTGAAAGCTTAACGGTCAGCGAGAAGAAAAATAAATTCAAATGTATTTTTTTGAAACTTAAAATTTTAACTGTTATCAATAAAAAGAGTCAATATCATAGTTTTATTTAAGAGGTCTTGATCTTCTTTCGTCGGCCAATGCGTTATTTGGCGAATAGGTTGTAGAGTAACCATAATACGTTGTATATGGTGAAATAGCTTAATAATCTCTCTTCCAATTTTAATTGGGCGTAGTGAATCGACGAACTATTGCAGATTTAAAATGTTATGTGCAAAAAAATCAAATGCATATTTTCTAATGCCATTAATATGAATTAACATGTGTGCCAAAGAAATAGCAACAGCAAATTGGTGCCGAATAAAAATGTACTACATTTAATTAACTAGATCTTCCACTTTTTTACTCGACAGATGTAAATTAATCTCCTATAAATCATTACAGCCGCTATAAATTACAGATGAATAATAAAAGAAAACGTTATACACAATGTGATACATAACGTATCAATACCTTTCATTAACATAGGTATTTACCGCTCTATTGGGGGCACTAGCTGAATCAAATGCTATTAAAAATAATTTTGTAAGAATTTAACAACGAAAGTTCTGTTAAGTAACAATGCGAGAAGCCAGCATTCTCACTGTAATTACACCAAGCGCACACACATAATTAAATCCATTATGGACAGATTGTTGGACATAATACTAGAGGATGAATGTTACCTATAATTGTATCCTTAATACAGGCCACCAGGTAAGCAGGTAAGACAGACGCGGTGAGAAGCATTGACATTGACTTATATTCAGCATGAATACATTGGAAGAGCCATTCTATAAGGTCGAGATCGAAAGTGGTTGCATAGTCGATCCATGCCTACATAATAGCCAAGAAAACGAGTTTTTTTTGTCTTGCTGCCTCAAGATAAAATTTATAATAGTGTAGATGGACCTGAAAAAAAAAGAAACGATCAATAAAGATTGGTAACAAATGATATGAAAACTAATTTTTCGGTTAGTTTACTCCACTAGTGCCCATAGTACCAAAGTTTTTTTTCAAATATATTTATATTTTCAATAATATCCACTGGGAATTGTTTCTAAAAAAAGCCTCTCCACACCTAATGATTGTGGTAATCATAATTAAAATCATGGTTTTATACCTAATTGGATATGATATTAATGACTAATTTCAAGAATGATAAAAATGTAATATTCACAAATCGCTGAAGCATAATACAAATACAAATTTTTCCTTCAAAATTCTAAATAAAAGCTGTACTATCGTAACCTCGACCCTAATGTCAAAATCTCTTTCTAAATAATCCCGACAAACATCTAAACATCTTCTCATTTTAATATTAATATCCAAATTTTCACAATTTTCTCTCAAATTGCCCAAATGCATCATTAAAATTTTTCAAAATCGACACATTTATTTCTCCATCCTAAAACCGCTTAATAAACATTGTACACCAAATCAAACATAATCACCAAACATCTACCAATACAACCAGGACGCTGCCTAATCGTTCGCGACTGTGTTTTAGCTGCTTAGCTGTTGCTGCCACCGATGTAAGACTAACAGATTCCTCGGCAGACTGGCCAGACCAGCAGCTTGTCCCAGTTATTCGTTTCTCAGCCGCAACTGCGGAGAGACTGGAGGTGGTTCATTCACCACGAGTTCTCTGCTGCCAGTCTGCAGTCTGCACGCGGTGGATCTAGTTAATAGGTGTGCATGGCTCTATCGGTGTTACCAAAGTGTTTAGACCAACTGTCAAGTGTCAAGCGTGTGTCATCCGCATCGTGAATGTGCAGTGCTATCTTTGGATTTATACTGTTACTGCAAATTAAATAGCGGGTAGGTTTAGCACCAATTAGTCACGGTTAAGTTTGGTTAAGTTTATGTGTGGTTACTGTTTTTTATTTTAGATTTGTGAGTGTAAATTGAAACATGGCTTAGGATTTTAAGTATGAATTAAAAAACAGGGTTTTAGATTCTAGTTCTTTGGCTAAAATCTAAAAATCTAATGTTAATCTATAGATATGATTAACTATCGAATAGAATGCTTACTCTTTTGGACGAATCGACCTCAATTGAAGCCTTCGATTATACGGAAGCAAAGAGCACCACGATAAATATTAATTCGGCGACTACCCGTTATCCTGTAATTGGCAACAGCAACAAGTACAGCACAGCAGGTTATACTAACAACATTAAAGACTTATGGAGTTGCAAATAGAACATCTGATGACTTAATGCGTTATATCAGAATATTATTAATGCAAAATTGGTTAATTCACGTGAATCATAAATAATATGCTAAATACATCTTTAAAGCCAGTAAGCTTTTGCTATTCGATCTATTTTTCAAATTGATATACCTTGTGTGGAACAAGCAATGATATATTATGCCAAGGTTCAGTGAGATTTTTTCCCATTTTGATATTTCACAAGTATCACCATTCATACGGATATAATTGCACTTGAAGTCAGTATTTACTTGGCTGCCACAAGTATCTTAAGCATTGTAATTATTACAAGCGAATCATAGACTGCAAGAACTTGCATGAAATTCATCTTCGGGCAATAAAATGAACACCTTCCACGTTAATGTATCATGTTTGAAAAAATGCATCGAATTGTTTCTTTGTTTTGAAACTTGAAACTTATTAGCCATTAGAGTAGATTTTAAAATTTCATGTTGCTAAATATCAGGATGCGTTGATGGTACAAGAAATTGCTAGTGTGTTTTCATCCTGTTTACTCCAATGTTTGCTTTATTTCATCGACTGACTTCTCCAAACTCAATTTACCAACTATTTATGGTTTCTTTAGAAATTATAATTTCATTTCCTTACACTTTCTACCACTATATCGGGCAACTTTTCGCCTTTATAGTTTGTGTGATTATGCTACACTAACGTGCTTATATATTATACCGATAAAAAATTCCATCTTGCGGTTAAATAGAATTAAAGTTCAGTAATGATTTCCTCCAAGCCTTTATTTTTTTTTCTTTCATTGTGCAAAACGTGCAACGCAGAAAACGATTGCGAAGTTTCATTTTCCGAATTTGCTCACTTACAAAACCATCTGTATTGTCGTGTGCGTTCACATCTCAAATATCGCAATACCTGTTACATGCATTATACTGGAACCACACTCTTGAAGTTTTACCACCTTGGTGTCATCATAATTTCAAAGATGTGCTCCGTAGTTAAAGGATGTGAGGTCACACTGAGAGGAATAAACATCCACGTGGTGGACTTTTTATTGCGTTATGTCACCTTTGTTTTAGGAAAACAACGCTGTATAGAAGCATTGCGCCAATACCGTATGCACCTCGACAATATATATACTGACCTGTGTCCAGTGGAGATAATATTACACTTTCACTCTCTGTGTTTATTGAAAATTGCACTGCCTACGTAGCCTTCAAAGGTTCACTTACTCAACAAAAAATCACCTGGAATTTCTTAACAACATCTTGCAATACAGAGTTCCCAATTATTGTATAAAAAATCTGCTTTACTAATTTTTGAGATAATATGTAGCACGTGCCATAGGTGTAAATACGATTACATTTTCTCATCCTACTGTCCCATATTATTTTTGCAATTGAACATTTACAGACAACTCAAAGACATGTGCACACGAAAATAACGTAAAAAACATAACAATTAGTGTGAAGAAAAAAAGAAAAGAAACAAACACGACCTTTACCTCCTTTACCTCCCGCAGTCGAAGTTGGTCTAAGGCAATAACATTGTTGTACAACTATAAGTAACAATAAAATAACAACTTCAGAAAGCTGTTAAGCGGAAAGAATGTCATTCGTTGTTAATGATCAACAACGTCACCTTTAATTAGGATTATTGGCTCGTTACAGACAAGATGTTCACGCCGTTTCACAAGCGATTAATGTGGTTCGGCATGTTCCTTCTGCGATGCTTGATATCACCAATCAACCGAATCATGCGCCTGAGGAAGCCACAACAACTGCCGATTGTTAGAAACAAACTGCTTCTAGAGACGGCCTCTTCGCTGGCAAGAAAGATCAGAAAGAGACAGGTAAGAAGTGGGAAAATTTCTCTGAAATAAGTGCACTAATCAGTATTATCGTTTCGATTGCACCATCACTGATTCGATTATAAATAAATAAAAAGTTTATAAAGCAATACTACTTACGATGATTGTTCTTGCGATTATAATTATTTCAGGTCTTAGTCCAGATCCTATATATCCGAACAAAGAAACGGAGTTTATTATAAAGGGCATCATTGGGTGTCAGAATTAACATTATAAGCAGCACGCAATCATACACAGGCTTGTAGCAAACCCGTTGCATGCATCGTTCTTGTGGCCACCAGTGAAAGCATTTGCACCGACCACAATATCGTTTGCATGTTGCTACTGACGTTCAGTTCCCAATGCATGCCGTGGTGGATGGTTCGCCTTGCGCCATCAACGTTTACGTTTACTTTTGCTCTTAGCGTGCCAATATTACAAGTTAATTTTAGATTAACCATGGATTTATTGATATTTCCTGGGAAAGTTCATTACGGATATGAATACTTTATATAATTGATAAATGTTAGAGAATTTTAACGTCGTTACCTTCAGTGCATCGGCATATAATCGTGATAGCTGTTCAAACAATAAACCATACAACATTCATTTTTGCTCACAAAATTATACTCTGATTTTTGTGCTTCTGAATTAAATTTCGCTGTGACCGAATCGTGTCTTAAAAAATTGATATAAAATGTAGTACTACTTTCTTCCCACGTTATCTTCATCCCAAAAAAAAACATGCTTTAAAAATCTGTAAATCGTCAGATGTATATTTTACCACCAATTGGCCCATTGCAATGTGAATTTACAAATTACATTTAAATTACTCTGCAACTGTCATTAGAGCAGAAATATTTAAGGTATCACATTTTTAAAACATACTTTTTATGTCTACCTTCAGCAAGGAAGAGAATACCTACTTTCTGGCTTCATAATCTGCAGATTTCAAGGAGCATATCTATATTTTGATTTTCTATTTGAGGAGATACACCCGATTTAAATATCATTCGAATGGTTTAAGCCAATTGATTGATATCAGTCCGATCCTGATCATTTGTCACCTCCCTGTCCAGGTGACCAGCGAAGAAGTGGTCCAGGCTTACATCTCGAGGATCCGCGACGTGAACCCAATGGTCAACGCGATGGTCGAAGATCGCTTCGAGCTGGCGATCCAGGAGTCGCGGATGACGGACACCCTCATTCAGTCGGGGGCGAAGAGCGAGAAGGAAATCGAGGAGAGCATGCCCTTCCTTGGGGTGCCCTTGTCCGTGAAGGAGAGCATAGCAGTTCAAGGTGGGTAGGGTCCCCGAATGTCAGCTTAGTGCCAAAAGGTGTTCGCACTTCTCGATCAAGGTAATCGACAACACAGGAAGGAAGCATGTTTAAATGTCAAAACTGCTTGTTCATTTTGGGCGACCGGCATACCGGGGACTCACTGCATTATGGGATGAGCACGAAAGAGACCTCGATGCGCGATTTGGTTTGCGCTGTGGTCTCTGGGAACCAAGTTCAAGGCCACGAAAAATTTGTAAAATACATCGCATAAACTAATCATATATTTCCTTGGCTTGCTGAGCTAGCTTGCTGCTTGCCACAAATGAAAATACCAGGACAATGGTATAGTGTGCAGAAATGCTGCAAATAATTAATGAGATTACCTGTATAATTATAATATAAAAAATTACAAAGATACATGGTTTTAGTCATTTTAGTAAAGACGAATTTGAAGGGCACCAGGATGATGACATTGCGGGATTTGAATCTGTTACATAACCTTCAATTACGAGACGGTCCACCTAAGGGCGTTCAAATTTTTTTTTTGTTATACAAATAGCATCGTAAATGTACTAAATGGTATGTTTTAACGTTATTAAAATAAAAGTTAAGTAATTTATGTGCCCAGAAATGAAAATAATATGCATGAATGCAAGTTGGATATATATTATTATCAACACGAAAAACCCTCATTTCTTCATTGCAAACTACAAAACATAATTAGTTTTGAAAAGTTGATAATTAACTCTACGCAGGAATTCTTGTTTTTCACATACTCATTTGGTTATCTTGATGTGGCTAACAAGCACTTCCCCGGTTCACACTGCTTTTTCTGGTGCAGGCATGAGCCACACCGCCGGCGAGTACCGGCAGAAAGGGCGTGTGGCGACGGAGGATGCTGACACAGTGCGGCTGATGAGGGCTGCTGGAGCGATACCGTTGCTGGTCACCAGCACCCCCGAGTTGTGCATGAACTGGGAGACGTACAACGAGATCACGGGGGTGACCAACAACCCCTACGACCTGCGGAAGACGGCAGGCGGCTCCTCTGGAGGCGAGGTGAATAATCGAAGAGTTTTTTCGACAACAATTTTCAACAACAATTGATGATGGCGTGATCTGACAAGTCTTGTTTCACGAGACCTCGAAAGTGAGACCTTTGCAACAAATTCAGAGTTTGTCCTTGTCGTTTAAACTGCACCTTCAAATTTGCTAAAGGTTCCTTTACTCCCAGGTTCAATCAAACAATTTTAGCATGCATATTTTATTATGCCTGTAGGCAGATAATAAAAATATTGTTCTGTGTCAATGACATGCAATCTTTTCTGGGATTCATATATATAGAGAGCTTTTAAAAACCGTGACACACAAATCAAGTATTTCAACGGGTTTCTCTGTTGAAGGAACTGAGGTATGAATTTTTACGAATATTGTCTGCACATCTATAAATGAGCTGTGGTGTTGCTCCAGGCCGCGTTGCTCTCGTCGGCTGGCTCGGTGATAGGTTTGGGATCCGACGTCGCCGGGTCGGCGCGTCTCCCGGCGTTCTTCACGGGCACGTTCGGTCACAAACCGACGCCGGGCGTCGTATCTTTCATCGGCCATTTCCCTACGGCCGTCGACAAGGACTGGGGCAGGTACTTCTCGATCTGTCCGATGACGCGATATGCCGATGACTTGATGCCCATGCTGAGAGTTTTGGCCCGGGAAAATGTGAACAAACTTCGCCTTGATGCCGAGGTAATATATCTATTATCAGTTTGCCAATATGTCAATGTCAGGCAACAGCCAGCTGCCCTATATTGGGCTAGTGGGCTTGATGGTGGCCTCTTAAATAGATGTGGCCTATGAATCACGATCGATTTTGGTGTTACACGAATATCTATAAGCAGAAATTTATTTTATTGCACATGGCTGTCTCGAGAGTATTTTTTTCGCAAAATTACCATAAAATGTATACATCTTATTTCCCTAAGTTGTTGCAGCGACACATTTGTACACATTTGAATTCTCGACACATCATTTCCACAAATAATGAAAATTATATCTTCAATTTTTTTTCAGTTTGATGTGAGGAAGCTGAATATATTCTACATGGAAGACGACAACGGGTCGGAGGCGTCAAACAGAGTGAATCCTGAAATAACAGGCGCTATGCGAAATGCTGTTGCGTACCTCGAAGCGAAGTACGAAATCAAAGCAAAGAAGGTAACAACTCGCAGCTTATTGATGCATCGTAACCGGCACGGGCACAGACAAAAGAAATCGAAAATGCAACACATGGTTAACGTGTTGTGTTTGAGAAATTTTCTAATGCGGCGAGTGCAACAATTTATTGGACCATCTAAATGTAGCATGGTGTTTCCATTACTAGAAGTTCAAAATTTTTCGTTAAAAATATTCTCGTGTATCAGCACTTTTTCGTTACAAACGCGATTCCAACAAATTGGCTGGATTGATTTTACCCAATTTTCCGTGGCTAAGTTGATGGTAAGGTTATCTCACTAGCTACTATATATCTATAGCTCCACTGCAATGTCTTTCCTTGTCAGTGCATCAGAGCAACTTGGCAACCCCATCATCCAATAATATCGGCTGAATCAGCATATTGATTTTCTGTCTGTCAATGGATCAATCTCCCTTATATTTATTCCTGGAAAGGTTATTCTGATGGCTACTACCGGCCCAAAGGCGCCACTGTACGGGTTTCCAGAATCCTATTATTAAATCCGGCCGAGTCGTTATCGGTTTTATATCAATAAATAAAAGAAAACTGTCCTCATTCTCGTAAGATTACCATAAAATTATTTAAAAATATATCTTGTATGTTCTATTTTTCAAGAAGCCATTCGACAAACTCCCACCCTGCTAAAATATCACGCCCTTGCTGTCAATGAACATTGTAGTCAAATAGGAAATTTGAATTACTCCCTACACGGCCGTGCGCTCAACAATCCATGTGTTGGTTTTGCCAGGTGTGTTTCGAAAATTTGAAACATGGAGTGGAGTACGCCGCTACGTTTCTTGGGGGACTGGATGGCGTTTCAAATGTATTCCAGAAGACGAATGAGAATGCAGAGGTAAATACAGTTTCTTCGACAACATCCTGAGTGGGAATTGACGCGACGCGCGTTTCGGAAATTTGATTGCATGCTCACCTATTTGATTTTCAGGACTGGAACAGTGTATTCAAAGAGTTCGTGAAGTACCATTGTTGCATGTCAAAATCCAGCTTCACTTCGCTTGCCTATGGCATAATTAAAAAATTGTCTGACCGAATGACCGAAGAGAGGCGTAAAGCACTACGAGACGAAACCATAGCACTTCATAACGAAATCAAGGTATTACCAAAGGTTACATAAGCATGCATTCCGGTGACCAATTGCCAAAATATCGGTCTTATGTTAGATCATATTCATCTCACACAATCACGCACTATTAACGCATTGAATGTTATGTCGATTCCGCACGATCTTTCTAGGATGTACTCGGGGACAACGGAGTTCTTCTTTATCCAACTTTCACAGATTTTGCTCATTACCATTACGAAATCTACTTCCGATTTCTTAACACCATGTACATGATGGTGTGGAATGTACTAGAGATGCCTGTGACTCAGTGCCCCTTGGGCATGGGAAGGAACGGACTGCCCATGGGTGTACAGGTAAGCTCACCGCTATCGAATTTCAAAATTATTATGTCGGCATCTAATGTGCTTCTAAGTCATTCAAATGGCTCTTGTGAATCCTAATACACTTTATTCTAGTTTTTAGAATTTTTTCAGGGTCCGTCAAGTTGTTCCCCTCCCCACTTTTGAAATCCTGAAATCCAAGATTTCAAAATTTGGGGGGCTATGCGTCAACTTGGCCCTCCATATTGACACACTTAGTATATTGAATCCCTCGGCGAGGGATTGAGTCAAAAATTTTAAGGGCGACACAATTCACCTCCAAACGTTTCACGAAAAAAAACGAGATTTCCAAAGTTTTTTCTATGGGGGGGGGGGGGGGGGGAATTTGACGGACCCTTTTTTCAAGCTATACGGAAATTTTTATGTGATGAATATGTTTTTTTGTCTTCTGTTTAGCTGGTGGCTGGTCCTTTCAACGACCGACTGACTATCGGTCTAGCTAAGGAGTTTGAGACTGCATTTGGAGGGTGGGTAGCGCCCTCGACATAGATCGGTTTGCTGGAGAGGTCATTACATACACAACAACCCAAGCACAAGTCATCTCAAGAAGAACAGCCTTTGAGAGAAACAAGCGCAAGATAACTGAGATAGTAAATGAAAACTGAGATATTTTTATAATAATTTTTAAGTAAAATTAAGATTTCAGGGCAATTTTTCCAATACAATCCATTTCAAGCAAAACCAAATCGTAGAAACTAAGAAAAATCACGTGAAATGTACAGTGTATACGTCAAATGTATTTCTGCCACAACAATGATATTACTATTAGGTGTTAGGTTTCTTGTGTGGCATTATCTGACAAAATATAATGATAACATTCAATTAATATTTATAGTCATTATGCAAGACTCTATCGCAATTCAGTTCAATAGTGATCGCTCAATTTTAACGGAAAACTGTATTTTTATGCTGAAATTTCTCTGCAAATGAAGTTGTAACAACACTGCAATGACGTTATAAATGAAGTGCAGTTGCAATTGCATCACACAGGTTAATGCACTCCTGCACAATGTTTGTCTTCAAGTTCATTCAATAAATTAGTGTTACGAAAGAAATGAGAGGCCAGTGGATAAGCGGTCAGCCACATATACATTTTATAATGTTTACTTATTATATACAAATAAAAGCGAATGACCAGTGACAATATTATGTTGTAACTGTTCTGTAACTTTCGATTGTGTGGGTTAATAAGGCAGTTTAATTAGGTAGAACAATGCCATTTTACCCGATTCACTCATTTAGCACACCCATTCCTGCGGAATCCAGTTGCTATAATTATATCCTTTTACGGAATCTGTGTGATAATTAATGGTAATTAATTAATAGTCTACACTGGTCACAGGTCAAGCAAATGGAATCGTACACATGGAGGTGTAGTAATACATTGACAAATTGTCTCTTATTCAAATGATTAGCATATTGTTCTAATTAGCTGCAGAGTGATGACTGAAGAGATTAGTGCGTTTTGACGGCTCATAGTCAAAATACGTTGCGATGAGGGTTCATCTATCTGCGATGAGGAGCGACAAAATTTCAGCTTTTATGTATAAAAGTAGTCAAAGTCTATGCCGGTGCTGCTGTTCCATCATCTTAAGTAACCTACTTATGTACCTACTTGTAGTATACTTTTTAGTTGAAGCGACTGCAACCACCAATCAACTCCAAACCAGCGTAAGTCTACTGATCTACTGACGCAGCAAGCCCACAAAAATTTAATCTAGATTGTCACACCCAATTTATAACATTTTGTTATAATTACGAATCATTTCAGATAAACTTTGTTCGATATAATTGGCCTCTTATCATCAATTGTAACAGGCAACAACCCTCAGAGAGTTTGGCCGCTTGGAAACGTCAAAACATGGAAACATGGTGAACATCACGTGACTGACATGCAGCAAGTGGAGGTGGGAATGGAAGTGTGATGTCCAATGAGTACATAGCCATTGCGACAAGTTCGAGTATCAGTTTGAAGTTTGAAACCGATGTCGTTGGTTACAGGTCAGCCCAGCGGCAAGACTAGCGAAGACGTGGCCCAAGTGCATCACTCTTCAAAGTAATTTTGAGTAACGGTTAAATTGCATAAATAAATCCTAGGCGGCTTCTTTTTAGTTTAGTGTTCTGTGATTGCGAGCGCGTTCGGTGTCCGTCTTCAAATTGTAAGCAAGTGAGTGAAATATCAATCTGTATAATGTTATAAAAATTTGCTTAAATATAAAAGTGGTCAAGACAACCGAATTAAATGATGATTTCGAAGTGATTTCAAGTTTATTTGGCGCAGTCATTCACCTTTTCGTGTCTGGGTCGTATTGTAGATGTTTAATCAAGGCTTATGATCAGTGTTGGGTCAATTACTTTTGAAAAGTAATTTAATTACATTACCAATTACATGACTCTCAAAATAATTAAATTACATTACAAATTACCTAAAACCAAAAGTAATTCGTTACATTACTAATTACTTACTAAAAATACTCAATTACTTTTCAAATTACTTTTTTTTTTGTATTTTTGCATATCTCTGCATATCTCATACCCATAGCAATATTCGGTTCTTTGAGTAGTTTCGTGTTTTTTACTTTTTTAAGACAATTGCTGCCAAATAAAATGGATTTCACGTCAAGCCCGTTCAGAAAATTTGCCCAAGCTCACCCCAGAGTTAATACGCGTAATCTGGCCATGGGAGCCTATTTAACGTGGGCCACCTCCACAATATCATCTAGGTTCTAAACAATCGTCTATTTCTGAATCAGACATGTTTGAAGCTGATCACTTGTCACTAGAGATGGGATTTTACGGTTTTCCGTTGGCCCAGCCCGACCTCGGCCCGACCAGTCCCGAATCCGGCCCGACCCGAAGCCCGACAGGCCCCCCAATTTTTTCGGCCCGATCCGGCCCGAAGTATTTTCCCAAAATTTACATCCGTCCGAAACTGTCCGAAGGCCCGAAGCTGTCCGAAACTGTCCGAAAGTCCGAAAATTTTCGAAGATCCGAAAATATGTACGATCCAAACATAAAGAAAATCTGACTCACTGTAGTAGAAGAGCTCATTCACAGCGCAGCAGGTGCAATAAATCCCGATTAGGCAGTTCTCCCTGTCTATTTTTGCTTCACATATCACATTATCACATTGAAAACTACACTAGCAGTGACTGCATCCCGGTCGGCTCTTGGGTGAATACTGAATTAACATCGCATAATATTTACGCATGGAGTGGAAGGCATTCGTAAGAGAGGCAAAATTAATTTTAAAAAACTTAAAACAAGATAACTCGTGACTAATTCTATTCTAATCTCCGAATCCGTCAAAATGCCGACCGGCTGGCTGGCACCAGCGAACTCGAGCATAGTCTGCAAATCTCATGTCGAAAATTCTTCGAACTCATGAAGGACCAAAGGCCTAAAGCCTCGCAAGGCTGCGTGAGATCGGTCTAACAAGCACATGGCATGGGAAAATTTTCACTATCGCTGTGATACAGATACAGACGTAGTACGGCTGTTCGGGAATTAGCTTCGACTGCAAAACGAGTGATAATATTATATACAGAAGCCAGCTGCGAGTAAAAAATATCGACTTGAAAGAAACATTACGGTTTGAGATATTGGACGGGAAAGGGAATTCCGAGTGCACGGGCCACTCCTCGACAACGCGACAGCCCGAACCATCTCCACATGTCACACTGCATGGAAGAAAATTTCACATGCCTCACCGCGTTAAAGCACGCAAGACTAAATCCCGGCAAACAGCAACAGCAAGGCGCTGGCCGGCCGGTGCGTGCTGGGGAGGAAGCGGACTTTGGGTGACATGTAGACGCCACATAGGAGAGCGGGAATTTAAATTATGCTAAAAATAGTTGCTTAATCCATCCATTGTTATAAAAATAATTTTAGGCAAGGCAAAATGTAAAGTAATTCGGGATTTTTATAACTTTTCAATTACATTACATAAAATAATGTAATTAAATTACATTACTAATTACCTTCTCTTAAATGTAATGCATTACATTACAAAGTACTGAAAAAAGTAATTCATTACAGTAATTCAATTACTTTTACTCAATTACTGCCCAACACTGCTTATGATTGCTTAACTTATTACCTACTGTACACTGACCAACTGCAAGGAATCGACTTGAGAAATGTAAATCTTAAACATATCCGTACTACTTCGTGAATTATCATTTGAAATCAAAAAATTATACCTTCATATGGAACTTTATTTGTTTTAAATTTATCATTTGAATACTTAGATCCGACGCATTGTACATTTTAGCTAATAATGACACGAAAGTTATTGGAATCCACTTTATGGTAAACATAAAAATTTAAAAACAAACTTGTATTTATTTCAACTATCAGAAAGTATGCATTATTATGCATTTATACACTCTAAAATATAAATAATGTTTGTATATGTTTCAAAAATATAAATAAACACATTTGCAAATGTATCATACATTTGCTGATTTGATCTCATGCTGTAACTTGTGATTGTGATTGTAACTTGTGATGTTTCTTTATATCTACCTATAGGGTCATATTTCAACAACATGGAAATTGGACTGCGACTTTTAGGCTTTTTCCTAAAGCTGGTGTCGTTCTTGACATGGCCATTTTTCTACGTTTTGTCGTTAAAGACTCACAAAAATCTTCCACGGATCAAAGACAACGTACTGAAACAAAGCGCAACACAACTTGCCCTCAAAATCCGTGAAGGAGAGGTAAGTGACGATAGGATTTCCATTGCAAATGGTACAAAGAAGTCCTCAACATGACTCGTAAATCATTTTATCCCAAGATGTTTGCATTATGATGCTATAATGATAACTGCAACAATGTAAACGTGTAATTGACTATTGCCCCATTATTCTTTTCTTCGCATTGTATTGCAATATTATGAGCGAAATATTTGTTTGTGCCATTGGTACGTCTTTCAATTGTGTGCATTCTCAAGATCATATTGTTACTGACACCTGAATATGAAAAAAATATTAATACGAGGAAATTGTTGAATCGCGTGTACCAAGCTTTTGTCGTTGCATAAGGCGCAAAAAGATACGGATAATGAATTGCGAGAACAGTCAGCATTTTCCCTCTATATTGATTGTTGTACAGGATCATCATTATTGAGGACCATCATTTGCGAAACATTGGAAATTGTGTTATTTTATCATTGATTATTGAGCGTAATGAATGAAGCGAATCTGCAATTTGACTTGACTGCAGAAAAAAAAGTCTAGTGATTTCATTTTTTTGTTTTTGGCCATGCACAGGAGTAGCCAGAAAGTGGCAGGGGTTTAGACTATGCTATAGCAAACAATGTCGGTATACCTGATGGAGTTCAATCATGGTTCAAACGTCGGTAAAATGTCAATTTGTATGGGGTCAGTACCTGCGACTGCCTTATTTATCATCTCGCCTCGGACAGACAAAATCCACGAATATAGCTCCTTGATTAGCATAATTATATTAGATAATTAGAAACATAGATAGATTAGAAATATAATTAGAAGCTCGCCTTGATTTTTGTCAATGTCGATTCACCACTGGGCCAGTAGATATAGCGAACAAACATCCGAAAAACAAATACTCAAGTGCAAATTTTTTTCGCTGGCAGTTCAAAATTTAAGATCGCTTCCTCTTGTTAGGCTCAAGAGTAACTGTACAATTTTAACGACGCGTGTACTAGTGGCATAATGTAAAACTGCTTAATGTAAAACAGCCCCCAAAATTAAGAACAATGACATTATCAGTACCACCCAACCATTCTGTATAATCGTTATCGTAGTCGTCTATGCCATTGTCTTTCAACTGTGCAGCACTGAAATGACTAAATGTTCAACACCCCGGTTTGCTCGATTTCCATCAATCGTAAAGACCAGTGCATAATAATTTGAAATTGTGAATGGGATTTCAATGCATTCATTAGTGAAGACATAAATAACGTTAAGCAGGTACAATTCACAAGCGAGTCGCAAATGCGGTATATTTTATAAGCCTGTGCATCGAGCGAAAAAAGTTGTGTTATTTTAAAAGAATTGAGATTCAAACAACTATATTTAAGTGTCACCTACACGTGCTGACACTTGCACTTTGCCATCGCCGGAGATAACGAAAATATACACCATCGAAAATAAAAGAGAAAGAATAAAAAGGACGAAGCAATTGAATATAGAATTAAAACTAGTTCCAAGTGATACTTTCACAGTGGGTATTATAACGTATTATTATAATATGTTGATAACTTTTTCACACATAGCCTGCATCCTATAGGTAAAGACTGCGAAACTTTGCACGCAAGGTCAATGCAATTACTTACAGTAATTCATAATTAGAGCGCCCCAAGTTAACCCAGAGGGCACACACGATTTATTTTCGTGCGAGTGCGTCACAGATACAACCCGAACCCTTAACTTTTTGTGAACCATGCCGAAATCTGTTATTTTTTAGCCTTTTTCTGCATGTTTTCTACCGTAAAAAGAAGAAAAAATTGAATATCGCGAGTTATGGCGAGAAAGCTTCCAGGAAATCTTTGCATGCTAAGCCAAAATAGCCTTGAATTTGAAAAGAAATTAAAACCTAGACTTCTTTCGATTGAGGTGCCACTTTATCACACTGTTTATCATTATATTATTATTTGCTTGTATTTTCTATGTTAATAATATTATGTCAACACATTTTCAAATAATGTATCGGTATTGTGATTTTCTTTTGTTTGTTTTGATGGTTTCACACCATGACCATGCATATTGTTGACTCTTATTCTATTGACAAGCGTCGGTATCATTCCATAACACAGAGTTTTGTGTGAGTTCTAGAATCTCTGCTCACAAAACTAGGAAAGAAGTATTATTATTTATTTGAAATATTGAAATCCGTCCGTCTTTACTTTTTTCTACGCTACAACGTCAAATCTTTGACGGCAAAGACGATAGTTTCGTTTTTGGATTGTATCACCTAGAGATATTATTCAAATTATTATACTTTTGCAGGCACTGAGTTTGCAGTTTTGCAACTCTCAGGAAAAATTGTACTCGACTGCTAATTGATCAACCTGTTAAAGAATGCTGAATTACGTCAATGATGTATCGTTATATTATGTATCTACAATTGCAAACATTTGCATGAGGTGAGGTGTCATCTGTCAACACCAGCTATAGAACGTGTTATGTCTTGCCTCTTGCAAGTGTTTCATTTTCTACACCTTTTTTGTACACTAGGAGACAACTAGAAGTTTGACTTGAAGCAAAATCACTGAGAAAATTCGACATTTCATAATAGCTATGCTTAAATAGTAATAAAATGTGCCTAGCTGACAGAGATCTGTGAGATAGTTTGATCCCGATGGTACATCTATTACCAATGGTGTATTAATTTTTTTATTTTAAATCTTATGGGTCAGATCATCCTCCTTTGTCAAATGCCAATATATATCCAAAATAAATTCACGACCTGAATTTTAATATTTTTGTGACTGTGTTTTGGAATACATTAAAAAAACACACGCACACAATTTGCAGCTGTCGAGTGAGGCGGTGGTGAAAGCGTTCATTTTGCGGATCGAGCAAGTGAACCCCCAATTGAATGGCATCTCAGAACACAGATTCGTGGAGGCGCTCAAAGAAGCCAAAGCCGTGGACCATCTGGTGGCATCCGGCCTGAAGACGTCGAAACAGTTGGCAACAGAGACGCCGTTTCTTGGTGTTCCGTTCACAGTAAAGGAGAGCTGCAGCCTCAAGGGTATGTTTTAACGATTTGCTAATCATTCGGAAATAGTTTTGATAATAGATAGAGTGAAATTGTGGGAAAATAGTAAGGATTCTAGGTGTAAGCACAATAATCTATCTTTGAGCCAGCAATTGTTTGTAGTCCTTCTCAGAAAACGCGTACAAACTTAAAATTTATATGGTTCTGCCAATGTTGAATTTTAGCCAGTATACATTGCAAAAGTGGTGAGAAATTAAAAAATTGCTAGTGGAACAAAATAGTTACATTTACAAAATTTCCAGTGAACATAAGCCTGACCCACCACCAGTAACTTGATACCATATACTTTGTAAATACTAATGACGAATAGTACATTTTTTTTTATTGGCTATATTATTACATTTACTATACCTATAGGTATATTTACTCTTAGCCAATGTTTATTGAACATTTGTATGCACAACATGATTACGTATCAAATCAAACACGATTTGAAGGGAAACAAAAATGGGGAAAGAAATCACGATTTTTTTTTGCATAAAAAGTAGTACAATTCATGCCAACCATAACAAAAATTATCCACAAACGAAATAAAATTAATAATGTCACGTTACCCTCACCTCCAGATAAAAATATGCAGGCAAATAAACAGAAGGGTAAACCTTCAAAATAAAATTTCCATTTTTTGCAGGCTTGAACTTTGCTGTGGGTTCACAGAGCAGAAAAGGAATAAAATCTTCATCTGATGGGGATGCTGTGGCAAAAATGATAAAGTCTGGGGCAATACCAATAGCTGTTACAAACACCCCTGAGTTGTGCCTGAGTTGGGAGTGTCACAGCCTTGTCAGCGGCAGGACAAACAATCCTTACGACCGGAACCGTACTTCTGGAGGTTCAAGTGGTGGAGAGGTCAATAAGATGCGTTCAACAAACAATATATTCCAAACTATTAAATTTTTTCTGACTCTAAATCATATTGTACAACACCCCTAGCACTATCTCGATATCTGCAATCACCCCTATCTTGATTATTGTTTGGCATATTTTCCCAATCAAACAATTTGATTGGCACAAAATTTATTTCCATTCAGTCACATGCCTATAAGTGACGTTTTTACTTTAAAGGATTCAAAATACAAGTATTATTTTCTTTGAAAAATGCAGAGAAACACAGTGCAGCGCCCTAACATAGAGGAAAAGTTTAACTGATTATCTTTGCAGGCTGCATTGCTAGGAGCAGGGGCATCGGTTATTGGTCTGGGATCAGACATTGCCGGCTCCATTCGCATTCCAGCTTTTTACAATGGAGTATTCGGACACAAGCCAAGTCCAGGTGAATATTTGAATAATATACTGCCGCAAATAACAAGCGTTTTTTATTGCGTTCTTAGAGCTAAATGAGTGAATTTTGAAGTAGGTATTGTAATTGTAGTTTGAAGTCAGATTGGTCAATCATGGAAATAGGTACACATGATCATCAAAATTTGAATGAGATCAATCTATACAAAAATGAGTGACTCCATATAAAATGATCTGGCTAATACTCTGATAACTTCAGAAAGATAAACAGTTTGATGAATTTACAGAATCCACAATGCTTTTTTAACACAAGACACTTATAATTGAGAGTCTTTTTGGCCTAGTATAAGTTGATATGCTTAATAATACAATCAATTCGATACTGTAGGAATCGTTTCGGTAACTGGGCACTACCCATACTTATCGGATCCAAACTTTTGCAAGTTTCTTGCAATCGGTCCAATGTGTCGATACGCAGAGGACTTGAAGCCAATGCTCAAAGTGCTAGCTGGAGACCAAGCCTCAAAACTGCACTTGGATGGAAAGGTAAATGACAAATTTTATGTAAAGCTTTATAAGAAACAAGTCTAACTCATTACTTTTTTTGTAATTATCAGAGCAATGTTCATGGTAGGTACAACTAAAAAATAAAAATTGTGTTACATGAATTTTAAATTTTCTATGCAATCATTGCTGACGTGTCAATTTTTTCCAGATTGATTTGAAGAAATTGAAAGTTTTCTATATGGAGGAGGTAGATGCTAAGTCCTTGGTCTCTGTGCCAGTTGACACTGATATTAAAGAAGCTTTATTGGAGGCAGTCAATTTCCTGCAAAATAATCACGGAAGTATTATACAACAGGTAGTAGAAAATATATTTAGTAGATTTCAAAACTTTTTTTTTTAAATTAATCTACCTTTTTATTCATTTTCTAGGCTAAAATAAAAGAGCTAGAAGATGCATTGGAAATCAGCATTTCAGTATTCCTTGGCCTTAAGGACATTCCAAATCTTTTGGCCGACCCTAACAATCCAAAGGTTTGAGCCTCCTTTCTACCATTCTAATACGTCAACGGCCACAATCCTACCGCAGGAAATATGTGTTAGACCGATATCTTCTTAAGACATTAAAAATGAAGTAATTAAAAATACATTCTGCACACCGATGCACATAAAAAAATATTGTAACAAAAGTCATTACTGTCCCATTATTATCTAATTCATTGTAGCATTTTGTTTTCCTTTTATAGGCAAATCACAACATTTATCTTGAGCTACTGAAATCTCTGATTGGACTATCAGACATATCATTCTTTACACTTGGCTTCTACCTTGTAAGGCAAACAAATGCTTTTATTCCAAAATACAAGTACTCAGATTATTGGAATCAAAATCAAGCCCTAAGAAATAAATTTGTGGTGAGTAAAACAGTATTCCACTCACCAACTTTCACGAAAAATAATAATCCTCATAATCTATTCATTCTATTCTATATCAATTCATATTCAACATAATCTATTCTCTTGTCACAGAATTTATTGAAGAATGACGGAGTTTTCGTTTTTCCTACGTTCCCTGTCCCAGCAATATTCCATTCACAGAGCTTTATCAAGGCTGCTGGAGTATTGTATTCAATGATTTTCAACACACTTGGACTGCCATCGACTCATGTACCCCTTGGCCTAAACAAGCAAGGCTTGCCTATCGGAATACAGGTAGGTACATGACTTACTGCAAGGAAATGTGACAGAAATCAAGGGCCGGTTTTACAATCTCCGAAGAAGTTATAAGCTTTTTTCGAATGAGGAATTGCCACAGAGCCAATCGGCTGTAAGCCAAGTTGTTTCTGAGTTGCTTGGAGGAATTTTATATACTATTTAAATTTGAAGATTGTAAAACAGGCCTCCACCTAGAATTTGGTACAGATTTCAAGGAAAGTAATTTGCATCCAGCATCTGCTTTCTTCGGAGTCAAGAAGTTACACAAAAACTTGTAAGCTTCTCAGGCTTCTTATACAATTTATTTCAATATAATTTCTGTTCATAACTCACAAATAGGATATATACCTACCAATATATAAGAAACAAACAGGAACTAAAGGGTCCTCGTGAGTATTAGCTCTCCTCACTGTGAAATCGATAATTGTGATTTTTTTCAGGTGGTAGCAGCTCCCAATGAGGACCGGCTATGTATTGGAGTGGCAGAAGAACTTGGGAAGCAATTTGGTGGTTGGGTGGAACCACCAGCTAAAGCATACTAAATTCCAACAATGATTTTAATTATTACAATGGATAGGCACAATGTCTTTATTAATTGGTCAGGTGCAATATGCATTAAGTGTTCGAAAAGACTCTGACCCGACGGTTTGAATGCATCACATTGGCCCCCTTAATTGCCAATGGTTGACCAGGATAGGTGGGAAGAACGGCTTAATTGGCACATCATAACCATGACTTAATCAAGTAGAAGTTCAAGACCAAAATAGCAAGGATAATCGAAAATAAAATAGGAAAATAGGTATTTATCCAATCCAGATACATCCAATGGTAGCATAATAAAGATAGTGCTTGGAGGAGTGGGGGCAACACTTTATTGTATGTGTGTCTACTGTCTATTGCACGTGTCACATTTTTTTAAGAGATTTCTGAACACTTAGATTTATAGATTATTTCTTATATACACAGTAGAAATAAGATTTAGAAGACAAGTAATGATGGAAACTTTTAAGTAATATTACAATTAATTCTTTTGTAAATTCATAGTACCTAATGTAATAAAGTAATTCATAGTGTAATTCATTCATAGAAATAAATGTGTTTTGTATGTACAAACTTGTATGTTAATCTTAATCATATTAAAATATTAATTATTGTCTAATATTGAAGGCTCACAGCTTGACACCAATGAATTGAAAAAGAGGTTGGTAATAGCGGGCATCATACTTAATCAACATGTTAGAACTTGAAAACATTAATGACAGAAACCTAAAATGGAAATAATTTTCTTGTTTACTTGTCGATCTGATTTTATCCTCCTCCATTAATTTAAATGGCAAAGAAATCAATGGGAAATTATCAGAAAGGATGCCTAAAACCTGTAGTGGCATTTTAAATCAAAATGCTTAATGTCTGAATATGTCAATTTGCATGATTTTCTTCTCTCCTTTTCTTTTCAATAGGCCCTTCAGCAGTATCAGAAATCTCCGCTGGGCGTGCAACTTTCTTCCCGTGTCCCGGTGAAATCGCAGTAGCTGTTTTCTCGTGTGATACATTTTCAGTCAGAACAGTGCGTTTCGGATTTACCTGGTCTTTTAAAGCTTGGAATAGGTTGTCATTATTCTTTGTTACAGCACTGTTCTCTTCAGGCTCAGCCAAAGAACCTAAATGGTCCAGAACATTTAACGCGTCACTTGAATGACCGTAGAGTCTGGGGTTGATAACACACGATTTGGTAGCATTGTATGTTTTGTAAATTCCTACCAAACGATCAGCTAACTCGAACATGTTTGCGCGAAGAGATATAATTATGAACTGAGCATTCTTTGTTCGTTCTTTGATGTAGTTACCGACGATTGAAACATTCTTGAAATCCAAAGCAGCATCGATCTCATCCATGACATACAGAGGACTTGGCTTGTAGTAATGAAGAGCAAAAACTAAGGCCAACGACGAAAGTGTCTTCTCCCCGCCAGACAAATTGGCTATGTTTTTCCAAGATTTCTTAGGGGGTCGCACACTGAAGATGACACCCTCACTGAATGGGTCCAATGAATCCACCAATTCCAGTTCAGCATCACCTCCCAGAGTGATCATTTGATACATTTCTTTTAGCTTGCTCGTAATAATATTGTAGCCGGCCATAAACTCTGAATGCCTTTTCTTGCGGCAATCGTCGAAGATGTCACGCATTTCTGATCTCCGCTGGTTGATCTTTTCTAGTTCATCCATGCGAAGGTTCCACAGGGCTTCAATTTTCTGATACTCTTCAATGGCAGCTAAATTGGGCTTTTTTCCAGATTTCTGTGCTTCTTTATCACCCACACAATTTGCCAAGACTGTGATACTATTTTTGTTAAGCTCTTCAGGTGTATACACTTTCAATTCGAGACAAACTTCTCTTCCCGGAATTTTATGAATCTTTAATGATTTTTGAATTCCTTTCATTTCTAATAATTTCTCTTTTTGTTTTTCATACTCTTTTGTTAAGTTGTCTATTTTCTCCTGAATTTCTAGCTTCATAGATTTCCCTTCATTTTCTTTCTTCAATATATCCGATATCTTCTGCTTCAGTTCACTAATTTCTTCGGATTTTGTCTCTAGATCAGTACAGCATTCTTTTGTTTCGGCCATTAACTTTTCACCCTTCTCACCAATATCATCGACTTCCGCTTTCATTTTTATCAAATTGCTTTCCATGGTTGTAATTTCTTGTTCCATGTTTTCAATCTTCTCTGCGCTCTTCTTTGCGTTACGCTCGGACGTTTTGATCGCCACGTTTAGTCTAGTCATATCCTGACGAACTTTCTCCACCTGGTGGTTGACATCATTCACTCTCTTTTGAGCCGCCGCCACTCGGCCACCGGTCATCTCCATGATCTGACTGTGGAGCTTCTTTACCTTGGAGTTCACTTTCTCAGCTGCTTGCGAAGCAACGTCAAGCGCTTGCTGCGACGTAGCAACAGCAGCTTCGAGTCTATGTACTTCGTTAGGATCTGGGGCTGCTTCTTGGACCTTTTGCTTTTGCCGGTCCAATTGTTCCCTTAAAACCGGTTCTTGTTTCTCTGCCGATTGGATTTCTGTCTTCAACCTTCCAAGTTCTATTTTTTTTGTTTTCAGTTGGTTAGGCAATTGTGCCACTCTCTCTTGCAATGAGCGGTACTTTTGGCGCAGCTCATTGTTGGTAGCTTCCAGATCTGTTAAGTTCCTCTCCAATACCTCAATTTGAGCAGGACTGATCGATGATGCAGCTGCAACTGACTGGCCCATCCTTCCACTTGAGGGGCGCCCACCTCCACTCATTGTTCCTGAAATAAATTGTGGTCTTAAGAGTCTACATAGGTTGTAACCCGATACGATAATGGAAATCAAAATAATCTGTGGCAGTAATCATAAGAAGCTACAGATTAAAAACGCTGGCACAAATCTGCGACTCTTGCATAACCAAGATTAATAATCAAAATGAAAAAAATGTGCTTTTTCTCGATTTTCGTGATTTTAATGACACGGTTGGGTTCATCTTTGTCAGCAGATTGTATGATACTATGAATCAAAGTTCTAGTGCACTTATTGATGATTCTGTGGCGCATTTCAATCAAGGAAAAGAATTTGTATGTGCGTCATGTTTTAAGCCGCTCTAATCTTACTCACGTAAAAACGAATGAATATTACCGAAAAAATCGATAATTTTCATCCGATTTTTTCATTTCAACATTGCTTTAGATCTGCAAACAGAGACGAATCCAGTCATATCGAAAAAACCATATGAAACACGGAATTTTATGATTTACCTTTTTACTGACTTTTATATAACCATGTGTCGGGTTGTGCAAGCATAATCTCCAAGAGTGTTTGTATCGCTCATGCTGATAATGAGGCAGTAAAACTGGAAGTTATTTTTCACCAGGTCTAATCCGTGAAAGATTAGCTTTCTCACACGGAAAATTTTGGTAGTGCAGAGGTCCACGTGGTTACTTTTCTCTGCCCCTAAAATGTTCCCTACATTTATGAAAAAAAATCAGTGGATAGTTGAAAAAATTTCTGACCCGCGATGTAAAGGCTCGTGTCTATCGGACGTTTACTTTGTTCACAAATAAATCTTGAATTTGGGACTTTTTGTGGGGTTTTTTTAAGCGAAAACACCACTTTTCTTTCTTCTCTGGTTGTTTTATTTTCCATCCGATCTTAATTAAAGTTTACTAGGCGGGTCGGAGTACTCTTCCTCTACACACTGATTTTTTTTCAAAAATATTGGGATCAAATTTAGGGGCAGGAAAAGTAATGGCGTGTGCCTCTGCATTTTCGGCTTTTAAGCTGCCTTTAGCTGGCTCTTAATCTCTAGGATTTGCCAGGTTGCAATTATCTTGGAAGCACTGAACGTAGTGCTGTGCAACTCACGGCCCACGAGGTAGGTATATATAGTTTATTTTTTAGGTCTAATGTTTTCTGCCTTACAAAGAAAAAATGTTGCACATCACAGACTAAGGGATTACGGAAGGAGGAGGGAAGTACAAAGGGATTCAAAGCAAGGAGTCTCCACCTTACTGATAAAAGATGAAAAGACAACTAACCATCAATAATTCCGTCATTCTTGCCTATGTAACATGGTGGAAGCCACTTAATTTCCACTCAATAATTTGTCTTCTCCCATTTCTCTTTCCAATGTAGAGTGTCCCTACCGACTAATTTGGGAGAGTGCACATACCTGCAATCTCTATCATCTCCCCGTTCAAGGTCACCATTCTGTAGCGCTCCCTCCCGTAGCCGATCCGTGTTGCTTGAGTCAAGTCATTGGCGACCAGAGTTTCTCGGCAGCCAAAGTAGAATGCCGTTCGGAATTTCTGATCTGGGATTTTGATCAGGTCGTACAAGCGTAGCACGTTTTCTGGGCTGTAAAACGAAGTTGTTTTATTGGATATTTTATTTTGCACATCTAAGAGTCATGCACAAGGCATACAAGATACCAACAAGTCACCAAGACACAATGATAAACTATGCATCTTTGTTGTAAGCTTGTTGTATGAGTTTGTTGTATGAGTCTATAATGGCACCTTATTTTAGGCAATTGACTGTCGGTGAGTGTGCTGTGCATACCAATCAATGTCTAAAATGAGAGAACTACCGATGGGATGCTTAAGCAACTGAGTCTGTGTGATGCAGTTTGATAAGTACTCACTAGTTGCGTTGGGCATCGCAGTGAGCCATCAAATGATTTTGTTCTTCTAACATCAGGAATGTAGCCCTGCCGACATCATGTGCTTTGAGCAGCCTGACGCACTCTTTACCCGTTTCCTTTGAATCGACAACAATGTGATCTAGTACACCGCATGCGGTGGATACCGCAATGTCGAACTTCTTTTCAATGGCGCCAAGATCCCCGAGCCTGCCGTAGATCCCCGGCAGACTGCCTTCTGCTTTGAGCTTCATCAGGAAATCCAGCACGCGACCTTTTGAACGAGTGGCCGTCATTGAAGTCCTCGTCTCTTCGACGTTCATCCGAGCTGATTTGACCTCCTCAGATGAGACGCGTTCCTCTTGCATCACGGTTTGAAATTCAGATTGGACCTTTTCAAACTCCTTCTCCAATTTGGGAATTTCTGCTGTCAGTTCCTTTATCTTAGGTTTATATGTGGATAGTTTCTCGGTGCACTGTTGAAGGTTGGTGGTTATCTGTTCTAGTTTTGCCTGTTCCTTCTGTTCTTTACTGAGGTATATCTCGAGTTCTTGCTTGTTGATGTTGTGCGGAGCTCTGGCCTCGTCAACTTTTGCTTTTAGCCCCATGAGCTTGCTCTCTTGTTTTTCCTTTTCATCCTTGAGTTCTCTTGTCTCAGCTGCTAGTCCTTCCATGAGTTTATCTTTTGCAGCCACTTCCTTTTCAACATCTTTACTCAGTGTCTTTTCTCGTTGGACCAGCTCTTCTATACTTTTGGTGTTCTTCTCAGGAATAGCCTGGAGCTCGATCAACTTTGTTCTTTCGTTTTTCAATTCCAGTTTGGTCTTCTTCCGCGATGCGCTGGCCTGGACAATATCCTCGTGCAGACTTGTGTGCCGACAACTTGCCTTGTCGAACGACGCTTTGAGTTTTTCATGTTTTGCTTCGAGTTCTTTTAGGATCCTATAGGAATACAAAATGAATGTGGTTAGCAATTCCTCTCACCTGGTCAGGATTTGGTCGTTGCATTCTTGATCTAACACTAATCCAAATGTATAAATTGATCATCGCAAAACACGAATCAATTAAACCCTAGCATTTAGTTCAGAGTAATGAAGTTGAGTTGACTAATTTATAGTTAGCTTAGAGCACAGGTAATGGGTGATTTTGTAGGATGTATCCATTTACTTAATAGCCGTATACCTGGTGCAATAATGTTATTTTATAAGCTTGCCTTCCTTGGTGTCAAAGGTGTTAACTATCTAACCATCAGAAAGGGAATGTTTCCTTGGAACATCAAATTTGGGACAGCCATAAAAAATTTAGTAAAAGTAATTGCGGACTAACGTCTAGGACTCACTTATTTCCTTCATCATATTCTTTTGATTTTGCTTCTTTCTTCAATCGGACTTTTTCAAGTTTCAACTTCAGCTCTTCCATTTCTTTTAGGATATCGGTGCTTTTCTCTTTTTCTTTCTCTACGACTACAATTTGGTCCATTCTATGAAAGAAAATCACATTCAGTAAAAATTGCAACAAATATTAAATGCAATAATATCACATACTATCAATGCAGTTTGTTTGTTTGATTTTTTTTTAACAAGATGATAAAAGGGCATTAAACACGTTCAAAAGAAGGGAATCTGAGGCATAGGTATGCCCAGAAAATCTAAACTGGATCTTTGCATTTATCATAAATGCAAATTTTTTGTTACCTCTGGCTATAACTAGGTACTAAAAATTGAGAAATGAAATAATATTGATATTGAATACTAATCGCTCCTTAGCTATAGGTAAAGCTCGCTAACAAATTTACGAATAATGTACCTAATTTGCTGAAGATCTACTACCTAAGATAATATTCATACTATTTCATTTATATAGCAGTCTAGAATTAGGTAAGTGGGTATGTAAGTTCTTACACATATCTTTGATACAGCTCATTTTGGGCTTCTGTTATTTCATTTTCTATTTCCAGGAATTGAATAGCTTCATTTTTAACTTCTTCCAATGCAATTTTTTCATCTTCTACTATCTTTACTCGGGCCAGCTTGTCGGCGCGTTCTTCAGTCATAGCTTCTACGTGGCCAAACAACTTCTTAAGAGGTTCTTTAAACCTAGATGTTCCAATGATGTCCTCGAGAAACTCCAGCATCCCGCTCTCATGTTCGTTGGGAGCAATTGGCTTCATCATTGCTATTTGCTCCACCTCTCCCTGAAAATACAGGTCATTATTTACTCCGCACTGCCCGCATAAATGTTTTTCACAATAGGGTTATTAACTTACACTATTATACTGTGAATATCTAATAATTTATTTTATATAAAATCAAGACGGATATAGATGGATTCTCGGTTTTTCTCTGATGTGACTAGTGTGGTGGTCCTCAAAAGGACCTAATATCTCGACATTTCGACAGATCACAGTCCGTCATTTAAAGAATTAACTACCTACTTCTGTAACAGTACACTTCGGAAGATGAGAGACCTCGTTCTGTCGTAACATTGAGATATTTGGTCATTTACAGAACCATCAAACTCCTCACATAGAGCAAAACCCAGGAATCAGTCCACTACAACTACCCACGGCTCTGGAAACCACTGACAACAAAAATGGATGTTTCCTCTAAAATCTTTAAATAAAATATAAATACTGCAAAACATACCTGAAGAATAAGGAATCTGTTATGATCAAGGTCAATCCCATGATTGCGAAGAAGTTTTGCTACTTCCTTAAAATGGACTTTTTTCCCGTTGATAGTATAAAATGACGAGTTATCCTTAAAAGCTGTGCGCGAAACAGCTATTTTTGAGTTTTCAACAAGTTCATATGCTTCTCCAGGTTTGTCAATCAAAAGCTGAAAGTGAACTGTAACTGTACAGCTCCTAACATTTTGATGTTGTTCTGAATTATGGAGCAAAACCGAAATCTTTTTAGAACGAATTTTTGACGCTCTGTATCCAAACACGAAGAGCATTGAATCAATGACATTACTTTTGCCACTGCCATTTGGTCCAACAATAGATGTGAAGCTTTTGTGAAGAGGCCCGATAACCTGCAATCCTGCGTAACTTTTGAAGTTTTCGTTCTCAATGTGGGTTATGACCAGCCGGGGTGCTGTTGCATCAAGCAAACAGGATGGTCGGGGTGCGGGTGGGATGTATATATCTTCATATCGAAAGCCTCCTTCATCATCATCAAAGTAATCGTTCTGTTCTTCTGCGCCAATATCTGAAGATGACACGTCTTGCTGAGCCAGCTCATGACGCCCTCCTTTTCCTTTAGAACCCATTCCTATTTACATTGAGTCGTACTTGGTCGTACTTACAACCTATAAAATAATATAGATGAAGATATTTGCTGGTTTGATAACGCGCACGATCGACGATTTCAAACGCTTACTGAACGGTGTTGTATTTTCAAACTAGTTTATCAAAATTAAACCTACAATATCAAAAGCAAAGATCAAAAGCCTCAATTTGACGCTAAAGAAAATGTTTGGCGCGAACTTAGCGAAGCCATTATGCATGCAATGTCTACACGGCGTCGCAATTGGTGGCGCTAGTGGCGCCTGGCGCAATTATTTCAATTTTCAAAAATGTGCAACGGCCAAATGGGAAGATATTTTGTTGTAATGTAGTGAAAACCTTTTTTATAATTGATAAGTGATAAAAAAATGTATCAAAATGTGATTTAAGTAGCTTTGTTCCTTGTCACGAACGTTACGGGACTTCGAGTAGATGTTACTAGCATTACATGCCGAGCAGAGATAAACTCACTTCACAAATTCACTGGCACTCTAGTTGGAAACAACCATTATAATTGCTGGTTAATCATCAAGACGAGGGTAATAGTAGCAAATAACTTAATTTTCTTTAGGGTATTCAATGAATTAACATAGATGCTTCTTAAATCACGTAATTGACTCGCACTATATTTTTTGCAAAATATATTAGTTTTACATTTACTCGACTAAATTCTTATCAACCACTTAACTGCACCACCAAAATTGAACATTGCAAAGTACATGAACAAAGCAACACTATAGTAAAAGGTTTCATAAATACAATATATCTCTTAATTCTTGCAATACAAAGCTTTGCTTGAATATTAGCTGGAATGCAAAGTTAACAATTAACACATTTTTACTTAAACATTACTATAATTTAAACATAGGGCACAAACAATCTTTACCTCTGGAAGCAATTCCTATAATTATGTACTCGACTTAATACAGTAAAAATGATTTGCATAACATGAATTCATACACAACATAATATACAGCTGAGCAAACACACCAATTTTTCAAGCACTCAAAGCTGGTTTTCAAAATTCCAACAGCAGTTTAAAAAAGGTCAATACCATATAGAGACAATGTGATGAATATTACAGCATTTTAGGTCATCATCTCCCATTATTTTATATTTATATATCCCATTTATACTTTTAGATACTTATACTTTTAGATAGTAAGTATGTCGTTACCTACTCTTAAGCTACCTATGTTACCAGCAAGCAAATTATCAACACCAGACAATTCCATTTTCATTACAAAAAATTACCCTTTTCAATTGTTAGTATATTTTGTGATTAATTAAGTGTACTCTGCAGCTATAACGACAGAGCATCAAAAACACACGTTTGGTCTTGCTGCAATAATTTTTTAAATTCCTCTTGCATGTAGTTCAAATAGAATAGGTAATAGACCCACCCATAGACCTAGACCATACCTATTCAAATCTATCAGAATATTATGTCTAGAAAGGCACGACTAGACTGACCGTTGAAATTATCATCTGTTAGTCATTGCAATTAATTTTTTCTAGTTTCATCAACTCTTTTTAGTTTTTAGATTACCTGCATCACTTTATAATTTCATACTTTACAGTTGAATGTATCAATTAATTCAAAACATAAACCAGAATGATGCACGATTGTATTGCAAGTAATTATTCAGACCAACAGCATAAAACGTGTAATTGCACTAAGTAATAATAGGGTAATACCACGTAATACTAAGCAGGTGTAGTCTACTTCTTCCGCTCTGAAGGTGGCGTGTACGATTTCCCTCCATTGCGTTCCCACTCGCGATTGAATTCGTGCTCAAGTATCTCTGCCCCTCTTTTCCGAGTCAAGCCCGTCTCGTCGAGAGACAGCTCACACATCTGCATGTCGTCCACTCCTGCGGGAATAATAACAAGATAGAATAGTGAACATAACAAATTTAATTGATTTAATTGATATTAATTGATTAATGAAAATTAATTGATAATACTATAATAAATACAAATGCAAATCCAAACATTCAAGTCTCCATTTCCCATAAAGATTCTGTCGCCAGCTTAAAGCCTCCTAGTATAATCATAGAGTAAGCTTTTACCATTTTATTAACTCTGTGGTTGAATTGGGAGTCGAGTTAAATTCCATGGCTACATCCAACCACGTTCAGTGAAATCCAACTTTTACTTTGGGTCTCTCAACTCGAGAGTTAAATTTTTTTCGAAAACTGGCCAAAATACATTATCCTTATCTGGTACAGAGTACAGACTACAGCGGAGAAAGCGTCAACGATAATTGCGTCGCAACGCGGCCTCACCGGCGACCAGTAGAACCGGCTGCTTGTCGGGATGCTGCTCCATCTGTCGGGCGACGTATTCGCCGTCGAAGTGCGCGTACCACCAGCCCTTCTTGTTTCCCGCCGACACGTCGAGCTCGGCGCCCGGCGTGCCGTTCGGCGGCGGCGGCCGGATGAACGGGATGCGGAAGTAGCGCTGCGAGCTCACCGCAATCGGCGACTTGACCGCCTGTCGGGTCGTCTTCGAGGCGGCGTCCATAACCGAACGCGGTGCACGCTCGTTGTCGTTCATCGTCGACTTCTTGCGGTTCTTTGCCTTCCACGCATGGTACACCTGGTGGAGACGGAAGAATCGTCGGATCGATTGAAACTTTGTTTTGAGGGCCCAGACACTTGATAATCAAACTCCGATCATTCACCCCCATCTGGCCAGACACTCTTTTTCGATTGGATATTGCATTTCTCATAAAAAATGTCTACCATACATGCACAGAGATTTGCTAGAACGTTTATTTGAACATGTGCATTGGTGTCTTTCCAGATGCAAGATCGGTTACCTTCAATCGGCGATGGAACTCGATTCTGCAAGCCTCCAAGAGTTCAATATCGCACGATGTGTTGATAGTATCACGAAGCTCCGAATACTTCCACTTGGATAAATCGTGCTTTTGCTTGCCCTGTGCTGCCTGGACAGACCTCGCCAACTCCGATCTGTAAGTCCACAACTTAAAGTAAGCCATCTACGTTCCCTGTTACTCTATTTTCCTTTCGTCAACTCATTTTGCCACCTTCAAATTAGGATATTGTTGCTTTTATTTTATTATGGATGTGTTCATTTTACCTGCTCACTGTTCATAGTGTTTAGAGTCATACATTAAGGATCCTTTGAAGAAGATGGCAAAAGGAATTTTCATTCATATTATAAATCTTGATTCTTTTCTGAAACTAATCTATGTTATTTATATTGTAGATACTACCTGCATGTTGTAGGTGTAATTAGATTCACATTCAAATCAAAAGAAAATAGTATTTACAAGTCATTCCAAACATTAGAATGCTTCCTGTGAATGGATTGAAAAGGTAAAGAAATATATTGTCATTTTTCCAACTGGCACCCAATAATTTACAACCGTTGAACATATTCCACATGCACCACCAATGGCCAATTCACACAGAAACATACTAATCGGCTACTGGATCTTTTGCCGACTGTGCACATGCAAGGATATGGTGATTCGTAATACCTTATGAGCTTATTGGACGGTTGACTCGTTATCTCAGGGTACGCCAGCCTACTGTAACGAGGAAATACCACCATGGAAATAAGCAGACAAGACAGTTGGCCCACGTGACAGAACAATCGGGGAGGTACTTGTAAATGTTGGTCACCACAATTTGTACAAAAACAATCAAACCACTACAAAAAAAAAGCATTTGAATGACTGTAATATCATGACATATAAATAATTATTTTAGGCAAGTGCAGTTCTGTTCTTGGTCCCCTTTATCTATTTATTCCGTACTTTCCTTGGCCCAAACGGCCAAAAAAGATCCAGATCCAGATCATTGTAGACTTTATTGAACGCTGGCCTGATTTTTTATAATGAGGAGATATAATGCAGAGTGATTTCATGTGTTTTGTTTCCAGAAATGATCCAATTGTCTACTGAACTTAAAAGTGATCTGTTTAAAGCAGGGCCATCTGAGTAGGGTAGAGCGTAATGTGTTAGAGTAGATACCGGGTTCCCCAGTAAAATGTCGTGTTGTTTGTGCATTCGGAGCATGCAGGTGTAACGAGTCTTTGTACAATTTTCACGGGACTTGCAAGTTTACGGACAATTTGTACATGATGAACCTATTTGTGTAGCATTCGGATGTGAAAAAATGTGAAAAAATAACTTGAGTGTGTGTAGTCAGGACTTCTGACTTCACACACATACAAAGTTTCAAGAGCATTACATATGACGATCTTTGGACAATACAATATCAATATCAATGACAATATCAATGCCGATTTGAATTATTATATAGAATTGGCAAAAATTGTAATTTTAAAACATCAAAAACATTTACGTAGGTACCCAACAAAAAGAAAGGTAACATTTCTTTTCTCACCACAATCCTAGATATACTGGGAAATACTTGATGATCCAATGATCAATTTCAAAATTCATTTATCAATCTGATGGGTGCTATTAAGTGGGTTCTGGCTTTGGTAATCACTCTACCATCTGGCCAATCATTGGTAGAGGTTGATAAATTAAGATATTGCCAAATATGATACCTTCTATTGGTGGGCGGAGAGATATCGTCCACTTGTTCATTGCTCTCCGACGCCAGCCGTAGCGCCAGCTCGTGATCTCGCTTCTCTTGCTCGACTTGTTCTCGGTAACGGATGTTCTCTTGCGCATCCTTCTCCAGCTGGAGCTGAAGAGCAGCTGCCGTCTTTTTATCTTCTTCTTCCTGTTTCCTCCGTTGTTCCTCTTCCACTTTCCTACGAGCTTCCATCTCCGATTTCCTGCAAATGTCAACTGTCAACTCAACGAACGCCAATAACGGGAGATAAATAGAAAAATTTCAGCATCAGTGCCAATTTTTACTTTTTCCTGTTCTCCTCTTCTTCCTTCTTTTTCAATTCTTCAGCTTCCTTTCGCTTTCGTTCTTTCTCCATTTCTTCCTGAATCTTTCGTAGTCTCTCTTGCTCTTCGGCATTCTTCTGCTCAGACATCTTCGCTTGAAGTTGGTTACGTAGGTTGTTGATCTTGGTTACGAGTTGCGAATGTAACTTTTCTACCTCCGTTGGCGGAATCTTGGGCTCCGACTAAAATAAGATATAAAATAAGATATAAAATAGTCACAAAACTGGAACACGCTCATTGAAAGTTCAAATTGTGTTACAGATCATCATTAGCATGTACCTTTATCTTCTTGATAGCGGACGTTATTTCACTTTGAAGTTTCTTCAGCTCGGCTAAGAAATTATCCTTTTCTTTCTTCAGCTGACCAACGGTTTGTTCCATTTCCGTGAGCTTTGCCTGAAAATCCCGTTAACAAAAAATGACACCTGCTGAATTTTTACAGATCAACGTAGGACTTTGCTTTAGTACAGCGCATGTTTACCTGCAAACTCTTGATCTTGCGAATTCCCTGGTACCTCGGACGGTGCTGCTTTTTGGCGAGATGCATTCGAACAGTCTTCTGTATCGTTATCAAGTTTTGAGCTCTATACTTTATCTTGTTTTTCACTGAAACAGCAAGATAAGATCAGGCGTGAGAATGTCTGTAGGCTTTGGAAGTCCGCATGAGAGAGAGTTGGAAAAGAGTGTCACACTCACATTTGATCACGGACAGTGCACACCACTGTGCCTTCTTCCATCTCGTCGTCACGAGCCATTTCTTCACGTTGGCCACCATAGCTGCCAAATTTTCCGGGTCCGATTTCATAATCGCATCAAATTGGGCGAATTTGCCGGGACGGAAAAATACTTTCGTTACACCGAAGCGGTAGTCGTTGCTCGTCATTCCAAGTGCTTCTAGCAGAGCCTAAACAATAGATTTCAATTAATAAGAATGTCTCTTTCCAGCACAGAAACTTGGACTAACAAAATGTCTGTAAATAGTTACTTTGCAAAACATCCTTGGGTCTAGTTTAGCCAAGTCTTTTCCCAGATATTGCCTGTACATGGTGTGTAGTTCCATGAAAGCTACGCGTGATGGGAATCCGGACTGCATTAACTCCAGCACGCTAGTCATTCCCGAGCACTCGAGTTGCGAGAGTATGGAGCCACCTTCAAACTGATGGTCCACCATCTTCTGGTTGGGTTTGATGCACCGGATGAAATTGGTGCCCTGGAAACAGAGATTGGTACATGTATGACATTGTTTGCAGAGCTAACTGAAACAACAAATCAAGAACTATCTAGTTCAATAAGGGTTCTATTCTGAGATGAATTGCCTGGCAAGTGATCAATTAATTGAGATCAATGGATACGTAGTTCATACAAATATGGCTTCATGATAGAGTAATCGAGATAATTTCTTAGTGGATTTACATACCGTGCCCTTGAGTTTGTCCATTAGTTCGCCGAGCTGCGTCTTGAATTTGGAACCTACGCTGATGAAAGTAAGTTTTCCTTTCTGCTGTGACAAGTTTGTTGTTGTGAAAAGGCCTTGCAGGAAGGTATTGCTGCTTTCCAATATCAGCCCTTCCAGCGATGCATGTAATGCGTCGTTATTTTTCTCAATGAATTGGCTCTGTGAAGTAAAAAAAATTAATTAAGAAATTGGTTGTAATTACTAAAATTTTTGCTGGCTAGGATTTAATTGTGGATTAGTAAGTCCCAGTCAGAATTACTGGAGGATTCACGATCCATCTACTCACAGTTTGGTAGCAGACGGCACCCGCAAAATGGCGAATCATGAAGCCTTCGTCGTCTCGTATTTCGCGGTGCACCTTGAGCCTTGAAGTTCGCGGAAGGCCGAGTCGGAAGTGACCGGTCCACTGCCGATGGACTTCCATCGTGAAGTGATCGGCACTGTGTTTTGGCAGCTTGGACTCCTCGTCGAGAAGGCTGAATATTCCAACGCCCTTTGACTCGATCAACACTAGAAACAAGAGAAAAATTGTCAAGCATTTAGTCATTTCCCCAAAATTTTATTGGATCATCATTTCATAATCTATAGTTACCAATGCAGTCTTCATTGTCTCTGTACTCAATCTTAGGAACTTGAAGATGCTCTCGCTCGTACAAATCTTGCTCGTCGTGTAGGATTCGCTCATTGAAAAACTGCTGCAGCTTTTCGTTGCAATAGTTGATGCAAAATTGTTCGAAACTATTCACCGTGAAGTACTCTACGGAAAATTAAAAATTCCAGATTAGAGATGAAGATGAAATCGTTCACAAGCAGGTTTACGAACAACGGACTCACCGAAGCCAGCAATGTCCAGCACTCCGATGTAGTAACTGGAAGCCTTAAACGGAATGCTGGTGTTGATGCGCTGAACTATGTAATCGAACAGCTTGCTGTACACGGCTTTTGCCAAAGCATCACGTGCATGGTTTGCTTCGTAGACTTTCAATGGCACCCTGTTGCAAAAAAGAAACAACTCCTGAATTCAGTATACTCCAATTAATCAGATTTATTTGCATGGTTCCAAACCCATTGTTGAGCATTAACTCACATTATCACTGTGCCCTTCAGACCGCCCCTTGTCGATTGCATCACCCTCGACACCAACGCTTGACGTAGTTCTTCGGGATCGACCCCCATCAGCCCCGCAGAGAACGAGAGAGACTTTTCCGAGCTACTGCAAACTTGTGATCCGCCTTTCGTGTCCTCGGGGTTCTCTTCGAATGCAATGTTCCCCAAATGCAGGACGACGGCCACCATTGTATAGATGTTGAGTCGTTCGGCGTCATTCAGGCCCAGCCGCAATAGGGCCTAAGAACAGGGAATCGTCATTATATTCAGTAAAAAAAAATGGCAGCTACTTATAACTGTGTAGTGATGAGAACTTTCATAGGGATTTCCTACCTGATCCATAGTGTTGAAGTCATTGACATCATCGACAATTGGATCTCGCAGTCCTCCTCTGGCTTGATGCGCTTTGCTCTTCTGGCTGTTGGATACTTTCGGGTCTGTAGTTTTGTTTGTGAAGTATTGTGTGCAGCCATGCTTCAAGTACTGAAGAAAAAAAGACAAATATTATACATTTTAATGGCAAATCACTATTTGTCCAAAGGAAAATCAAACAGTCATGAGCAGAGAACTACTATTTCAAATCTTTCGTAACTGGTCAGTGACAAATATGACAATAAAGATCAAGGCTTTTGCCACAAGTTATGTAAATTAAATTGCCTACATTCATTTTTACTAAAACGTGGGCTCTTTATCTCTCCTGCTCACAAAGTAACTTGAAAATCCATGTTTTTCAAGTTTTTCATGTTTAGGCCAAATCACTTTGCACGACAGGGCAAAACCGTTCACACCAACAACAAACGGCTCCGAATCTTTCCACTTCATTATTCATATTCCACTTCCAGATCATTATTGGCGCATTTCAAACACCTTGGCAGTTATCTTACTATTCAAAATATATAGGAAACTCTGGCGAATATCATTGTTGAGCTGGCGACAGAATCTCCAGCGCCGCCTAGGCGTCGAGGGAAGAAAATGAAAGCACCACAGCCATCTAGGTACAACTTAAAACAACGCTAATATTAACAACGTAATATTTAAGGGGCTTTGTTTGCCGCTAATGCTCGATCTCAAGCGTAAACTAAAAGTTGACACATAAAGAGTATCTTTGCGGGTGATAACTGCACTAGTGTGGATAACTCCACATCTAACTTAGTCACCAGGTTTGCTACGAGCGCTTTGTCGCCAGATTTTGCCGAGAGTTCCCTTCATTATAATAGCAAGATACTTGGCCTTGGGTTGGATAAGGTCGGACGAGTCACCACACTCACGTGGAAGTCGTCGGGCTTGGTGATGCCGAGCTTGGCGCGCAGGGCGTCGCTGGCGCCGGCACAGAGCAGGTAGAACACGTGGTAGTTGCGTTCGTCCGCCGCCTGCGTGCAAATCCGCGACTTCTCCAGCAGGTAGTGCGAGATGAACCCGCCCACCACCTGGCACTTGCCGTCAAAGTGCACCTCCATGAACTTGCCGAAGCGGCTGCTGTTGTTGTTGCGCGTCGTCTTCGCGTTGCCAAACGCCTCCAGCACCGGGTTGGCTGAGAGCGGTGGACGGACAGGCCAATCGGTTAGTTGGAAGTGTGAACCAAACTGCTGATTTAGATGCATGCACGGTATGATATTTATGTTGTTGGAAACAAAATATCCACTCGAAAATTGTATCGGTACCAACACCAAGATATTGATAGCAAAAAAGAGTGATCAATTACAGTTTATGATTAGAAACGAAATATCCATTCCATAACCTTTTTCATACCGGGATTGTTACTATCTAATAATAAATATCTACTGAACATCACCGAGGTTTGATCAACAGTATGCCGAATAAATATGTCTAGGGAAATTCAGAAATCCACAAGTAATGCTGGATCCAGCTCTGGTATTCAATCACATCAGTAAGCAGAAAAAAACTGCTTCAAAACCTCTCTTCATCATCATTTTGAAATTCTCTAGATTCAGATTTTTGTCGATAGACAACTAAATCCCCGTCGCGCGCTTCGGGATATGATTCACGCTTCCGCGAATGCTCGATAGCTTACCGTCGAGGATCTTTTGTTCGATAGGGCCGGCAGCCGAGCCCCACAGGTCGCAGAGGTAGCGCAGCAGGTATTTGGTCGACTCCGTTTTCCCCGCGCCGGACTCTCCCGAGACGATGATCGACTGCGACGTCTTCACAACTTTCATGTCGCGGAACGCCTTGTCAGCTGCAAGCAAACGAGGCCCGTTTTAGAATTGTACGCATCGCCATTTTCATTGTGTATCTTGCGCAGGCGATTCGATGACTTACCGATAGCAAACACGTGAGGTGGCAAGACTCCCAGCGATTTGCCCTGGTAGCTTTTAATGGCTTGTGTGGAGTAGAGGTCTTTAATTTCTATGTAAGGATTCACGGCAATCAATATGTTTGCCACGTAACTCTGTAATAGATAAACAAATTACAAGTGAGAAACTTTTTTTTCTGATGAAATCTATACATTTTTGCAAGTAGCTAAGCAATGGAGAGCAGAATAAAAAATATCCATCCAAATCAAAATCTGAAACCTTTAAAATCAACATCATGGTTCCAGATTTGCATTGTTGGAAGAATATTTTTCCTACTTTTCTTTTCCAAGTTGCCTGATCTATTTTCAAAACTATTAAGTTTATCACAAAAACTCACATATATCTTATCTTTCTTGTACCGTAGACGAATATTATTTAGGAGTGTTGCTGGATTTAAATACATTAAGGCACCTGCAGAAAGAAACAAACACATTATAAATACAGTGCTAAACAATTGTCCAAAAAATACCATAGGTATTTTTAACACCATTCTCTCAAGATCTTACAGTTATCGGGGACATCTTTGTCATATTCTTCAGCGGGAAAGACACGATCTATGTGGCTCTTGATGCTCGGGTGTTTTGGATCAGTCGGGTATATGGTCACTTCACCGTTGTGCCCGATATCGATGCACTTCCCCTGAATGAAGCCCTCCTTGCTGTCGGAGAACCATACTTTCTGGGTCTCCATTTTGCAGCTGCAACACAAAAGAACCGTTGTTATTTGGGATTTTCGTTACTTAAAAAATTGCGGCAATTTACCAACCAATATTTGGGAGTGTTAACGCCATCACAAAATTATATCATCAATATCCTCATTCTTGGTTGGAAATTTTTTCTCAAGGCATACGCCTGGAAATACTTGGTATATAGGTACCATACTGTTAGGTTGTTCTAATTCAAAAATTCCCACCATTTCCAGTGAAAATCCAGTTTCTCTCATTCTCTGTCCAATGATATAGCTGGAAGTAATTAAAAGCTAAACATTAATGTACAAAAAAATGTTTTTGAATTTAACAATGAACTTTATCTCACGTCGCCGTCGGTCATCATACTTTTATACAAATTAGGCACACGTGACAAGACTGTATTCTATGTTAGACGCCAGTGGCACCAGACAGAAGATGATTCATTCAGTCAAATCATTGCAGATGCCAGTCCAGTGGCCTATGCTCAATTCATTGTGGCTCCTTGGTAGTAGAGGTACACGAACGTGACCTGGACTTGCACCATCTGCAACGTCTGCTGCTGCTGCTGCTGCTGTACCATTGTTCTTCTCCTTCGCGTCAAGTCACGAGCTGGCGGCCAGCATTTCGATAAATGTTTTAGTTCATTTCCTGAACTGATGGAGCTTCAAGACATTTTTTGCTTTAGGTAAAATAACTGTAGTCACAGCTCCGAGTCGATTTGAGGATAAGAGACAAATCTATCGAGACAGATAAAATTCCTCGCACACAAGATCCCAAATAGCCATTAGCAGTTATCAGTTTTATTATGCTAGACTCAATTAGTTTTATATTTATCTGAGAAGAGCTACTCTCAAGCGGTTACCAAGTCAGCGTATAAGAAAATGTATGCAATCAAAGATGAATAAAACAACCAGCGGTGAAGTCATCTATTGTTCTTTCTCGCGATGGAATTGCACTGCATTAAAAGTGATTTGCAGTGCCGCGTATAACATTAAATACCGTACATTTTAATCACAAAAATACTTTCAAGTATATATTTCCTGCCAAGATCATCGAATTGTATACTTCTACCGATCTGACACTGTACTGCTGCGATTATTTAGTGATAACGTCAAACTAAGCGATCATTCATTCACAGGTTTAGAATTGATACACACGGTTGTACAAGGAAAATAAATTTTTCGCTCATTCATGGATCAGTTCTTGTGCCACCCTCACATCCACGTGGGCTAAAATCTAAATTAATTAACGCGTGCTAAATGCTCACGCGACTCGAATGTGCTGCAAGGCGTTATGGAATCATTTTCTGTTATACGGCATCTTCATGTACGCTCGCCTATATTTAGAACGTCGGGAAAAAAGAAATCGATTGAACCCATCTGCTATGCCACATGTCAACAATATCATGGACTAGATTCATGCACCGCTGCAGTGCCTGTATCGGCGCTTTTAGAAAGAAAATCGGATTTTCTCCTGAAACGCCGTCAAATGGAAACACTGATCATCATGATACAGTCTTTTTTGGACGCTCGCATATACTTTTTGGATAACTGTGTCATTGGAGATTAAATCCGCACCGAAAAAAGACAAAATGATTTTTTGAAGAAAGCGGAATACGAAGGTGTAGGTTTATGAGCTTTGTCTATGATCCATAATTTTCATTGAAGAAAAAAACACTGTAGTAACAAGCCGTGAAATAAAATGGTATAACTTAAATTATGAGTACCTGTTTACACAAAACTAAGTTAGTGTACCCCTCCAAGAGGTATTCGAATAATTTTAAAAAGTAGATTAATCAGAAACAGAAGTATCCGTAGCGGAAAATCTTTGCGTGTGAAGAAAGTATAGTTACGTAGGCATTGCCTAGTCTTCGAAGAGATTTGTTGAAAAACATGGAGTTTCTTTCCAAAGTACTAGAAAGGGGTCATCGGCGGACCATGACAGACAATTGCGTAGACACCGCTAGTTTTAGCTTGATAGGCACCGACTGTCGTATAAGAAGAAAAAAAACTCTTTGCTTAAACTTTAAAGAACGCATGGCATTTACACGTAAGAATGAGTTCGTTTCCCATCATCAGTCGTCATGGGCTCGTGAATTCACATGTTTTTCTGTTGTTTTTTCGGTGTCCTACCGACACGTCATCCTTTGAATTATATGCTCCTAATTTGTAATTTCTATATATCATGCGAAAAGGTCAGACCACATGTATATCACTAGCGTTAAATGTCATTACCTTCTTGTAGAGCTTTTAAAGTTTGTACCCCACGGGACACAAGAAGAGTGCAATTGTAATATCAGACATATTTCAACCGAATGGAAGGTTAAGCAACATTGCACGTGGATCGTATGTTAGAAACGTGGAGGACCCATTTTAATTCAAGATCAAGGTTTCGATCTGAGGGGTGTGAAGGCTTGATAGTCAACCCCTCGATAGCATCAAAATCGGCGGATGATTTCCTGCTGTTTCGAGTTGTGCCATGCCAAAAAGATGGGCTAGATACGTTTGGCACCGCAGCGGATTTCCTCTCTACCCTAAGGAGATTTATAATAAATTGGTCGGCTGTTGACCACGAAGGCAAAATAATAAAAACAAATAATAACAGTCTAAGATTCAGACCGCTGAGAGACAGCCAGAGAGAGACAGAGAGAGGAGAGAGAGATGAAGATGTCCGCTGAACATCATGTTCCAAGCGGTTGGGTAGTTTCACAATTTTGTACAGAAAAAGCATTTCTTCGGCGTTAAAAGTTTATCCGACATGCTGACTGTGCTAATCAAAAACGTGACGCCAACACATTGTTTTATGGAGTAGGCACTTTCACTATATAGCTTACTAGATAATTTCCATTTCGAGCGATATTTTACATTGTTATGCTTCTCACAGTGAGTTGATCTGCAGGTATTTCGTGGGTAATAATTTATGTTGTTGCAATGGATATATATAATATACGGAATTGAAACACAAATAGAAAATGATCGCTAAACTCTTCTCACTCGTTTTTCCTAGCGGTGTGTTGTAAAAAAGCACCAAAAAATCTATTTTACCAGCACACTGTGCATTGCAACGAAATTATAGCACCATACAATAAACAATATGATACAGGAATGACCTTTCTCTATCGATACGTTTAAAATACGAATTTTCAAACTCAATGACCATGATAATCGGTGTACATCATTGTCAAAACTGGCATCGCCACAATGCACTTACACTGGCTATCATTGAGATGTACAAAGCGTGGTTCCAAATCGCGGTGTTATGTTAACTAGACAATACAAGTACACCTAGTCCTACACTGACTGACTAACAATGAACATCCTCTCGAGTTCGTCTATGACTGACCAATTAACAGGATACGCCCTGGCCAAGCAATTGTTTTGGAACACTGTTCATACACTTTTCATGGGAAACAATTATTTCACCAGCAATAGTCCAGATTTATTTTTTGTTTATGTGCCTAAAGTCTAAACCGCATCTAGGCAACCCTAAGTCTGTTGTATTTAATGAACACCTTAGGGCCCGACCATGTGCGAGGACGCGCCGAAAACAAGAACATGCAGCCAATATGCCTATTTTTGAAAAAAATCGGCAACTGCATTTGTAGTGCATGCAGCACTGTCCAAACTTTAAACTTGGCATTGCAGTGCTAGGAATTGTTCCGAAAACATAGATGAATTCAAGCTGTGGCACGGCTAAGGGACGACAAAATTCAAATTCAAGACAACACTGTGTAATTTAGAACCCAAAGAGATATTGTAGCGATAAACGCGGGAAGAAAAGGAACAAACGAAACTCTCTTCCTCGTAAACGGTACCGCCAGTGGCCACAATTGCCCATGTGTGCCATACAGCTGGCAAGAATGACTAACACTTTCTGAAGTTGAAATTTTGGTTGCCCTACATATTGCAGCCGACTCACGACATTCGTACCACAGATCGCTTGCTTGTATAGTTAGCTGTGTGCAAATTGCGGGTTACCTAATGATGATGCAATTCTGTTAATAAAACCAGCTGGGAAGTTCAAACAACAGCCTTGTACTTGATCATGAAGCGAGAGAGCTCAACGGCGTTGTGTGCATGACATGAGAGGAAGGCTTCATGTGTGGGCACAAAACGATTGGTGGGAGATGCTTTTGGCGCGATCGACGTCGTGTCTTGCAGGGCTTTGTTTGGATTTCTTGGATACAAGACAAGATCAAGTACCTACACAACCGTTGCAAATTGCTGCATATTTTTTTTGGAATTTTTTATACTTTGATAAATTCACCTAATGCTCATATTATACCAAATATATGACAAGGTATGACTCAAATCTCAAAACAAAGGTCAATAAAAATTTTCTTCGAGAAGTATTGCCCATTTTTCTACAGTAGGTACTTGAAACATATAGTTGTACTCATGACAATTAGTTTTAGATGCATTCATAATTTCACGATCCGTTGTTCTACTCCTATGGAGATGTTAATTTGCAAGTGCCGGCAATTATACAATTAATTAACTAAAGTAGAGACATCGCTATTATTGACGTCACGGCTCTTGACGGATATCTACGTGATTCATCAAACATAAAGGCCATGTTTCATATTATCTGTCGCGACTGATATTGATATGCTATCGCACCCGCAAGCGAGAAGAGCTAAATCGGCAGGTATATACGACAATTTATGAGCTTTAATATCATCGATGCTCACGTGAAAGAATGTTAAGAAAAGGAATCAATAGAAGTGACCCATTTTGTAGTCAAATTCATACAGAGAATTTAACGAACTTTTCTAGAAGCACGTGTAAAAGTAGTTGATGCCGAACGACAACAAAACATATTGCCACAACGGTATAGACAGGTGAGGAAATGCAGGGGCAGTGTTGACTAATTCCTCCACTTTTTATAGCTTCCTGATTCGAGAAGGGGAGGGAATTATTTATTATTACTATGATTGAAATTACGCGAACGTTTTTGATTTGCTTCTATAGGCCGTGTGGCCTGTTAGTCACTGCTGGGATGTCTCAAGACCATAGGTATTTATTCGCATTATATTCCTTTGAAACGGCAATAATCGTTTGGCGACACGCAATCGCTCAAATAGCCATCGACATAGAAGCATGCCAATAAATTCCAACTCAAAAGTTGGATTTGAACGAAATCCGTGACACGGGCTGGCAGGACGGCGGTAGGTGCGTTTGGAGTGGAGACTAGACCGGAAGTGATCCAGAGGCGAATGGGTGACGAATGCGTGCAGAGTAGGGTGCAAGAGGAAGCACGCTATCAACCATTCAGAAAGCTCATCGTAGGATAAACCATGCTTTGCTGTCCAGCTGACGGAGAGTCGAGACTGTCTGCACTCTGAATCAATTCGCGTTCAAACGTAATAATGGACTACCACATCATTCTAATAAATTTATAATAAAAAGAAAATATGGAAAGCGTTTAGGCTTTCAAGTTGTAGGCTTGCAACCGTTTGACTTGAGTGACCACTGACCAGTAGTGACGGCTTACAATCTACATACCCGAAACGTATCGAATGTAGAAACTGTTGCTTTGTACTTTGGCACCACAACGAAATTACTTGCACAAGATTGATCTAACAAATCATTAATGAGCTATATCCTATTGGTAACAGTATGACAAAACACAGTAATAAATTTGCTGACTTATCTTAAAATATTAAGCTACCCAACAGCTTATCTCATGTAGGTACAATACACATTTCCTCATCAACCTTGCCTTGACATATTCTAGTATTTTTTACAATGCACACGTTTGCCTGATAAAATTTACATAATTTCTAAAGTAGGTAAAATAATTTTCAAATGGTTTCTGCCGTGGTCATTGCACCTTCCCTTCACCCTCCCTCACGCCCTTACAATTCATCTATACGACTTCTTTAATGCGGATGCCTCCTCTCGAGACATACAAAACAGCACACACCCCTGGATAAATAACATCAGCCATCTCTCTCCCTCCTCTACCAAGTCCAGGTCCCTGCCCGCAAGGGTGCAGAGGTGTTGTGGTTGGGAATGGGGTGCACTTGTATAACACCAGACAATGTAGTAACATGAGACCGCGGGCGCCCGATCTTCGATGGATGATCGGTGTAATAATGACTCTTCGCAATTGCTCTAACGGCTTTTGTTTCAAATTGCTTTGTCGTTATATAGCCTTTTGAAACCATGCCTTCTACTCTACAAATCAGCTACAAGTTCCTCCTCTGTACCAGATACGGAGATGTCGATGCCCTTTTCAATATTTAAACGCCCTCGCTTTATCTTTCCACTTGTTTACTCAATAGAGAGCACTAAGTATTTACTATTTACCTGGCGTCTGCGATCCGCACGCCGCGTGCTGTCTTCGCAACGCTTAGCTACCAACTGGCTGGCGAATAGCAGGGCAATTTCTTTGCCGGGTGTTGCCGTCAGAAGCCAGCAGAGAGCGGTGCTAGCTCACTTCGGTGCAGCAGGTGAGGGGTATCCAATATCCACGAGTGCGAGATAGTATCATCATTCAACGGAACCTGAAACCTCGATTCAGAAGTGTTGATAAAAAGCGAAAATACCTTATCGATCTGTTATCAACTTTGCAGGTAGAAATGATTTTGATAATTAACGAGGTCGGATGATTGCTCGTTAATAATTGTTTCACTTCGCATTGATTGATGATTGTGATTAATTGAATATTCATGGAATTTTTGTTGTTTCTTTGCTAAAGTAACAACGAAATGAATCTGCTTGAAATGAAATACAAGCGGCGGTACTGTAATGGATCCAAAAGTACCCCACTCCCTCGGAAAGAAAATGATCGTGCAGTCAAGGATGTAACCAGACTCAGTTACTACTTTATGTCGACTCTTTCATAATGTCATTCTAATGTACTTCATTTACTAGTTACATTTTAATTCCGACTCGCATGACGTAGAGCCGGTATGAATTGTAGAATACAGAATACAATTGCCAGTAGATATCGCCTATAAATCAAGGTAGCAGTGGTATAGTGAACCAATGGCCTTGCTCAAAGTCAAACTTGAAGTTCGCTTTCAATATTATAGTTATGCTTGTTTATCTTCGTTCTGAAATTGCTTTACATCAACTAGTTATCGATAAGGCACTCTACTGGCAGTCTGGCGTCGGGGGTACATAGGTATAGATTGTGCATGGTCAGATATTATTCAATCGTGCTTCACAGCTGGCCGCTGAATTGACACAGTTGTATGCGCCGTGGATGTATTTGATCGTAGAGAAGACACAGGATACGACAATTATTTGATTCAAACGTAAGTTGAATGGAATTTTATTTATTTTTTTACTTAGGGTGGCGAACATAATGAACCCCGATCTTGGAGGGAACATGCTGGCATCAGATGGGCGCAATGTTGAGGAAGCAGCATCCCTCAATCATTCACCAGAATAGGGCCCGACAGTCAAGTTGCAGAAAGATTTAAGTTCTCTCCAGCCACCATACAGTATCCACGTGTTGAATATTGTGTTCATTGAATTTGCTGAAAGCAATGTTTTTAGTACAGGTAATGTCGAGCAAATTAGCTGATGACTATTCTATTCCGTTCAATGCACTGACTGCATTTTTTAAATTTGCTGCTTTAAAATTGATATACTCTTCTAGAAAAATTGACAATAATCTCTATGTTCTCTATAATGAGATTGACCACTTTATCTTCCAATAGTCAATAAAAATGCCAATCTTTTTCTAATCTCTATACTTATGTAAGCATGCTCTGGTTACCTCTACAGTGATTTGATATCATTAGAAACACGTTTTGCACAAACAAATTTGAAGTGTATCAAATTGGTTAAATTGGTGAGAAGTGTAATGCTATTAGCACAGAAGTAATGACATCCATGTTCTTGATTTCTGATATCCACGACCACATTAACGCAAATACCACAATATTTCAATAACTTTTGTCCATCATTCTATCACTCTATATATTATTTAATAGCCATTTAAGCGATGATACAGGAGGGATTGGAATTAAAGAACAGCACCGCTTACGAAACGACACAGTAGAAAGACTAGGAACTCCATTCCTAGTTCTGTTAAAAGTTTTTTTGATAGTTTATTTCTTACTTTAAGTCTTTTAATTGAAATAATATTCTTAACCTTGTACGCAGCAAACTGTTTGTCTTTTTGAATAGTCACTATATTCTCCAGTGCTTTACTCACAACTCTACTGCAAGCAACCGATCAGCCAGGTACAGCGAATACATTCTGCAATTCACCTCAAGTGTTTCCGCATTACAGCTAACGATGGGAATTAAGTTCGCCCCCCTGGACGTCCCAATGGCTCGCCGCCTCCAAACGCTCGCCGCCTGGGCCGTCTTCGTCGTCTTCATCGTCCTGGGCCTGGGACCCTTCACCCTAATCGGCCTCGCCTACGTCATCTTCTTCACCCAGTACTACTGGCTGGGCCTCATCTACGTAGCCTTCTGGTTCGGCGAACGAGACATCGCTCAAAGGGGCGGCCGTCCGTCCAACTGGGTCCGCAATTGGGCCTGGTGGCATTACTTCAGAGATTACTTCCCAATCAAACTGGTGAAGACCGCCGATTTGGATGCCTCCAAGAACTACATCTTCGCCGTGTTCCCTCACGGTGTTATGTGCACGGGCGCTTTCACGTGCTTCGCCACCGACGCTCTGGATGTGAAGAAGGTGCTTCCGGGAATCACGCCGTGGATGATCACGCTGGAGCAGAACTTTAACCGGCCGTTCTTCCGGGATTTGATCCTGGGCTACGGCTGCTGCGCGTCCTCGTCGAAGAGTCTGGCGCATCTGCTGAGCAAGCCGACGGGGGGCAATGCGGCGGTGTTGGTGGTCGGGGGCGCCGCCGAGGCCCTCATGAGCAAGCCGCGGACGTACAGCATCATCCTGAAGCCGAGGAAAGGATTTGTCAAAGTCGCGCTGCGGAATGGGTGAGCTTTGTTGACAGGTTCATTGTTGATGGATTTTTAATAGATTCATTAGTGCGTTTTTCTGGGATTCTGCGGTGGAAGTTGGAGCATTTCGACCACTCTCATTTTTCTTTATCCATATTTTATCTGTCTTTTTATCGTCTACCTAAACTGTCTAAAATAAAGAATTTTGAGTGAGTGAAACCACGAAAATACAAAAAAAGTTTGAAAAATAGTTCTGTACTAAAAAAAATAATTTAACAGCAATCCTGGATGGGACATTTCATCCAATACCTATTATAATTGATTAATATGCATAATGAACTTGAATTGAACTTTTTTTGTGTAGTTTGTTCACATCGCCATTGTAACATATTATTTTTGGATTCAGTGCATCGCTGGTGCCGGTGTTTTCGTTTGGCGAAACCGACATCTACGACCAAATGGAGGGCTCGTGGCTGCTTTGGGGACAAAATATCTTCCGCAAGATCACGGGAATCGCTCCTGTGGTCATGAATGGCCGGGGTTTCTTCCAGTACTCGTTCGGCGTGATTCCCAAGAGAGCCCCAGTGACCACAGTCGGTATGTTTGCCCCTTGCGACCCACCGAGACGCCTTGTTCCTCGCACACGTGCAACTAGGGTGGCCTACACTACAGAGTTATTGTTCAAGTTCGAAATACTGGGGTCTCATGAAGTTTTTATTTGTTTTCAGTTGGAAAGCCGATCCACGTCGAAAAGGTAGAAGAGCCAACGACAGAACAGATCGACAGTCTTCATCAACAATTTATGGACAGTTTGATGTCACTTTTTGAGACAGAGAAACACAAGTACCTGGAAAAGGCGGAAGAAATAATGCTTGAAATTAACTAGGCTACCAACTAAGTGGCTCCGAGTTCATCTCACTAGTTGGAAAACTGGCCCATGATCATGCGAGGATAAGTTGAGATTAATTTGATGTGTGGGAAAATGGGAAATGTAAGCAAACGAAAGTTTGACAGTCGATTTCTGTTGTATCGACCGTTTCGTAATGGCCTTCTGATTGTCATGGGTTTGATTTTATTTTTATTTGAGCCATGGCATGACACAATAAGTAGGAAATTTTAATACTTGTTATTATGTCCTGCACGAAACGGCAATTGCAGATCATTTCATGTTCTTCACCATGACAAATGCATGACGATGTCGACGGACACCAACATTCAACAATGTGTTCAGTTTGGTACTTGCATTCAGACACCGAGTATTGAATCACTGTGCTTCCCCTAGCAGCTTGCTTACAACATGTGACAAAATAACATTTGAACTTGCGTTACCAAAAGTGCCAATAATTTTGTTCTAACTTAAGGTAATTTTGAAATATTATGTAGGATATAAATAAATAAATTTCGTGTGGAAGAAAATTGGATCGAAATTGTAATTTCGTATAGTTTTAAGTCGTTTGGTAGCGTGTGAATTCGTCAATTCAGTGGTCTAATTTCTGTCTAATAAAATTCGCAGAGAAATCCGTTGAAAACTAACACATACCGAAAAATTATATTCGTTTTTACATTTGCACAGGCGGGGAGCTAATTGACGAGTGTATCATCATTGAGCAGTTATTGAACTGAGCCAGGTAATTTTCAAAATAATTGAAGTAGGGCGAGTGAAATTTCAGATTCAGTTGTGTTGTAACTTGTGATGACAATTTGACCATCGGCTCTGGGTGGCGAGTCTCGACGGGAACGAAAATTTTCGTTTTACAACAATTGAATCTCGTAAACGGTTTTGAAATTACGAGTTTGCGAGTCTTGACAGATTACGAAGTTCACTCTCTCGTGCACGAGAATTTCCGTTAGACGAGTCTATGCGCACGACAATCTTGCGATTATTGGTCGAATCGGCAAGACTAGTAATTTGCTAGCCAATAAAAAGCGAGAAAGGAAGCGGCCACATTGAAAATCAGAGAGATACGATGTTATTTTGTTTTCAAATTTGTTTGAAATTGACAGCTAGGAATTACAAAAAGTGAGCAAAAATGAGTTAGTTCAATTTGGTTCAATTCATAGAAGAAATCCCCAAGGATTCGAGCTAAGCTTACGTCTGGGTTTACGAGCATAACCCAGGGTAGGCTGTGGGAGGAACCAGCAGCTACCAAAACAGAGACACAATGGAAACGGGATAGGATTCTTTACTGCTACTGTCAAATACATCAAAATTTTCATGGTGCTTGAAAGGAATATAATAATTAAATATGTATACAGCGTGACACTTCATTGTTTGTTATCTAATTCTTTCAAATTCTTTCAGTCGTAGGAATTGATCTCAAAGTAGTGGTAAATCTACGTGTAAGATTGCAGCTATATGCTTCGAAAAGCTCATGGCAAGAGCAACCATTCTTTGGCTATAAACTCGTGGTGCTCTATTTCGTCTTATTTCTTCAGTCTCTATCTCGGCCAAAACTAGAAATATTTCGTGAATGTCATCCACGTCCAATAAGAGGTTATAATGTCAAATTCTCGTCAACGAAAACGAAACTCGTGAACAAAACAGCTGGTGAGAATTCTCGTTCGTTAAAACACGAGAATATCCGTGCACGATTTTTCGAGACTCTCAAACCGTAAAATTTGGACGAGAATTCTCGAAAACGAGATCTGTCGAGACTCGGCACCCTGGTTAAGCTTATTAAAAATTGTAAAAAAAACAAAAACAAAACAAAAAACAATAACAGAGAACTGATTGTTGTAGCGACGAAAGTGTCAATTAACAAGTAGATAACACTTGCAAGTCGTCCCACCCTTTCCCGACAATAATTTAGGAATCGGAGATTTCAGTAAAATAATGTTTCGCCAACTCTTTGTAAATAATTAAATCAAACTTATGTTTATTTTTCAGAATGAAGATCTTGGGAATTCAGTTCGCTCCCCTGAACATCCCGTTAGAGCGGCGTCTGCAGACTCTATCCGTCATACTAGTCGAGGCTCTCTTCTTCTCCGGCCCGATTTTGAGCATACTCTTCCTTTACATACTCTTCTTCACCAAGTACTACTGGCCAATCATAGTCTACGCCGCATACTGGTACGGCGAAGGCGACATTGCAGAAAAAGGCGGACGTTCCTCGCAATGGGTACGCAATTGGAGGTTGTGGAAGCATTCATTAGACTACTTCCCCATGAAACTAGTCAAGACGGTCGACTTAGATCCCGGCAAGAATTATCTTCTTGGTGTCTTTCCACATGGAGTGTTCTCGACTGGTGTTTTCGGTCTGTTTGGCACCGAAGCCGGAGGTTTCAGCCGCTTGTTTCCTGGAATCAAGCCCTATGTCGCGACGCTTGCAATGTCCTTCAGGATGCCGCTGCTTCGTGATGTGTTCCTCCCTCTGGGGTTCTGTTCTGTGTCGAAGAAGAGTTTGAACTATTTGCTGGGCAGTCCGGGAACAGGGCGAGCTACCGTTCTTGTCGTTGGCGGGGCGGCAGAGGCGTTTTACGCAAAGCCGGGCACTAACCGAGTGTATTTGAAAAATAGGAAGGGATTTGTGAGACTAGCCCTTACGAACGGGTACGTTATTGTTGTAAAATTACCTATTCACACCTATCCTTGCATAGAAATTTATATAAAATAAGAGATGTATTTCTTAACCATTTTATTGAACTAGCGCATTTGTCTTGACAGGTCGTCCCTAGTTCCCGTGTACTCATTCGGAGAGAATGATTTGTATGACCAATTGGAGCATCCACAAGGTTCTATGTTGCGTTCGGCACAGGACTACTTCCTGAGGGTCACGGGAGTCACCCCAGTCATTTTCCTAGGACGAGGAATTTTCCACTACTCGCTTGGGCCCCTACCACGGAGAAGACCGGTCATCACCGTTGGTATGTGATGTTCAGATAAAGCATGCTAATCACGTAATACATTTGAACTTGTTTGTGAACCAATACAATTTAAGGAGCTTATTGCCCACAGTTTTCAATTGCGTCCTGTAATTCATTTTACCCATTAACTATATGAATTTGATTTTAATAAAATTTTTGTTTGTATAATCACTTTCAGTAGGAAAACCGATCCACGTGGACAAGGTAGAAGATCCGACCACAGAACAAGTTGAGACTCTGCATCGACGCTTCGTGGATAGTCTTGTTTCACTATTTGAAAAAGAAAAACATTTGTACCTAAAGAAGCCCGACGAAGCCATGCTTGAAATCATCTGAATCTTTTGGGCTCTTAAAGTAAGAAGAATCGTAATCAATCATATCCTTTTCTGGCTCGAAATATTCTAGAAACTCAAACTGCACTGAACTGAGCGAAAGAAAACTCCATGTCTCGATCTTTGGCTGCTGATTTGATTTGCAAAGTGGCCTTCCCCTTGTCACGGGGCTTGAGTTAAAAGGGGCTTTTACATTTTTAACCATAAACATATGAAATATTGTTTAAAACGGTTAATAATTATGGAATTTTGCGAGCCAAGATAATTACGGGTTATTAGCCAAAGAAACATTGGCCGAGACTCGAGTGTGCTATTTCTTTCGCGCAGTTTTGTGATCTGCAGAAAACACAAGAAGAAAGTGTGACACAATCTCACATTTTATAATTCCGTGTATAAATGTTTATCTTCAATGATAATACATATCCGGAAGGTCCTCCACCCAATCCTCATGCCATTTCCGATTTTTTCGTTCATTCTAGTCTTCGAAAAAATTAATTTACCTTTAATGGGATGATAGAATCTCAAGGAGTTGTCTTTTTGACCACAGGATTCAGTAAAGGTGAGATAAGGTTCGGCTTATCAAAGTTGCGTACTATTGGAACAAAACTCAAGGTCCCAAGAAAGAGTTTTGGGTGGTTTTGGTAAGAAATCAAGTGGAGGTGCTTCTGATAAGTGGCGGTAATATATGGAGTGAAATAATAAGTCTTAAAACGGTGTTTCGGTGAACAGTGTGGATTATGCTATGCCCCCAATCCCCTCCATTTAAACCTCAATCTCTCAAAAGTATAGTGCTTATGAGAGGGTACCTACCCCCAAACTTAAGGATTATCTTTATTGCTGAGTTAGATTACAGCTTTTATTAGAATATCTTTTTAGTTATAAAGAATAATTACTGTCAATATTTCCGAGTATTGTTTCAGGCCTATGTGTAGAAAGAAAGGTAAGAAGCTTATAAAGAATATTGTTAGCCAGGTTGACTAACCAGACCTAAGGAAAGGCAAATAATATGGAGCTGGATGGAAATGGATATGATTTTGGTAGAAATATAGGTGAATAAAAATCTGTGATTAGATTTGGTGTACATCTGTTTGCACAACTGAGAATGTGGGTTTATTTATAAGAAAGTAATACTGTAATGGTCTATTTAGTAATCATTGATTTAAAAGTAACTATGCATTTATCGTGATAATTAGTTTACTACATTTAACTGCGCTGAAAGGTGAAATTTAGTAGAAATGTTGTTAAATTAAGGAATACTATCTAATATATAACACAATAATAATGTTCAGAAAAACGAAATTTGCAAATAAAAGTTGTATTTTCTTAATTTCTCTTACAAGTTACGTATACAAACTGGTAGAGGACTGGCATCCACCGAAAGCATATAGATATGATTTATATTTGCATACTAAAATTGCTGTAAATTGCCAGGTGCACCGCCATTATGATATTAACACAACATTACTATATTTTATACTCTTGTTCTGCTCTAAGCCCCATCCACCCATCTCTTCCGCTTCCTTGTTGTTACACCAGTTACACCGTCATTCAGAATCATTCAAATCGTTCCTCGCTATATCTTTAACACAGTCAATAAATGTGGAAAAGAGGTAAAATATTCCATGAATAATGGCTGACGTAGTGAACGGACGTTAAATGTAAATCCGTCTAGAGTTTGCCACCGTTTCGGTTTGAATGATAATAAGTTCAGTTCGTCGAGGTCAGTCATGTGACAGTGACAGTGGCGATGACAGCGGCCTGGTGCCGATCGCTGCTCTTTATTGCTTCATATTGCTTCACCATGCGTCAACTGCATATGGAGAACACGACGTACCATGGAATAATACTCCCAGTTCACTCGCCGCTATGAGACATCGTGTGTGGATGCACTACGCGCCGTTTCTGTACGATTTACTCTCTCAAAATAGCCAATCATTTTGCGTTAAAACATCATGTTATTAAATTTTTAGTTGAATAAAATGCAGCGCGATATGTTTTCTACAACAGGCAGAAAATTCATGTGAATGCGATCCATTCTTATCGCGTTTCAATTCCAGCGCGATATGCTTCAATGAAATAGGACAAAGAATTTTTGAAAGTGACAGATCTCAGCCAGATGATGGACAGCAATTGATAAGAAATGCGCAAGCTCCAAGTATGAAGTAACTGGTGATAAAGTGTAACCGCTCTCACGCAGTGATGTGCGAAAAATACTTCGCTTTCAGCACCGATAAACGCATACTGGGATACATCGCACGAGGTATTTATTTATGTCTATACTTTTAATTGATATAGGTTAATTAATTGACTTTGAACCAACAACAATCAAATGCATAACCATACTGAGAATATTGGAATGTGTAAATTGAAAACATTAAAAATATTATCTCATTCCATACTACAGGAAAAGTACTCTGATATGATGAACTCACACTCTCAAACTCTTTAGGTCGAAACGACGGGCCGTTGGACCTAACAGAACGCCTGTTTTTCCAGCATGGAGGTCATGGGCATCCAGTTCGCCCCTCTGAACGTCCCCACAGAGCGACGCTTACAAACGCTTGCCGTCGTCATCGTAGCGGCGCTCTTCCTCGTTTCTGGACCGGCAATTTGCTTTCTCTTCTTCTACACCTTCTTCTTCACCAACTACTACTGGCTGGTCATCGCCTACTGCGCCTTCTGGTACGGCGAAGCCGACATTGCCGAAAGAGGGGCACGCTCATTGCAATGGGTTCGCCACGCCAATCTCTGGAAGCACTTGAGAAACTACTTCCCGCTGCATCTTGTCAAGACAGTCGACTTGGATCCGGCTAAGAACTATCTCTTCTGCGTCTTCCCGCACGGGTTGGTGTCGGTCGGGGTTGTCGTCGGGTTTGGAACTGAAGCGGGTGGCTTCAGCCGTTTGTTTCCTGGAATCAAGCCGCATGTGGCGACGTTGGCTCTGAACTTCAGGATGCCATTCCTTCGTGATATGTTCCTGGCGCTGGGGTTCTGTTCTGTGTCGAAGGAGAGCTTGAACTATTTGCTGGGCAGTTCGGGAACAGGGCGGGCTACTGTGGTTGTCATCGGTGGGGCGGCAGAGTCTTTGAAATCGAAACCGGGAAAGTATCGGTTGACTTTGAAAGACAGGAAGGGATTTGTTAAGCTGGCCCTTAAAAATGGGTAAGTTTAGCTTTAAAAATAAATAAAAATTGCAACGATGCTCCCATTAACAAAATTAAAATCTTAACCTGTTAAAAGTTCCTGTACGCGTTTACAAAAGATTTATTTTTTAAGTTATTCACCCATAGTTTTTTTTATTCCTAGAGCGTCTCTTGTTCCCGTGTTTTCGTTCGGCGAGAACGATATTTTCGACCAGTGGGAGAATCCTGAGGGTTCGCTGTTGCGCAAAATCCAGGATTTCTTCATGAGGGTGACAGGCATTGCTCCAGTCGTCCCTCTGGGCCGAGGGATCTTCCAGTACTCATTCGGGGCGCTACCGAGGAGAACACCGGTCACCACCGTGGGTGAGATACTGAAATTACTATTAGATCAGTAATTAATATAGGAGTAAACTTATTTTTGAACTTGGAGTATCTTTTATGATAATATTGATCAAGCTTTCATTAACCTGTTGCCTCGCTTTTCCAGTTGGCAAACCAATTGACGTGGAAAAAAACCCAAATCCCACCGAAGAACAAGTTAATGAACTACACGATCGATTTATTGCAAGTTTGAGATCTCTTTTCGACAATGAAAAGCTGAAATATGAGAAAAACGCCAAAGAAGTGACACTTGTTATAGAATAAAACTACATTTGAAATTCGATACTCCTATTCTATTACTATTAATTCTTATAACCCCGTGCGCATTGTCTAATTGCTCGTTTTGTGTGAATCAACCATCAGTTTTAGTTCCAGCGAGTGGGTAGCGATTGCTACCGAAGGTAAACAATTAATCGCAGCTGTAATGCACTGCAGTGTGATTAGCCATTCACAACATTTGCTCATACAATTATCAATCGATAAGGCTAGTCATGTTCTCAGCGGTTGGGCCTTTTTTTGTGATAATAAACGCTACCAGAGACTATACGTATACGGAGAGTGTGTGAGATCGGGGTTAGTCGATGTCGGACTTGTGACAAGTCAAGATAAGCCTACATCCTACGTTTAAGCAATTCACGTAAGTTTACATTTCAGTTAACATTAACTCTAGTCATTGCACTGCTATTATACATATTCTTATCTCCAACTCCAGAAGATATGACTTTCTGCCTTCGTGTATAGCTGCACCTTTAGTAGTACACTTACAGGGGTTCTTTAATTTAAAGTTACTTTCAAATCGAAGCTAATACGCTCCGATTCAATTTTTTATTTGTTCAGTTATGACTTTTCCACCCACATTCGGTACATAAATTACAAGATCAAATTTTATCGCTGCAATTATCAAACAATCAGACTGAAGTACAGCATGTCATTCCAATGACGGCCAACTATTTGTATCGTATTCTAGTATCAATCGCGCACTAGTTCATGACAGATCTATGTCAATGAATTTGTTTTTATCAGCTGATATATAAATTGATCACATTATCATTAATGGGCTGTTTACATTTTTTTTAATTTGGCCTGCTAAAACACGAGTTTCAAATATTCTGTTTGAACTTTTCAGAATGACTGTCATGGGAGTAGATTTTGCTCCCTTGGACCTACCAAAAGAGAGGCGCATCCAGACACTAGCGATATTTTGCTACTGCATCACATTCATCTTCGGCGCCCCAACCAGCTACGTCCTCCTCGGCTACATGATCTTCTACACACAATTCTACTGGCTCGCTCTCGCCTACATCGCGTTCTGTCTCGGAGAAAGAGGAATCGCTACGCGCGGAGGCCGTTCGATCATGTGGGTGCGCCGTTGGAGGTGGTGGGAATACGTCCGAGACTTCTTCCCAACTGAACTGATCAAAACCGCCGACCTCGACCCACAGAAGAACTACTTGATCTGCGTCTTCCCCCACGGACTATTTTCTTTCGGTGCGTGTCTAGCTTTTGGCACCGAGGCGGTCGGGGTGGGTAAACTATTCCCGGGCATCCGGCCATCGCCGATCACCCTACATTCGAACTTCAAGCTGCCGATCGTCCGGGAGCTGATGCTCTCGATGGGAAGCTGCTCAGCGTCCAAGGAGAGCTTGAACTACCTGCTAAGTGACCCGGAAGGAGGCAGGGCTGCCGTTCTGATCGTTGGCGGAGCGGCGGAGTCGTTGTCGGCGAGGGCCAGGTCGTACAACTTGGTGTTGAAGGGGAGGAAGGGATTCGTGAAGCTAGCGCTCAGGAACGGGTGAGTCAGGAGCGATTTTTAACTCTTCTGTTGAAACATAGAATGGTTTATTATGGCTTTGACAGATATTAGTCATGTGCTTTTGTGTATCTCGGTGTCACATCGAAGTGAATTGTTTGAGTGTTTTTCTAAGTGAAATCTGCATAATATTTACAGATTAGAACTACTAATTAGCTATACTTGAAAGTAATCGCGTTTTCTTTGCGTCCCAGTTCGTCGCTCGTTCCCGCGTTCACGTTCGGGGAGAACGACCTGTACGACCAGTGGGCGAACCCTAAAGGGTCCTGGGTGCGCTGGTACCAGGACTTGTTCCGCAAGGTGACCGGTATCGCACCGGTCGTCCCGCTCGGTCGCGGCATCTTCCAGTACTCGTTCGGGTTCATCCCCAAGCGCACTCCCCTGCACGTTGTCGGTAAGTAGGCCACGCTTTGGTCGTTTCTCAGGTCAGAGCGCAAGTAAGTTGTGTTAAATACTAGGCGCGTAGTGTTAAATTATTGACCATTGTAGATCCCAACCTAACATATCGCAAAAAGAAAGATTTTTTATTGATCATGAAGTAAAGATTTGAGTATTTCTTGTAAATTGTAACCCTCTTTCTCCCACTCATCTCTCTACCACCCGATAAATATCTCTCGATGAATTCGAGTCGAGATTTAGTGTTCACACAAATGTCTTCTGGTTAACCCGTCTGACCTGTGGACCGCATTCAAAGAATGAACGAGAGTAAGCCAATATAATAAAATGTCACTCAATGGCTTAATGAATACGCTTCGCTCGTTTTCTCACTATTATTTGGGTCCCACAAGGCCTCTTGCCCACCAAAACCAGATCAAAGTTGTTTCCATTAATTCTCAGCAACAAATAAAATTTTCTTTCAGTTGGGAAACCGATGTCGGTGGAAAAAACGGCCGAGCCAACACAAGAACAGATTGACTCTCTTCATCACCGCTTCATCGAAAACTTGACTCAGCTTTTTGATGAGCAAAAACACAAATACCTCGAAGATGCCGAAAACGTGAAACTTGTAATTGAGTAGGCACAATTTGCCGAACGAAAGCTTTGTCCTTTTTGTATGGGCGAGTGATTTTTGTATTAAAACTTAAAACTTAAAAATATATAGTATATATGTTATGAAACCAATAATGAATGATTGTAAATCAAGGACCTCAGGCCTATCGGCTAAATGATGATACATTATCCAAATCATATATTAAAAGGAAATTCTGGAATAATCATGTCAATTGGAAACATCTATTGACACTCAAATACAATTAAAGAAGTAATCTGCATTGTATAAACTCATAATTCTCCCTTGATTGGTCCCATCAACTGAGAAATAACGAGAAGACACCGGTTTGCATGATACCATGATACCAGGGTCGAAGCGGTTATCTCCACGGTTGTTAGGAACGAGAGAAGTCTCAATACGTCACTCTTTCGGTTTCACGATTGTAATTGAATGCTCAAGCCAGAAAATGTTAGTCGGCCAAGGCATGTGATCTGAACCAGCTAATCTTGACAGAGTATAGAGCCACCACACTGCTAAAAAGTAAGTTTAGAAGTTAGTCCTAGGTAAATATTTGAATATTAGACATAACTTTTGATGATATTACGCGGAACAATACTGAGCGTAAGATTGTCAATAAGGAAATAAAAAGTATAACAAAGATAATTCATAATTAGCAATATTTCGAAATTCACTGTGAAATGCAAATAACTCAATGCACAATTTGTTTCAATCAGAATGAAGATCTTGGGGGTGGAATACGCTCCTCTCCACGTGCCCCTGAAGCGCCGGCTCGAAACTCTGGCTGCGTTGGGATACTTCTGCTGTTTGACGGTTGTAGGCCCAATCTCCACAATCATCTTAGTTTACACGCTTTTCTTCACCTCTTACTTCTGGCTCGGGCTGATCTACATTGCCTACGCCTACGGCCAAGGGAACGTGGCTTCAAAAGGCTCGAAGGCTTCAAAGTGGGTGAGAGAATGGGCGTGGTGGCGTCACTACAGAGATTTCTTCCCTGCGAAAATGTTCAAGACAGCCGAACTAGATCCGAAACAGAATTACGTCCTCGGGGTGTTTCCCCATGGTCTCCTCTCGTCTGGAGCGGGGCTCAGTTTTGGAACCGAGGCGTTAGGAGTAAGCAAAGTTTTCCCAGGAATCCGTCCCTCTATAATCACGCTGGATTCAAATTTCAAAATGCCCGTGATCCGGGAATTGCTGCTATCGCTCGGATCCTGCTCGGCATCCAAGGAGAGCCTGGACTTCTTGCTAAGTGATCCTTCAGGAGGAAGAGCAGCGGTGCTTATTATAGGTGGAGCTGCCGAATCGCTCAGATGTCGTCCAGGATCGTTTCATATTGTGCTGAAGAACAGGAAAGGGTTCGTCAAACTGGCGATAAAAAATGGGTGAGTTATAGAAAAATTTTGACCGTGTTAACATTGAAAGCTATAGGACATGGGTAAGTGTGTTTTTAAATATCAGTATCACTGATAGCCGTGGATTTGCAGATGGCCTTTGTTACTTGTTATATAAGCTTGATTATTGCATCGGAAATCTATCGCATATGAATTTTAGGCAAGGCCAGGCTCACCCTAGCCGACCTTAGCGTGATAATTATAAGATAGTGTTTGAAAAGAGTGGCTGAAAATATATTTTTTGTAGATAAAATTGTAGAAAAGTCAAGTTCAAGTCTCGGAATAAAATAATTGTCAACTCCCGATAAATTAAAAAATATATATCTGTCTAACAGCATATCAATAGTAATTTCTAATCATGTAACCAAAAGTCAAATACCAAATCTACACGGACTAAACCCGACAATACGCTCATAAGACTTTGATTTGATATTAGAATCACACAATTTTATTAAAAATATAGCCTTATAAGTCAAGATCGTCAGTATAATCATGCTTTTCATTATCATGATGACCAAACGATTCGAAAAACCACGGAATAAAGTCAAAACCAACGTGCTGATGAATATTCGGGGCTAATCTTAAATGTGTCATCTCGGCAAGATGATTGACACGTTTTTAATTGACCTTTTAATATATATCAGGATACAGCCGAAATGTGCTATTAACACGGTTACCTTAATTTTTTTGTAATCCTATAAGGATATTAAGCCGATCTGTCCCGTCAGAAATAGTCACCATAACAGAATTGGGCAAAACGTATCAACATTCATCTTTCATGACTCAATTTCCACATAAATACTATTTAAAAAAAGAGATTCTATGTCCTCGCAAAACTCGCCCACGTATCTAGCTGCAAGGTTTCTGTTGTCGACAGTGCGTCGCTCGTCCCTGTGTTCGTGTTCGGGGAGAATGAGCTCTATGACCAGGTGGCGAACCCCGAGGGTTCCTGGCTGCGCTGGGCGCAGGAAGTGTGCAGGAAGTACACCGGCATCGCGCCCATCGTCATCGTGGGCCGCGGCCTCTTCCAGTACACGTACGGCCTGATGCCGAGGAGGAAGCCTCTCAACCTAGTCGGTACGCTATGCATCATTTGCATCCTGGCTCTCACGTGACATACAGTAAGCAGTCTTCGTGGCTGCCGGGGCTTTCTACAGTTTTGGGTGTTGTTGTTATTTTGTTTTTCGACCAGTATCTTTGCCGTAAGGATTTTATGAAAAAAAAATCTGTCCACAAATATTCGCCTAGACATCATCACTTCACTAATTACAATCATCCCATTTAAACTGATAGTTGCTCTTAAGAAAATTAGTGTTCGTTCCTCATGCGACGAGTGAATTTTCCTTAGTCTACCCCCTTATTTCTTTTTTCGCGCTTGGAGCTCTTTGGTCTGGGTGGTCCCAAAACAACTTCGGTTTTCTGTTCTTTGTTGGTTTATAAACTGCTGCATTCTAGAGTTATTAAAGGTGTCTAAAATCTTTATTTAGATGAGGTTTTATTTTTCAATTTTTCAGCCATTTGATATAAGGGTTACATTGTGAGTTATGTCGGGAGCTTTAAGATTAACAATCAAATAAAAAATATTAGAGGGGTTCACGAAACTTGTCAATACTTTTAAGTAGCGACGTTCGATTTCCTGTTAAACCCTATATTGAATTACTGTTCCCCAAAAAAACTCACAAAAAATGTTGACAAAATAATTTTGGAGCTTCAGCTATTTTGTTACATCTCTTTCTAGTGGGGAAGCCAATAAAAACCGAAAAGGTGTCGGAACCGACGCAGTCACAAATTGACACGCTTCATAAAAAGTTTGTCGATAGCCTGAAGAAATTATTCGAAGAGCAGAAACACAAATACTGCGAAAATCCTGATGACATAGAGCTGGTCATTGGATGAACGATGAACACAACAGAGCATTAAATTAAAATGTAAAAAAAACACTTTTATAGTAAGTACTTGATTCACACTGAGCATTATATCTTAATAATGGATATACCTAATAGCTGCATCATCTAACGATCATTCAATTGAATAAAGGTTTTGCCACATCGCACTGAGCGGCTCGTTGATCAGAGAATTTTGGCAGAAGTAGATCGCTGCCGACAAACCGACGCTGCTGACAACGCCGACTGCAACCCCACATCGTCGCAGCACCTGCCGAACACACAGTCAATTATCACATTGACCAGTCTCGCCATATCAAATACAAGATATTGTAAAATGCAAACATGCAGAAATCTTGTTCTTTGTATTACCTTGTCCTGCCACTTCTTGTTGTCGATGCACTGATGGTAACGCATGTCTGAGAATGTCACCGAGCAGTAGAGGGGCACCCACGTGTTCGGAAGCAGCCAGTTCAGCCAGTCGTCGAGCTTCTTGCGGATCATAAACGACTTGCGAGTGACCAGATCGCGCATCTGAAATTATGTCATTTATCAATAAGAAAAGACAATAACTATTTCGCCAGCGGGATAAATATTTAATCTATGGAGAATCGAGCCATGCTGAGATTTCCTTTGCGTTGACGCCATATATAAGAAAATAGAAATAATTGATTATTAATACATCCAATAAGAATTCATTCAATATTACCCACTATACCAACATTTTAAGATTATTCTCATTAACCTCACCTCAACGTAGTTATACAGCGCCAGATCGCAAATCGCCTCGGCGTCTTTATTTCTGCGTGCGGTAAACTCCCTCAGTGCCAAAGCCAAATTGTCATCGTACTGTGCCATCAGTTGATCGAGAAGAAGGACGTCTTCAAAGCCCTGCAGCCAACGAAGAGTATTTTGCAATCAGCTAGGCGAAGGGAAGGATGGGTTAAAAACATCAGCAATAAACTAACAAGGTAATAGGCAATGCTATTCGAGTAGATGGAGGTGCTATCCTGTAAAGATCGTGATTTCTTTATGAAAACGGGCAGGGGGGTAACCTAACGCCAAGAAATGGGGTTCTCAAAGCCTTTCAATTGATTAAATAATGTCTAGCAATCCATCCGAAAAGCTTGTTACCCCAGGGCGTTGTCCTTGAAGATAATAAACAGTTAGAAGCTTTCTAAATGCGCCCTTGATTTCGCTTTTCACTCACGGCGTTCATCCCCTGGCCGTAAAACGGCACCATCGCGTGAGCCGCGTCGCCGATGATGACCGCTTTATCGGCGACGTGATACGGCCGGCATTTGATCGAGACCAGCGGCGACGGTTTCGTGCCGAAGAAGTCCGCCAACAGCCGATCTTTGCCGATCAGCGGAATCGCGTCCGGGAAGTTGCTCGTGAAAAACTGGACGAGACGCTCAGGGGTGTCCAGTGTTTGGAAGTCTCGGAACGGCATGAAGAGAGTGACGGTCCACGACTGGTCTTGGTTGGGCAGGGCGATCATCATGAACGTCCCTCGTGGCCAGATGTGCAAGTAGTTCTTCTTCATGGCGAACTGCAACAGCAAAGAAACGGTGTGTTACAATAGCTTTCTTGCAAATTGGGACTATTTTGATACTGCGAACCCAAAAAAAGCCAAAAACATGCTGGTTTTCCGAGTCGAAGTCCTCGCTTTGTCCATCTAACACTAACTAATTCCGTGCATTACGCTAGCGTTAACAGGGTGCAACCGTGCAACGTACATCGCCGGTGTGAGTAGGCGGAATGCAGAGCTCGAGGTATCCGTGTTCGATGTACGTCTGGCTGAAATCGAACATGGGCTGCTTCATCATTTGCCGGCGAATGGCGGAGAAGGCTCCGTCGGCTCCGATTATCAGATCCGCGTTGTAGTCAATAAGGACGTCGCCTTTGGTGCTGCAGACGAACAAGATCAAGATCAAAGGGTTAGAGTTAACGATTAGATGTGTCCGTATTATTGCAGCAACACAATTAGTAGAAATTATCAATGGAGCCGGTATTTTTGCAATTTAATTGTTAGGCACTTGATTTTCATTGACACTTACGTAAGCTGGAATGTCATTTGTCCTTCCTCGAGATTTGCGGTTACGAGTTTGTGATTGAAATGAAGATTCACGTTGGGTAACTTTTCCGCAGCTGTATAACAAGAAAATGACCGATCATGTTAATTTAAACAAAAATATGCATCTGATAACATTTTAGACGAAACATGGAGGAAAATATAAAATCAGGGTCTTAAAGAGTTAGTTTATGCCCATTTTCATCTTGGTCCCAACTTCAATTGGCTATAACCGTGAAAAATTAGATTAATTGCGTAACTCTACTATAAGACGTTTGCCATGCCCAGTTATTTGTTAATAGAGATAGTATATTATAGTGTCATTTGGGCCTAAACTGACCAGGGTGCAGCTGGCGGCAAGAACCCCTGGAATTCCTTTGCCGGTACCATGTCAATTCACAGACCAAACTAAGCAGCTTTCTGAATTCCATGTCAATTAAACATTCAGAACGACAAGTTTGCTTGATTTAGAATTGCTAGCTCTTACTATAGTAGTCAAAATGCTTCTTTTCTCTTAATTATGTTAGTGCAGTATCAAATTTCCAACCTTCCAGCAGCGTTTCGTTGAGAAATTTCCGGCCGACCGAGTAAATACTCTGCTTGGTCTTCTTGTCGTAGGGGATGGGGTGCAAGGCTCCACCGCTGGTGTGGATCATGCGGCTGGACATCGGGATGCCGTGGGCCATCATTTTGTCTTCGAGCCCCACTACTTTGAGCGCGGCTCGGGCCCGGTTTGACATCGACAAGTTGATGGACCGACCCTTCACTTGCTCGATCAGGCGGATATCTGCAGCGAAAAAGTTAGTTGTTTGGTATTTTCACAGTTAGGGGACGCCCAAGCATCCTCCGTGAGGCTTGGGCGTGTGTCCCTGAAACTGAATCATGGACAGAATTATGTCTGTGAGAAAGCAGCTAAACGGACAAGAGAATTCGTGTGCTAAATAAATTTTATGAATGCTTTAAATATTTCTCACAACTCACTTAAAAACTAACTCAGTCCAAAAAACGGTTGAATTTAGTTTAGTTATAGCGTGACTGGTAAATCTTTGTAGACTTTTAAAATTTTCGCCAGTTTTCTTCATTTCTCTGAAGGAGATGACGCCCGAAGGGCCACTACAGTGATCATATTATGGAAGGGCCCGAGATGTACACATGCAAGTATACATATCCATTTCCAATTAAATATATTTAATCTCGTCTTACTGATCCAAAAAGATTGTAACGTCAATCGAAAAAAAACCGCACTTCTTGCTTCCATGCATTACAGTGCAGTTTACAAATTCAACCTAAATTTAATCTCAATACTCAGTATTATTATAAATTATTGGATGTCGACGATGCAACACTTGTCTTCAACATTCTTAACGCAGACTTGTGTGCTACACATTAGTAATTCAATGGCCAAAATCATGTTTCATTTTTATTTGCAAGAAAAAAACAAATACCTTCTCGAAACTCGTAGAGATGAACTTCGTGTCCTCGTTGGGCAAAAAACAGCGCACTCAATGACCCAACCTGGAAATAAGAAGTTATCTTATTGATTTCACTAATTTTTCCCGACATCTTCAACTTGAGACAAGAACAAGCAAGCCTTAAACTAGACAACCTTGGTGCTCAGAATCCTGCATTTTTCAGATTTAGTGTAAGTGTATCTTGTACATTTTTTTTTCATTCGGTGAGGCTTAACGTATTAACGAGATTTTCAAGACTTCTCGGAAAGAAGCATAACAGGATCGAATGGGCGTTTCGTGAAGATATCGATGTATTTTATTATTAGTTCGTGTTGATACTTCGTGCAACATTGTTGGAAGTTGGTATATTAGGTTTGTCTGCACTCGACAGTAATCTGCGATAGTATTTCTGTGCGATCTGCATCATTCAATTACTCCCCGGGGAGTTGCCAAGGGCAACGAGCATCAAATGTCAACTCCCAGACTTTGTATTTTGATACGGCACCCAAAAAAAGACAAAATCTTAAATTTCACTCAAGGACGAAAGTAATTCAATATCATATATTATTATTATTATACAAGTAGATAGTTCTATTTTCCTTCTGTGGAAACCACAATTTGATTTGGATGCTAATTGGTTATAAGTTTGTGCCACAATTAAAATTATTGCATCATGTCAATATACATTTCTCTCAAATCCTTTTAAATATTATATTTTTATATCCATCTGGGTCAAAAAGAACACGAAAATCAACGGTCAATGAGTAAATTTACACGAAAGAAAATTAATTGTATTTTTAATAGGTGGTTGTAATTAATTCCACAACGCGTTAGTCCTGTGCAACTCGAGTCATTCAATCATAGATTATCCAGAAATGCAAGAATTATTATTGAATAGTTGTACAGTAAACTTCGTTCTTTGCCAGATAAGAAGCAACTGCGAATTAAAAAAAAGTGAATTGCGCATTATTTTAGCAATTTAGAAGTACCCTGAGCCTAGGGGTCACTCGGTTACTAGAATCATGTAATTGCTCATGAATGAACAGTGAACACTAGGATGATAGTGCAAGAAAATGACGCTAAGACGCTGATCAGGCGAAATTTTCGTACTATCTTAAAATGTGTAGACCATGGAATAGGCAAAAGTAATTAGGGGTAGCTCAGGGGTAAGGGAACAAATTGCCAAAATCTAAGAATGGTTTTACGTTATATAGGAACAAGATGGAACTATTTCCAGCCGCTAACACGAATTTCAATAATAAATAATATGTTCATATATACACCTGAGAAAAAAATTGTAGAATTTTTTTTATTTATAAATATATACCTACTATACTCGAGCTATCTATATCTTCCAAGATATACTGTATTTTTTAGGATAACTTTATGCCTTTATAGCAAGATTTTTTTTTTCAAGAAGTGAAGAAAGACTTCTTTTTTCAAGTAATTATTTATATTTTTTGGTATATTTTTAGTGAAAAAAAAGTAAAATATTAAAATCATTGTTCACCAATCCTCCCCCAACGATGGCAACTTTCAGCTGCTTCTTCTCCATCGGTGAAGTTACGGTGACAACTCGGTGAAAACTTGGCAGCAACTCGGTGAGAGTTCGGTGAGGTGTTCGCTGGTGCCTGACTGTTCGTGCGACTGATCAACCCCTCGCACGCTGACGTACTGTCCACAACGGCGTCCTCCTGCTCGCCGAGCGTACTCCGCTACTCTCGGGTGAAAAGCGCAAACCCGGTTATGTAACCAACTCGGCGACAAGACCAGCGTGGGGCACACTTTAACACGATGGGTAGTACACTATACACACTCGAGAATCCCTGCATTATATAACCATTCTTACGTAATTATCGAAATCTCGTTTTTTTTTCGCACGTGTGAACTGGTCCAGCTCAATCGTTGATCCTTGAAATCGGTCCAAATGGATGCACGATGGAAAAAAAACCAAAGTGATTCCATCCCTCAAACTTGCATGTTGTCTTTAAAGTTGTCTTTTTTGAATCTGGTAAACATTGCGGCAATTCGAATGCTGTGCGGACATCAAATCATGGATCCAATTGAGAGAACTTTAATTGTCTCATCCATCACGAATACAAGGTCAATCAGATCAAAAGATCCCAATCAATTAAATGTTTGCAAGTCATTAGGCATCTCAAAACACACCACATCGCTAAACCAGCGACGCCGACGCCGACGCCGACGCCGAAACTCAACGAGCTGCACCGACGGCCGGCAGATCCCACCACCGACGTCCACGGCGCCCACCGGCGAAACCATGCTAACACAACTCCTCCCGAAATCACCGACGCCCGCCAGATGTCAGGGTAATTCACCAAAAAAAAAAAAAAATCTCCACGTGTGTGTGGCGGAGAGAGAGTGATTCACATCGAGTACGTACCGCGAGCGAGTGGAGAAGGAAGGAAGTGAGACGACGTCGTCGTTGACGATAAAGAGACACGGTGCGGGCGACGCGTTGCCTGTGCCATGGCACGCTCGTGGCCTCCTCGGCTCCTAGTGGGCTTGCTCGTGGGGTTGGCGGTGTTCGGGGGTACGGCGACGGCGGCGAGAGATAAGAAACCGGCGGCGGCGGCGGCGACGGCGACGACGGGCGGTGCGGCGGGCGGCACCGGTGCTCCAGCGAAAGAAGTGGAGTCAGTTATCGAAGAAGTGACCACGAAACAGCTAGAGCGCGTGTTGAACGAGAAGGACTTTGTGGCAGTGTTCTGGTGTAAGTGGGACTGCTGATGAGTGTAAGGGTGTGTGATCGTTATTGTGAGTGTGAGTCTCTATATATCTATCTCTCTCGTGGTTTCAAATGCGAGCGACGTGGACGAAGAAGTGACGGCAACGTGCTCGAGGATTGATACGCGACTGCTGCATGGGATTTGAACTGGAACTGTGTCTTGGACATCATGAGTCACCCGAGGCATGAGTCGCGACTTGCGATGCATTGATCAACATGCGTTGGTCGTCCGTTGCGATGAGTTGGGGATGATGTGTGCACATTAATCATTAATTCGGTTTGCCAAGGAATTTCATGTTTCCTCGCTTGAGGTTGTGAAACTTGCTGAAATTATTAATGCATTTGATCAACACGTTCGTTGGTAACACGATGTCATGCTGGCTTGACCGAGTTTAATTTTATAACCGTAAGCGAGCCTTCAAATCATACCGAAATTTTAACAAATTAATCGTTTCTCTTTTAACGATCTTGTACCTTTGACTGTAAGCTAACCCCACTTTAATGATCAATTCCATCGTCAATTTTAACATCACAGGACCATCCAAAATTCGAGTCACCAACCATTTGCGTGTCACTAACCTATAAGTAACCTTCGGCAAAAGAAATATCCCCACTACTCATGGCGGCATTCTAGGTGAGTGAAAAACAGATTTAAAATAATCAAGGTGATGTCGCCTGTTGGTATTGTTGTATATATTTGTAGTCTCGCACAAGCGTATTGTTTTCGCAATCGGCTGACGGTGACGAAGTTGTTGTCTGGCATCTCTGAGCGTGCGGGGGTGCGACTGCGTTTGTCCAGAGCGGCCAGCCAATGGGGCCCAGGCCTGGCCGTGTACCCGGGACGCGAACACTCTCCGCTCGCTTGCGGGGCTCTCGGACATTTGAACGCAAGCTCCGCTTTTAGAATTGGTAGAGCTATTTTGGCAATGGTTCGCGCTTCGTGCTCGTCCGCCCGGTCGTTTGGTACAGTGCTCCACATAACAAATGATTAAATTCTACAATACAAATTAACATTTCGCACCGAATCCTTGATCTAAACCGGGTGCGCTGATACCCAATCCGATCTCGCGAGGGATGCCAGACGCCGGTTCCGAGCCGTGCTCAACAAAGGCGTCGTTGTTTTCCACTTCCGTGAGAAAGAATGGAATGATCTCTAGCTTGCGAATGACTGAGTTTTCCTTGGATTCGGTTCCTTTTTTCCCGCGGCTAGCGGTTGGATACCCGATGTTTGGGTGGGTCATATTTAGAGATCAGTCAAACTTTTGGAAGTCGGACGTTCTCGGACTAAAAGCAGCGTGAAGAGTAATTAAAATCTAATTTAAGCCTGTGAGTTTATATCTTTGTGTCTAAGTGTACAATGGGGTCTACTAAAATGAAGATGTACTCTAATTGACGATCGGCACGTCGCGCTATGGTTTAAATGAGACTAGCAATCTCGGACCAAAGCCAAACAAAATCGCTGAGGAAATTCTGTCTAGCTTCTACATTGCATCAATTTTAAGTCTCGCGGAAATTTCTGTTTGAATCCGTCAAACATTTATATGGGTCCTCTCATAACCTACTTTAAGATAGCAAAGAAAAAAACGAACAATGGGAAACGTTCATTGGGACATGTGAAAATTCTGTATAACAAGATGTTTATTTTTCTTAAGATCTCCAAAAACATCCCTGGCCTCTTCGCGCCGTCTAAAAGGAACGTAAATTTGACCAAAATGCATTAAAACGAATAGGGTCTCGAACTATAAGTATGATAGTTCAAATGAAATCACCTCTCTGTCTTCCCATCGACGCGTGGTCAGGCCAATGATGAAACTTACCAAATCAGAATTAAGTCCAAGTAACTAGTACCTGATTAAATATAGACAACCTAATTGGCACTTGCTGTAAAAACATTTACTCTCTTACATAGTACACACGTCATTTTATTTCCAAAGTCATCGGCTGAATTCCGAGAACCAACATGATTGACAAGCAGCTAGCAATCTCGCACGGTGCTAGCGTCATCATGAAGAGAGGTAACATCTTTAAACACAGACAGCCAAACAAAAGAACGCAAAATGATGTGAAATGAGCGCAATCCTGCCGCCGAGGAGAATATTGTCACCGAATCACTACGCGACTATATTTTTAGTGGCGGCATCGTCCAGGGAATGCTTTCGAGTACTTTTCGAAACTCGGCCCCGCGATCTTACTGCCAAGTCAAAAACATTTCAACCCAATCAATCTAAAAATAATTCAATTAATTTCTCACTTCGGAAATTAACCGTTAAAAATTGTCGCCCGTGTTCAGATGAAAGAGTTTGAGACAATGCGAGCAGTGCGGGACGTAGTGCAGCCACCGACCGCCCGAGATGATTCTCAGGTGCAGAGTAGTAAACTCGCAAACTAGACTCAGCGCTCCGCTATTCTCAGGATACCCATCTCCTAAAATGGATGGTCGGGCGCGCGTTCAAAATGGCGCCGGAGCGTATCGCGACGTCTCGACTGGCCCCGTTCACGTCACCAGTTTAATGTCTATTGGCTATTCCATTACATATGGTCGGCGAAAACATAAACATGAGAAAGCAAAACACATATCATGATTATTATTGGGAGAGTGCGGCTACCGCGCTCTCTTGTGCCGGCGAGAACAGATCCATTCGATTTGGAGTGAGGTCCGAATTGTGACCTGTTAAAAATAGAATATCGCAATGCCACGTTGGTGTTGGGCGGCGCGCTAACACGTGTTGCATCCCAACCACATGGCGTAAACGCACTCGAAATATCGGACACGCACGGTTAGCGTCGCGAAATATCGAAAAGCACTCAATTTCATGCTTGAACCAAGAAACAATTGATTTGGGATTAATTATTTTGTACCAATATAACAGTCGAGATTTTCAAAACATCTTATTTAGTTAAATGACTTGGGGTGCAAATGGAGTGGTCATATGAAAATATATTATCTGTTAAATCACCCATTACCCAAGCCCATTGAAATATCGCCATGACCCAAAAAACAAGATAAAATACCTCGCAGACCCATTTAACTTATTTAATTGTATCCTCATGGGTGGCATTTTATTTCAGTCAAAGTAGCTCCTCATTTCCCGCGTTTGCTATCTCAACGTAAAAAGTCCATTTAAGTTACTTTATACCTCCCGAATCTATCTTCTTACATATAAGACTCTAGGGAATCAACCTTGGGGGGTGGCGTTGGTTAGTAGGGTAGATTTACAGAAGTTTCTCATTATCCCACCACTGCCACCAAGTGTGACCATCTCAGAATATTTTTTACCAGCCGAGCAGGACAGGACGCAACGTGCACGAGAGGCATTACGTCTCACTATCCTCCCACGCGTACACGTCAATTTCCATGATGTTCACGCGAGGAAGGAATCTTGGCACGAGGGAATCATCATCATATTTCAAGCGCACATGGATGGAACTCACAAGTTCATGGGTTGATGACTGATTATTTGTTTTCTTTTTTGCCCCACAGATGCGAGAAGCTGCTTAACGTGTGATAAAGTGTTAGCTGAGCTGGAGAAGATAGACGACGATACTGACACATTCGGCGTCGACTTTGTCAAAATCAACGACAAGCGCCTAGCCAAACATTATGGCATCAAAACCTTTCCTGCCCTCACTTATTTCAGGGAGAAAGAACCGATCATCTACGAAGGTAGGTGTGCAATGACCTAACTCCATCAGACAAAAAATGTGTCGTACCAGACCACGTCTCAATGTGGGGATTCTGCTGTCAAACTGCCAGGATTAGTATAAGTCTCTTTCAGAGATTGAATATAGATTTGAGGATATTTCACGCGTTCGAAGTAATTTAAGACCTCTTAACCTTGACCTTATAAATTAAGTGGGAGCAATCATCAGATTCAAAAGATGTTGTATCAACCGGATCATTTTTATATACAGAATTTAAAAGTTCATTGGGCTAGAATTGGTTTCTGAGATATAAGTCTCAATAGCCATGACCTATTTCAAGTAGTAAATATAGGAAAGGCTTTTGAGCCAAACCGAAAAGATACAGAATAATGATAAATCTCAAAAAAGTTAATACGAAGAAGAAATCTGTGATGAAACATCGTTACAAAATCCACGCATTTAGCTATTGTTTTGTTAACCATCTAAATTATTCTTGTTCCAATTATGATCAATATCACTGTGCGTTTCAGGGGACCTGATGGATGAGGAAAATGTCCTCGATTTCCTGACAAGTTTAGAAGCAATGGATTTGCCTGACAGAATAGAGGAGGTGAATGCGAGGATCCTGAAGAAGATAGTTGACGACACTGACTACGTAGCCGTACTATTCTGTAAGTCATCCTGGGTCCATCTCCACAATCATAAATCAACAACAAAAAAAAACACGGTTCAATGTCATCCCTGTCATCATCTACCGATACTTCCTCCAAGCACATTCTGTGTAACACTGAACGTGAAAACGTAAAACCGATTGACAGTGTTTTGTCTGAATAGGTCCCGATGCGAAGACATGTCCACCAAACACGCAGAGTGAGTAATTCCACAACAGCATACCAGCCCACATGAGCTTCTTGCCTATTGCAATTAATCAAATATGCTTCTTCCTACATTGTGATACTTACCGTATATACATAACACAAACACCTTCTTGTAGTAATTACCGATACTCACACCACCTTATCTGTTGCAATTAACGTGATTTATTTTAGTTATGGTATTATAGATTTTATAGAAATCAACATGAAATAGCTGAGCTCATTTTACATGTTTTATTTGAATCATGGGTACCTAGTTTGTTGTTCTTAATTTCAGATATAATTTCAGTTCTATACATCCTTAAAGATCTTTGGCATAGTGAATCTAACATTGGTTGAGAGTGCTTGTCTAGTGGTCATGGTTCTATTTTTAGCACATAAACTAAGATAAGTAAATCAATTGGTTAAACGCTTTGAGGAATTTTTCCATTGTTTTCTTTTTAACAAAGTTTTCTTTTTAACAGTTGGTGTAAATATTATTGATTTTTGTTAACAAAATTTTGTGGTGTGATAAGCACCTAACACAAATTAAACGATATGCTGACTAGGCTGGCTCAAAACCTGGACACATGTCAATATTTTTTAAAATTTTGCCTATACGAGATGATATATTTAGTCGTCCATTCATTGGCTGCAGTTTTCAACAACTGCTTCATTTCACTTTTGTTCTGACGTAAATGGCACATCGTGAATGAAACCGATTCAAGAAAATGCAGAAAATACGTCACAGTCGAAATTACGAGCCAAATACAAAGAGAAAATAATTTCTTGGACAAACAACGATGTGGTCCAAACAAAGCGTGCCCAAAAATACGTGTCAAGAAGGCAAAATATAAATTTTGTCAATTGCACATTAGCAGCCAAGCAGTGAATTTGGTGCCTTAGGCAATTCTTAACGTTACGATGATCTTAATTTAGCAATAGCGTCTAGGTTCAAGGTGTGGAATGAAGGAGTAAGCGAGGCGTGTGCTGGGAGAAGAAATAACCATTTTGGCAGGCTCACCTCATTATGTGATACTTGCTTCATCCTCCTTACTATGCTAAAGCAGATCCTTTTGTCTGGACGAAATAGAGCCAAGATAATTACTTAGGCACTTGCCTAGGATGCATTGCAGACAATCTCGTCCCACCTCGTTTCAATGTATCATAAAATCACGCGGCAATTTTATCTAAAGGGCAAAACAAGAAACTTAAGTTTGAAACGCACCCATGTTCATTTGAATAAACTACAAGTTTTTCAAGCTGCGAATGCAAGTAAATAAATTGTAATGCATTATTTCAGACAAACCGGAATGCAAGAAATGCGCCAAAGCGTTGCTGGAACTGGAGAACATCGACGATGAAGCAGACCAGCTCGGGATCGGATTCGTTAAGATTGCCGACGAGAGTTTGGCAGAAGAATACAACCTGGGAAGTCTGCCGGCTCTGGTTTACTATCGGCACCAAATACCCATCATTTACCAAAGTACGGTACCTTACCTACCACAGCAATGCAATGCAAAGACATTTTCTTACAATCAGAACTGAATTATACTAACATCAAGTCTGAATATTAATCCGCTCAATTCAATCAGACCATGCCGTCAAAAATCCACAAAAAAATATAGACTGCCAAAATTCTCTATTGGATATTTAAATTTTCTTAAAAATTGACTTTCGAATGGAGATACGGGGACCACCAGACTTTGTTTTTGCATTGTACTCTCGGCTCATTATTTCAAAATATTCTGCTGAAACTAATCTTATCGATGTCCAGGTGAGCTGACCCGCGAGGAAGACGTCCTCGAATGGCTGGTCCAGAACAAGTCAACCGGTGACGAGGAAGATGTGATTGAAGACGTCACCGCTAAAACACTGGAAACTTTGATTGGATCCATCGACAATCTGGTGGTACTCTTCTGTAAGTTAACACACCACAACAGCTGGTTCGTTTCTCTGAATTGTTTACGCGAGCCATCGTTTATGAGCTTGTCGTCATCAACGTAACGTGGATAAAGGCTATTAATATGTTGCTCTCCACTCGTCAGTTTTTGAAAATGTCTGTGAAAACTGCAAACTGCAAACACAAAACATCTCTGATATTATCTTTCTCACCACAAGCAGAGATGAGCTCGTATTCCGTTGTTTCACTATTTTCACTACATTTTCTAGCCTCTAAAATGAAAAGCGTTGTTAATTGTCTACTTTCCCGACATGGGGTTTGCAGCTAAATGGAGGAGCCAGGTATTTTAGAAAGTAAGCAATCCTACGTCGGGGTGATCGAAAATTGCAAAAATAAGTTCACACCTTACTAGTGATGTGAGCTTGAAAAGTTTTCAATGAAAAGTTTGAAAAGTTTCAATGAAATTTGAAACTTTTCAAAAAAGTTGTGAAAAGTTTGCAAATTTTGAAAAGTTTTGTTATTCAGTTGGTAGGTACTATGGTAATTCATCCCCAACTAATTTGCCAGTGCATGGAAGGCAGTACCAGGGATAGTTTTGAAGGCTGTGGGAGTGGGGGACACTTTGAGATTATGTATATTACAGCAGTGTGATTACAGATTAGTGTTTATAGCTTATAGCATACTGGTCACACTCGTGACTCGACTACAAACTGATGTGCACTGTATGGTTTTTGGTGTTACCTCAACTGTGTCTTTATGGCTGATAGTTAATGTAACAATGTCTGTTTCGGGGAAGAGACCCAGGCTAACAAAAGTACAAGACCACTTCCATGAGGTCTTGGCAAGTTCGAGCAAATCCCCAAGCAAAGTGGCTTGCAATTACTGCAAGTGGGCAACATCAGTCAATGCATGGCAATGCATGGCAAAATTGCTTCTAAAATTTTCTAGTGATTGAAAAGTTTACTGCAGTTCACTCCCAACTACAGTTATTTTCACTGGTTAGTGGTTAACCTTCGACCAACGAGATTTGGGCTGAATTGCAACGAAGAAACAAACTTTTCAACGGGTTGAAAAGTTTCATGAAAAGTTTCATGAAATTTTTCAACATTTTCAAAATTCGTGAAATTTTACATCACTACACCTTACTAATCTCAAAAAGAATATGTAGCTTTAGGTATACGGTATATATATAATATATATGAAAATATGCATATTGCCCCTTTTTAGATACAAGTATAGTATTCAAAATATTTAAATTTACCGCATGTTCGAGGGTATAATATCAAAAGCAGATTAGGTATTAGTCGATGTATGTAATATGTTTGGGGGTAGAAAATTGTAACTTTTACGGAAATAATTGATGATTGGGGATATTACTTTTTATGACTCGTGTATTTTCCTTATCTAAGCACGCTAATTAGAAAAAAACTATTTCAATTAAATGACATGAACTATTGCAATGAAAATTGAAAAACGACGAGGGCTATTTTCAATGAGAGAGTGATTGTGCTTGATTGTTTGAATTGACCAAGCACAACGCAATACTTTTGCAGACGACAACGACGACGAGGACTCGATGCAGGTGCTCGCCGAGCTGGAGACTATTGACGACGACTGCGACAAGCAGGGCATCCAGTTCGTGAAGATCGACGACGTGGCCGCCGCCAAGGAGTTCGGCATCGACGACGTGCCGGCGCTCGTCTACTTCGAGAAGGGCATCCCCAACGTGTACGACGGCGACATCGAGAACGAGGACGAGATCCTCGAGTGGCTCGTCGACCAACTGGAGAAGGACGAGATCGAGGACGTCACCGACGAGATGCTCGACAGGCTCATCAAGGATGGAAAGAACATGGCCGTGCTCTTTTGTGAGTTTTTTTTTACCTATAGGGGTGGGTATGTGTTGGATGAAATTTTACTGTTGAATGACAGTTAGATGGACGATTGCGCACGAAATTTTAAAAAGAAATCACTGATTTCCGTTGCAGTGCTGTAGACAGTTTCATCACATATTCATATTATTTAAAAAAACGACTTGGATTTCTATATCTGTACCTTCACAGTTGCATCACTGGAATTGAGATTTTAGATTCGAGCTTTATAGGATTCTGGACACAGAAATATGTTCCGAAAAATTCGGTAAACTCATAAGTATATCAAAGAATTGAATAAAATTGGTGGTGATTTTTTAATAAATCTGACACATGACACACATCGTCAATGAAAAAATGAAAGTTGTGAACGTGGATGAATATATGAGAGAGCAAAAAGATAATATCTCACGGCAAATCAGTTACACTCACAACACTAAATAGCAGCACATTTATCACAAACTTATTATAAGATCATTCATTTATTAGATAGGAATGTGAAGTAGTGTTGAAGAAGATTAGTATATAAGGGGACGATATGACAGACGGAAAGTTGTGGAAGCAGAGGAGAAACGTTGTAGGGATGGAATGAAGAGAAGACAAAGAAGACAGAGACTGGCTGCCATTTATACTTGTTTGAGCACCCTCTAACCTAGTGAAAACTAGGGAATGACAACAGAAAATCTAATTTGCAGACGACAACAACGACCGCAAGTCCCAGCGCGTGCTCAACGAACTCGAGAACATCGACGACGAGTGCGACGTGCTGGGCGTCGTGTTCGTCAAGATCGACAACAAGGAAGAGGCCAAGGAGTACGGCATCGAGAAGATCCCGGCGCTGATCTACTTCGAGAAGGGAATCCCCACGTCCTACGACGGCAACCTCGAGGAGGAGGACAAGGTGCTCACCTGGCTCGAGCACCAGACGAAGAGCGACGAGATTGAAGACATCACCGACGAAATGCTGGACATTCTCATCGACAAGATGCCCAACGTTGCTGTTTTGTTTTGTGAGTGTTTCCGTCTGAAAATTATTCGTTTGGCTTGCCGGATGGGAGAAAATTCAGGGTGTAGTGGAAGATTTCATGGTTTTGTTACGATGGGAAGCATTTAATGGTCCTGAGAAGGACCTAGTCGCCGAGTCGACCTTAAGTTCTGGACCACCAAATGCTGTCCATCGGAACAAAACCGCGAAACCATCCACTTCATCTATCCACGGCTCTGAAAGCCACCATCGAACCAAAGATAGCATGGTCATTGATAAGGAATCGGTGCCGTGATAACTTTATGCTAAAATTAATCAAGTAGTGATGATGGCGCCTTGCATTTTGTGAATTTTTGTAACATTGAAAAGCAGCAATTCCAGAGAAGAAAATATAACATTCACCTTGTCGAAAGCAGTTCGGTTTATTACCCAGCAACATTTTTAACTCACTACAACTAATTGCTTGTAATGTTACAAAGTAAAGATAGTAAATTTAGAAAACAAATTAAAATTCTTTTGTTACACTTAACAACACCAAGTTTAGACGAATGTTGCAAAATGAGTCACTGTGTGAACTAGATAGTTAGTATGCCAAAGTGTATGCAAGTATTCATCTTGTCTTGGCAATCATTTTATCTGAAATAGAGTCAGCTACTCTATTGTTGTTCTTGTGGTTTATTTATTCAGATGACAAGGATCAAAAGAAGAGCCAGAAAGTCTTGGCAGAGTTGGAGAACATCGATGACGAGTGCGATCAGAACGACATTGCGTTCGTCAAGATTGATAACGATGCCGAAGCGAAGGAATATGGAATCGACACGCTTCCTACACTCGTCTACTTTGAAAAGAGGATACCACACGTTTACGAAGGTATATATTAACCGTTGGTATTTTATTTTAGTAGTTTTGCTTGAAATTACAAGCTATACTAATAAAAGAGCAATTTTTAAGGGTGTGACGATTGGAATGGAGACACTGTTAAAATTACTTATTTTATTTAGAAACTTCTGAATTTCCACAAATAATTTGAAAGAACTTCTTCTGTTCAATCTTATACATATCAATCCTTAGGAAGGGACTAGAGATTATGGTTCGTTGGGTTATCTTTTCAGCATAATTCTTATTTTGATAAAGTGATATCCAAATTCTTTTTCCGATCAGTAATATTTTCACATTACAAAACTCATGACTAAAATTTATGACAAATGTCCTAGCAAAAGTCTAACTAATAAAATATTATATGCCTGTGCAGGTGATCTAACGAAAGAAGATGAGCTTCTGGGATGGCTGATGCATCAAAAGCGACACAGTGAAATTCCGGAGGTCACCGACGAAATGCTTGAGAAACTGATTGAGAAGGTCCCATATCTTGTCGTACTTTTTTGTAAGCCAGTTTTTTACTTACCTATCTTATAAGAATAAGAAGTTATCACGATCAAAGACTTTAGCGATGAATTTAAGTTTCATCACATTTCCATCCACGTTCTCTGGTTTGTTTTGAGAAGGAATTTCCCTCCTTTTGACCTCCGCATATACAAAAGAATTCGAAACATTTTATAAGTGAATATTCTAAATAAATATTTTCTTTGGCTTTTCACAGACAATAAAGATGACAAACAAGATATGCGAATTTTGAACGAGTTGGAGAACGTTGACGATGACCTGGAGAAGGAGGACATTGTGATCGTGAGGATGGACAACTCCGCCGAAGCGAAGGAGTACGGCATCGATCACCTGCCCGCCATCATCTACTTCGAGGGCAAGATACCAGCCATCTATGAAGGGGACCTGCTCAACGAGGACGAAGTGCTCAAGTGGCTGGTCGAACAAAAGAACACAGCAACCATCGAGGAGGTATCTGACGAGATCCTTAAGGATCTGATCGATGAACACGAGTATGTCGTCGTTTATTTCAGTAAGTATCTCATACAATTTTACGATTTTACCATCGTTGCAATCTGTGGTACATATTTACAAGTTACAATTTTTCCATTCGAAATAAATTTACGATTTTTGTACGATACCTTGATCCTTTTAGGTGGAAAATGCGAAGAGGACGAAGAATGTGACAACATTTTGGAAGAACTGGAAAATATCGACGATGAACTCGATGAAGCCGGAATTATTTTTGTTACAACTGAAGACACTGCCCTAGCCAAGAAGAATGGCATCATGAAGTTCCCGAAACTTGCCTTCTTTAGAAACAAGGATCCACTTATATTTAAAGGTGCGTCTGTGATAGATAAACCGACGCCAATAAATCGGAAAGAGTCAAAGAGGGAGATTAAAATGTCTCCTTCTGATTTCAGGAGATCTTGAGGATGAAGATGAGGTCTTATCCTGGCTGACGGATCCCGAGACGCTGGAGATTGCCGGCCGCATTGAGGAAGTCAACAGCAAAATGCTGGAGAAAACCCTGCAGGATAACAGCAACGTTGTCGTCTTCTTCTGTATGTCCCTGATTCTTTGCTCGAGCCTGTTCACACCATCATACACTATATCATGATAATTTTACTCATGTCACAACTCAAATTTCCAGACAAGGAAGGAGACAAAAAAAGCCAGAAAATTATCAGCGAGCTTGAGAATATTGACGACGAATGCGAGGAAAAGGAAATCGATTTCGTGAAGACATCAGACGATGGAATTGACAAGGAATACGACTTGGCCGCTCTGCCAGCTCTGGTGTTCTACCGCAACAAGTTCCGGGAGATCTACCAGGGAGATTTGATGCACGAGGAGGAGATCTTGGAGTGGGTGCTGGACCTTCACGAGTCAACCCCTGACGTCATCGAGAATGTCGACCGGAAAACGTTGAGAGATCTGATCAGTGAAGTCGAGCATCTCGCTGTGTTTTTCTGTAAGTGTCTCTTCTTGTCTACACTCGCGATGAGAATGATTAACTGAAACTTCCAAAATTGAACTGAAATTATATTTGAAAGCACGTGCACGGAAAATTTTCATACTAGTCATAAGTACTAGCTCAAGGAATTTATACGCTATCATTTTTAATTTGATTTCAATTTTGTAAAGGAAGGAGAAAAATTTCCATTGTATTTGCAAATTTTTATTTGGTTTCCTCGGAAATGTCTAAAATCTCTGATAATATTAGCAACTATGAAATTAATGATTCATTAGAAATTAGTATGATTCAAAAGAATTGAAGCAATTTTTGGAGCGACTTAACTAATATCCCAATGGTGGAATTAATTTTTTCATTCTAGACGATGACAAGTGTGAAACTTGCCCAGAGATCTTGGAAGAGCTGGAGACGATAGATGATGACACAGACGATCTTGGCATCCAGTTTGTCAAATGCAAAGACTCGAAGCTTGCGTCCGAGATCGGTATTTTCAGCTTCCCGGCTCTGGTCTACTACGAGACGGGAGTGCCGATCATGTACAACGGTAAGTAACTAGATCCTTGTACCAATGGGAACAATCCAATCATGTCAAAACAAACTATGTAGGCAGAGGATAATAATAGCGCAATTCACAAATAATTAATAATTTCATTTCCATTCAATATTATGCAGTCAGTTGGCAAACATTTGCGTCAGATTTATTTGCAGACGGATACATGTTTGCCAGGAATATCCAGTTCAGTGGCTATATTGCAATCTATTGTTATACCAGTGTGTTCAGTTATAGGTGCCAGTGATAAAAATTATATTAACTATTGGTTGGCAGCATTATTCTAAGGATTGTCTGAATTTACACTTTACCATCGATAGGCCATCCATTGGTGGTCACGTATCCTTGCGTTTGGTGATTTATGAATTAGTCTAGTTCTTCGATTTAACACTTCCCATGCTTGTACTTGTCATGAAATGAAACAATATGTGCATCTTACCATGTTTTAGGCAAACTTAAAAAGAATGGGCGGAAAGTGCTGGAATGGATAATTGAACAAAAAAGTAAGAGACTTCCTCAGGCTATATTTTTAGGACTCTCGCTATATTTGAGAATTGTAGTATTTCCTTCTTTTTCTTCTTATCTTCATGTGGTGCTAAACCTTGGCTTTATTATAATTTAGTTCGATGTATATTTATCAGGAACACAAATATTTCTGTTTCTGTATTAATGTGTAACTTCTTCACGAAGACAATGAATGATTGTTATTTCTTGTATTCTCGGCTGTAAACAGGCTTAATGTGCATCCTTCTATCTGTTTTGCATGAATCTTGCTCATAACTAATTTTGCTCAGGCAACGACGATGACGACGATGATGATGATGATGACGACGATGATGACGATGATGATGATTGCTATGATGATGATGATGATGATGATGATGATGATGATGATGATGATGATGATGATGATGATGACGATGATGATGATGATGATGATGATGATGATGACGACGATGACGACGACGACGATGACGACGATGACGACGATGACGACGATGACGACGATGATATTGATTTGAAAAAGATAATTGCAGGTAATTTCAGCTCAGCGCATACCCGAAGAGAAGACAGAATACACCAAACATCAATCAAAATTTACCATGGAACCCGCCTCGAAGCCTCCTCCCAGACTCCGGCCACTGTTGCACTAACCTTACCTCCGACCTCTGCATGTGCCTCTCTGCACTCTCTTCTGACAATGCATGGCGCAATTGGGCCAGTCTAACAGCTGTCGTCCGCAGCAGACTCGAATCACAGTCTCGTATCGCACAAGCAAGCTTCATTCTTCTCTCTATCAACTAAGCAAGATCTTTTTTTTCCTGTGTCTGCAGTCAGATTCATTTGTCACGTTTTTTTTTATCGTTACCTCACAACTTTGATTTTTTGGAGTTTTGTGTACGTTCAAGTTTGAATCAGTAACTAACAAGTGGATGTGCTCAATTTAGCCGGGGTTAAATGAGCTGTTTTAAAATGTTGTTAAATAAACGATGACTGCAAAGTATACACAGATGAAAGAGACGAAAGAATGAGTTAGGCCAAGTCAGTGGTAGGTTGCAGAATTCAGTCACTGACTCAATGTTTCTGCTGCAGGCGATGGCTGTTTCAACATTGGGCTTGGAGGGAAAATCACGCTCCCCAAACCATCCTATGAGCCCTATAAGTGCTGCCCCTCTAAGGCCTCGCCACCCACGAAGAAGGTCAAAGAAGTGCCACGAGCCATCAAAAAGACGCCGCCTCCAGCGCCCCAAGTGGCCAGCAAGTGGTCCAGCTCGGGAGGAAAAGACAAACTTGCTGGATCTGCCGCTGCCAAGCCTTCTCCCAAGGGCAAAGAAAGCAAGCCTGGAAAAGACTCGAAGAACGACGCGGGCAAGGGAAAAGGAGATAAGCTGACCGACAAGGTCGAGAAAGTCAAGAAAGGAAAGAAAGGATATTGGGGTATTGTTAAATATTTCAGATGGTGGTAATTTTTATTTAATTACTTGAAAATTTATTTTCATTTCAACGATTGGTATATCAATTCTTACCTTCGATATTGCTTTTACCATCTAGAAAGCAAACAAGCCGGAGGGATTTTGGTGGAAAGAATTTTATTCTTTGTTTATATACTAAGTCAGAAATTTTGCACGGAATCGACTGCCTCGCAGTGTGGGAGCGAAACTGAAGTGTCCATGACGTCATAGACTCGTTACCTATAACCGACTGATCTCTTGCACACTCATCAATCATGCACTTTTCGCCACTTGCTAGAAGTCGGTGAGAATCTGCATCCCGCATAGACTAGGCTTTATGATTTAACACCTTGCAAAAAGAAAAGACTCAGCCATTACATCACTTTCTCTTCTATGTTGTTGCGTTGTTGTTGTTATTGTTATTTATTTTTTAAATTCTCTTTTCACACCTTTGTTTCTTCCTATCATTATCAGCTGATCAGGTCGTAACTTTTAGTTTGTTTTATTTTCTTGGCCCATCATGTTATTATTAACTTCAGTTCGTCATTACCGTAATTTTGTGCCTTAATAAGCTGTTTCTTCTGTGAGAAAATACAACTCAATGCACTTTCGTTTGCACGCGCAAACTTCACTATACGTAAGATGTTCAATTTAGAGTTTTAAGTATGGTTTCTTGCATTCGTTTTGCAAATACTGTGTATATTTTCTCTTATCGCTGTGATTCTTGGTTTTCAATCTCTCCTTTGAGATAATTAGCTTTTGTATGTGACCCAAGCTATACCATGACCTAGACTAGTACAGCTAGTAGTACCTTACTACTTCATAACAACTGCATAAGTTTAAATCCCCTAACAGACGAATGCAACTATTTACGAACATATTTGGATGAAAACTGAGAAATATCATTTCCACTCGATTGGATTTGATTTGGGAAACCGTTGTTGTCACATTTTCTTGTAACAAATTACAAAAAATAAATTTGTTTTGTATAATGTACTAAAATTACTAAACTCCAGTTGAGTCTCTTGTTCTTTAAGGCTTAGCACCACGCTCTAATTTTGTAACGTCTCAAACTTAGCCATTCCAGCACAGAGGTAAAAATTATTTCTTCCGTTTCAAGACATATTATTTTTAGCTTAGTCTTTTTCAAGCTTGGTCTTAGATTGCCAAAATAAAAATTTAAAAAGTTCGAGAAATTTGAAGTGTTCATTTTCTTTCCAGGAAATTTGCTCGACGAAGGAAATGTCCTCGACTGGATGGTAAAGCAAAAGGAAGATGTGAGTATCGAGGAGATTGACAGGGAGACACTCTACAAGTACATCGAGACCAAGGAGTTTCTCGCCGTAGTCTTCTGTAAGTTGTCAGCCTTCTACGCGTTCGTTCGCAACATTGTTTTCGCCAATTTGCCTGCACTGCGAGTAACTGTCAATGTTTCCTCACCGCCACCTCCGTCTCCAGACAGCGAAGATAACCCCGAATCTCCGCGCGTCCTGCGACACATCGAGCTGATCGACGACGAGGCCGCCGAGTACGGCATCAAGATCGTCAAGTCCAAGGACCGACTGATGGCCAAGAAATACGGCTATCGGAATCCTCCTGGCATCACTTACTTCCGCAAGGGAAAATATATCAACTACGATGGAGACATTGACGACGACGAAGAGGTTTTGGACTGGCTGACGAGTCCAGAAAATATGGAAATGACGGACCACATCGAGCGAGTGAACAGTAAAATGTTTCAGAAAATTCGACAAACTTCTGATTACACTGCAGTATTTTTCTGTGAGTAACGTTTGATCAAACATTTCACCTTCATGCGAAACTAAACTGAGTGTTTGTATCAGCTATGCCTCTTCAATGAATAACCTCGTTAATACGTTTTTCGAATGGATGGCCTCTAGCTGCATTTAAAGCTGTCCCTTGGGCGTTACATTCCGTTTGCTAACGCCTCCGCTTGTCTCCAGACAGCAGCGACTGCAAGCAGTGCGACAGGGTGCTTGCAGAGATCGAGCACATCGACGACGAAGCCGACGGCGCCGGCATCAACTTCGTCAAGATCGACGACAAGGCGATGGCGAAAGAGTACGGCGTCTTCGCACTGCCCGCCGTCCTGTTCTTCAAGATGGGCTCCAAGGAGCCGGTGATCTACGCGGGCGACCTCTACGACGAGGAGCAGATCCTCACGTGGCTGCTCACGCAGAAGGACCCGTCGGGAGAGGTGATAGAGGCGTTGGAGGGGGAAGATTTGCTTCAACTTATTCACAAGTCTGACTCGTCGCTGGCTATCTATTTCTGTAAGTCTTCAAATTGAGTTCTACGAACCCATAACTTTTTAGCTTTCTATTTTTTAAAGTTTTTTTTGTTTAATATTTTATTTGCCATCCAAATATTGAACCCGATTTAAAATAATTTTAAAATAACTTTTTTTTGTAAGCTTAAACAATTAAATATTGTAAAAATATCTAAACCTTCGAAATCTAAATGTCTTCAACAACTAAACCTATGAGTAAAGAAACTTTGGGGGCAAATCTCTAAGTGTAAATTGCGACCAAATTTCGGTCCACAATCTTCCATTATGATTGCCTTAGGGAACAAGACGCTGTGCGATTATTGCAATTCCAAACAATACCGCAAACTCCAAAAAAAGAAAGAAGGAGCAACAACTCTGGAGCCCCACGAAACCGAAGAGAAGGGAGGTCAAGCAGAGGCTCCTCAAGACCCAGAGGCTGTTGGCGAGGGTATCTCTCTCCTAGCTAGCTAGTGGACTTTTCGACCCTACCACCCATCATCGCACAACTAGATCTAGAGTCCAGCATGGGGGAGTGACATTAGATCACAGTAGTTCCCCGTCGTCCAATCTACATAAGAGTCTTGTGATTGTCGATAATCTAATGAAAGTGTTTTATTTAGCTGCATTATGACGGGCGACGAATGCCAATGGTCATCAATAATCAACCAACAAGCCCTGCATGAAGATAGAGGTTTCCTTACTTTTCAACTGTATCGTTTCCTGCATTGTTTTATGATTTAAACTTTTTTTTAGTGAACTGCATCAACATTTCCACGTGTAGTTCTACATCTATACATGTTGTTTTCTTTTTTACAAGTAAAAAAAGTAAACGTAGTGCATCGTCTGGTTTACGACAGTGAAATTTGTGTTAACGTTCTGTCAATCCTTAGGTTAGAGGTCACACGCCATTTTTAAAATTGGTGTAATTGTTTTAGTACCCCCTTCATTAAAATAGCGACGTATGTGGCTGATTTTTTTTCATACCATTCAAACCCATGGAAGCCGACCTTTTGGACTTTTTCCCAAAAATTTATCACTGTATCTTGGGGCGATTTCATCTAATCCTCGCTTCCTTACAGATACCAAGGCTGACGAATGCCTCCAATGCAAGGAAATCATGGAGGAGCTTGAGAACATAGACGACGACTGCGACCGGCATGGCATATCGTTCGTGAAGACGCAGGACATCGAGGTGGCCAAGGAGTACGGCGTGTCGGAGTTTCCCGTGCTCGTCTACTTCGAAGACCAAGTGCCCAATGTCTTCGAGGGCGACCTCACGGAGGAGGAGGAGGTTTTGCAGTGGCTCATCACGCAGAAGACGGAGGACCGGATCGAGCTGATTACTCGAGTCATGCTCGAGTCGATGGTTGAAGAGACGCAGTATTTAGCAGTCTATTTCTGTAAGTTTAACTACAATCTTCAATCGCCTCTCCAATCGATCTAACTTTCCACTATAAACTCAATTAGAAAAGCTGAACAGATCAATTCTTAAACTCGAATCTAGAGATGATTAAAATTTGGCATTGGCATTTTTAATGTGAATGGATTTTTTATTATTTATTTCTGATATTCCATTCATTTTACAGGTAGAAATTTATACATGGGCATAAGGATACCTCGGTGGATTCTTGACAAGAATCCGTCATTTTCTTGACAAGAATTCACCAGTCACAAAAAATCATTTAGTCTCTCTTTCCATCTTCTTCGTCTTCTTCTTGCATTTTGTTATTAGCAAAAAATAATTATGAAATTGGAAAAAAAAGTGAGCATTAGTAAGTGTTAAATAGTAAACTGGAACGGTAATTTTAAGGGTTCTCTTTCCATAGTAAAGTCATTGCAGCTTAAGGCAATTTTGATACTGATAATTTCTCTGAACATTGAACAAGAATGCTGAAACAATCTGGTAATGTACGCTGGCAATCATAAGAAATAGCATCTCAAATATACTTTGAAAAATTCCAATTTTCCGCCATTTTACTCCCCACATTCCCCACCCAAAGAGCTAGTGCTCCAACCTTCTCAGAACAGCATCCCATAACGCACACATTTCTTTTGCGCAGACAAGCTCAACTGCCACATCTGCGAGACCATCATGGAGGGCCTGGAGAACATCGACGACGAGTGCGACGTGTTCGGCATCCACATGGTCAAGATCCAAGACCCGCAGCTGGCCAAGCGATACTCGATCAAGACGTTCCCGGCGATGGTCTACTTCCGCAACGGCAACCCGCTGATCTACGAGGGCGACCTGCAGAACGAGGAGTCTGTGCTCGAGTGGCTCATCGATGATGACAACCGGGAGCTGGCCGACGAGATCGAGGCCGTCAACGACCGGATGCTGGAGCGATTGTTGGACGAGACTCCATTCCTCGCCGTCATTTTCTGTGAGCTATGATGCAGATTTATGCATGATATGTAGAAGGAAATAATGGTTTTATTGTTCTGGGGACTTACTAGGATGCTACATTAGTATCGCTGTAATACCATCAGGAAGCCCGTGGCTCATAAGTCTCTTAAATCTCTTAGTTTATTTGATTGTTTTGTTTTAGGGTGCGTCTTGGATATTTGCGCCATTTTCTTATAATCTGTGATCAAAATATGTCACATAGCTTATTAAGTGGTGGGTTCAATTAAAGCTACACTACTATAGGTCTTATAATAAGCCCTACACAACACAATAATCTTGAATTATTCGATACACTCGTTAGTACGTTTTTGAAGAGTGTATAATATAGAAAAAGTAAAAATGCCTCTCCTGATGTAAGCCAAGAACTGCAGTTACGGTCCAAATATTCCACGATTCATCTGACTCCTACCTGATCTCTGCTTCTCTGTGTGCGTGCAGTCGAGGAAGACAGCGACGAGAGTGAAGAGATCCTCGAGGCGCTGGAACTGATCGACGGGGAGGCCGACCTCTACGGCGTGGACATGGTGAAGATCAGCGACGAGGAGACGGCCGCGCGGTACAACATCATCAACCTGCCCTCGCTCGTCTACTTCCGGAAGCGTGCGCCGTTGTTGTTCGACGGCGACCTCAGCGACGGCGACAAGGTGCTCTCCTGGCTCACGTCGCAGGACGTGTTCGAGATCAAGAACGAGATCGAGGAGGTCAACAGGAAGATGCTCGACAAGTTGCTCGACGAGAACGAATTTTTGGCAGTTTACTTTTGTAAGTATTTTGAGGATATTGCGGGGTGAAATGAGATTTTTTGGTTCTCTGGTACAGCCTTCTTAACAACATTTGGCGATGAGCTTTTGGCGATTCCTTTTATGAAGGCACTGGTTGTATAAGAAAATGCTGACCCAAATTTTATAGTTTGTGGCTGAGCTTTTTTCCTTTGGGTTCTAGGACTTATTATAAATTTAGTTATTTGCCTCTTATTTGGGTACAGCTTTTAAAATGTATCATACTCGTCTCTAACCATAGAACATGATGGCACAGTTAATTAAAATTATAAATTATCTTGAACCATATTACAGTTTTCAAAATTCTAAATTGAGATATTTCAAAATTACACTAAGCGCTTAGCATTCCAAATAATCGTCCTAAATTTTCGATTCCTATGCATAAATATAACTACATTTCTGATAATCTCAAGAAAGGTTCACAGTAATAACAAAAAAAAAGTTGTTAAGCAATAAAAGTCTGAAAACCAACCCCCTGTCAACCTTCCAGACGAGCAAGAATCAGAGGTCGGCGAAAAGGTCCTGGCCAAACTGGAAAAGATCGACAGCGAAACCGACAACTTGGACATCACGTTCGTGCGCATGGGCGACCCGCGCTACGCACGGAAATGGGGCGTAACAAACCTCCCGGCCGTCGTCTTCTTCCGCAAGCGATTCCCCAGCATCTACCGCGGGGACCTCTTGCTCGAGGAAGAGGTGCTCGATTGGATGCGAAAGAATCGCTTCCGCAATCCCGAGCTGAGCATCTTCATGTACGCTGTGATCGCCCTCACCGCCGCGTTCGTCATCTACACCGCTTGGCTGGTGTCTTGCTTCAAGCCCCACGAGAAGCAAGCGTGAGACTCCACGGCCGAAGGAAGGGTCGCGAACATGCGGCGGCGTTGAGCGGTCTGCATTGCCGCTAGTTGCGTTCAACGTAAAGGAGCGGACACTATCGGGAGTTACCGAGATGTGTTGTTCTTCATTTTTGTGTTACTAGAACAATCGATTTTCCAATCAAAATTAGTTATTTTTAAAAGGTATTGTGGTGTAGTGTCTCCTCCTTTACGCGGAACGTATCAAGGGTCAAGGTGGGCTTCTTAAGAGGGGGTTTGGGAAGCAAAGACATTCATCTCAAGTTGGAATAGTGGAATAGTTCTGGGCATTGCCGTCTACCAAAGTGTTCTTTACTATATTTCCAGTGAACAAGCAAAAACATGTCATTATAGTGTTAGTAGAATGCATCCCACTTGTCATTGTTAAGTAATTTGTTGATTCATATAATTTGTATCGTCTCATCATCGCGCCATCATAATCATTTTCACAAAGCAATGTTGTGCTCATATTACCAATCTATTGTTTAAACACCAACAGTTAAATATTTGTTCGTTTTTTTTTCGAGAAAGAGAAAGTTCGCGATACCACATTTTTATCCATGATCCAACCAGTCTGCAGACGAAATTTAGAAACTATATAGAAGGATTTTTTTGATGGAACATGAAGATGAAGTGGCCCGACACCACAAAGAGTGCAGCCTGGGATTTGCAAACACGGTTTATTGTTTTCAATTAGTCTCAATCAAAGGACAACAGAAAGCTGTGTGTTCTGAAAAAATACCATATTTACACGAGTCCACCGATAAGAATACTATAAGCAACGTGGTGGTATTATAACGGTCGTTAATTTAATAAGTTTGTTTGTAAATATATAAAACGTTTAATAAAAAAGTATTTTAAATAACTTGTTACAATTAATTGGTTTAACATGGGCTAATTGTATATCATATTATACTTGAGCTGAGCCTACAAAATGAAAACCTTTGCGATTGCTAATCAGTTCGAAATTCAATTTCAAACGACGTACGCGATTCGGCGATACTAGCGCCAGCGGTCGCAGCGGCTCCCCCGCAATCCAGCACGCCACCTAGCGGGAAAGAGATACAGATCAGTCTGTGGAGTACAGTCCGTGGGGAGAGTTGCTATCGAGTCTATGTGCGATATGTCAGTGCATTACTGTTTGTTTTAATAGTACGATACAACGTTCATCGCCGAAAGTTTCAACCATTCAGTGTGTGAGTATTTATGTGTCTGTGTGACTGTAAGGAGCATTTCGTAGAGCGTGATGTAATATTTATTTCGTGTGTGGGTGTCTGTTGTGGGATGGGTCTGCCAAGATCACGTTAGATGATGTACCTGTCAGGTCAGCATGAGCTGAATTGACCTTGAGATTTATTCTCGCATAGCCAGACGTTCAAATTGAGTGGTTTGCACGTTTGAATAAATTGTGTCGTTGATCGGCCGGCTATAAAATGGTGTGGTTTTGGCGGATTTCGTACAACAATTGTGTCAAATAGCGACTCGATATCTGTGCCTTTATCCACTTACTGAGGTCCACCCTTCTCGGCTGCCGCCGCCGCGATCAATGGTTGTGAATTTAGGGTGCAGTCCCTACACTGAATTGCATGCGCGATTTTATTATTGTGCCGGAAACAAAAAAGGCACATTTCCATAGCTACTTATCGATCAAAATTGCAATTTTTCAAGTACCTATAGGCGAATTATATTTTGGATTTGATCAGTTCTCTTAGTAGTACGTACTTTACATTTGCGTGCCCAGCATTTAAATGTGTTACACAGGATGCGTTTGGCTAAGGCTTATAGAGTCATGTCTGGAGAAAATAATCGAATTATACGACTATAGAATAATAACTAGGTGGGTAATTGGGTGGACTGGGATTTAATTGGTTTCTAACCACAATCATTGTAGATTTTCCAAACCCCAACCATAAAAAGAACGAAGAAAATATAGTTTCTTAGGTCACGACTAAGTAATACCTGTAGGTTAGTACTTACTTTATTTCTTTGAAACAAGTGTATTTCCTACGTTGGGTATTAAGAAATTAATTTTACCATTACTGTTCAGAGATTTTATTAGCTTCGTTTGTTTTCATCTTGAGGAATAAATTCTCGTTTATTGACCACATTAATAATGCCTGTAAGGAAGAAAGGAATCTATTTTTGTGAAATTATATGTAGTAAGTACCTATACTCTACCTCATTTGAGTAATTGGTATTTTCCATTTCTATATCATTCCATAGCCTATAATGCCCGTCATCAATCTATTGGTGGCGCCAGAACAAATGTCATTCGTGACTAGTTTCCCAACATTCGTGTCCAAATGCTTGTTTCGGAAACAATAAAGGTGTGTGGAAATTAGGGGTGGTATTGAATGCCTCCCTTTGTAGATAAAAATCGCATTCCTTCTGTGCTCGCATGATTTGTACATCTGCACGCAATGCAACACACTTTATACCACGATGTAGATTTACTTTATACCCGCGCCGAAGATTCTAATCGGTTGTCAAACATGTTATCATAAAATCCAAACACTGACCACACCAGCCGGCGAGATTAGCTGTATATTTTCCGTCGATTACGCATGCACTGACCATAGCAACTGAGAACTAGAGAAGGTCAATCTGTCAAGGTAGGACCGGCTTGCTACCGTCTCAAGGTAACCGTTTGGCCACGGCTTGCACGGCTATTTCCTCGGTATAGGATGGCGTGACTGAGTCTCGTCGGGGTGATTCGCGACCTGGTCTCGGGAGACGGAAATACAACACGGGGGTTGGGCTAGGGGTTGGGCTAGGGGTTGGTCGACGGCCCAGTTGCGTGTCGTCACTGGAAATTGCCCTTTTAGTATTATTAGCGGCCGCACATGCTGAATAACGAATGTGTCCAGCTATCATTCATAAACATCGTCAATTCGTTTACTGGCTCATACGTCATTAACGTGTAATATTTATGGCCGTGGCGCAATTACATTACCTGAAGTTGGAAAATAAAACTGTTGAGACAGAAACGCGCGCACTGATAATGATATTCAGCAATTTAAAATCGATTTGTATAGTATATAAAGTAAGGGATTCGAAAGAATTAAGTACAAATTTGTTCCCGCATAACGCACTGACCGCATTATCGTGACTACAGGTGGTTTAATTTCATACGGTCCGACAAAGGAAGCGTTGTTGTTTTTTCTGTTTGCAAAGAGAAAGTGATGCAAATTGTCGCGTCGCGTGCTATTTGTCAACATCGACACTGGACGCTGCTGTCCCTGCAATACGCGTCCATGTTTGTCGCGGGCAAGCGGAACGCCGAAAGCTCTCCTAGAGCTCGATACCACGTCAAAACAGGGACAGACCGACGGCGTCGTCGTCTTCGTCGTCGTCGTCGTGAGCATGACACGTCAATGTCATCCGTCTCGCCCTTTAGTCGGATCAATTAATTGAACCATTCGTGTCTGCTTGCTGTCTGCGCTGCTGCCCAATGTCCACCACGTGAAGACCTAGGGAAATGTGTCAATGCATGCGATATGACGTGAAAATTACTGTTATCGCACAGGGGAAGCAATTAACGTTCCCACGGGCCACACTGCCTCGCCTCTTCGCTGCCACCGCTGCCAAGAGGCCCGTCTCGCTGCTCTAATACCACACTATTAATTTTAAAACGTTGTTTAATATTTGCGCTGTGTCATCTGCCGCGAACCGAGTTATCTCTCACGAGTGCCATCACGTCATGTATAACTTACATCCTGAGCGAATCCCGAAATAGATAGATAAAATATGGAGTAATTGCCATGAACTTTGTTTGCACGACATCCCGTTTGCAAATCTGCGGAATTGCAGTGTAGATTGCTGTATGTAGTACCTCCTAGCGACTTGTACCGTGCCAGGTCGCTGGGTCGTCGCCGTAATTGAAAGACAGCAACTGCAGGATATCTTGAGATGCAGCCAACTCGTGGAATACCTATGAAAGAGAGAGGAGGAGGAGTAGCTAATATCGATAAATTATTGCGGATAGCAACGTCATATAGTCGGGCTGTGCCAGATATTTATAAAATTAATTTTCTGTTATACTGCAAGTTGCAAAATATGTCTTGTAAGCTTATCCATGTAAAAGTAACTATACTCACAAAATATTTGATTAAACTACAACGGAGAGTGGCATCTAAAGCTTCTTAATTGAAAGCATGCCCTAAGACTGACTAGGTTGACTTTTTAGGTTGATTTTCAATTGTTAAAAATATACGTATCCAATAAATAATCCATTGCATAGTAAAGCTCGTTCAGTTGGGAATCGATGCGAAAATTTCAGCACAAACTCGTAAGTTATTCCTCCGGTCGATATTACATAATGCCACTCGTACTCGCAGTTGCATCGTTGCATCATGCACGGGTTTCTGCATGCCAAAGTGCGCGTCGAGTGCGCTGAAGATGGTCTTCTGAGCGTCTAGATGCGGCGTCGGCGTCGGCGGCGTCGTGCCGATTGCAAGCGGCGGTTTGCGCTCATCGATTCGCCCACTCGCACGTGAATAATACACGGACGACCCAATTTCTTCATCGGCTGCCCTGCCGGCGACCACAAAGCGATCGATTTGTTTTTATCTCCGTGGTGCGCGATCGCTCGGCTTTCGAATAATAACGCGTCGCATTTACACATTTCCAATATTAAAGATACATGTAGAGCACCCAGTAATTAGGCAGTGACTCACAAGCAGCTTGTTGGGCCTCGTCTCTGACGGGTGACGTTATCATTCGATCTTGTGCAGGCGTGAATTGTGTATCGGTACGAAGTCCGCTTTTCAATTCTGACTACGTGGTCATAGGAGGGCACTACGGGTCAAAATGTATTATCTCCAACAATATCTTCATGGTGGTATCCGCTACATTTTATTTATAACGATTTTTCACAATCAATGAATATAGATACTAACAAACCACCACAAACGAATGAAAAATAAATGAAAATGTTCATTGTCCTGAATTTATAAGAAAGGCCAAAAATGATGCCATGGCAACATCAACATCTGACATGTTGTAAATAGGCAATCTAGTGTATATTCGACATTGCATGTGTACTATACAGGATAAGTATTGACACTAATAATCGCTTATAAATAACAAAGTGCAGTACAATAGGTAGCACACGTCGTGCTATCGTGCCATCAGGACGGAAGGAGAAGAGCATTGACCGGGCGAACTATTGTCACCAACCCGTGAATGTTGTCTGCTGCTGGCTGTAAGAGAAGAAAGACACCGGCGATTACTGAGCCATTGCCTGAACTGCGCTGGCTCACGCTAATAGGCAGAGGTAATTCTTATCATCAACGCCGACCAATTATAATGGAGGAGCAACAGGGCTAATCGAAGGTGTGCTGCCGCTAATGGACCTGTTGCCTGCAGCCGTAGCGAGCGGCACCCTGCGTAGCGCCTGTGTACGAAGGGTAGAGGCTGTTCAGGCGTAACTGACACGGATAGTAGCGCGATATTCGAAGAGTCTGTCCTGCCGGCGCCGCAACTGTAAACGCGGTGCTCGGGGGTGGGGAACTGCTGCAAAAAAACTGACAAGGGGGCATACAATTTGATATTGTTTTGTTACTAATTTTACTGACTGTTCGGGGATTGATTGATGCTTTGTTATTTCGTGTAATGCTCAAATTGTCATCGAACATGTCATGTCAGGGCATGGTTCCCTTCACGACGAGGTCAATTCTGTTCAAGGTTGTTAGATGAAGGAGAGTATAAAGGTGAAAAATCAATTCTATGGTTGATCCTACAAGGGCCAAATCTTCAATCAAATTTTTAAAAGTTTGATTCCATCATCTCCTTTGAATTTTGCTCCACAGACAGCAATTAACACCACTTCCTGTGGGTGGGAGCGAAACGAGCTACCTGACGATTGATCAATTCAGTGCTTGCCTCTGCGAATGCCCACGCCTGACGCTGTTGCCTGTTTGTGTTGCAGTTGCATGAGGTTGACAATGGACCCGCTGGGACTGGCGGCAGCCGTGGTGGAAGTGGACTCCCTGACGCGTTGGAGCAGCGTCGCGCCGCCCGAACGCATCACAGACTACTCGGAGTCGGTGGTCGATGGCAAGCGAGCGGCCAGCCCCTTCTGCTACAACCCGCAGCTCAACGACAAGATCGTGCTCTGGTGGGTGCAACTGTTTCGCGGCTTTGTTGCCGATCACGGGGTGGAGTATAGCCATTCGTTAGCAGAACCGATTCAACGAGAGCGATATTTATGTGGAGTGGCGTGGTCTAATGAACTTCATTCTTTCTGTTGCTTAGAAAAATAGCAGACCCATCAGTTGTTGGTACCCAAAACCTTGCTTTGCCAAAATTTGCTAAAAATCCAAAATTTGTATCCGTACAGTTGTTTCAGTGGGTTGTCTTAGCACAATTGATGATGCATAGCATAGCGCCAGACAGGGGAAAGTTCTGGGTTCGAATCCTAGTATGGGTACAAATTTTGGATTGGATATTTTTATTTTGTTACTAATAATAAATATCTACCGTATTTGCAACGAGTATTTGCATTTCGGTTTGAATCAACTAATCTCTGTGCTTTGTGCGGTGACTGTAGTAAAATTAGGAATTTCCTAATTTGTTGACTACCTATTTGTTACATTAGCTGGAATCACTCTATTGTTGCCATGAATATAACTACCCTGCACTAAGATTGTATTCACTCTTCTTGCAGGATGGGAGACATCTCACAACTGAATGTGGATGCGATTGTGAACTCGACCAATGAGTCGATGAACGACAAGAACAAGATCAGCGATCGGATATGGAGTCAGGCAGGACCCAACTTCCAAGACGAAATCCTGTACGATGTTAAAGGTACGATGACTTAAAGCCTTTCTGCTAACTAGCACATAAATATAATCTATTTAATTCATTAAATTGTTAAATAATGGATTAAATCAAACTTTTTTTGCAAAATAAATTATTACCTTCGAAATGTTAACTACAATTCTGCATAATTTCAAGATTTATTTGCACTATAGAGTCATCCTTAATTAACTAAGAATTCTACACAGAGCATAAGTACTATTAAAATAAATAATAACCCAGGTACAGGTAGGTAGTTTTTAATTTAATTAGAATGTAAATAAAAGTACCAGCTTATTTGCGTGCGTCACTACATTCCATCTCTGTCTATCTAGTAATCTGATTACCACACATTATGGTGGTTGAATTAGTTGCCAACGACGAGCTGCCAGTAGATATTGAACCAGTGTGCTTCTAACATTTCACAGACTTCTCATAGATAGGTTACCTCATACAGGTAAAACTGTATAGCATTGATCATTGTATTATTGTTCTTAGGTGTTTGTAAACCAATGTTGTTATTTTATATGAAATATTTTACAGTAAGTTTAAATTTAAGCTCTTTTAAAGTTCTTAGATATCTCAATAACTATAAGTAGGAAGGAGTAAAGGGGAGTGTGGGGGAACAGAAGTAGAGTAAGAAACAAGAATCAAGAAGAAAATATCCATTTGATTTTACTTGATTTTAGACACCTTGACAAAGCAGGTAGCATAGCCTGGAAAAACCTTGGGAAAAGTTTGACGCTTAACTTTGTACCTTAGCATTCATTAACCCAGATTAATAGTTTTTCTGAAAACTGACATCCTAAGAAATAAGAATAGAATAAAGTATAAGATGAAAACAGTTATTTGTTTTGATGTTTTGTATGTTTGAGACGTCCCGTTATCAAGCCTATGCCACTCTTATGTTAGTAATGTTAGTGATCTAAAGCTAAATCTAAAATCATAAAAATTTGCTTAAATATTTTAAAGAAACAGACAGACTTATTCTGATTGCATTAAAAGTGTGTTAATTTCGTTGTGCTTTTCTGCCGCAGAGTGTCGAACGGGGGAGGTTCGAGTGACGCAGGGCTACAATCTACCGGCACGCTTTGTGATACACACCGTTGGGCCAAAGTACAACATTAAGTATCAGACAGCGGCCGAAAACACGTTACATCTCTGTTACAGGTAAACTATTGTCATCTTCCAGAATGTGTAGGTCGAGAAATGGAACAAATATGTCCTAAGTTTCCGCAGCAATCCAATTATTTATTTATTTTAACATTTCACATTTAACATGGATGGAAACACCAGATACAAACTAATTATTTGCTCTATTGAATATTAAAAACAAAATATTTACTGTGCATGCAAATGAGGAATTGCAGTTTGGTTTGAATCAACCTAGCGTTTTCTATTATCGTTAGTTCAACAACATAAAAATACATCTAGTAATCAAACATTTTCAAATGGCATTTCAAATATAAGTTGCTGATGTGTAAATATGTATTAAGGAATAATTAATATTCCGAACAAATTGCAATTGGCGTCTATCCAACACCAGCTGGTATTTCTTAAAATAGCCAGGATCCTGAGTTGCTAGTGCAAATATATAAACAGTCTAACATCTCACAGTTTGATCTGTGCTACTGCTCTCATGTATATTCACATGGCAGCCCTGCGCTGTTTGCACCAATCATTTATTTATGCATGATTTTTCCTGTTGCAGGGGTGTGCTTCAAAAGGCTTGTGAACTTGGAATCTCTTCAATTGCGCTTAGTGTTGTAAACTCCGTAAGAAGAAACTATCCACCTGATGAGGGTGCACATATAGCAATACGTAAGTTTTCATTTAGTCAAGAAAGTCAGAAGCTGACTACTTCATCCCATCCAAATAATCTGTTTTAATGTTTAAGATTAAGACTAAACTTTTTGGTCTTTTGTGTAATTTGTTGCTTGCAGTATGATACAACCTGTGGTACCTACAACATGGTATTAACATTGTTGGTATTAGTGAATTACTGTGCCTATTTTTGTTGGGGGAAGTCATTGACATGTTAGATGTCTGGTGGAGGGTAAGTTAAAGAAGCCGTACAATTCTGGGAAGCACCCCAAGGGTGCTGGTGCACTTCCAATAAATATTGTCTGCTAAACATTGAATTTCAAGATTGAAATGAAAATCTCTCAACTCTGGCAGAAAAGATTGCTCAAATTGATTCTGTTTAAAAATTAACCTTTGTTTTATTTATTGTACCTTTACCTAGTACCTACATAACAGATTACTGATAGCAGCTATTCATAATGCTTCATTAAGTAAACTGAATGGGATCATAACCTGGATGGCTGCTACAAGCATGCACAAGCAGACGTTTGTTAGGAGTTTTTTGTCCATTGTTTCCATCTTCTCAATTGCTACTTGCTAGTTAATCCAACACATTGTGGTATTGTATTTTTAGGCACAATTCGCAGATTTCTAGAGCAGCATTCCTCGTCGCTGGACTGCATAGTGCTGGTAGTCGACAGTGCCGACGTTGGCATCTACGAAGTCTTGCTACCTTTGTACTTCCCACGGTCGTCGTTGGAGGAGCAAAACGCGCAGTGGCAATTGCCGGAAAACATCGGCGGGTCGAACGGCGAACCGATCCTTCCCGACAGGCAAATTAGAATCATCGATAATCCACAACATGCCATTGATGGTGAGAATTGCAAATACTGTTAAATAATTGATACAAAATTGCACACAGTGCATATTTAACTTCTGATATGCTATGTGCATGTGATGGAAAATTTTGCAACTTATTATTTATTTAAACCGTGCGAGGCAAAAAAGGGCGACATAATGGTGTGAAGAATTGCAAAATTTTTGCACTAAGCACTGAAGTGATTCATTGTACTTACTCTACCATAGAATAAGAAAACCTTCTTATCCTACAGTAAGAATTAACCAGAGTGCCCCAATGTACATAATGAATGATTCGACTGATGCTGAATGATATATTCCAAGAAGCTGGTGACTAATGGTATCTGACAAAAATATTAAGTCACTTACTGCAATTTAGATATGCAATTGAGGCCAACTCCATTAATTTTATTGACTAAAGCTATTTAAATAATTAAATAATTTTAGTATTTAATTATAGAATAGGCAGAATAGGCAAAATGGAAATGAGTAAATTGATGACGGATCGATTAGTTAAATTACCAGGAACTTAATTGCCTTATCTTTTGTGGGTATAAGGTGCCATGTCTTCAATATCACGTGCAAATTGTTCAATATGTGAGATAAGCAACTGATATGGCTAGTAAATAGGAATTAATGTGTCATAAAGTAAGGTGCATAAGTCAATCTATATTGATAATATTAGTCTAGCATCATCGAAGTATGGATGGTGTTGTGAGGACCACTGTTGTTGCAGCGGACGACGTGACTACACAACTCGACAACACAGTCAGTGCCGACCACTCGTTCTGCCAAATGCAGGGCGATCTTGACAAGCAGCGGCTCCTGGGGGAGCGGCCAGTGGTCGACCCCCAAGATGAGCTCATTATCAAGGAAATGCAGAATAAAGAAAGGTAAGACATCACATCATTATTGTTGAATTACCCACGGCTTACTAACATTGGTGACAAAGAAGTAAGAAGGAGGATGTAATTAGTGTAGGTAGTTGGTCAATACTACCGTACTCTTGAGCATTTCAAGAGGATCTCTTCCAGAGTATAAAAACCATGCAATACTGTAATTCGTAAGTTGACATTTTCTGTTCAGATTATTCAATAGATTGGGTTATCTTTATTGGTAAGGTGATGCTTGAACAAGATTTTGCAAGTCTTTTTTAGAATCTCATAATCCATTGATTGTTAGGAACATTAATTTATGAGCTTTATGGGTAAAAATCAGGTAATTTTAATTTTTATAAAGTTTTGGTCCTTTATTAGATTGTGGAAGCAACTTAACTTCTGAAGCAAAATCTTTTACAATGCAAAATATATTTCCAATTATCATTTTTTGGACTATCTTTAGTAGTACATTACCACTAGACACTACTTTTAAGACCTTAAGACCATAAAAACGTTTTCAATAAAGAAAACACGGTCTTACTCTTTTCTTATGATTTTGTGTTTGTAATTGATAGTCAACAGGAAGGTCAATCGATACAAAGAAAAGAAAGCAGATTGTGCTTGCACAAAGCAACTTAAATTATAAACACGTGATTGTTTACATTGAGGCACGGACCCTGATAAGGTGCTACCATGTGTAACGTGTAGGAGCTATACCTGCCTTACACATAATCTACATCATTGCTTCTGGAGTCCACCGTTAGATTGGACACATTTTCTCATCGGTGCCCTGCTCTGAGCAATGGGCATTTTAACTGCGTACCTACGTATGTGATTTTCTTCAAAACATTTCAGTGCAAGTTATTTTTCTGTGCCCGGCAGTACTTCAATTTAAGTCGATGACTCGGGTGTGAGCATAAAACTGTAGGCAACTGGATTCGTAGTGTGTTATATTATCCAAACGTGTCACTGTACAACACAGTGTAACTACACAGTGCCTATAATATTGAAATTGGCAAAGAAATACACGCAGCCTAGAAATTAATCACGCGTGATTATCTGTATTTTCTACCATTTGACGGCACAAGAAATGGGCTTGGTGTTGAATTCTGTTGCGAGGTAGGAGTTTGAAGTTATTATTTTACTAATCAACTTAGGTGAATAACTACATGAAACAATTAAAAACTACAAACTGCAAACTAAAACAACTAAAACTATAGCAACAATTCAACTCCATATCTGATCTGAATGTAATTCAATTTGGAAATTTGGGCTTCTGTATAGCAATCTGTTGAGTTTGTCACAAAGTCTTGCTCTAATTTTCACTACTTGTAATGAAGAAGCTTCTTTGGATAAAAAGCTTACGGCTTGGCCACAAAAATAATTACTTCCATACCACAATCTGTGAACTTTTGAGGTATTATATGGAGAGAGAATTAATACTTAGGAACAACTTTTACTAACCATGCATTAAATTATAATATTGGCGTATTATATAATAGCTATCACTGGAAAATACTCTTTTATTGGTGCTTATATATTGAAATTTGCTAGCAATAATAAAAAATATAATAACAGATAACTTTGCAGTGCAATAGGTATACACAATTACCAATAAAATGGTAAACAAACAAAGATTTTGGCTTTATTATGCCTAAGATTTAAACACAGCAATAAATAAGTGTGAGATGACCTTGTTACTATAAGTGACTTGTAAGAGATATATACTGTAGTCTATAGCACCTGTCCATGGAGAATGTAGCTGGTAATACTTGTTTGAGCTAGAACAAGGGAATGATTCATTGAATGGGGTCACCTTACTGCATGCACCAAGAGGTGATCAGTAAGTCTTCAGACTCTGAATGTGCAACAATGGTTGTTGTTCAGAAAGAAGCTGGTGGTACAAGTGATACAGGTGCTACAGTAGCCACTGGTGTAAATAATACCACAGAAAAACCTTTACCGACACCAAATAATGGGACTAGCAACTTATTGTGCTTTGAAGAGAGTTCTGCCGAGAGGTTTGTTTTGCATCCAAGGCATTTTATTAATCGGTCTTGCCAATTTGTGATTATGGATTGGTCTTTTTAATTTTTCTGTTTTTTTTGCTCTCTTTTTTAAATGAAATAATTAAAAGTATGTAGGTATCAAAATCGGTGAACTGAATTAAGGTCATTATCATTGATAAAAATGGGAATCTTTTTTACCAGATATATCATCTAAATGTTATATTTTCCAATTTTAAATTAATATAAAATTCATTTCAATATTAAGTCATGCATGCTTATAAAGAATGCCAGCCAGTTGCTTCTTTTTTAATTGCCTATACCTACATATTTTTTACTTGGCTGATTAATGAAGCCGGTATTCATACTAGCTTGCTTTTTATTGCTAATAACTTTTCCAGGTGGAAGGGAAGTGATTGCAATATGAAATTGTAGCTAATAGATGCTAATAGCTATTGCCTTTTATTACCTTTTGTCGCACAAATACACTCCTAATCACGTGATCTGTTTAAAAGTCTGTTTATCACACTCACACCCTATTTAAGATTGTAAAAGGCTGGTAAAATATTTTACAAAATACATTCTGTGTCATCGGCCTGAAGATAGAGTGTCTTCTGCTTGCAGATACGAAAGGCTACTCCGTCGAGCAAAGACCGAGGATCTGACAGAGGTATCGGGGATCGGCTGTCTCTACCAGAGCGGTGTTGACAGGTTCGGCCGGCCTGTTGTGGTATTTGTCGGGAAGTGGTTTCCGTTCAAAGACATCAACTTAGACAAGGTAGGTAATGCCACATGGAAATATGCTGCAAGGAGAAGCTTATTCATAGAGAATTCAAAAAAGTCGACAAAAATTTCCACTATACATTTATATTCACTGGGATATCACACTTACTTTAACCTCTTTAACACTCTATAAGTTATAACTATAATTGCTACGTTTGCAAATTTAAAGTGTTGATTAGCTGTATAACTTTATAATACATAAAATACGAAATAGAAATAGAAAATAAAAATGTGATCTGATCATCTACTTATGACATCTCAAGATGTTCACCAAATTAGACATTTTTTGTGACCTGCTTTTTAATAGTTTAGGGATTTTATTTTTTATCTATTGTTTTTATCACCATATTGTCTTCCCTTAAATAATAGGCACTAGAAGAAATGTGTACGTAATTATATTATGTTTGCAAAAGTAATCTCTCAGCTGCAAAATATTTTTCCTCCTTGAAAAACTGGTTGAACATGCTAATTAATTCATTTGGTTTTCCTCTTTGTTTCCAGGCCTTACTTTACTTAATATATCTACTTGATCCAATCGTTAAGGGAGACTACGCCATTGCATACTTCCATACCCTCACGTCTAATGCCAACCACCCTTCCTTTGCGTGGCTCAGAGAGGTCTACAACATTTTACCTTACAAGTGAGTACTACTTTTTTGGGATTGCAATCCATTTTGAAACCTTTTTTGGGGATAAAATGATGTTTAAACAAGGTGCATAACAAGTTAAAAATTGAAATCTTAAATTTGTATGCAATTCTGTAAACTGTCAGGTCTATCAGATTCTACCTGTCAGCTTGCTACATACTTACCTAAGTGATCAAGTAATTCTTATTTCTTAATATAGAAAATGCTTTTTTTTGCATTTTCCGAGGAGGGGTAAATAATGGAACGAAAATCTTTAGCTTATGTTTTGAGTCGACATTGAAGTTTGAACTGTTCCCTAAGAAGTCAACACATTGCATTAAATATTGTTTCAAGGATACGGCTGCCTGATGGCATTTCAAAACATCTTTTTCCTCCACATGCATATGCATGAATTACATTTTTAATTAAGGTCTCCATATAGCTTTTATTATTTGTTTTCTAGACAGGTAAATATAGATTTATACTTTATCATGTGATGATAATCAAACATGCAACTAGAAATTTGCATTTAGGGTCCAATCACATTAAATTATTTTATTTTATACCTATTTGTTTTCAGATACAAGAAGAACCTGAAAGCATTTTATATTGTTCATCCAACATTTTGGACAAAGGTAACTATAATTCACATCTGAAGAAATTCTCAATGTAATGCTTTATTATAATAAAGACATGTGCGTCTTTTCTCTTCCTTAGATGGTCACATGGTGGTTTACCACTTTTATGGCTCCAGCAATTAAGCAGAAAGTCCACAGCTTACAAGGTGTAGAATTCCTGTACTCAATGATGTCTCCAGATCAGTTAGAAATACCTGCATACATCACCGAGTACGATATGACGGTAAGCATAGATATCTGCAAAATAACAAAAGTCGAAACAGAAAGTCCATGACTAAATCATTTTCATTTGTTTCAACAAATTATAATATTTCTTTTACAGATAAACGGTATTCGATATTACCAGCCTGAATCTACCCCATAGACCTGGAGATACATTCAGTTATTGTCACAACATGGCTGCAAATTGCAATAAGCATAATATACAGGTGTTCTAGCAATTTGGACACATTGTTGATGAATGATGATCTATCACATGAATATCCTTTCCTAACTATATAATCTTACAACACGTTAATGGTTTCTATTTAAGTGGCTGGTGCTTTGTTCAGCAACTGTTTGTATATTGGTGAAAACTGAAAAGTCAAAACACAGAAAATTTAGATATGACTTTCTGTAACATCTAAATGAAACAATTGTTCTCAGAACCCATATACTGGTACATAGTACCTGATAAAGTTATTAAGTCTACTTCAATTTTACAAATAATTGAACATGATTGAACAAAAGTTCTGTTAGCACTGATAAATGAATTGATAGTACTAACATGAGTAATCACCCTGGAATGGGCGATAGTGGATTTTTACACACGTAGGTATGCGCTTTATGCAAATTGAGGAGAACGGTGGCATTTGGCAAATGTGTCAACTTGTGAATGGATGCTAATGGAAGCATATTTTATAGTATTACTAACCTTATTATGTCTAGCTATATAAGTATTGCAATTAAAATTGTTATGTTTGTCTTGTTGAATTTGTAAAATTGAGAATTGTGCAGTTACACAGTTTAGAGAATATAAAGATAAAAATAAGATAGCAATGGTCGAAGATAAAATCGTTTTCATTTTAACAATTAGTCTGCTACATGAAAATATCAGTTTGACCCTTCATAGTATTGCATAATATAATGGCATTTTTTATATAAAAGAAATAGAATATTTTGCACTGAAAAACTCCACTTTTGGAACAGACTGATTTAACTTGCTTTCTAATACAAGAGTTACTTAAAATATTCCAATCATACAGAGGCAAAATTTATCAACACTTTGTAAAATAAAGTTTGATATGTGGAATAAATTTATTTGTAAATAAGACTTTGAAATTTTGACCTAAAACTGTATCGCTATGGTCTTCAGCAAATTTTCTGCAGACCCAGCCGATTTGAATTCTGCAGTGCATTTCTGGACTTATGGTATGTATATCTTGATTTCTTTTTTCTACCTTGGTAATACCATTGGATGAAATGCAACCAGCTGCAGCATGCAGTCCATATAAATACCAGCAGTTAATTTTGGAGCAAATTATATAGGAAATTCAAAAGACTGGCAGTCGAGTGGCGAACATCCTAACAAACACCATCCACAAAGACCTGGTTTCAAAACCAGTCAAGGTAGCGTAATGGGTGAAGTTTTGTGCATTTTACTTTGGGAGAATGTTACAAGGTGTTTGCAAAAAGGACCGACCCCGATCGCTTCACGACCTTTTTGCTTTTAACGTGGGTAGATGACAGGAGATTCCGCGAGAGCATCACGACGCAAATTGTATAAAAAACCCCATCAAAATTTCGAGTACCTATTAACTAGTCACCATAGAGTGAGCTATAGGTACATTGGCGCGATTTTCTTTGTCCCTACGATATATCAGGTGTGGCTTCATGGACGACATACAAGCAAGCAATTTCAGCATGCAGTATTTTGTCCGTGAAGCGGCTGCGGCATGGACCACGGTGTTTACCGTTCCGAGTTCACAGATACTGTCTTCTAAATTTACTCGTCTAATATAGTCTGTAAATATATGTATCAACCAATCAGAGAATGCGCTGTTGTCAAGTGACGCCGCAATCACTTTTTTGGGATCAAACAAGGGAATTGTGTCGTAAAAGCGCCATTTTCAAGAAAAGTGCTACTCGTACAACAATAAAATTTGTGCACAACACTAAATCGTTAGGGTCAACATATCAAGAAAGTTTCGTCAAATTATATTCGGATGCTTGGCCTCTATGAGTACAAAATGTGTTTTGGAAAAACTGAAAAATTATGTAAAAACTTAATAACATAAAATTTACTCGTCCGAATTGCTTCAAGAACGTGGCAGATCTACGTTCAGCGAAAATTAAGCTCCACATAAATTTTCATCAAAATCGGTTTGGGCGTTTGGCCTGTATAGTGTATAGACAGCAAAAAAACACACAAAAAAACATTTCAGAAGTTTCTAGCAGTAAAGTATGATGGATAATTTCGCTTCACTCGCCAAGCTCGTTATACGCTCATTAATAAATTCGATTTGCCTCAAATTATCAAATTATCTCAATTTTTCGGTTTTTAATGAACGCTATCAATTTTCGCTGAATTCAAATATAACTGAAGCCAAAGATTTAGTTGCAAGCAACTGCCAATCGAAAAGAAGTCGAAAATTTTTACTCAATTGTCACATTGTCTTCCATACACGTTTTATATGTTTCGTGTTTTTTAATTAATATTTACAATAAAAAATCTAATAGTTTTCACAAAGTACTTTAAGTCGTTCAAATAAGCGTCGTCTAATCATTGAATACACCGACACGGCCTATCGGACGGACGATGTTCGTTCTAGAACCGGATTGTGAAGCTGCTGTTATTGTATCATTATCATGATGAGATGATAAAGCAATCACGTCCTGTTACCGACTTAGGTACACCGAAATCATACACTGTACTCGCTGTACTCCAACCAGGTATAACCAATTGGTCGACAGAGTATGCTGATTGTTAATTAATCGACCAAACATCCTTATCAGATCACTAATTTTCGTTCCGACCAGAAAATCCACCAATACCCCTCCCGTTCGCACTTCTAACTATCGAGTTGGTGGGGTTCCATCCCTCCAATTTGGTATTGCTCCCACCCTAGCCTGCGATTCAATTGCCCCTGACCATGGACAGACTGTAAAGAAACGCACGTGGCGAGCAAAAGATGAGTGGGTATCCTTTCTTCCGCCCTCCTTCCCATTAGTTTGGTGGTGTTGGTGGTGTTGGTAATGTTGGTGGTGATGGTGGTGTTGGTGGTGTTGGTGGTGTTGGTGGTGATGGTGGTGATGGTGGTGATGGTGGTGATGGGTTGTCGAATTAAGGTTGCTCTGCCTTTAATTCGAATCATGACAGGCTTCGTACTGTTTTTTCAGAGGAATTGTTATGAGACCGCTTCAGATTTCATAATGATTCAAAATTAATACAATAGTTAAGACTGCAAACACAAATGCTTAATAGAATGAGCAAAAGAACAAAGCGAAAATGCTAAATTTAGGGGTACGACACGTTAGTACGTGGACCTCTGCATTGCCACAAATTTGCGTGTTCGAAGCTAATCTTTTACGGATTAGATTTGGTGAAATATAACTCCCAGTTTTACTGCCTCATTATCACCATGAGAAATAAAAACATTCCTGGAGATTATGCTTGCATAACCCAACCAAAGCCAGGAAGAAGGTAATGCAAATTACATTCCGTGTTTCATATGGTTTTTTCGATATGACCATGACTATTTGCAGACCTAAAGCAATGTTTAAATGAAAAAATCGGATGAAAATGATTAATTTATTCGGTAATATTCATGCGTTTTCACGTGAACGGGATAAAAGCAGCTTAAAGAGAGAAGCACAACCAATTCTTTTCCTTGATTGAAATGTGCCACAGAATCACCAATAACTATACTAGAACTATCGTTCTGCTGAATGCTGACAAAGATGAACCAAACCGTTTAATTTAAATCACGAAATTCGAGAAATAGGTTTTTTTTTCATTTTGATGAATAATCTTGGTTAAGCAAGAGTCGCAGATGTGTGCGCATTTTTTATTTTTAAATAATCAATTTAATTTAATAATTTTAAATAATATACTAGCAGCGGAGCCCGTGCCCACGGACCTATGTGCTTACGTCTTATACTTTGAAAAAGATTTTTTTTCATTTAATTTTAATACCATAAGGCAAACCTTTTTCCCATAAAGCGAACCCATGCCCATAAGGCATACCCTATGCCCATAAGGCAAAACCCTATGCCCAAGGCATACATGCCCATAGGGCAACAAAATATGCCCATATGGCAAAACTATATGCCAATAGGGCAAAACTATACGTGGTCTTAGTAGAAAACAGTATGCCCATGGGGCAAAATCTCGGCGCAACGTATTTATTTTGGGAACTTTGAGTTGTTTTCAATAAATCAACCCTGGAACAGCCCCAGTGAAAAAAAAACTGGAAATCAGAGTAGATAGAAAAAATGTTGAAAAACGGTGAAAATCGCTATTTTTTTTCATTTTTCTCCTTGAAATACTTGACGGATTGCCACGGATACAACGTGTCGTGAATTCTACACATTATTCTCCCAGCAGAAGGGTCCGAAATCGCGGGTAAATATGGTTGAATCGCTGAAAACACGTAAAATCCCGAAAAAAACAGTTGGAAAAGTGAGCAGGCAGCCAGGCAGCCAGCAGCCACGCAAAAGTTGAAGGCTACCAAAATAGGGATTTTATATAAGGTTGATGCATTAGAAAAAGGGATCGTCGTAGATTCATTAGGGGGGTGGGGGCCTGGGCCCCCGCTTCTCCCCCCCCCCCCCCTCTGCGCACGCCTATGTGTAGATCGCTGGGTCAAAGTAACGAATGCCGGCAACACGAAGATGATGTAAGGCCTTGTTAGAACATAGTGATTCGAAGAGATGCCTAAACCAATATATTGTTTATCTCTTTCTCAATAAAAAGTATTTCAAATGCAGTTTTCAGATTATCTTTATTTTTATCCTTCCTCCCCAGCTCCTTACAAAAGCCGGTTTTACAAATGACTAAAATCAGCATGGTAGATGGCAGAAAGACAAACGTTTTTTTTGATTATCAATACAAGAAATATGAAGAGCCTAGAAAAAGATGGATATGCAGGTAAGACAAGATGTTCAAGAGAGAGGTGACAAGTGGGAGAATATAGAAAAGTTGATATAATATAATATATGATTTGTTTAAGCAAAGGGAAGAAGAGGGAGAAAGAAAAGGTTGTCATTGGATGACAAGGTGTAGGCCTTTTAATCCTGTGCCCATGTACAAAATTTCTTAATAGATATAAACAGGTAAAAAGAAATAAAAATAGCAGATGAATATAATCTGACTTAACTTTCTGGAACTCGTTGAGGACGTCTGAATAAGTAATTTCAGGGGTTTTTCTTTTTTCTTACATAAATACATTAGAGGTCTCCTCGACGGGCCGTGACCCGTGGAGGCGCCGGGTAAAACAAAGCACGGCTTCCTGCCGGTCAATCAATTACCGACCTTGCAGCCCATGATTGCCACCATCAGTTCCATCAACCAACAACAGAGTGCATTAACTTCCAATTCTTTTTCCCAACGTTTTGGCCACTATTTGACACTCCTAACAAAATAACCAATTAGCCAACTGAGTTTTCAATCTATTATCGAGCGTAGTCTCTTGAAGATTGAAAGATCATCTAGCCTCGTTGGACGTGAGATGGATGCTTTGAAGTGCCGTAATCCGAACGTATTGAGTGTGCATCTACGTCACGTGGTGGTAATCACGTGCTTAGCCCAGCTGGGTTTTTGAGTTAAAGTGATGATGATGATTTAACCACGAAGCAGAATTTACTTTCATTGTTTGATTACTTTCTGCCATAAATTTTGATTTTTCACGCAACATCGCTTGTTACCATCTACTTCATCCACATTTATTTCACCAAGGAATACACTCAAAATATCCACGCAAATATAAATCTTATAAATTACAAATCAAAATTAAAAAGTAAAGCAAATTTTGAACTAAGCGCCAAAGCATTAAAGTTTTCTTTAATATCGGTACGCTGCACCCCAGCGCCACCTAGTAGCTAAATTTGAACTGAATTTTTAATAGGAAGAGCCACAAAAAATCAACTGGCGGCTGTAAAAGAGCAAAAATCGATGCATTCGAAAATTGATGCCAAAAAGCGATTCCGGTAGGATTTGAACTCGGTTCGTCAAGTTAGTAGGCTGGCGCTCTATCCACTGGACCACTGCTCCGTTAAGATTGACCCTTGCAATAGTCATACATATATCGCAACGAGCACCCCCCTTTTACTATTAAAAAGCACAGCTGTAGTAGCTTCATTTCTACTCAGCTGGCCAGGCCAACAAGCCAATGCACGCTATCTGGTTGTCAGAGTACGCTGTATCTTACAAAGCGAGCTAATTCCAAGTTCACAATCATGACAAAAAACGATCGCTTCGGATTTGAACCTGGGCATTGCGGGTCGCACTTCTTTATGCTATCCATTGCACCAGGCTGCCGTTAGGTTTTGTGATGGCATTGGTCCTATATGTAATGCAAAGTGTGACCTCGTGTTCCGCTTAAAAAACACGTATCGTTGTTGTATTCCTATTTGGCTTGCCAGGAACTGCTTGCAACTCGATGAACGATTTGGAAAAAAAGCTCCCGAGCCAGGGATCGAACTTGAGTCGCACTACTGTGTAACGAGGACCAAGCACGCTACCCACTGCGCCGTGATGCCGATGAAAGTGGCAGATGTATTTGTCGTACATGAATCAAGTGATAGCGTGGTTGTACCTCTAACAATAGCTAGATTTTGCCTTTGCAAAAATTGGTCTATAGCAGGATGCGAACCGTGAACATCCATACTGTGAAGTATGGGTGAAGTGACTCTTGCAATGCACCATTTCGCCACTGGAACAATGGAGTAAAATTTCTCCTATATGAATTGCATGTACGTTTTAGGGACCTTTTCTGGCCATTTTACCGCAGATTACCGTTCAAATATGATGCTGTGGAGAGTGATTAAATTGCTACTAGCATTTCATTAGCTACGAGGTTTTGTTCTCCGCGCTTGACCCAAGCCACTAGCGCTGGGCGCAAGCCCAGTCAGCTCCCTCCTGACAAACATTTGCAGCGTCAGTCTGCAAGATGCCGCCGGGACGGGCAGGTCCGAAAAGTCTCAGCGGCATCCTGTAGCAGGTCGCCGAAGAGAAGTGAGGCACGGTGGCCTCCCTTCCGAAGAGGAGTGGGCCTATAAAGCAACCACTCCGCAACGAAGAGACGTGCAGTCTGTCCGAGGAATCGGCCGACTGCACATCGAACACCAACAACTCGTTGCAAGTTGCCGGAGTTAGGAGCGAACTCCTGCCTGACCGCATTCATCAGCACATCTTATATGCATCTGGATTGTGTTAAACGGTCAGGAGTGACGTTTGCTAGTGCCTTGTGTCATAAATTGTCAGCAGTGCATTCTATCGGTTGCGTTAAGTACTATATCTTCTATCTCTGGCACAATAGTTGACACAAACCATCGGTTACCTACCTGATGCTAGAAAGATACCAGGAGCATGCTGAAATAACAATCTCTGTTTAGTTTCGTCCAATGTTTTTGATAAAAACCGATAGATTGCACTGTCATACATTGCTTGCGCTTTTCCGTACCACTCCTGACCGTTTAACTCAAAACAATTGCATATCAGAGGAACTGATGAACGCGTTCAGGCAGGAGTTTGCTCCTAACTCCGGCAACTTGCAACGAGTTGTTGGTGTTCGATATGCAGTCGGCCGTTTCCTCGGACAGACTGCACGTCTCTTCGTTGAGGAGTGGTTGCTTTATAGGCGCCCTCCTCTTCGGAAGGGAGGCCACCGTGCCTCACTTCTCTTCGGCGACCTGCAACAGGATGCCGCTGAGACTTTTCGGACCTGCCCGTCCCGGTGGCATCTTGCCACTGCAAATGTTTGTCAGGAGGGAGCTGACTGGATTTGCGCCCAGCGCTAGTGGCTTGGGTCAAGCCCGGAGAACAAAAACTCGTAGATAATTAAATGCCAGTAACAATATAATCACTCGCCACGGCATCATATTTGTACGGTAGCGTGCTGTAAAATGACCAGAAAAGATCCCTAAAACGCACATGCAATTCATATAGGAGAAATTTTTTCTCCATTGTTCCAATGGCGAAATGGCGCATTGCAAGAGTCACTTCACCCATACTGACACAGTAAGTGGAGTAAGTAACAGTATGGATGATCACGGTTCGAATCCTGCTATAGACCAATTTTTGCAAAGGCAAAATCTAGCATTTGTTAGAGGTACAACCACTCTATCACATGATTCATATACGACAATTACATCTGCTACTTTCATAGACATCACGGCGCAGTGGGTAGCGTGCTTGGTCCTCGTTATTCAGTAAGTGCGACTCGAGTTCGATCCCTTGCTCGGGAGCTTTTTTTCCAAGTCGTTCATCGAGTTGCAAGCATTTCCTGGCAAGCCAAATAGAAATTCAACAATGATACGTGTTTTTTAAGCGGAACACGAGGTCACACCTTGCATTACATATGGGACCAATGCCATCACAAAATCTAACGGCAGCCTGGTGCAGTGGATAGCATACAGAAGTGCGACCCGGAATGCCCAGGTTCAAATCCGAAGCGATCGTTTTTTGTCATGATCGTGAACTTGGAATTAGCTCGCTTTGTAAGATACAGCGTACTCTGACAACGAGATAGCGTGCATTGGCTTGTTGGCCTGGCCAGCTGAGTAGAAATGAAGGTACAGCTGTGCTTTTTAATAGTAAAAGGGGGGTGCTCGTTGCGATATATGTATGACTATTGCAAGGGTCAATCTTAACGGAGCAGTGGTCCAGTGGATAGAGCGCCAGCCTACTAACCTGACGAACCGAGTTCAAATCCCAGCGGATTCGCTTTTTGGCATCAATTTTCGAATGTATCGATTTTTGCTCTTTTACAGCCGCCAGTTAATTTTTTGTGGCTCTTCCTATTAAAAATTCAGTTCAAATTTAGCTACTAGGTGGCGCTGGGGTGCAGCGTACCGATAATAAAGAAAACTTTAGTGCTTTGGCGCTTAGTTCAAAATTTGCTTTACTTTTTAATTTTGATTTGTAATTTAGAAGATTAATATTTGCGTGGATATTTTGAGCGTATTCCTTGGTGAAATCAATGTGGATGAAGTAGATGGTAACAAGCGATGTTGCGTGAAAAATCAATATTTATGGCAGAAAGAAATCAAACAATGAAAATAAAATTTGCTTCGTGGTTAAATCATCATCATCACTTTAACCCAAAAACCCAGCTGGGCTAAGCAAGTGATTACCACCACGTGACGTAGAAGCATATTCACTACGTTCGGAGTTCAAAGCATTGATCTCACGTCCAATGTAGCTAGATGGTATTACCATCTTCTAGATACTGAGCTCGACATCAAATTGAAAACTCAGTTGGCTAATTGGATATTTTGTTAGGAGTGTCAAATAGTGGCCAAAACGTTGGGAAAAAGAATTGGAAGTTAATGCACTCTGTTGGTGGTTGATGGAACTGATGGAGGCAATCATGGGCTGCAAGGTCGGTAATTGATTGACCGGCAGGAAGCCGTGCTTTGTTTTACCCGGCGCCTCCACGGGTCACGGCCCGTCGAGGAGACCTCGAATGTATTTATGTAAGAAAAAAGAAAAAACCCTGAAATTACTTATTCAGACGTCCTCAACGAGTTCCAGAAAGTTAAGTCAGATTATATTTATCTGCTATTTTTATTTCTTTTTACATGTTTATATCTATTAAGAAATTTTGTACATGGGCACAGGGTTAAAAGGCATACCTACACTTGTCAGCCAGTGACAACCTTTTCTTTCTCCCTCTTCTTCCCTTTGCTTAAACAAATCATATATTATATTATATCAACTTTTCTATATTCTCCCACTTGTCACCTCTCTCTTGAACATCTTGTCTTACCTGCATATCCATCTTTTTCTAGGCTCTTCGATTTCACGACAGGTTGTATCCGTGGCAATCCGTCAAGTATTTCAAGGTGGAAAAAGCAAAAAACTAGCGATTTTCACCGTTTTTCAACTTTTTTTCTATCTACTCTGATTTCCAGTTTTTTTTTCACTGGGGCTGTTCCAGGGTTGATTTATTGAAAACAACGCAAAGTTCCCATAATAAATACGTTGCGCCGAGATTTTGCCCCATGGGCATACTGTTTTCTACTAAGACCACGTAGTTTTGCCCTATTGGCATATAGTTTTGCCATATGGGCATATTTTTTTGCCCTATGGGCATGTATGTCTTGGGCATAGGGTTTTGCCTTAATATGGGCATAGGGTATGCCTTATGGGCATAGGGTATGCCTTATGGGCATGGGTTCGCTTTATGGGAAAAGGGTTTGCCTTATGGTATTATAATTAAATGAAAAAAAAACTTTTTCAAAGTATAAGACGTAAGCACATAGGTCCGTAGGCACGGGCTCCGCTGCTAGTATATTATTTAAAATTATTAAATTAAATTGATTATTTAAAAATTAAAAATGCACACACACATCTGCGACTCTTGCATAACCAAGATTATTCATCAAATTGAAAAAAATGCTATTTCTCGAATTTCGTGATTTAAATTAAACGGTTTGGTTCATCTTTGTCAGCATTCAGCAGAACGATAGTTCTATTATAGTTATTGGTGATTCTGTGGCACATTTCAATCAAGGAAAAGAATTGGTTGTGCTTATAAAATTCTTAAGACTCATGTCTTTTCCTAATCTTTGTGCTTCTTTCTTTAAGCTGCTTTTATCCCGTTCACGTGACAACGCATGAATATTACCGAATAAATTAATCATTTTCATCCGATTTTTTCATTTAAACATTGCTTTAGGTCTGCAAACAGTCATGGTCATATCGAAAAAACCATATGAAACACGGAATGTAATTTGCCTTACCATCTTCCTGGCTTTGGTTGGGTTGTGCAAGCATAATCTCCAGGATTTTTTTTATTTCTCATGGTGATAATGAGGCAGTAAAACTGGGAGTTATATTTCACCAGATCTAATCCGTAAAAGATTAGCTTCGAACACGCAAATTTGTGGCAAATGCAGGGGTCCACGTAATAACGTTTCGTACCCCTAATTTTAGCATTTTCGCTTTGCTCTTTTGCTCATTCTATTAAGCATTTGTGTTTGCAGTTCTCACTATTATATCAATTTCTGAAGCGGTCTCATAACAATTCCTCTGAAAAAACAGTACGAAGCCTGTCATGATCCGAATTAGAGGCAGAGCAACCTTAATTCGGCAACCCATCACCACCATCACCACCATCACCACCATCACCACCATCACCACCATCACCACCACCATTACCATCATTACCAACATTACCAACATTACCAACATTACCAACATTACCAACATTACCAACATTACCAACATTACCAACATTACCAACATTACCAACATTACCAACATTACCAACACCACCAAACTAATGGGAAGGAGGGCGGAAGAAAGGATACCCACTCATCTTTTGCTCGCCACGTGCGTTTCTTTACAGTCTGTCCATGGTCAGGGGCAATTGAATCGCAGGCTAGTGTGGGAGCGATACCAAATTGGAGGGAGGAACCCCACCAACTCGATAGTTTATAACGCGAACAGGAGGGGTATTGGTGGATTTTCTGGTCGGAACGCAAATTAGTGATCTGATAAGGATGTTTGGTCGATTAATTAACAATCAGCATACTCTGTCGACCAATTGGTTATACCTGGTTGGAGTACAGTGTATGATTTCGGTGTACCTAAGTCGGTAACAGGACGTGATTGCTTTATCATCTCATCATGATAATGATAAAGTGACAGCAGCTTCACAATCCGGTTCTAGAACGAACATCGTCCGTCCGATAGGCCGTGTCGGTGTATTCAATGATTAGACGTGGCTTATTTGAACGACTTTAAATACTTTGTTTTGTGAGAACTATTAGATTTTTTATTGTAAATATTAATTAAAAAACACGAAACATATAAAACGTGTATGGAAGACAATGTGACAATTTAGTAAAAATGTTCGCCTTTTTTTCGATTGGCAGTTGCTTGCAACTAAATCTTTGGCTTCAGTTAAATTTGAATTCAGCGAAAATTGATAGCGTTCATTAAAAACCGAAAAATTGAGATAATTTGATAATCTGAGGCAAATCGAATTTCGGGTTATTATGATAATTTACTTTTGATATTTATTTTAATCGCTAATTGCAGCGTCAGGTATGTGAGATAGGTAACATGACCATAAGCCATATGATAAGAACCAGTCGAAAGTAGAGAAGAAGATAATAAAACAATTAAACAATTATTCGTGTTCGTGATAAAAAAAATCCAGCCCTCTTTTTCCTCACGGCAAGCTACACTCTGCACGTGACCACCTTCGCGTGACGCAGAACCAGGTCCACGGCATTCGGAGACCACAACTTCATTGCAGCGATCTCACTTTCACGGGACTAAGAGCTAAGGAGGATCTTGCAATTGTCTTGAGACCGATCCTAACAACCAGCGTCGAAACTCAGTTGCCTAGTCGTTCATTTTTTTACGAGTGCCAAATAGTGGCCAAAACGTTGGTAAAAAGTATGAAAAGTGAACGTACTCTGTTGGTGGTTGATCGAACTGATTGTGTTAATCATAAGCTGCAAGGACGGTAATTTATCGACCGGCAAGAAGCCGTGCTTTGTTGGACCCGGCGCCTCCACAGGTCACGGCCCGGCGAGGAGACCTCGAGGTCAAGATGACAGAAGAAGGCCACGCACCTGTTGAGACTCCGCACAATTTACCCAATTCTGCAGAAATAGATTCTTAGTGCAGAATAGATAGCAGCATTATCGATATAGTGTCTTATGGTATCGTGGTAGCCTAGGTCCAAGATGGCAAAACTCAGAATTCTTCTCCTTCCCAGTAAATATATCCCTATCTGATAATTTGGGTCTGTGGGGATCCACTCCCCCGGGGGCAAGAAGAATCCAAGTCCCCGGGAAGAGTGGATTGTTGCGACTGACTTTGTTTTACGAGACTTCACTTCGAACGACGACAATGACAAGACGTGTTTTTCTATTCATTTTACTTTTCCGATATTTTCTAGTTTCGGATTTCGAGTTTGGGAGTTGTGTTTTTCGAGTCCGAATAAATAAATGTGTTAAACCTCGCTAAACGACTTTTCAATCGACGACGCTACAGGTCCATAACCACTGATGTGGAACTAAGAAACTAGATAAAATTAAAAATAAATTTCCCGATTGTCGAGGTCGTGGTCGCGAAGCGACCGAGATTTGGATTTTTGCTTACACATTTTGATACACCTTTTGATACACATTTGATATCATGGTTTTTTTGTATTGTATTTAAGGCTAACTGACTGTCGGTTAGATGAAGTAAAGACCCCGGACGAAAGGACGACGAAAGGATGCATCGACGAAAAAAACATCAAGACAAATGACAATAACTGGATTCATCGATGCCACTCTCGGATCATCAGCTGCTCAGACAGCTGAACAACAATCGCTGTTGCACTTTTATCTGCAAAATTGCACTCCCTCTAAAGGTCGATGAGGGACGTAGAATATGCCGTTTTCATGCCAATATGCCTTGCAAAACACCACAATTAACGATTTTTCGGTCACAATTACAAGGGAATTTGCAATCCTTCCGATTACTGGATAGGTTGTGCCGTTTCTCAACGCTGGCGTCTCGATTTATTAATTTATTTGTGCCGGCGTTTAAGGGAGATTTAGCATCTTGGTTGTCTCCTCGTGTCCCGAGAAGACCTCGGTTACAAACCGATTCAAAGTTTTCTAAAATTCATTTTTTAAGGGGAGTTGGGAGATGTGATAGACACAGGGATGGGCAAGATACTTCAAAAAAGTATCTGAGATACAAGATACAAGATACTTCTTCAAAAAGTATCTGAGATACAAGATACTTATGTATCTTGAATATACTCAAGATACGCAAATACAATTTGAATTAACCGTGTAAAAAAGAATAAACAACTTTGTTGATTGGCCAATTTGGAGAGAAAAGAGGAGGAAACAGAATAATAACAATGTATAGGTATTTTAGGTACAATTTGTTTTCACTTTATTTTGCTTAAGTAATACCAACATTTCAAAAAGCTCGTCATGAAGCCGGCTACGATTTGGTGAATGAATTAATCCTGCGAAAGAAAACAGCCTTTCAACGGGCGCAGACGACGGTAACACTACGTTATATCGCTGAAAAGTTTTCATCAACGCAGGGTATGTGTTTAACATTTCAATGTTTGTGCGAGTGTCGCCCAGGTAGTGCAGCACTTCTAGCTCAATTGTGTTTAGTAAATTTGGCAGAGGTTCGCTCGCCCTATCCAAAAATTCAAAGTAAGTGTCGCTGGTCTGCTGGTCCGTAGGTGTTGATGGGGTTGATGGGGCCGAATCTTCTCCGTTCAGGGCCTTTGTTGCATTTAAAAGAATTGATTTAATCTTTTCCTTGTCTTCGGTGACAGGCAGCCACCGCAATTTAAACATTGGGTGCGAGCACGTAGCGATAATCGCCTCGTTTACACTTTTGTCCATTGCGAACATTTTGGAAAATCTGGTCTCCAAACCTCGTAACACTTCTTCGCGAAGTGGTGCACAGAATTTAAGGCTAGAGATCCTAGACAATTGACGTTGGATGGTTAACAAAGTTGGCAACAGCATTCCATAAAAGCACGACACATCACCTTGAAGTCTGTCCAAAGCAATGGCAATCGGTTCCAATACCTTCTTGTATTCTTCTAAAAACTCTAACTCAGTGTCTTTGAATTTTGGCAAATTTAACGCGTTGCAAATCTCTCCGAGCAGAGTCTTCCAGCGCAACAAACCGCAAATGCTGTCGAAAAGGCTGTTCCACCTCGTGGCACATGGAGTAATCAGCTGATGGCCGATTATTTTGTGTATGGCTTCTGCTGCCTTGGGCCTCCCTGAAGCATTCCAAATCGCGCTACACTTGCCCATGGCTACGTGGTTGATCTTGGCGAACGACGGAGTCTTCAGCGCTCTCTTGGCGTCGGTCGTCCCGACAAGGCTTAGTGTGTGACAGGCACACCGTTGGTGATGAGGCAGGGAATGATGATCGGCAGAATCTATCATATCTTCATCTTCGCTGCAACTTTGTGCGCTATTTTCTTCTCTGTGGTGAAACTCCATGACGTCGCCATCCATAAAGTGAAGGTTGTTGGGAAATTTCACACCGAACTCTTTAAAAGCTTTCACAAAGTTTGACCCGTTGTCGGTGACCGTTGCCACAATACTGTCTGTACCTATTCCAAAATCACTGTATATTTCCTCGAGACATTCTGTGATTCTCAAGAAATCATGGACACCGTGGATTCTCTTGCACGCGATAGCAACGGAGCGCCGTTCTAGAGCTGGATTAGAAATCCAGTGGGCAGTTACTCCCATGAAACTTCTCGTTTTTGTTGACCAAATGTCTGCTGTCGTGCAGATGAATGGCTGGTCCTTAATTTGACGTTTCACGTCGAAGATCTTGGTCATGTAGCTCTCTTCGATTCTCCGGCCCAGGGTTCGGCGCGACATGACCGACAATTGCGGGTTTGGTCTTTCAACCAGCTTGATAAAAGCAGGTTGTTCCACGGTTTCCAGCGAATGTATCCCTTCCACAATGAAGTCCACGATGAGTGAATCCAATTCTTTTTGGGAGACCGCTGTTCTCGGATTCTCGAAGATCTTTGTCTGACGAAGGTGGCCAGTTTTTTGCTTCTTGATGGGATTAGCTCCGGACTTCCATGTCAGCTTGTATGATTCATACTCTGCTAGCAAATGACCATGTTTCACCTAGAAATGAAAGCAATTTTTTTTATATTTATTTTCAGTTTAAGAAATACTTAAACAATGCAGAAAAAGTTCGAATGAGAAAATAAATAACAGAAACAAAACTAATGAAAGCAAAAGGTACACAACGTTAATATTTTAAAAATTAAATTGGAATTTAATTCAATTTGTTAAAATTACATAAAAAAAATTACTAATTACTAATTTGTTAAATACATAAAATACATGGTTAAAAAACATTACATACCTTTAAATGCTTGAGGAAATTTCCAGTTGACCGAAACATTCCACTTAGTGGCTTCGAGTTGGGGCCGCAAGCCTGGCAAATGGCTTTTACATGTTCCCCATCAACAACACAGACACGAAAATATTTTCCATCCAGCAGCGCACTTTTATTGTTATTTTCACTTTCAACTTTTTCAATATCATCAGATATCTCATCGATGCCTGCCATATTTTAACACTGTATAAATGGACGCAGATGAAGTTCCTCTCAATGTGAAGATCAATTGGTAACTGAATCTCCATAACACTTGCAATGCCACCTGTTCATTACCTGCAAATGCAATCCTACACAAACTACCCCTTCCTTTACCCATCCCACCATTCACCAATCAGAGACTTCGCGAGGGGGTGGGCTAAACCAGTGACACTTATCAGCTTCTACCTTCTGAAAAGAGGGGAAGCCAAATGGTTTTCCCACAGAAAATTCCTTAGACATGAGTCATGACTCATCAGTATTGGTATGTAAGGGTTGATAATCAAACAAGAACTCGTTTAGGAAAACCTTGCAATTAGCAGGGCTGCAGAGTGCACCTTGACAGATGTCTGAAAGTCCCATGGATTAGGAATTTATAATAATATATTCACGAATTTCAGAGACTGACCACTTAGGGGCTTCCAACTATGCCATTGATAACACAGATAATATGTATCTTGACAAGTGCCAAGAATTCCCAACAGCTCGCGGTCCCTCTCTCAGCCCTATGTTGCCAATGCAGCTAATTGCAAGGAGATCCATCAGTTGTCACTCTCGGAGAGAACACAAAAGAGCTTATATACTTAGACATTATTTTTATGTTATTTCCCGGTTACAAATAAAATTCCCAACAAAACTGAAAAGTATCTTGAGGTATCTGCAAGATACAAATATACTTTGAAATACTATCTGAGATACAATACCAATATACTTCTCAACAAAGTATCTCAGATACAGATACCAAGATACTTTTGTATCTTGAGATACGTATCTCAGATATTTGTATCTCAAATACTGCCCATCCCTGGATAGACATAAGTTGCTTAAAAAAAACTAATGCTTTTATACGATTATCAAATCTACGTTATTCATTCACAATAATAATATTACAACAGTCATATGAGAACTACAACTCATACATTCAAACTAACGTTCATTTTCTTTCGTCTCACTTTGTAAATTTTAAAAACTTAACAGTCCAGTGCATTATTTTAGATAGTACCAACCAATGAACCCTATGTTAAGCTTGGTTTTGACATTTCGATATTTTCCATTTAATTTTTTCTTGTTCTATATAATTTATCAAATTAAGATCTGACCAACATCTAAATAAATACAGTCGTTTAGCAGATGACTCTTACCTCACGATTCGAGTGCTGGAGCATACAGGCACATCCTTGCTGATTCCAGTTGAATCCATGCTGTTCACAAAAGAATATAATATGATTAAATGGTAAAGGTAAGTCAGGATGGAAGTTACTGAGAGTTAAACATGGGGCTAGAAGAGAAGAATAACTGTCAAGTCAAGCTTTGGCCAAAATGATTTTTTGGTATTGACGTGATTGGGCAAACAAAATAGGGTTCTGCTGGTAAAACTGTGCAATACATCGGAAAAGTATACTTTACGAAAAAGTCCATTATATCACAGAAATATTTGTATAAGTGCTGTTTCGTACAGGGCAAAACAACTAAAAATCGTCTAGCTTTACACTTTATGTTTTTGAACACGACAGTTTTGCTTCTAACCCCATGATAATAAAGTTCATAAATATTTGAATTGTTACTCACAATGTTATAGTAAAGGATAGACCCTTGGCTGGTTGACGAATACTGGTCCTCTTTTCAAGTCTTTGGAGAATCGACAAAATAAGATTATATTTTATATAAAGTAAAATTAAGAAATCAAATCTCTTTTTTTATTAAACGTATTCAATTCGATGTGTTAGATTCAACATAATATCAAGCGCACTAATAAATCGAAAACAAAAGTCTATTGAAAGAATAATGCAATCAGCACCAGGTGGGAATCTGGCCCAGGAATTTAAAATCTCGTAAAATATAGGTACCTATACACTAATAGTTTACCAATTTAAAAAAATTACAACCATGCATTATTTGTACAAAAAAAAATCAAGCACACTTAAATCACATTAGCCTGCAAGAAAATACTAAAGTTCAGTAGTTTCCAATTTTTTCACTATCAATGGATTACCGAGTTTCTCAAGATGTTGATATAGATTTTCCCGATATGTAGTTCCAGTACGATTCAGATCATTTTGTTCTTTTATGCCCGTTTGTTCCCTTAGCATATTGGACCTGCTAAAAATCACACATTGATCAGTATCATCAAATCATTTCCCAACAGATTTTTAGTTTTAATGTAGTAAAGTTAATAAAAAATATAAGTCACCTATTGCATGTTGAGTCGGTGGTGAAGTTGTGGGTCTGACCGAAAAAGTGCTTTGCATTTTTAGAACCAGGCCGGGATGCTTCATTCACCGCAGCATCTAGAGAATCCCTTTCTGACATTTGGCTGCAAAATAGCAAAATAGCAAAGTGAATTTTGGAGTTACCTATACCATACCCAGTTTTTCTATGACAACACCAGAAAACACTAAATTAGTAATGGCTTATAGAAGGTAGGTCCTCGTAATAACTAATAATACCTCAAAGAGTCGTCTTCTTTGTACCATTCATTCTTATACGCTTGCATCCAGATCGGGTTTGAACCTTCAACGCTGTGCATATTGGTGTTAGGCACTCTGCCCGTAGCACGGACCAAGTCTGACTCGTTGGAACCTGAAGCAGGAAAAGGAGGTTGAAAAACAGAGGTCTCCGTGTCAAAAATATCAGTTCAAACAAACTTGCCACTTTAGATACCTACAAATGAAGATTAGATCATACAAAAACTAAAATCATTGGGATGTATGAATGGAAGAAATTAATAAAGAAATGACTTTCAAAAACTAATTGAAGTGTCAGATACTTTTAGCCGTCCCAACAGCAAAAAAATACAAACATAAAAATACAAAACAAATAACGGAGAAAACTAGACTAACCGAAAGCGCTGGCGGTGGCCGCCTTAAGCTGTCGCTGGAAACGTTGTCGTTGGGAGAGGCAGACGGAGACGGCTAGGATGAGCAGCAGGCCGAGGAAGATTGTCGAGCCGACCAGCCACATCAGCACCAAGCTCTTCGAGTCTTCACGCAACAGCGCTGCCTCAGCAGGCTGCGTGTCTAGCACGTTGAATTCCTTGAGAGAAAGACCGCAAGGCACAGTGTTATTATAGGGCCGGAAATTCTAATTTCAGCATGAGCAGGGATGCTTTCTGGGGCAGAGGGGGATTGGACCCTATTTTTATTCCCTAGCGTAAACCCAGCCCACCACTACAACTACTTTATAAATTAGAAATACGCTTGACAACTACACCAATTTGAGCTTTGTCCAGATTTTTACAAGACTTTCCCAAGAAGGACTCATCTTTAGTAGAAATATTAAATTTTGAATATTGTTAATATTGGTTTACTTTCTCAAGAAACCAAAGAAGGCTAGTTTCCATAACATTAACACAACTACTTGTCAATCCCACCTGCTCATTTTTGGTGTTGAATAACAGATCCTTGAAACAGTGGGATATTTCTCTAGCAATGCTAATTACCTTGAATAAGATGTCGAGGTGTTCGATGTTCAAGTCAACAAGGCGCAAGACGTCGTCAACGTCCAGTATCGAGTTGTCGATGCGATTTACAAGGTGGAGGTACAGGTCTGTTTTTGTCTTGTCAACTGAACCGTCGCGATTTTCGTGTACTTTGAACTCGTCGACATTGACGATAGCGCCTGTCACGTTACTCAACACCCTGGAAATTATTTGCAACAGAATTATGTTTAGATAAATCAATACAAATCTGGCCAAAATTTAGATTTTTTCGAAACTGTATACTGCGCATGCAAATCTTTTAGCACTGGCTTTTTACAACGTGCGGACATGCTGACCCTACTTCTATAATCTGATGTTATTTAAAAGAAACTTATATGGAGGCACTTCAAACTAAATGGTCTAGAACTGAGATAATAGAAAATTAAGGACTCACTCTCGGAAGGAGTCAATCTTCTCGCGCACTTCGTGTGGCTGCTGGCGCAAAACAAAGCGCACGTGCTGATCTTCGCGCAGCAGATAGATGAACACCCTGGCCATGTCTTGACGTCCACCAGTATCGTTGGCCAGGACCTGGACAAAAAAACCTCGTTGACATCCGTGTATGCGAACGATATAAGTGCGACAACCAGCAACGTTCTTGTGAGGGTTAGACATTTTTGACGAGATCCAAGTTGTAAATGCATAATTTTAAAATGTAAATTCTTAAATGTGGTAGCATTTCAGAAAATTTCATGAATTTACTGTAACTTACCATAAAATCAAAGTATCCCTTCATCCCCTTCTGCGGGTCAAAGTTGAGGTGTATAGCGCCTGTATTTGCATCCACTATGAAGGGTTGTTTCTCGACATTCTCGAGGCCTTCTGTGAGAGTCTTTTGAATCCTCCCAATCTGATAATAGGTGACCACAGCGTTCTCGCCCGCATCCAAATCAATCGCCTGGAAAACAAATTTTGGTTACTTTTCAGCAAACGTAACATTCTTAAATCATTTTCTTCATTATTATATTATAATTCAATTTTGGAACTATGGGTAAGAAACAGCCGAATATTTGTCCCAGTGCATAAAAGCTCTAAAAGCACTGCAAAACACTCAAAAAAATTGCAGTCTGCCGACTAGATCCTTGCAAACTAGTCAAGAAGTGCACTTTGAATTGAAATGAGCAAATGGATGCACACTAGGAATTCTCACCAATCTGCAATACCCGATCTGACCATGGTCAATCTGACCATGACATACATCAACACCATACCGACACCTTCATGCGCACACTCATCATCTGTGACTCAATGCGCATGAATTCCATATTATGCCATTACCTTGACGCGCATGAACTCGGTGCCAAAGTCAGCCTCTGTGGTGACGCCGCCAGTGAACACGCGCTTGGTGAACTGCGGCGCGTTGTCGTTGACGTCGCGCACGTTCACCACGACCCTGAGCAGCGTGTCGTCGCCGGCATCGAACTTGCTGGCGTTGGCGGGCGCGTGCGCGCAGTCTTCGCTGGCCTTGACCACGACCACGTGGCGGTCGGCCGCCTCGCGATCCAGTTCCTGCACAACCTGCCGCAGGACAAATGCTAGCGTCAATGCCGGGGACAAGCTCCAGGGACAAACGCTAGCGTCAATGCCGGAGAGAAACGCTAGCAAAAACGCTGGGGCAAGCAGCAACGCCGGAACAAACAACAGGACTAATGCGGGTAACAAAATGCGGGGGAAAAGTACTTTCGTCAATGCGCAAAAATAATGCTCCTGGTGTAGGTTGTCGCAGAGTTTAATTCTATGTCAGTGGGGCCAACGGTGGTGTTAAACACTGACGGGGCTTGAGGCTCAAAAACAATAAATGTCCAATGAGTCAAGATCTGTAGTTTGGTTTTATTCCCACTTTAATGTTATAATTTACTGACATTGGTTTTCTGAAGTGAATTTTACAATTGGAAATGCTTCAATGTGCTTACCTAGTGAAAACCAAAGATTATATTACTATTATTTGATGACTGACCGACTGTGACATGTGTTGAAGTGAGGACTTTACCATCAGCTCGTGCCTGAGCGGTTCCAGCGCGAAGAGCTCAGCCTCGTTGCCTCCGACGATGAAGTAGCAAACGGGGGTCGGGGGGTCGTCCAGTTCATCGACCTCGTCCCTGTCCACGGTCGAGATCAGCTGCTGCCGCTCTACTCCTGGCCGCGTGTGTTCTGAGAGAAGCAGGGTTCCACAATCAGAAATATATTTTTTTTTGTTCTCTAATGGCACGATTCTCCCTTAGAAATATACCAGCTTCGGTGAGTTATCCTCCGGAAAACAAAATGCTATGAATTCGACACCATACCTACCTACTACTGCACTTTTACTGTTAGAAGATAAGAACATACTTTGTATTAAAAATAATTTATGTGGCCGGCTCTAGAAATGATTTTGAAATCGTAAATATGCACTGGTTGTATTCTGGAGTTTCTAAATAAAAATTTTGACTCTTATTTCCCTCCGAGATTGAGTCGTAACCTTGGATAACATACCAAGAAGCTTGAAAAGTTTCTCATGACGCTCACCGGTGAAGTTGACCGTGAACTCGTCCTGCAGGAACTGCGGCTCGTAGTCGTTGATGTTCCTCACGTAGATGGTGAGGTCGAGGTCGGAGGAGAGCGGCGACGGGATGCCGAGGTCAAACGCCTCGACGCGGATCTCGTAGACCTTCTGCCGCTCGCGGTCCAGCGGCTGCCGCAGCTCCACCACGCCCGTCTGCTCGTTGATGGAGAACGACCGCCAGTTGCCGATCGGATCTTGCTTCAGCCGGTAACGCACGGCGCCGTTGGCACCGATGTCGGCGTCCACCGCTTGCACCTGCCAATCAAGCCGATGTTGCACTTTACGATCGTCGATTTTCGTATCAACAATACCCGTGGAGTTCAGTTTGTTACCGAGGCATTGTTTTTATTGAAAAATAAAACCCCAAATAATCACAGCTGATACGTTCAGTCCCAATACATCAAAAGAAATTAAGGATAAAGGAGTAAAACACAAGTTTTGTCAGATATTTTCAGGGTTGTACAAGAGGTTGTACCTGAAGCACGGCGCTGCCCACTGTGGCGTTCTCGGCAATGCGGATGGTGACGTTGTGCGGCGGACTGACAAAGTGCGGTGCGTTGTCGTTGAAGTCCATGACACAGACTTCGACGTCGGCGGTTGCCGAGTTGGGCGGAGTGCCCATGTCTTGGGCTTTCACCACCAGGGTGTAGTTGCCGTACAGCCCCTTGAGTGACCGCTTCAAGATTATGCGTGCCCAAGAGTACTCAACGGTTTCCAGCTTGAATAGGTCTGTTCAGTGGAAATTTAAAGCAAATGTTAGAGCAATTATATGTTTATGGTGGGAATAGGGTTTATTTTAGTCGTTTCAGTACCATAATGTTGATTTAATAATTATGTAGGTATGAAGTCCTGAAGACAGTTTCCACTGTTTGTGGAATTGTCAAAATTATTGACTCTACCAACAATGGGTTAAATTTGTGTGCTTATGGCAGGGTTTTGTAACTCTAAATTTCAGTCCTTCAGTCCACCAAAATCGATAGGTAGGTAGGTAGATAATTGTGAAAGATTAAAATATGGCACATTGCGTGCTTCTTACCCATGTCGTTTCCCCCAACGATTGAAAACGTGACCCGGCCGTTTGGCGTGTTATGGTCGTCTGCATCGGTTGCCTTGACTACCGTGACCACATCCCGGGGTTCGTGGAACTCCGTAATTGTCACACAACCTTCGGCCAGCTCGAAGACCGGCGCCTCGTCATTTACGTCAACAATGTTCAGCCTGTCAATAATAAACAACAAAAGTTATCAAGAAATTCAGTCGGTCATCGACCATCGTGTAAATTCACAGAATAATGTGCGGTGTATTTACCCGATTTGTTTGAAAGTGTTTCGGCTTTCTCCGCTGGCATATCCGAACTGGTAATTATCCCACGCCTCGATTATCAACATATAGAAGTTTTGTTCCTCGCGGTTTAGTTTGTCGGAAACTCTCAATACACCAGTGTCGGGATCGATAGAAAATTTACCCTGAAAGTAAAGTGAAAATATTAGCAACATTTCAATCTTGTAGAAGATAGAGGCATAGCTGTGAACAGCCGTGTATCGTGTACCTGCGACGACATCCGATCCAGCAAGTATGTGACTTTCCCGAAGTCCCCCGAATCGGCATCGTGCGCTTGGATCGACGCGATCTCGGTGCCGACGGGCGCGTCCTCGCGCACCGTGATGTTGCTGATGTCGCCGACGAAGTACGGGTTGTTATCGTTCTCGTCCAGCACCTGGACAAACACGTCGACCAGGCTCGAACGGGCCGGGACGCCTGAGTCGGTAGCGCGCACCGTCACGTTCAGCCACGCAAACAGCTCGTGGTCAATGCGGTTGGCGACCACCACCTCGCCCGTCTCGCCGTCCAGGTAGATCAGGTCCCGCATCTCGCGCGGCCCCTCCATCGAGTACGTGATCGTGCGGTTCTTGTCGGCGTCGTCCGCCACGATGTTCATGATCACCACGCCGTTCTTGCTGTTCTCCGTGATCGAACGGCGATAGAACGGACGCCGGAAGTTGGGATTGTTGTCGTTCTCGTCTTCTACTATTATGTTCAGAAAAGCTGAGGGCAAAAAATGAGCATACATAAATATCAGTTTTTACTTTTTAACCACTGTTTTTGTTAAGAGAGCTTGTAGGCTGGAAGTAGGGTGGCTCTAGATAATCAGAGCTAATTTAAAATATTTTTTACTCCGAAATCTGAATGTCTGGACTGGAGTATAGGGATAATCAATTAGGGCACAATTAATGTTCACCACATCTGATTGATTCAACCTCTGATATTATTCCAGGGTTTCAGGGTTGGTGGAGGTCAAGGTCGATTGTAAAATTAATCCAATAGGGAAAGTACCTAGGTCCAAGATGGCATGTGACTCAGAATTCTTCTCCTTCCCAGTAAATATATCCCTACCTGATAAATTGGGTCCATAACCACTGATGTGGAACTAAGTAACTAGGTAAAATTAAAAATATCTTTCCCGACTGTCAAGCAAACTCACCGAACGCAGTTTGCTTCCCTTGATTCGAAGCCAAGTCCTCGACCTTGAGCGCCAGCCGGATCGTCTCGACCCTCTCGCGGTCCAGTATCTTGACGACGCGCAGGTTCCCGTCGAGAGGGTTCAGCTCGAACATGCTGAGGTAGTCGTAGTCGGTGGGCTTGATCAGCGTCCCCTCCTCGCCCCTGGCCTCCGAGTTGTCGGCGTCGATCGTGTAGCGCAGCACGGGCTTGTCGTCGGGGTCGAGGGCGGAAACGCGGCACACGTGCGTTCCCACGCGCGTGTTCTCGTAGACGCGCACCGAGCCCGGCTCGACGAACACCGGCGGCTTGTTGTTCACGTCCACCACCGTGATGTTCACCTGCAAGCGCGCTCCGTTTACTGACGTGTACGAATCGTCTGATGTTGACAACAATTCAGAACAAGGACCCAATATCTATACTAGCTAAGTTTCTGGCTAACTTATTATTGATTCGAACCTTAGTGCAAATACTTCTTGCATGTATACAGTAGATGTTTATTACTAGAAACGAAAAATCCATTCCCAAATTTGTATCTGGATCGGGATTAAGCCCAGATTTCTCAAAGTCTTATTTCTACTCTATGAAGCCCAACATCTCACACTAACTTAATATACATTTCACAGTTGTTTGTCCGTGTAGCATAAACGATGTTCCATCCCGGCAAGGTGAGAGATCCGGGTTTGAATCCCAGTACCGATACAAATTTTGGAATGGATATTTTGTTTCTAATAATAAATACCTAGCTAAGTTAGCTAGTGGATACTTAAAGAAAAGATGGAAAGAAATGGTCAAGAATAATGTTTTGTGCATTTAGGAATCTGCATAATTCTTGAATTTTTCAATCCGAAACAAAAATAGTGCTAGGATATAATGGATGTCCACTCTCACGAGAACTTATCACTTGCTTGTCAAGTTGATTCATCTGTGCCAACGCTCCAGTTGCGTTATTTCAGAAGACTCACCTTGACGGCTGCTCTCTGCTGGCGCGAGCCGATGCCGCCATCGAGGGCCAACACGGTCAGACTGTAGACGGTGGTCTTGGGCTCCGTGCGGTCGGGGTCCAGACTCGCGCCGGGAGCCACGCTGATCACGCCGCTCTCGGCGCCGATCACGAACTTGTCGCCGGCGCCCTTCTGGATGCGGTAGACCACCGCGTTGTTCGGCGACGACCCATCCGCGTCCAATGCAGACACCTGCAGGATTTCGGTGCCGCCCTCAACGTCTTCGGCAACCGACTGAAGACACAAGAAAGGACAGCGTAATTGTTAGATTATAGTATCAATTCCCATTGATAGTGTGTGAAATTATGCTGTCAACAATTCTACAGTTTTCACTTTGGAAAGATTGAAATTTACGAATCACACCGATAAGGAGCATTCCAATATCAGCCAGGTCAATGGATTTTGTCAAGTTTGCAAAAATTCAAATTGTTTGGAAAAATCACTTCTTCCTTATGTACCCAATTAAACAAATACAATAATTATTTATTACATATTTTGCAATCTTCAATCAAAAACGTATATATTTACATGCGCTGAGTTGATAATATAATATTTTGAGCTTATTTTGACAGGAAAAAAAAACATCGAATTCAAAATTTCAAATATCTCATGGTCACTGCCTCCTCGGTTCGTTGGCGCTAGCTAAATACCTTTTCATAGTGGTCCAGTTGGAAAATCGGGCCGTGGTCGTTGGCGTCCATCACGTAGATGACAACCAGCACCTCGGTCCAAAGACTGGGCACCCCCAAGTCTTGAGCGCGGACCTTGAGCCCGATGACGCGCACACCGCTCTCCACTCTTCCCCGCAAGTCCTCGAAGTCCAAAGCGCGAACAGGGCTCAGGATCCCCAACACAGGGTCAATGCTGAAGCTTCCGTTGCCATTCGCAAGGCTGTAGTGGATCTGGCTGTTGCGCGTTCCTGCATTCGTTTCACTGGTTGTAGTTTGCTCTTTTTGTCTGGTTAGTAATCATGAGTAGGTACAATATCTCTGCTAGCTCAGAAACAAGATGATATTTTTTTACTTACCGTTTAGGTCCATATCTCTTGCCTCTATTACCAGAGGTGTGTCGAATTCGCGGCTGTTTTCCATTAATCTTGCCTCATACTTGCTCTGCAGGAAAACAGGCGCATTGTCGTTGACGTCCTCGATGTGGACGATGAGTTGTACGGTGTTTCTATAAGCGAATGGGAGCGGGGGACACGTGTTAATGTGGCAGCTACATCAACGATAATTTTTAATTGATTGATCAAATTCGAATCGATTTTCGTCGACGGATGTGCTATCATTATCTTTGGCCTGAGCGATTAGTGATTACATTTCACGAACCTGTTGCCTTGCCCCAAATCGTCGCGGGCTTCGACCGTCAGATAATGTCTTGACACCAACTCGCGGTCGAACGCCGGACCGTTTTTCTTCTTCGTGATGATGCCCGTCACGGGATCCAACGACAGCCTGGAACAACCGACCCGATTTAGTACCGCCATCACAGCAATTAGCGCGCACACTTTAGCGCTGATTTGATTTGCTTACATGTCGGCCACACTTCCCCCCAGGTTAGTGTACCGGATTCCTAGCGAGCCGAAATCTCCCGAATCCTCGTCCAACGCTTGGACCCAGGCGATGGTCGAACCCACGGGCGCATTTTCCAGCACAGATACCTGCACAAAAGTTTCACATTGGCGTTCCATTTTGTCGGCCGAAAACCTGAATTTCATAGACCGTTAGCGATGATTCTACACGCTCTCGTGCTGGCGGCTCACCTCGTAAATCGGCTGCGTAAATTCAGGGAAGTTGTCGTTGATATCTCTGATGTGCACCGTGACCGGAACTAGGCTGTACTTGGCGTTGTTCGGAATCATTTCGCGGGCAATTATGGTAAAATTGAGCGAAGTTACTTTTTCATAGTCCAGTTTGGTCGGATCTTTGACGCGGATGAGGAAGGAAGCTTCGTTGATTCCCTTCGGCGGCGTCACCTCGAACGTGTCCCGGTCGCCTTCGAGGAACATCTGGAACGTGCCGTTGTTGCCCTGGTCGTGGTCGAACACTTCGGGCAGCGCGTCGCCGATGAACGCGACGGGAGTGTTGACGGGAGCGTGTTCGTTGATCTCGGCCGTGTATTGCCGGCTGCGGAACGTCGGGATCTCGTCGTTCACGTCTGCGCGAGGAGGAGAAAAGTTCGTTTGATTTGGAAACAAGCGTCTCGCCGTGGTCGTGGTTATCAATCAAGTTCTGGCTGGCATTTCATTGATAGTCTATAAATGTCAGATACGAAGAGTGACCAACTGATTAAAGTTTTGGCTGTTTGGAACCTCGCTTTTTTGCAGCGCATCTTGTTACAAACTATCTTGCCATCAGTTCCTTGAACATGTAAAGTAAAGTAAGGCATAATAAGTTTTAGGGTTTTGTTCTAACGATCAAGAACGCAGTGGATGGCAGCCGTTCGTGACTGAGCACCAATAAACACATGGCAAAGAATCACCACTCAGGGCCACTCACCTGTAATGATGATGGTCACCTCCGTGGTGGCGGTCGGGATTGGCGACACCACCGCGGACTCTTCGTGCGCGGTGATCTCGAGGATATACGCGCCGTTGCTGCTCTCGGGGCTCTCCCTGTCCAGCTTGGCCAGCGTGAACACCACGCCCGTCCTGGCGTTGATGTCGAACAGCCCCCGGCCGCCGCGAGTGATCGAGTAATTTATCCGATTATGAATGCCTCGGTCGCCGTCCACGGCTTTCACTGGAAACGTCGTTGAAAATGAATCGCCGCTGCGATCACGCGACGAATTGCATGCGTGAAGATGTACGTGTGTGACCAAGAAGAGTGTGAGGAGGCAAGCAAAAAAAGGGCACGGGATGTGAGAAATTTGCGGCGAGTGGCGAGCTCGAGACGTGCGACACGTCGAGATGACAACCGATGAGCCGGCGACGCGGCGTAATTTCACCGCAGACTTTTTCTAGATCACTCTTCCTTTGCGAAGAAAACGTGGCGACACATGTGCAGCTATAGCGACTTCTTAGGAAATCACTTATGGAGAATGGAGATGCAGTCAAGCCGATTTACCTCTCAGGATGGGCGTGCCTATTTTGGCATCTTCGCTGACGCGGGTGACAGGCGACACCACCACGAACTCCGGGGGCTGGTCTTCGACATCTTCGACTTTGATGACAATTGCAGCGGTCCCTGTGTTTACCTGAAAGAAGCCAGCGCCGATTGCAGTTAGTACCGCACTTGTACGCTGATATAGGACACATTGAAATTAACGAAATCACCGAATAATAATTACCCGTTCGTTGTTCGATCGATCCGTTGCCAGAACTCGAAGTTGGTACAAAAACTTGCGCTCGTAGTCTAGTTCCCCTATCAATCTAACAATTCCTTTGCCATTATACGTTGATATTGAGAACATGTGATCATCTCCATCCATCTCTTGGAGAGAATACACAACCTGTAATTCATTTGTAAAAGTTAATTATATACAGACTAAATACGTAGAAGTCATACCCGTATATGAACAAAAATAGATAATTTTTTCTTCACAAAAATCGCACTCTCTTCTCTTTCAAGTCGCAGGAAAGTCGATAGTGACAGTGACAGCATGACAGTGACAGTAACAGTGAAACCTATACCTGGCCGTAAGCGCCTTCGTCAAGATCCGTGGCTTCCAGCGTCGTGATCACCCCGGGCTCGCTGTCTTCAGGGATGCTGATGGTTGGCTGATACTGTTTAAATATCGGTTCGTTGTCGTTGACGTCTTCCACCAGCAGCAGGAGGCTCTGAGTGATAAAGTTGCCCTCGCCCAGGTGACCGTCGGTTAGGGTAAGCACAATCGCGTACTCGTCTTTCATCTTGAAGGACAAATGTAAACACTTCGTGGTATTTACTATTGTTTGAGGTATACGAAATTCATCAATATTCATGCGAGATTCAGTTACCGAAATCTTAATTTATTCATGAGATAGTCAGGGATGAATTAGTTTCTTTCAATCGTCCTTTCAAACAAAAGTGATGAAGATGTATCCGTTGAGTTTTGGTGTACCAATGTTTGGTGCAAACTGCAGTGCAAAATAACCTGAAATGCTTATTTTGTTTACCTCACGGTCAAGCTCTTTCTTCAGATACACGTTGGCTTCATTCCCATCCAAATTTTCTATGCTAATTATATTGTTTCCTCCGTAATCCCTGACGCCAAATGTGAGCGGATCCCCATCGAGGTCCTCGCCTCTCAGTCTGTAGATCAGACTTTCTGAAAACCAGTCGAAGCGTCCAACTCAAAATACACGAAGTTCAACCTCTGGCGCAAGTCGGGTGCCAGGTAAGTGGGTGGCATTATTAGCTAAATTGGAACCTGAGAAGAAAGTCAGGGGTTTCTTCTCTATATAACGAGATACTAATTTACTAAATTTAAAGAACAAAAAGGTATTTTAGATCAAAGAACACCAAACATTGCAATGTCACTAAAATGTTACTTCTTGTCACACTGCCGGCAGACTGCAGACATGGTTTAGTGAACGTCTTCATGGCAACACAGCTGCACGTAAAAAGGTGCATTTGTACTCAATTTCTTTCTGCAAAGTTGCAATGACGAATAGGTAATAAGACCTCTGTCCTAATCTCACTGCAAATGAGCGAACAAAACACGATGTAGATTAATAGCGACAATTTGCTTACCTGCAGGCGTATCTGCACCTTCTTTCAACCTGAGGACTATTTCTGTTTCGCCGTTGATTAGAAATCTTGGCGGATTATTGAGACCATTCACACAATTAAATACTAGACTACTTGTAAACACGAATATAAAAACACTTATTTTCCAGCTGAATAGCGCTCGTCCTGGACACTTTAATCGCACTTTGTTCGCAGCGGCAGCAGCCGCGGCCGCAGAGCCAACGTCCCCGTTGCATATTGACACTGATCGTCGCGACATGGTCCAGCAGCTTCCCAAAAACACGCACAGATTAGCTGAGAGGTCGCGAAGATCCACGCAAAACACTTTGGCACTTTCTTGTCTTGTTAAATATTTTCTTGCGACCGGCTACATGTGTGTCAATTTACATGGCCGCTTTGTCCCAATAAGTCACCGTTCTTATCAATTAATTCCAGCATTGTTTTTTCCATTTCATTGACACGATGTCGTGCGATCATGCTAATTTCACTAGCAACAACGCTCGATGCTTTCTTCGGTCATCAATGCAATTTTTCTGCAAACAAAAAAGGTGGAAACAATGAGATTAGTGAACTCTGCAGGAAGTATTGTCCGCCAGCACGTCAGTGTGAATGTCCCTACTTTATTATTCGATATGGTTGTGTGGTTTATGAGCTAGGCTTCAGGGAACTGCGATGGCTACGGCTACGAGGAGACTACCAGTAACGTGGGTTTCACAATGGTTGGGTCCGGCGTTCGCATGTTCGGCTGTTCGGCCGTTCGGCTGTTCGGCGTCGCAATGCAATGTCCTCTCATCCCAAGCTTCTGGTTTCATCCTCTGCTGCCGATTGCTCTTCGGCGGTAAGCGACAAACCACAGAGGCGCATGCCATTGCTCAACAATATCACTTTGTCTAGTTTATACGCACAAATGAAAAGAAATTTGTTGTAAAATCGCATGTAAATAGATGCTCGGTTTGCAAATTGCAACCCAGCCACTTATAGCTATATACGCTACGTGTGATGATTGTGTACATGCTATCCCATTACCTTCGGCGAACGATTGTATGAGTTTCTATAAATTAGCTTAAAAAATGTAATAGGTAATGTGAGATAATTGTATTACTTAATATTTTGATTACAATCTTATTATCAGTTGAAGGGCGCAGTGCAAGAATAAATTCCTCATTATCTTTACCGGCTGAAAGTGATTGATTAATTAGCTATATATTAAACGTTTAGCGATGGATATGATGAGATGAGAGGGAAATCTTGCTTACAAATTCGTCGCAAATATCTTAATAAACGATTAAACTATGGTTCGACGAAATCTAATATTTTAAATTGAAACCCAGTGAAATTATGTTCTCGTGTTTGATCAATTTCAAAAGTCAGTCTCGCGGCCTGTGGGTTTGGGCATCGCTGCGTAAGATTGCTCGCTTGACAGTCTCCATTGATATCATGTAAAACAGTTACACTATCGTGATCTTAGGAATAATCATATAAATTTTCAATTCAGAATTATTCGAAGCAGAAAAAAGTGTTAGGCAACAGGAAAAGCGGTAACTCACAAGATCACATCCCCACACAGGGACATTATAATCTCACCCTTCAGAAATTGAAAGTATTTTTTAATGGCAGCGATGCTGTGATAGGAATGCTTCTGACGAGGGAAACTTTATTACAGAAGGTATGTACGACAGCGGGTGTAGAATTTTCATTGCGGCCGAAATTTTACGATTTTGGGCTAAATATCTAAACTCTTCACCAATTGTTGCTCAATTTTCGGAAATTTAAAAATTAGTACCTCCGAGTGTAGTAGTTTTAAATGTAACAAAGCTGGACCTACCGGAATTGGCAAAGAAAACGGCTTCAAAGTTCAGTAAAGTTTACAATGAAGGAAGAATCAGCAATTATTTTCCGCACTTAGTATTCTCCGATGAATCCACCGATCGCTCTTGGATTGCTCTTCAGAGGAACGATGTGTGTCAAGGATATGTTTTTCAAAGAAAAAATTGCATGAAAATGCTGTTATTAATGCTAATGGCGGCGCGGTATCGTCGGCCTTGCATGCAATGAAGATGAGACGAGCATACTGGTCGTTGGCCGGCGACCAGCGACCAGAGACCAGAGACCAGCGACCAGCCAAACGGGAAGCGTATACAGTCAGGGTCCAGTCAACCCGGTGCACTATGCTCAATGCCTATTATGTGGCGCAAATAATTAATTATACTAATTATATATTTACTTGATTCGTCCAAACCGAGAGGATTGAAGTGTATTACGTATTCACTTGGCGTTTTAATTACGTGCAGTTTTGCTCTGAAAACTTCTGTGCCCTGTGGAATCGACTTGAAATTTTTAGACTGAAGTTAAATCCATGTATGTTGCTTTTTTAATCGCTTCGGGAGGTAGATTCTTTTATTATTTCCTTGTTGTTAACATCTGCCAAAATGCCAACCCATCAGAGCTAAGTGCCGAAGTCGGCATTAAAACACAGAATTTTCTAGCTTTTCCGATTGTGGCTGATGCGGAAGATCAAGGAATTGAATTTCGTGTTCAGAGGAAAAACTGGAGTTGCAGACATATTGTTACGGCGCAAGTGAAACTGATTGACATTTCCTACAGTCAGGCAATTAATTGGGCGAAGCAGTGTGGAAACGCAAGAAAACGATTAAAAACTTTAACTGTTGCGTGTTCAACTGTGTTTCAAACCATGGCATAGCTTCTTCAGCCGAAGAGTTTTTTTCTGTCAATCGAATGTGTGTCAAACCAAAATCGATCCCAATAGAACATCTCGCACAATTGAGTGTCGTTTGATTGTTATCGAAAATTGGTGTAAACTATTTGCGTTGAGAAGATTTATCAGGTTTCAAATTACATGTTACAGAACTTTGTAAGTGAGCTGAGCACACAGATAATTGAGAAGATCGTATTCACGACGGGAAAAAACCATGTGGAGTGTGCTAGATTTGCTCTGAAGACATGATGATCTAGTAAAGGCAGGTAAGGCAAGCTTTTGCTGCTGCATCTTGTGCATACATTCAAGTAGAGCTCTCGTTTCAGACCGGTTCAGGATTGCATGGCTCGGTTTAGCGTTTGTGCATTTATTTAATTCAATCAAGGGTCAGAAAAAGTTCGCCGAGCTAAGATCGAGTGGAAAATTGCACTGGTCAAGTATAACGCAGGTCAAGTTCACAAGATGTTCATTTGGTAGAAATGCTGGGAAGAAAGCAATTTTTTCGTTCGGTCTAGAAAACAGGATACCAATCTGTAACAAATTGGTAGCGTCCAATCCAATCGACTGAATCCGAAAACAGATCATCACTGAACAACACTGATTTGTTTTTAATGCTCGTTCCTTTCGTTTTTGTTTGATATTTTGCACAACTAGTAAAGTTTCAAATTTCTTGCCAAGTTCTTCGCAAGCCACAAGGACTTCATTACGTTCATGTGTAGGAAGGTACAACCAATAGCTATTGTAATTTTTTACCGACGATAAATGAACTTCAATTGTCGGGTCTTAATTATTTTAATGACCGTTTACTTCTGATCTAAATTACATCATTAATCGAGTTTTTACCTATGAGAGATTTTCGTATTACGTTTATTTTTTATAAGATACAGTATAGAATCGGAAGAAATTGTATGCAATTTTTGCCGAATGTAGAGTTCAAGTTTAATTATTCTAAACTTACGCATCCGTATCTAATAAATATGTTAAAGTAGCGGTATGCAAAAGTATTATTACTTGTTCCAAGTTGTAACATAGCTTCTATACGTGCAGGACAGAAGTATATACCGTTGGGAAAAAGATGTTCGAAAATGGGTGTTTGTACACTAAGTATATCTCAAATGTGGAAATAACAGCTATGAACAAGCAATTTTGATTCGACAGATTTATTGGCAAGAAATCATTGCAACTAACAATATGGAAAGATGCGGACTCCATGAATCATTATGCAACAATCGATGTGACCGCAAAGTTGGGGGCGTTTATGTGAACGTGGCATCGATATAAAGTAAGAGCGATTAAAACTGTCCTCAAATTGCTGGTATATATTCTTAGAAAGTATCGAGTGCTACTACCTACTTACACAAACGACTCGAAGTAAAATTGAGCTAATTGACTATTTCTAGCTGACCTAGAGGGTATTGTGCATAGGTAGGAACTACACTTTTCCTTTGCGCTCGCAAAAATCTGACGTGTTATTGCTTTGAGAATTTTGAATTATGCGGATAAAATTATAGTAATTGAGCATGAGCTTTTACCCTGATGCGATGAGACCAATGGGCATTAGAAAGACGACAGAAACTGTTAAGATATACCCATCGCAACGAATCGTCATGGTCCAATATTTCGTCAGTCGTTTCGTTTGCCTTTATCTTTCTAGTACGTTTCGATAGAAATCATTGAGCACGACACGGCTAACTACAATTCGCGATACCTTTGTTGACGTTTAATTTAAGACTTTGCACGGAATGCGCGCTATATCATCGATCAAATTGTCACTCAAGTAGAAATGCAAGTGAAATGGCACTGTCACTGCATATTTTCATGTCCGGGTCTTTGTTGTTCTTGTTCATTTAGTTTCGTTTCGTGAAGCAACCCGCAGGTCTGAATATTTTTACAATAAAGATCAATTTGGCCACCTCATCTCCCTGCTGCTAAGTACCTAATGCTAGGATGTCAAAATCAACTAGTTTTGTCCAAAATTTGCGGAAGTAAAGAGCCCCCTGGGTCATGGGTCACTCCAGAGGGTGCATTTATTGTGACTCATATATAAGGGATGGCCAACTTGAGAGAAAAAAATCAACAATATTATACTAGGCCATGTGAACATGATTATAATTTGTGTTCTCATAGCCTAGAGGCTTTTATGATCAATTTTAAATGTTCGGCGGTAGTTTAGCAGCTTTCTTGAAACATCATGATTTAGTCGTCGTGAAATTATTCGAATATTTTGAAACGAAAAATCGATTTAAAGAAAACCTATGCAATGAAAATGCTTTAAAATCAAACAGTATCTTATTTTTGAGATGTTTAACGCACACAGTAAAATTTGACAACATCAGTTGAAGATAAAGTTGATATTAAGTTGCAAAAAACTGCAAAATCGTTAAAAAAACTGTCATAAAAGCGCCATTTTCAAGAAAAGTGTTAAGCATACAACAATGAAATTTGTACAAAATCATTGAATCGTTATGGTCAACATAGGTATCAAGAAAGTTTCGTCAAACTTTATTCAGATGCTTGGCCTCTAGAGTGCAAAACGTGTTTTGGAAAAACTGAAAAATTTCGTAAAAACTTAATAACATAAAATTTAATCGCCCGAATAGCTTCAAAAAAGTGGCAGATCTAAGTTCAGGATAACACAAATTTTCATCAAAATCAGTTTTGGCGTTTAGCTTGTAGACCGCGAACAAACTCACAAAAAAAAACACGAGTGACTTTTTTTGCAGTAAGTGTAATAGAGGATTTCGCTTCACTCGCTTCGCTCGTTACGCTCATCAATAAGTTAACTAAAGAAGCAAGAAACGGAATCAGATTTATAAAGTGCAGTCTGCAGATTTACTCTCGTGGAATTCATGCCACAATTTTTAGCACAGTAGCTATACGGATATGGTGCTACTTTTTTACGCACAGTTTAGTTATTTTTTGTGGTAATTCTCCGCGGCCTCCTAATTGTTACCAGGAAAACCATAACAAAAGAAACAGCATTTTTATTTGTTACATCAATTTCAAGTTTTACTTTAGATTATGTTCGGAAAGATAATGTTCTTAAGATTAGAAGATTGATTTCTTGGGATTCCTACAGTTATCAATAATAATCACTTTTGCATGTTTTAAACACTGGACGATTGAAATATAAATTGAAATTACATGTTGTCTGGTTGTAAATACAAAGTGTAGACACTAGACGCGTTATTCAATGGAAGGATGAACAACATTGCATTGTTGCGCCCCTGCTTCATGCACTAATGGTTCCAACGTCTTTCTTGAAGAAGAAGTCATCCAGCCGAAAGATGTGCCGAACCCCATGATGGATATTATTATAATAAAATTCTACCAAACCTGTTCTGAACAGGAGTTGCCTAAAACTTGGCATCTGCTAAATAGGAAGTCTCTAATTAATGCTATGTCGAACCAGTATATTGGATGCATGTCAGTGGTTTTCGATTATGTAGTGAAAAATGGCGTTCCGTCTATTTGCATAGCAAATATATCTATTTGTAAAATTGTACCCTGAATCTGATGCAAGCACTATCGTTAATCCAGGATAAAATTGTACAAAATGCTACTGATTCCCAAGAGTTTGATGTCTCTACTATGCCCCATTCCATTGTCGCCGATTAGGAGAGTAGGCCATCGCGGATTGATGTCCTATGTTTCTACCAATTTTCTAATTCAGTGTTCAGACCACATTGAATCAAAAGTGTAGCTCGTGAGTAAAAACGGTACGGCAGGAAATGTTCTCTACTGGTGAGGCCGATCGCGATGATGTTTTAGATGGAATGCGAGAAATCGCTCCACATAAATTACCACGAGTAGGTACATCAAACAAATTGTGTCCGTAAACTGTACATAGGATGTGTTGAGTTTGCACAACGAAAGAAAAACCATGCTTTGATTGTATACGACCAAATATAGGTAAGTACCAATTATCATACGTGTTAGGCATTAAATTCGGAACGAATGCGGTTGGCCTATTAAGAACCGTGGTTCTACCCACCAGTTTATATAAACGCAATTTTCATCCAATTGATTCGCGCGTGCCTATGTCATCTTGCTGCAAATAATTCAATTCAGTAACGGACCACAAAATATTAATGTGGATTGTTTATTGTATACTATATTATTGGTGCATCGGTATGTAATACTAACGAATGTGCTTTGTTTTAAAATTGCATGCTTACGGCAGATTGAAAAACATTATCACATTGTGAACAGTTAGTGCAATTGACAGTATTGCGACTAAAAGTGCACTCAATTATCGCGCCGGTAAGTACGCTACCACACTTTATTTACAATTACAGAAAAAAAAACGCACACTTTTTTCTACCAACTTCCACAATTGAACTACATACCGTGCTATAGTGATCCTGATAAAATAACGCCGAGGGACGTCGACAAAAAGTTGCCAGCAACCGGAAGGAAGCCATGTGCATATTACCGAACCGAGGCAGGTGGCAGCGGCAGAGTTCGATCGCTCGAGTTGGCCAGGATATTCTCTCCCTCTGCTGCATCAAGATCTAACTCCGCTTTATAGGGTCATTGTCATGACAGTTCTACTATACCTATATAACTTCATACTCCTACACGCGCTCTTTGCGTACGCCAACCAACAAGCTTTGGTTACCAGGACCTCACTGTGGCGTAACGCGAAATCTTGGCGTCCTAATGCGAGATATGAACATGCGGTTTGTTAACATTTGTCAAAAGTCCATGAATATGGATCCGCCACTTAATAATGTATTGTTTTTTGTGTGGAATTGGTGAGTTATGTAGTATATTTAATCATGAGCATTTCTGAAATTAAGTTGCAACAAGAATTTGCTTGTTTGTTAGCTGCATCCCCAAGCCAATGGCGGGGGCGGCAATTTGGTCTAGCTTCTCCAGTGGATTGCCCCACGTAACTTAACCTCAAGTTAGCAGCGGAATTCTGATGTACATCACCTACTGGGAACTGGGAACCGGAAACTCGGAAATGATATTTCCGATTCCGAGAAATCTTAGCTGGATGATCAAAATCACGGCTTAGTGTCAAAAGCTTCAAAGTTTCCGTATCAAGTGCTCAGGTTTGCTGACAAGTGAATGTAATTGGAGCTCTCCCTAGAGGAAATACAATCGAAAAGTTTTGATTGCACGCCGCTTAATTTGTTTTTTAATCCCCCCAACCCTTACGGTTTTCACATCACGCAATGCTGCATCACAAAACAACATTTTATATCTCATTCTAATGAGGACAATACGAACAGGCAATTATAACAATGTGTTAAAAATCAGCTTCCCCTGTCTTGAGCTGGTCGCAAATTATGAAGAATCGAGGACGAATCACACGATTTAAATACTAATAACAATATTGCTCGGTTGCTCATCGCTATAGTAGGAACCCAGACGTGTGTATTTATGTTTCATAATAGCATTAAAAGTATGGCACACAGGTACCAGTGTTGTAATAATGATAACGTGAGAAATTATAATGTGCGACCTAGAGCCAGCCGCGAATGCCCTTAATGTTTAATTACCACACCTCTGCTAGCTGCTGAGAGTAATGATGTATACAATAGTTAAATTTGGTGAGAAATAAGCTAAATGCCTATGCGAAGAGCTCGTTATTTGAGATGCAGTTTTTTCACAAATGAATTCGCAGAGTTAACCTTGCTAATGGGTGACACCGGAACATTCACCCTTTGTTTGGTAGTTCATACTGGTATAGCATCGTGCATATCGCAATTTCGGATCTAGCACTCGGGAGTAGATGAAGGCCTGCTCTGTGCTGGCCCAAACAACGGAACTGAACGCGGGGAGTCATGTGTCGGCGGCTGTCGACATGCCCGATGAACACGAGGACATAGCAGACACGCGGTTAGGACTGCTTTAAGGACTGGCCACTGGCCCAAGTTTCATTTCCGTAGATATTTTGATGATGACAATTTTAATTGATTTCCTTGCATTAATATCACAAACATCGACCAGTACTATTACGAAACAAACAAAACAATATAATTAAAACCAGACCCCTGCTGCTGAAGATACCTCATTCCTTGGAATTATTAGACTGCCTTCAAGACAAGAGTCAGGGTTGAATTAGATCCGGCTTAGAATTTCACCGATTATATTTTCTTTGAGAATTGTATCTCATTTGTCATTAAAGCCGTGTGGCTTGAGAGGCTTCGATCACGATTTGTCATAACTCAGCTTAGAAGTACCTAATGAATAAAAGTGCGTATCTTGTATAATGATGAAAAGAGTGAATGGAAGATTAATTATGGCCGGTAAAAAGTGCGTATTGTACATATGACGAACAGAGTCAAGGGTTTATAGGTAAGCAAATTATACGAACAATAGAAATAATCACGATTTTAAAAGAAAGTAAGCTCAACTTCTAATTGTTTGACGTGAATAGAAATAGAGAAATCACCGGAATTGTTGACATTGGTAAAATTGGCAACTCCAGTTGCGTTATCTGTTGTTTTGATTGAAAAAATGTAAGGCGTCTACGCGTGTTTGTTGTTACCAAATTGTTCGGCTGCAGGTTGCATTGAAATCATCCAAGCATGTCTACTATACCTATGAGTCAGTCAGTGTGCACCGTCCAAACTTAGGGTGACTTTTATTCGTTCACTACGCTGTAGTGTGTTGTTATTATTATTGGAAATGAACCCTAGATACTATAAAAAAAGGATGGGTTGGTTGGTTGAAAAATATCCGACGACAATTAGGTAACCGAATAAATGTGTAGACACGAAATTAGCTCGAGTTAAAAATAACAGATAGGTTATGGATGTAATACCCATAGATAGATTTATAAACTAAACCTAAGAGTGTAACCTACCAGAACTGCTTGACGAAAGGTCGTCACCATCCCTCGTAGACTTCCTTCGGCGGAAATGCATTTCCTTGCTGCTGTAGTAATCCCATTCGCGTGCGAAGAGCACTCCTTGCTACCACAGCACTGGTACTAAACCCGACCCGCTCTCCTAGACAGCAGCTAGCAGACTGCTGAGTGCTGCTGAACCACGGAGAGTACAGCCAGCAGACGGTGAACTGCTGTTTCCTTCCTGGCTACCGGCAACGCAACTGGAGGTGGTTGGTTGGAATTGTTGGAGCATGTTGGAGTCATCCTTAACACGCCATGCAGCTTCATCGGCAGTTGATGCTTTACAGGTAGATGGGTACACTGAAAATTATCGGGAATTCCTGGAATTTATAGCGGAGGGTTACAAGACATTTTAAAATCACTAAAGTGAACATATTTGACACGATTTTTTATTTTTATTAATTTTGGTTACACTACAAACTGGGGTAAATGTATTAAGTGTGAAGACTCGAAATTTACCTTCCTTGATTTTGAATTAATTGCACATTTATAATCACGTATGCTGCAATTTTGTATAGATGATTGATTTCAGCTAAAAAGTGCTTTTCATTGTTATTCAATGGATTTCAAGCCAATTTCAAGTAGGTATCTGGTATTTATTTGTAATAGGTGTTGAAATAAAATTTTGATCAGCGTAAGCTGTTTGTAAATAATTGAACAAACAAGGGGTAAAATAAATAGTCACAATAAAGCATCTTCCTCAAAATTAAGCCAGATTGAAAAATGTATTCATGCAATGAAGTAAACCTTATACTGATGCAAAACGACCTAGGGCCTAGTGCTGCAAGTAAAAAATGTGTTGGATCCATCACGATAATCCATTCAGACAAAATTGAAGAGAAAACCCTGTTACTAAAAATATTGTTCATTTACTAAATTAACGGTCTGCTCCTCAAAATTATATCCACACCAAACACCATACCACAGGGCACTACAATATTTTACAAAAGCAACAGAAATATATGTTTGAAGACTAACAGTAATCTAGGCCCTATTAGATTTTAGCTTGGTTCTATTGAATGCAGTGTTATCATTTATCGATCATTACATTTAATTATTTAAATAATACATTAATAATTTCTTATTGATGGTTGCTCTTATAATATTCAGCTAACCATGTAATTAAATAAAAGCATCAAGGTTTAATATATTCATGGTCCTTGCATCTTCAACTTATTCAACTGCAACTGGGATTCGGCCAACAATGCTTCCGATGCAAAATACTTGACATCGACATCAGAATCAACATTCAACTTATCCAATACTGGTTTTACTTGCGTCTGGATGCAGCCCTGGTCCAAGAACGGGGCGATTTTCTGTAGGGTTTTTGCGACGTTGAATCGAACGTTTGCAACATTGTCGGCAGCGAGAGTGAGAACAATTGGCAACATGATCTTGGTGGAAATGTCGAGGCCGCAGGCTTCCGCTAGTACGTTGATGCAGAAAAGACACGTCATTCGATGCAAGTAATTTTGATCACTTGCCATGGCCAAAACAGTGGGGATGACAGTTGTTTGAGCCCATTCTGGCCCAAACTTTTCAACCAACTTCATAAGGTTCAATGTCGCAGCTTCTCGGATGGCATATACATGATCGATTAGCCAAGTCATACAAAGAGAGTTAAGTTTTTCGTTGAAGAATTCTACGCCCAGTTGTCCAGCAAGAAGCGGCATATACTCAATGATCGCCAAGCGTACTCGCCATTTGGAATCTTCTGCCAGCTCTACGATCGCAGGCAGCAACGATTGCGACAACTCTTGAATACCAATCACTTCGTTTACGCACTCCAAGTTCGAAATTATGTTGAGACGTACCTCAGGACATTCGTCTTTCAGTTGAGACAAAAAGAGCGGCAAGAGATGTTCAATGGTGTTGTGCTTGCCTAGGATTGGGCTTAGTCCCATGATGACGGAGGCCAGGGCTGACTTGACATGTTGGTTAGGATCGGCTACTAAATCCTTGACAAACGGCAAAATACTGCTAATGATGACAGTCTCTTGCTGGGCTTTTTCAAGGTTCAGACAAAAGTCGCGGACTTTGTTGGCAGCAGCGGCTCTTACTTCTGCTTCAGTGTCCTTGAGGAGTGATTGGAATGCTGGGACGAGATCTGTTTTCGTTATCTCGGGTCCAACAGCTTTTTGTAGATCGGTAAATTTGTCAGCAACCATGTATCGGACGCGCCATGAGGTATCTCCCATGCACTGTCGCAGGGTCGGCATTACAAGTTGCTCCACATCTTCTTGTTGAAGGAGGGTAGCAATACTCACACACGCCTCTACCAATAAATGCCGGACAGAGTCTTGATCGTCTTGTGCCAAGTTGACAAAGATGGGAATGATATCTGATTTGAGATATTCTACTTCAACGACCTTCGCAAATTCCCCCAGTTTGCTGGCAGCAGCTCGTCGAACCATCGGAGTGTCATCCTGACAGAGCATACGGAAGTTGTGTCGTAACACTACCTTGAATGCAGGCGTGACTCGCTGATAGCAAACGCTGAACAAGCCGCAGGCAGATGTGCGCGATGTAAACCAATCCCCAGATGCCAAACGCTGGACCAGCGGAATATAATTTGCTTCCAAATCGCTGGGACTGTGCTCGCTTGATATTGCCCGGAGGGAGTCAACTGCCTTGTCTCTAACCACGGTTTCTTCTACCGTGGCTAGAGACTCCAAGGGTGGCAACAAGCAGTATACATGCTCTGGACCTCCTACCAGTGGAGTGAAGCTGCCCAGTTGCTCTGCTAGCGCCAGCAAAACTTCATCTTCTTCATAGAGTGTTTCGGTCAGGAACGGGATGAGTTCACTTCGTGTTCTTTCCACGCCCAAAGCGAGGGCAATTGTTGAGAGTTTCTTGATCGAGTTGAGGCGAAGTTGGACGTCGTCATTCTTCAATTCGTCGATTAAAACCGCAATGGGATACAAACAATTATCATCATTGGCAGCCATTTTTGATCACTTCTGGCCAAACTTCGTCCTTGAGCGGATATCACCGCTTGACAGAGGAGGGAGTGGAAGATCCTGGAACTAAATATCTGAAATTCACAAGGCGGTACTTCCTGTGGCAAGGCGCCATTTTATGAGTCGGTAACAGCGGTTTCAAATTGCCTCTAACTTTGGTTGATAGGTAAATGATAAATGAAAACTAACCCGACGAAGTTCAATATTAATGTTGACAACAGTAATATAAGCTCGGTTGGATAAAATACTGAAATAAATATTTACCCGCAGCCAATCTCCACCTACTATTCATTGCAACTTGTTCCAAAATACAACTGCAGGTACCTACGTGATTTGTTAAGTGAATTAACACCGACAAATATAATAACATCCGACGATTTATTACATTTTCTACAAGCAATACTTTCTTTAGATAAGTATCACAATCAGTCCCTATTAATTATTCACTTTTTGGTGATCAAATAGTAGTACATCAGATTTAGATTTTTTGATTAGATCTATATCTTTGACTGAACAAATAAGGGTACTTCTCTAAGTCCTTCCAAAGATTCCCTACACAACGGGTTGAGATTGACTGAAATATTATACATTGTGTCTATAATATAGGCTATTGATTTTTTAAATATTCACATTACATGCCAGTTTATTACTTTTTTAACATTAAAAGCATATTCTTCCCTTTGGTTGCAGATTATATTTTTATTGCAATTTGCAAAATAATGTCATTGTTGGCATGGTCCAAAGCAAAAATAAAAAATTTGGAATTGGATATTAATACCATAATTTAAGTTTTAGCTCCAACCATTTAGAAGCCTAGGGAAATATGCACAAATGATGAGATAAATAATAAACAAACATACCTAGATATACCCTGCATGTACAGTTACATAGGAAAATTGCAACGTAGCAAGGTGCCGATAAAGCGCATAACTTAACCATGATCACAGCAAAATGGTGGCAATGCCAACTAGAAAATAAACTAACAGATCAATGCAACAGACACAGACAATGTTTAAGATTGACTTCCATTTCTATGTGATTTAGATATATTTATAGATCATTTATTGTATTATTTTATGATGATACTTGAAGGTTTGGTCCGCTTTTTCTCAAAACACGTATTCCGATTGAACCACGTATTTTCCTCAATAAGTCGATTATTTCCGCAGTGCTCATTTCTTCCACATTTTCATCATTGACCTGGAAAAATTGAAAATTAGATCAATAATTGTCAAGTACCTACAAAATATAGTAGTGGGTATGAAAGGTTTTAAATTTACAAGTGTCTCAAAAAATGCATCGTAAACTTGTCTTGAAAATTTTCACGGCCATAAGTTAATGCTTTCTCTACCGCTTGGGTTGCGAAACATAACTTTCTGCATCTCAAATTTTCAAGTAGGTATTGCATACAAAGCTTGGTTGTTGTGAAATTATTTGAAACCGAGCAAGTATATTTGAGTTAGATTCAGCAACAAACTAAAGTAGGTAATCTTACGGTTAGCAGTAGGTCGTTGGCCTGTAGTCGCCCGTCCTTAGCCGCCACGCTATCGGAGTAGATCGCACTAATGTACGTATGACCGTTGCTGCCCTGCAAACTGAACCCGAGCCGGCTATTCCAGCCACGGTTCAGTTCCACCGTCAATATCTCCTCTTGACCAGTTGACGTATCCATCGGTTCCTTATTTACAGAGCTCTCGTTTGCTCCAGATTCCTGGGCAAACATAACTCCCTTCCACTTCATGAGACCGCGACTCCCTTCACATTCTTCTTCAAATACTCGGCCAGGAATGTCCTGATCAGACGAGTGCTCGTTTCCGTCTTCTTCCGCCGGCTTCTTGAGCGAGTTACATGCCGGATGCGCCGATTGATAAGCAGGATTGCGATAGCTGAAGGCTGTAGAACTTGCAGAGCTGGATGGTAACGGAGGTAGACTAGCCGGTTCGTTCGGCAATCCCCCGTCGGTCTCACAACTCGGAGGATAGCACTGACTTCCGATGGTCGTCAGATCCTCGGAGCCGCTAGTGAGCGTCCAGGCATCGTCGCTTCGCGTGTTGTTGCTGGCAAACACGTAGCGCTGCTTCTGCGGACCGCCTGGAGAGACGTTTTCGGCCTCGCCGCAGAGGTCGAGGAACTTGGGTCTCTCCGGCCGCGGGTCGTCGTTGTCGTCGTCGTCGACGTCTCCTCTCGGCGACAACACGAACGTGCTGTTACGAGAAGCGTCCCGGGAGAAATCTGAACCACCCACGGAGCTGGTTGCCAAGTAACGGTGGCCGAGTCCTGCGGAAGTTTTAAGTGCTATTAGATTTGCTTGGTTTAGGACATACATATTTGCACAACTGTACAGAGACAAGGTAAAAATAGATGTATATAAGTAGCTGCAATGACTATGTTGCAATCTTTTGTTAAAAGTTTTATGTCTATATTTAATTTAACTTCTTAACGTGCTCTAATTAACTCATGTCAACTTTGAAAACTTGGTGTAACTTAGTTGCTAACTTGTTGAACCTTTCGTGTTAGCTTCTTCAAAAACGAGGAAGCTTTGTACCACACAGTGGCATCACCTAATTAGACCTAATTAACTTTCAACTTTAAAGTTAAATTTTAAGAGAGTGGGCAAAAGATAATATTTATCAAAGGCAAAGAACCAGTAAATCTTGATGTTAACCTTGTTAAGCTCCCCCTTATTACCAGCATGCATGGATCCCTAAAAAGTTAGCAAAGATATACAATTGCGTGTACCAAGAGTTCACATTTTTCTTTGCTTGTTCATTGGCAGAAACACATCATTACCCCATAAATCAATCTAAAACAAAAGCATACCTGCTCATCCACTGCAATCAACTATAACCCTTAGCAATGGCATTGAAACAAAATGAAGAAATATGCAATTTGCTTCAGATGCAAGTATCCCATCTTACTTCTACTATTTAATTTATGTTGGCTAGCGGCTAATAAATTGTGGTAAAAGTTAATATTGGCAGGATACTACCAAGAGCTACAGCCGAGGAAACAAGAACAACGGCAACGTACTGTCAAGAGCGACGGCCTGGATGTCGGGCGACGGCGTCTTGGTGAGCCGCCGCCGCCGCGGAGACGAACCCGGAGACGGTCCGTCGGCGACCCGCAGCAGCCCCTGGCTCGAGCCGCTCGAGTTGCCGGGCGAGAGCTTGCGCACGGCCAGATCGGACAGCATGTCCATCGCCTCCTGACGCAGCGTGGGCTTGGGCCGCGCAGGCTCGTCGTCTACCGGCGACAGCGCCGCCACCGGCGTCTGTGCCGCGTCACGGTACAGCCGCAGCTTCACGCGCTCCCCGCACTGGCGCAGGAACGACACCGCCTCCTCGTGGGTCATCGGCGACATCGGCATGTCGTTCACCTGCCGGGCGTGGGGCGCGAGGGGTCCGGAATTAAACGTTGGGGTGTTTTACGATGTGGATAGCCATTTCTTTTGGGGAAAGTGCTACCAGATAGCCTTAAATTGATGATTTTTAAATATTCTGTATGGATATTCATTTCAGAGCTTTCTGGATCTGGGGAGGTGGACATTTTTTGTAAATATTAATTTCAATGAATTAAAAAAATGTGTTGAGGCAATTTTTAAACTGGCTGATTGGATATTGGGGATTCTTTTCTTTGTCAGGTTGTTCATTGAAATCAACGCTGAGGCAGATGAACTATGAATGTTTGACTTGCGTAGTTTAATAGTAACTAGAGATTCCAAAGATGGACTTCTGACTTGTGGCCAAAAATTATGATAATTATATGGGAACTATATTAATTTTCATCTGAATTTTGCCAAGGATTATCTTAAGAGAGCCGCTTCTCCCACGGGGTAATACATTGGTCATCCAAGTCCAAATGGAACAGGCAAGAAAGGGTGGGTGCATCAACGTACGGCGACTATCTTGTCCCCAGGCTGTATCCGACCGTCGGAGAGGGCGGGCTCCCGAACGAGGGCGCGGACGTAGTGGCCCAGAACGCTCTCGTCTTCCTTGCGCAGCGTGAAGCCCAGGCTGCGGTTCACCTTCGTCAGCGTGATGTCAAACTCCTGCAAACACACACTGCTTTAGGCCAAGTGATCACTCGATCAGAATGCCAACGCTCTGGCTCACACAACGCTAGAAAGCAATGCTAACTAAAATACAGTTTGTACACTAACTGTACTCTTAACTTAGGTCTATCCATGTCTTAAAGATTATGTTGAGGAAGACTCTAGATTTGTTTCATAAATGCATAATGTGATGTCGCAACTAAATATTTAAATTTACTGACAGACATGATAAACTATCAATGAGCCACATCGGTGTATTGTTTTGGATAGAGAGCTACCTTGATGCAATGCAACAAATCTCCCTTGTTAGAACTATAGCATTGCATTGTAACTTACATTATGAAAACTTTCCATAATTTGTTTCCAAGCTATGACTATCTCAATATGAATACATATATATATATACCCTAAAACAGCATGAAATTGCTGTAACTTAATCAATCATAGAAGGAACATGATTATCTCAAGCCACTCTCCGATCATCTTGGAAGTTGGGAGCTGAAATGCCTCAGCGCAGTCAGCACTCACCCCGCAATATTGGTCGTCGGCGAGGACGAGGGGCAGCGGCGTGAGGATGCGACTAGAGATGACGCTGAGGGCCGGGTCTCGCCGCGGAGGCGGGGGCGGCTCGCTGGGGGCCGTCACGCTGAACACGTCTCCGGGGGGGCGGCACACGGCGAGCAACACTTGGCTGGGGGTGGTGCGCAGCACCTCCAAGGCTTGCTGTCCGTGTCAACAAAGGAAAAGTTTTTGTTGAAGCACTTCACTGATTGGGAAGATTTTTCAAAATATTAATATTAGCCGATTAGAAAGGTTGGCAGTTCTTTTGCAGATAACGCGCCAATGTATAGATTGCTTTCCCGACCTGGATTTTAATCAGAGCTCAAGTGAAGCAGGTTTTCTATTATTTGCAAAGAATTCTATGCTGGCGGCAAAAGTGCTCTTGTTCAGATTTTCGAAAAGGAAATGTTTTTGATTGATGGCATGTTACAGAAATAAAAGCAATGCAGAAGCAGCTAGTATCTAGGATTAAACCTGAATTTTTTTCCCCTCAGCGAAATTGCATGCACTTGCACCTCATTTGCATTTTGTTCTCATACATCCAAACTCTGTTTCCAAGAGCACTATAATGCCCCACATAAACATGCATAATATTTTAAGTGGCTCCATACCATCCCCACGGCAAACTTAGCTAAGCCAAGTACTAGCTAATATTTAAACAGGACTGCAAGGACATATAGGACAGCAAAACTGTTAAAAAGCACAGACAAATTTTTTAACACACTTTTCTTCGCCGCCGACGATTAAATCGTCTCCATACCCAAGGGAACATTTCCCGACTGAACGTGAAAACGCATTACACAGCACACTTCCCCACGACCCACGTCGAGCAAATTGCTAGCGACATGAAAGAAAAAAAGTAGCAAGTGGACGCACATAATTGGTGAGCCCGGTGAGCGCTACGCCGTTGGCAGCGAGCAACACGTCGCCCGTGTTGAGCTGGCCCGACTCCCAGGCGGGCTGGTGCGGAAACAGCCGCTTGATCCTGATCAGGCCCGGCCACTGCTCCGCCGTGTCCACCCCGCCGGTCACGCTCAGTCCCAGCCCTCGGTTGCCCTTGGTCAGCACCACCTCGAACGCGGCGTCTGCAAAAGCGGAGGATGGTGTTTACTGGGTGTTTACTGGGTGTTTACTGGGTGTTAACTGGGTGTTTACTGGGTGTTACAGAGGGTCTAGACAGGGATACGGAACGGCAATGGGGTAAACCAACACGGTGTGATTTTACCAGAGTCGGATTTACCCGATGCTACCGCTTGTAGTCGTTCTTATAAATCGATATTAAAAAAATTAAATAAAATTCTTGTCGCTTACTATTTTATACTGTCGAACCGGCCCTAGGCTAATGACGGTATTTTGCATCGCGTAGCATGATTTTATCATTTGAGTGACATTTCCCCTCAATGAGATATGACGGGGTTTCCCGAATTAACATGTCATGTAGATCGTTAGTAATTTTCTAATGATGGACTGGCATCAAGTTTACATATTTGATACTGTCTGCCAAAATAACGGCATGTTTAAAATTGAAATTGCTTGGAGAGTATGATACTCGAAAACACACTATCAAGAGAGTAGACATTCGGTTCAGAGATTGGCTACTAAGACATTCGATCGCGGCAGTCGACACAAATGGTTACATTCACCTATGCTATCGCTACGTAACGCCGGTCTGATCAATGGAAAGTGGAAGGAACCACGCCTTGCTGCACAAAAGTAGGCCAATTCGAACGAAAAGATTGGTTATTTTACGCCTTGGAAACATCGGGGGTGTAGCTCAGATGGTAGAGCGCTCGCTTAGCATGTGAGAGGTACCGGGATCAATGCCCGGCACCTCCAGATTTTTTGACTTATTGAAACTGATTTAAAAAAACATGTTTTAAAAGCAAATACACTGTGCACTGTTGAACTCAGCCAGCCTCGATTCACGAATGGTCAAAAAAAAGTTCACAAGTGAATCGATCATAAAAACACTCGCGATAATGGCAAATACTTGCATTGATGTCTCCGTCTGTTGTAAATCCAACCACAGCATCAATCCAGATTCCAGAGAGTGGTGTGGATTACCAAATTGCCGATGGAATGCACCGCCGAATCATTGTTTTGTGGTGGTCACTTTATGTTTAGTTGATTATCTGATTCTGCCATTTCCTCTTCAATGTTTAGCGCGTATGACTTCCGAAGTTGGGCCAAGGTTGGAAACAATGATAGCTGTCTGTATGTCAGCTACATCCGCCCATGACATATAGCACGGAGTAAATAGTAGTTGAAATATTTACAATCACACCTATATAGGGGTTACGTTTTCACATGTGAATTTTTGACATTTTGGTATGGGCATGAAGTCAGCACAGTCCATGTAAAATTATACCATACTAAGGTCACAAAATTAATTAATTTAGTTCACCGGCTAAAGTCGTACAATGTCAAAGCATTTATTTTCAATTGCGTACGTCGAGCCAAAGGATTCCCGAGTTCAGAGTGAATTGGCAATAGACACTGTATAATAAATTTATATCTTTAACATCAAACAGGGCGTTGATTACACGAATAATAAAATAAAGTTCGACGTCTACCGTCTGCGTATATAATGAAATAAAACGATTAACGTTCGAAACGTCTGTAAAATGTTTGGCAAAGTAGGAACCCGATTCCTGGAGTTGTCGATTCTTCGCTAACCCCATTCTTACCGTTGCTACGAGATCGGTGAAATGAAATTTATTCACGCATCCCTGGCTATTAACTTCGGGCATTTATTGCGTTTCTTTCAGTGAAGTTCCGTTTCACTTGGGAACATTTCATTAGTTCAATCGATATACAGCTTTTGTGTAACAGCTTTCAACTTTGATACAAACCGACGATTTAAGGCGGGGTGCACAATCAGCAGGACCGCTTTATCACCAATCGCTTTATGTCTAAACGCCGAGGCGAATATAGATTATGCAAGCGAATAATTGAAATTCGATGGTAATTTGCAACTATCTATTTGCAAGCGATTTGGTACCTCTTAGGCACAATTATTCAGCACAGAAAATAAGTTAACTAATAAGAAAATCTCGAGAATTACTCGGTGGCTGTATTAAACACGCGAATGATTAATTATAAGAAAGTATTTAATTTAGAAATACCTTCAGAGGAAGGTAATTAAGCCACCATTGACTCAAAACAGATAGGTAGGCAAATAAAGTGAAAAAGTTTTCTTCTACACAAAGTGGAGTTTCTCCGTTTTATTATAATATTTTTAAAGCCGAGAGCAAACTCAACTTCTACTACTATTGTGGACTAGGAGATTTATTAGAAAACTTTGAACACTGAAAATGAAAACTCCTCGTCTAAGATATCTGTAAAGTGTAAAGCCTAAAGTAGCTGTCGCTTAGAATTAGCGAAAAAGGATCAAACTTAGAAGCATGCACACGATACACCGTGAAAATGATGAAAAGCTTTTCCGCCATTCATTTCCAGCTCTAATTGCTCTCAGACGATCCCGATCCTGAATGAAGACGAGCTAATCATGTCCTCGTCCAATATTCCATCACCGGTCGTGCGTCTCTGCCTGAATATGACTTCAACATCAATTTACTTGAACTCAAAATGTTCTCCAGCGTGCACAAATCATCCTCAATAAAAAGAACTTGGCGTGCAATTGACTGTCCAGTATACTCAATGCCTGTACCAAGCAATCAGTTGCAGCAACAGCGGCAGCAGCAGCAGTAGCAGCAGCTGTCAACCCATTGGCTGTCATGCGGCGTTCAGTGTCAAATGGCAAGAAGATATTAATGGTGTTCACGTCTCGGACTAGTGTCAATCGAAGAAAAGTTCACAGAAAACGTATGGGACGCTAGATTGTTATTACGCTCGACATTGGAGAATTTTAACTCGAGCACTTTATCTCCTCTATTGTACTCTCCTGTGATTTATACTGGCGACGCCGGCACACATCAAGAAACATTAAGGGGAGACGCGACATGCATGGCGGTGATGAAAGAAAACCTAGTTTTATAGTTTTCCTCGCAGGCTGGTCTGCTCGTCGATCCGTTGCGGTCATCTTGCCCATTTCCCAGCGAATAGAATTTCGAAACGCGAACCATTAATTTTGTTTCAGTTCAGTTAAGAAAATAATTCAAACCACTGCGGTTTTTGGTTATCATGGAACTCCAGTGACATTTTACCGCCATTTATTATGGCGTCATTAAAAGCTTTTGGTACATTGAAAATTGTGATTTATATCGAACTTAGTCGTGTCAAAAACACACAGAATTGATAACTGGAGCTCACGTAGATTTGAAGGTTAATTGGTAATTCCCTTTCTTTGGATTTTCATTCCCTTTACTTTGCATAACGTATAGCAGTGATTTTACCATAAAAATAGTACGGAGGGAATTTTTAAAATTACCTCTAGAACACTTCTCTAATTTAATGTATAAGAACTTCGATGCTACCAAACGCGCCAAACCCGTGATTGTAATTCTCCGACGCATGCAGGCAAATTACCTGTGCAGTCAATATATCACAGTGAATGACATTATACATCCCACATCACAGGGAAGATTACAAGTTCACATAAAAAAAACTCACAAGCAGAGTTATACACAATAAAACGTAGGGAAAAAAGTAACTTCGTTAAACGTTTTTTATCTATAGTTCTTTGCAATTACACGGGCGAGTAAAGCCTTCTATGTTTTTCTCGTCTATTTCCCTGGTTTGATCAAATCCGAAAAGGGGATCCGGAGCTGCTCGAACGACGAAGCATGGCTTTCAATTACACCCCTGGGGAGTGCATGCCATCGGCCCGAAAACCCCCGAAAACCCCCCCAGCATTCGTCTACCATCTTCGACTATAACAGGATCCTTTCTCATCTTCTTTCGGCTTTCTTTCAACTCGATGGTGATGAAAGCGACGTGCATACGAGAGCAGCAAATCATTATAGAGGAAATATATTGAATTGGATACAAAGGGATGCAAAATATGCGAGGTGGAAGACAACAAAGGTGTTCCGGGTGTTTACGTATCAAGGGTATTGTTGTGGGGAGCGATACGCATAAGTACAAATAGGGCTGATACAACCGCAAGGGAAAGGCCACGCGAAAAAGCGGGAAATGTTGACAACAAGATTGGCTGTATTCAGGTATTAAATAAAGGAGGACGTGTGTATAGCCGAACGTCAACATTAAACCGAAATTATAAGCAATGCAAGTCATTGGGGAGCCGAGTTTTACGAATGTGTTGTTTTTTTTTAAATTGGGGAGACGTAGGGAAAGGCATGAGTTTTGACTCATTCAGGAGAGGAAATTTGAAATAGACGACACGCGATCATTAAATTTTGATTCGTGGGCAAATGAATTCGACCGTACTGTTACTAACCTGGTACCAGGCAATGCAATTCACCGGAGGGAAGGGAATAAAGTGAAATTATGTATGCCATAACATTTCCATCTTGACATGTGTGGAAGATACTTAAAGATAACTCGTCGATTGGGGCAAATACAACGGCAGGTTAATCGAACACACTACCTACCTTAATCTAATACTGTTCGACGCAATGAGATAATTATTTCTGCAGCCGTACTTAATGAGATTTATGTTGAACAAGTAGAAGTTGCATTCGTCAAGTGTGAGTCTGTTACACTAAATGCACCCTTTTCCGGCCGTCCGTTGTTTGTTCTTGCGCTTGTTTGTTTGCTTGTTTGTTTGCTTGTATGTTTGTACTTCACTTTGTGTAATCATTGAGCAAGCAAACGAAACGAGCCCCTGGCAAGTTCAATCTCAAATAACCCGCGTACAAGCGACGTGGCAATGAATGCAGGTTCTACCCCAGACAGGCTGTAGTTTACACATTGTACATTTGCTCTCGAGCAAAACGAAAATCTACAATGCTCTGCGGTTTATTTCGTGGGGAATAACAGCTGTGTTTCATTTGCTTGTAAACCATTAACGAAACTCGAGAAACTCGCGTCCAAAACTAGAAGTCTTGCAAATATGACTAGAAACTTGAATTAGCCATGGAATTTTGTGAAATATAATTAGAATACTTAACAATTGCTGAGTGGAAAAGCGTCCGTGCAAAAGGAGGGCGCTAATTGCATCAAAATGTATTATGGAATTTCGAGGGCGAGAAAAATGGTGAAAATCAAACAATTTTGCACCCCAGCATCTATATTTCAAGTAAAATTTCATCCATTGGTAATTAGATTAGCATAACACCATGGCTTCGTATTAACGCTAAAGTCATATTCAAACCGCACATGATATTTCATTAGCCTCAGCAAATATTAATTAGTCCATACTGTAATGAATCATCAACAAATCTCCAAGAGATGAATATTAAATACCCTTTACCCCACTACGTCATGATTTAGGTCTTTATGGGCTGCGCAAAGAGAGCGTGCAAACGGCAAAAGATGTAGAACAAATTTGATATGCATCTTATAAAGAGAGTCGAATTACGCCAGTTTATTTGTGGAGATTCATTTCCATAAGAATGTGGTGCTATGGGGGGCACATGAAGCGTGCAGTAAACGCAATGGCAAGACGCTGAATCTGCATACGTAAATGCGCTCCAGATAATGACCATAAGGCAATGAAGTAGTACCGTGCGTGGCGTATGGACATAACACATGTATACATATTGTAGTTCTATATAGACTTTGGATGTAACAGCACTGCATCACAGGTCGTTAACCAAGTGTAATTGAATCCACCCCTCACGTGCTGGCTTCGCCGAGAATTGCTGGAAGACACCGCACTGTATGCATTAATATAAATTGAAACAAATCATTCGATGCGCGTGGGCACACAGCAAGCAATCAACTGTAACATGAACACGAGCAAGCGATACCGAAGAGTTCGAACATTGTATGGATTCAAAACGTATGAACGCGTATTGTGCACCATGCCAGCATGAATGTAGTACATTTCAAACTAGTGGCCAGTTGGAAAATGTGGTAGAAACCTTTAGTGGTTTTCTCTGCTATGAGAGACGAAATGAGGGCTGGTGCGGTTAACTAGGTCAAATCGGACCCGGGTTCGGTTTTTCCCACCAATTTAGAGATTTTTTTCGCCGGGTCCAAAGGCGTTCACGAGCGTTTCGCAAAGTCTGGCTCGGCAAGAGAAATCCGGGATTAAATTAGCCCCTAATTCATTCGACTGAACCCTCGACGGGCATTTCTCCGTAATTTCGTTCGCGAAATTGAGTCAGATCGCATTCTTTTTCAAGTCCGATGCTAAGGGTAGTATAGAAGTTTATATGACAAAAAGAAAAACATAGCAGCGTAGCTGAGAAGATCCACAACTACACGGATCTTGATGTACTTCTAGTTGGTTGGTCTCTGCAATGAAATGTGTTAAGGAGACGTTATCGTACGTTCAATTTCAAATTACGCTTGGTAGTAAATTGAACTCTTGGCAGAAATGTACATGCTCGGAGGGTAAGCGCGTTCTATACAGATGTGCATAAATGTGCATGCTGCCGAGTAATTGCGTTGTGTGCAGTCCCGGAAATACGTACAGCGACTTGCTCCGTGCACGAAGAGCCCATGTGCAAGCCGGCCGGGCGGACACAATTGCTGCTCGCAAGTCACAACAACACGTTCAAGTGTGGTGCGCCATTTTGCATTTTTCACGCGTGTGTAGGTAACGACTTTCAGTGCCTTTCACGGCGCACTGCACTTCCACTTGATAAATAAACCAAATCATTCAGGAAAATCACCATGGAGCGGCGGCCACCGCGAGACCGTTGCACGAATTTCCAGCCACGGACTGAACGTGAAAGCCTTATAAATGTTATTACAGCACAACGGCACGAATTACTCGATATCGGAGCGCGTACAGCCGTTCTGAATTGCATGATAACGTGGCTCTGGGTGTGATAGTGTACTATTTTAGGTAAATAAACGGCGAGCTTTGTGGAAGTCTGTGTCTGCGTTTGTTTGTCTGTCCTGTTTGTTTGTTTGACGCTCAGCACAGAGTGCGCAAAAATGATGCAAACTGTACCACCAGCAGCAGCAGCGGCTGCAGAAGATTTGGCATGATATATATTCGTTTTTGGCGCCCGTTGCAGCCCCTGAAAATTTGCGAGACCGGTGCACGGAGAATTCAATTGCAGTCAGACAAGTTGAGAATCATATTGGAATCCGAAACGACTGGATGGGCAGTTTCTCGCGGCAGCTCCCTCTCGCCTCCCACTATAGGTGAAACCCTTGGGTGAAACGCTATTAAATTACGCAGAGAGAGATATATGAACGCCGTGCCGCAAGTGTATAGACAGATTACAAAGTGTAATTCTAGATGATGAGAAAAGAGCGTCTTGCAAAAATATGAGCGAGAGTTTTATATTGCTGTTGGTATTTGAATTGCAAAATTAACACTCATGGGATAAATAAGTGGAAGATTGCTTCTCACTATATTATTTTTACTCCCACGAATTTGCTATTTGCATGGGGGAAATTTTTGCAATTGTGAGCTAGCGCCGTTTCACATTTCACCTGGACGGCAATTGAACCATGGCAAAAGTTTTGTATGAAACAATAATAAAAAAAATATATAGATACGAAATGAAAAAACCGGGTCGGCTTGCCTCGTTAGCCCGGGAAATCATAAATTACTTTTTTGGTTCTGACTTTTGAGGGCAGTGACAAATGAAAAATGAGAAAATCCCTTATACAATTCAAATGACATGAAACTGACATTGGCGGGGTGTGTAATGATATAACATGGAGTGATGAATAACATAGAAATGTATCATATTCTGCTCGCATAGGTATGCCCTGATGTAATCTCTATACCGTCAGAAAAACTGCACGTCGAAAGCTCTGCGCTCAGAAAAAGCAGAGCTGAGCCGGGAAGCCTCGCCCGGAGAAGCGGGGAAAATGCGCGAGGATAAACGATGAAACTCCGATATTTCACTTTCTTATTTTTCCATCCGGAGTATAGACCACGCTGTGAGAGCGTGTACGTACAAAATCGCTCGTCCCTTGCATGCAAAACACCGCCGAGGGTCGTTTCGAATTTAGAAAATGCGCAATGCCTCACAGTTTTCTAATACTGCACCACGCATTTCCTTTTTACCCTCGACCCTAAAAGAAAGGCTTAAAAACTAAAGCACAATTCTGTACGAGAGAAAAGATATAAAGAAATACTTTCATTGCTCGCGTTCTCTCGACTCTATGAAGTCAACGTAAGAAAAACTATCATTTTCTCCGTCTGAAACTTTTCAACAGTTTTGTAGCTGTTTAACATTATGACTCACTTCATCGTGAAGCGTTCCAAGACACAATTAAAAGAATATTCTCATCTTGAAGTTCATAGTTTCCAACCTTGTGGCTTGTTAGATGAGTTAGATGTTAGATGGCCTGATTAGCAAGCTCCTGAGAATGACCGCTCGTGATTATAACAGCTCTGTTAATAATTCACGCGCAGACGAGTGCAAAGTGAGTACCGCCGAGCAAGCGTCGGAGACGTCGCTTTATACCATGGCATTACACACACTGGCCGCTAGCTGCTCGCATTATAATTGCTGTCAAGCTACGCGGCGTCCTGGAGAGTGGCAGGATTTGTGCCCCACATGGGACACACCGCTCCTGCTGCTGGTTCCGAGGAATAGGTCAATAGATCACACCTCGTTATGCAACCCAACAAAGATTGTGTATACCACCATGCGAGATCCTCGCTTATTCTGATAAAGTGTAAAAGTTAGTGCAGAGTGGTGGACATATTTAGCATAACGCTAAAGCCAAAGCGCTAAATGCACCGCGACACAACTGAGTTTATGAAGTACATAATAACCCCGTGTGGTTTCATTCAGACTGCGAGGCCCAAGGAAAGGTCATACGCGGCTGTGTCACATGGTTTATGTTGAATAAATTAAGGGCATAATAACTTTAACGCACTCGCGAATATGCTCGCGATATTTATGTAAAACTGTGAGTTACGATTTCTTTGGGATAAAATGGCCGACTCTATGGGGTGACATGTTTCAAGCGCGATTGTGGCTATTTCCATGTCGAGGCGCGAGGCGAAATGCGGCGACAAAACCCTTCTTTGCGCCTCGCGCTATACACACATATATATACGCGGCGTCGGCGATATAAACAGTGCACAAAACTGAAAATGTGCCATTCCAGGATGAAATTTGAATAACTCGCCGGGCAGCGTTTGCTGGAGTAATCCCTTCGGCCGCGGTCGCCGGTCCGTGCTGTCCGCGAGCCGCGGGGACGCCGAATTTGCATGGAACATATTCCGAGCCCTGTTGCACAGACGCTCGAGAATAAGCTCTTTGCACACAAAAAAAAATAGGGGAAAACTAAAATACGTAACCTACTTAGTGCAAAATGATCCCGGCTAGGCGATCGATGGTGGCATAGGGCAGTGTTTGATGGCGACGCCACGCAACCCGCCAGTCGGGCCGCGATATATCGATTCTCGGCATTCATGTCGGCATTCAACAAACAGGGAGTGTGCATGCTCCGCTCGACATTCGATACAGTGACGAAGACAGCTTTCCGGAGTTTGTTGTTCAAAGGCAGCGCAGAACGCAAGCGGACGAGCCCGCGTCGCGGAAATAAAAGAAAACTCCAAAGCGATTGCGAAAAAAACGGTTATGTTACGCCATTCCTCTTTTCTAAGTAGCTTATATTCGAAATATAAAAGTAGAAACAGTTCCGTTTTGCTGGGGCGGGTGGGCGATGCCCGGGGATGGGGAGAAGCAGGCAATTTGTTCCGTTTCGTACGGAACAATTCAAGTTTAAATACAAAGCGAAACATTTGCGAAAAACTTTTTTACGACGCTGAAGGCAACGAAAAAAATTGCAAGCATTTACTCACCAGCGGTGATGAAAGGGTAATCCTGCTCGAGCGCCCAAAAACAATCTGGATCTGGAAGCGGTGGTAGATGCTCGTCTTCCGGCGATCTCTCGGAGCCGTAGCCTTGATCCTGCAGCACCGTGTCATGATGAGGCACCAGTCGCAACTCCACCCCGTTCTTCTGGTTCTTCAGTGTCGCCGCCGTCGCCGCCGCTGCAGCAGCCGACGCCGCCGACGCCACATCGCCATTCATCCTCGGCATTACATAAGCGTCGCCATTGTTGTTGTTGCAGCATTCCTCCTCAAGTTCATTGTCACCATATTCTCCGTCCAAGTGGTTTGGCAGCGAGCCACAGAATTTATTACGATCTTTGGGGCCCACATTACTACACGATGAAAGTATGCGACCCACATCTCGCGCCAACTGCTTATTGCCGTTGCAAAGATTCCCGCTGGATTGAGTGCGTCGTCCCGATAATCCCTTCTCGGAGTGTCGACTCACGTTAGAGCCCATCGTGCTCAACGGGCTCCGACGCCGCTGCTGCTGCTGCTGCTGCTGCCTGCGCTTCGCGCTGCGTCGAGAGGACAAGGGGCTGGTTGCCACCGCCGAGGATTCATGGCGGCGGCTGGCGTCGGCCCCGGAAGGACGCCGATGGGACAGGCGCAGGCGGACGACGTCAGGCGAGCTTCGCAGCAGGTCGACTGCTTGGTCGTAGAAGCGCGCGTCTTTTCCGTTGATGGACAACAGCCGATCGCCTGGAAGAGAAGAGACAGATGGTTGTTAGATCGCATGCTAGATGCTGGGGTATCGCTAGGAGAACGAGGGAATTAATTGTGTTCCAGCTCAACACACCATTACAAATGAGTAATGACTAATGAGGTACTTTGCTAAAGATGGTGCATTCGATCGGAATTTATGTGTCGCTGTCAGGACGCGTCTCGAACACCGAAGCCGATAAATCATCAGCAAGCTACAACGTCGAATGCGGAATGGAACATGTCAAAGGAGCAATATTCCCTTTGATTTAAGATGAAAGGAAATATCCAGAAATAAACGTCGCATAAAGGTTTTATGAGAGAAGAAATGGGTATCATCATTGCATTATTTGTTCTCTCTTCCACACAAATAATTCCCTCTTGTCTCTGGAGCGAAAACTTGTTACAGAGAAGTTCATTTTGGAATAACGAGCTCCCGTAGTTGGATCATCAAGCTAGGTTTTATCGGAGTATGTATAACTGACGAAGAAACATTACTAGGGGCACCCGAGTCGGCGATGCACTCGTAGGGAGCCAGACTGACTAGCACCGACCATGCACTTTACGAAATAGAACAAATCGTAATGCACTGTATGCGCTCCACAGGACATCCGTTCTGCAAGACTCGAGTGGTTTCTAGTTCGATTCCCGGTCCAGCAGTTCGCTCGGCTGCTGGAGAGTTATTACATCGGTGTGATATATAAATAGAAGTCTCCTCGCGATGATGCAGCCTCTTTCGACTTCCATTTCCGCCGACCGCGGCGAATGCAATAATTGGGCTAGGTCTCCAGAGTGCTTCCATCATGCTACGCCGACAACGACGACGTCAACGACGACGATGAGAAAAAATATTGAATGATGTTCACCATCGCCTTGCATGCCAATCACAAGGAATCGAATTAAATTGAAAGTCGAGGAGTTGGGGGTTTTGGGGGTGGGTTGGTGGAGGAGTGAGGGGGGGGCGACGACGACAGTGACAGCAGCCCTTGGAATAGACTTGTGCGCGTGAATTTCAAGCCCGCGCGTCAAACTAACCAAGATGGCTAATGGACGGACGTGCTCCTGAGGTTTCTCGAAATGCTGCACGCAGAACATTCATTGGCTAGAAAATTCTCTTCAAATGACATACGGGTAACGAACAAGCAAGCTATATACTTGAGAGTGAAAAATGGATAAAAACTGACGATGATTTTAACCATTTATAAGCGAGTTAAAATATTTAAGATGTCGAGTGGAAGCTTTTTTATTCTAGCTGAAATCACATTGCAGTAAACTATCACGACGCCAACGTTTTTACAATTGTTTCTGGAGCATTCGTCTTATTCACTCGCCAGCTTGTATGGCGGTGGGCTGCCATGCCTGGCATGCCCGGAGAGAATGGGAATAGAACAGGAAGATTAACGACAGGATTGATGGTCCTGCTGCCTGCGCGCAACTTCGCGGCTACCTTTCGGGAACAAACCTGATGCAAGTGATAACACTATTCAGTGAATCGGTGACAAGCTTGAGAATGGTGTACACAAGAATCATAACTATCGCAACGTCATTGCATACGCGCATCATTCGCTATATGGACCTATTACCCGGGTGGATTAAAATACAGTACAGAGTTTACACGCTCAGCATTTTCTAAATGGTGACGTAGAATTAATAATAGTCGTGTTTACGTTCGAGCATAAATGCGAGTTAGACTCATTACCACTACCAGACGCTAATTACTAGCAAGTATGCACGTGATAATGACGCCGGTAGAGCGGTCTGACAAAAGATAATACAGCAGGATGGGCAGGTCCGCGGCAATGATTGTATTTTGGTACGCATCGCCATCTCCGACGGAGGGTGCGTTTGGGCGTAGGTAACATGCATGGCCAGGCAATCCATATAACCTATGGGCGCTATGGGCGCTATAGGACTCGAGCGAATGATGCTGCAGCTTCACTCAAAAACTTTCTGTGACAGTTTCCACGTAATACCAAACTTTGTTCCGGAAACTTTTTAACTTTTTAAGTAAAGTCTGCATCGACAAGGCGAAGGGAGACACAAAGGTTCGTCTGGTTGGCGACGCGGCTACAGAATCGCATCGGTAATGATGCTTTCTAAAAATTGAACGCGCAGCGCCCATATCCAGCCAAAAACAATTCTAGGAGAGTACGGTATACAGGGTACAGACATAAAAAGTCTAGGGATGCTGCCCGAAACGACTAATTTGGGAACGTATTTGTTAGAGCCAGAGTAAAAGCCCTCCCAGCATCCAGTATTGCAGGGCACGCTCGAGCACGGTTAGAGCAGACGATGACAAATGATCGACTTCAACTGGCGTTCTTCAACCATAGCTTCAACAAATAGCTTCTGTAAATTATAATACTGCTTCTGGCTTTGCGGCTTCGTTCTCCTCTCGTGACGTGATTGACAACGCGATGGAGAACGACAGAATGCAGATTAATTAAAAACCACACGAGCTCTTTGACAGTGCCATGAGCCGAGGTGTATTATGGTTGGCTGGAAATTACGTAGCATGTATATTACGCTGTTCATTAGAGTACAATACGGCAATGCTATTTTTAAAAATAGCTCGTCACTCTAATCTTCTCGTTTATTTTGATCTCTCTGTGACGGTTTAACCGCAGTCATAATCTGATATAAAAATGGTATGATGTCTGTTGCGCAGAATCAGAGGCTGACGCTGGAGTTATTGGTGACTCTGATCTAATTCCGTGACGCCCTGAAATATTGCTGGAGAAATTGAAAATAAATCTTTAACTAAAGTAAAACTTACAACTTAAAACTTCCATCGAAAGTGAATTATGTAGCGAAGGCACTTTGTTTTTCTTATTTTTTCCTTAGGTTATTGGCATTCTGAGCAGCTTCAGGGTCGGTTGCATTTTGAGCGGAAAGGTCATTGCTAAATGACTAAACCAAAGTATAGCTGCCAAGAATTTCGCTCGTTCATAATAAAGTTTGCAAGGTAAGAACAATGTCGTGCTAGCGCGAAATACGCCAGGCCTGTTAATTTGGCAAAAACGCGTCCGTGAACACAACGAGACCAAATAATACGCGTCGCAAAACTTCGGCAGTCGCACGACACGCCAATGTTCGGGCATAAATACCGAAAGTCACTCGTCAATGGCAATTTAAATAATTAAAGAATTGGCTGTTTTTTCCTGAACAAAAAAGCGATGTCCATGGGAATTTCGATCAATGTTAAGGCTCGGCCAAACACAGGGCCGGCGCCCGCGCAAAATCCACGCACATCGCACACGCACTGGATCACGCACACGCACACGCACGCTAGGTCGTCGGAACGTTGTCACACCGCAGCTCAAAACTGAATTATTTAACAGAGTTATGTCGCATTCGTGTTTTTGATGTGTGAAAACGATGATCAATCAAAGTTCACAAACTCGCACGTATATAATAATACATCACTCTTCACAAACTTCATCGCGGCGAGTATAATATCATCGAACTAACCTGCTTATCTACAAGCACACAAGCGAGTGAACCACCGCCACATGCAGCTCAATACAAATACGCGAGTAAACGCTACGGAAAATCAACTAATTCACTTTCTAATTTCACATTTTTCAACTTAAAAATTCTTGAAACGATACAAACGAACGTTAATTTCTCTTAACAATAATTAACAAATTGAAAGTTCACACACACGGTAGCTAAAAGCGTGAACTGAATTCGCCAGGCGATAATATGTTGATCCGTTGCTGCACTCGACTCGACGCCGGCACGAGCAATGTGTTGTGTGTTGTGGCTGCAACTGCAAGCCGTCGTCGAGATGAACTCTGCAGCAGCGATCGGCGATCGTAAACTAGCTCCCAGCTGGTATTTTCTTCGTCTAGCAAGACCACTGTTCGCTGCAGCCACGAGCGAGCCGGCCAGAGGAGAGTCCGTCAAGTCGAGAAGATGTTGGTTGCCCTTCTCCGATACGCGCGGAGACGTAGTCACCGCATGGCCTTCGCACTTCCATCGCTCCTTCCTTTCTTTCGCAGCCGAGCGAACCAACCCATGACAGATCATGACGAATTATTCGTAATCAGTTCACGCCCTCGATAAACACTGCATCAGGCTCGGAGATGGAGACTTCTCGGGAGTGACAACGACCTTCGTGTTTCCGATGTCCGATATGGGGCGCTTGCTAGACCATGCTGCAGCACTTCCGATCTGGCGAAGTCTCGCTTATCGATCCGGGTGGCCGCAATTACGCGCGATTAAGTAACATCTTCATTGTATTATTTTACGATAATTTCCTACGGAGACGCTAAGTGCTCGGAATGGCACATTGCAAATTGTCGTAGCGCTTCTAACTGCGAAGCGATTATGTATCGGATCTACGCAGCTGGAAATCGCAATTAAAGAGTGAACTTAAGCGAATAATCCATCATTTTCTTGATTTTAAAACGATCTCTCACTCTGTGAGTTTTCGCATTCGGAGATTTTTTTAATAATTTAGAGTGGTGGCTTTTAGGAAGGTAAATTATACACATCTTCCTCAAAGAAAAAGTATAGGATGATAAACATATTTACGTGATCGTGATCAATGTTTGCTCTGCGTGAATTGTGAGTGTGTGGTTAGGTACGCCAATATTTGATTTCTCTTCTACAAAGCATGATATCATCATCAGTCTTGCCTCTTGATATCAGCTACCAAAAAAAGCTTTGTTTAACAGTGAATCGTGGCAGAATGATCGCATAGGTAGTGTAGTGTATCACGGGAGCGAAATGTTCACGTACTGACTACAGTCCCAATTAGGGAACGTGAGAATTTGCTAGAAGAGCATTTGCTTGGGAGCATATTCAAGAACCTACCAATTGAAATGCTTGTGAACATCGATGTATAGTGTAAAATGGGTCAATATAATTATATATGAAATTACATATCCATATTTGAATTTTTCTCAAGTCTAAATGTAGATTATTAAGATGTATTTCCTATTATAGCAGAGATTTAGCTGGCTTCTAAGGTTAATCCCAAGGGTACCAAGGGTATTACATTACCATTTAATGAAATTATTTAACGTCGAGTTACTTATGGCTACGTACCACGTCATAATTATCCAGTCTGAGGTCTGACTGTGCATTGTAAATTGTAAATTGTAATCCACGTAGAAGGTGATGAGACTCGCGGCCAAAGTTCATGCAAAAATATTATCTCAGCGAGCAGCGTTGATGAGGAAAGTATAGGGATTTCAACTACCAAATAAACTTTGAAATGTTCGTGGTTTCGAAAATTCGGGGTTTCAGTTTCCACAATCCACAGCTCCGAGCTATAAATATGTTCGCTTATGTAAGAGTGTGGTTGCGGAGAGCAGAACAAAAAGAGCAGTTGATCAAGCAGTATCGAGTTCGCTAAAGCCACAGACTCTCAGAGGATCAATGTCGAGTGGCGACCGATCCCGTTCGCTGCCTTCCCAGTTTGGAGTTTTGCAGTTTTGCCCCCTCGACCCTGACCAAGCCCCGTGTTATGCCTGACCTAGACACGCCGAAGTAACGACTTGAAAAACTCAATCATCTCGTGGAAACAGCAACTCGAAGTGCGGAGCCGTCATGAATTATGCAGTATGCAGGCGGCAATGCAAAGAAGGACACGCCGATGAGTCAATCGAATGGAGCGGTGAGGGGTGGGTGGGTGGGTGGGTGGGGGGGAAGGGGGGATCGGGTAATCGGGAAAGTTCATGGAAAGAGGGAAACCACAGACAAGCAGTTTCCTTTGCAGCTATCTGATTGGTTGACGGAACGAACACGGCGCCACCACAGGATTCAAGGACAGAGGCGTCACTGATCTCTTCATGGCATTTCACTGTTAAATTTTTATAGGAAACGTGAAATATTGAATTCTGGTTTAGTTCATGCAGCGCATTGGTTTTATCATATAAAGTAGTTGTAAAATCACAGTACATATTAAAAAAAATTGAATGAATTTAGCATTTTCTTTTATGTGATTCTATTGAGTACCTATAGTAGAAAAATAGCCACAAGCACAAGTAACTGTTTCAAAATAGCCAATTTTCATTTTGCTATAGTGGTCTACACAAGACCCTCGGCTATTTTTATTTTTTTTAAACTTTGCTGACTTTTCTCGAAACTTTGCATTTCTAGAAGCTACTAGAAAGCAAAACATGCAGGCCCAAGGTAAAATTTGATATAAAATTGGAATTCCTTATCTTCAGATTGCATGTTGCATGAATGAATGTTAATATAAATTCCATGGTTATTTTTCAGCAAATAAAAACTGACATACATTATGCAAAGGAAACGATTTTTTCCAATAAAGTAAGGCGGAAAAAACTAATATGCATCGATTTGTGGAGGTTATTTTACATATTTATATCGCAGCGCGTCGCAGAAATGTATTTCACATAGGAAAACCGAATGCAAAGTTCTGAGCAGATGTGACATGTGTTATTCCACCATTCATTTGTCACCAAAACCCAAGTAAAACCAAAGAAAGTGCAATATACCTCGTACAGCGTCGACGTCACAATCTCGAGAGGAAGTGAACCATCTAGAATTCTCTGTTTCTCCCATTGCTCGCATTGTGTCGCCATCAGTTCTGATGACGTACTAATTAAAGGCGTCTCTCTTCCGATTTCAACTTGATTAATAACTCGCCTCCCAGCCGCCACATTTGAAAGCGACGGGATGCACATCACGGAGACAACTATAGGCGACACTCGACAAAACGAACTCACTTTTACACTTTTAGGCATAATTTTATTCAGCGCCGTTGGTATAATTAAGTGGCAGGGGAGTCACGCGTTGCGTATAGAGGCGGCAGGTAGAAAAGATTAAACGGGTGTACTTCAGAAGTAATTAACCCGTCCCACCCTCTTCGCTGGAGGCGTACGTTAACCGTGTTAAGGAGCTGAGGGCTTGGAAGTATGTTATGCGAGATTAAAATGAATTAAATCGCACATTAATAGGTACTCCCAGCAACGAGGATATCTCGGATATTCGTAAAATTAACTTAGGCATGGCCCATACAGTGGGTTCACTTAGCTGGGGTTCTGGGGTACTTAGCTTCGAACCCACAACATTTCAGAGTGAACTCCATTTGCAAAATTGATTTGAACTTACAGACAATGTGTTTAACTTTAAAAATTCACGGAGTAATTATTAATCTTTATTACAACTACTATTTAACTGCGTGAATGGTATAAAGAAGGGATGTAATTTATGTACCTACACTTGTGGACGGGGTATTGGGCACAAATTCGGCGGAATTGCAGTTAATTTTCAACGTGCACTGGATCGGAGCTGAATAAATAGCACCACCTACCGTGCTTTATCGTCGAATCGAACCGGAGATTATACGTTTCAAAAAATAAAATACGTCACAAGCGCGGCGATTAGGAAAAAACGCGCGATCCACTATCCATGTAGTATGTATACTATAATGTATAATGTATGCTCGTTGCACGCATCGCAATCTATTGTCGCTTATCACGAGGTTTACTTGGCAAATACGAGGCAGACAAGCTCTATTGGGGCTTACGGTATAGCATATACATTGTGATAAATTCCTCCCGTTGCATGCAAATTGCAAACGCTAACGTTTTTGCATGTAGATTGGAGATGCACACGACGCGCTGTTGGAAATGCACTGGCAGTGCATGGATGTTTCAGGAAATACGAACGAAACCTGCCACTGCCAGCGACATAAGAAGATCAAGAGACGCGAAAGTTTACCAGGTTGAAGCTATGCAGACATCTAGATTCATTAAAATTATACTTCTTGAAACTGATATATGATTCCATGCAATGAAAGCATCTAGCACCAGGTGTATTTCTGCATGCTAACTACTAATAATACCAATTACCAATGCAACAGAGATCTGAAGAGATATGATTTTTATATGAACTTCACATAGATTAAATAAACTCATAGATTCACCTAAATAGAGCAAGTAGAGTAATGTAAGGAATACAGCTTCCAAATTTTCATTGACTTCAAAGTTCAAAGTCGACTGTCTCGAAGTTATACGATGAAAACAGTAAAGCATAAACGATGACAAACTATCTTGATTACATTTTCAACTAAGCATAATATCTAAATTCATAATTCATGGCCGTAGATAGAAGCCGGCCACGAGACGAGTAGGTACTGAGTCTGCATAATGCAGCGCAGTGTACCTCCACAATACAAATAAGGAACCACCACAATGTAACAAAACTGAGCTTCTAACTAATTCCGGAATAAGCCAGCTCGTCGCTTAGCATGTCGGCATTGCGCCAAAATATGACCGACGGCAGTTGAAGCAGGCTGGGTTCAAAGGGTGCGAGGTGGAACAAATCCACCCCCGGCCACGACCATGACATATAGGATGTCGAGACGAACCCAAGAGCACGATGTCAGCGTTGAGACACAGAGACGAATCGAATATGTTTGCACACGCTCACATGGCATATGCTGAAAAAAGATTGTAAGGCTATTCGTGTAATAAATTATAGATCGTTCATTGCAAACATTACATTACTGGGTGTAGCCGAAGCCAGACAAAATTGGGTTAGTCATAGTCAATTTTGACCATGGTTGAAAGAGTGAATCAATTGCTCGAACGAAATCGAGGGATTTTCCGGCAGATTTTTGGGGAAAAATCAAAGCATACTGGCCGCTTTAGCTTGTCAGTGCTCATTATTTGATGGGCAGTATATCGGGGATACGTGACGCGCGTGCTATCCAGGGGATGTGCGGGGGTTTGGGTGTAGGGAGGTGAAGAGTGCGAGGCAACACACCGTCCAATACGCCACATCAACCCTCTCTGGGGGTAATCTCTCGTGATTTTCACCGGGAATTACCGATTCTATAGACTCTGTCGACCTTCTGGGTCCCGTCGCCAACGCCATGCCAATCTTAAGGGATCCACCGACGCCGACGCCCACGCCAAGACACCGAGCGATTTAAGATTTCATCTCGGATAAATCCGGCGTTACAGCTTGCGGATATCGCTGAATTTTCCTCGTTATTTTTTCCACAATGATTTTTAAAGCTTTGGAAGAGCTTTGGCCTCGGCTCAAAAAAAGCAGAAAGTGACAGACGCACGCGTGAGTAATGGCCTAGAATTGGAATGGAAAAACGGAAGCGCGTGGAAATTTTAGGGTAGATCGGTTACAAAAATTGAAAATGAGAAATGGGCAAGCCGGCGACCGCATGAGTTGCGGGTGATTGCGGCTCTGACTAAGGAGCCTTGACCACCGCTTGTAACCCGAAAAAGAAATCGACACTACATTTTTAAGTCAGCTCTCCTTACTGTTTCATCTCTGTTGGGACAATAAGGTGCTTAAGAACCCGGAGCGTTTTTGAGAACTTTTGGACGAAAAAACGACGAAAAACAGCTGCGGATTTTCTGAGAAGCGCGTTGCGGGCAGCGAAGCTATCGACAATCCAAGCACCTTAGAGCATACTTCAACGCAGCACTGCGCGGCTTGCGGTGTTTATTAGAACAAAATCTTTCTCGAGTCTAAAAACGAAATCTTTGTTAAGTGTGAGATGTTACGTAAACCAAGTTAAGAGTTTTGCCATAATTTCGGAACGTGAATGCGCTCTGCGGCGTAACAGCGGGCGAGCGGCACGAATTGAACAATGCTTCCCCAGCTAGAATATATAGCTAATCCTCTTATCAAACTCCAAGTAGTACCACGTTTGCCGCTGCTGCTGCTGCTGCTGCTGCTGCGTATGGGGTACACCGAGGGGGTATATGTTAAGTGCGAATAAACAATGGAATACGAAAAGACGCTGTATATACCAAACGACATCCTGCTCCTGCTAACAAAGATTATAAGTGCCATCAACGCAACAACAGGATCCTTCCTATCTTACCTATATATATGTATACTTATAGTACCACCTACGTCTATCGAAATAATTCGCAGCCAAGAGATTGAATAATCACATACATACAGCCGCACACCGTTTGTCTTGCTGCTGTGTTCATTTACTAAGCACATAATTTTGCATGAATTTCGTAATTAGGCAAACAAACAAGCTCTCCCACAACTCATCATTAATTAAAATGTGGCATTGAAAGCATGTCAAACGCGACTGTTGCTGCCGGTTGCACTGCGATTTGCAGCTTGCAGCTTGCAACTGCAGGTAATTTGTGGAATGAGCTCTGCAATCACTGCTGCAGAAGAATAGAACGCCAGTGAATGGGACCTTTTTATCACAAACAGGAACCTCGCTTTTATAAAGTAAATATGGGCAGTCAACACTCTACAGGCATATTATGCGCACTTTTAGAATCCAAAAGAGACACACAAATAAAAATACCTGTATTTACTTGATGGCCACTTCGGAGGCTCGCGAATAAATATATAAGAAAGCAAATACACACCGTTGATGATTTTGCATGTCACTCATCTAACATTGTCATTATTCGAAAATATGCGTCATAGACGGCGATGTGTCGTTAACTTATTGGCTGTAATATACCGTGTTACATACGCACGCAGGGCATGATGCCCAAAATGTATAATGAGATTATGTTGGCTTGCTCTACATGAAAATTCGCATTATCTTCTAAAAGCAACGTTGAATAATTAACGTAATTCGCGATACCGAAATAGTATGGTTGGTAATTCACGACGCCGTACAAACATAATAAGATATTCTACACTGGGGTGTCCTAGTGTCCTCCTCGCCTTTGCCGACTGGGGAGGTAATTTCGCAGCAATATGATTGACGTTATCGAACACTACACGATGGTATAACAAGCACGGCATATTAGTATAGCTAACGCCAACGAGTCGTTAATGTGTGCAAGCACTTGAACTGTTATTCTGCAAGACATCTCGGCTGACATCAGACACCTCCTTACCTTGAGAAAAAAGTAATGAGTTATTACATAAAAATACAATGATAAATATTACCACAAACGTCCTCGTGTCTTTGAGAAGAGACACGCAATACTCTGACGAAGCGTATTCCCGTGCGACAATGATATACCTCCGGACGACGAAACCGATTTTCTTACAGAAACTGCACGCCAGTCTTGAATAAAATGGGAATTTGTCTTGGCGTTGACTTAAAATGAGAAAAGCGAAAGGCAATTTTTTTCGCATCCAACAGATTTTAAATGACAGTTAGTCGTAAGAGAAATAAGTCCAGTGAGTTCTCATTTCTAGGAAGGCGGCATTCAAAATCAAATATCGCTACATGAGGAAAAGGAGATTCATATTTCTCCCGATAGAAGCCAAATAAATACGTATCAAATAAATTGTGTTCTGTTAGTAATCCGGGTTGCAATATCTATACTGCAAAGCTGAGTTATTTTGCACTATGCATGTTGGCTCGAGATGAATTCAACCGGCAAGAAACGGAAAAGCGAAGAGATATTGCTGATACGATTCAGCTACAGAATGATTATTGAGTAGGTATATGTTTCAACTTTTAGAACAGGATGCGAGGAAAATCTATCATATTTCGCAAGATTTCATCCCAATGATATATCGATAGAAAGATTCCATACACATTTATTTGTCGTTGGATCTAGTTGTACGTTAAATCATTCGCTCGCATCTGGGCACAACAAGATACAAGTTTCAACAAAACAATGATTCGAACGAAACAATCGTCGCTTCTCGCTAGAATTATTTTGTTCTCTGAAAATAATCAGGCAAATGGGTCGGTTAGTTGTGGTATAGATGGGTGCGATCATGTTTTTTGATGGATTATGGCTGGCAGCATGAATATTTAACTGGTGTACATGGTAAATTATAGCGTAAACAGCGTCAACAACAGCGTCAACAACAGCAGCAGTATAGTTTCGACGAGAGTGCTCCTCCATCCACTGAATACCCACTACCCAGTACCCAGTACCCAGTTGTGGGCGGAACATCCACCACAACTCTGTGTGGGCTTATATGTCGGCAACACATGAAGCAGTTAAGCCACTTCATGGTCCATCATGGTTATCTATTTTTTCCCCGTTGCAGTTGAAAACCGAATTTGCTGGTTTTTACGGTAGAATTTCGATATGCCTTCCTCCAAAACATTCTATTGGTTTTATCTACACTTTCCCTTGCTCGGTATCATTTTCACGGACGTTCGTAGCTGTAACGCATCGCATTTTCTCTAGGGAAGCCAGTCTCTAAATTCTCGAGAAACTATAAACTCGTCAATTTAGAGCCGAGGTATACGGAATGATCGAAGAGCGAGTACCTGATATTAACACCGCAATAAACTTGCGAACTGTAACAATACGATAAAATACGGAACAGTTCGGATGCAAACGCCGAACGGGAAAGCGAGGGAAACAATGCGACCCTCGTATAACTGTGTGGAGCTGCAGTACCTACCCCCCCCCCCCCCCCATTGGTATTAATGAAATGCATTAGGTAAATGTGTTAACATATACACGGAAAAGAGACCATTACATAAACGTTAACGCAGTTTTGTTAAATACTTTATGTATATAAATATATAAAGGAAAAGTTTATACCTCAACGAGTAAAACTCATAGGCGAGGAAACAAAAATCGCCTTTCAAAAATCAATTGCGATTATGTCTTATGTGCGCAGAAAAGTTAGCGTTACGAAAACCCCTGCGGCGTGAACCGTTAACCAACCCTTCCCGTTGCCCAAAATTAAGCAACGCTATATAAATTGTGCATAGTTAACATCGCCGACTTGAATTTTGAACAGCGAATATAATATAATAGCGAAAGCGAAATGGCGCGTGTATTTAGCCAAAGAAATTGGATTTCTAATTAAATTACAGTAGTTTTCACCTAAAGAAAATGTGTGATTAGCTGAAGAGAGAAAACCGAATTGGCGCAGTGGATTAGTAAGTTTATCAGATATTGCGGGTGCTAAATTCAAGCCATAAAAGATTTTTTGTAACATGAAAGCACAGCCTCAGCAGATCTGTGATAGGGCTGGTATTGGTGTTCATTTGGGCATTAACCCGAACGATCAAAGAGCAGTTATAATTGGCTCACACTAGGGGTGGAACCATAAGCAGATATAGGCCAAACCATTATCTTGATGGCATATGATAAGAATATATTATTATCTGCACATGTATTTCTCGGATTAATATTCATGGGGTAGTTAAGAGAGATTAGTGGGTTTACAAATACCTCCAATTTCTGGGCGTTTGGGAGGAGGAAACACGTTTAACATAGGTATGCTAGTAGCATACATGCAGAATACAAGATGCATCACAAGAGAGAGCAAGTATATCTGTGGACTAAAAACGTATTTATATCTCGAACAGTTCCATGCAAGAAGAGTATCCCCCGGGAATAGGTTATATCATCGTCTTTAGTGAAATACCCAACTCGGCCAATAAATAACCTCCCACGAAGAAAGTGCATAAAACCGCCTCCTAGGCACATCCAAGATATCACTTTTCCCATTTCGATAGCATATCCTTATATTTGTGAAAGGGTCGAAACAGCTTTTTGGGCGTCGCTCGAACATGCGCGCGGGGGGAACATAACATGGACAGGACATGGGGCGCAATTGATAGGGGTCGTTTTTCGGCTGACCGAATAGTTTTAATGGCGTCGATATATTGTACAGCAGCATACGTTCGAACTGACTATACCCATCTATGCAGATAAGGCAATGGCCTGATATTTTGTTGTTTCATCGCATTCCATCATTCCATGTCGATCCCACCAACCCATTCGTGCATGCTAACAATTGTAGTAGCATTTTAAACTAAGCAGTCATCGATAAAGCACAATTGAATGTTGTTGTTACTTGAGTACATCATTCAGTTGCGAATGAGACAATATAAAATATTCACCACTTTTTGAGAGGAAATGTGACAAATAAAAAGAACACTGCCACCAGCAACAGACCCCCTCTACTCCATCTTCCAACTGCTAAGCGGATATGTCCATCCGGCGTGCAGTCTGCATCTCACGTTCACCTATGAGAGAAGGAGAGGCCCTGTAACATTCTTGAGATTCCATGCATGTGTTTCATGCCTCCCCCGCCCGGCAATAAAGTCGAAACCTTCCCATAACCATCCGCCGGGCCCATATATACCTGTGCCTGCAGTCTAACACTGCCCGTCTAACACTGATAGCTCAGCCACTATAGCCAACCTCCATGCATTCACCGGCCGTCGCCTCGGCAAACTGCCATAAGGTAAACCTATTCACGAACACCTTCGACATTCCATGCAAGTCTAGAGATCATCCCATCGCATCTCTGATGCACGCGGGCAACTCCTCGAGGGGTGTCCAATACTCGAACACCCAAGTGTGTGACCGGCGTGGCGCGATGACGAATTTTACACACCGTGGTCCTAATTGGCTGAAAACGGACGGCAAGACCGGTGAACGAACGAGTTTTATAATAAATTACTTTTAAATTGCTTGCTTATATAAGTGGAGTAATGGGTCAGCAATGCAAAATAGATTCACACGGTGTTTGTGTTTTCTTATTTTATATACACAACTGTGTTTTAATTTATTTTAATTTGCTTGGAAGATGCATCACATGATCACGGAATTTCTGTTGTCTACTAATTGCTTTCTCCATATAGTGGAATCTCACAGGAGACTACGTGGTAGGTGTGTTATTCGATTGGTGGTGTAGGGGAGGGTGAGGGTTGAGAGGTTATAGTAGTGCCTAGATGAGAAAAGACATTGCGATGCCAACAACAGTGGGTGACAACACCAAGGAGCGCCGGATTATTATGAAGTTACTCAAAGAAAGAAAGAAAGGAATTGCTGTAGATGAGTGGGAAACAATGTCGCGGGTCACATTCTCTCTCTCGAAACTACACCATTACGGTAATTGAATCAAAGAAGCAAAAAAGCCGAAACTGAGCTGTGAGCGGCAGAAGCTAGGTAAAGAAACTTGGTGTACATGAAGTCACCGAGCATCTTACAATATTTCTAATAAAGCAGGTTGCTGTATAACAGCTGTGACTTTTCACCCCGCAAAGACGCCACCAGCGACTAAAAGAATCAGCTTCTTTGTGCGGGTCGATTGTGAACGAGAGATCAATCTTTTTGCGCTGGAAAATCCAGCGGACGAAGCTGTATTACAGTTTCCGATCAAAAAGATGGAGAGATGCAAGAATTTCATTTCACACTTCCATACATTTTCAGTTAGTCTCGAGATCTTTTCTTGACAGCGTCAATAAAATAAATCGTGTTGACGTGTACAAATTCGACGAGATCGCAAGATTGAAAATTACTTGGCCAAAAAATAGCAAATAGAAAAACTAGAAAATAGAAAAACTAGACAAAATTGAAAATATTGAATTTAGCTCCAAGCAATGCACTCGAGCCGGCACACATCCAATAAGCAAGCTCATCTCGTCATCAACCGAATCGAGATGTATTTTTCGAGCAGAAAGTCTCTATACGGGCAGGAAAAAATCTTCCCATGCGCATTTGTCATTTCGTAGTCACCCACGATCTTCCTCGCCCAAGCACGATTCGCCATTAAATCAGACAATGTACCAAACGATTAATAGTTAGCCACAGAGGAATCTAACTCAAGCGCAAGAAAGCTTCGCATAAAAAAAACAACGCTCAATTATTTCATTATTCCACAAAGCGTCACGGACATAGGCACCCTGAATCGGGTTCGCTCGCCTAGCCGGTGAAACGCTACTCCGACCATAACCAAGGAAAAGGAAGTACCTACCTGACGATGAAGATGATTCCGTTATGACTTTATTATGTGGCTAGCGAGCGGCAAATGCTAGTGAAAGATGATGATTTAATTCACTGCTAGAACCTCGCTAGAATGTTGCAGTGTAGACAAGTGCATTGTGTGGCCGCGGTGCGACGGTATGGCTCGCTCATGCACTCCTCTGTGTGTACTGTGTAGCGTACGCCGATGTGAGGTAACTGTGAAGTCCGGTTTCACGCTGGCATGCCGGCCTCATTCATGATCATGACCATCGTGGTTTGAGACCAATACCAGCCAGCGGATGACTCAAATGACTTTCGTTATTTTTGTTGAAATCCATTACAGTGCATTTATTATTAGAGTAAGAGAATGGAATTATTTTTACTAACGGATTGGTAACAAATTGTAGAGAGGTCCCTACTCGCCGAACAAAAACGAATGTGTCAGTCTGGTAAGTGGGTATAGAACAACAATAATTCAGGCCAATGCCGCTTGGATTCCATATCGCACTCGGCGGTATTGAACAATGCCCGACTGGGCAAATTTAAGGGTTATTATTTATGGCTGCAGGTATTTGTTTGATCCCAAACGACCATGGTATGGTTTGGGATAGGCTCTTGCTGATTCCAATTCCTTTGCGCCCCCATTGCGTGTTGATATCATTCTATGGTATCATCATGGTAACTCGTTGACAGTAACATGGCCGGACAGCAAAATTATTGAGAAATCGATGCGTTTCGTGAGCTTGGTCATTACAATGCGACTTATACATACAATTGTCGTGACATTTTTAAATGGTTGACAAACGCAAAGGTTTTAACTTGGAAGCACATGTACCGGGTGTGATATCATGCTAGCACGCCTCTATTATCTCCTTTCATACGCATTGTTAGTGTACACTAGAGAGTCTTAAATTGGTCTTATCAGCTTTGCGGTAAGCGAAAAGCTTGTACTAATGGAATTACGAAACTTATATATCATGGCTGAAAGTTTGAACGTTCAGTTTAATTTATACTAAACGATTAATTTAAAATGCTGCCGATTTTTTTCTATTTATAAGCGAGCTTAAAAATTAATGTGATTATTTAAATTGTTACAGTGAAACATTTTTTCTCGTAATGAGCGAGTGACGTACGAAGCGAAACAATATGCTGTTAATGACATTCCAATTGCAGTCTTGAAGTTGAGTGGTAAATATTACCTATGGAAAAGTGGAGGTAATTTTACCAGTCCCTGGATAGGCACGGCTTCATTAATGATGTATTCACTATTCAGCAAGTTCCACGTCTCTTCGTCTCTTTGCACCTGTTACAACAAGTGATGTCTCAACTTAGTCACCAGCTTACGTCCATTACAATATATTACCATACTTTGTTAGAAGCCCCCTGGCTGACTCCACAGCCCACCAGACTGACGAATTCAATATATCGATGTCCTCCACACACTTACACACGTAGAATAAAACAAGAAACAATTATGCAAACTTGCAAGTATCGACTTCAGACCTCTAACTGACTAATGACACACATCGTAAACGCTTAAAATTAAATCGAATTTTTATGGCTAACTTCGGGCTCAACATTTTGCAGTGAATAAACGCTCATCTCCGCTGTCGTTTTGTTTAAAAATGCATCATTTCGTATCGAAATCATCGACGCTCGTCATTCCACCAAAAAGCTCTTCCACTTTCCAACTAGTATACGTCAACTTGTCAATAAGAAATAATTATACCGAAAACAAATATTGATTGTGACAGACAAGACAGACACCGGTTCAATATTATTCAAAATTAGCATGCACCCACCTGTTTATGCAGCTGACAACCACACACAACTGAATAACTCACACTAGCCCGCGTATAAATCACCAATGAAACGTCACTGACGCCTAAGCACACGTCGGATTCACACACACACACGTCGAATGCGACGCCGACGCCGACGTCGATGCAAGCTGGCGATGGGACTGACACGTGAGGCGTCCGAACACGAGGACGCAACGCGAGCTACTGACTGACATTCGCCGGCACGGGCGGCGGCGGCGGCTGCGGCGGCGGCAGCGGCGGGCAACGCGGCAGACGGCTCGCTCCCAGCTAGCCACTTGCTCTGGAGTCCCGAATGCCCCTGGAGTCATGGTCGGTCGACCTCTCGTCTGCACTCTGCACCCGTACCCTGGCCACCGCTTCGAACTTCTGACTGACTTCACCGCAACACCCAAGCACCCCAAAGAACCCCGAAAATCCCAAACGCACACAACACACCACCACGCTGCACCCCCTAAAGATAGGCGCCACTTTCTTATCGACCCGAAAAACTCTTGTTTACTAGCTACACTTAGTAATTATTAGAGAAACTTGGCTGGCTGGAACTTTAGCGCTTGGCCATTATCATCAATCGTTTGTTGGAACAATAATTGGGTACAAAAGGAACGAGAAGACTTACGGAACAGTTTGTGTAATTTTTCCCCAGACAGAATTAGCGCTTCGTTTTGAATAATGTAGACACGAAATAGATAACAAGGTTTGCGCATTGCTGAAATAAATGTGCCTCAAACAACAGAAACTTTTATGCTTGTTAACTTGAATCTAAATCTTGTACTTCTCATCCTCATTTCGACATGGATTTTCGTGAACTTATTTAAATTTTAACACCAATCCCAACGCACCCAGAGATAGAAGAAAATTGAAATCAGATTTCAATCAAGAGGCCGAGAGGTGTTTTATAGGTATAGGTATATATAAGTAGTTAAGTAAAAGGTTCCACTGCACTTGACACGGCTTTGCGGGCTTTGCAAAATTACAAGCCCTTCTCTCGAGTCTCCATGGCTATAGAACACGGAATGCTGATTACACAGAATGCTACCTTTGAGCCCACCTCTCTTAATTCACCCCCACCCACCCTCTGCCCGTGTAAACCGGAAACTAGCCTCTGCCCCCACCCAATACCCCCGCCCCCGACCAGATCCGGTGAGTAGGCATCGCATACTCTCACCCCCACCCCCATTTTGTATTCATACAGCTGGAGCCACTTGCGCCCGGCTATATGTGTGCTATTCCGTATTTCCGAATTCCGATAGATGGATTCTCACATTGAATTGCCTAGGCAAACATTGTTGGGGCTTGCGGGCGGCGTCGGATAAATTACCTAGCTATACACACAGCACAGGAAAGGGTAAACGTAAATTGGTTATTTTGGAACTGGTTTCGCCGTGTCGTGGTACGTTTTGGAAATTGTATGCACGTAGCACGTCGTGAGAGGATACGTGACGGAAGCGAAGCTGCCATGGTAACACAGAATAACAGCAAATGTTGGGCCTGCACGTCGCAAAATTATTCCATTTCGTCGGGTTAACATGGGTGAAAATAAAGTATATATACTGCTCCAGAAAAAAGGGCTCAATCCTGCGATTCAATTATGAAGATCATGTTCATGAAGGCGAAGATATTTTCATTCTCTCTCGTGGAAATGTGTACTGAGGGCTGGGCAGGGCTAGGCTGGCGGTGATATTATGTGAGCCAGTTGAAATTGTTTCCACGTGAGAAGTTTGATCAATACAGCGTTAACTGTTGGTGAAGGCTGCAGATAATAGCTAATGACCATCGCGGTAAAAATTGGTCTGTATTAATGCTGTCGGTTGATTTCTAAAGGCCATGTCATCGAATTAAATTCAATGAAACGCCAATTAAACTTTCAATCTAGAAGCCTACTCTTAATTGAAACCCATCGAACAAGGAAACGCAAAAAGCCAAATCGAGTCAAATAATTTTCGATACAATTCATCCCTATAGCAGAGTTTCAAATCCTCTCTGACCGAAATTGCCGTCATGGAGAGAGGGTTTTAATTGGCAAAAATCACTTTCCCGACAAAAGGACTGAAATCCGATGCTCCGTGGAGCCCGGTTTAATTAAACTAATCATTAAAGTTGCTTTCTGAAGAAATACCAGTCAAATTATGCAGACTTGTAATTAAATATCAGTATCGCTTACACAGTTCGAATCTTATTAATACTCTGTGGTAATTCACCATAACATACACAAATTTAATTTTCGGCCAAGTAAATTGGTAAGCATAGTACCTAGACTTCGGTCTATATTGTGCGTCGTAATCTAGCCCGGTGCTACCGAGAAGGTAAAGCGGGTGTACAAGTAACAACGCATTGATGCTCCATCAAGCCGGGGTCAGGGGGTGAGCACTGGCACACGCTACGCGAAGGGTTCAACTCAACCAGCAAGCAAACTGCAAACTACATCTACGCACGCACGCAGAGGCACGGACATGAATGATCGAGCTAAAATTAGATCCCAATTAAAGGCAGTTGCAAGTCGGGAATCACCGCAAAGGTCCTTTGCTATATACTCAATACGTGATTCGCAACATTACGGATCACAAATTCCATGAACTTTCCAATTATCAGCCCTCCAATTAACCATTCGGATAATTTGATTCAAGAAAAAAACAGAAATCATGAAAGGCAATACGCATGCGTCCCAACAGCGAACACGTATTTTCTGTTCGGTCGATTGGCCTGCTTTTCTAGACGTTCTAACCCATGGCCTTTATCTCATAGAATTGTAAACAAGCAAATGAAGGAGCAGCACTTCGCCTCGACGAGGGGCATGTCATTCCTCGGCTGGTCTGCAACTCGTCGGCTGACCGTCGGCTGACCGTCGGCTGACTAGTTTTCTTTCATTTCCCAGGGGATGTGACTCATCCTAGCCTCCGGGCCGGGCCGGATTCAGGCCATCTAAGCGAATTGAAATTATCCACTCGTTCAGAGGAAATCTCCTACTGTCGGACCGGACGCACGAGATTGTAGTTCGTCAATGGCACTTGATGGATCATGTCAGGCACCTCCACCAAGCCCAGCAATGCAACGGACGCCACTAAAAACACGCTACTGGATAACTTCCACTAAACCATGGGAAAATACATAAATTAGGCGAAGAACGCAGGTATACAAGCAGCCCAGCCAAGCGACAAGAACCATTTACAAATGCAAATACCGTTGTGTATCATAATTTTTCATTGTAAATCTGGAAAATGTTAAGTCCTTTGTTGGAATAAATGTTCCTCTTTAAAGTCTGGCACTTGTAATTTCTCCTGAGCCCAAAACACGTAGAGAAAAAATGCAAGTAAGCAGTTTTCTGTGGTGACTTGTGCACAAGTTGGTGGCAGTCAAAGCTTCCGACGGTTTCCACTTTCCGCGACAGTCTGACAGGCTGACAGTCTAGTAGCTAGCTTGCTTGCCGGACTAGGAGGTATTGCTTCGGTGTGTTATGCAGGCGGTATCGTCCATGACGCGTCCAACGCTGAGTCCATCGTCAGTGACCCGGTAAGGAGGTAGGATGCGTCGTCAGGCTCGTAGTCTATGGTCTCATGGTCTCGTCAGTCGTCAGTCGTCACGCTATTGACGCACCATCGGGATATGAGGGGCGTTCACCGGACAGGCACGGCGATATTGCTTTGACCATCCATTACTTCGAACATCAATGTTCAAACAGTATGCTTCAAACATCATGCTTCTAACATTATGCTACAAACTGTATGCTTCAAACATTATGCTTCCACGCAGCATTGTTAGTTACTTTCGGAGTTTGTAGGGAAATGTTATGGCACGTCCGGTGATCGACAAAGATGATCCCTATATCACATGCTACAGTGATACTGCAATTGTTAGTTGGCATATTCTAGGAGCGGTAAGAATCTGCGTTCTAGTGGCTTAATATAGGAATAACTGATTTTTATTCTGCCACTAACTGTTAAGTGCCACATATTAAATATTATAATTAGTTTCTTTGGAAAAACAGCCATTCCGTTCAACAAGTCCACGTTACTTTTGATGTATACAATACTACAACGTTGTGGAAAAACGCAGAATTAACCGGACAAAACAGGACTAAGAATCTAATTGATACAAGTATTTGAAAATGGATGTGATGAGGCTAGGCGATGCAGTATGGCAAAGAGCGTTTGAAACTCAGGACCTGACAGAGGTTTGCCGTTTTTCAGAATGAAAAGGAAATGGGGATTACTTTTTTTCACAGAATAACTCGCAACTGGGGCCGTCTGGTTGGAGCTTGACGTACGAAGAACAAAAAATATGGGATTTTCTTACCTTGTGGACGAATATCTGTACTTTTAGTGAACTCTAGTTTGCAAGCGATTTAACGCTACACACGAGAACACCCTTGTACACCCGCAAGAAAGGTCCAGCTAGTCACTAATCGCAACCCACCGCTATAGAAACTAAAAGCACGGAAGCTTTTCCGCTACCCACGATCAACTAAGATTAAAACTGTTAAAACAGAATATGAAATTTTGTCAACGCCAACTGGCAAGCCGCATAAAGTGTCTGGAGGTAAGATTAAAATAGCATCAGCGAGGGAAATTCCTTCGGGAAATGAAAGTTGAGAACAACAACAGTTATTTAATCTGACTTGTAGGAGGGTGTAACAAAGTAAGTGCAAGATGATATTTTCAGAGCAAGATGTGATAGATAAGACTGCTCAGCTTTATGCACATAATGGAGCATTATATGATGATATCGCACATTTGACGTGGAATTAAAAGGGAAGGGAAATTAATTTAAAAGCAAAAAGACTCAGAGTAAACAATGTCGGCGGTCGAGACAGACAAATGAAATCAAAGCCACTTCAATAGAATGACAGATTCATCTGCGAAAACATTGTTCTCTAACAAAACAATTTAATCGATATCGCATTTCCCTTTAGAGGAAACCATCCTTTCAACTTCCATTTTCGGGTCTTTATTCATTCTATTTTCTCCCAAAAAATGAAAACTGTATTTCACGTCGCACGTTTCATGTTGTGAAAAACCAGTGCGCGGTATTAGCATAAAACAACCCGAACGTTCACATGCTGAAGTGAGATGGAATTATATGGTGGAAGGTGGGTATAGTTGAGACGCGAGACGAGATAAAACGCATAAAGCATTGTGATTAGTGTTTGTTTCTAAGAATAATTACCAAAGTTTATGCAGATGAGTGTTAGTAGATCATCCCTTAAGTGCATGTCGTGGGGTTAAATGGATGCGCCATGTTGGAGAAATGGTCGCCAACTGCTTTACAGTCGCTTGCCAGAAACTCTTCGATAATTAATTATTTATCATATTTTATGACTGCGTTGTATTGTATCTGATATTGGTTTTTTGATAGTGAGGGTACCAAATTTTATAAACGTTCGTTGAACATTATTTCGATAAAATGAGAATAAGTTTTAATCGTAAAATTCTAAAAATAAACGGCAACCACAAAAATAAAATTATGATATTTCTGTCTTTATATGCCATTTTGATGCAAACTGCACAGCGCATGTAATGCATTTAACTTAAAATGTTTTCATTGGAGATGCGAAGATTTCAACCACAAGCACCATAATACACAAAAATACTTCCTTTTTATAGTACGAGATTTCAACCACGATAAAAGGTTCTCGCATCGTATTATATAAAATCCAAACAAGAAAGAAAAGCAACATGTCTATTAGGATATAAAAGTTCTGGTAAGTTTCTGCGGGAATAATGATGATACCGTATCGTTCCATTCCATCGAAGCGTTGGCCATTTATCCTGGTTGAGACCACAATTAGATATAATTGAAGAACTGAATCAACAAAGCTACACCACAGCACGGGCATCGCATACTCGCGATAACCGAATCAGTTTTAGACGACCTATTAATAAAACTCGATCAAGTGCAATTGCATTACTTTGTATTACAAGTTACAAGGCGTGTAGGACGGAGCATTTCGTGGTGGTGACGCATTTCACATGAACTCTATTGCTAAATACCAATGCACCTTGCATCTCCCTAACTCGATTCGATTGATTGGATATCTTCGCAAAGATCACCGGCAAAGCATACTCTAGCTTCTGCAGCATTCATTGGCTTGCGATCAACTGGTATGGAATTAGTAGCAGTTTGCTGCCATCAATTTAAGAAAAGTTAAAATAGAAGAAACGAAAATGTTTCGACGAAAATAACCTGGACCCGCGTCGAGAGAATAAAAGTAAAGTGAGAGCTCGAAGAAATTATAAACTTTTGCCATCTCGTTTGAATACTTTAAATTCATATTATTTCACGCCGAAGGCTCGCAGCATCTCGAAGGAATAATACGTCAACGCATTTAAAACTTCTACATTGCTCGCACCAGCGAAAAGAAACTGACGCTGATAATATTTTGATAAATATAAGTAAAAGAAAATCACGCTTGTTTATAAAATCATCGGGCGTGAGGAGAACGTTTCGTTTCAATTGTTCGCACAGGGTACTTCCAAAGTATAATAAAAAACGAAGTAGTTCGTAGTTCGCTTATCTCCTGGAAACCAGATACGCGAGGTAATCCGTGGAGCATGAAGCAAGAGCAAGTAAATCCCGAAATTCCGTGGGTGGAAAATTGCCAAAAACCGAGTCAATAAGAATAATACCATTACAGTGACGCTTTTTGAAGAGGGGCCAAGTCGTACCAACACCCACGGTTTGCTTTTCAAGTTTAGGGTACCACCAGGCCAAGAAATAGAAGCCCCGTAGCATATGAGCGAAGGCGCGACCTAAATTATGCAACCTCAGCTGCACAAAACGCATAAATAACATTATTTTTGCAGACCACTGCACGCTCTTTTTCTATCAATTGGGCATTTATTTGCAGGTATAGATAAATTTCCAACAATCTTCCATAGCTTCTCCGGCTTCCCTACAATTTGCGAACGACGCACCTTTCTGGAGAACGTCTGAAGAAGAAACCTGGCATGAGATATAGATTGACTTATGTATTCACAAAGCTACACAAGAATGGCAGTTCCATGTATTTTACTACCCCCTTTCCCTGCTAAATTTTTTTATCATGAAACCAACCAAGCAAACTGAGGCTACTTCTTGAAAACTTCCTTTGCAGCATCAAAGGAGCAAAAAAGAGCGAAATCTTCGCCGGTTTTGGGCCGCTCGACGGTCTGAATTGACCGCAAGCGACGATATAGTTTTACGCAGTTGAAGAACATGGGCCAGCCAGCCAGCCAGCCAGAGTCCAGACGTCGATGCCAGTCACGTATCACCGATGACGCCGACGTCGACGCCGCTAGCGTCGCTAAACACAACGCGAACACGACCGAAGCGAAGCGACGTCGGTGGCATAGAAAAATCGGAAGTGATTGTAAAATATCTGCGGGTGAAGTTCGCTCCCAGTGAATGAAAACAAATAAATGTTATAGTATAATATGTACTTAAAGGATTGGCAGACGCAATTTACGAAATTTGAGGCCGAGGAGTTATGATGGGAGAAACACAAATATTGTCTTGTCTCACGTTATTGATTTAAGGGAAGGTATTATACACTAAAAATCATAAACAATCTTTTGCAAGCGCGCTTTTCACTATTATTATTGCGTGGGTAGGAGAGCTTACGCCAGAATTTGTGGGACGGCAAGTTATATTTGAACAATTGAAATGTCAATAGCCAAGGATAGAAAAGAATGTCTGAGGTATAGAAATGTATAAGAGAATGTGATATTCTCATGGGAGTCAAACCTTCCCACGAAGGCACACACGAAGGCGAAGGGGATGATCATTGTCCACAGGATTTCTAACTTACAGCAGGCTTGTAATCGGCGTTTACTGGACTTTATTACGAGGCGAGATATATTGGCAAACTTTGGATCAAAGTTTGTGTAACTTGTGTAACAAAACAAATTGTGAAACTAATAATGCAACTTCCAATGAACTGGAATTGTGCACGAGCGTGACACAATGAGACCAAGACAATATCACGCCGAACTGGGTTTCCGTATCATACCATCGTTCTGTGTTTCGCTCCATTACAGAACGAGCAGCCATCATAAGTGCTAGTTTTATCAAAATGTATGTAACACCGTACTTAAGTCAAATAGAATTGGAATCGTGGCGTAGTACCTAAGCCTACCAACCTGTATTGAAATGGCCATAACATGATCATTATAAAAAGATCACAATGTATTTTTTTAACGAGGAATGTGGAAAACGAGGAAAATAACATAGTGCATACGAATATCATTTTTCTGTGGAAATATTATGTTGAATATTAATGTAAAGTTGCAAATATTTTTTTGTTGAGGAAAACAGAAGCCGATTTCACATCAGAAAAGTCTAGAAAAGTTTCTGTAATATCTGTGGTATAAAAGGAAAGTCGAAAGAGATTCAATTTATGTTGATGAGTGATAAAGTCCTACTACATCTTTGGTGCTCTCGTGGTTAAAGATCAGCAAACATCTATTGTTGCCCAAGATTGCGGGGGTGATGCATGGCCAGAGCATTGGACGTGGTCCAAGCACGTAATGCCAGAATTACGGGCATTAAATGAATAAACAGGTGCAGGAATAAATGTGTACGAAACCAGTGAAATAAAGTACAACGAATTGGACATTAATTGAGTGAATTCTATGACGTTATTTTCCTATTTATCAATGCGTTTAGTTCGATAATTAGATTATATGAACTATTGGGTAACGAGGCCAACTCTATTGGGACAAATCAAAAAATATATAATAAAACTAAACTAAAAGTACTTCAGTATGAAGTATGAAGTACTAATCGTACTTCAAAAAACGAAACGTTTCCTTTTTATATAGCGGGTGGATTTTTGTGTATAGTATAAAGCTAATTATTGATTTATTTTCGTTTGTGCTCAATTTTAAACGACTCTCCGCCCAAAAAAGTCCTTTACAGCGGTAGGGATGTTCCAAACCAAACCTTATGGCTAAAAAACCGTAAAACTACACATTTGAATGTATGTGTATTATAATGCTTTGTTTGGTACCTTGCGATGTTCTGTTCTGGCCAGGTTAATCCTATTAGAACAAGATTAATGCTAAACTTGATCTGCTTTAAACCTGTGCCAAGTATAACAATCGATAAAAAAGAAAACAGGCTAAAAGTCCGTGGGGCGAGCACAGCAGTAAACCGAACGGGCAAGAAACACATATGTGCATCGCCCCCATGAGCTACAGGGATTTATCAGAAGGGACGCTTACCCATTTATTTCTTGAGAGGTTGAATCCCGAAAGGAATAGAGAGCCCCATCTTGCAATAAACCATTGATAAAAATCCACGACCACGTTTTCATTTTTCTTCTAACATACATAAGACATCTTCAAAAATATTTATTGTACGCGTTGGTTTATAACGAAGGTAGAATGAAAATAGAACGAGCGCACGTGTTGTAAATATATCTCTTTATAGAAATTTTCAAAGTGGTTTTTGTTAACTGGAAAGAAAACTCTTTCGCTACGATGAAGCAAATATTGACGCTAATCAATATTACTTTCGTTTCTTGAAGACAGACGGTATCAAGTAATGCCGAAATACGGAAATTTTCATCTCTGGTATATTATAATAATAAACGGCACGTAAAACAATGCCCCACCATAATATATAGTACATGTTATATTGCTTTATTAGTTTATACTGTGTCTTGAAAAAGGCTCGAGTTCTGAATGCTTTATAATAAGCTTTTCATGGGCATATTTTTATGAAATGTGTACAAATTGTAGTCAAATTACAATATAGAGACAATTTAGATTTACTTTGTGACGACAGAGTGGGCAGGCTGCGACAGCCAAGTAACGAACTAGCTCCATGTAATTTTGAAAGCGTAATTCACATTTCCGTTCAAATTCTTGTACAAGCGGGAAATTTTTCCGCGAAGACATATTATTTTACTAAAGCTGACGAATAGTAGAACATTCTGCTCACGTAGCAAAGTTTGAAAGTTCAGTTATGATGTTTTTGGGAAATTCATTAGGCAGGTGAAGTGAAGTTTTAATTACCTACCTGGATAAAAAGAAGAGCCAAAGTTAGTAAGATAAGCACAAGCGGCTCAAACTGCTCTGCACTGATCACTTTACTTTTCTTTTAAGATTAATTATCTTACGGTTAGAAACCCTCTTCTTCATGAATATAAACACCAACAATTCGTTCGAATTTAGGTCTCAATTTCTCCAGTAGTAGCGCTTTGTAACACACACAGTCGTTGAATGGATCGATACGCGTGCTGGGTGGAGGTGCCAGTTTTAAAAATGTACATTTTTATCGTCCAGCATGCTAGCGAAATGAATTACTCATTATTTAAAAACCAGCAGTTAGAGCATATTTTCACTGAAAGGAAATGATAAAATTATGACGCGGAATTGGAAACGTAAAAATAGTAATATCAGCTTCATGCAAGAGTTGACTCCCATGCACTCCGAAAAAAAAAGCACGCAGCTTTATTTCTACATTTCACACGTTTGGACTGGCGATATCACGTGCATATATTTACCAGTTGAAACCCCGTCGCATGGCTAGCCGTAGCCACTAGCCAGATATTTTCCGCAGAAACTTTATGTTTTCTAGATATGGAGTATGAGTTTTCTGTGACCTCTTTTATTCAACACCCAAATATGACTCTTTTTATGCCGAAACGTTTCACACGCCACCGAGGAATATTATTTTTTGCTTATAAGACATTTACTTTTCAAAGCACTCAGCTATATATATATAAAGTATTCGGTCAAGTAATATTCAAATTCTGCATTCAGAAGCTTTTGGTGTAAAGGCTACAGACATACCCTACATCTACGAATATAGGCCACGGTAAAATTTGTTAAATCAATACTGCTGTTAGCACGAAAGTGTGGTATATCTCGATAAAAGGGCCTCTACGAAATGTCAATCAATATTAATAAAAGCAGGTAGTATATCGAACAGGCGCTAACTGCCGATCGGAGCATGTTTTGCATGCGGTGGGCGGTCGGGAGGGGGTAGTTTATAATATCGGTGCTTGTGAATTAGCGGCATCGGATCGATCGATGCAAAAACCTATTCCGTGTAAGTCGCGCGCTTCATGAGGAATGCCGGATGAAAAGATTAAAGTCGTAAGCCGTGGTATATCCGTGACTTAGTACCGGATCGTGCCTCGCGCGTTTCATGTGGCCATTAAACGCCGAGCATGATCATACCTAATTGAACGTCATTGTTGCAGGACGTGCAGGACAGCGAGCAACATGGTGTGGTGTCCAGAAGCGAAATTTCAAAATCGTATTTAGTCCGAAATATTGGTTGATTCTTGTCTTTTCTGCAGATATGTGGTTTGTTTGCGTTAATAATCGGCGGCATAACGTATTAGTTCGATTTTCACCATCAGCGTGCTAATATTTCGATGGGCAATAAACATTACCGTCACTTATGGTGTTCAAAAAAAAAGTGAAATCGTATTCAATTCGCACACCGCAAAATGCGTGTATGTCGCTAATACATTTTTAATCCACTAAAGGACAATTATTTCCTAATTTTGTATCGAAAAATAATTGTGGTGTGTCATTCAGCATCAATACCACACGGGAGGACCACTCAATAATGAAGGTAATTCGTTTAATTCGGAGTGTAATTGGATTCGGCGCTCGTATGACAATGGTAATTGAATTCGCTGCATCTATAACGCTGGCTTGGGGAGAGGCGGCCAACAGAAAAGCTCGTATGAAAAACAAGCTATAGTGAATGGTGAATAATTGGTTTGCTTTCGGAAATATAGTAACACAACCGGAAAATGCAGTGGACCATTCAAAGACACGACGTCATCATTGTATTGCAATGGGACTTGTGATTGTTTTGGGACCGACAGGGAAAGCATTTTCATTACAGAACAATCACAAAATAACTCTATGACTATAGTCTTATTTTTTCCGCAGGGGTGTTTCATTTGTTATATTGCACGTGATTTGGAATATCATAAAAAATGGCACAAGGGCCAAAGGGAGAAATGTTTTATATGCTACTGTTCGGCGAAAAAAAGCTTATTCTAAAATCTAAATGGAAAAGTCATTATAAAGCTGTGTTTATCGGCACAGATAACCGCGGGTGGGCTCGCGAAGCTGGCGGTTGGGAAAATGAATGGTCGGTAATATGTTTCTCCGTTGTCCAACGCTCTGCGAACATGCATGCTCTACTAGCCCAGTGCTGGATTGCCAGCGCCGCCAACGCCGCCGCCGCACGTTATGGCTAATGATCTGATTCTAATGACCGAAACTTTGAAATATCACGTCGGGGAAAAAAAAACACTTCGCAAACATTTTTCATGTCGTCCTACAATGGGGCCAACGCCAAAAGCGAGAGGCCAAGGAAATGGCATTTCATAAAGCATTCCCGTATTCCAATTACCATTTCGCACGGTGCTGATGCGCTCCGACTTGGTGTAGGTGTGTTGCTCTGTAAGAGTCTTGGCGAGGGGATGGTATCCCTGGAGGGCGATTCCGCAAGGGATGCAATTTGAAGTGGCGCCTACAGAGAGGGTCGTCAATGCCGAAAAGCTTTTGCCAGCTCGCGACAACTCCCGCATGACGGCGTTTGCTTAATTCAATCACCGCGGAGAAACGAATGTAACCGACATCGTTTAAAATTAAAATCTCCAGATATAAATTTAAGTCGTTAAAAGCATATTCACCACTGGATTCCGTCGCGGATTCCAAGTGACGTGGAAATTTCTTCAAAAATAATTTTGCTTAAAATATCAAGTGTCTGTTTGTATACATTTTCCGACAGAAAACGAGTTAAACGGCTTTCCACGCGGCCGATGAATTTAGAACGAGTAGGGACAAGGGACGAGGGACAAGGCGGCCCACCACCGCTATTATTTCCTGCAAAGCGTTTTTAAATAATTATGTATTTCGTCTGTATTCAAATCCCGACGGTGTGCAAAATGAAACATTCATGTTCGGGGAGCGTCGCTGGAAGCAGCCAATACGCGACTCGTGCGGGCCGAATTTAACGCTGCGCATTCTAAATCAAAAGTTATTACGATTCCATGATAATATCACCAGATAAAATAATACGAAATGCTCGCATGAATTTCTATAATTGCGAGCAAAATGGTTCATTATTCGCGTACGCGAGGGAGAAGCTGGTCAATTAAGCGTATAGGTCATCGCATTGGGATTATATAATTCACAAAGTGACGGCTGCCCGGCTGCACGCTGAGCGCTGAACGCTGAGGCTGAACGCAATACGGACTCAGCGGCGGTCCATACGGCTGTGTGGAGCCTGCGCGATACATCGTGCCGGGGCTAAGCCGACGCCGGCTTAGGGGGGTTAGCTCACCCAGCCGCACAATCAGTACGCTGCAATCTCAGCCCTGTGAACCGGAGGACTGTCCGGTCAGTACGGAGTTCCTGGCACGGAGGACCAGCGTATTTAGGACCAGATTTAGCATGTTTTCAACTAGCATTGTGCAAAATTGCCTGTCAAGGAATGCACTCTCACCTTATAGTTCAAAAATATTTTGAAATTCTCCATGCTATTAGTTGAAAAGTTTTCGTTTGAGATGATCATGAATAACTGAGCAGACCGAAGGACGTGGAACTCACCGACAACACGCGCCGCCCGGTGCCTCCTCTTCTGCATGTTCGCCGCTTTTTCCGCCGCCTCGAAGTCCTCCGCGGACGACGACGAATCGTCGACAACCTCGGACGACACCGACCGTTCCTTCCGTCGCAATCGCGTCGCCCGCCTTTTCTCGCCCACTTCGGCATCGCCGCCGGCGATCCGCAATGATTTGTACCCCGAATCCAGCTTTCTGTTCTGCCTGTGCTTCCCCCTGGCACCCCCGTCCGTCTTCTGCCCTCCGCCCCTCGCCGACCTCCCCGCGTCCTCGCAACAACCTTCGGAGGACGACGGCGCAGCTTCACGCAACAGGTCACACGCACCGCGATCTCCAGCGCATTCACTTTTCACAGCCATCTTGTCGCTTTTCCGCGTGCGTAACTTGAGATTCGAATGTCTCGTGGAATCGTCGGTCTGTTCTCTGCTCGAGCTGCGCTTTACGTTGCGCACATCGATTGCCGATCGGATCGGAAAGCTGCTGGAATCACCTCGATAGTTACTTTGCTCAACTGCAGTTACGCGAATCGCTTCACCGGCAGCGATTCCGGCAGCGATGGAGCTTTGCGAATCGAAACATTTGTTAATGTTTCGATTCGTCGCCGACGAGTCTTTCGCTTTATCAGTGACGGCGTCGTCGTGTAGCACGTTGCCGTTATCGTCGACAAGACGAATCACGGGGAAAATCACCGACGGCGACGACGACGACGTCGTCAGCTTCCAGTTCCAGTTGCGCGGCTTGCGTAGGTTCAGTCGGATGACGGGGTGATCGAGGTCACCGTCGCCGCGCACGACGCCGACCTCTTCGGCGGTGACCACCGGCCGGTTCTCCTTCATGCCGCAGATACAAATCCGGGGGCAAAGTTTGACCACGTCGCGACGCCCGCCGGCGCCGACGTTCTGGCTGACGGCGGCGTCGCTCAGCGGCGAGTTGTCGTCGGGGCGGCGGTGGCGGCGACGTCGGAAAACTTGCGTCTCCATTTCGTCGGATTAGTTCGCTGCTCGTCAAAGTCGGCTGGAATCTTTTTAGGGAATCGGCAGAGTCAACAAAAGAAACTAACGCGCAAAGTCTCTTTATAAGAATGGTCTCGTATCAGATTTCGATTTCTGTTCATCAACGTTTTTTCTATCGCGTAAACAATAAACATTGGTCAGTGTGAAGTATGAAAAGTTCGTCTCGTTCGTGTGCGGATCCACGACTGATCCTTGGCGTCGGCGTCGGCGTCGGCAGCGTCGTCGGCAGCGTCGTCTTTGCGCGGCGTGGACGACGACGACGCTAATCCCTGGCCGGTAATCTACTGATGGCGGAGAACAGCGCCGTTTGGGAAGCGATCCAAAATGTTGGACATCGTAAAAGGTATTTTTAGAACGCGAAGACTCTGCGCGATGCTTGTCGAGTTTCGAACATTTTCGCCCGTTCAGTTGGGATTCGCAGTGCTGATTACTACATTTCATATCCAACCTAGCGTGGGATTATGAATATCTAAATGAGAAAGGAGACTCTCATTTCTAATTTCGTCGAGTTGAGATCACGGGGAAATCAGAAGATATGTTTATGAGCTTTGATATTATAGCATCCTTTGGGTACGCAATAAAATCTTGCAAAAGTTTCTTCTCGCAGGGTAATGATCTGAAACCTGGGGAACGACATATACCTACCCTTATACTCTTCAACTTTAATATAAAGGCGAAATTTTCTTCCGTGGCTTTATTGGTTGAAGTTTTAGATAGCTTATTAGCAGCAACGCGGAGATGGCATGTCTATGCAGTAACCGCCCACATTTCAGTGCTTAGAATCATCGTCGTCGGGTTATTTGATAGTTGGAACTTGGATAGTTGATACATAATTCAGCGCCTGACATCTTCAGCGTGACACGAGCAACATCTTCAACTATGTGCGCCTCACTAACTGATCACTGTTCACTCAAGCTTCGAATTTCACTTCTGAATATGAGATTTCTCGAAAGTGAAACTAAATATTCAAACATAATGCGAAATCTAAACGCACCAAAAGGACATCTGGGGAAAAATAAGCAATCCAGCACTACTCTGTGACTGTCACCATGTTCATAGATGCATGATTCCATTTCTAAAGCTTCCAAAAATAAAATAATCGTTCCAGAAACGTTTACCACGTCATCGTGACTCCCGAGATCGTATAACGTAACACAGATTTGTGGAATTCCAGCGATAAAACGCATGTCGTCCTGTGCATTCGCCGTTGGAAATAGCCCGCAGAAAATAGCCGCGTTTATTTGGGGATCAATGAGGACGGTGACGCGCAATGGACCTAAATCACGACGCCAACTCGGCGCAATGTTTTCGCGGTAACTCGACGGCGATGCACCGTGCAGGGCGCGCAGCCCCCCCCCCACCCCCACCCTTCCTCGCGGCCCACGCCGCAGCATCAGCCAGATATTTACCGGACCAACTTGATTCCCCGGGTTCCCCTCAAAGACGAGGAAAAAGTAGCCAAGTTTCGCAGAGGAAGCAGAAGTTAGTGGCGTCAGGCAGTAAATCAGCTGGAATAAGATCCCCCAACCCACCCCCCATCCCTCACCCCCCTCACTCACATTATAGCAGTACCTAAAAGCCCATTCCAGCTCCTCATGAAATCAAGGTTTACAGGCATCACCCCCTTCCATAGATTCGGCCGTAAGCATGGAGCCAGGTAGAGAACACTCGATTAGAGATGAAAAGTTTTGCTCAAATTCCAGCGAGATTTTTAGTAGGAAAGTTCCGAGCTTTTCTGCAGGTGGCTCATCTAGAAATATGCGGAGCAAAAATTTTAGAATAAAATCGGGTGGATCTTAGTCTATGCAGGAAAGCAGGATTTCAGTTCCACTGAGATCGCCCATTAAATAGCCAATGCAAATTGGTATTTTTCCAGCGATGGTATAGGTTACTCATCTCAAAGAAATAATCTCCATTAATTTAACTGACTGATATGGGAAAATTTGGGCAAGTTGATCCAACCATAAGGGAATATAGTTGAAATCCACAAAATAGAGATCAGAAGTAGATCCCAAGAACGAAACAGGCCAATTTAGTACGGAACAAAATGATGCGCTCCTCTGCAGCAAAGCCAGTTCACTCGACGAAGTCGAAAGGCAAAAATATGATTTCGATTGCAAAAAGTCACTTCGTTCTATTCAAACACAATCCAAAAAGAATTCTAACTTAACTTATAGCCACGTAACTTTCTAAAAATAAACAAAATCGGCGGAAAATCAAACATTTCTCAAAACAGATTTAAAAAATTAAAAAATCTGGAGGTGCCGGGCATTGATCCCGGTACCTCTCACATGCTAAGCGAGCGCTCTACCATCTGAGCTACACCCCCGATGGATGTTAGTGAACACAAGAAAGAACGAGAGCTAATTTGTGGTCTAGATCATGTCTGTAACAAGTCCGGCGTGCCCAGGGCGTTGGCTTTCTCCATGTCGCGGCGATGTGACGTAGCATTACGCAGGTCAGGCATGAATAGCAGGTCATTACGTGTGTTATCTGCATACATGTTCATCAGGGGGTGTAGCTCAGATGGTAGAGCGCTCGCTTAGCATGTGAGAGGTACCGGGATCAATGCCCGGCACCTCCAGATTTTTTAAATTTTATTGTTTTTGACACTTTATTGAGGGATATTGAATTTCTTCTGTTATTTTCTTCTTTTTAGAAAGTGTACGTTGCCAAATTGTTCGTCCGATTGATTTTGTTGGCTTTATGCTTGGTATTTTCGTTTTGACGAATGCCAGCGTTCTCAGTAAATGCCTCCGAACAGGGGCAGATTACGCTCTCTTGTCAACTGTCATCAGCTCGCTATTTGCTGAAAGCCTGGGGTCGTGTAGCCAGACAGATTCATCATTTTGAAATTTAAATTATTTAAGATTTTTTCTTATATAACTTATCTTTCAGCAATCAGCAGAATCAAGAGAAAATGTGGAGAGCTCCGATTTATTGCGTATGCAGCCATATACTATTGTAGTTACCGAATAAAGCCTATATAGACAGTGTTTAGCAGACTTTTGATAATTTCCTAAGCAAATTAGTCCTATTCGCTTCAGCATTCAGCAATCACAAATCAATGTAATGTAAACATTTCGTTTGAGCGCAATGAGAATAACAAATACTCTCGCCTCGTCGCTGAGCTCAATTTGAATTGAACAAATAGATTGATGAGCTCTCTGTCGAATCCGATTCGCTGTCTCCAGAATAGATAACAAACTCATATCCATAACATGCATCGAATCGAACAGTTGCGAGTCGACACCGCGCGGTGGTCAGCTCCGCCAAATCCTGCCAGTAAATCACAGGGGCCCAACGGTCAGTGCCGGTGATCCCCAATGAAATCAATCTTTAACTGTAATTCGTCGCCTCGTCGGCGTCGGCGTCGGCGTCGGCGTCACCAGCACCCAAGTGTCAAGGACAAGCTGGGAAAGATGCCGGTGCTTAGACCGATTTGTTACAAACCATGTATCATAGAGTAAGTAAGGCTGTAAGTTGAATTTCCCGGTTAAGTGTTCCCCGTTTCCAGCATATAAGCGATACAGGGAAAGCATTCTTAATTTTAGTGGCATTGTCATCGTCTCCATTGCTGCAAATTAATTTCCACCCAAAATTGACCATCCACTTGGGCGTACTCCGTTCTTGTGTTTCACCTTCAAGTGCATCGATCTGTGGTGTGGAAAATAATTTATCTCAAGGGAAAATATACGGCAAACGCAAGGCCGCTTACAATTTGGAAACGGCCTACATCATTCCCCATTGCTTTCTTCAACGTATTTTTGCGTGTTAGGCGCGTAAACTAGAGCTGAGCTTTTAAGAATATCTTAACATCATTTATGCAAAGGACGGCAGCGCCGAGGGGGGAAGGCCATAGCATCCCTCGCTTCGCCCCCGTGGGAAAGATGGGACGGCGTTGATGCATGAGAAAGGAGCAGCACATCTCGCGTAAATGTCTTATCCACCTGACTGGATCAACGCGCGAGGCCCCGCTTCTTGCCAACTCGCTAAACCGCACTGGCTACCACAACATCCCTGATTTCATCCCCCCGCGCTCGCTCTGCCAGTGCAGCATCCGGGATTCGAAGCAACCCCTACGCCCCCCTAACCAACCCCCGCGCCACCAACACCCTTGCAACCACCGGCCGCAAATCCGCGCGAGGAAGTGCTTTCCATGCTGCTTTCCCTGCTGCTTTCCATGAGCGAAGACGTTCGACTTTGCGGATAAGTCGGCGAATATTTACTCGTTGTAGGTGGGTGGATCTGGAAGAAGATGGCTGACGCAGAGTTGATAATCTATAATATTTAGAAAAAATATACCGTGGTTGGTGTGAATATTGCGGTGACGCAAGCGAATTGGCTTTATTTCAGCAGCTTTTCCACTTATGATGAGAATTTTAAATAGATTAAGGCTGTTGCCAAAAAGTGAACACATATTAATAAATCGAGTTAGACGCAAATCATGTTTTATTTTATGTTTTGGAATCCAAACTAGAACAAAAAAAACTGTTCAAAATTTTGTCCAAGTTCTTGACTGAACACAACTTCTCTCGTAAATTTTTATAGAATTTTCAGTGAGTTTTCCAGCTTGGAACTTTCCGAGGATCGTCGAAGAAATATCTTGAATGATCTAATTAACTTTATACAGGGGGCAAACAGTGGGGCAGAAAGTTGGCACTCAGTGTCTAGCTGTGAAGACCGCCCGTCGGTTCGCCGTACATGTCAGACACTGGCAAATTCTTCATGCAACTAACTATTGACTAACTCCAGTTGGAATTCTTATTTTTATCCACAAAAGAGTGGAGCGACAATCGGAACTGTAATTGAAGACGAAGTTTCTATCATACACTTTTTTCTCCAGGAAGTGATGTTAAATTGAAACCTTCAAAATTCAATTATATCTATAGATCAATAAAAGAGCATTTTGTCATTTCGCGTACAGAATTTCTCGGAATTTTGTAGTTGCATGTGAGAATACCACAAAAGCACGAGGGAAAATAAAACTTGTCCCAATTCCTATACACTGCATATACTGGACTGCTGCGATAAGATGGAAAAGACCAATTCTTTTGTTGTTCCAAGTGAGTGAAGTCTGCTAAATTTATTCCAGCGGTCCATCGCGGATGGAAGGCTTGTGCGGATTGGGAAGAAGAGTCTGAAATTTGTGACGTATTTATAGTACTCACTATAAGCCTCATGACCAATACTTCCTGGAAATTACAATAAATGTTTGTCCACCAATGTTCGTTTCGGAGTTTTGCTCATTTGGTAGCCATAAGTAATTAATTATCAAAACAATTGTAGAAAGTTGTATAGAAGGTTGTAGACCTAGAAACTAATTACAGCAGGCAATTAAAATAAAATTTTGGGTATGTGGCGATTTCAGAACTACACATCAAAAGCGATCCAAAAAACAAGAACTATGTGAAAAGTACAACATGAAACATTGCAAGCCGTAACGTATCGAAATTGCGTTGTATATGCTGCTGTAAAATTAACTAATAACCAAAAAGTAATAAAAAAAGACGATTAATTTTTACTCTACCAGCCGTTTCAAGGTTTTAGGCCTGTTTTCTGTAACTTTTCTTTGTTTATGAGTTTTTCTTTTGCATTCCGGCGTCGTCAGGAAATTATCTCAGAGAAGAAAGCGTTTCGAAAAGCGCTGATCCACATACATTTATTAATAACTAGCAAGGCGAGGGTGTTTCCCTTCCAGCATCTCAGGTAATCGCTTCCCTTAAGGGATAATATTTTGCATGATGACGACGGGGAGAAAAAGAAGCGCTCATTATAAATTTAGCAAGTCAAACAATAGGAATGGGCGAGGTCAAGGCTTTCCAAGACAAACTAAACTATGCTATAGCAAGATGTTTCTGGGTTGATGAGCTATTACAAGAAAATCCCTCCCCATCATCCCTAAATACAACAAAACACGACGATGCTACACTTTCACTACATGCTGCTTGTTTCAGAACCACAACCGCCGCAAGCAAACGCAAGTCAGATTGACACACCCTTAGAGTCTATATCCAGGAAAAAGTCATACTCACAAAAAAAGGCCGCTATTTACATTTCAACAAGTCATTAAGCTAGATCCGCATCTCCCTACGTCAAAATATAAATATCGAATACTAGAACAATGCCAAAACGTTTTATACCACACTCGCATATCTTGTAACATAATTAGTAGTAGTAGGTATAGCTGTATCATATCAGTTATATACTAATTCAGTTAAAAAATAAAGTAAAATTGGTGCATGCAAATTTATTACGCATATGTTGGTATTGATATTGGCTGCTAGCGCTGAGCGGACAAGGGTAGTCTTAAATTAAATTAAACAGAGTATAATATTATGACATTTTCATGGTACCTGCTACCTGGTTATTAATTATTTTGTTTGATAAATATTGCAATAATATATCTGTATTTGATACATGCCCAGGGCACATATAAACGGAAAGAGTGATCCTTGGGGTTCTTGGGGTTCGAGAAAGGTTTTCCACTGTGGGTTTTCCTCGGGAGGTCGTGGCAGCAAATCTTCCTGCTATAGTCAAGTCCCAGGCGATTTCTGCTTCAATTCACTGCTGAGCCCTGCACCCTACACAACGGGTAGCATGGGTAGGGGGGGGGGGGGGGGCGGAATAATTTCTTAACGACGTCTCTTCTCGAATAGGATGGAACCCGCTTTTAATTAAACCGACTGCAATACTAACAAGAGAAACGCTGATTGTGGAAAATAAAATTAAAAGCTGAACAAATATGTATATAAAAGGTATGGTCGTTATAGAATTGTGAAAAAGTGGCAAAGGCTATTAAAAAAAGCTCAAGCTCAAGCTTAAGCTCAAAGCAGGAGAAATTTCACTGAAATTATCGTTTTAAAATACAAAATATATCTAAGTCTAAAGGGGATGACGTTTACACACCACCAAGGTGGTCACCTGCCTCTAGGTATAGGGGTAGTTTCGCGCCATATGATTCCTTGCTTTCAAATGTTCCAATTGTGACGCTGTGGAACTCAATCGCTATAATCTCTATAAATAGGCGGTGAAAAATAATCGGTAACTTATCAAACTTCATGTTATCATATCTACTTCAATCTTAAAATAGTTGTGACCTCTCAGTTTAAACAAGGTCAACCTCTCTGTACCATCGGTTCCATGGTGTAATGGTTAGCACTCAGGACTCTGAATCCTGCGATCCGAGTTCAAATCTCGGTGGAACCTAAATTTTTTACCAAGTCTAATTGAGAAGTACGATATTGCTGTGAATTTCCTTAAGATAATTTTGCAAATAATTGCGAAGCTAACCCCAGATTTGTTAAAATCGTTAATTGTTACGTTTTCTGCTAGCTCCAGCTCTAGGCAGATTCCTTCATTTGCTGTAAACTTTGTTGGAAATATCTCTGGCGTTTGAAACGGGCGTTATTTCACGATGAACTACATCCAGTGATCCCTCGAGAGCAATTAATGTAATGAAAAGTTTTGCATGGCCAAGTTTAAAAAGCCACTGGCACCCGAGTGGGAAATAGTTTGGTAACAAAATTCAGTTTTGCAGTTTGCCCCAGAGATTTGGGCAAGTCGCCCTTTGAGCGTTAGCTTTTAGAGTAGCAAGTGCTTGATTGAACATGGAAAAGGGTTTCTTAGAGGAAATACTAAGCAGTACATTTTCTGTCAACTTAAATATCTTCAAACTTCATCATGCATATCAATTTAAAGTAAGCTATCCGAATATGCACAAATTCTTAATGTGAATCAAATTATCCCTATAGATATTTCAAACGTAAAAACGGTTAGCGGTGGCCTGTGAAGCTAAAGCGTGTGGTGAATATTAAAGCGCAATTTACCTGCTTCACAAAGAAACTGTTTATGAGCCAGTAATGAGGGCGTAGAGGTTCCCATTTGCCAGAGTCATTAGTCTTCCGATGACAGGTTTCACGTTTAGTCAGAGAAGAGCGACATTTTTTGGGCTATAAAAAGACAGCGTTATTCAATGCTATGACGAGAAAAGAAAAACCCACCCTATACATACATATATATATATATACGTCACGCAAAACATTCTATATGATATGGAGTTTTATGCAAAAAGTGGTCCGCGCACTAGCTTGTCTGATTCTCCTATCTAGCCCTCAGCTTCGCTGAGAGACGAAAGGGAAATCGTATTTGAAAATAGTTGTGGATGAAAGAATATTTTGAAAAGCTTTATGAAATATGTCGTGTGCCTTAACATTCACAATGAATGATATGAATGATGTCAAAGATAAATGTTTGCATTCTGTGCAGAATACGTGCGCAATGCACAAGTTGGCGTTGTTTGTTAGATACGAGTCAGCAATAGAATAAATACAGCGATATGTAAAAGTGAATTTCTATCAGCATTTAAAGAAAAATCCTCTGACCAAACACAAACATTTAGCGCCGAGATGTTATATTTGCTATAGTTGAAAATAATATTTGAAAAGTCAATGAAGGCACGTACTTTCTATGAAAAGAACAAAAACACGAGGTCAGTCATTAAAAAAAATGACTTACACCGAATTTATAAAAAATTGACTGAAGATAACAGTTTACAGAACTAAAATCAACACTCTGACAAACTGAATCAACAAAATTCAGATTCGTTCGTGCGTCGCTTATCATCAACCCAAATCGAACCGAAAGTCGCTAAAATTAGTTTAGAGAAGGGAAGATATGTCCGAGTCAAATTTTAAAAAAATCTGGAGGTGCCGGGCATTGATCCCGGTACCTCTCACATGCTAAGCGAGCGCTCTACCATCTGAGCTACACCCCCTGATGATTAGCCGGTAGCGAGATATGAATGTTTGACTCTAAACTAGTTCGATTGATTACATAATGCAACAGCAAATAGTCGCGCGGAGCGTAGAGCGAGAATGTGTACCAACGCATACCGCTGGAAGGTATAGAGAGACCGGCCGCAAACACGTTTGCCAATTTATCGACTTTCAATATATGCCCAGTGTTGAGAGATATTAGCGAAACTAACACACTATACACACAATATAGCAAGAGAAGCGTACCACACTCAAATAACCCATGTGGGTAACTACCCCAAGGACTTGGGGCGAACAGCATACTTGTGTGAATGTAATAATATTGTAATGATAAAACGCAGCATTACTTAATGAAATGCGTGAATCATTAACGTTTCGAGATTTATCAATGAGCTAATTGAAGCTGAATTCTAAGTAACAGTTCAGAATGTGGTGAATATGGTAATCCGTGGTGACACTATGTCAATCAAGCTGGTGATTGTCTTACTGTATACACGCATGGTATAGAATCGCATGATAGGAACTATAATTGACCGTTGAGCTGATGCTGGGAGCGAGAAGCTCTTGATAAGCTGATGACGCTTGATTGGGAATTGAATAGCACTCCTGTCATTGGGACGGAGTGTTTCACGAAATGACCTATTTGCCGGTGGTGATCACTGATTATTATCTGTGCTTTTGAGTAATAATCATATCTCTCGATTTTAGGGAATATTACGATAAAAACAAATATGAAACCATTAATTTGGAATGTTATTCCCTTATGATTTTCTAAAGTGAATTCTGAAAACCAGCGCCAAGGTTAGATTGTACAGACGTGGTATGAATTTATAGAAAATCTGCGACATTGTGTTATCGCATGCAAGGAGGGCCTTTTAGTTGAACCCTAGGTGGTAGTTGAATTTGAACCAAATGAAACAGGAACCGGCGCCCATTAACATTATCTGATGATGAAGCGGTTTGCAAAACGGCGTTCGTGGAAATTGAGGAAGATTCCAGGTTCGTTACTGTACAAGGTGTTTGGTGTGCGAGGAAACATGTATAACGCAACGGCGCGAAATCGGTTTTCTTGTGGAAGCTTTGGCCGTGGTGTAATGAATGCGTCGGGGAAACGAACCGAGGTCCACCGGTATTCCTCGCTCAGGGCTCTCATATTATTCCATGGATCTTCCATTGTTTGATTTCTAATTTTTTTACAAAGCTAATTGGCAATTACAAAACTTTAAAAAACGAGGTTACCCAATATATTCGACATTTATACTTCTAGTAAAATAAACGTACGTAATTCGAAGAACAGTCAACATTCAAACACAACAAAAAAATAAATTGCCGTGTATTCTTGCACAACACGTAACACTTGCACGTTGCACGAAAGCGTTTTTTTTACTGCAATTAACAAATATTCTTTCCAGTTTAGCGAAGGCAATGATTTGATGATCACATCAAACACGCACCGCTGCCGTCAACAATGCGACTACTGCAGCTTCCGCACGGAACTCCAAATACAACAGGCGAATTAGCCACTGCCATTCAAACTTCTACCCGGTTACCCAGCCGGTTTCATCCCCCTCAGCCCAGCCCAGCCAAACACAATCGCATTTCTCGCACTCGATAAATAGCGCTCCCGGTTCACTGACACAGCTATCAAATGAAATTGTTACAGTCCTTCCAGTTTCATCCAATATACACTTCTGTATATAATATAATGTGCGAACGAATCTCAAAGGCACGACGCCTCCACGATTGTTATGATGGTGCGGTCCGTAAAGCCGGGGGCGTCGTTTCGCGTTCGAAAACATTGTGTGGACCGCCATCGAACGTCGGCGTCGGAGATGATCCTGCTCTAGGGATCGAGCTTCACAGCAAGAACTAGATCGCAATCCCAGGCCACTGCAAGACCCAGGGATGCTGCTCCCATTTCCACAGCAGTATCATCGTCCAAGTGACACAATAGACAACTTCACTGATTTCAACTAATGTCGACTAATGAGTGTTTCGAGGAGTATGGATGTTGTGTGGTTGACTTTCCACAAACTAGTAGAGTTTCATGCAGGTGATTGTGGCGATATATTTAATATATTTCATAATTTGATAAAGGAGTAATATTTGCTGAATTTTAGTTTAATCATGTTGTCATGGTTATCGTGCTCACTATGTAATGTTGTATAGAAAAACATAATGGCTGGTAACATAAAAGATGTTGGGATCGATGTCCCATAAATTTAAAAAATACAAAATTTTTCATTTCCATAACGAATTTGTCAATTTTCCTCGTAGGAATCGGCGGATGTCTGGGCTAAACCAATAACAATCCTCGGTTGCAGACATAAACAGCCGTTGAGACTGGGACATAAATAACTATTTTTAGAGATGTATAGGTAGGAAAATCAGTGCAGAGCGGAAAATATGATGGAAACCACTATGCCCAACGGCGACACGCTGACGCCACCAGTCGGTAGCCGCTAGAACTATTTAACGGGCACGTCGACGGCTCGGCCGAGGCGAGCAACTTCCCACCAATCACAAACTGCTCTCGAAAAGTCAATACTTTCAAATGGACGACCGGCAAGGAAACTTTTTCAACGTTAAGGTTGAAAAACCAACAACCAGACATAACAAAAGGGGCATGAGTACAATTTTAGGGGGTATCGCTGTACAAAGAAAACAGACGATTTGTGACCACAGCATAGCTTAGAAGGTCCTCTATGTTTTTGATGCCTGACTGTTATGATATCCATTCAATATTTCATGTTGAATTCAACGTTTACTTATATATTCACCTAATTCATTTATAAGATGTAAGCAGACATGTCTTAAAGATGAGGTGCGTTCTTTACCTGGTGAGATGCTGCCTTCTTCGTGGGCAGCTCCCCCCGTCAAGACAGAGCAAACCCGGATGCAGGAGTCCTCTGTGCCAAAGCCAGGGCAGTCCTAGAAATAAATTGGTTCCCCATTGAATTGATGAGTCTTCTTACCGACCAAAGAAAAAACACGGGTCAATCCAATTGACCTCAGTTGAAACTCAAGGCTTGTATTCTGCACAAGCAGGTTCTACTTGAGAAACACGAAGCCCTCAAGATCTTTAATACAAATTTACCTAGCAATCTGTTTCAAGATTTGAGGCAAGCTTAGTTTTTAATTGACCTAAGCGAGAGCCTCGTGATATTTCATTCGTGCCAAACAAATAAGGTCATTAATTGCATTGCAACATCACTAATGAGAAGATATGATACGATTCCACGCGGCTGGAGAGCAATACATTGCATCTGTTCATTACTGTACTGACTGGCAATACATTGCAGATTCTACCCAAACAAATTCAATAGAATCACACTTGCCTGCGCTCGCCAATCTAAAGGCACTCACCTCGATCTGGATCCCGATAGATCCCCAGAATTTCTCCAACGTCACGTCATATTCGTTAGAGCTGCCAGCAAATGCGTTCGGTGTTGGCAACATATTTTCACCCCCATCAGGCTCCATGACGTCTTGCTCATAGCGCTCTTCATCATCCCCTATCTGAGTGACGTGTGCCTCGCATTCAGTTTCATCATTGTCATTCAGCTCAATCGGTTCGGCTTTGAATAGACCAAACACATTCATCTCGCTGGTCGCTGGCGCTGACTCTGCTGCCGCTACTGCCTCGGAATGCTCGTCGTGCGCGTTTTCCGTCTCATCTGTGAATTAATGCGACATGACAAGCATTCGGCTGAAATGTTACGTTTGTTTGTGTTCTAGCGTTCTAGGTAAGTTGGAGCATGGATGACCGTCACTGATGTGCAAACAATAAAATAGAACAGTCAAGGAAAGAGGAGCTTTTGTGTGTGTAGGCGCCATATTACGGGATATGATAATTTAACAGAAAGGTATAGCTGAGAGCATAAGAATATGATAATCAAACTGCAAATCTCTTTGCATTGACGGTTCTTTAGCCAGTCTCTCTATTCAATTCCAAAATTCAATTCTCCCCGTGTTTAAATAAATTTCAGTTGGAAATTACGTTATTAATAAATAAAATAGAAATTACCCAGGTAATATTTAATCGCATTACAAATGCAAGAGAATAAGAACGTGGGGGTTTACATTCAAGAACAAAAGGCAATACAATTTTCTCGTTTTTCCAGCATCTCTTTGAGATGGCAGGCTCTTTTTGTTGTCTAAGTTGTAGTCTCATAAAAATCACCCCGCACGATAATGATAGCAGTTTCAAAACGTTCCGTACCTTGCGACTGGTTCCCATCTTGCAATTCTCTGATCTGTCCCGTCGTTCCATCCGTCACGCTGTCCGCTCCGGGTCCACACTCATCTGCTCCCGACACCTGCTCTTCGCACGGTGGCTGTGAACCGGCGCTCTCGGGCCTTGCATCTTGGCCCGACGGTCCACCATCATTCGCAGCATCACTCCCAATGCACGACACGTGCGTCGGCAATGTAGCTACCTCCCTCGCCGGATCAATCGCGTTCGAGTCACCGAAAGTAACACCTAAGCTATTTACACTTTGTACATTGATATTATTATTGTTGTTATTATAATTATTATTAGTATAATTATTATTATTATCATCACTATATGTAAGGCAACTATGCACACCACTTTGATAACCATCGATGGCTCTATCTAAATTCGAACTGCAGTCTTGAGTATTTATTACAGCTGAAGTATTTTCATCGCTAGTTCTACGGGAATCACATGGATATTTATCTATTAGGCCGGGTGGTAAAAGCGTCCTCGCCTCATCGTTGTACCCGCAAGATAAGTGTTGTCCGCTTATTTGTGCATCACTCGCGACGAAATCATCGACTAACATATTATCACTGAGGAAATAATTAAAGTGGTCGGTTATTTTCGCGCAAGCATGCTCCTCATCGCAGACATAAGAGTTGCGGATGTCGCGCAAGAACTTCTTTTCCGGCGAATTCTGCGCCGGCATGAAATAAACGCCGCTGTCTGGGCTCTCACGGCAGTCGTGGTCCATTTCTTCATCCTCTCGGCTGCTGCTGCTGCTGCAACCCCTTCGCGCCGACACGAAAATATTGTTCTCGAACGAATGCTTCGTCGAAATCAAAACAATGTCGAACCTGTTTTCTAACGACAGATTCAGCTTAGGTTGGTCGCTCAACTGCACTTGCGGAAATCCGTTGCATTTTAATTTGTTTTTCCTCTTGGTCCTCGGCGCCGGTACAGGTGGCGCAGCAAGCGCAGCAGGATCCGTGCCGGCGCAGCCGCAGCCTGCAATGCAGCCGCACAACAACAAAGTTAGACACCACTAGCACCTTCACAGCACCATCAACCCGCAGCACTACGTCGCAACATTACAGATACCTCTCAGATACTTGCACATGCAACGTGAGTACTCGCAGTATACCTCACTGATCTCTAATTATAAATTGGGATAGGTAAGAGTTGACACAACAATGCAAATTAGCAATACGAACCCACCAAAGTTAGAGTCCTCCATTGCACCGGCATGCAATTATGCAACAGCGAACTTATCGAGCCGAAGCGCAACGGCGAATTGACATTTCAAGTTTCATGTAGTTTGCCGTAATTTGTCAGTCTCGCCGTAATGGTTTTGCACAAACAACACAGTCAGCTAGCGGGCGATGATAAACAGCAAAAGAAGTGAAACGAGCTTGTGAGAAAAGCGTCGAACTTAGAGAAGCTTTGCAAAAGCACGCGGGATCGATAAAGCATAATCACGTTTCTCGGCCACGTTTTACGGCGGGGTTGGACACGTGATGCGTTGTCTGTCGATGTAGAGGGGTGCGGGGGTGCAGGGGTGCACGCTTCGGATGGGGTGCAAACAAAATAAGAGTTCGCACGCGTGCGGAGCGAGGCGAGGAGATTACGCGGTCGCTCGCGGCTCGCGGCGTGCGCGTTACGCCGGAAGTCGCGATGCAAACGCGAAAGCTCGCCCAATGCTTTCAATTTCAAAAGGAATTTGCTTTGAAGTTTAAAGCGCGCGCATTCATTCGTTACTCCTAAATCATTTATAAAATATTTTTATTAAAATTAGATGCAGGCATCATGGCAGAATTTCAATTTTGCGTTTAGGTACACGTTTTAATTGGCAATTACATAATATGGCGGGAAATTACTTGAAAAATGTAAATACTCCCATGGCCGGAGAAAAACACCGTCCGGGTCCTGTAAATAATTGGACGGCGTTGAAACGCGGGCGTGGAATGCAATACAACGTGTTGAATCGAAGGATTTCAATCTTAAAGCCGGATAAAAGCTGTTTTCGTAGCGCCATTTTCGCAATCGTTCGAAAAGCATCCCTTGCATACACACGCCATTGCACGACAAATATGTCAAGAAGGAATTTGCCCGCCGTGCATATTGTAGCATAAGGAAAAGCGACAAACGGTAAAACGCCACACGCCACTAAGCCATACAGATGTGTTACCGTAACAGGATCACGTTGAAGCATGCTTAAAGCATGTTAAAGCGTGCAGCTACCGCGCGCCGTCGGTTTGAATTATGGAAAAGGTATAATGGAATTAAATAAGAGTACATCGTGGCCAACGTGTGGCACTGGGAGGTAGACAGGCGTCGACAAACGCCGACGCCGACACCGACGCCGGCTATAGGGGTAGTCCTCCCGTATAGCACGGTCTAATTTACTGTTCAATTTACAACTCCGGCTGCCACCACCCTCTCTCCCCCCTGCCCGCCACCGTCGCCGCTTCCACCCCCGCATTGACAGAATCCAATTATGCACGCAGTCAGCCACGGGGCCCGATGAGGATACTCACTACTCACGCCCTTGTCGATCGCGGGGGCTTAATGCGTTACATCAAGTCTACTACATTTCAAATATTTTTCCGCCGACGATCACTGATGCAAAAAAAATAAAGCGGAGCGCGTAAGAGCTTCCTAAATGACGGGCGCTGCTCAAACATAATATGTTTATTTGCCAGGATGCTCATCCATTGGCTTATTGCATTGACAAGCGCGGATGAAGTGATATCCGGGTTTGATTAGAAATTCTGGTGACACTGTACAAATATGTGCTAGCTCAACTAAACTAATTACTTTGCGAAGACGCGGCGAGACGGTTGGCATAGCTAATCGCGACATCAGTTGCCGTTTCATTAATTTCAACCGATTAATTGTGGTGGGAAGAAAATATAACGCACCACACAGTGAAGTGGAAAAGCGAAAGCGATCCGTACACGCAGATGTAAATCAAATAAATTATTATTAAGAATTATATGAAATTCAGTAGTGAATAGTGCAGAAAACGGTAAGAGGATAATATTGCTCTGATGACGGCATTCTGGGGAAAATCAATGCGAAAGCGATTTATAAACGACGTCAAATATCGAGCTGCAAGCACCATTAAAAAGTGAGGGGGTGACTAAACAATGAGTGGGAGCACATGGTAATAAATTGCACAACGGACAGAGACAGGTATGTAGTAATACGTAGGACGGAAAAGCAATCACCCGGTTAAAAACTCGTGTAGTAGGTAATACTAAACTGCAGAATGCGATGCGAGCTAGAGTTAATAAATCCCTCCCCTACAGTCTATGGCTGTGTATTCGCCAGGCTTGGCGGACTGTTCATATATGGTCCACAGGGACGTGTTTTCCGATCGTACTACTTTGCGTTGTTTACATTCAGCGCGGAAAGTGGAAACATGAATAAAATTCGAAGACTTTTCCGATATTTCTTTGTTTTAACTTTAAAGTGTGCTGTACGGAGACGACCGCTTGTCGTTCCACTCGCAAAAAGGGACACTCAAGCCAACATATTATGCAAACATCCGCATGAAATTCCGACACGGTGACAAATTTCGAAAGGAATCGACCGTGGATTTTAGGAGTGTCCGTTTCTGTGTGGCATGCAAAACAATGCCTGTAGCATTCTAAAACTCGAATCTTCGTGCGTGTGTCATTCGTGCCACTGTCGGTGCATCGACATGAGCATGGATTACTCATGTGTCGTTTCACAGTGAGAAAAGTTAGAGGATAGCGGAAACACGTGGAAGTATTCAGCAAGCAGCCGAGTGCACCCAAGCGTGAGATCCGAGGGAGGATATTTACCTGACACCAGAGCGAGGGTATTTACCTGAGACCGAGCGCCGGCATTTAGAGGAACCCGTCCAGCGTTCGTCCAGGGAGTGGCCCGTCGTCGTCCATGGGCATCACACAGCACACCGCCCGCAAGCCGCCCGCAGCCGCCGCCGGGGCGCCCTTCTCCGGGGAGCTCCAGCCCCGCGCTCTGCACGCTACGTCGCCCACCCTCGCGCCCCCACGGCGCCCCTTCCCCTCCCGCACCGGGATCGGCGACGACACCATGTCGTTGCCGTCGCCGTCGATCTCCACCGCCGTTTCGTAGCGAATCGTCTTCAGGTACGAGTCCTCGATGGGTTTCTGGAGTATTTCGCTGAGCAAGTCGACGCCCGACGAATACCGACGACCATTTTGCTGCGGGCATAACGGGTAGTGTTGATCGCCGAGGTCCTGGTTGTCCCCGGAGTCTATTTGCGAGAGAACGAGCTCCACTTCGACGCCGGTCGATTGCAGGAGTCGCAGCGCTTCGTGGTACTTCATGTTCAGCAACGTGTGTCCGTCGACGGCGATCAGTTGGTCTCCGCGGTGGATCTTGCCGACGCGCGCCGCGGCGCCGTGCGGGGTAATCGACTGAATATAGACGCCGCCATCAGAACCCTCGGTGATCTGGATGCCAAGGCTCATCGAGGCGTCGCGTCGCAGCTTCAGCGTGCGCAAGATGCGCTGGTCGGCGAAAGAGACGTTCTCGAACTTCTCGATCAGCGACTCGCTCAACGTCTCGTGGAAGTCGAGGTGGAAGCGCTCGTCGGTCGACTTGATGCTCGACATCAGCACGTAGGCTTCCGGCAGCGGTGAGTGCTGCCAGGGGTCCGTTGCCGACGACGACGACTTGTTTGGGGGTTCGCTAGTGTCGTTGGCGGCGTTGGTGGAGTTGCCGGCAAACAGCTCCTTGGGCGAGGCGTTGGCGAGGAAGGCGCGGGTGCCCATCTTGACGCGGAGGCGTCGCGGGTAGCTGGTTGTCCGGTAGCTGGAGGCGTCGCTGTCGGAGGCGCCCGGGACGCGCGTGTAGGGCAAGCTTTGTGTCTCTTCGGCGGTCACGTGCTCCCAGATGTGTGGCCCAGACTTGTCACGCATCGCCGGGTTCTCGTTTTCTTTGTTTTGAATCTCTTCGAGATAAGTTGGCGAGGTGTTTTTCGCGGCGAGAACCGGCGAATTCGAACGCGCGGCGTCTCTGGCTAGACTTACGATACCTGAGCGACTTGCGAGACCATGTCGACTGTAAGGAACTTTGGTGCGAGACTCGTCGCCCTCGTCGTCTGCTGCATTGTCTTCGATGATAAATAACTTCTTGTTCTCTTTACCGAATCTTCGCAGGGGAACGCCAAACTCCGTAGCGAGAGATTGCAAAGAGCTTAGTTCTATGCGAAGCTTCATGAAGAACTGATGATGAAGCGACGCAAGTTGGAATATGAAGAAACTTTTGTTCGAGTCCATCAGGAATTTGTGTTTGACAGGTTTAACTCCTTTGGCATCATTGCTGGGGTGCAACAAGAAATATTGCTTACTGTAACACAACTTCTGGATGTTTCTCCACACGTAAAACTCGACGAGATTCCGTTCCCCGGCATCGCATTTGTCGTAGAGGAATATTCCCTGGCCACTGACGCCGATCCACACGTCCTTGTGTGGCTTCTGTTTGGTGATATATGTCGCCGAATAGAAGTGCGACCCGTAGTTGTTCAACTGCTGTGCTTGGCCCACGTAGATCTCCTCCGCCCGTCCCGGGTCCAGGCCGCGTCTGTCGCGATGTTGCTGCTTCAAGCACTCCCTCAACGCGGCCTCCTCGTCCCCCAGGAGGGCTTCAGGGATGTAATGGTCCACAATGAAATACTCCTCCATGCCGTGCTCCTCTGCAATGTAATCGCCAAACTCTGCCTGCAGAGCAAGTCCGCCCAGCATCACGTGCTGGGTCACTTCGCATCGCAGCTGCTGCTCCAGAAGACTCCTCCTCAGTTGCAGATACATCAAGTGCTTCGTGCTCCACTTGCGAACGCCTCGGAGACTCGGCAGGAAGAACTTGACCCTGAGATAAAGTGTCAGATTGCTGACCGCCGGCGACCTGCCGACGTCTTGCCAACCTTTCGGCGCTATTTTAGAAACTCTCGTCTCGTGACTAAGGAAAACGAAATCGCCCGTCAACAACGCTGCCAAGCCCAGCGTGAAGTTGTCCTCGAGTTTCTCTACGTGCAACACCACTTCGTACACCTGGCCGGCCGTCGTGCTGCCCGCCTCGCAGAAGATGTCGAGTTTCTGACCGTTCAACAAAATAACCGTCACTTTACGCGCACACTTTGTCTTTTTCTCACCCACGTGGATGATCTTACTAGGATTGGAAGCTCTGACGACAAACTCTGGTCCGATGCACGTGTTCGGGCACGTGTACTTGGCGTGCGACTTGGTCTCGATGGACGAGATGGCGCGGTAGAGACGCGAGGGTGCACGCTGTACGGGGTGTCGCCGGTGCTGCGGCCGAGCTTCTTTCAAGGAACTACTTTTACCGACGCCGTGCACCGCTGTCTTTGTTGTCATTGTTGTCTTTGTTGTCGCCGGTGTTATTGGGAGACTGTTGACGTGTAATTGACCCGTATCCATAATAGGTGTGTTTTCGACGGCGATCGGAAGGCACTGCAACGTGAAGCAAGGTGTGTTACCATTGAGTTGTGTTACCTATGATGGTCATGGGCTATGATGGTGTTTTAGCACGGGTCTGGGCGATAAGGAATTCGAAGTACGCCACCGCGTGACGCCGTGTGACTTGCTATCACATTGGCCATGGTGGCGATGTGATAATATCGTTAGCGATACCACAGGCTGGCTAGAACTGCATCAATATCAATTTCAATGAAGCACGAAATACCACCATATACCACGGATTTGCCAGGTATTTTGCCATGGAAATCGCTCGGCTCGGCTGGTTCAGATCCTAGCAACCAGCAACCAGCAAGCTCCCAGTTAAAACATTAATCATTAATAAAAAAATGAAAAATTTAGTAATCGCCGAATGGCAAAGATATTTACCAAAATCGTGATTTCACCGAAAAAATAGCATCTCAATTTTTCAAAAACTGTCTGATAGAGATAATTGCTTGATAAATGACTAAATGACGAATCCATGCGTTTCGAGCTGCACGGCGTACACATATGTACATGTAGTAGAAACCAGCAGCTTTGCGGTGGCCAAGTCCGGTTAAGTAAGCAACCCCCTGGCAAGCCGCCCCTCAACCCCCCCGGCAGCCTGCGAGCTGGAACTCTGGCGCATCCGTCGGCGTACCCCGGCGTCATACCTTTGTTGTTGGCGAGGTCCATCTTGCAGCCACCTCGCGGTGTAGATCCATGGCGATGTGGGAGAACGGCTTTGACTCCCTCGGCCGCGTCTTGCAGTAATCAGAGATTACCTACCGGCAGGAACACACACGGACTGACAATCAATAATGCAGGCCGCATCAAAGTTTGGGGGGGGGGGGGGGACGTAAAATTGCTTTGGGGACTGCCGGCTTGGCGACGGGACTGCGGAAGCAACTCGGCGCGAACACCGGTCAATTTCGCGCTTGCGATAACCGAATATGTAATCTTTGCTGGTGGGATGTGGAGGGTTGGAAGGGGTGTGTGGGAGTGGTGGCTCGGGGTTTAGCTAGTTGGATGATATTGTGGTTGCATAGTGTGAGTACGTTGTTATTTCCCATAGCACGGCTCGACATAGATAGAATAATGATGAATTTTGGAATTTTGGAATTTTATGTAGTACTAGGTCGTATGCATATAGGTGTGTGTAAAGTATTGATCGAGGCTTATTTCTATCCCACCACCCACCCATATACAATGGAAGCGACATTAAACTTTTTTTTATTGTCATGAAGAGCATTTAAATCGCTAATCTGATGACAATTGAGCTATCGAGATAAAAGAGGCTATGAGATTTTTGAAAATGAGTTGCCTCCAGGGGAGCGAAAGAAGATACGCAATCTATGGTCCCGAAAGGGGGATGTCTGCAAAATTAAATTAATTACAGAAAAAATGGAAACGCAGATAGTTGAAAAACAAGTTGAATTTACACATGTCACTGCCGTAGGGCTAAATTTCAGATGGCGAAACGAAATTTATTCTAATATCGCGCGACGCTTGCGATCCGACCCGGAAAAAGTTACACAGTAAAAAAATTCACGACCACAAAATTTGTGCGCACGTTTTAGTGGTTGTAATAAAATCGAGTCGAACGACCGGCTGGGGCGTCTACAAGGATATAGTTTTTTTTTCCCGCGTGCGCTTTCGTCTACGCAATTTCGGGTCGCATCTGACAATAATCCGCGGCTGGTTAAGCTTTAGTTTAGCCGGTGTGCACGGGCTGCAGCGACGGGATGGGCCGGGTCGGGTAGGGATAGGATCGGCCCACGGATCACATTCCCGAGTGGATGCCACAACGCTGCTTGATGCTGTTGTATAAATAGACGCCGCTTTTCCGCTTTGCCGTTTGCCCGCTCTCCCAGACGCCAAAAGAAAATGACAATTTTACAAGTTTATTCTTTTTGTTCGTTAGGATTCAGTAGACAGACAGAATTCCAATATAAAATCTATTGTATTTTCGTTTAAAAGATAAAGAGCGCTTCTATTTAATTAATTCAATGAAAAGATTGACATTTTAATAGCTTTGCCTGTAGTCCGTTAATTTTACGGTGTATTTGAAAACGGAGAACGAATATTTTACTTCCAGTTTTCTTTAAGATGTTGCAAGCTGCACGTTTAAACTTGAAAATATATTTCCCATGTGAAACAGAAAAGAAGATAGAATCGAATTTAAGAATCAGTCTCGTGAATGACGTGGCCGGGGGTGTGAAAAAAAAGCTCAATGTCGCGTCGACTGTTTTCCGGAAAATGTCTGGCATTTTCTCGGGATATTCGGCTGATATGTAGTATATTAAATTCGCAATAAAATGCAGATTTAGACAATCCTGCTCTAAGCTATCCACATTTTCCTTGTTTTCTAGCAAATATGTCACTCCCGTCTCCCCCTGCTCCCCTTTCTCCGCACCCTCCTGGGCTACGAAAACCGGAGAACTCCACGAGAGGCCCTGGCGGACAGTGAACACGTGACACACATGAAAAACATATTGTGATAAAATATTCATCGCCATCGAATTCTTCTCGAGATGGGTGACAGAAGATTACCTTTGACAACATTCTTATAAAAGAAAGTAGCACTTTCTGTCCCATGTCCAGAAAATAGACATTCACCTAAAAGAAGAGAAACTATTCTTTTCAGAATAACGAGCGATTGTTAAAACTTCGTTTTCTTTTGCCATCCAGCCATATTCAACGCAAAGAATTTATTTATAATTTGCATTCTGTAAGATTTGGCTAAACAATTTAATAGCGAGTTTTAGTATGACTAAAAGTAGTGGTTTCGGTGCCCCCTCCACTGTTGATATGAGGTTTTGTATACACTTATCTCAGTTACAGACTTAGGTGGCTGGCAGTACGGGACCGGAATATTTTCAAATTTGTATGCATTTCCCCAAAAAAGCAGCAAGTGTATATCAGGGAAACCGAATTGAGCAATCTCGTATCTCCCTTTCCCTGCGTTCGCACGGTGCTCGAATGGCTTCTTCTAGTTTCCTAGACGCAAAAGGGCCGCCCCTAATGGAGCACGTGCACGCAATGGTGGCTGCCGGAAATGTGGAAACATCACGTGAAAAGCAGGGCGCCTCCGTGCATTACGCATATCTTACGGTGCTCTAAGATTCGAAACTACCGCCACTCGTGCCGAAACATTTGTAACTCAAATTCGCAGCACGCGAGGCCGCGTCCTCAGCTTTAGCCATATTATGCTAAGCTTGTATTGAAAACTAAGTTAACCAAGTTGAATTTAATGCCAAGTTAGGTTGATGTTACCACACAAATATTCCAAAGGAGTTGAGCCAGGTTAGGCGATTGATCAAGCAGATTGAGTTTGTGAAACTTTTTTAACTTTATGAAAAGAACTGAGTTCCTATTTTTCTTAAACTTTTTTTAATAGTAAATTTCCGCAGATTCTCTTATCCTCCATTCGAAAATCTAGGTGCATGTAAATAATTTACATGTTGTGGTATATAGTTTCACAAAGAACAGCGGCAATCACGATAAATATATCGTTTCAGATTTTAAGTTACTTGTTTTATTTGCCAAAATGTCTATTCAAAGTGAATAGGTCGATACTGTGATCTGTAAACGAAATCTGGGGCAAGTCAGCGTCCTTTCTTGTTGGAATTCAATCAGAGGGAAAACTAGTATATGCACAAAAAAATAATTTATATCTTCAGGGCATATTTGTTAAAAGCATTCTGTAGCAAAGTTATTAGATTGCAGTCTCCCATATTCTAGTTATTAAAATTTTAGGTCAAAAAAAACACGAAAAGTGTTTTTTGTTCACTTGCTCTTTCAGAAATCTGGTCTTCAAAGTTTTCTCGAGCCTCTGGCTCTTGCTGTTGATAACACTATATATAAAATACAAGACTTCGGGGATGTCTTCTAAAAATAAGTCTACCGAGACGCTCCTTGATGCCACGTCGTTTACATGCAGCTCCCCGGCGAAACTCGAGACGGTATTATTTTCTGTCTGTGATCAAGAGGCTTATGGCTGGTCATAAGCTTGAAAGTGAAACCGTGACGTGGGTCCATCTAAATCCTGTTAAATTAAGGGCGTCAACCTGTTACGTCTGTTGATTTCATTTGCCATAGCCACCCCATACGTAAGAACTCCTCCGCCATTTCCTTCAAGTAGAAGAAAGGGATCCAATTGAGCGGGCAGTCGGTGAAACGAATTGGATACTCTGTAGTTAGGGTCATGTACGTTAACAATGTAAGCATATACTACGAGTTGGTCCAAGGTAGCACAGCAAAGCACTGTATGTAATGGGATGGTTACTAATCTGATGCAAATGGATTCGGGTGTTATTTCAAACCGATTTTCCGGGGAAGGTCTACCAGCTTATAGGATTCACGAATTCAAAATCAGGTTTGACTATTTACAGCGTATGATTTTTGTGCTAAGCAGCATTAACTTGAACACGATATAATTCAGTCGTACAATTTATGATAAAATTGTCAAAGGGTTGGTCTTGTGACACCAACAGCCGACCAACTAACTCGCCTCGTTTGTTTTTTCCAATCGCTCGAAATAATGATGAAATAACACCGAAGTGTCAAGTGATGCACCTTTATACTCTAATTGGCATGTTACAGCATTGAGTAATTGAAATCAATGAAGGAAAAATTGAAGCGGCTGTTATAAAAAGCAAAAGTCAAAAACGCACGCTGTAATTTATTCTATAATACAGAGGCCTGTGTTCAATTGGAAGATGAAAAATTCCAGCAGTTTTCTTCGGTTCACCAAACACGATCGTAAAACTAACCCTGCCATGTAAAACAAACCTATTTACGATGAAAATCTCACGTTTTCATTTTCCAACAAATATGTGCAGTGTGTGTATTTCCAAACTTCAGCAAAAAAATCAACATATATTTTAGTCAAAAGAGAAGTAACCCGTCCCAAACTTCGCTTGTTAGTTTCATTCAGCTGATAGAGTAGAAAATTTTCAACTAGTCAAGCTGAGCTTGCACACTATAGTCCCGCCTGTCGCCAGAATAAGCATAGATTTACATTTTTCTTCCCTGCAGGGGACCTCATACCCGTCGCCGTCGGGCATACTTACATCGAGCACATCAAGAAGCGACGCCCTCCGCTGAGGATCGGACTGCGTCATCGTCGCCAGAAGATCCTCGAGAGGCTGACTTAATTGACCTCGGCCTGAGGTCACCATTGCTTCCTTGAGCGTCGCTCCCAGCGAGAAGATCCACATCTGCATAACAATTGCCACCCGTTAACAATGGCGGCTGGGCAATTAGAAAAGCCACCACAGCCGAGCTCTGACCTACGTGACCGTGGGTGGGGTGTGGGGGGAGGGGGAGGGTAAGGAGACTAGACTATACCGCTTTGCGTTGCGCGGTCACTGTAAAAGTGCGGACAGCCTCCGAAATCCCAGGACCGTTTACTAAAGGTGAAGGAAACGACAATATTTGTGCAGCTGTTTTCGAAGTCCTATCCCAAGGAATCACAGATCTAATGTAGGGTGTGCACTCCTTTGCGGGGAGTGAAATCAGTAAAGGCTTCTTAAAGCGAGGGCTTGAAGGCACTCGAACATGTATAGGTACTGATTTCCACAGAAAACGAGCTTTACGATTGCACGCAGAAAAGTATCACTTACACCCAATTTTTTAATTTCTTGATTATCATAACATGTTTTAATGAAAACACATTTTTTATTACACACAAAAATATGATTTATTTTTATTTAAAATGTCTTTCATTACGTGGGTCTCGCACTGAGTCATAGAACCTTATTATTCAGTTTGCAAGCTTGCAGAAGGCTCCAGACTCCACGCTCCAGACTCCAGAGACATTAAAAGTGTTGGCTGCCGGGCCGGCTGCTTTTTGCACGGTTTCAATTTGAAATATAACCTCACTTAATTAAAATAAAAGCTTTATTTTCGTCTCGTTTTTCGGCAAGTTGAACAATCCGGCCGTCTTTCAGTGGCGGAGGGCAGCGTTGGGCAAGTTTTCAACTTGTGAATTAGAGTTTTTAAGTGCCCTGGATCGTGGCACTGCATGCCTAATTGCTGTGTGATGCGGAAGTAGGGGGTGCGCGCAGGGAAGTGACAAGTTATGGGGGAGGATTGTAGCCCTTGTTCTCGGAAATTTCACGTGGAAATGTGAGAAATATGTTCTTTGTGCAGACTTTGGCAGCGAAATAGGCCAGATAAAATATTCAAAATCCATATAACACTGTAACAGAAATCATTACCTTTTTTAAGCCATTCAGAACCGTGACAATGCTTTGTAAAGTATAAAACGTCAATCTTGCTAATTCAAAACGTGAGTTCTTGCATTATTCACTGGTCTTTTCAGCGATTCGTAGAATATTTTTCGCCCCTCTGCTGTGAGTGGCTTCAAAAGTTTCACCTTGGCTATCTTTCGAAAGATTTGTAGTACAAAAGCAGCAGCACCCAATTGCAGACATTTACTCTGTGAGCCATGGGTGTTCACCATCCTCAACGAGGAAACAACCAAGCCAGAATGATCTACCGACATCAGCCCCAAAGTCGTCCAAACTCATCCTAGCGCTCCGCTGAGATCCTATAGCGCAAGTCAAGAGAAGCCATGTCTTGATGAAAGTGAAATGAATGCAATTCGGAGACGAAAAGAAAAGATTGAACTGTCAAGCAGGCCTCATCAAGGAGCGTTGGGAGCAACGAATGGCAAAATATCGACGTGTGCGTCGAAAGCTTGTTCTACGCGACTCGCGAGTACAACCATGGTTTTGTATTTAGTATTTCGTACTTTGTACATTATACATTGGCGCGTTTGCAGTGTTGATAATTTAGGTGGTCCGAGCCAGATCAGCCGTTTGGCAGTGAGCTATTGTGCACTTTGAGCGCAGAGAATCGTTAAATAATTAGTAATTGCTGAAATTATGGCCGCTTAAATTAATTAATTGGTCCGGTAATTGAAGTGGTCTGAATATGACGATTACGTACACAGACACATAAACGCTTGGTCCAGATAGAGGCTCAAAAGGAAGTCGGCTGTGGACAACACAATGTATACCCGGCGGAGCGTTCTATGCATCCCAAGAACCAAATTATTCATCGAAATTTCGAACCCCCAAGGTAGAGACATGGACCTATAATAAAGGAGAAATATCATCGCCCAGTTTATTCGCTAGAACTTTCGAGCTAGTCTATATTTAGGTAACAGTGTCGTAACTTTCGAGGAGCCAAAGAAGACAAATAACTTTTCGTAAGACAAGCGTCAGTGAATCTATCTAAGAAGAAACGGAAAAAAATAGAAAGATATTCCGGCGGCGGAAAAATAGATCTTTGCATAATGAAAGTGAGATGGATGCACGGGCAAAGAAAGGAAGAAGATTGAACTGTTGACGTCGCAGAAAGGTTTGCGGGGTGGGGGTGGGGGGGGGGGGATGTAAAGGGTTGGACGAAGTGTTGGAAATGTGTGTGAAAAGAGGCTGCGCCACAAAAATTGATTTTGTTCTTAATGCGAGCTGGATTCCGAAATTCCCACTCCCAGTTTAATAGGGGGCCGGAGTACATTACGCGAATTCTTGGTGGAAAAAATACACTAAACTTGGCCCCAACAGTTCAGAAACACTTTATAAAGTTGTCTGTCTGAACTGGTGTAAGAAGGGTGGGTGTTATTGAATATTTAATCAGAGAAGTTTCAATTCATCGGCAGCGTCTTTTTAGTCTCACCCTCAATCGCACTCGGAATAAAAAAAAAAGGCACGAAACACCAGAATGACATTCTGTGACTTGTCGTTTGATCCTGTTCCGAAACATGCGGCATATCCGTCACGGTCCTTACAAAGAAACCATCCATCATTTCGATACGCAAGCAATTCCTTCAGCGCCTAAGCTATTGATAGCGGGTGACAGTGGCGCTCGGGGCCAGCTAGAACTTGGTAATACAACCGGGGTCACCCATCCACGTAATCATACGAAAACGATTGATGACCTTTCGAGTATATTAAGCCCCTAACTTTGTCGTTTAGTGACACCTTTGCCTTGCTGTCCCCACCAAGCCAGGAACCACCAACACACCAAAAGGACTTACAAATGGGCGTCCGGTCCGGTTTATGTCATTTTATCCCCGTAATGCTATAACACTGACATTATGCCATGTACTTATTCATTTCTAATGGCTGTTTCACACACGGTAGCATTCTCCTTCCAATTATTTGACACACAATGTAGTTATGTGTGTCGGTTGTTGTAAAAATAGGTATCAATAGGGTAATTTGAAGACCTAGCCATGCATATAACATGTGTATGCTATCAGATATTGAAAGCCTGGTCTTATCAATGCAAACTGGTCTATCAAGGAACCAATGCTGCATGCCTGCTCTTAGACCCTTGCTGAAGTAGAGGAAATAGCTTTGGGAAACTTCGTGAAAGTATCTTGGAAAGAGTATTCATTGCCATAATATCACAGTCTAAATAGTTTTCCTACAAATCTGGAGTGCTGAAATTAGTTAAAGTCACTTTGTGTCAAGCAAAATGCTAAAGGGCCCCGCGTCTGTTTCTGAGCAAAATCGCTGGAAAACGCAGCAATATCCGCCGCCACTGAGCGAGTGGAAATCGGTGGTTGTCGCGGGGGGAGGGGGGTCGCGTTTCCGGTGCAAGGAGTGGCACATGATTTGTGACGCGGTTGCTGCTGATATTATCGGCGTCGCGAAAGAGTTTGAATCAATGTCAAGAACACTCGTCGAGCCTTTGCGGCCTGGGGCGGCTGGAGCACCCTCCCCCCCCCCCCCTCCCCCACCGGCACCCGACAAGGTATAACGGTTATCCGAGGGTGTGGAAAAGAGGGTGAGCTTGATGAGATACATCACGTGTGTTGGGCTCGGGGCGGTGAGTTTCGCATCGCGAGGAATTCGATCCGGGCAAAATTAACTCAAGGGTTTTTTAAGATTGAGCTATATACCTATACGGGGTTATTTTTTCCGTTTATTTTCAGAAAAAGGTTTTGGTCAGAGGTGATAACCGCCGCTTCGGACTTCGTATACGTGTTCTGCAGTGAAAAGCACTAAGAATTTTCCACCTTTTTTTATTATCTTTTAAAGTTTACCTAGATACCTACTTTGGGTTGGGACAATGAACGAAATAAATGCTAAACAAATACAATAGAAATAAATTAAATCTTTATGTGTGCGATAAGGAAACCACTGCGTCGTAAAATTGCTTCTTTACAGGTAATTAAATTAATCGTTTTCGTGAAAAGCTCACTAATCGAACGACTTTTCAAGCAACAATCAACGTATTGACGCAAGTAGCAATCTACTATCAAGCGCCATAAACAAGGTGATTCCATTCCTTACTCACAACTCGATGATTCGATCAACGTTCAATCTTTGAGAGCAAATCTTGACCTACGTGTGAAGTATCCGTGCCCCCCGGTGGCCTATGAGCTTGATAGAAACTACATTCATGGACGTTGCGCTAAGACGGACTCTTTCTAAATCATACGCGCGGAGCGGAGAGTCAATTCAGCACCTCTGCCGACCTAGATTTCATCTCGCCGTTACGGCGAGATCTATTGAAGCGTTCGCAATTACTTATATTCCGCTGAAAGTTGCAAACATAAATAGTTCCGAAGACGATCATACGGTTCTATGGTGTAATGGTTAGCACTCTGGACTTTGAATCCAGCGATCCGAGTTCAAATCTCGGTAGAACCTATTTTTTTAAATAGTTTACTTTTGGGTGGTAGGATTATGTGTTGTCACAAATGTAATCGGTTAAAAATAATTAAGATCTTCTGCAATCGGTTGGTTATAAAATAACCAATTACCAAAAAATAAAAAAGTGATCTTTTAACGTGAATGACCAAGCAAAACAAGAATAATTAGAGCAATAATCATTCGTGTTCAAAACCTGAATGGAAAATACATCCAAAGCATGCGAGTGGAAAATAAGACTTGATGGCCTTTTGCCCTTTCTAAAATCCGTTTTTATCACTGAATGAAGTTTTTAGCATAGTCTAAGTGTTTTTTTATTAGAAATGTGGGCTGCACATTGCAGCAGTTGTGTGAACTGCATCGCAATTTGCACTGTGCATACAATTCAATGCAAGACCAATCCAATTCAATGATGTGGCCCATTTTGCATGTGAACGTCCCAAGCGAGACGCATGGTGAAATTGCATTCCTGTATTCCCAGGTAGCTTGGCAGGTACTTGCAATATCTGTGAGAAATGTTCCTTCCTCCTGTAAGTTCCTTCCTGCATTGACCAGTGTAACTTTCTGCTTCGATGCCCCTAATCTTTAATGCAAGTGTTCTTTTAAGGGGTTGCCAATGCACCATCATGCATCGGTTCCATGGTGTAATGGTTAGCACTCAGGACTCTGAATCCTGCGATCCGAGTTCAAATCTCGGTGGAACCTGAATTTTTACTCAAGACCCGTCTCACATTTTGCTTTTGAATACATCTACTTTTCATAGAAATAATATTCAAACTGTCGTAGAATAATGCTCTGAAGCTAGTAAAATATATTGGATAACTTAATCTAGGTTTTACAAGCATAAAGCGCGAGAATTAGTTTACACGATAGTTTCTTCTCTGAAAGTGAATGCAACAAGAATAAGAGTTTGGGGCTTAAATAAAGGTATTGAGGATCCACTCAACCACCGGTTCCATGGTGTAATGGTTAGCACTCAGGACTCTGAATCCTGCGATCCGAGTTCAAATCTCGGTGGAACCTAAAGTTTTGCACAGTGTCATCTCAACAATTCGATAACACAATCACAGCAATCTACACACAAGAACAGGACGGCACGATCCCTACATTTCACGGGCGATAATTAGATCAGATCAATCTTGTTCAACTCTGTTCAGTAACAGATTTCTCTACTAGATTGCTCTACCTTCGCACCAAGAGACTGTGCCAAGATGCGAACGTTGCGCGAAGAGAAAGTGCTTATTTTTAAACACACCAAACGCCATCTCTACGAGGATGCGAATAAAAATCTATTAGCAAATATTTTATTTTATTTGAAAAATGTTTACCTAGGTAGATTTTGGAAGAGACAATCACATAGGATTCAAAGGCAGGGCACGTTAAGGATGCAACATTTCTCTAATTTAGATCCAAATCCGTACAGTGCATCTGAAATAACACCTTCAAACACCCGAAATACTCTAGAAAACAATAATGATTAGTGAAGTCAGACAAACCTTTTCGCTTTGCGTGTCGTTGACCCATAGCTGCTGGCGGTTGTACTCGGGCGCCAGGTAGGGGTCCGCGGAGGGCGCAGAGGGCAGCGGACCTCGCAGGGGGTCGACGCACCCCGGCGACGTCGGCGTCGGCGTCGGCGTCGGCGTGGGCGGCGTCGGCGAGTCCCTCGCGAGCGCCACACGACCGCGTCGGGAGATGCGAAGCGACGACGGGCTCACGCGTGGGGCGTCAAGGCGCAGCGAGCATTTGTCTGTCAGAGGGCGAAATGTTGAAAAATCGCTGAGACCAGCAGCAGCCCGTTGGCCTTGTAATCAAGACGAATGGGAGGGTGTGTGTGTAAAACAATTTAGGTGGAATTATACTGGTGCAGATATGCGTGTATCTTGGGAGGACAATTAGTATATTTTGGCAAAACACTGCTGTAGGGAAACAGGTGTTCTTGCCATTTGTGCAAGCCATCTGGCTTCCCATGGAACTGAAAACGAAACAATAACCCCTTGGTGCAAATTTATGCATTCAACTTTACAAGCGCCGTACGGTACAATAGGATTACAAATCCATTTAATCTGCGTGGTAATTCTTTTTCTCTTGCGTTCATATTTTATGTTCTAAGATATATTTTATCATTGAAACATCGTGTTTGTCTAATAGTTAGAGCATTTTTCCATCAATTCGGACGACGGTTACTGTATAGTACAGTAAAAAACCTCTAAAATTAACAATTTAAATTGGAATTCCTCGCAAATCTTGCAAAACTTCACGAGACCGAGAAGCCGATGCAGCAAATTGTTATTTTAATTCCGTCTGGAACTTGTTCAATCAACGTCACATTTCCACCCGCGTCCCCATCTGCCGAGTGCAGCCGCGACTACTGGCATCCCGGCTAGCAAATGGCCGGCACTCGTTCCTTCGTGATAGTTTACATCGTTACATCTTACAAAGGAGCGACCATTTTAATTAAAGCCGACAGCGACGCGCTGGATGTTTAGGGAGACGTCCGTCAAAAGTGACGGGTTTATGTTCAAGTGAAACGCGACGCCGCACGGACAACGCCATCAGTGGCGGCGGCAACAATTGAAAGCACCTGCTGATAAACGCAAAGAGATATTCCCCAGCATTGCGACCACGCACATTTCACGAATGCGGGCATAAGTACGGCGTTCAAAATGCTCGTGCCCAGAATATTGGAGCTACTCTTGGCCACTGGCCACTTTTTGACATTGGCTTCCTTGAATAATGCTTCCTTCCGATTCTGTCTAGCAGGACTGAACCATTGGTTGGAAGTGGCGCTTTAACACCTTTTTATGTATGGGTTAAGACTTAAAACAATCATAAGAATCACCCTTACGCCACTGCCCAAGCACCCATGGCTCCTGGCGCGTTGTGAGATGGATATCTCGGAATTTTCCACGGTAATAAAGGCCCGTGTGGTGTGCGGCCAGGCCCCGAATCACCCCTACGCCACTGAGCTCCCAGCTCCTGGGACGTTGTGAGATGGATATCGGTCACACGTTCGCATTGGCATTCGAGAACGCGGCTCTCTTGTTTATTGCCCGGCGTGGGGACCGGCGTGAAACAATGGAGGTGTGGGGGGTGGTGGTGGGGGCGGTGGGGGTGGTGCTGGTGCTGGTGAAACACTCATCAGTTTGCGTCGCCGGCAAGATGCAGACAAGAGCAATATGTGCCAAATTAAACGCGCCGGTGAATTGTTAAAAAGCATCGAGTGTCGCAACTCGCGCAGTGGTCGCGCTGAGAGGGTGGGTGGGTGGTTGGGTGGTTGGGGGAGGGGGTGGAAATTGGCTGCGGTCTATACGGATGTATCGGAGATTAATTGAACGAGATGCGAACCACGTGGTGATTGGATATTTGCTTCGAGAATCGATAAAGTGGGTTTAACATATTATCGGAAGGAATTTTAGTTGACTACATTTTGGAAGAAAAACACATTGTTGAATATATCGCGTCGCTGCAGTGGTTGTAAATAAACGGCGGTATATTGTGCGACTAGGTGTATGTGGTTCGGCGTACCTTTTTCGTTTTTGCTCGCGAAGGTTGGCCCATAATCAGTCAAGTGGTTTTTTGTGAATATCTTTCAGCTGATACGGTTCGCGGGCAAGAAGAGTGATGCTGAGTTATTGCTCTGACAATGATGTGGCATACGGGGTGGCGTTTGGGACTTGGGAGGCGGCTGAGCACACGTACAGAGTACAGATTAGAGAATACGGAGTATACAGAATACAGAGTGCATGGAGTACAAAGTACAGGGCACTGAGTACAGAGCACAGAGTATACAGAGCACAGAGTACAGAGCACAGTGTACAGAGTAGAGTGCTAAAGAGCGTACTCGTTTGGTAACGCGATAATGGCTGATAATGACGGCTAAATTAATTTCTGTCAGTCAGAATTCATGATTCGGTGTGTATCATTTTCTTAAATCAATTATAAAACTAATCATCAATTCGAGTACGCATCGGAAACCACTTTCGGTTAAACAACATTCACATAGTAATCCATCGAACACGCTCCAAATGTAATCGTGTCACTACAAAATCATGTCAAACGAATAAAACTTTGTTGGTGTTTCTGTTAATTGGTATTTAGGCTGTGCAATCAGCGTGGGGATGGGAGGGAGGTCAAAAGGGCGCTAGAAATCCAGTGCGAGGATCACAATTCCGCCATTCGTTCATGTTAAATATAGCTGTTGGAGCAAAAAAAAGAACTAATCCAATTACGAAACACCCCGCGAAACAAACCCAGCGGAAAAGTCGGCAAGGCATCGCGGTTTGCAAACAAGGGACGAGTCAGTATTGATCGGTATTGTCAATGAAAACTAATTAATTAATTAATTATAATTAATCTCTATTTTTGGAGCGGTTAGCACAAACAGTCTTGGTACCAACACTGCATTACTTCCTGCCTATTGTTTAAACGAACAAGCCAATTTCCGCATGACCATTTTATGTGTACTTGAATTATATTTCTCTGCTTTAGGTGTATTTCATGAAATGTGGGCATTACGCATAGGAATAAATCATCGTTGTTCCCGACAATGATTTATAAGACAAAAACTCGGTTTAAAACAGTGAAAACGGCAGAAAACAACTTTTCCTCGACTAAACAAAAAGTTTCAAATGAAAAGTCACGCGAAATATGCCAAGCTAGACATAAATAAAATTTAAAGTTTTCACCAACTAATTAATGGATAAATGAAATGCGATATGATCGATGCTACGTGATTGCATCAAAACGCCATCAGAGCGCGACACATGGCTCCATGCGTGGTCGTGGAGCGTGTGTGCACACATTGCGACATGGGTGTCATTTGGGGTAAACCACTGGGGTGGCTGGGACAGTGGCGGCACGTCCAGCCCGATGGAGCCCGACCGCGAGATATTACCAACTTTCCACTTGGAAATCAGAATCAAAATGACGAACAAGAATTATTGAAAGTTAAAAAATGTTTGTAAAATAAAGTTTGTACTTTTAACTTTTTTATGTTCTGTTTATCAAATTATGTAACAGGATAATGTATAAAAAATAAAAACATGGACCACAATACCACCAAATAGATAAAAACTAAAACAACCATTTTGAAAATTCCGAAGTTATGATGATTTAAAAAATAGGAATTATTACAAGCAGCAATGTATTTTGAGAATAAAACAAACGGAGCTTGAAAGTAGCTGCCAAAGTTTCTTTCAATTATTCTAGTAAAGTGATTGTAAATTAATTATTATGCTATCAACACACCCAAAAAATTACATAATCTTTACACATATTATGTAACTTAAACTGTTATCAATGCCATAAAAAAATTATCAGCTAGCCTTGAGTAATGAAAACAAACTTAAGCTTGACCTCAACAAGTCTCAAGTACATGGCTACATGAATGGCAGGGCAGTGGCTATGATTTGCAGCCGTCAGCTCGCCACTGATAAACATGTCGAGCGAGCGCAGCAAATGTGACACTGTCCAAGCGACGAACAACGTACGGCATACGGCGTTACGGCGATGCGTTCGGCTGGGAAATGGCAATGATTTGAGGTCCAGCCACGTCACACAGAATACGCAATTAGCAATGAACAGAGAGTGCAGGGCTCTGGACGATTCAACGCGAAACTTTGGAAATTGAAATAGATATGCAATCAATGGATTTGAAACAACACAAAAAGTGTGTGTGCGTGTGTGGGTGTGTGTTTGCGTGTGGACAACTTTTAATTTTGTCAGTGTAGCTGTGAATATTTTGAGTTATTATCGCGTACAAAAGCTGGTGTGTTCACTGTGGAGGGTCCGTTACGTATCTGGTTGTAAGTTGTAATTGAAACCGAGCCTATATACAGGACAGTGCAGCGTATTCAATTAATTTCAACGTGAATTTATCCACCTAGAACACGAATTTTATTTTAGTTACCTATAGTCTGAAAGCCTCGTAGTATCTGTTCCCATCCATAGCTTGTAAAAAAAAATGCAAATATTTGGAAGACTCTGCGAGAGAGATTGATAAGCAAATAAGATTCCAAAACATTCTCATTCCGAGCAAATCGGGAATTGATAAAACGTTCGGCGTAGGAAACAAAAAAAAATCTCGGAGAAAAGAAGTTTATAGGGGCACCTGCGGCCTGAGATAGAGTGAAATTGCGGTCGTCCGACATGACTGATCAATCATTAACTGTTGGCACTTCCCGATAAAATGTCCGCCGCGCTGCAAGAAAAGCTCGAGCGGTACGGCGGGAGAAAACCCCGATAGCCGGGAAAGTCTTTGCACAGGTTTTCGAAACTTGGCCCGAGAACGCTGCTGCTACCGACGTTGTGTGAAATCAAAGGATAACTCTGTCTGATATGTCATAGAGGCGATTTTTGTATCCTCAATGTTTGATATAAGAATTAAATGTGGTAACAATTTTGAGTTATACCTAGGCTATAGGTATGTAAGCCAATTACAATCAGGTCCCATCAATTTGGTATTCTATTCACGTGGAACTATAACCACTATTTAAGCTGCTTCTTTTAATTGTCTGGCAAGTAATTGGATAGACTGAGTAATGACTTTTCGTTCAAACATGAGGGAAATTTCATTGAAGTTAGCTTCTTTAATTAGTTAATGTTGGTTTAGGTCAGGAAGGCATACACGGTAATTAAGAGGAACAATTATGTGTAAATTCTCAGCTTGACCAAATATCGCCCACATCTTCAATTTATAGCAGAACGGCAGCCCCACAAGAAAGGGATAATGGTTTATTCTCAAGATGAACATGCAAACTCAACTTTATACAAAAAAAAAACATCCCGCACTTGAAGGAATCTATTCCAGAATAGTGCAAACAGTTCCTCGAACTAAGCTTTTAACTCATACAGACCCGGGAGTATACTTTCTCAAAATCCGTTTTCTAAGAAACATTAATGCACATTCCGAGCCCGTGACCACCGGCATAAACGCGCTCAAGAGAATCTCGCGCTTCCACCATGAAACACAACCACAAAAATATGTAAATTTGAAAAATGGCACCTCCATCATAAAGCAGATAAGCATATACTGAACTCGGCACCTCCACCACAAAGCGACACACGCAGTAATGTGGAAACGATTTATGGGCGAATACTCGTATCGTGCGCTTGAGGTTGAGGTTGAGGTTGAGGTTGAGGTTGAGGTTGAGGTTGAGGAACACACATGGCTTTCAGAAATTCAACGAATCATCGTCCAGTCTTTGAAGCGATATCACAAAGGCCTTATTCTAGTAAAGCATCTGATGGCATATCGAACGGATGGTTTTGATAAGACCATTTTCTTTTTTGACCAGAAGAGAGAGAGAGAGAGAGAGAGTGGACGGGCGGAGACGACCGCCAGGTGTCCATTACTTTTCTGCCGGGTTATATATCGTGTTCAATATAGTGACGTGAGTTAGTATTATGTCCTTTTGACGCGCGCACGTTTGAGAATCGTAGATTTTGTTGAGATCAACAAAGTTGCGATTTATTGCAGCTAGCCGCATGATTAAAAACTGAAATGTTTTTCTCAATGTAATATAACGCTTTAACCACCTCCTTGTCTAACGCAGAATCGGGGGCTCGGGAGATAATTTGTAATACAAACAACGAGCAGAAGGAGGGATGAGAGTTATGATGAAAAACTTGATAATTAAAAAAGAAGCGAAAGATTGTAGAATGCACGTAGATATTTAATAGGCAATTCTGGCAAGCTCGAAAATGTTTCCGAAATATTTTCTTGTTATATTTTTTGTTAGTATTCCCTCGTTCCCCATTAACGAACTTCGAAATGGAAACAATTGTTATGTTTTTCTTCTGTCTCGACGTGTTGTTTTTCAAGGGTCGTCTACGCGCATGTGCTCGAAGTTACAGTTGCGACATATTTCTGGTGTGCTTTATTCGCGTTTGGTTAAGCTATACTACACCTGTAATGGAAATACCTGCGCGGAGAGAAATGGACATGCTTGTTCAACAGATACCCGATAATTATATTCAGTCGCTCGTTACGCCCCGCCACAGTAAAGCCACTCGACAAAAATTTAGTACGAAAAATTAAATAAAAAATGTGGCTTCTATGAAAAATGGCCAGCTTGAAGTTGAATAAAAGGCGATTTCCCGAGCGTTTAGTTGCATCTTCAGCTGAAAAGAACTAACAGCCCGAAACAAAATTATATCGGAATGTGTCAAAAATTCGCTAATGGTTTGTCAATATTGGACGCATGCCATGGAAATGTAATATACCTATCCCAGTTTGCTCGGGTGGCTCTCAACGAACTCAACCGCCCAGATGGATATGATTGAAACATTTCCAAGCGATTGGAGAGCTGGCACGGGGATGGGGCAGAATATACAGCTTAATAACTCATTCAAAAAATATCGACAAGGGCCAGTTATTTCAAAAACAATCCTTTGCCCGCTCGCCGATATTAATCCAAAGACCCTATTTTCACAAACATTATCCCAAAACAGACCGTGCAAGAAAACACCATCGCCAACGCTGAATAATTTAACACCGTGTCAAATTCCCGCACTTTCCATTGCTAAACGGCCAGACAAGGAAACGCACAAAAAACTCGTTAATGAAGCAAAAGAAAATGCCACCATAAAACCGTCGCGAACATGAATGTGAATGAGCACGAGCTCTGATGGCAAACGGTGCGAATAAAACTCAAAGTCAACGCCTGGTACGTGCGCCGTTTCGTGGGAGCCGTGGGCGCCGCGAATCGCCCCCGCTAAGGTCAAGGGATGTTGCCGCCAACGCCACGCGCCAACGCCGCCGGAATATCGCGTTGGCGTGATGAAGCAGCAACGGCTCAGCGTGCGCGGAAAGCATGTGCCTGCAGGCGGCGCCCTGTCCCACTATAACGTTCCCAGAGCGACGGACAACATGGCCCCGGACTACTCCTGCCTCCTGGACACCCTGGCTTCACCACCCCTTGACCACCCACACGCGGCGTACGGTTTCAAGCCTCTCACTACCCAGGTCTGCCCTCTAGTGGACATCAACTTCTGTATTTTTACACGGATTATTCAATAGCCAACCCTTAAATACCTATACCTCCATTTTTATGGACAAGTCAAAATCTTTAAATTTGATAGATAATATAATTAAATATTTATTATCAGGACGATTTTGAAGTTTCAGATTTTTCGGTCTAACCAATAAAAGCAGGTATGGAGAAGGTGGAAGTACAAAACGCTGATGGGATTAGATTGCTCTGGTTTCTTCTGTTGCAAGAGTGGATAGGTAGAAAATTCCACTAGATTTTTCACAATTCCATGACGAATTTTTCACTGTAGGTCGGTTTTGCAATACTTGCGGGCAGTTTTATTTTTTCTTAAAACTCTGAGTTAACTCCGAGATAACCCACAGAAAAAAAATGAATTTCACTGCGGTTGGCCGTTGCTATGGAATTTAACTCAACTCCCACTTCAACTCAGAGTTAATAAAATGGTAAAACTGGCCCTGATTAAAATAGTTAACCTCCAGTTAAGTCGCCATGAATGAGTTTTCTATTGAAACACCATGTTCCGAATAATTAAACCAGATGACATTATATAGTTAAGCAATGTTTTACTAAATTACTCTCCAGCACTGAAGTGAACAGATATCAGAATTTTGCACAGAGACCCTCCTCTGGGGCTGAGCTTCTATTTCTGTATAGGAGCGTCGTTTAAGTCTCCTGAAATAACGCCAAATAAAGTGGAAATAACGGAAGGACCCTGCTCTGTATAATAACACATAGTATATGATGATCTATGAAAGTGACTGGAAGTGTAAGCCAGGACCATTCGAATCACTTAGCTCCAGTGCAATTTATTCTCGCAGTTTCGTGTGAAACTAGCTCCTACCCCTATAACAGTGAACTAGGGGATAGGACTGGTAAAGCGAAGATCCACTTGTAGAACTGTCGGCAATTATTTAGCGGGTAAGAATTGCTCGGCAGGTCAGCCCGAGCTACTGGCTAGCACGTTTATCTACGTGCGACTGAGCTCTCTCTAGTCCAAGTGGACAGTTCGGACATTTCGGTGGTGGTGGCGGCGTGAGGCATGGCAAGCTGCTTCATCGGCGTCGGCGTCCGCGCCGGCGTCCACACGTGTGAAACTTCGTGGAAGATATTAATTATGCATTCAATTTCACGATAGCACGTTCAACGACGCCAGGTCATAAATGAAACAAATTATACATATAGCACGCCGTTTTTTTTCTTCCCCCGCGCTGAAATTAAAGTAGATGAAGCGCCAAGCGTTTTTTACACTTCTGTTGCAGCTAATATCGTAAAAAAATCAGAAGATACACTCGAACGTGTATCGCGTCTCTGGGCATTAACTCTACCTCTCTCTATCGCCCCCGACCCAAGTCTATACCATGTTTTATGTAAATGAGAGACGTTTATAGCGATGAGTAGTCGAGGGCATAAAACTGGGCCGTGTATAGGAGTAAAAGGTGGTTTGTTAGGGCCCAGGACGGTTTCAAAACTAATTACTTGCCCCATGTGCGGTGGCCATGGCCACAATTTGCAATGCAATATGCAATTGAATTATACGGGCTCTCAAGCAACCTATAATACAGGCTAATTGATACTATCCTTAGTGTCTGCACCACACTATAGGTGTATGTCCGAAATCTAAAACATAACGTCGCCAAAGAAGACCCGCGTTTTGGCTTTAGATGCTTTGAGTTCGTGTTTGCAAAATGGATAACAGCAGAATGGCAAACTCGAATTGCGCCGGAATTTCAGGAAAGCGTCCCCATAAAACGGTATAAACGTGAATTGTCTCGTTTGTTGATTATATACGAATGGTCCGCGCTGCAGCGTCGTCGACAGCGGAATGAATTAATGGGTGGTATTGGTATGGAGCGTAAGCCCAAACCGAATTCGAAATTAGGGAGCAATAATCGTAAAGCACCCCGCTGCGCGCTGGGAGCGTTGGGCAGCATTGGAGGAACGATCAACAAAGTCGAAGACACCAAGCTGGTTGGCTGCTGTATAAGACGACCATCTATAGTCTTCACTTCGAAGTTGCAAGTTCCCAACAAACCAGATATTAAATAACCAATCAGCTGGAAGCTGGCTTAACCTGAACCGGAAAACTATAGGTCAGGAAAGCAGAGGATCAAGTGAGTAATATTCACCCCGTCCATTCATTTTGTTACATATGGTTCTTGTTACTCCTCAAGGAAAACTAGTTTCCGATTAGTGCGAACGCAAATTGAAAAACGAAATTACATTTGGCGTCAACGGCGGAAAGCTATTTCCATAACCGTACTAATCGAAAACTACTTGATTGAGAATCGCGCTGTTTGCTGCGAGTCCATTCCGACTCCAATACACACGTTAATGTATCGAAACTGTAAATGGCATTAAAAAATTTCATACGACTGCATCAGGCTGCATTGTGCACCGTATATAGACGATTGAACTGGATGCCATTCAATTTGCATCCTGATGGATTTTCTGGTCCGCATATACAGCACACGGTTAATATGTCGTATGGCAATTCGCTGCAAGTGATAAGCATAATCTGCACTCGATTATATTCATGGGCGTTCGATTGATATCAGGCCTAGCAAATTGTTGCGCCCACCCGTCAACACTCGCAGTTATGAGCCGTCGTTATACGCAGAAAGTGCAATTATAATCCTCGAAGCAGGGATTAGAGCGTTATAGGGAATCGCGCAAAATGGCAAAAACGAGGGCCCAATGTTGTAGGGTATCTATAAAATAATTGCAAACATACGGACCGAATTTGATCACTCACTTATCTTGTTTCATTGCAGATTTACCCTAAAACTCGTCGCAAAATAATGTATGTGTATATTTCAAGTCAGCTTTCCGAAATTCAATAAATTATCTACAGAAAGTTTCCTTGAAGTTCATTCATATCCCGGTTGTGGTTTCGGTTCATGTTAACTGGCAAATGTTGAGGTGTGTATCCCTGGGCTGTTGCGGGCACGACACACCGTATGAGAAACTCTTCATCATAGGTCAAAGTTCCATCGAGCATGTTGGCCAAAGTAATTTCCACGTGTCCGCCAGATTGAAAACGAAATGTTAATTAATGTGAGCACTCGACTACGGCGAGCGTTATGTACGCGGTGGTGGTATGTAATAATTGCTTGTACATTTACATTCGCTGCTGGTGGCATGTTGAAAATAATCTGTGTGGGCGGCAGGATTTCTTGAGATGCAAATAAGACAAAATCTCGGCGTCGCCAGAGCGAGTGAAAAAATATCCAAGACCCGGAAATTGCTGCAGAATGCTCGGCAGAGCAAATAATGAGGACGACCATTTGAAAGCTATTCCACCACACGCTCTGTTTTTATATACTTTATGGAAATGATATAATCTATGATAACAGTTTGTATAAATTTAGTGGGAGCTCAGGGTCAAATGTCATATATTTTTGAATATAATTTGTTCATGTAGTAATTTAGTACCTATACTTCTAAGCAGACGAATCCCATGATATTTTTGTAGAAAAACTGGAAGTGAATGTCGCATGGGCACACAATTAATGCGAATGTTTGAGTCATGTGCCGACGACAAAACTCGGAATCTTCGAAAAGCAGCTTTTCATTATTCTAAGCCAGTCTTTTCGTATGACAGAGCTGGCATAATTATTACTATCTACTCTCGACTCGATGTAGCCGACGGCACCGTCTAGAAATATTAATTTCAGACTGCCGCTAGTCTCACGTGCATTGTCGCGAAGGCACGACGTGCTTCTAAAAGCCGGAAAAGCGTGCAGTGCCGGCGCTCGTGCCGCCCGAGAGTTAAGCTGAACCGTTGCACCCCCCGGAAAACGTAGAAAACGAAAACTGAATGGGCACATTATACACCTTAACGGCGCGCGAGATCGAAATTTAACTACTGAAAAGGAGTAAAAGTATAAGCTTGACAGGTTTTTCTTCATGCTCAACCGAGTGCAGATACCATTTTGTGAGTAGAATGCTCAATTAAGACGGCTGGGGACCCTTGTATTATTTTGATGCTGGCGTCGCGCACTCTAATACAATTTGTTTTGGGGCGTGCAGAGCTGTGTGCTGTAGATAAGACAATTTACGCAGATAATAGGAATAATATTATGCTTGAAGCGTTCGGCTTAAGTAAGCCGCAACATTGTTTGCGTCGCCGCAACACAAGCGAAATAATGTTGCATTTTTATTTCTCTTGCGGATCCTCAACCAGCAAATACTTGGGAGGGTTGGTGTTATTCTATATCGCGAACAAAATACCTAGAAAACAGGCTGTATGTGTATAGCTATACATAAACAGAGCCATGAAACCAAGAATGTGGAGAATACGTAATTATGATGTCATGTGGGAAATTGTATTTTCCAGCTTTTCTCGCTCTACTTTAACCCCGTGGAAGTGTGCAAGTGAAAAGCCAACAAAGGAACGCCGTCCTGGGGCAGCGTGCTTTCATTCGCGATGCACGGTCAACACCTCACTGCAGCTAGAATTATTATGGGAACCTGGAATTTTTTTTCAGCTAGATTGACCCAATTGAGAAATAAATGTGTTAGTAAATAGTAAAATCAAAACTTAAGTGGCCGTGTTTTAAGCAATTACCAATCATGTATGTTTCGATTCGAGGAACGAGTGAAGCGAAACTTCTTTACTTTTTGTACAAAAAAACGTTTTTTGTTTCTTCGCGCTCTACAGGCCAAACGACCGCACTGAGTTTGATGATATTTTCACAATTTCTTCGAAATATCTCAACGAAAATTCCCTACTACTTTCAACTCATTTCGTTAACAAATTTTTCAAAAAGTAACTCACGAAAAATTTAAGTTTTTTTTAAATCAAGATTTTCATTAAAGAACTATCAAACGATCTTCTAGTTAAACTAAACTTTCCAATGTGTTAACCCTAGTATGACGATAGAAGTAAATAGTTTAATTCTACGCAACACTCTACGTGCTGCTGTTTTTAGCGTTTTTTCAGTTTTTGTACGATTGATTTAAGGCTTAAAATTATCGAAGATCGTTCATTTCAGCATCATTCAAAGTACGCTCATCCACAACGGGTTTATAATCTCTAGTATTTGTATTTTGTGCAGCATGTAGGAAAGTCGTCCTAACAGTGAATAGAGGAGTGCTGAAAGCGTATAGCAAATGGAAACATGCTACCCGCATAAATCGACAACAATTGCATTCTCCATACGTCATTCCAGCTCCGCACGGATCCCACCATTCAGCATTTGTTTTTTTAACTGAAAGGTTTTGAATTTCAATCGGATTTCCTTTCCATATTTAATTTGGACCAGAAAATGTGAGCGGCGTGAAGTTTGAAAGCCTCGGGCATCGCGAATTGAAGGCATGATCTTCACCATACACATCGCACCTCTTTCAGATCCAACGGAGAAACCATCTTATTTCGTGTAAACATTTCTGAAAAAATAAAACGAGATAATATGAGCCCAGTAGAGGTGTTATGTAACTTGAAATGCGTAGCAAAACGAACCGACATTTTCTATGACTAAAACAATTTGGACGGCGTATCTCTTGTGAAAAATGCGTCCAGCCAAAAATATCCGGACATGGTTTGCGTGCGTTTCACAGCGGTGGCCGAAAAGGGCTCATTTCGCTGCGGGAATGGGGGGAAATTACCTAAAGCAGCATCTAAAAATTTTGTTTGAAATTCTGAAGCTAAATTAACATCGTTTTTCTTGCTAATTTATTATAACTGCGAAAGCTTGATTAATAGGCTTGATTCCAATCAGCCAGTGACCCCGCACGAGCATGTGGAGAAGAAATTTGCGAACGAAATCCTAGCGAAAATCATTGCCGTAATGTAAATGGGCGGGAGTAAAAAATGCACACGAGCTTGCAAAAAGTTATTAAGCCGTGCTAATCCTCTCTTCCTGAACATTTGAACGCTATGGTTTTAGATTTAAATTCCATGCGTGGAAAGTGGGAGCAAATGGGGCTTTTTATGGCACCAGGTAGAGGCGCCGAGTCAGGAGCAGGCAGCTTGTGCGATATGAGAGAAATATTCAATGAGAGTATTAACGACATGTTTGACGTCACTGCGAATTATTTAACGTGAAATTACACATTTCTTAATCAGTTGTGAATCTAAATAGTGGAGGTGCCAGGTTTTAAGCGTACGCTTTTAACTCACTTACGCTATGGTTAGAAGGAATTAAAAAATGAAATAACTTGGGGCAAAATCGTCTCACTTATTCTAATTCCATGTCTAAATTGGATGGAAGCAGAGTTTAAGGCTCATGTCTCCAAAACTATTTCCCAAATTATCAATAATTTTGCTTTAATCTTGACTTTTTGGAAACCCAGTTAAAATTTTGCGCAAATTAAAGCATCTACTCGAATCGAAGTTCTTGAACCAGCTTTAAGCATAAACTCACAATCCAGTCGGAGAATTTGTTAAGCCTTCTCGTCACTTAGTAAATATATAGATGCCTTTTCAGTTCTCCAGCTGAAATAATTACGAAATGTTCAGAAATACTTTATACAATCAAATTACCGTAGAACTGAGTAGGTATTACATTAGAGAATAACGGAACACAGCCATTGAAGAGGAAACATTATAACGAGCCGAGGGTATAGCTTTATTCGGCAAGCAAATTTGGTGACTTTATTGGTTTATTAACTTCGTGATGGTCTCAATGGGTGAAAAACTCGTCTAGCTCGCGGATAAATCAGCCAGTCTCTTTGACAAAGTCACGCAAAGTCAACTGTGTACGCTTTAAGCTTTATGCTATGCTTTAGGCTTCACCGTACGTGTGTAAGGCTAGCAACATTCAAGCTGGTACCCGGTTAGAAGACATTTTGGACGCACGGCTGCACGATTTATCGCAACGGAAAATTAGCTCATTTAAGAAAATCTCCCGGGAAATTGGCAAGTAAAAATAATTATGCCTACGGATATGTACAAATTGAATAGGCGTGCTGGTACCTGATCGTATTTTCGTTCTAAACAATTGGCAAGTCCTACGCTGAAAGGTGTCAAGGGTGATTAGGAATTAGTTAATTATCTGACAATAAGTTCGCACCTGGTAGAGGAACCGTCTGTAAAAACAGCCTCGCGCTCTGCTTTACGAGCCTAGGCGCCGGGATTATAATATCGCGTCTTGTTCGCTGGCTGCGGCAGCTACTGCAAGTGCGATAAATGGAAATTGTGATTACAGCGTGCTAGCTTGGTGCGATGGAACAATGTCGAGGGACGATCGGTTCAATTTGCTCGCATAATGCGCGAGCTGAGATTACGATGCCGTCGCCTCAGGGCAATAAAGACATAAGACCGGTGTCAATTGATATCTACACTGGACCAAGCAAATTAATTTGCTATCTTGAGGATACAGCAGCCGTTGGTCCAATGCACATAATGCTCGGCCTTTGATTGATACCAGAAACTATTATTGTTCATTAACTGGGGGGTGATACGCCGAATGGACGTTAAGTTATGATAAATGAGCTGGAATTTGAGTTTCTTCATCGCGGTAAAGAAGGAGATGAATCAAGGTTTATTGCAGCCAGGATGATTGGCTTTGTCAATCTGAATAACTAGGGTTTCGCGAACGCTTATTTTATTCGCGTTGTGGATGAGCGTCATTTCTTCGATGCAGATTTAAAATTATTCACTACCGAATAAATAAAAATGGCGATAATTTATTTGAGAGAAAAATATGAATTCGATTTGCTATATTCATCCGACCCACGTTCATCGAAATTATACGCTGTATTCCTACCAGGCACCAATTGGTCGACATAGTATGCTGATAGTTAATTAATCGACCTCACATCCATCAGTTCATCATCGACAGTCAGTTATCACTCATTTGTGTTCCGACAAAAAAATCCACAATACCCAATTACCTCTTTGGTAGGATACTATCCCGCCTGTCAAGTCTGTCCCTTGTCCTACATCCTAGCCTGCGATTCGATTGCTCCTGACCACATACATAGGTATACTGTTCAGCAAAGCAAATGACGGGTGAAAGATGGGTGGATATCCTTTCTTTATTCCGCCTTGATTCCTCAACTTCTTCTGTTATTTTTGATGGTACAAACGGAAGGTTTAGCAGTAGGTGTAAGTGATCGCAATTTTAAGTTGCATCACTATAATTGCATGTATGATCTTTTACTGGCAAATATAATTCTTTCTAATAACTTCAGCGTATACTCATTCTTGCGAAATCAGATAAGGAACTTTTCCAACTTATAGCACCGAAAGGAAGGAAAACAAGTCAGATAGTTTTTCAATCTTTGCAGGTGAAGCTAGGGACTGTTATTTTTCCACCACGACGCCATCGGGCAGCAATATGAGATCCGAGAAGAATTACTTCTTTGTTAGATTGTTCAATTGATCTAGGACGAAAACGCTGTCTTGAGAAAACACAAAAGTTTAATTAATTTCCATTTATAAATCATCTTTTAATAAAGCCGTTAGACACAAAAGTATTCCTCGATTGTCACAGCTTCAACAAAAAGAACATTGCTATTCGGGAAATCTGGCAATGCTGAATCTAAAATTGGCACCCTTAGCAGTCACCAGATATCTATTGTCGTTTGGTTTATTCATCAAAATTCAAAAAAAGGGTCTAGGCTTATACTGACAGCGAAATACTCCGGGCTGGCTCGTCGTGTAAGCCTGGACGGAACGCCGCACGAGAGCTATACGAATCTGGATTACCAAATGTGAAAGCATCCACACATAATATACTCACTCTCACCAGCCTCCAGCATCAACAAGGAATAGACGAAGCGAAGCTGCGTAGGCGTAAGAGGAATTCTGAGCACAGATACGTGAGTTTTTTAGTTTAATAAATATAATAATATACGAAAACAAAGATATTGAACATGTAAATTCGGTAGTCAGACTCCGTGGAGATGTGAAAACTTAGCGTAACGTTGGAGTACGCCGTCCATGGTCCATGGGAATATTGAAATTTCACCGACGCGCTTAAGTCACGTATCAAAGTTTCGCGAGATTTATATTATAGATCGGAGATATTTGGCGGAATTTCATCTGAGCATATCCCGAGGGGTTCACTTGAGAGAGAGAGAGAAAGGGGATGGGAGAGGGTGGGACAGATAGAGATTTCCTCTTTCATATGAATCGCATCGTCCAGTTGATCGTTGTAAGCATCAACGCGCCGGCTCCATTGCAGCATCTTTGATAGGTTGTGTACAATACAATCAGAGTTGTTTTGCTCCTGTTTGTTTTTTATGACTTTAATAAAGCTCGATTGCGAAGTAATTAAGACTGTCGAAAGCGGGTAATGGAATATAACTAAGATACCCGGTTTGGTACATTATTAAAAGTGTGGAAGAAAATGAATCTGAGTGATGTATGATTTAAGAGTAATAGATGTTTAGGGGTAACTACTAACTACATTTTGCGGCAAAAATTTATTCTTTCAGATACTCTTCGGAACAGGATATTTTTTCAAGTGGGGTTATTGCACTTTTTTTGTTGGAGTGACAATCAATGATAACAGAAAAGGATGACTGGTCGATTATTTAGCAATCAGCATACTCTGTGAGCCAATTGATTCCTGGTCGGCGAACTGATCAAATTCCCGTTGATTATTAAAGAAAAAATGAAGGCACCGAGACATCAATTTACTTCAAACACTGAGGATGTTTAATTGAAAACAGTTTGCAATGAAAAGTAAAAGTAAGGACCAAGGCTGCGCGAACGCATTGCCGAATATGCCAATTGCTGCTGGAAAATTTGAGATTCCACGGGTGAAACAAAGATTTAAAAAGTAATATCCTATTTCACACACTGTTATTTAAAACACTGTGGTTTATGTGATTATTCTCAAACAACCGGATGGGAATTACTGCGGGAGACCAATGGAATATTGGCCCAAATTTACGGCAGGGCTCCGAAATTCAGCGTGTCCGTGTCCACAATAACAACAACCACCAAACAAATACGGAAGACGGAAGACGAAATTTAGAAAGATACCCAATCATCTTTCACTCGCCATGTGCTTTTCTTCCCAGTATGTCCATGGTCAGGGGCAATCGAATCGCAGGGTAGGGTGGGACGGATACCCACTTGGAGTTTGAAGTCGATCCAAACAGTAAGCAACGCAAAGGGGATGTTTTGGACTGAACGTTAATTAGTGATAGAATAGAATCTGTCGATTAATTAACAATCAGCATACTCTGTCGGCCAATGGTACCTGGATCGGTAAAATGCGTTTAGGTCTTATCACTTATCAGCTCACCATAGCCTTTTCATAAAGCAGCAGCAGCAGCAGCAGCAGCAGCAGCATCACAACCTGTTCTTCTAAAGAGCATTTTCCGTCCGATAGACCGTGTATTGACGGTTTCTATTGCAAGTTTACTCTCTTTTCTGTTACTATGATTTCGAAAACGCGTTTAGGATGGGCGTTAATTTCATTATGCCATAATTTATAGAATTTATTGAATAAATAATAAAATTTATAGAATAAAAAATACATTAGAGCATAAAATATATCAAAAAGTCTAACAATTTTATCTGACCGTCTCCCTTCTGAAGCATAATAGCAGTGGCTAATCTTTCACCCACCCACGCTATGGCTACTAATTTTTCCACCAGGATATAAAAACACGAAGTGATGTGGGACTTGAAAGCTTAAGCTCTAAGCCGAGGATTAAATAAAGTTTGGTAAGTAAGTTATAGCAAAATAATTGCGAAGTAACTTATATCCTTATATCATAGCTAACCTTCTATTCGCGCGCTCCACGGGATTAAACTGATCCAAGGAAAACTTAGTCGCAACTTCAAAACAATGTAACTAAACGTAGTGAAACCGGGATGACTTTCAGGACGAATCAGGATAGAAGTCAATCCGTGAATGGCATCGCACTCGGCTTCGACCAAGGCAAAATCACGTTTAGCGGCCTGATAGCTGTGTAATAAATAAATGGATAAAAGTACAGCGTACAGTACATACTTTCTGACGGCCCTGAACGAATGCGACCGAAATTCATTTAAAAATTATGACTGACTGCAATACATGGATAAAATTACAAAGAATGAAACTTGGTACATTGCAAAATGCAGAGGCAGTTCAAGCTTCAAAACTCTTGCTAACTGCATTCTAAACAGATATGGACAGCGGTTCCAAAAAGCGTTCAGACTCGACCGAGTTTCCAACCTAGCCGTGGAAGCCCTCGGTGTGAAGCATTAGTATCCGTCGTCAGGACTCAGTAGTGACAAAAATCATTGTCAGAAGTGGGATTCGAACCCACGCCCTCCGAGGAGGACTGCGACCTGAACGCAGCGCCTTGGACCGCTCGGCCATCCTGACCATATTAATGAGAATTAAAGTACTCCAACATACAGCGCTAGTTTAAAATTGGAGTATAAAAAAATATATATTGTGTTTCATGATATGAATCATGTAACCGTCTTGTTATCTCTTCAATGCGATAAGCTACCGGTTTAATCACATATTGACAAGTTCGAGTTCACAAGTTTAGTTGTACCTATTCTAAAAATCTCTCTCTTCTTGCGATTTTTGCACAAATTCCACAGTCATTCATCCCCAATCTGACACCTTGGAGCTCATCGAGAACGGAAATAGCAATTATCTGAGTAGCAATCTTTACCTGCAGGTAGCCATGCGTCATGCGAATATGAAGGTTTCCTAATTATTCTATGCCTGTTCTATTCTATTATTCTTTAACTTTGGACCCCGAGTCTTCAACCGAAGTTCTTCATATACCGAAGAAGATACTCATTTTCAAAACGAAGCACAAGCTTCAAGTAGGATAAATATGTTTAGTTTGGGGTTACTATTTGATTGATAGAGCTAATAAATTTATTTTCAAAGTATGTAAATGCACATCAATCACAAGGAAAATAAGCTAACTGAAAATGATCTCTTAAATCCATCCACGCCACACAAAACATCATTCTCTTTGCCTTGCTCGCGTTTTTTCCTTAACTGGGAGGTAGTTATTTTCTAACCAACCGCCGGCCACTGCCGAATGCGAACGTGATTCGAGCAAATACACTTACGAACTAAGAAGAGGTCCTGCAGAGCCTGTGCCGCCTGACAAAGAAGCGACCACGCTTCCGGCTCGGTCAGGCCCGACGCTCGTAGCTCGAGCACTTCCGCTACTGTCACCGACGCCGGCGTCGGCGTCGGCGTCGGCGTCGCGCCGCTCTCCACCATCCTCCTGGAATCACAAGCAGAACGCGCGTCGCGTCTTCATTGCAGCTCGTTGCGGTGCATCGGTTGTTAAGTGTAGCCGCCAAGGGCCAACACATATGATGAAAAGATTAACATTGATTACTTGTTGCGAACTTAGCGATGCAGGCAGGTGTATGGGAATAAAATTGGTTGCAATCTTCGTATCAGCTCGCCCGAATTTAGAAACAAATTCTGGAATAAACCTAATCGAAACTTTTACCATCGTTAGTAAAAACACAAATCTCGGGTATACATAGAGTGATAATTTCAATTTTGGCATGAACATATATTTTTTGGGGAAAATTCTGTAAAGGCATCCTTCCTTTGCTAACCTAGAATTCTATGTTCATTCAAGGCCTCCATTCAAGGCTTTACTGACTGTATAATTTTCAATAGGACCCCATTTGTTCCACCTCGTATTCATTGGATGGCACCGGACAAAGACGAGATCACAAGAAATCATCAAATGCTTGGCTAAGACAATTTAATTGCATCACATGTGATTGGATCTCTTGTCACAGAATTAATAGCAGTATCTTCGCTTCACTCGTGAGGCTGAGAAAATGGATAAACTGACCTACAGTAACCTCCGGCGGATATTGACGTGTAATTTCACAAAATCAACCACCTTCATATTAAATTGCGACCCCATCAAAGTTTCATGAGACAGCGAGTAATCTTGCATTCTGGGATTTCGGTTCTCACTTCCGACGAGATTGCCACTGAAAGGTCGTAATGTGATTTTGGTAAGTTGATGTCAGTATGATGAGGTGGATACGGGGTGGGATGGCAAAGGGGCGCCCACGTATGTAACGTCTCATCAAGAAAGTGTGATCCTTTGAGGAGGTCCATAACTACTCTGATAACTCATAGGTAGAAGCAGAATAGTAGAGACGGTGTATACATATTTAAGTTGAACCGCTTTTGATATTAAGCTTTTAAAAAGCGCGGTGATGATTTGTAACCCCAAACGAGTATTTCTGTGGGTGTCCGGGGGGTGTCACTCAGGCTCTGCCAACAGAGGTATCACTTACATGACGTATGCGCGTATATGTGTGTGTGCCTTGATACCGCTGGTATGCTGCGCCTCTGAAGCCAAGATTAATGGAGTGCGTTCATGTAGACGCATTTTTGATTGTGTTCGTTTCGACAAGAAGCTATTTGTTTTTCCACCAAAGCTTGCGCAAGACAAATAGTTATCCCGACGAATTTCGGTGTTGGTTATATGAACCAGTATAAATGCAATATATTTTGGGAATAGGAACGAAGTACAGTTCATTCATGGGATAATAGTCTGGTTATTATGGAAGGATGGTAATCCTAATCGTGTTATGTTCTGCTCTTGAATCTATCAGCCCCTAACCCATCTTGTTTCAGATTAAAGGTGGTGCATGGGAATCTAGATTCTAGTACAACAATTCCTTTCAGCTCGGCTGAACTTGGATTCACGTGCGAAGCGTTTCCAGCACTGGAATGGCAATAAATTAATTCATAGAGAGCTTTTGGCATAACATGACGTTTAGAGAGGTGTGGGTGCTTTCAATTGACTCGGGAAATGCATAGCGATAGCAGATGTAAGGGATCACCGACTAAACGTAAGACACCAACGTTAAAAACGTCGAGTTTACGCTCGAAGAGCATGAAAACGCATCACTTTAAAATGATTACACGCTTTTCCTACGATAATCGAGAGTCGACTGGAGAAGGATTGAGCCATTCTGAGAGCGAGCAAGGTACCATATGGAACCATCTGATCGCCCACAAAAGACTGACTCCTTCATTCAGCACATCGCTGAATAACCGACAACGACCAAGATGGTGAAAACGTCGCGAACATCAAGTCAAATATACTATTCAACGAGGCGGCAATATCAGGGAACCAATATCATCCCTTCCGCCGAGGGTAGGGGTCGTGTAAGCCAGTACTACACGTTCTAGGAACTAGTTTGGCGTCGTATATAGGGGTGCATTCACTTTTATGTATCAGGTAAAGAGACTACCGAATATGATGACACCATCTTCAGTGATCAAAGTTGTTACTGACTTCATTTCCCAATGGATATAATATTATTTTTTTTATTGTGTAAAAGGAGGGCGTAAAGCTAGGAAAACTGGCATCCAGCGGAGATATTTCATTTCGAATGAAATCTTGTTCCTGAAGTATATTGCTTTAAGAAGCGAGGCAACCGGAGCACAAAGATTTTTTTGGATCGGACCTATCTCTTAGGTATAGAAATGATATGAAATCGAGTTATGTGAATTGGGTGAAGTATGCTGAACGAATAGCAGCTCGTAGTTATTATGTCCAGTCGGTAAAAGCAAGTAAAAGCTCGTATCTCAAATTTTCATCCCTGGCCCCTTGAGAGCTATAGTAAGTTCCTGGCTTACTCTCACACTGGGTCGCGGCTGAAGGGTGTTTTGAGCCCCGCATTATACAGCCCCGTATGTTATAACCCTAACACACGCACTACACCGCGCTCAAATCGCGCCCGCCGATGAAACTAATCATAAACAAACGGGAAAAGCAACGAAAAAAGGTGAAAAACCCACAAGCGAAAAAATGCAATAAACAAAAACCATCAAAACTTTCGACCTCTCATCGCAATCCCCGCGAAACATACACACCGTGAAAGAGCTTAATTAGGCCGACATGTAAGAAATGTCTATAACACAACGACAACGCATGTTCAGCTTTGTCTTTCAAACTTTACTCTAATTATAACAATGTGCATGCAAAATAATTTGGCGGGCGCGCGCGCGATTTATACAGTGTCATTAATCACCCGTGATTACTTTTCATCTAAAACAGCAAAATTTCTCACCGCAACACGAGTAATAAGTGAAGCACGGGCAAAAGCGCGATACTGGCACATGCTATTCATTACCCGTCTAGCATCGCTGCGATGCATTCAAGTTTCCTCCGCTTCATTAGTACTTTATACGCAAGCCCGCATGTTTCCTTGTACTATCTAAACTTACATTAAAACATTCATCAGATTCGCAACACCACGCGCCGTCCGAGCAGTCTGCCAGGGCTTGACCAGAGTCCGGGAGTTGCAAACAAATGGGATGACCACAAACTCCCAAATTCGCCCGGCTCAGGATTCACTCTGACGGCGACTCACGCTCGTGTTCGACAATAATGCGACCAGATAAGCTTGCTCAAGCGGTTTTAGAAAATGGTTACATTGTATTGCAAAAAAAGAGCTAGCATATAACGATCTCATCTCTGGCTTGGATATATAGAGATTAGTTGCAGAAGCAGAGCTGGAATCATATTTCCTGACATCGCGGTAAAAATGCGGATATCATAAAACGTGGTGGTGCTTGGTCGCTTATTTTTTACGTGTTTCATGGTACGGAATTAAAATGTTATTTTCTGTTTTATTACGAGGAATATACGCGAAGTGAGACACTCAAATGTCAAAACGAGCGGCAGTAACTTGTGTGCAGCGGCCAAGATAAGGAGCGCACGATGTCGACGGCGTGGAGTGGCTCGCATTTGATACTGATTGAAAGATCGTAGAAGAAAAATCAAAGTTATACTAAGTGTGAGGTATACCGAGAAGCTATATGGCGTTGGCAAAGTAAAGAAAGCAGACATGAAAATATCACATGGGTCTAGATGTGAGTTTAGGTTAAGGAAAGAAAGATGGCGCTGGAATTCGCATAAATCCCACCGCTGACGCCAGTTGTGCGCTTGTAAATGGTTTATAATTTATGTCCGCATAGATGTGATCAGCTAGTTCTCCTTTCTCCTTTCTCCAAACGCAAGAGGCGAGGTTTACGAAACTAAAACTACCATAAACACATCAAAAAAAAATACTCGATCCCCTCCGCAATCTAACCCAAATTCTATCTCCAACCACGAAATTTCCGCCCAATTTCGTTATAGTGTTGCTTGTATTTCGGTAATTACCGGTATACTAGGCTGTGCCTAATGACTTTCCGCTTGGCACACCCATGTTCGATTAATAATTCGATTAATAATTTCGAATTATTTGCGCCAAAACGGCCATTAGTAATAATTACACCCCATCAGCCAAATATAAATACATTGAAACACGCAGATAAAGCATTGGTAAAAAAGTTTTGAAGGAACATTGTAAGAATTTTCTGTTGACAACAAAACACATAATATTGAAGTAGGTAATATAATATCAATATGCAAGTATAGTACGTATATAAGACGTGGGTGTGGATACCTATGAATATAAGATGTGGATATAGATCGCTTCCTGAACATAGATACAACAGCCAAATGGAGTATGGAAATTTTATCGTCGTTTTAAATGGCGCATTTTACTAGTTAGATGGAGCCAGTGGGAAAATTCGATTTTGTATTTTTAAACTAAGTTATCTGATTGTAATTATTATTTTTTGCTTGCATTACATTTACAACTGATACTTTATTGATTTACACTCTCTTAATGACTCCCACTATAATTTTTTGGTAGTTTAAATAAATATTCTCTAATCAAATATCTATTAAAATCTATTGTAATTACATGCAATTTTCTGATTTAACGCTTCGTTAATTTCTATCATACCGGATGAGATTACATTATATGGCGTTTTAAAAGCGATCTCGTCATAGCTTTCCACCAGACTTTTTTTCTACATAAAACGAAGGGCGAATTTCGCACCCTGAGCGTTTACAAACAAATTAAATAGCTGGCGTTAGCCTAGCAAATATTCCGCACTTGCCATTAGTGAACAAGCGCAGCGTTCACCCAGCACACCTGTTCCACTAGATTTGCCAAGCTTACGGTCTGTGTGATTGGAAGGCAGGTACGCCTCCCACTAGCCACCTGGCAGTACATTATACCATATTATACCCAGTATACCTACCTTGCCAGTTTAAAAGCATTCGCAATTTATTCTTCACTTAAGTAAGAAAGATTCCCAGACCACAAAAGAGAAATATTAGTCTAGCCCGTGAGAGAGATTGGTTATTACAATTTAAATGCGTTGGTGGAGGTGCCGAGTTAGTTAAAAACTTGTTTGTTGGTTCGTCCTTAGACTACACACATTCCGGAATAAAAACAGCTGTAAAATTCGTTTATTCGCATCGAAATATCGGAAAAAAACATTTATCATTCAAAAATTTCTAGTACACTTTTTCAGTATCCAAAAAACCAGCAAGCTTAAAATGTCAGCTTAAATTTGACAGAAAAAGCCACGCAAAAAAAAGCGCGACGCCGATGTCGAACCCCCGAATGTTTCCCACCGCGAACATGCGTTAGCCAAATCCAGCCCCATTTGCGCGAAAGCACACTCCGAAACAGCACGCTTTTTCTCCGCCGGAGCCGGAGCCGCTGCGACGTCCATCTGCAGCTGGATGTGAGCTGGAGCGTTGCATGCAAGCATGAAGCAGCACACGGCGATCGCAGCTATAAGCTCGGTGCGTCATCGTATATGGAAAGGCTCGCGACGTCGGCCACTTGCCAGTCGACGCCATGAAAAACGAATTTCATGAGAGAAATGATAATAAAAGTGCACGTGAAATAGCGCACGTAAGTATTATACAATGGTTTAGGACTCTCACAACAGCCGTGTTGAGAGGCTTCAGACCAGAAGATCACTATTTTATTGTCTTCGTTCACTGTTCATAAATAAACAAATGTGCGAAGAGTGATACAAATAATAATGATGACAACATCATTCAAAAACCTGATGTCCATTCCTCCTCAGAGATTAGAGACAAACAAGCGACAATATAGGCATAATATAATTCCATTCGCACTGTCACAATAGATTTTGACAGCGTTCTGTCCTCATTATGCCCAGTTGTTAATTAATTTCTGTCGACTGCATTCACGGCAATAAATAGCGAACGAAACGGAAAACCGTGGTCGACGATGCCGGGAAATCGTGACTGGTTTCCATGAGGGAAACTCAGCAGCGCTAATCTAAGTTTCAGAGTTGGACTAGTATAATATTCTAACGGCCAACCATAACAGGCAAGCCTATCCGTGCAGCGTGTGAAGGCGAAACTTCGGGAAACTTCGCGAAACTTCGCCAATAGTTGGCTGCAACTTCGACTTCACTATTCACGATCCACAATCCTCGTGATGATGAAGCGTTTTTCACCGCCGAGTTTCGCTATCCAGGATAGATTATGATAGGAAAATGAGAGCAAATTGCCAAAACTAAAGAGCTGTTTTTGAAACGTGCGATCTTGCCCGGTACGGCGGTACCCCGACCCCGTGACGTACGGTCCATTAACGCCGTTTTCTGCCAAGACGCTAGTAGGCCTCGGGCTACAGTTTAAACAGTTATGTAAATTAAGTATATGATATAAATGAGTTAAGAGTTCTTATCGAGAAACTCGCGCATGCGACGGAAGGTGAAAAACGGTGAGATTGCGTCAACCCTTAATTAACAGCGCCAGGTGAAAATGCGGTTGCGATGATAGTCAGGGATTGTGGTAATTAAAAAAAGGTGAAAATGAAACCCTGTATTATCGTTCGTTCGTGTTGAATTGTATTCTATTATTTCTAGGTATCGCTGCAATTACCTACTGTTCAATTTGACCTTGATAACTTTCCGTTATCTTTTCTCGGATAATTTCTTTTTTCCGTGTCCAACCAACTCACTACGTACAATATTGAAATCTATCAAATAATCGAAAAACTTGATTACATAAATCCATTGTTAATTGCAAAATGTCTGTTAAAATCTTAATTAGCGTCAGAAACAGTCCGAAATGCTCTTGCCTGTCATATTTAAAAGCTATCAAATCCACGAACGCGGAGCTCTCGTGTCCTAGCTTCCAGTTTCCAGTTTCCAGTTTTCGCGAGCTCAAGCAGAAAATTGGCGTGCACTTCCACTGTTATCATTTCACCATAGATTTTACTTAGCACTCCATTGGCGAAGCAGCAAGCAGTGCAAATTATCCCTAGCGAATATTGTGTCACATAATAGCCATAATCGCCTATAAGACAATGTTAACTTCAAATTATATATGCCATTTCAATTTTCTTTAATCCGGACGTTGCCTTTAATATGAAAACTCTAATTACGGAAGAAGAGTTTCTTGACGCAATTAACTAGAGTGCTTCCGCGCGCCAATTAAACAGAAACTAATTTCAGTTCGTTTCAAAAATCCTTGTTATATTGTGAAAGTTATTTCATTCTTTACATAATTATTTAAGCATAAAGCAAACTCTTTCATATTTATAATATAGAGGAGGGTACGCGAGTACTTTTCTTTCTGGTTGAGGGTGGTATACACGTGAGTTCTCTGAAGGGAAAGTATTGTGAAAACAAACTGCATTCGTCCACCATTGAAGCATAAGCAGCTCGTTGTTATTTAATTAACCCGTACGCTGGTAGAACAGTATGAGTATTTACCAGACGAAGCAACTTACGTTTGTCATGCTTGTTAAGAAAGCGACAGAAATAATAAATGAAGCAAAGCCAAGAAAATTCTCGTACAAATGCTTAAAACGTTGCTCCTCTATAGCAATTTAAAATGTAATATTACAATTTTTCACATTGACAACCTAATAAAAATCTAGGACAGTTAGTACGAAACAAGGGAAAAATCACTCTGCCGTAAAACTTGGTAAAACTATAAAATGTATGAGCAAGTACAGCGGAAGTCCTTGTACGCTTCAAACTGAGCGCTGTTGGAAATGAATAGTGAACACAAGCTTGCTGCAGAAGCAGAAGCAGGAGCAGGAGCAGAAGCTGAAGCAGATGGTATACGGAAGAATTAGGAATAATTTAATCGGAACAGTTCTGGCTCCTGAGCGTTCTACTTCTTCAAATCAGAAAAACAGGGTGGTTTGCAGCCAGATAAACCAATAGAAAAGTAACACAAGGAAATGCAAACGATTTGCAAAGAAAACCATTTCCTCGAAAGAATGCCACACGGGTTTTATCAAGCGTGAAATCCTGAGTGAACTGCGTATATCGAAAGAACCTAATTTTTAATCGCGGAGCCAAAAATGAAATATTCTAAACACCGCACCTTAATTTAATTCAAACTTGTATAGTACCATTCATTTGCGAAGGAATAAGTAAATACATATTTTGACTAGACAAATATTTAACGAAAACCGCATTTTAAGCAAAGGGTAGTAATCGATTCATTTCCTTGCGTTCGCCAAGCGTCCTAACCCGACCGCCCTTATACCGGAAGCCCAGTGTTGAGTATCGGTTAGTGAGAATGAGCCAGCGATTTGGATTCCTCCGCGAAAACTTAGCGAAGGACGATATGCGAAAGAGGATGACGTCAGAGGAATGCATTTCCCAAGTGGACTTCCAAGAATTCCCGAAAAGCTCTCACATCAAAGCGAGTATTCCACCCGCATAGCTTTCGCTATAAATTCTATGAAGGTTTAGCTCATAGCTTTTGTAAATTGTATGTAGTATGGTTTAGGCGCTATAATATTTCCACTCTCGTGAACGACACCATTTAAATGAATGTATAGCTAAAGCGAGGCTGTAGTAAAATCTAAATCATATCACAAGCAGCTAAGCGCAGATGCTTTACCAAAGGATCATGCGGCGTCTCGACAGAATACCAGTGTAGATGCCAACAGAACAGTAGTAAGGGAACTTTTTTCACATGTTTTAAGGGAAATTATCTCTCCAGAAAATAGCTAATAAACTAGACTCCCGAACAAAACAAAATAAAGAAATAAAAATAATCCAAATTCTCTCAAGGACGTTTCAATCCAAAATAAGTTCTAGCTATGATCCTGGAAAGGCACCAGAACGCAAGGCATTTAATTTTGCATTCCTGTTTCTCGATGGTTATCATTTTAAGTTTATTTCCTCAGTGCTCAAAAAGACTGAACGGTAGAAATTTCGTAAGCGCTATGAAGTTATGAACACAAGAATTCCCAAGGGAAAAATTACTATTTAGGAAAAACACATAGTAAATTCAGCTTTTCACGACACTGCACTGCACTCATTAACAAGAACACTAAAAAAAACAGATCTTCAGACAAGACCAAAATACCTTAAAATCAGTGAATTGTCGTAAATGTTATGAAGTCTGATTTCCAGTGTGCTCCTTAAAATTAGGCCGTATCAGTCATAAGTCCAGAAAAATAGAAGATTTAGTTAGCCAAAAGTAAAGTTACAAGACTTTTCTGTCCGATAAGAAAACAGTCTGAAACCTAGACGTCAGAGCCGTCTAAAATTCGGTGGCCAACAAGACCAGCAACGCTCTGAAAATCAGACTCAGTACATTTTTTCCCCAGTTAACTCTGGACTACACACAGCATGGCCGGCTACTTATACGTACTATCGCGAGAACACTTCCCCGAGAGCCGACGAAGACCTGGCGCCGTTCCTGCGCTAGACATCATCAACAGGTGCGACGCCTCGCTCCTTCTTGTTCGGGATTTTGGTCACGTAGTTGACAAGGTCCCTTTCGACGCTGAGACGACCCGTGCGCCGCGGCGACGGCATGTAGTACACCACACACGACACGCCGATGAGGAACAGGAAGAATACGAACACGATGTCGAACATGAGCAGCGAGTTGAATGTCATAAACTGCATTTCCTGTCAAACGCGGTGGACCTCGTGTCCGCAGCACAGTTTCAAGGTAGATGGCCGCTCAAGAGAGTCTCGATTCTGAATTGGAGAGATTAATTCGATGGTTTATCAGTTTTGCTTTATATCCCCATACTAATAGTAGTAATATTGTGCTTTAGCGAGTTGATCGAAGTTCTGTTATTGGGTGAGCTCGGACTATGATGAAGTCTTGCTATCGGATTTTTGGAATAGTTGTGTTTGGACAATTTGGAAGTTAATTAAACCTGCTCGATCCGGGTGCTGCGGTTGAGTGGAGAGAATCTTTGGTGCGATGAAACGGTTGCTTACTAAGGTGACGAGCATCGATTGAGTGCGAGGTGTAAAAATGTTGACGGTGAAAGGTTGATGGCTTCACGAGTTTGCGAGGCGTAATCAATGAAACCGTATGAGCGCACGGTGGACCGAGGACGTGGAGGTTAGGAAAAAATATTGGTGTTACTTTTCGTTTTATCGCACCCTCACGGGAAAGTAGAACGTTTAATGGCCACGTGGGTTTGGCCTCGCCGGCAGTGAAACATTTACCTTCTTACAATCAATAACTTGATTCACTGAAAAAAAATAAAAATCTTCGGTCACAACAGAACTGTTCACTTCAATTTAGATTCATCATGTGATTTGGAACGCCGGTGTTCGGAAAATAAAGCGGACGCAAACACAGAGAAACGCTGATGGAAAGTATGAGCGTCGATTAAAAACCTATTGTGTACCGGTGCATCGACCAGCGAGCAGGCTTACGCACAAGCTATAGGTATCCGATAAGAAAGGGGTGTACACATGTATTCACTCCCCTGGGACGCATCGTTCTCGTCCATTTCCATCCCCCGCGGACAGGATATACTATATAGCAGAGCAACAGGAAAAAATACGCCACCCCCTCAACGACACTCAACCACCTCCCTGCCGATAGTAATCCCAAAACAAGAAAAACTTCCCGAAATTATCCTCTGTTTCAACCGCAACGCTGATGAGGCCACCTGTAGCTTTCAGAAAAAAAAATCAACTCGACCCCTAAAAAAAAAACGCTCCGGAGTACTAAAAACTTTTTGAAAAAGCTTCTTTACCACCATCACTTACGAACGATCTAGCACAAAAACCGCGAACTCTACTCATAGGCACTGGATATCAAACAAAACGGGCAACGCGCGCGAAAATCCCCGACGCCTCGTGTGCGAAACAACGTCGGCGTCGGCGTCGGCGTCGTCGGCGTCGTCAGCGGGACGTGTGACTGAAGCAGGCGTCGCGACGATCCGCCCTCGACGCTCACTACACGCGGTTTGTGTCATCAGATGCGCGATGGAAAACGTGGACCCCTAAAGAGCTAAGAGGAACAAGAATCGATTTGTATTTTCGTGGGTAGGGGGAGGTGCCCGGCGTAGTTAAGGACATGCGCGCCTGCAGATATCAAATGAATATAAGGACTAGACGTGTGCTATGTATATATCTATATGTATATCAAATGAAGAATAATACGCAATCAAAATGTGGGTGGGTGGTAACGTATATTACACCCTCTCTCTCTCAGTCTCGCGTCTGGAGATGCGTGCAATCTATTGTGGAACTTTCTTTGGGCTTCCTGTGCTACGACTTGCGCTGTGTATGGATTCCGCGCCGGCACAATGTCTAGGCAATGGCACGTGACGACTAACAGTCGTTATACATATATATATCACCTACCCCTACAGGTCCTAATCGGCCAGTCGACTGTGAGAGGCGCATTGTCATTGTATTGTATTCAATTGGATATTATGTCGATGTATGTAGACTTTAGCGTAGGCATAAAATTGTTTTGAAATGATTTAACACTACGGCTACATGTAGATTTCACTTTCTTGGAATGGGGATGAATAAATAAATATGCATATCATGTTATTAAAATATTGATTTTTTTTAATTTGCACGCCAAATTGACAAGCGGCAAAGATAATTAAACCATTTTATGAAGGGAAAATTATTTGCATAACTATTATCGCAAAAATTCCTAATATTTTACATTTTTTTTTTTATTGTCAACAAATACAGATCGCAAATAGTGGTTGATTTTCAGTCGCCAACGCATAACTCAACAAACTACCAGGAATCACATCGACGCGCGAAATACATACGTGCAAACACACGCCGCGAGCGGGCGAAATCATGAACAAATCATCGATATTCGTGCAACCAAATTGACGATTCCGAGCATTCGGAGTATTTACAATTCATTCCATTATGTCGGACGCGTTCAACGAATCTCTTTGCCCGATCGATCAACAACTTGATCATCAACACGCGGATGACAATTAAATTTTTGGAATATGTTTGTGTCTTAAGAAAGCCATCCCGGTGGTGCGAATGCATTATGCCCATCGGGGACATTCAGGGCCCACGTGGACCTTCAGGCTCAGTGAGTTTCATAGCCGATTCAGAATCCATATTGTTATGCAAACGCGGTATCGAGTGCAAGACGATCATACTGATCAAAGCCAACACAATATGGGTAGCTGAACATGTCCACTATGGGTACTTATTGGAGACAAATGCCACCGAAAGTGATTTGTAAGCTCGAGTATAATAACAATCGCACCATTGCGTGGCAGAATCACAATTCGCACAAAAGGTGTTAAATATTTATGCCCAACTTCGACGGAGCGCACGCCTACACTCTGTAGGCCAACTAACGTCAGTTTAAGAAGTTAGGAAATGCTTTAGTAGTTTAAGCGATTATGTTGGTTAAATAAAGATTTTTCGATTTAAAAAAAACCATTATTCGTAATATTAACCGGAAAATGTAACCTGATCGTACCTCTTTATCCATCGATTGATTTTCCGCTGAAAGATCGGTTAGATTATAGACGAGGTTTGGACATCATTTCTTTACTATAGCAAGCTAGCACGCCAGCTTTTTGTATTGATACAAAAAATATTTCGGAGCAGAATAATCAAACAGCTTAATGTATACATGCCAAAGTTAAGATAAAAATTAATGCTACAAATTCGATCACTATAACACATTTACCCACGACAGAATAACAACCCGTGACAATTCACCTACCGTCAAGCTTTCAACCATCATCGCGCTCAACAAAAACATCCGCGAATCCCTAGCAACATCGAGTGCGAGTACTCGCTACTGCGTTACCGGGGGCGGCTCTCCGTGCACGCTCGCCGCACCGCAAACCACGGCATTACCCCGGCGCACGTGCGACGGGGCTGCTGCACCCTGACGAGTATACCTAGGGCATCAAAACACAGGTTCCTGCCCTGCCCTGCCCTGCCCTGCCGTGGCCCAGGGTGAGCCGCCGACGCAACCAACGCAACCGAGCGTAAAGCGGATCTGCACTCTAGGCAGTTTGTTCGTGCCACTAATGAGAGAACGTATCTTCGGCTTTGTTTTAATCGCGCAGGTTCGTTCTCTTAATCTGACTTGGATTCAGGGGGAACCATTTCATTTGATCGTCATCTAATCCAATTCATTGTTATACACGAGGTATAAAGAATGATTGCCGTGAGTAAACATGAGGTGAATATTAAATGTAATGTTTATATTTTAGATGAAAATTGGATCAAACATGAAGCACTGTGGTAATTATTGTAATCATTAGTCAATATAGCAGTATATTTCGTGTAAATACCGGATTTGTATGCACCTATGTCCTGGATTGGAACGATTTGTCCACTAGTCAATAGTGGTAAAAAGGCTTGCAATTTGCAAACTATAGAAGACTCATTTTTGATCCATGCTTGTGGTTTTTCATGCTTGTTCTTGTCAAGTTCTGTCTGGTCAAAGATCCGAATGGATCCACACGAGACCAATGGTTTGGTGTCGTTGACCGCCTAATAAATGATATTATTTTGTCTTGTCTAGATAGGTCAGGATATAGAAGTCTGGCTATTGGGTAAATATTGGAAGCAAACGAACTACATTATCTTGAAACGTGTTGGGGTCTGTCTAGACGTCTTCATGGCTATAAAGAATGCATCTTACAAACTAGTGTCGATTCGTGGATCGCCTTTGGACATTCACCATAAGGTTAGCTTCGACACCAGAAAACTTCTGAAAATCAGCGCAAAACCATATTGTGGCAAAACGTAAGGATTGTATAGAATGGATCTCTCTTTTAAGAAACCCGATGGCAAGTATTCATGAATCATGAATGATTGCCGAAATCATAAAATGTCGCTACCGTACTGGCATCTGAGTAATGCTCAAACGGGAAGGGCATCGAAAAATGTGTTGGAAATTTTCGTTTTTGATGTATATAGTGGAAAATCGAATCCGACCGGTGGCCACTTGTTTGACATCCCTGGAATCGACGGGAAAGTCAGACCTTGTCGGATTAGTACTGGTTCACGCAATGTGAGCACAGAGGCTGTGGGAGCTGTGGGAGGGAGGTGAGAAGAGAGGCTGGAAGGAGGCGGGAAGGAGGATGATGTACTCACACAAGTCGATCTACGCCGTCGAATGCAATGGATTGCAGCATTTCCACTCGGGCCTCGAGTTTATTTGCACCCTCTGAGAGCATCACACTGGGTACGGAGAGGCCATCTCTTTTCATGGGACGCCATGAGATTACCAAACATTTTCGCGGAAATGGCCGTGATTCATTCTCAAACGCATTTAAACCTGAGAGGCAAATACCCTCAAGTGTATAAAACTATTCAAATATATATATTTTTTTCGTTTCTATATATCCAGTTTTTGAGACTTATGCTATGGATTTGTTAAAAATTAATTCAATTTTCTAGTACGTATAAATCACCAGATGATCGCACGCCACTGACGTGTAGAAGGTTTCATTTAGGGCTTTCAACGGAAATTTTGTCCATTCCTAGGTTCTGTGACAAGAATCGCCTCAACACTTCATGAACTAGCATCCATGAACAGACACGGCGAAATTTAGTTCGCGATTTTCCCTATTCTCTCCTTCTCTCATCTTAGCAGCGTCGTGGGTGGGAAAACAATAAGACAGGAAGCTTGGCGAAATTAAAAATACCTGATGTAAGTAGTCACAAATGCTTCTCGTGTCGCTGAACGCTGTAAGACTCAAGACAAAGTGATTGCATTGTAAATTGAAGTTTATGAAATGATGAATTATTCGCTGTCTAAGCTCAGTTGACACAGGACTTTCCAGTTATAGGAATAACGCCGTAACAAATGGGTCAAGCAGGTATGGCAGTATGAAAATTGAAGTTAGAAAATGCCAGTTTGAAATAGCATTATGTAAATATTATGATTGCCTCACTTGCTCATTAAAAATGACAGCCGGTAGACTAAACAGCCCCGTACTTTAGCTAAGAGAGAGGCCATTGCGCCATGACAATACAAAAATTTGATATTCGTCCATGGATGCAAATAAGATTTCTCTTCATCGTTTGACCTTTCTGATTCGAAAACTTTTGTCTCCTCGTTCGCAAGTTACATTCTAATATTATCATTTTTTTCTTATTGTGTGCCATGCGCGCCCATCCAGCTTTTCCCCAACTTTCCTCTCGACAAACTGCAATATATTTCGATTTTTCCAATATGAACTATCGTCTTTTCTCTTTTACACTCTTAAAAAGTTACGACGACCGCTCCTAGCAGCAACAGTCTGGAGTGCTACGACAAAAGTGAATTATCGAATCAAAAAAGAAATATGAACTTCCGTCTATGCGTCTTTACATCGCTGCTGAACACCCACCCCACAGCCTAAAGCTCACTCAGCAAGGCTCGTCATCAGCAAAGGCAAGTGAATTGCTTGCTACCCTCGAACACCCCAAAGTAGAGACACGCTAGAACACATTGACATCGCATTTTCGAATTTAATTTAATTTTGAAGGATTTTCATTTCCTCTGACAGTCTTTGAAAGCAAATGGCATATCAAAAATTGAATTACATACCAATAGAGGTCTTAACGAACAGTCTTTAAGATTTGATTTGTGGAAGAGGGGACTTCCTTTCCGTAAATACCAAGGTATGTACATAAGTATATTTTCGGAATTGATTTTGTAAAATCGTTCGTGATTTGTGGGCAGGTTATGCTGATAAAATCCATCGCATCAAACCGTGCTTTTCTAAATGGATCTTCTCATTAATCGGTAGGCATCTTTAATTACATTATTTCACCGGAAGAAGCGAAACAGAATTTTTATAAGCGCCGATCGAAGACGATTTACGGCGCATGTGGAAATTACGTTCGCTCAAAATGCTGGTCGCTACGCGCTGGGGAAAACACGTGATGCTATTTAAACATGAAAATCTGTAGGTTTACAAATAAAATTTACCGGGCACATATTTGGCCCTTATTAAAATTATATACTTTCAAATTCAATTGACTGCTTGGGTTTTGATTCCCTAATGAGTTATTCAGTGATCAAACTGCTCTGTAATCCTGTACACTTTGGAAAATTATTGCGAAGCCCGTCGGACGCAACGTTTTCCCCCCGAGTCGGAGTGCCAATTACGAACCCCAAAAACTCGGGGTGTTTTCGTGGACGCCCGTAGAAATACCTATAAAGGAGGGGGGAGTGGGGTGGGGCAGCTTGTTGGTTTTGAGGCTTTGTCATGCGTTCAGCTAATTTCATAGCCACAATTAGTGAAAACTTCCATTATACACTTTTTACTTGTAGCGATCTGTGTAACTTCGCAATATTAAAGCGCGGGCAATCGCTCTACCATATAGCCACATGTCAATCTCAATAATAATAATAAAAATAACTAAACGGATATAAAACGCATTCTCCATTATCCGATGAATAACGCAATGTGAATCTTTAATGACCACCCGGCTGTGCGAACGCCGACCCCATGTCCTCACGAAGCGACGCTAATGAGCACACGTATGGCCGCGACGCCGACGTCGACGCCGACGCCCGGGGAAGCGACGCTCGCAAAGGCAGCGAGACGGCGAATCAACGAGCAAATAAAACGCTATTCTCCACTCGACATGACGGCCAGAAATTAAAATTGTTTTCAACCGTAATTTCTTTGAAACGTGTAACGCATTGACGTCGACCGTGTAAGGGTTGGTGCGGCGTGAGGGTGACGTTTGAATGCAACGCCGAGGAATTTAGTACACAAAGTTGTAGGTGACGAGACTCGAGAAGCGTTGTGAAGCACATCGTCAGCTATAAAAGTTGGTTGAAACTTTTAAGTCAGACTGAAATTCCTTCAAAGCTTGTTGCACACATGGTAATTTGAGAAAAGCTCGGTCATGATTTGGTAAACCCATTTATGTAAACCTCGATTAAAAGGTTATATACATTCTGACAAGGGGATAAACTCACTTAACATGCACACATAATAATGTAATTAAAATTTCTAAAAAAAAATCTAACAAATTATATCTGACACGGAGCGTTTTGTTGGTAGAACGCTCTTTTTCGGTCAGGGGGGTGAAGAGACGAAGTGAGGATGACATTTTTGTGAAGCTCGCGCGTCAATGTGGATTAGTCGGCGGGGAAGCGTGTATAATGTGACAGAAAAATCGAGCGCGTAGTCGACGACAGCCTAGATGTGACTCAAAGTGAAAACCAAGTCGGAAATTTTTTGGGCTCTGGCACCCAACTTTGTTGACAGTCTTGGGTGCCACCGTGGGTGCCCCAACGGGTTCTGGTAACGGGGTGAGTGCGTCCCTCAGCATGGGACCGTACCGCAATCAAATGCCACTTCGGAAAACTAATTATCATTATGAGTTGATTGTTGCGATGTTGATTGTGGTTCGCGTTTAATGGTAAAATTTCTATAATAAGCAGAGAAAATGTTTTTTAGGGGATTATAAACAACCAATTTTAATTTACAAAATAACGATCAAATCATCATTTTCATTTTATCGAAGAATTGGCGATTTTGACTTTGAATTCTTATACCATTCCCTGTATACACCATTTCTATGTTGCATATGATTGGGGATGATAGCAACACATATTATAATTCCAACTAATTACGATATGCCAGCAATGCACCAGGATAATTGCACAGTATTCTGCGCGCTATTACACATCTCCCAAACCATATTGCATGCTAGCACTTGGAAATTTGAATGGCATTGTTAACTGCGAGCTGGATAACCTGGCTGCATTATTAAGATGAAAATATGCACGTCAGAGTTCAAGTGTGCAAGTGTTCACGCTGAGAAACTGACATCGCATCACCGTTGGAGGGTTTAATTGCGATCTGTGCGGCGTACAGGGTGGATGGGTACGGCTGAGCTCGGTGCACTCTTCGCATTTGCTTGGCTCCGTCTGTATCGCGCTAGCAGTAATCCTTCTCAGACACCGCGTTAGACATATAGACATGCCAGTTAGACAGTGGCGTAGCTGCCGACGGGGCACTGGGGTAAAAACCTTGCGATGGGGCTAAAACTGCCCTTCATTGGAGCTATTGGGCTCTGGGTATACCTGTCCTACAGTGGAACGATGGGACAAGTACACTACTCTAAACTAGAACCATGGGCACTTGGGCTTCATTAGACCAATGGGACACTGAGGTACTACATGCTCTTTTTGAAACAATGTGAGCTATACTTTGAGCTATACTTTAGGCTGTAGTGTTTAGCCATTCCAACTGTCTGAAGCATATGTCCCAATGCTTGAGACGTTGAGAGTGGCGTACATCTATTGCGAGGGGAAACCCGCAGGGGCGTCAGCTGCGGGTGGGCTGGGTGGGCGGCTGCCCACCCAGAAATTATGAAAGGGGCGCCAATCGGGCCGAGGGTAGGCGCCAAGGGCGCCTTTTAGTATTTTTTATTTCATACATTAAAAATAAAATAAAATATTAATACTAGAAATTGTGACTGTATTGCGTTATTAATAGCTACTATCAAGAAGATAAGCATGAATAAGCTTCTTTCGTCATTTTGACTTTAAATAAATTGAATTGAAAGGAGCTGTATTCTTAGAAATACTTGGAATTTGTCAAATCGCTTCTCGGTAATGTTGCTTGTAACTAGAATTGTTCATAACCCCTTATTCTTACCAGGTCCTTGGGTAGGTTCTATACTATTTTCACCCTTTGAGAGGGGGGGGGGCGCCAGATGCCCTTTTTTGTTTTGCCCACCCAGAAAATTGGCTTGCCTGACGCCTCTGGAAACCCGGCCCTATCCGTTTAGAGCACGGTGTCAAACTAAAGAAATGAAATACGAATATTTATGTAATATATAGTACGAATTTCGAAGATATTTTATTTGCAAGAAGCGTCTAAATTAGAATGGGAGTATGCAAATTAAAATGTTTGTGACACTGAAATAGAAAATTAAAACTCGGTGGTAAAGCCTGATCATTGCAATCTGTACAAGAATTCACACGGGTACCATACTAAAAGAAACAATCTGGCATGGAAAAATCCACAACAACCCTTTTTAACGATATCATTAAGATTCTGCAATAACCGCGAGAACGGGTTCACGCGTTGGTTCTCTAACCAAATCTCACTCCGGGCCAGGAAAAGCTGGGTGCGCCACTGGCAGAAGCTGGAAAGTGGATAAAATGTTTGCGCGCGTGGGGGTAGGTTGACTTGACACCGCTGGTAGAGGCGGTAGGGCGGGTGGCTGATGTAAGTGGATCTCGTAGAACGATGGAACGATCATCTAAGAATATGCGATATAGTGAATTGCCGGGCGAAAAGTAAAAGGGCAGAGCAAAGCAATCGCGCAAATTGGCGCAGTATTTAAAAGACACTTGACATTAAATTTCGACAATAGTCTGTCATATTCATGCAGCGGAGAACAAAGGTACGTTATGCGTTTGTATTCGTAAGTAATCATCTGTTTTAATTACACGCCAGCAAAATTATGAGGGGCTCTTTGGATTTATCGCGGAAAATGTTTGGTCGTGTTTTCCGAAGCCAGTGCGTTCGGAGACGACCTTTCGTAGTATTTATATAAGTTCTAGGTGACTAAAGTGTCTGGGACTCGTAAAAGGACTCGTTAGGGCAAAGCGAAGAGCTTAATTTTCACGATTTATAAAGGACCCAAAAATAGATACTCGTGTACCTTCTCAGATGTGAGATTTGTGCGAAATAAGGAAAGGACTAAAATTATTTTAATTTCGCTTGTATTATAAATTTTTATTCCTAAAATAGCCAAACCGATTAAAATATTTTCTGCGCATTTTCTCGAGTAAAGCTTTTACTATTTATCAACGCTCTTTATCAGCGTTGAAAACTTTGGTGAAGATCATTCCAAAAGCGAAAATCTCGAGTTTCGAGTGGTTTTCTGGTTAGGCGTTGCTATCTCCAATGCGACAAGAGAACCAATGGCGCTTTTCCCCCGAACAATGTGCCTTCAAGTATATAATACAGTCGAGACTTGCAAGATAGTAATTTTTCTCAGTCAATGCAGTATCATTATCTACTCGTCTTATCGTTAGGAAGAGCTCCTTTTTCATCTGCCGGGAGACCGCAATTTGAACAATTTGCATTTCAACATCTCAACACTCTAAATGTCCATGTTAAAAGTCTCGTTTGATGAAGGAGGAATTGCGACGACTTCAAGGCTTGAAGATGAAAACGTGCAAAAGATTGCTATGCGGCTTTTTGATGTGCGTTAGTAGGTTGCCTTCGGGGGAGGGAACGGGGCACAAATCTTTGCACTGCGTGGTACGGGGAGGAAACGGCGCTGTGGAGACTTTTACAGTTCGCTATATTTATACAAAGCCAAGGTTGGATGTCTCCCAGACGCCATTTGAAAGTCACGTGGTTACTCGAGACTGTGACGACCTTAAATTCACCGAAAAATTGCCGACAGACAAAGAAAACAGTAATCGTAGTCGAAATAACAAATTTTACGGCCCCGGGGATTGAATAACATCACATTACTTTAACATGGATGTCTACGATAGCGTTCCCACGTGACTTCTATCAGGTTGATAGTTTGTGTTTCTAATCTTTTGCTGTTGCATTCGATCAAGAGTCGACTCGACCCAAACCCACGCTTTAACAAATATTTCATTCTAGCCTATTGTCCACCAATGCAACTGCATACATTATTAGAAATATTAATTTCAAACTTGTGTCCGTAACGGTAGTCAACCCCGGCTCTTCCACCTTGCCGAGACAACCAACTGTTGTAATAGTATAGTTGGGCTCCATTGAGATAGAAAGATAGGTAAACGGACAGAACTATGAAATGGATAATTCGTTTCTAATAATAGATATCCAGTGTACACTCAGCGAGTAATTGCATTTAGGTTCAATTCACATTGCAATGTCCTTGGAATCCATTCAACCCCTATAAGACGGGCGCAACATAGTTGTCTTAGAGTAGGGACAAATTGTTAACGGCAAAAGTTTTATAAATTAGCCAATAAAAAAAGTGTGTCTCTCCCGGATCTTGATTCTTCGCGAGTCTGGCCAACAATGTGTGTACTCGAACAAGAAACGTCGCTTAATTAGAGTTGTCGCTGCAGACGCAACACCCTTGGACGCACACACAGTGCTCTCGGGGAACGAATCCGTCGCGAGAGAAGAGACCGCTATTGCTATTTGCAACTAATGCTTTATTGGATCGCGATATATATTGCTTCTGTTTAGAGACACAATGGCGAAGAGTGGCGGACTGCTATCAACTGACCAACTGTTTCGCTTGCCAATAAAGGGTTCCGGCTGAGTTGTGCCATTTTAACAGAGAGTCTGTATATCTTTTTTTTCTCCCTCTTTGTCTGTCACCCAATCGCCAGTCACATTGGCAGCACACTGGAAGAAGAAAATGTAGAAATGTTGAAAATTTTTCTAAAAGTAAGAAGCTATTTATTGCAGCCAGTTTTCACCTGTCCTTATGAAACTTTTATCCTTACTCTTTTAATACGTATTTTTTTAATTGAAGCCAAAAAGAGGAGTATCACTTTTCATGATTTAGCTGATTTAAGGTTCAAGAAGAAACTGCAAACTTCTTTATTTCGCGGTAAGACTCCGTTGAAATTTATAATTTAAATAGTTTATAACACATTTTCACGGTAAATAATAAAGATTTTTCAGGTGAAAAACTGATTTCTAACAGATTGCGAGGGGTCTGAAGATGCTGGAAAGCGTAGGTTTGCAATCACTTTGATATCGCTTGCAGCTCAAGATTAACCCACTGTTTCCTTGGCGCACACTCGGAAATTAATTTCCCTTCATTTTCTAAATTAAATAAAGTTTTTCTTACAAAATACAAAATCCTGTAGGTTGATTGTTTCGCCAGTCGTCGCATGACCTTACTCGCTATTTATAAATAGTAAGTCACAAGAAATTATATCCCTGTAAATTCTACCCTGCACACGTATGAAAAAATCGAATTTCGTTGCATTGGAAGCCCGTATGTCCTACCGACTATTCCACGGGTTGCACGCCCAGGATCCAATTCGTGAATCCGGGGTGTTCGCAGACTTCAAGAATCCTCGCTAACTGACGGTATAACGCTTGAAAATGTACGTCTCTAACCATTTCAACTGTAACTTTAAATAGGTAGAGTCAGCCACTCTCTGGCAATCGGGATTGTCCTCCTGTCCTGTAAAGCACCATTGGCCGCTGCAAGGGTGGCTACTGCTGATTGCAAGGATGTACCTACTTAAGTCTGTCCGCGGAAAGCCTCCCACGTCCCCCTTTCCATCCCCATTCCCACCCCACGCGGCGAGGGTAAAACGAGGAAAATAGAAAAAGCACAAGATTCAATTTCCTCGCCCTATTAGCTTGCCAAACTCTAAAGAAAAACGGTCCTTTGGTTTTAATAACCTAATTGTGAAAATTCGTTTAAAAGTGGATAAGGCTATACTGACAACTGCATGGGCGCGACATTAAATGAATGCGGATTGCAGAAGGCGTTCATAGGATATATACCAATGTCTATCTTGGTTAGGTCCAGGTTTTTGGACAAATAAATTCGACACATGTTCCTTATTTCCTAATGAAGTCAATTAGATAGAATATTTTTACGTATACATTATTGATGAGTGTTACGAGCGAAAGGAGTGAAGCGAATCTTCATTTCAACTTATTGCTGATAAAATTCGGGGATGCTTTTTTAATCGTTTTTCACTTCAATTGTCTTTATGTCATTTTGTTCACGCTCTACAATCTAAATGAATTTTTATGAGATTTTCACGGTTTCTTCGAAAGCTGTTAAATGAGAACCGCTTCTTTTATCAGCGCTTACAATTTTTACTATCAATCTGTTTACACGAAAATTTGTATTTTTTTCACATCCCGTTTCTCATTCATTAGGCAATTGACTCAATAATTTGGCCGTTACCAAGCTATTTAGCTCAAATATCTCTTCAACTCAGATTTAATAATCATTGTATTTGGTAAAACTGGCCCTTTAGCGCATTTCATCATGGTCATGGTCCATTCGGTGTGCGTATGCAACAAACTGCGAAGTTTTCAAGCATATCGAATGAATATTTCTCACTCAAATATATTTTTTGATATTTGCTTCGCCACTTAACCATCGAAATAATTTTAATCAGAATAATTAACAATAACGCTCGTCCACAACGCAATTAAAATGAGGTTCACGAAGCTCTAGTTAACATTTTTTTTTGAAACCAGTGCAAATCCAAGTGGCAACAAGCAAATTGGCAAGTTAAATCTTCGAGTGCGCGGATTGATCACGTATTAGCGCGATCAACGGCGCTGTCGATCATTGATCGCTATCCGTGTATAATGAGCGTGATTGCCGCGCCCGGCCCAGGATCAGAATAATTAGTCGGAGGCGTTCGGACGGATTTCCGAACCCCGGCCCCGGCCCTGGCCCCGGCCCTGGCCCCGAAGCGGCGTGACGACCAATAGAAAGGGCGCATTAATGCGAGCCCCCCGGGCGCCGATCAAAGCGTGGCGTCGCCGTCGCCGAAACTGGCGTTTTAATTTTTAAGTCGTTCATTTAAGAATAACCCAGTCCACTCAGCCCTAGTGTCAATTTCCGTACCAACTTAAATTGGCAGTCACCAATTTATCGTTATTTTTAACTGTAGCGAATTAAAAACTGTAATAATCAAGTTGCTAGACAAATGCTATAGAAGGTATGCGAGTGTTAAATAAAACGTTTAGCCATTGCTTTAGTGCCTGGTTTTGATGTTTTGAAACAGCGCCATGCGGGTTTAGTTTGATGACCTGGTGAAATGTACATCGGTAGCCCTTTTCTAAGTGTGTCCTTATCGCAGATAGACTATAGGCGATATTAAATTATCGATGGACTGATTTGCCGATACAGGAACAATTTGATGAGCCATTGGAAAATTAAAAATTCCGAAGGAATTCTGAATTTCTGCTGCCATCCGGGGCTATTACAGTCATGGTTTGCCGGTGCCCTCGCCCATCAATTCATCTCACACTGAATTTTACCTCAGTGAACTTTACAACCAATTACTGAACCCATTTGACATTAAGGGATTGGGGTTTATTGTCAACACATTTCCAACAAAAAAGTTTACAAATATGGCGTTAAACGCTTTTATTTGTCTGAATGAAACTAAACAATTATGTTAATGAAACTTTAAGCTTTAAATACATACTACAGTAAAAATTTGCATAAAGCTTCATAGTTATTTCAGTTTATTGCTCTATGATTATAAATTCCTCGTTGACTGCAGTTTGGGAAACTTATACCATCGCCTGTTTCTGGAAGCTTTAGAAAATTTTTGGAAGCTTACTGAAATAATTTGATTAATTCCATCCCATCCCCATTATAATACGATAATTACTCGCGATATATGCCGTATGGTTAATGAATCTAATTTGGCAAAGGGTCAAACGGATCAAATTTATGACAGGGGTTCTACATCAAAAAAATAACAATTAAAATCATAGTAAAATTTTTTATTTAATTGGAAAATAGATCCCCAAACAAGAAAACAAGCGAAACTCGAATCTAGATCTCTTATTAACCCTTCATTTGCAATCAACACAAAAATAAATGTAATTGACACCTCGCCTCCGCAAAAAGAGCACTTGATTTTTTAAATATTGGAACCATCTATTCTTAAACCGATGATTTCGTAACTGAGTCAACTCCAAGGAAGCAGCCAGACCAATATCGGCTCTGCCAGCGTCGTAAGTTGTAATCACGTGAAAGAAATAGGGGCGGGAGGAAACAAAAAGTAAAATAAATGCCGACGATAAGGGAAAGATGTCGGTTAGTGACATCCGAACTGCACTTTACAAATGGCGTTGTATCGGAGTTCGACATTGGGGGCTGGTGGTGGGACGGGGGCCGAACGGGCGCAGGCGGTAATGGGTTATTACGGGAGCACGCGTGACAGGACACGGGGAGCAAAAAGACCGGGGGTGGGGCCGAGGGATGATAAAGAATAGAGATGGATGGACGCAACTGTAGACCAGATAAAGACAAATGACTTGCCGAATGGAGAAACGTGGTATCGCGAGCGCGGAAAGTGCAAGCGACAGCCGAAAAAGAAATGATTATCTTTAACGAACACGCGGCTGTATGAAGGTGGTATGGGAAGTTTTCTGCTTACTCTTTAACTCGTCGAGAAGATGCTGGACTGCTACGGGCTATATTTAATTGAATGCATTAGCAAATTATTAAGAAATGAAAATCGCTCCAATTTAAAGTTGTCTATTTCATGTTGTGCGAGTTAAATGTAAGAAGGATTAGCTCATTTTTGTTAATTTTCGTTGAAAGAAAGGAAAAGAGAAATTGGCCTATTCACAACGTACCGTTTTGCATGTTCAACCCTTAAACGCTGCGCGAGCTAGATAAAAGTAAAGGGTTTGGCCATTGAACTTAAGAATGTCACCCTAGGTATCAAAAGTAATCAAATACACCGCCTGCCGATACGTTCTAAGGGCATTATAAAACACGTAAGGGAGTAGTTCAGGTAGCGCTTAGCTAATATATTGGTCCTGCTGCTAAAAGCTTTTAGAAGATTACGTTCCCTTCGGCATAGAAATGATCAATAATTCCTCTTTGCCACGGAATGTACCACTCAAGAGCTCCATGTCTGTCAGCCGCAATGAATCGCAAAAAAAATCAACGAGCGTGCAAAAGATAGCCGATAAAATGTAGAGCATCGCAATGATTAATTGATTACACTCAAATTAAACATCTATACAGGCAGTAAAGTGTGCTTAAATGAAATTGGAAAAGTCGTGGCATCCTTGGTAAACTTGGCAAATTGGACAGAGATGCACAATCCCTCGAGTACCTTGAAATAATTGGCCAGGCTTAAGACGCCTAGACTGCCTCTCGTTTAGTTTCCGGAAAAGGGGCGATACCGCAAATACTCTGTGCTGCAACCACAATCTTGTCAAATTTATTGTCAAACATTGGGAAATCTTGAAGAATACCCGGGATTTTTGAGTCAAAATAGGAATGTTTGAGAAAAGTTTTTGATGGAATCTCCTGAAAATAGCATGGGATCTAAGTTAAACAGTTCTGAATGTTTCCTGAAAATTTCATCAAAATCAAATAACGCGTTTGGTCTGTAGAGCGCGAACAGGCATACAAAAACACATATTTTTTGTGAAATTGGAGATTCGCAAATCGCATTGCACAAAAATAGCTCACCAAAACATTTCACTTTCACTGCATGCGAATTTGGAATGACCATGGTATTGCCAGCTCCCACATCAATCCAGAGTAGAGAAAATGGAAAAACTGGCCCTTAGCAAGTCCCAAAGACACCGAATCAGTAAACGTCAGCTCCCTGATCCGTGCCTGTCCCTAGTATCAGGCTGAGCCTGTCATAACAACTCCCGTGGTCGGATTCTACCTCCGACATTCCCTTCGTCGAATCTGTGCCCGGCATTTTGACGTGCAGTAAATTGCAGGCTCGTCCGACACGGCAAGTGCATTGTGCTCGCAAATTGCAACCTGCAATCACGAATGAACAGGGCGTGGACAGCAGGAGACGCTTCTGGTGCATCCACTGCCAGGGCATTGCAGGCCGAGTCGCTACGCAAAGCCATCTGCCCGCTAAGCTCTTAAAATTTACAGAAACTCGTTATTCCTGACGATTATTCGATTGTCTGAGAATGAAATAGCCAGCCCATGAGCCAAGTAGAAGCAATGCGACATGACCACATATTTACTTTCAGACCTTCGCCAGTATTGCAATAAAAATTTCTCGACCACATGATATCAAAATCAGTCATGTTGCATACCACCATACTTGCTAGTTTACGATTCTATAAACAATATTTTAGAAAATGTCACAGATTTCGAGAAAAACCGGGATGCAATTACCATATAATTAAGTAATTTATCGTTCAATTTAATTAACAATTAATTAAACAATTAATTTCTAGATAACAGACCGCCAACGTCAGCGCTCTAGTAAAACAATAAACATATTTCCCCAGCTGTTTACAAGCGCATTAAATGTGTAGCCACATCGATGCCGTGATAACAATGCCAATGCCACCGTGCACCCTCTCAACTCAACGCCACCAGCTATCACGTTCAATCCGGCTTTCCACGCGCGAAGCGTTCCCTTTAGTTAATTCGTGTGCACAATAATTAATCGGCGAATCGGACGCATTGACAAGCATGTCCCCCCCCGCCGACAATGTTGCCTAGCGTGGACCATTGACCGCACTCTATACACTCGCCGCTCTATCACGCTGACCGCTGATGGCGCAACACCAATCGTGGTCTGCCGTGAAAGTCGCGCCCAGAGCGCCTATGGGTCCAATACAGGCTCCGAAATGAGGTCAAAAAGTAGTTGATCAAAGCAAATTTTAACTACTTTTTTCAATGGGGGTGTAGCTCAGATGGTAGAGCGCTCGCTTAGCATGTGAGAGGTACCGGGATCAATGCCCGGCACCTCCAGATTTTTTGGTATTTTTTAATTGGATGGAAATTGCCAAAAACTCAATTAGCATCCAGCGCGAACAGGTCTAAGACGAAAATAATATCTGTGCGCCGTGTTAAATGGTAGGAGCAAGCCCTTCATTGGCTTCCTTGTTACTGAATAGATAACGTGATATAGGTAACTTCTAATTGAATTAGTGGCGACGGTTTTTTCTAGATGGCATGCACAGAAGAAGAAGGTCAAAAGTCCCATAGAAGCCAGTGGTGGGGGTGCGGTGGGGTTGTATCAGTTGGAAGTCATGCACTAACTAGATTAATTTAATCCTGTTACTGGTCATTCGTAGCGTCACAACTTGCAATACAGAGCAGCGTTGCTTTGGACGGCAATGAAGGTGTTCAGTACCATTTCACAAATCAGACGGAAGCCAGCCTGCAGAAAATTGCAAGGTACTGCTCGGTGGAGGTAGATTTGTCTGGTGGGAATGGCTACGCGTTTCTAAAAGTAAGAAATCTCACGGGTAATGAGTAGAATTGTTAAATTATTGTAGGTAAATATATTTAGTACTATTAAAGGCTTTTTCAATCTGAAAAATCATTTAACTAGGTACTGACTTTTCTAAAAGGTAGGTAATTGAATTCTACCTAATTGGTTTCTTAAACCACTTCACATTGCTGGAAAGGATCAAAGGCTGTAAGAATAAACCTTTGAAATTCTCTTTGTAGTCATACATATAGCTACCCCCAAGTAGGTAATTTATAAAATTTTATGCTATTTACATGGATATTAAATCGTACGTTCTCACGTCAATTAGTTTTCTGGCCCGTCGGTGACTCCACCCAACTTACCATCGAGATATTTTTGACAACTATGCAGACAGCACAAAACAACCTTGTGTTGATCTCAATCAACATTCAATGGAAACACTTTACAACCCTGATTTAATATTCAAATTTCAAAATGCAATCTTATCTCTTTCAGCACTATGAAAAAGAAGAAGGGACAGGTGACCAAACCAACTGCTGGTTCTGTGTCTACAACTTCTGCCGTAAAGCCAGCTATTCCGGCTGTCGAACCCGGTAGAGGGACGAAGGAATACGCTATCCAAGAACAGAACGGCTTGAACGACAACGAGGACCCCAACCAAGGTTTCAGTGATTGGCTTACGTCTTCCGAAGGTGTCAACTACATGAAGCTCTTCGTTCTCGGCAATTCCTTAGTCGTGTTTACAACCATGGCTTGGCCACATCTATCCTTAGCCTTCGAAATGGTGGTCTCTCTCTTTTACGAAGAATAAGATGAAATTTTATTTTCATGTCTAGTTAAATTTTAGGCATTTTAATTTATACCAGAGAAACTACAATGTTTGGAGCAGCAATAAGAGGATTTTTCTTGCTTGGGGTGCTCAGCTGGTATAGTACTAGCGTTTGGAGGACAATGGATGGGTATTTTCGTGACGAGTTCAAGAAATATCTATCAAAGCAAATAACAGAAGAACAAAGAAATAAAATGGCAATGGCAATTGAGAAAGCCCAGCAAACAGGTTCTATACAAATGTCAACAGAAATTGAAAAACTTATATCGGCACCACCAATGAAGAGTGAATCAAAGAACATGTTGCCATTTGAGACAAAGAAAAATGTAGGTACTTACACAATTGGTTCAGCGGAAGTAACAAATGTTGATGACACGTGCAAACAGTCGGGTGAATCTTGTGCTGTAGTCGTTAAAGACCATCAGCACGAACCTAGCGAAAGAGAAGGTTCGGTCAGCACCCAGGGTGTAGGTTTTTCTTTGGATAGCAGTCAGAAAGATGAATTTTGATACCAAAATGCAGAATGCACTATTAATTATACTAACATTGAATGATACTAGCTTCCCAACCTAAAATTGAACCAAATTCTGCACCTAAAATCCAAAAGATATGCAGTTTCCTTGTTTTCTTAGTATTATATAAATACTAGACTAGATATGGAATGTAACTCCACCAAGTTCATTCAAAAGCAGTTAGCAACAGGTACAATTAAAGCAGGTGTTGATATGATATTGATATTGTTTGATTAATAAAAAATAATTTTTGCAATAAAGAGTGAAGTGACTTATTTTGGGAATCTCTACGAACTCTTTCGTATGATTATGGATGTACTGTTTCAATAGTCTTCATGAAAAATCGTTAGTCTTCTTTGTTCAAATTACTTGTTGACACCCACCTAACCTACATGACCCCCCACATGCATCGACAAATTAGCGCATTACGTTTTGAAGATACGACTTATTTGTGGTACATATCAAACTAACCATCAGCACGCTCAACACAATTTCACTCCAAGTAGACAACACAATGAGTACACTTTCAGTATATTTAATTTAACACAAAAACAAACTGAAAACTACAGCTAGCACTTCAAAACTTCATTGGCGAGAGACGCCATCACCAATTCAAAAACCTGCAGGCGCCACTGACTAAAGCTTCACAATTGCCCCGCTAGAGCAGCACAATCAAGGCAATTTTATTTCGCAAAAGTGCGAGACGTCGACGTCGTCTATGGCTGGCGCTGCTGTCGGTTAATTTACATAATATGGAGATTTTAGCCACCTTCTTTGAAGCTTGGAATTTAGTTAGATTTCGTATTTTTGTAAGCTTCGATCAAAGCCGGCCTCACATTTGATGGATACATTATCAAATTGTGTATCGGCAGGTGTGTATCTTACAGGCTGTATCGTAATGCCAATAATTTGGTGTGACGCCTGTGGGTAAATCCACGTCAAGTCAACCAAAAATTCTCAATTTCTGAAATGACCAAAATTATGTATATTCAAAGAGTAGGTCTAGGAAGGATTAAAACCATTTTTGAAAAAAAAAATACTGCGCACCGTTCGTGCGCAGGATCCTGTGCAACTTGCGCTGTTTTGAGCGCTATTTCACGCTTTCCAACACGTTTTGGCTCGTAGCGCCTAAACCGCTTAAGTTACAGAGCTGAAAAATATGTTTTTGGAAAGCTGGAAATATTTACTCTATAAAATTCATACTAAGATTTCATGTTACACTAAGTTCAGCGCTTATCTCATAGTCGCCATACGCGCGCATGTAAAATTTTCAATGCAATTTTTTTGAAACCAAACTACTTAAGATACCAATGTGAAACTTTATGGAGAGCTTTATGCAATCGTTATACTCACGCTTATAAAAAATTATCGTAATCGGGGAATGAACAGTGATGAATTTCAAGACATTCTTTTGGTACGTTCAGCGATCCTCTCAAAGTATTGCCAAACGCGCGCGTATAAAAACTGCAGCGCAATTTTTTCAAACCAAACCCTTCGGAATACCAACTTGAAACTTTCGGGAGTGCTTTATACAACTCTTAGGAACACTCTGGGAAAATTTTGTTGAATTCGGTGAATGAACAATACTAAATACCAAACCTCTTCTGTTGTTACATTGCAAGCTTTTAATGAAAGTCATGTTAAAACTCACAACAACGTGATAAAATAATTTTTAACAGGCAAACTGCTTGGAATACCACCACAAAACTCGTAGGGAAGTCAATTCAATCTGTTTTCTACATTCTGTACAAAATTGGTCAAGATAAAAATATGAGCAATTTGACTTTTTTTTATTTTAAGGGATGCTTCTAGGTTAGGGGTATATTTTTACTTGGTTACTGTTTTTGGTGATTATATGGAAGTAAATATTCCCAGCTTTCTGAAAACATTTTTTTCACTACTGTAACTTAAGCGGTTTAGGCGCTACGAGCCAAAACGTGTTGGAAAGCGTGAAAGAGCGCTCAAAACAGCGCTACTTGCACAGGCTCCTGTGCACGAACAGTGCGCAGTATATTTTTTTCAAAAATGGTTTTAATCTTTCCTAGACCTACTCTTTGCACATACATTTTTTTCACTGTCTTTAAAATTGGTCATTTCAGCGGCTTGGTTGGTTTGGCATGGAAATGCCCCTGTGCTATCAAATTTTTGATTTGTTTCTGTATAAAAGTCGAATAAATTATGAAGCAATAAAATCTTCTTTTTCTAATGTGTGTAATTTTCATTGTGCATTATTTATCAAAATTGAAATGAATATTAAAAGAGAACAACCACCAATGAACTAAGCAAACAAATTTTTGTCCAATGACGGATCAATTCCACAAGATCAATTGCAGGTTACTCCACACCACTACAAAAATAGAACGAAAGCAACGTAATAAGTTTGCTTTAAAAATCCTACTGTTAATGTCATTTACACAAGCCGATAACTCGAAGTATACGTATATAAACATAATTTAAATCTAATTTGGCGTAATGCTGATCGAGCATATACTTTATATAAAACGTGATTAAGGTAATCTTAATAAGTGAGAGCCGATTTGATTCGCATATTATCAAAAAAGTTTTTCTTTGATACTACAAACTAATTTCATAGAGCACTGGCCAAAGTTGTAATATTGACAAAGCTGTCATTCGTGTGCCCCCTTCTTCCCTTCCCCCCCCCCCCCCCCCAACCCTCACTGTGATGGGGAGCGGAGAGATGTGGGAGAGATTTCGCAAAAATGTTGGTTGTTATGTCACAAAAATTCTGTTTCAATATGGGCATAGCGACCACGTAAAATAATCGAATGAGATGACACAATGAATCCACAACCTATATCTATAGACGCCAGGGGATCTTTTCGCTTGAAAATTGTCATAATTAATTCCCATAGGTAATTTCTAAAAGTCTACACTTCTATCTGCATCTATTTTGGTATTTATAGTTGGTATAACTATTTGTACGGGATCTCGCATCCCGCGTTCGTGCATCACAAAATCCCAACTGGAAAGTGTTGGAGTTGGTTGGAAATTCCACAGCTCAGCAAACATGATGCATATTTAATTTGAAGCATGTCCGCGTCTATGCATTGATGATTCGCAGGGGGATACAATATAGTTATTCACAGTTCATCGATTTGGCGCACGAGCTGAGTTGAATCCAAAGAAGCGGAGTTTTATTTCACCGTAATACGAATAATTGCACGCATGCATTTTATGGAAATACAAACCACTGTTCTTTGCCAAGGCATGATAGAAATTTTTCATCGCCAAAAATCCAACTGATTACCAATAACGCATTCATGTATGTCTGTCGGACCATGGTGTCAATTTAATTAATCCCGATAGGAATTATATTAATTCTAATAAACACACAAATAAATAAATTGTATCAGCTGTGTCTCTGAGATAAACGTAAATTTTCTCAGGCCCAAATCCCCAAAAAAATCCCAAAAAAAACTTTGAATTTCTGATTTTTTATAGTTGGCTTTGACTCCTTCACAAGTGTAATAAATGTGATATTTACCTTATCCTAATCTCATGCGGCATTAATGTATGTGAGTTAATATTTTCCTCTGCATAAAAAAAATGTGATCTATACCTGCATCATTTTTATTCTTCAGTTTGGTACGTATTGATCGCTATCGGTATTTTGTCTCGACGGCACTTCACGTTCTGTGAAGTTATAGGTATACATAATATACCTACATATTTGGTATAGGTCATCAACTCTTTTGATTGCATTTTTCAAATTGTGCATCTAATATAAAATTTCTCAATGAATCCACGAGGACTTTATCAAAAGGCTGTCCCCTTATAATTATATACCTAGGTACCTAAATGCAGCGTGGCACAGAGGAAATTTCATTATGCATCAAGATTTGCATTGAAATTGTATGAATTGGTTATGAAACATTTTGCATAATTAGTAAAAATGAAGGAATTATATAAAGGTAGTTTTTAATCACCATAAATCTAAAAATATAAGTATAGATTTCTATCATTCTTCAGTTCTATTAAAGCTTCAAAATATATAAATATTTTTTAGAGTTTATGAGTGAAATATTGAGTACCTATAATCTGTAAATTTTATATATTAATAAATAAATATATTGATGTGTATAAACGGCTTATATCATGTAGATCTAAAAGCTGTAAAATAGTAGGAATAGAAAATGTAAGCAGACACAAGCCGAAAACACAACACAACACAAAGGGTGGCATCACATACACTATGTAATCAACTCTTACACTAAATTTCGTAACATATCGGACACAAACCCTCGACATGCTATTATTTGTTTAAACAAGAAACTTGCCCGAAGCAATTCACATTTGAAACTATCCATGTAGCCAGTGAAGAGAGACAGACATCCATTGTCAAATCCTTCTAATTATCGCTCAAATACACACGTAGCATGCAGCACCACTATATTGCATCGGGCTATATTGACTAACTCCGCAACCACCCTTAAGCCACGTACGCCGCACACAAAAGCGACTAACTCAATCATGTCTACATCGGGAATCCGAGCCGTGAAGTGAACACCCAACTGACGCATGCATGTAAATGATTAATTAAACTTTAATGACAATCAATAGGGGTCTGCACTTTGTTACACCACAATTTGTGATTACTTTCCATGGCCGTCCCCACCGTGGCGACTGGTGAGGCATCTATTCGGCATTTTGGCACGTCCATTACAGGGGCGGCTCGTGAGGGAGGTCTGCAGGGCTGCAGCCCTCCCTAGCTTTCCGGTGTCAAATAATCTCTTTCTTAATATTTTTTCATGGAATTTAATTTTTAAATATAATATTTATTACATTTACATATTTATTTTATAGACGTATCATACATACATTTAAATTAAACCAGAAAAATATTTACTCTTTAGTATTTTATTGTATTGAATCAGCGGTATTTGCTACGGAACGCGCGGCGTTGCAATTGAATAGCGAGCGAAATGCCGCGCGCCATGGCAGCAGCACACTTCATACGAGCAAGCGCGCGGGCTGGAGCGAATGCAGCCCGAGCTAGCTACCATTCTATACGGTAAAGCCGGGAGACTCGCGGAGCTACGAAGTTTGCCAAGGTCACACTCTGCTTGCTTGTTGCGCGATGCTATAACGAATCTTCGGGCTGCTCGCAAGGCAGCTCACTGCAGCTCGATTGGGTGTCTCCGACCGGGAGTCCCCGGCTGACGAATTAACTAGCTAGACTAGCGATAACGCTCCACGGCCCGCCATGGTATCGTCACCTCGTCAGTCATTATGGAGACTAACACCGTGACGGGGCTGAAGAGTTGTTCCTTCCGAACTCTAACATTAAACCAAAATATTGCCATACAAACAATTGGACGAATTTTCGTTTATTTGAAGGGGGGGTGGGGGATACATGCATTATATACTATATATTTTTTTTAGCAGACCCTCCCAAAACAACCGCCACGAGCCGCCACTGGTCCATTATAATATCCGGCCGCGACCGGCGGCGACTGCAAATCCAGTGTCGATGCAACTTGTTGCGAGGTAGGAAGGACGAAACTGGAAGGACGGGTAGCGGGCCGGGAAGGAGGGTCTACAGGCGGGAACATGCTACCTGCTCATGCTCCATCCCTGGCTAGACGCCGGCGTCGTTCCTGTCTGTAGCCCCGTGGGAGCTGCCAGCGAACGGGACGTATATACTAGCTCCGTACCGCTCTTCCAGACGAACGAAACGTGTACCTACATCCTAACAAGTAAAATAATTGGATTAGTTGCGAACTGTCAACGCCAGCGAGAGGGTTGCTTGCTTGTTGGCTTGCTTGCATTTCCTGGCTGCATCTCGGTGTATTGCTGCTAGTTGCAACGGCAAGGGTGTGTCTGCAGATTCTAGTTTTGTTGGCGAATATTTTGATCTGAAGTGGTTGGATGATAGCAGGTAAGGTGACGGAGTGTTTTTTCTATGTTTTGAGATTGTTGTTATCGGGGGTTGTTTTTTTGGTTGCATAATATTATGGGTTTAGTTGAGCCTATTTGGCATTGTTGCAGAAGTTTCGAGGCATTTTGTTCTGAGTTTATAATGTTAACTCCGTGATAATTGTTAACCGCTCTATTAAATCACGTTAATTTGCTTTAACAAATTAAGGAGTCATCTGTATTTAAATTTATGCTCGAACTCGTATACTGCAACAGTTAATTCTGTTCAGCACCTATCGATTTTTATGCTTGACTAACTTCAATCCGCTTTAATTTGTAAGCTCCCTCAACTGAAGCATGCCACAATTTGCTGCAGCGAAGATTTTTAGAATTGTTGGTATTTATTTTTATTTTTATGTCATTTAATTTCTCATTGCATGCGATTGCTTGTTATAAATGTAATTATGTACAGTACCTATGTATGGGCTTAGCGAACGTATGCTCCTCAGATGGGCTTACAGAAAAGCAATCGTGCATGCCACGTTTGTAAATGATGTGATTAATAAGGAAAGCTGGCTCCAAGCATAAATTGAAAAGAAATCATGGTAATACCTTTACCATAATATACACATTTCGTCCAAAAAGGGCGATTTTGAAATGCTAATAGAACATGCACAAAGTATTACAAGAGCTCTGAGAGTTGAAAAAAGAAAAGAAATGTTGTTTTATGCTATGGATGTTAAATTGATGTAAATGTCATAATATTCACGAAGCCAATGGTTGAACATTTTACTTTGCCAATCATTAAATGAATAGAAAAATAGCGACGATGTCAAATGAACTGATTGAAATCTTCGAGGAAATTCCTTTGAAAGTAATAGAAGATAAAATGTTGTCAATTTAATGAGTGAAAAATGAAAAATCTTATGGAAAATATGAGAAGAAACCTTAATCATGTATATATCCACGTCATCACTAAAATTGAAAAATACTTGAAGTTATTGAAAATCTAGTTAAGCTAATAGCTTCAAGTTATGAAATATTCTAGATTATTACCTAACAAAAAAAAAGTGACTCCTAGCTAGTTGCTATAAATTCACAAAATATCACATCGCTTCATCAACTGCAAATCAATATGCCGTCGCTGCAGTTTGCAAATAACTCGCATACCTTCTGTGCAAGTCGAAGCTACTTCAAAGCGATGCACGCTCGATAAATTATGTACAACTTTCTTTACAAATGACGTTGGAAATTAAGGGCGGCGATGTGACTGTGAAACAAGAGCAAATCTGCGCGGGCCTCGGCACGCGCTGCATCAGAAAGCGATGCTGACGACGCGAATACAATTAAAGTCGGAAGAATTAATAACGCAGCTCCAGAAAAGCTATACAAATTTTTGCCATGAAAAAAAAACATGCAAGCGTTCTTCAGACAAGGAAGTCGGAGTTGTTCAGTTCCACCGAACCAATTCACTTCACATGGATATGATCTTAAGAACTCGGCATATTGTGGCCAGGAAAATCTACAATCAACGAACATCTTTGAGAATTGAACAGCCTTACTACCTCTATGATTGAATCCAAAACATTGAATATTTTATATATATATATATGTGAAGCGATGAATGAGAATCACACAGATTAAACACACATGTATATGCATACCATGTTCATACAACAAAAAAATTGGGACTCGGTTGGGAACATAATGTGTTAAAATTCTTCAAATCTGTGATAAATGTGTATTGTATATATATATGAAACTAAAAGTGGACTATTTGAATTAATTCTTATACATCCCATTTCCAATCGCCGCCTTAGTACATCATGAACCATTTTCGCAAATTACCTTCAAAAACAAACTACCGAAACCCCGTGCCAAAAGATATAATATCATATTTCCATCAAGTATTACCGTCCAATTTCGAACGCTTTGTCGTCTAGACACTCCATCAAGCCATCAAAGATTGAAGAGGAAATAATTTTTGAAACCCGGGCCGCCTTATTACGGGGCGAACCAGACGCTATGACGTCCGATCAGAGCGATCGTCATGGCAACAGCGGGTATCCGACGCTCGCCGACCGACCTATGGCACCTGTCGCGTCGTTGGCCCTCAGACAATCGCAGACGCCGACGCCGACGCCGACGCCGACGCCTGGATTCACCGAAGTCCGATCACAGCCAAACCAGGCGTCGCTCACTCTGTATCAGCCATCTCGTCAAGCCCACACGTGAGAGGGAGGCGGAGGAAAAACTTGCTGTATTCAAACGACACAACAAAGGATCAGAGAAATGTGTGCATATAAAAAATTGCGAAGATAATAAGAGGAGGCCATTGATTTTGTCTCCTGCGACCCGGACAAAAGAGTTTCCTTATACCTTTCTGACAATTTATAGGTATACAGTATAACAGGAAACGAGCAATATCAATTTTTGAATATTTTATGCATCACCACCCCTGGCTGGGTATACAATGATTCCGAAGTTATGTTTCACCAATCGAACGTTGACACTGTACACAGTTTATTATACTTCAGTAGCAATGTTCGTTAAAAAAAGTAAAACGCTTCAATTACCGTGCCGATACCCCATGTCTAGACGCAAACGGAAATAAAGTAAAGTGACAAAAAGAAAGAACAAATCACCTCGTCGTAATACGAGTCTTTGCTACAAATTGCCACGAAGGTATATCTCGTCGTCAAAAGGCATACATTTATACAATATACCTACAAGAAGAAGGCAAACCCGCGCCTCGTTTCTATGTTTTACCATTGCTGTACACCGTCGTTTTCTCATTTATCTGCCAAAGATGATCCACAATTCCTATGCTAGCAGCATCCGCGTATAATACACGGTTGGGATCTCGCTGGGACCAATAGCGAAGCCAGCCAATGAATGTGACGCCTCTAACATTTTATCGATAAAATTAATAAATGTGCAGAAACCGTGGTATATAACACAGCTAACAGGCATCAGCGGCGCATTTGGCATGCCATATTTCTATATCTATATCTACCCACATCGCGAAAACAGTGCTGTGCTCCAGACACGAACTATTTTATATTATCGCCGATATATAGTTTCTGTACATGTGTGCAAATAACAAACGAGCCGGCTGATACCTAGCAAGTAGCCGGAGGCACGTGAATGGATTCATTAGTAGGTCAGACCAATCAATGGGATTGTGCATATACCCAGGGAGGGAATATTTATACACACTGCACAAACACGGAGCGACGGAGACAAAAAGACGAGTGTAATTTTCAATTTGAAATTGATTGCATTTCAATGGCAGAATTTCCTAACATTCGCGCGAGCTTGGAGTTTGTTTCATGTTTTTTAATTACCGTTTTGCATATGAACATGTAGTTACATCTGCAGCCGGTTGGCATTGCATTTAATTAAATAAAATGCATATAATAATTTGTGCACGGTAATACCTATAATACTGCATTTCAAAACATAATAAAAGCCGCAAAAGTATTTTTGATTTTATTAGCAACTTTATTCAAAAATCTTATTCTCTCAATTTGACAATTTGTGGCTGACAAATTATTTCAAATTTGAAATCAAATTTAGTAAAATGTCTTTTACTGCCTTGCCGAATGCTAAACCATCAAGTGTTGACCTCCGTAACACTCGCCCTGTGCTGAACAAGCTAGAATCAAGACGCATCAAGATTCAAGTTCAAGCATCAAGTTCGTGATGGCGGCAATCAATAAACCATGCTCATGTGCACCACGCTTGGAAAAAACTCACGAAAAATAAAGGTATCAGAGTTGACTCTATGAGTTTCAGAGAAGCTTTCACAGAGCCCGAAAAGCGTATTAATGCAGCCGGTATGATGATCCAATACAATCTACATCAAAATCACATCAACGAGGATCGGATGAAGAGGAAATTCAGAAATGAGCGCGAAGATCTCTGGGAAGATTACATTTTTCATCTAATAAAATTAGATCATTTGAGCAAGAGCAAAAGTTTCTCTTTTTATAAGCCTATAATGCTGTTTCGGAAAAAAATATTATTGCTTAAAAATATAATGGGCAGTTTATTTTTTAAACAACTTTGAAATCTTGAAATATTGGCTGACTGGAAATTTAGATAAATAATTTGATAGCATTTAATTAATTAAATTATTGTAACGCTTCACTTTGCTTTATTGACTGTCAAGCGCTATCAAAGAAAAAAAAAATGACTCTCGTTGAGCTAGATTGTCGCGTTCAAACTTTGGCGCAAAAAAAGTAATATGAGATCAAACCAGCAGACATTTCAGTAGGCTGTGTGTGGCTGAACTGAATCTGAAAGAGATTGAGAGTCGAGTTGGGTGGTAATGGTAGCGAATAGTCTAAAGAGGTGAGCAAATGCATGGAATTTGACGTAAATTGCCTCATTTTCGACTAGAAAGTGTAAATACTTCCTTTCCGAGGTATTGTTTTAGTCAGATTGTCATATCTGATTGCGTATTTCATATCGGTCAATGTTTATACAATGTTCAAAATGTACGGGATTCGCTGTTTGCATTGCAATCAAGGATTGAGGTTGAACCACAATGGCGTTTAACTCGTAAACAGCAAATTTTCAGATAATTTGACATAATTCATGTGTAAACTGGAAAACTCTTATTTACATGCATGTCGAATGATTTTCTGATACACATTTGTTTTTCTGCAGCATCAAACCAGCTTCTATTGAAAATAATGGACCAAGGTCAACAGTTCTGCTTGAAGTGGAACAATCACCCAACTAACCTAACAGAAGTGCTTAGTAGCTTACTGCAAAGAGAAGCTTTGTGTGATGTTACTCTTGCCTGCGATGGGGAAACGTTTAAAGCTCATCAAACGATATTGTCGGCATGTAGCCCATACTTTGAAAGCATCTTCATTCAAAACACACATCCACATCCAATAATATTTCTGAAAGACGTTCACTACACAGAAATGAAAGCACTGCTACAATTTATGTACAAAGGAGAAGTAAATGTCAGTCAAAATCTCCTTTCAATGTTTCTGAAAACGGCAGAAGCACTGCAGATAAGGGGCCTAACTGACAATGCAGAATTTAGAAAACCTGAAGATCAAATCCCACTAGTCGAGCAGCCTTCAAGATCGGCAAATGAAAGGCAAATCTCAGAAAGACAAAATTTGGAAAGACAAAACAACAGCCCACCTCCAGAAAGAAGGAAACGAAGAAATTCAGGGAATTCGGATCGGTCTGTCAGTAGATCAGGAAATGATAGGTATCCTTCAGAATCACAGGTGTGTGGAAAGCATCAAACAAATTTATTTTGATTAAAAAGTCTAAGTTGGTGTATAAAATACAGGAACTAACGGTCTAAATATTTTTCCACAGTCATCATCACAGTGCAGCTACAAGTCCAACAACAACGCAATTTCCAAACATAACACTATCTTAAGTTCCGAAGCAGATGAAATAGTGCACCTTCCACAATCCCCAGTTGCATCGCAGCACATCAAACTAGAGATGGACCAACCTGATTACAGCAAGGAGCCATACCACTCGCTTGGAGACCCGATGTCATTATCTGGGGTGAGTTAAAGCTTCAATAATTTTCCATGGATAGTATCCTAGCCATCCAACTTATGCCATCTTGGTCTAGGAGTACTACCTAGGTAATACATTTTGCAATGGCAGCAAGGGGTACAGAAATGGTCAATAACTCATTAATCATGATTCATGATGAAAAAACTGAAATACATCTCTTGTAAGAAATAATCCAGGGTTTAACAACACATCACTTTGGTAACCTCATGAGAATCTGTGGTTGTCCAAAAAAAACATCTATTCCTATAGGTATCCACAGTTGTCCTTATCCAGAAACCATTGGGGTGGAAATATTTGTTATGTGCTTGAAGTAGGTATAATCTAATTAATTTGTCGTCATTTTGCCCAAGTAGGTAATTGGCCCATGAATTGTGTATTATTTAGTTCCTTGTAATGCTTAGTTAACTCTTATTATTACTACCTAGTATGTGGGCATTTCCATTTCAAACCAACCAATGAGCTGACATGACCATTTTTAATATCAACCAAATATATGTCTATCCTTAGAGTTGGTCTAGGAAGGATTAAAACCAATTTTTTAAAATATTTCCTGCGCACCGTTCGTGCGCTGCGACCGGCGCAAGATAGGCTGTTTTGAGTGCTATTTCGCGCATTCCTCCACGTTCCGCCTTGTAGCGCTCGACTTGTTCAACTTACAGAGATGAAAATGATATTTTTGGAAAGCTGAGAAAATTTCCTATCAGATAAAATAACTAAATATTAACCCTAAAAATAACCTACCCCTATTGTACAATCATCCCCTAAACCGAAAAAAAAGTCACTTACTCATATTTTGATTTCGACGAAATTTTTACAGGTTGTAGTTAACAAGCAGATTAAGCTTTTCTGAAAGTCTTGTGGTGGTTTTGCCAGTGGTTAATTTTTTAAAAATAAAATAGTGAGTTTGTATGAGATTTGCGTGCGTGTTTGCCGTACGTCGTAGCAAGTAAGTACAATTTTCGGCAGGTACTCGATATTTAATTTCATTAATTTTTTAACAGGATGGGCAGAACACTTGGGTGAAGCTCTCTAGGAAGTTTCGTGGTGGTTTTTTCAGTATTTTGTTAGTTTAAAAATAATTTATACTGCGCGGTACTTCATTACCCTCCCTTTTCCAAGTGCATTGTGTAACAGCGCTCAAAGTAACCATCGTTTTTGGCGGTTACTCTTTATTCAATTGTCACTGATAATTAACATTATGTGCAGGACACTTGGGTGAAGCCCTCTAGAAAGTTTCGTGCTGGTTTTCTCAGTGGTTTTTGTTTTAAAAATAAGAATGTGAGTTTTATGAGATTTGCGCTCGTTTTTGCCGTTCTGTACGTAACACCGTAAAAATTGAACAGAATTTTCGGCAGGTACTTGGTATTTTATTTCCACAATGCAAAAATGGGATGTGCCAATTACTTGGATGAAGCTATCCAGAAAGTATTATTGTGGTTTTCGCGGTGCTTCGGGGGTTTTGAAATAATTTATACTGCAGAGTGTTTTTTATATTCATACAGTACATAATAAATAACCGTCAATTTTGGCAGTTACTCTTTAAGCCATTGGAGATACTTAGTAACAATATGTTCCGATTAATTGGATGAAGCTCTTTAGAAAGTTTCATGCCGGTTTTGTCATTACTTTGAATGTTTTTAAATATTTTATATCGCGCGGTGCGTCATTGCCCTCCCTTTACTAACAGCGCTCAGCGTAAACATCATTTTAGGCAGTTACGTTTTATTTAGTGGAATTATTTAAAAAAAATATATATGCCATTCACTTGGGTGAAGCTCATAAGAAATTGAAAGAAAGGTGGTTTTCTAAGTACTTTGTTGGTTTTTAAGTAATTTGCATCGCGCAGTATTGACTTTTAAACTCGTTGTATGCCGTTGAGAAAATCGCACGGAACTCTCTAGAGAGCTTCACCTAAGTGATCGGTACGAATTGTTTCCGAATAATTCCGATTGCAAAAAAGAAGTCAACTCCGCAAATGATGGTAACGTTCAGCGCTGTTAGGCACAGTAGTTGCAAAAGAGGGCCAAATAAACTACCGCGCAATAGAAACTATTTAAAAACCACCTAATTCCTGAGAAAACCACCACGAAACTTTCTAGAGAGCTTCACCTATGTGACCGGCACATATTGGTATTAAATGGTTCCAATTGAATGAAGAGTAACCGCCGAAAACGATGGTTACTTTGAGCGCTGTTACACAACAATGAACTTGGAAAAGGGAGGGTAATGAAGTACCGCGCAATATAAATTATTTTTAAACTAACAAAATACTGAAAAAACCACCACGAAACTTCCTAGAGAGCTTCACCCAAGTGTCCTGCCCATCCTGTTAAAAAATTAATGAAATTAAATATCGAGTACCTGCCGAAAATTGTACTTACTTGCTACGACGTACGGCAAACACGCACGCAAATCTCATACAAACTCACTATTTTATTTTTAAAAAATTAACCACTGGCAAAACCACCACAAGACTTTCAGAAAAGCTTAATCTGCTTGTTAACTACAACCTGTAAAAATTTCGTCGAAATCAAAATATGAGTAAGTGACTTTTTTCTCGGTTTAGGGGATGATTGTACATTAGGGGTAGGTTATTTTTAGGGTAAATATTTAGTTATTTTATCTGATAGGAAATTTTCTCAGCTTTCCAAAAATATCATTTTTAAATCTGTAAGTTGAACAAGTCGGGCGCTACAAGGCGAAACGTGGAGGAATGCGCGTCATAGCACTCAAAACAGCCTATCTTGCGCCGGTCGCAGCGCACGAACGGTGCGCAGGAAATATTTTAAAAAATTGGTTTTAATCCTTCCTAGACCAACTCTAAGGATATACATACATTTGGTTGATTTTAAAAATTGTCATTACAGAAATTGAGAATTTTTAGTTGACTTGACATGGATTTACCCATGTGTGATCTTCTAAAAGTTAGGAATACTACTTAACCATGGTAATAAATATTTTATCTGACCTACCCACCAAATTGCTATATTATTTTTATCAGATTCTGACTAGGCGGTCAATTCAGCAATATGTAACTTTATCACTCTATTTCATATGGGCCAGTATTACATTTACAATTCTCCAAACTCAAAAGAGCTCTCAATAAACTCAAAGAAGACTCCTTTTTCAGACGTACCTAGTTAAAATCTAGTTGGGATTTTGTAATACTGGCACATTGAATCGATACAATCTCTTTTTGCTTTTAAATAAAGCGTTGAACAAAATATTTTTCCCCGGTGCAAAAGTGATTATGGTGCCTAAAATTCGAAGATTTGTGTGCTGAGGTGGAAGTTCCGTCGATGGAGTGCAGTAAAAAAAAAGACTTGGTGAAAGGAAGAATGTGGATAAAATTCAAGAAATGATTTTACTAATGGAGTTGATCAAAAGTGGAACAAGCACCAACAAGTTTTGTGTGTGGTCCACGGTCTCATTACAATTCCCGTACCTTCTCTGTTGACAGACAAATATGG